>JAPVLO010000289.1:1077500-3477500 GCA_027257055.1 Cephalopachus bancanus | reverse complement strand
GGGAAATCAAGATGCTCTCCTCATCTAAAGATCTGAAGCCCATCTGCAAAGTTGCTTTTGCCATGTAAGTTTCACAGGTTCCAAGGATTAGGATAGGTCTGGGACCCCTTGTGTGTTTGGGATGGGGGCATTATCTGTCACAGAATAATGTGACAAATAATAATATCAACCACAGATGAGTTTTTCTTCATTACTGGAGAAACAGAAAAAGCCTTTGTTTTGTTTTTGTTTTCTTATTTGTAGTCTCACTCTGTCACCCAGGTTGGAGTGCAGTGGCACACTCACAGCCACCCCAGCGTCAACCTGCAAAACTCCAGAGATCTTTCTACCTCAGCCTTCCAAGTGGCTGGAACTACAGGGGTGCACTACCATATCCGGTTAATTTTTGATTTATTGTGGAGATGAGGTCACGCCAAGTTGCCCGGGCTGGTCTAGAACCCACGGGTTCAGTTGATCCACTTGCCTCGGCCTCCCAAAGTGCTGGGATTACAGGATGAGCCACCAAATCCGGCCAGCCTTTGAACTTTAAAACAATGGTTTGTTCTGAGTACATGTACAAATAACTTGCAATAAGATGGAGAAATGTTTGTTGCTGGAATTCATCATGGGAAGAGCCCTATATTTGTTTGGAAGAAATAAGGCAATATGGGATGTGAGGGAGCAGGAGGGGTGGAATGGAAGGGGTAGGGAAGTGAGCCCTTTAGAACATTTTCGAGTAACAAAAGATGGTCACTATAGTGTGTTTTAAGGACAGTGAAGTCTATTAATTGGAGGGTCTTTTGTTTACAGAAAAAGGCGATAGAGTCAATATGTAAACTTGAGAGTAGGAATGGGGGTTGAGTTATATTTAATAGGAGAGAGAGAAACTTGAGGTTCTCAAAGGAAATTTTAAGATGAAAGCATACAGGAACTGAGTACTGGTAGGAAAGGGAGAAAGAAATGAAACAACCAAGCTAAGCCAAGCCAAAGATGAAAGTGATGGCTGGAATGAACGACAAGCATGTGGGATGTGGGGACACCCTCGTTCATTTTTGGGGATCTTCACTCAAGTCCACATTGCTCACAAATGCTATGGGGGAGAATGAGGTAGGAGGAGATGAAAAACATGCTGAGTTCTACCCCAGGGGTGACGCGTTGGTGGTACCTGTGGGATTCAGGGCCAAAGGAATAGCCACATTTGCATTGTAATTGACAGAGGCACTAACTGTAGTTCCTTCCATTATATTTAGCACAGAACTCCTTGTCTGGCTCATGTGAGTGACCTTGCAAGTGACCTTGCATTGCCTAGCTGTTGCTGCCTCAGTGCCCCTCTGAGAACTTGCCCCTCCATCTTCTCTAGTTTTCTTGACGGTCTCAAGATGGTCTTAACTTTTGTTTATTTATTTTTACGTCCATCTCTCCAACTAGCCTGTAAACTCAACAAAGGCATGTATGCCTTCTTCATCGCAACATAATCAGCACCTGACCTTGAACCTGGTACATAGAGAGGTATGTGGTAACTGTTAAAGAATGAATCATCAGCTTTGGCTTATCCTCTTTCATTTCATTTTTCAACTTTTCTCTAAGTCCTAGATGGTTTTTCCTTTGCTCATTTCGGATGCCTTTTCTTGTCCCTATATGCTACTCTTTCTGCCTAGAATTAGTGCAGAAGATAATGAGATGGGCTAGACCATGGTGAATGGACTCGCATACCAGGGTGGAGCAGGCCCTGGCAGTAAGTCCTACATCAGGGGGGTGGACGAGTGAGGAAATCTATTGGAAGATGGAGTCCAGTGTACAGAGCTCACGGTCCAGGCAGGTATTGTGGCCAGGTGTTGCTGTCCGAGAGGGACCAGGTGGGTTTTGTAGCAGGTTTTGGGACCATGAGATATTGGAAGAGAGGCCCCTGTCTGAAGAAGTTGAGGTCTGGGACTGAAACCAGAGCATGTTTGTCTCTGTGTGTGGATGTATAAGGGCTCACACTCACCTGCATGGGGAGAAAGAATCAAATAGAGAGAGGGCAGCAGTCAACCAAATAGGCTATCAGCCTTGGTATTAGTAGTGGTCCCCTGAGTGGCTAGCTCTTCTAAGAATAAAATGAGTCACTAAGCTTGCAAATAGGCACAAGTGGTTTCAACTATGGAACAGATGTGTTTGGTGTGAAGGAAAAAAACAGACAAATTCATCCTATACCAAAGTTTGACACCTTCTCAATTCTGGACTGTTGAAACAAACTACTCTCCTCCCACAGACCCAATGTATCCAGATCCACTTATGAAAGCACTGACCCAACTGTGCCATTTTTGCTAAACCTTCCAACGACTCCCTATTGCCAGAAAAGTAGAAACTTCTCACTCTCACATTCAAAGCCCAATCAGTCTCTGTGGAGGCCAAGGCAACTCTATCTTGTATGTTAATTTGCCTTTTTTTTTTTTTTTTTTGAGTCAGAGTCTCACTCTGTCACCCCAGGCTAGAGGGCAGTGGCATGATCATGGCTCTTGATAGTCTTAACCATTTGAGCTCAGGCAATCCTTCCACATCAGCCTCCCAAGTAGCTGGGACTACAGATGTGCTTCACCATACCCAGCTAGTTTTTTTTATTTTTATAGAGTTGAGGTCTTGCTATGTTACCCAGGCTAGTCTCGAACTCCTGGCCTCAAGAAATCCTCTTGCCACGACTTCCCAAAGTTCTGGGATGAACCATATTCTGCCTAATTTGCCATGTTGGCTTCTGACTAACCCCAGTTCTGGGAAGGCCTCTAAGATTTTTTATTTACCTATTGTTCCTTTGTGTAAGAGCAGGTACTTACTGTAAATCTTGCCCTTAGGTCAAACAACTTTAATGTTATCATACTTCAATTGCCCTACACATCTCTTCTGAGTCACTCCTTCCCTGTGGCATGTAAGGTCTGGATCTGGAAGGTAATGATGTGGGGATCCACCATCTTGTCTGTTCGTAAGTCCCTAATAAATGTTTCTTTCTTAGGAAACTGACTATGTCAGCTTCTTTCTTTGGCATCTCAGCTTCCTTGGACTTTGGGGGTAGGCTTGTGTAGACCTGCTCACCTTGGAACAGTCTTAGTCTTCCTTCCCAGATCACTCTGTTTGCATAATATGTGTTGTCTGAAAGGACAGAGCCCCAGATGGAGTTTCTCTGATCTCCTTGGGCTCATACATGACAATAATCCTTTCCCAGAGCCCTGGGGGAATCACCAGACATCAAGATTAATATCTCCCTTGTTCTTCTTTACAGCTGTGTAGTATTCCATCATGTATATGTACCACATTTTTTTTACAGCAACTTGGATGGATTTAGAATCCATTGTATGCAGTACTCTATCACAGAATCAAAGAACTGAGTAACACGTGTTCTCATTCATAAGTGACCCTGAGCATTTATCATAATACTACATGAAAGGGATTGGTAGTAGCAGGACACTGCTATATACGTAAGCTGGGTGTTAGCTGGGCGCAGTGGCTCAAGCCTATAATTCCATCACTTTGGGAGGCCGAGGTGAGAGGATTGCCTGAGCCCAGGGGTTCGAGACCAGTCTGGGCAACCTGGTGAGACCTTGTCTCTACAGTAAATAAAAAAATTAGCCTGTTGTGGTAGCGTGTGCCCGCAATTCCAACTACTTGGAAGGCTGAGGTGGAGCCCAGCAGGTCGACGCTGGGATGGCGTGTCATTGCACTCCAGTTGAGGCGACAGGGTAAGATTCCAATTCAAAACAACAACAACAACAACAAAAACTGTTGTGTCCCATTCTTCAAATCCATCTCGGCTGACACTTCCTTCAAGAGCCCCTCAACCACATGTGACGTTGGCACCCCTCAGCTGCCAGACACTTGTCAGTACCTCTCTCAAGGCACTTGAATATTCTGCATTTTATTGAGAGTGTCATCCCTTGTTACATCTCCCTCTGTAAGTTTTAAGCTCTCGAGGGCAAGCCTGAATTGTCTTGATCTTAGCAGCCTCTGCAAAGTATACCACAGAACTGGCACCGTGACTTGCAGCTGTGCTCAAAGTATTTAATAAGCATTTGTTGAATTTAATTGAAATGTCTAAAGCAACCTGATCCCATTGTCATTCTGAAAAGTATCAGTCTTAAGAGCCACAGCCATCTCAGGCTTCATGCATTATTCATGAAAAAGTCATCCTCGCTGCTCTTGTTTCCTGGTCTAGCATCAGAGGAAGGGCGGTGCGGTCCAGACACAGCTACACAACAGCAGATCTGATCTCTCTCCCCATTAGCACACCCTAGCCCCAGCGAGGTCCACTCTGCATTGCCAGTCACAGATCCAAAGTCTTCGTAGGTTCTCCCTCATAGAAGCAGTGACAGGAATATTGGCCCTTCGATGCAATGCCAGTTCAAAATAAATTAGTTGTTCTTTTCACCTTCCTACTTTCGAAAAAAGGTAAAACTCCAGCACTAAGTGCAGTCCCAGAGGAGAGAAATTGTTTAGTGAAAGAAGACATACATATGGCATTTAAAAATGTTTTGGGGCCAGGTGCAGTGGCTCAAGCCTATAATCCCAGCACTTTGGGAGGCCGAAGCGAGAGGATTGCCTGAGCCCAGGGGTTCGAGACCAGCCTGGGCAACTTGGTGAGACCTCATCTCTACAATATATCAAAAAATTAGCTGGACATAGTGGCACACACTTGTGGTTCCAGCTACCTGGAAGGCTGAGGCGGAAGGATCAACTGAGCCCAGCAGGTTGAGGCTGTGTGGTCGTGAGCAAGCCACTGGACTACGGAGTGAGACTCCAACTAAAAAAAAAAATATATTTTGGGGGGAAGTGCAGAAAATCCAGATGTGGCAGCAGTTGGATCCTTCATGAGAAGACACATACAGTCTTCCTTTATTTTTGTTCCCTAACTTGATACAGAGTTTGAGGTTTTATGCTGTCATGGAGTAGGTGGGCCTGTGATATTTATGTGGCTGATTCCGTGTACTGTGACAGTTGCCTCACAATTCTGACAGTTACAAATCCATTTCCCACTGCTCAGCACACTAGATGTTGATGTTAGGTTGGTGTGTTCTGGGAGCATCCTGAAGCTACACTTAAGAGAACCAAGGATTTTCAGTCTCTTTAGAATTTAAAGGATACTTATTTTGAACCAGTTCACTCAGAATTACATATTTCTGGCAGGACTGAACAATAAACTAGGGATCATTTCGAGTTATGTTGTAGGAAAACCCACAGTCTCTTTCCTCACACACATTATGCTCACCAAATTCCTAATAGACCCTCCCCAGTCAAGGAACCGAATCTTTGCAGATGCTGTTTCCTCTGCGTGGGATGCTTCCCATCCCACGTCCTTATGGAGGATAAGGTCATCTGTAGCTAAGGTCAAATGGCATCTTTCCCAATCCCAGGCAGAGTGAATTGCTTCCTCTTTTCCTCCCCACATAATTTTATACACCTCCCTCTGGTGCTGCATTTTATATTACTGCAATTATTTGTTTATATGCCTATCTCCTTTTTGAGATTGCGAATCCTTTAGTGACAGAGATGATTCTCTTTCCTGAGACCACGTTTCTGCTTCTCCTTGTACCCCATGACCTGCATGAAAATTAAAACAAACAATACTTGCAAGCAAGTCTCAAGGAACTGGCAGTTATGAATACAAACGGAACAACTTCAAATTCCACTCTACAATGGTTAAAATAAAAGAAAACTGAAAAAAGGAAAATGGATATTATAGAAGATTCTAATGGCAAAACACAAGACAGATACAATCGAAATATATAAAATACTAGAAAAGGTGTGTGAAGACATGAAAGGAATGCTTCCTGCCCAAACCGTTGCCCGCTGGACTTTCTGTAAACAAGAAGCAAACATCTACAGTGTTAAGTCACTTCTTATTCTTTTACTCTTATTACTGATTCTTGGTTCTCTTAGCAACCATCCTTCTCCACTTAGGTTATTTTTATTTATCTTCAAAATAGGTCGTTGAAATGGTAGTTATATTTCACATGAAATAGTTGGTTTCACTGCTCATTATTTATGCATTTATGTAGCCAAATTTTCTCCTTTGAACACTCTTGTTATTCTACATAACACCCTCCAATGCTTTTCACAGAATAACTGTTTCAGTTGCATAGTTTCTGAAGTTTCTTGTCTTGTTACCTTCCTTAAAAAATAGCTTGAGTGGACATAGCCATCTCATATCACCCTTTTATTTAAAAATTCTGAAAATGGAATTCATTGTCTTCTGACACTGTCAGTTGCAGTAGAGAAATATGAAACTATCTGATTTGGGTCCACTGGACCTTTTTCAAGGTACTACATCTTGAAGAGATCACTGCATAGCTGGAGGAATGGTGGGTAGACACTGTGACATGTCCACGTCTCCCAGTTCTAGTCTCCAGTCCTTCTGCTTCCTATCTCCTCCTCACCACAGGTAATGATTTTTACTATATATAGATGCAATCACTGGAAGAAGCTTCTTATGCACCCATGAGTAAATATACTTATATGATTATTTTTCCTCCTTATAAAATAGGACTAGAAGGAGTGAAGATAATTATTTTAATTTAGTTAGAATGAAAGCAGAATACAGAAAGCACAAAAAGAGGCAGATTAACTCTCAGATTAAGCAAATAATTAATGAGACAGCACAAGGGAAATAAAAGGAAAACTCAGAAAGGTTCTAACTCATTATCTGCCATAAAAGACACTCTAAAGTTATGCTGGAGCAGAAAGTTATAAATCGGTGGTGATAGTACATGGGATATTTATGGAAGGTCTGAAGTTAATGATGAGTAATGTGAAAACAGAATATTTACCTTCTAAATCGTACTAGAAAAAAAAGAAAATGAATGTTGCTCATAGATCAGAAAGCCATCACCAAAAGGGACCTCAAGGAAAAATAATGTTTAAAAGCATAAACTAGGATGACAGATTCAGTATTGTGATGATCATCATGCTCTCCACATTGAAATAGTGGTTTGATAAATTTTAGTTTATTGGCCCTTTGGAAGGTGGTGAAGATAAAGGAAATAATCTTTGTAAGGACTGAGTGATGAGAAAAAGCATCTAAGATGTGAAGTTAAGTGAAAAGCTAATATGTTTATTGAGATTGCAGCTATAAAATAAATCTTGGATGGGAAGCGTGCCATATGGCAGGGTGGCGGTGTTGAGATTACAGGATTTATTTTTGTTACTACTTTTTAAATTAAAATTTCCTTTAGCTTGGTTTCTGTATTGCCTTTTCCTTTATTAAATTAAAAATGATGGCATCAATTATTATGATCAATGAAACCATCCTAAAATATATTTTTAGGTTTAAAAATCTCTTCCAGTTGTCCACCATTCCAATCCTCCTGAGATGTTAACGACCTGTTGTTATTGTTCCACACTTTCCTTTGTGCTCGCACAAACAAACAAGCATATTTAGGACTTTTTTTAATTAGTGTTGGTATTTATTTTCATAGAAATAGAGTCATATCATAACTGTAAGTCTGCATATTGCTTTCTCATTTAGCATTATGCCTCAGACAATAGAGATACATCTCTTTTAATATTTATCAGTTGCATAATAGTTTATAGTATGGCTATACCACAGTTGAGTAAAAACAACCTTTTTTTTTCTGGACATTGAGGTTCTGCCTGGGTTTTTGGCTTTATAAACAATGATGCAATCAACATCTTAGTTCATATAACCTTATGTATAGGACCTTTTATTTCTATTAGGTTCTCCAAAGTAGGATTTCTGGACTTGAAGAAAAAGGTGAAATTTTTGTAAATCCATGCATATTTACTTTTGCCTTCATTTCTGAGCTGATCATTCTTTGTGGGAGCAAAGATAAAAATTTTAAGTTGGTTTATTCCATGCCCCATTCTGGTGCATTCTAGATGACATTTTAGCTCAGAAGATGAAGGACATATACATTTTGAGAGACAAAAGAAGAAAAAGAGGAGTCAGTGAAGAAATGATCAACACCAAAGGAAGAGAGATTTGAAAGAAAATGAGGTATTCTACAGAGTTAAACGCTGCAGAGAGGCAGAGGAGGGATGTCCTTTTCATTGATGAGGAGGAAGGCTGTTCATAAAATCTCTATGTCTCTCCTGGGCACATCGTAAAATGATGCTTCTTCCATTCCTTTGATATTAGGCACGGCCACATGACTTGCTTTAGTGAATGAAACGTGTGCCTATGAGGTAGGTGACTTTAAGAGCGGGCCCTCAGTTTTCTATGTCTCCTTCTTCCCATCACAGTGACTCATGACATTTCAGATATGGAGGCTTTATAAACCAGAGTTCCTAAGTGAGGGTGACATAGGATAGAGCTCCCTTTGCCCCCAGCCAATGCTGGATAGACACATGTGACATAAGTAAGATATAGACCTTGTTGATTGAAGCCATTAAGATTTTAGGGTTGTTACTACAGCACAACCTAGCCCATCCTGACTGATACAAAGAGACTCAACTGAGAGACACTAAAGTCAGATCTCAGAGGGTAAAGAGTAATCAGGTTGTAGCTCAGGGGGTTACAGAGTGGGTGTGTGGTGAGGAAGTATAAGTGCAAGTATTGGATTTCTTTCAAGGTTATTAGGGACTATCAGAACCCAGTTTCACCAGTGACTTAAATAAATGCTTTTTGGGGGGGAATCTAGGAATAATTCTAGAACGCTTCTAAAATAAACTTAGAAAAATTAACTGTATAAATAATGGCAAAACAGAGACATACACTGTAAAATTCTTTATATAGAGACAAAAATTCCAGCAGTTTTTAATGCATTTCAGTATGTACTAAAGATATAAGAATATCACACAATAAATTATTCTGTGCTTACTTCTAGGAAAAAATGTGTTTCTTCTGGTGAAATACATTTCCTTTTATTAGTTTATGAGAATTATGTCAGCATCCCTAGAAACCCTTATTCCCTGCATTCCTCTTTGTCTTGACTGTCGGGGGTTTAAAGCTGTGTTTAAGTGAAAAAATTATCCTTTACCCAGATGATTTGGTACAGCTCTCTCCTGTTGGGGTCTAGCTGTAGAATAAGGGAGCATCAGCCATAGGGACTGTGTTGGAACATCTGGAGAGCCTAGATACCCCAGCGTGGCTGAAAATAGCCAAGGCTCCATTATTGATGTGCTGATGTGGCCAAAACAATTTGGGATTTTTTATAACTGGAAAAGACCCAAATGCTATGGGAGCAAAAGAATAGAGTAAGGGACTCTGTGTGTGTCTTTGTCTATTTTACTGAGGATAGCCCTAAAACCAGTTGTCACATAACTAGCAAAATCAAGCATCACCTCCAGAATCATTCGACAATAGCTGGACAGCCTAAAGGTAGAAAATAATGTAGATAAGGGCCTGGTTCCCAGCGAGATAAGACCAGGACTATTTACCACGCAAGATCAGAGTTTTCAAAACCGTGAGCCGCATGCTTTTAGTGGATTGTAAAATTGACTTGGAACATTGGGACCAAAGTTTTAAAGAGTAAAATAAATTGAAACAGAAAACATTGGCATGAATTTCATGTAGTCAATGTAGAGTTTTTTTTAATGGAAATTTTGTTTCTGTGAGTGTGTGTGTGTGTGTGTATGTGTGTGAGTGTGTGTGTGTGTGTGTGTGTGTGTGTGTGTGTGTGTGTGTCCTGGGTTATGGTCAGGAATGTATTTCTTACTGTGGATTCTGAGTAAGATGATGATAATAATAATAATAACAATAATAATAATATTGAAAGCCGCCAGCCTGTAGGGAGCCTGAATTTATTCTGTGAAAACAAGGAAGACCAAAACCATTAAGAGATTCAAACCTGGTAATACTAAAAGATAGGTAAAAACCAGAAATTACTGAGGAAAGAACACCTTATGAAGCTAAAGCCTCGGTGGTGCCACTGATTTTGAGTGAGACAGAGACATGCAAGCATGCAGACAATAAGGGACAGGTTAAATGAGCGTGCAGTATTGGCATGGTTGAACATAGTTTGTTAGAGTCAATAAATGTTTAAATTGGTATACCATGTCAGTAGCAATTTGTATTAAATCTCTCTCCCTGATCTCGGATCAATTTCCTCCAGCATAATAAACCAGAGGGATAATCTGAGAGAGAAACTGAAGGTCAAAACCAAAGGAGTGGCGCCGATCAGGAGGGCCTGGAGTGAACTTGAAGGGGAACGGTGGGCCCAGAAGCCTGGAGAATCAAAAGCGGGAAGGGTATTGGGGCTTCAGGGCAAAGATGCCGCACAGGGTGACGGTGTTAAAGACCTGACTTTACGTGTTGCAGCTGCTCAGTGCGAGTATAGACCTGAGGGATTAAAGTACCCATGAAAGGTCAAATACCTTTCCCTTTGTAACACAGCTTTTTGGCTCTGTTACTTTATTTTAGGACAATTAGTTCTTTGAATCTTTCGTTAAAGGCCACTTCAAATCCTCTTCCTAAACCAGTAGCATGCAAGTGATAAATAAGTAAACAGAGATTGGTAAAACTGTATAGTTCCTTTGATTTTATGTCATCTCCTGTTGTTTATACCACCTTTTAGTGAGTTTATAGGCTGTAGATTTCAACCTGCTAATAGAAGTTTTAGAGGGCATCCAATACACCAAAAGTGATTAGGATTCTTGGATGCACAGATAGTTTAAGTTTCTCTTCTATCATTATCTCTTACATCTTTTTAAATTTTCCAAGCAGGTATAATTACCTGATCTCTGAAGACTGTTCTAGTCATAGAGCCAGGATCACAATCGTATAGATTTTTTTTCCCTCTATTTTCCACACTTTGGTTGTGCCCGACAGGCTGCAAATATCATATCGTCATCTAGACTAAAATTGTCATTCTGGGTGTGTACAATGTCACTGCGGTTAAATTGCTGATATTGAAGAATTCTGTTCAGGTTATTGTCAGTGATAGAGAGCAAAGCATGCAGTTGTTTGAACATTTATCTTTTTCTCTTTGTTGTCAGGAAGATTATAAGAACAAAAAGATCTTCATTAGGATCAAGCATATTTTATTGAACCTAACACCGTTTAATAAATGGAACACATATAAGGCAAGATACAACATAGAGCAAGATTTGTTGTTATTGTTTTTAATAGATTTTATTTTTTTTAGGCTCAGAAAAATTGAGTGGAAGGATAATGTTTTTAGAAAACATACGACTTTACTAAAAATGATGAACCTTTGTGACAATGTTAATGGTCTTTGGTCACTCCTTAACCACTAGCTTTTTAAAATTTATTTTGTTGTTTATTTACTGCTTGCAGAGAAAGCTTTGTCCATTGGCCCACCCACTGTCTCTTACAATCCAGCTTCCACTTCTGGTTTCAGTTTGCCTCATGATCACTGGTGTTGTGTATTCTTTTTAAATTTTAAAACATCAGTTTTTCTCACTATGCCACACTACTAATATCTTAAAGGACCCAGTTCTCCATTGTCTTTTGAACATTTAACACCTACAGAAAAAAAAGTCAAAACAAAATATATTTTAAAACCGAAACATATTGTTCCCATGATCTCAAGTACTACTTTTCCTTTTTAAAGAAACATTCAAATGTCTACTTTGTTACAAAAATGCAAGATACCTAGAAAAAAAAGAAGAACCTGTGTGCCCCTCCTATCTATGTTCTAGCCTCCTTCCCTGCCCCCCCAAAAGCAAACGTAATTCTTCTTAAAGGAAAATTTGGTCTGTATTTGTTGGTAGCAGAGGTGAATTCTAAGGATAACATGGTTTACATGTGTGCCAGGATTTTCAATCACCCCTTATTTGGCCAGCTTGAAAAATTAAACATGCGTGTCCTGCGTACAACCAGATGTGCATGACGACTCATTGCTTTGAACAGTTCCAGATTCTTCGTAATTTGAGTTTATCTCAAAAATTACTGAACTGCACGGCAAGAAATTAAACTAAAAATTACGTTCATCCATCACCTTTTATGAGCCATGAAAAACTACATGGGGAATAAATCTTTGCAAGCAAGACAGTTTGGTTATAAGTGGTTCTTCTGTTCTTCAAAGGCATTAATATTCACAACCATAACCTGTCGCGTGCTCAGCTTTGCGTGAGAAGGGGAACAAATCAATCCCCTCCTTCTGTTTACTGTGTTGATTAAGACTGTTCTTGTCTGTGCCTGGGATACAGGAGGCATTGCTGCTTCTCCCTTAATGGAGTAGGTGCTCGGAAACCCAAAACAGAGAAAGAAAACCAGCATGTTATGAGCCTTCTGTGGGCCACTGTCAATCCTCCCAACAATTTCAAGAATTTTTGTTTTGTTTTGTTTTTTATCCCCCCTTCCCAGTGAAAGAAAATAAAGCTCAGAGAGCTTATGAAACTCTGGCAAGCTGACACAGCCAGTAGGTAGGAGCAAGGTCTGAATCCAGCTCAGCCTAACTCCAAAGTCTTCTTGGACAACCCTCACGATGCAATCAAAGGAAGCAAGGGAAAGCATGCCTCAAGCAACGAGAGCCCTTCAAGTGTCTGCAGAGAGGAGCGTGGAGCACCCTGCCTTCCCCCATTCCTCACGGCAGCTTCTTCACTCCACTCACCGTTTGCAAAAGTCGCAGCATGTTGTTCACTCTGTGTGTGATCGCTTGAGTTGTGAGTGGGAAGCTGCCGTGAGTGACTCATGCCATGTGCCCCCACGCAGACCTCACGGGGTATGGAGTGTTCTGAAGCAATGCATCCCTGCCCGCATGGTTTCATTGTTCCCGAGACAGCTGGCAGCAGGCATCCCCTCCTCAACCTCCAGATAATTACCAAAGGCAGAATCAATGTCTTTGCAAGCAGAAACTCATTCTCTCTACTCTTTGCAGAAAGTCAGGGTGTAGTCTCCTTGACTGATGATTGATGATGGGGTGCTGTTGTCTTGCTAACTCTTCCCTGGTCTCCACTCGGACCCTTAGCACTGGTGGGTGCTGATGGGAAGAAACTAGAGAGTAGTTCTTCCTCCCAGCTGTCCTCAGTCAAGGACAGCTTGTCCCAGCTTGTCCAAGTTCAAGTGGCAGCTTCAGTTGGTATCTGTATCTTTCATGGCAAAGAAAGATCTCAAGCCTTTTCTACAGTTAAGATGCCCTCTTTGTAAACAATCAAAACTGTAACTGCTTTCCTGGCCCATCAGAGAGAGGTTAGATGCCTGGACACCCGCTGCCCCAGCAGACCTGCAGCTCCCCACCTTGTGACACCTGTGAGGATTGTATAGAAAGAGTATAACACTATGAAGGACATTCTTTTTTTTTTGAGGTGCAGTCTCACTCTGTCACTCAAGTTGGAGTGGCACAATCATGGCTCACCGCAGACCCTATTTTCCAGGCTTAGGCAATCCTTCCTCCTCAGGGCTGGGATCACAGGCACATATGCCCTGCTAATTAAAAAAAATTTTTTTTGTAGAGGCAAGATCTTGCTGTGTTGCTCAGGCTAATCTCGAACTCCTGGCCTTAAGCAATCCTCCCATTTCAGCCTCCCAAAGTGCTGGGATTGTGGGTGTGAGCGACCACGCCTGGCCAATGAGGGACATTCTTAGCTCCATCCATGACCCAGCATCCACTGCCAGACTCCCGGTCCCCATTCTGTGACTCTCCTCATTCCCCTGTGTCCTCAGTCCCTCCTGTGTCCACCATGCCAATCTTGCCAGCCAGCTTCCCTACTACTGCCCATCAGCCACTAAGACTTACTGGAGGGAAAAAAATCACACAACCAGGCCCAACGCTGCCACAGCTGTCAGTCAAACTTTAACCCGGCTCTTGACACAGCTGGGCAATGCTGAGTTACCACCAGGTGACTCTCATCACATCTGTGCCCCCTCAGGGGCTGACCTGAGGCTCTTTCACTGTCCCTAGGATTACAGCTCACTCCTTTTCTCTCTACCTTTAATTCTTGCAAAATGCTTCTAATGATTTTGAGCTCCTTCAGGGTAGGGACCATGCCTTATTTGCATTTGTGGCAATGATGTGTTGAATACATGATTGAAATTAGCAAACAGAATAAAACTGTTTAACTTGAGGCCCCCAAATTCAGTCCTCTCCCTCATGAATCTTAATCCAGGGGAAGGAGGGAAAGAGACTAATTTAAATTAAGCACTAAACCATTTTTAAGCCCTGTGATCAGCTCTTTCTCATATATCATCTCATGTAATCCTCACCCTAGTCAGTGAGGAAGGTGACGTTATTTCCATTTTCTGTGTGCAGAAATAAGTGGTCCAGATTCTTCTAACTCCACAGATCAAGCACTTTTCCCTGCATTTGCTAACTGACTTCCCACCTGCATTTCCATCTTTATCTCTCCTAATTCTCTAATAATTGAGGGAGCTTATTAACAGTTGGCATTGGAGGAAACGGGGCTTGGATAGGCCTCTGCAGATAGGAAGGGGGAGAGGTCCCCCAAACTTTACAACTCTCTGATAATACTTGGCAAAGGAGGCAGAATGAAGCTGAGCCCAAGTGCTAGTTGGAGCAGGTCTGATTCTGATGGCAAGAGATAAATAATGTACCCAACTTAAAATAGAGAGGGGGGAAAAAAGGAAATTGTATCAAGTACCTAGCAAATCATACCACATTTGTGGCATGTTTAGACACAGGGCTCCAACAATGTATCAGGGTGTTGTCAATCTCCTTCCTCTGTCTACTTTGTGTTGGTTTTACCACAAGGCAGGTGACCACATGGTGGCCAAGCAGGCCAAGATGCCTGCTGTCCTCTCCGACCATCACTGTCCTTCTGATACTGACCACATTGCAGCCCCTCCTCCCCATTCTCCTCTCTCGTCTCGGCCCGAGTTCCTTTCTAGCCAGGTCTACACCTCCATCTGTATTCCCAGGGCCTGACCTGGCGGGGATCACTTGCTGAAGAGATGAATGAATAAAACCTGCTGTTCCTCCTGAAATCTAAGTGACTGCATTCTCTGAGTTGGAGAGGGGAGTGACCGGAACAGATCTGGGACGAAGTTTCTGTTTGTGGATCTTCCCACTTAGTTTTTAACTCTAGCACTGCTTGCCTTTGTTCGCCAGTGATTGTGTGTGTGTGTGTGTGTGTGTGTGTCTCACTCCGTTGCCCAGGCTGGAGTGCAGTGGCACGCTCATGGCCACCCCAGCCTCGACTTGCTGGACTCAGGCAATCCTTCTGCCTCAGCTTCCAAGTAGCTGGAACTACAGGGCTGGAACTACAGGTGAGTGACACCATGCCCAGCTAATTTTTTAATTTGTAGAGACAAGGTCTCGCCAAGTTCCCCGGGCTGGTCTCGAACCTGTGGGCTCAGGCAATCCACTGGCCTCAGTCTCCCAAAGTGCTGGGATTACAGGCTGAGCCACCGAGCCAGCAGCCTTCTCCAGTGATTTTTGAAGGATCTTTTCCTTCCTTAACCTCCAACCAAGACTTAGAGCGTGGGGGTGGGGAGCAGGACGGGGTTGCTAACAGGTGTGGGGTTTCTTGTTGAGGGGAAGAAAATGTTCTAAAATTAGATTTTGGTGATGATTGCACAACTCTGTGGATATACTAAAAAGTATTAACTTGTACACTTTAAATGGGTAAATCATATGGCATGAGACTTATATTTCAATAAAGTGGTTTACAAAAAGATTTAATGGGAAAAAATCCGAAAATTGGTATCATTCACAAAATAGAGAGGGAACCCAAAAACCTGGAACTTATTTACAAAAAAATTATGTATTTATTCCTAATGTTTAAGCTTTAGTTACCTTCAAAGTACTCTCTGTTTGATGCAATACACCTATCAAGACGGTTTTTCTACTGCTCAAAACAGTTTTTGAGCTCATCAATTTTGAGTTCTTTTAATGCTTTTGCTGTTTTTTGTTTCACCTCTTCCACATGGGCAAAATGTTTCCCTTTGAGGACTATTTTCATCCAGGGGACACAAACAAAAAAAAGTCACTCAGGGCAAGATAAGTGAATAGGGAGGGTGGGGTATAGGGGTCATGCAATTTTGGGTCAAAAACTGCTGAACACTCAGTGTGGTGTGGGCAGGTGCACTCATAAGTCACCCATCATAAAATGGGCAAACACATTGGAAGAATTTCCCCCCAAAATTCACTGAAGCCAAACACAGCTTCTCACAACAGCGCTAGCTAGTACACCGATGCCAGTGGGTTCCTAGAACACCCACCTAGTGGGAGAAGCCGGTACTACAAGGGGCCCACCGTCCAAAAAATAATTGTTTTGTGGGGGGAGCGTTCTCCCTCATAGGCAGAATATTATATGTTGTATGTTGCCTGTCTGTCCTTATATTTACTTTAACAAAAGTTACTGCATAATATTCATAACAGAATATCTATATAGTTTCCATATATTGCTATAAATATGATGCATAGAAAAAGCAGGAATGTGTGTCTAGTGATAGTGATACACCCCAGAGCCTAGAACAGTGCCTTCTATACAGTCGGTATGATAAATTGCAGAAAACAGGCACAAAACCTTTGTAGTTTTTTCCCCATTAGAGGGTAAAATCTGTTTCTCTTCCTCTTGAATCTGAACATGGCCATATGACTTGATTTGGTCAAAGGTACATCAATAAATATGGTGCAAGTAAGACTTTAAAAGCCCTGAGCACTGAGGCTTACTCTCGCCTGTTGCTGGAAATCTTCCCATAACCATGTGACAAATCCCAAGTCAGATCCCTGGAGGATGAGAGACCTAGTGGAGCCATTCCAGTGAAGGTGTTCAAGACCAACCAGGCTGTCCATTGCTGAACATGTGAACGAGCCCAAGCTAGACCATATGGTCCCAGCTGTGCCATCAGCTGGTCACAGAGATCCTCCCACACACCACCAAAATACCAAAACAGCTCAGAATAATTACCCAGCTGACTCACTGAATCATGAGCCAATAAAACATTTATTTTTCTGAGTTGGAGTCTCACTCTGTCACCCAGACTGGAGTGCAGTGGCACAATCACAGCTCACCACAACCTCAACTTCCTGGGCTCAGGAGATCCTTTCACCTCCACCTCCTAAGTAGCTGGGACTACAGGTGCACACCACCACGCCTGGCTAATTTTTACATTTGGTATACAGATGAGGTCTCACTATGTTGCACAGTCTGGAGTCAGACTCCTAGGCTCAGGCAATCCTTCCTCCTCAGCCTTCCAAAGTGCTGGAATTACCAGCATGAGCCACTGTGAGTGGCCTTGGTAGTTGTTTTGAAATACTAGTTGGACTGATTTGTTACACAGTAATAGATACTGATGAGTAGGCCATCAGCAAATATGTGTAGAATGAACATAGGCAATGGTGTCTGCAGATTGGTTGTGGAGGAAGGCATTCCCTGGAGGCTGGACGGAAAGGATGATTCCAGTTGAAGACAGAAGGAGCCGGAGGGTGGAAGGGGACATGCACAGGCAGCTTCCAGTGAAAGAAACTAACTCTTCTCCCTCTCAGGAGATCAGGAGGTTGGTCTCTCCTACAGCATTTGCCTGACTCTGTAAACACACTCCCCACCCAACCTTGGTAGTGCTCAGTCACAAAAGCCGTCTGCAAACAGTGATGCTTGATCTGGACAACTGTCCTCAACCAATCCTAGCTGCTTTGGCTCTCAGACTTCAGCTTTTGAGTTCCTGGTCCTCAGATTCCATAGTTATACGTTGCTCTTTGCCACTTCTAGTCCCTTTTGTTCTGAAAACATCTAAGACTCTCTTCCTTAGCTTTGTGGCCTCAATAGTCTATTCTCTCTTCACTCCTTGGTTTCTGCATTCCCAGCAACTTTAGGCTGCTTCTGGAGGAAATCTTCTAATCAGGGGTAAGAACTTCAGACATCTTTTCTTGGGTCTTAGGGTTCCCAAGTCTCCTGTGACCCTGGATGGATTGATGAGGAAGTCTTTCCTACCCGTGATACTTGTTGAGGGCAGTGCAGTGGTGCAAGCCAAGGGACTCTATGACAACTGCTATCGACTGAATGTTTGTGTCTCCCCCAGATTCACATGTTGAAATCCTCATCCCAAATGTGAGGGTATTTGGAGGTGGGGATCTTCGGGAGGTGATGAGGTGACAAAGGGTCTGGTGATGAAGATGTAAGGATTAGTGCCCTTACAAAAGAGGTCCCAAGAGATTTCTCATCTCTTCCATTATGTGAGGTTATGGTGAAAAGATAGTCATCTAAGAAGTGGGCCCTTGGCCAAGGCAAGAGGATTGCCTGAGCCCCCAGGTTTGAGACCAGCCTGGGCAACATGACACGACCTCATCTTTACAATAAAATAAAAAAATTAGCTGGGTGTGGTGGCCCATGCCTGTAGTTCCAGCTACTTGGAAGGCTGAGATGAAAGGATTGCCTGAGCCCAGCAGGTCAATGCTGGGGTGGCCATGAGCATGCCACTGCACTCCAGCCTGGGTGACAGAGTAAGACTCTGACTCAAAAAAAACCAAAAACCAAAAACCAAAAAACAGTGGGCCCTCACCAGACATCTGCCGACACCTTAATCTTGGACGTCCCAGCCTCCAGAATTGTGAGAAATAAATTGCTGTTGTTTATAAGCCACCCAGTCTACGATATTTTGTTATAACAGCACAAATAGACAAAGACAACAACTCTCCCCATTCTGTTGGAAAAAAGAGCATGCAGCTGTGTGCCCTGGGCTCCCAGGTGACATAAATGAAGCGTCCACTTCTGCCACTGCTTTTCCCAAGAGACCTGGGAGATAGGACTGAGGAGAACACCAGACTCCCCTGAAACACAGCGTGGTCAGGTATCACGGGTATTTCTGGAGAAACATCAGGACCACCTGCCTACGGGAAGGGGACAGAAGGAAAACAGAGATGTCTGCCTCAGATCTGGTTCCTTAAGTATGGTTGACCTACCATGTGCCAAGCCACAGCTAGCAAGCAGAGTCCACTTGTAATTATCGTGGACCACACCCAAGGATTCTAACCCTGTGTTCTCATGTTCACCCTCCTGACCTGAGCATTTTGTCCCTGTTTCACGGTTTCTGACTGCTTCTTGTCTCTCAGTTTAGATGGACCATTTGAACTTTCTCCTCAGCTCATAGGACTCACCTCTCCACTAAAAATTGGAGCCCATTCTTTCTTTGGACTATGGTGTCCTCCCTAAATCTCACATAGCCAGAGGGCAACCGACACATCCTGTTTTGCCCAGTTTTAAAACTGGAAGTTCTTAGTCCCAGGCAACCCCCGCTCAGTCCTGTGCCAGTCAGGATGGTGGGTCACCCTATGAACCCCAGAGAACCTAGATGGCCAGGTTAATCCTCTCCCACACCATGCGGCTGGAGAAGTTCACGTTTGTTGATGCAACACCTCATCTTCACTAGGAGGGATAACAATTGTGTGTCACCTAGGGTGGTTGTGAGAATTGAATGAGACAGAACATGCAAAGTGCTTCCTGGCATGTTGTTAAGCCATCAGTAAATAGGTCTTATTGTTATCATTGCTGTTGTGATTGTTCTTGTTAATTTTATTATTAAGAAGCAGATCCTGAAAGAGGTATAACACTGTATGAGAGTTTATGAAGTGGCACCGGTGGATTCAGCAAAAACAAATGCTACACTAGAGACAATGAGTAAGATCAAGATAACTTTGGGGCCATTGAGCTGCCTACTCTCTGTAGCAATAAACAAACTAATTTTTTTAAAAAATGTGAATTCAACAGCGTTTACATAACTTTTGGAACGTGTACCTGTCCCATATTTAGGATATTCCCACTCAGCACTGTGAGAAATAAACTTCTGTTGTTTATAAGTCACCCAGTCTATGATATTTTGCTATAATAGCATCAATGGACTAAAACAATAACTCTCGCCATTCTGATGGAAAAAAGAGCATGCAGTTGTGTGCCCTGGGCTCCCAGGTGGCATGAATGAAGTGTCTGACTCTACCACTGCTTTTCCCAAGAGACCTGGAGAGATGGGACTGGGGAGAACACTGGAGTGATGGGAATAAGATATCCTCAGGAGAGGAGGCTGAGGACACTATCACCCAAGGTGAACTACCTGAGGACACTTATGAAGAAGGCACCACAGTCATTTTCCTTTGGCAACTACCACATGTTAAATGCCAACTGACTCAGAATCTCTAAGAGTGGATCCCAGACACCCACACTTTTAACACTATCCCCCGGGTGGTCCTTAGGCACAACTGGGGTGGGGAAATCCCCACACTAGACCATGGCACCTCATAGATGAGAATTATGCCTTCTTCACTGCAGGAACCCCAACCCCTAGCATGGAACCTATGCCGAGTAGGTATACCCCCAAAAGTGTATCAGTCCATTCTTTTCTTTGTGATGTTAGAGATTTTGTGTGCCCAGAAAGTATTTCTTTGGAATGAGGCAACAACACATGTTCTAGTCACTGAGGCATTTGTTGACACTAGTTTTTCACCCTGGTGGTAATGATTAGGGCTGAAAATGCTTTGAAAATTAACAAATTTCACGAGGAAGGGAGCACATTAAGTCTGTGCAGGCAAGAGGCTTCGATTAGATGGAAACAGCACTATAAAAACAATCGCCTGGTCTGCTAAGAAGGTACACTTGCTCCTCTCAAATGAATGCCATCTGCTTACCCACTTGGAGACAAAGGCCCTCCCCAGGAACGCCATGCACTGGAATGAGGACAAGTAATCTAATTCTCCACGACACTTCCATCTCCATTTTAATATGGAAAATCTCGATGAAATGGATTCTGCAAGAACAGATTTTCATTATTGAAAAGCCATGTCAGAATAAATTAGCATGAAGAAGAAGCAGGAAAACACTGGATTGGATTATTCAGAACAATTTGATTATCCACCTATTGGCAAAGTTGTTTCATATGCATTTAGTAGGCGTTAAAGACACTAAGTATTGTTCTTTCTACTAGTGAAAAGGTTGAATTATCTGCCTGAATTTCTGAATTGATAATTTGAATGCTTTCCCTGCTATTTCCATGTCATTTGGGTTTTTTGCATCCTGGGTTAATAATGGCAGCAGCAGAGAAATGGTTAGAAGAGGGATCTACCTACCCTTTGTGGGCTGAGCTCAGGTACTGCAGTATACCAACTATCATACCTGAGCACACACCTAGCAGAAATCTACCCAGAGAATACTGCCAAAGGGGAGGGAAGAGAACAACAGGCATATACTGGCAGATCTGGGGGCTGTGAAGTAAGACCTGAGCTCCTGTGTTTGTGGGTGAGCTAAGGAGACGGTCCCAGCAATTTGCGCTTCTTGGATCCTGGGGTGACAGCTAGGGTGGGGGAAATTGCTCACAGCCTAAAACCAGTGTGGCTGGGGGTTTCTAGACAAACAGATCAAAAGCCTCTCCTCCGAGGCAGATTGGGCAGACACCTCTCTTTCTCCCCCACTCACTGATGTCCATGCCTCCCTCAAGTTACTCTTGTTACATTCACATTCATTCGCTACCACTCTAAGTTCTAGGCTCTGCGGTAGTCTCCTTTCCAATTATTATCCACATGTAATTGGGTTTTAGAAAATATACACACAAGGCTGGGCTTGGTGGCTCGGCCTATAATCCCAGCACTCTGGGAGGCCAAGGCCAGTGGATTACCTGAGCCTGCAGGTTCGAGACCAGCCCAGGCAACTTGGTGAAACCTCATCTCTACAATAACAATTTAAAAATTAGCTGGGCATGGTAGCGCATGCCTCTAGTTTCGGCTACTTGGAAGGCTGAGGCGGAAGGATTGCGGGAGCCCAGCAGGTTGACGTTGGGGTGGCTGTGAGTGTGCCACTACACTCCTGTCTGGGTGACAGAGTGAGACTCCAACTCGAAAAAAGAAAAGAAAAGAAAATACACACACACAAAGGGAAGAGTAGTCAAGCATTTTTTCTTTGCTCTGACTTTGTGTCTTTGTGCCTGTCTTCCTGGCTAGACAGGGAGACCCTGGAAGGTAGGTAGGGGCTGTGTCTGTTCAACCAGCAACTATTTCAGGCTTGGCACTCGGCTGACACAGATTAAGTAAGTGTTCAATGAACTAATAACCACATAGACAGTTATTCCGTGGCACTGATCTAATTGTTTCCATTTAACAGAGGAGGAAACTGAAACTGACCCCTGTGCCTGTGAATGACGTGCCTGTGAATCACACAGCTAATGTGCGGATGGCAGAGCCTGGCCCCACGTTTGTTTTTTCTAGACTGAACAACATGATGGGCGGGACTGAGGACAAGCCCTCATGCCCCCTTTACAACGGAAGTCTCTGGTTCCCATACTCCTCTCCTGGGGGTCCAGTTCAGGGAAATGCCTGATTTCTTCCTTCACCAAGGAAATCTCCCTTCCTGACTCGTGGCATTTCTTAAATGACCATCAGGACTGGGCCTCTTCATGGCCTAGTGTCTCTCCTGGTATCCTCTCTGGCCTGGAGGTTTTGCAGGCCCCAGCTGATCGCAGTTCACAGTGTGTTACTGTCACTGGCTACCACCTCCGGCACCTCTTTCTGTTACTTCTTCCTATGGAATCTGCAACTCCAAGGGCCTGGGCTCCAGCATCGACAGCCTGCGTCAAGCCTCTGCCCTGGCCCCGGAAGCAGCAGATCTCCAAGTGTCTCTGCCACAGATTTTTTGTCTGTCCATGACTGTGTTCAAGGAAACATCACCAGTGAGTAAAATGGACGGTGGAGGTTGGGTGGAATACCCTGCGGGAGAAGCTTCTAGGACCAAACATGAAAAATCTTACATATCATGTTATTTATACAGTTTCAGAAGGCAAGTAGCTCATTGGCCATCACCCCCAAATTTCCTAACTCATCCCCCACAGAACGGAGGCAAACTTCCTCTCCAGCCTGGATCACACTGTATCATTTCTAATTAGCAGCAGTACCTTTTCCTCCCCGGAGCCGAGACTGAAATTCTGCTCAGCAGTCTTCCAGGCAGCCACTGCCAATGGGCTGGATTGGCACATGAGATGAAGTCTATGTGCTGTCCTGATTCCAGGCATGCCCTCCATTTTCATAAGTGGAGAGAGAAAGATCCTGGTGACCCCAATCGATCTTTCCTCCAGCCTCCCTCCCCTGCTTCAGAGGTCTATATGTGAATAACACTCAGGGCTTAGTGGTGAGCCTCCCCCCAGTCTTCCCCCAAAAATGAACCTTCCCCGCCCCCTCCCAAAAGCAACAGCCTCTGTTTGTTTTGCAGAGTCCCTGTGCTTTCCTGCTAAGCTCTCTCAGATTCTCACTAATCAGGGGTCTAGTTCTGCTTCCTCCATCAATATCAGATGGTAGCAGCCCATGTTCTAAAGTTGTACCAAGGCAGCATGGGTGGGTGGGCATGAGGCAGCCATGACCCAGAACTGCTCGTCGTGAAATGAAAGCTTCCAGGTCTAACAAGTCCTGTCTGGGCTCCTTTGCAGTCTCACTTTCCTTTGTCAGGCGAAGGCTCTAGGCTTGGCGTTTCTCCCAGGGTGGCACGGCACCGAGCAGCCCAATGACAGTGGCTTCTGGACGCGATGTGGGGGTTGCCATCATGGCCCTCTTTCTCGGGCACCCGGTGGTGTGGCAAGGATGCTGTCACAACTCATAGCAAATGCACACTGTCGTCACCCATGAGCAGAGGCTGCTGTGTGAGGAATTTTAAAGTGGAGTTTAGTCAGTCCCAATTAAATCCCATTTTACAAATTCCATCCAACTCCTCAACAGGAGAAAGCTCATTAATTTTTCTCACATGAAGCCAGACTAGGTGGCAGTGCTGGGCCCGCCTGGTGGAGCCCTGGCTCTCGAGGAAGGCTGTCAGAGCAGAGTTCTGTGGTTTCTTAGAAATGGCAAAAGGATTTATGTGGTATAACTAAGTACCAGAAAGACAAGGTTATTTCTAAGCAGGTATCAGAAAATAAAACGATGGGCATGAAATGGGAAAAATAATCTTTGAAGAGAAGCGTCTGAGCAACCCAGGGCTCACAAATCAAAAGAGAAAAGGTTTCTTTTTCTTTGTCTTCGCTTCTTTAAATAAGGCCAATTCTATCCAGTCAGGGATATCCAGTGAGCATTATGGGCTTCATAATGGCTCGTGATTGAAGCGATTTTTAAAAAGAGCATCACAGATAAAGCATCCTGGGTTTTCTTTTAGCTGTTGAACGAGTCACCAGAGGATTAGCCCATTATTCAATCAACACATGTTCAAGAACTGGAAGTCATTAGGCTTACCTAATATTAGGATTTTCTGCCCCCGCTTCCCCCATTACCTTTTTACCCCCCTTGGTACCTGAAAAGTCCAAAATAGGAGACACAAAATCCAATTCTCACTCTTTATTCCTAACTTGGAGTCAGTCTCAAGTCCTCCCTCACAACTGCCCTGCCTTTCCACCCTTTAAGTGTGGCTGTGCATCGTCCAAATGGTCAGGCATCCCCTTTGCATCCCCTTTAAGGCCTAGACTCGTTTTCCATCCAAGCAGCCAGCCCCTACCCCTTTCCCTGGGCTTCGCTTGACCTCATCAACCCTCCAGAGTCAGAGACCGCCCATGCACAGGGCATCTCCAGATCCACGTCTGGCCACTGGCTCTACATCTTCAAGGGTGGGGAAGAGGGTGAGTGGAAAGGGAGGTGGAGACTGAGGGGGAGACCATTACCTCCTTCTTGCACCTAAGGTTTGTTGTCACAGATCTCTGGGAGAGGTCACAGAGGAAGAGCTCAGGGACCAGAGGGCAAGGGCATCTGCTCTATCCCTCTCTGCCCTTCTTTCCTCTCTCGCTCCCTCCTTCTGGCTTACTTTTAAAAGGCCAATTAGGTAAGAGTAAAATAAATGAAAAGATCCAAGCTCCCACCTCACTTCAGAAACAACCTTGCTTTGATTAGTCATTCAGTTATTCCTATAGATTGACTCTTGGCAAAAGGACACTTTAATTATGAAGAAAGGAAATAGAAAAGCTATCTTGTCTGCGGCATTTCCTCTGGAACCAACAAATCCCATGTAGAACTCTAGGAGTGTCAGAGGAGAACAGAGTGTGGCAGCCTTTCATCCTTGTGCAGCTCCAGAAGCTGAGGGAATGGAAAGCGCATCCTTCTGAGAAGAACTGAACACCTTCCACGCTTACTTTTTGTGCTCAGACAGGAGATCTGGGGCTCCATCTGGCAGGTCTTCCCAGTGACCTTCCAGCCCTGGTTCTTGAATACGGGAAGTCTAAGCAGGACCAAACCAGCAGGACCAAGTCTGGGGACAGAGTCTGGAAGCCAGGAGCTGGCCCAGGCCAAGGCAGGCAAGGACAAT
Organism: Cephalopachus bancanus; assembly: GCA_027257055.1. Lineage (NCBI taxonomy): Eukaryota > Metazoa > Chordata > Mammalia > Primates > Tarsiidae > Cephalopachus > Cephalopachus bancanus. Next base: position 3,452,429 of record JAPVLO010000289.1, on the reverse strand, counting down.
CCTGCTAGGTTCAATGGCAGATGTAGATTCTCCTGGGAAAGAGTGGAAGTCGGGGAGCCAGTGGGGTGGGGTGAGAGGGCAGCTGGGCACCAGAAGGACTACAGAGTGAAGTCATACAGTCAAATGCCCACCAAGGTCCAGCTGCTAATTGAAGTGAGGGCAGAGGTTGGGTGAAAACCATAGGGAGTAGTGAGGGCTGTGACCACCTGGGAGTCAAGGGCCCCTGTCTGAAAGAAGCCAATTCTTCTCAGAACTAGTGGATTATGGCCATGAAGGAATGCAGGCCGAGTATTACCAGATCTTCTCGTTTGAAAAGAAAAGCCAAAAATCTGAACATCTGACTTTGGTTTGTTTTGAGCTGGGGTCTCACTCTGGCACCCAGACTGGAGGGCAGTGGCACAATCATGATTCACTGCAGCCTCAACCTCCTGGGCTCAAGTGATCACCCTACCTCAGCCTCCCAAGTAGCTGGGTCTACAGGTATGTGCCACCATGCTTGGTTAATTCTTGTGACTTTTTTTTTAAGAGAGAGATGAGGTCTCATTGTGTTGCCCAGGCTGATCTTGAACTCCTAGCCTCAAGTGATCGTCCTACCATGACCTCCCAAAGTGCTGGGATTACAGACATGTGCCACCACGCCTGGCAAAACAGTCCAGTTTTAAAACGCTGGGTAAGTCAACAAAATACAGGGGGGATGCTGACATGACACAGGTTTATGAACTGTGTAAAATGTCAATGAAGAAAAAAAGAGAAGCAGGCACAAAGCTGAAGACGGCACGGATGGGAGAAGATGAGGCTCCAGAAAGGGGTGAGGCTGGAGGGGTAGTGCATCAGTTTTATGGAAAGCAGACAGAGCTTGGTCACACCAAGTCTTCAGTACAACCTTGCCACGCTGCCGTAAGGCCTCCTGCAGGCAGCCTCCCCACTCCCCCTCACCCTTCCATCTTTGAACACTGAGCTTTGAGTGACTACAGAGGAAAAGTGGACTGACGCTGGTACAAGGGCGTGGCTGGTGTCATGCAAACCAGTGTAGATTTGCATGGGGTCAGTGAACGTGACAGAAGGCAGGAATGACAAAAGAAAGGGGAGCTGGGCCCAGACGGGGAAATTTCAGATTTCCTAGATTCTAACATCCCTTGCATTATAAAATAGTATTAATCTAGAAATAGGCTTTCAGGGTAAAAAAACACTGCATTAAAGAATGCACAGGTTTGGATTCTACTCATCTTTATACTTACACACTACTTTCTTTTCCCAGTGATAAATCAAATCTTGAGCCTAAGCTTTCTTTTCAAAACAATGAATTCAATTATTTTTTTTTTTTTTGAGTCAGAGTCTCACTCTGTCGCCCAAGCTGGAGTGCAGTGGCATGCTCATGGCCACTGTAGCCTCAACCTGCTGGACTCAGTTGATGCTTCTGCCGCAGCCTCCAAGTATCTGGAACCACAGATATGTGCCACCACGCCCAGCTAATTTTTTGATTTATTGTAGAGACGAGGTCTCGCCAAGTTGCCCAGGCTGGTCTCAAACCCTTGGGCTCAGACAGTCCTCTCGCCTCAGCCTCCTTAAGTGTTGGGATTACAGGTGTGAGCCACTGTGCCTGGCCAAATTAAAATGTTTTCTGAATTATTTCTGGCTAATAGCTGCTACGCTTACCATCCATATAATATATTGATTTTTCACAAGTAGTCCATTTAACTTCTTTATTTTTGAGTCATATATATATTTTCAAAAATCTGTGTCTGCATTTTGCTACATATCCTTCCCACCTCACTGAGTTACTAGAAATTAAACTGAAATTGTTGAGTAGACAAACTTAAATGAGTTGCACCAAAAAGCATTTTTCTTGGTGACCGAAGTATACAGTTTAAAATAAGGACCCTCATAGCCAAGCAGTAACTGAAAACTCGTTTTCTGGGTGTGTATGTGGGATACCACTGAGAGATGCTTAACACATGTGTTTTTCTTTATTCAAGACAAAGCAGGATCTTAGCATCTAATTTCTATGAGTCACCCTACTGAGTTCTTTATTCTGGAGTAGAAAGGAATGATTACACATTTGCCGTGTGCCAGCCTTGGGCTGACACTTTCTAACCACCAGCTTTATTTACTCTTTACAATGATTCTGAAACATATTATGATACTTATTCTGTAGTGGGAGAAATGGAGGGGTCAAGAAGTTATGTAATTCATTCGAAGTCACCTAGACAGAGTTCAAGCATGGGTTTGACTGATTCTGAAGTCCATGAGGTCAAAGGAGTCTCCGGCTGTGGTCATCTTCCTCTGTAATCAATGAAGAATGGGCACCCGGGAACTCTTACTAGTAGAACCACACCGTTTACAGCCTTTCTATTTTCTGCGGCCCCACCTACCTTTATCTGTCTTGATTGGTTCATCCCGTCTGGTGTCCTAGCATGGGAACCCAATGCTTCTTCCCTACACTGTTTTAAAATCTGTATACATTTACGGGGTCCAAGTGCAGTTTTGTCCTGTGGATGTATTGAATAGTGGTGAAGTCCTTTCAGTGTATTCTTGTCACCCGAATAGTGGACATTATACCCGTTGAGTAATTTCTCATCACCCACCCCTTTCTTCCCTGCCTCCACCCGTCCTGGAGACCTGATGTGAAATGAGCTATACCTTTTTATGAGCTCAGGGGTGTCATTTCTATTCTTTAAAGCCCTTGAAGGCCGGGCGCGGTGGCTCAAGTCTGTAATCCCAGCACTTTGGGAGGCCAAGGCGAGAGGTTTGCTATGAGCTCGGGAGTTCGAGACCAGCCTAGGCAACTTGGTGAGACCGCATCTCTACAATAAATTAAAAAGAAAAAAAAAGCTCTTAACCTTTTCTGATTGCACACCTCCCCCCGTCACTTATGATTTCTTTCTTCTTTAGAAAGATACATATTTTTTATTCTCACGTGTATTTTTTATTCTCTCTTATGAAGCTTACATTGTACATTGCCTTAGATCATTGTCTTATTTTCTCTCCATAGTTTATTGGGAGGACCCGAGACCAGCATTCCGTGTGATCAGCACCTAGTTTTGTAAGCCCTTCAAAGAGGGCCTTTCAGTGCCTGCATCATGATGGTCTTTCTCCCCAGACATAGTGATATGCAAGTCACACAAGCAACTTGCTGCTTTGTCCTTCCAGGGCTGCTAAGGCTTGTTAATTGGCGTACTCCCAGCCCAGGAGACCTCTGGGCCATTCAAGAGAATTTTATGTATTTATTTAAAAGTTGTGGGGGTACAATTTAGGATCAGGTATACAAATGGTCATTGTACAGGTAAAGTTTGGGCCTGACTTTGGCCCGCACTTAGCCTGGTTTGAGATTAGGTACCCTTATTGATGAAGTGTGCCCCCTCCACTCCCTTGGCAGTGTCCTGCTATTGCCAATCACTTTCTTAAAGTATTATGGTAACTGTTCAGGGTCCGCTTTTGAGTGAGAACATGCAGTACTCAGTTCTTTGTTTCTGTGATGGATCACTGAGTATGTTAGACTCTAAATCCATCCAAGTTGCTGGGAAGTTCATAATTTTGTCCGGATGTATCAAAAACAACGCATACATACATACATATATGGTTGCTTATATTTTGCTGATGCTTAGCCCTGCTTCTGGAAATCTTGGTTCTAGAATTGCATGAAGGGACAGGGAGAGGATCTTTTCCACCTAAATGTATGCTTATGCTAATCAACAGAGAAGCAGAAAGAAGCTTTAAACCCAGATAGAATGCAAAACATGACTCTAGACCTTAGATAAGGAAATACTTGTGTCAGAGTTGGCTTCTAGCCAAATTAAAGGGAGTAGAGGAAAGCCTGAGTGCCTTTGTCAGGTGGATTGGCTTAGCTAGCACGAATCCAGTTCCAAATCCCAACACCCTCACATTTCTACCTCAAGGACCACAGCCTGTGCCCTTCAAGGCAACAGATCGTAAGAGCCATCCATGTCTTTGCTGTTTGCTTTCCTTCTCTGTATACTGAGTCATCTTTCACTGCATCCACAACCCACTACTCAGCCCCAATTCTCCAATACATTGAAGCCAAGTTCATAATCAAAGAATTGTACAACTACTATTGACACCATGACCTACGCTGGTAGCGGTTTCTTAGGGAAGTGTTGAGACCAAAAGAATGAATATGTTTGCTCACCTCCCAGCTCAGGAAAATCTCCAAATGTGTAGAAGCCCTGCAATAAAAAAGTTTGTTTCAGTTCATTTAATATCGAATTGACCAGATTTATTTTGACAGACTACTACCCTCTCCTACACCCACCTAGCTTTTATTGCTTGCTGCTTTAGCTAAGCAACACTAGCCTTCTTTGGAGCACGATTTGGAAAATGTCACTGTCCCCCTTCTGGTTCATGGCTCTATCTCTTCCCACATTCTCGGTTTTCTAGGAAACATGACTCAGGAGCTCCAGCTCTACCAGACATCCCCTAAAAAAATTATATCTTAGGAAATACAATGTGACAATAAAAATTGTCAGAAATATGGACTCTGATGGTCTTTGCCAAGACCAGGATCACCTCATTGCACCTCAATAGTGCCTGAGACTGTGGCATTCTAAAATTTTTGTTTAAAATTAAAAACCAAAAACATAGTTTAGGTAAGAGCAGGTGGCTTTTTGTTTTGTGCAATAGCTCCTACGGAAACTTATTTATAAGTGGACCACTGTTTGTCATATTTTATTTAAATAGACTTGTTTGGGAAACTCCCTTTTAATAGATTTTCTTTCATAAGCAAATTTTGGTCTTTTGGAAATGCGGTATAATGTTGAGAATAATTTACATCAGAGAAAAATGTCTTGTTTTAAGAACCTGGAGTGACTTCTCATTTCAAAATATGTCAGCTTGTTTATTCCTAAAAGCTCACAGGAATCTGACCACGACTCTATCTAGAGCCTACAGAAAAGGATGCAACTTTAAATATTCATTTATTCAGTCCATTAGATGGTTGGTAAATATTTATGGAGCACGTATTTTTGGCCAGACTCTGTTCCAGGTGCTGGCAATAACATGGTGAACAAAGACGAGAAAAGGTCCATGACCTCTTGCATCTTACACTCTGCTGGAAGGAATAGGATATACTTCAGGGAGAGCATCTCAGAAGGTAATGAATGCTGTGAGAGAAGTAAAGCAGGGTAAAGGGAAAGAAGGTGGTTTGTGGAGACAGGAGAAAAAAGGTCTCTCTTGGCTGGGCACAGTGGCTCACGACTGTAATCGCAGCACTTTGAGAGGCTGAGAAGAGAGGATCACTTGAGGACAGGAGCATGAGATCAGCCTGGGTAGCACAGCAAGGCTCTTTCTCTACAAAAAGTTTTAGGAATTAGCTGGATGTGGTGCTGTGCCCTTGTGAGCAGTTCCAGCTGCTCAGAGGCTGAGATGGGAGACCTGGGCAGCCCTGTCAGAAAGGAAAGGAGAGAGAGAAAGGGAGAGGGAGAGAGAAAAAGAAGGAGGAGGAGGAAAAGAGGGGAGGGAAGAAGGAAGGAAGGAAGGAGGGAAGGAGGAGGGAGGTAGGGATGCATTCCAGTTGTATCCTCTTCTGTAGACTCTGGATAGAGTTATGGTCAGGTTCCAGAGCCTTTGAGGGAGGGAGGGAGGGAGGGAAAAAGGGAGGGAGGGAGGGAAAGAAGGAGAGAGGGAGGGAGGGAGGAAGGGAAGCAGGGAAGGAAGGAAAGAAGGAAGGAAGGGAGGGAGGATGGGAGGGAGGGAGGGAGGAAAAGAAAGGTCTTTCTGAGGAGGTAACATTAGAATGAATTGAAGGAGGAGTCAGTCACCGTGACAGAAGAAGATCATCGCAGATAGAAGGAGCAGCTGATGCAAAAGCCCTGAGATGGGAGCAAGCTTGGGATTTTCCCAGTTCAGAAACAGTGCTATGTGTTTGTATGTGGAATGTGGAAGGGAGACCCTGGGAATAGAGTTAGATGGCTGTTCAGGTTCCAGACCAGGTGGGGTCCTGGAGGCTGGAGGAAGGAGCTGCATTTATTCCAGGAACAATGGGAAGTCATTGGAGAGTTGCATCAGGGCAGTGACTCACCTGATTTATTTTTTATTTTATTTTATTTTATTTTATTTTATTTTATTTTTTGAGTTGGAGTCTCACTCTGTCACCCAGACTGGAGTGCAGTGGCCGTTCCCGGCCACCGCAGCTTCAACCTGCTGGGCTCCGGCGATCCTTCCGCCTCAGCCTTCCAAGTAGCTGGAATTACAGGCATGCGCTACCACGCCCGGCTGATTTTGTGATTTTGTTGTATAGAGATGAGGTCTCGCTGCCCAGGCAGCACCGAGAGCCTTGACACGGCCTATCCCCGCCTGCCCACATCCCTATCAACCTTGGCTGAGCCCCCAAGTTCAAGCTCCTGCGGTCACCAATACTGTCCTAGGGCCTCCTCTCTCCACACTCCACTCTTTTCCACCAAACGTTTCCACTCTGTCTTCTCAAACCCCACACTCCAGAATAAACAAACCCTTCTTTCTTCTCAGCATTGTCACTGTTTATTCCTTCTTCTTCTTGTCTTAACTGGACGCTTGTTCTCCCTCCAAGTTGTTGCCTTGGTGCTTTCCTGCTGTGTGTGTTACCGACTTGCCCTCCTGAGGACATGAGGGAGAAGGTGGGCCTCTTCTTCCCCCACACAGCTGCTTCCAGGCACGTCTGCCTCACTCTTGTCTTCTGTGATGATGCCCGATCTTGGTTTCCAACATGTCTTTCTGGTAGCCCCTTCCAAGTCATCTTTCCTAGTTCATTTCCCTCTGCCTGCCCCTTAGAGTTTGCCCCCCCTTCCTTCTCACGTGACACACCTTGCCTGGATGATCTCATTCCTCCTCTTGCACTCCCCACCCCCAGTCATGGATTCCATCTTCATCTATAACCTGAAGATTCTGGAATCTGTATTTCCAGTTCAGACTTCGATCTCAAGTTCTAGACTCTGAAATCTAAATGCCTACTGGAAACTTCCACTTGAAGGTGCCCCAGGCATTTTAAACCGAAGATGTCCAAACTAAATGTATTAACCTCAACCACCTACCGAACGCTTCTCTTCCAACAATCTCCATCTTCTTTGAATGGAGCTTACCCAGTTGTCTAAGCTAGAAACCTTGGAGTCTCGTCGGGCGTGGTGGTGTGTGTCTGTAGTTCCAGCTACTGAGAAGGCTGAGGCAGAAGAATCACCTAAGTCCAGCAGGTAGAGGCTGTGGTGGCCATGAGCGTGCCACTTCACTCCCGTCTGGGCGACAAGAGTGAGACTCTAACTCAAAAAAAAAAGAAAGAAACCTCAGAGTCACTCTTGACTCCTCACTTCCCCTTGGCACACCTTGACCCTCCAAATTCTATTGCTTCTACCTAAAATTACACATACCCCATTGTCTTAGTTCATGACCTCTTACCTGCTTGGGACTACCTGACTAACAGGTATCCCTGCCTCCAGGCTTCCTTGTCAAATCTGTTTTCTACATAGTTACCAAGAGTGATATTTCTTTTTTTTTTTTTGAATTGGAATCTCACTCTGTCGTCCAGACTGGAGTGCAGTGGCCGCTCGCGGCCACCGCAGCCTCGACCTGCTGGGCTCCGGCGATCCTTCCACCTCAGCCTTCCAAGTAGCCGGAATTACAGGCATGCGCTACCATGCCCGGCTGATTTTTTGATTTATTGTAGAGATGAGGTCTCGCTGCCCGGGCGGGTCTCGAACCCATGGGCTCAGGCAATCCACTAACCTCAGCCTCCCACAGACTGAGCCACCGAGCCCGGCTAAGAGTGATATTTCTTAAGACTAGAGTACATGTTGGGCACGGTGACCTGTAATCCCAGCACTTTGAGAGGCGGAGGGGAGAGGATTGCCTGAGCCCAAGGCTTCAAGACCAGTCTGGACAACTTGGTGAGACCTTGCCTCTACAATAAATCAAAAAATTAGCCAGACATGGTGGTGCACACTTGTAGTTTCAGCTACTGGGGAGACTGAGGCAGAATGATTCCCTGAGCCTGGCAGGTCAAGGCCTCAGTGGTGGTGAGCGTGCCACTGCACTCTAACCTGAGTGAAAGAGTAAGACTCCAACTCAAAACAAAAACAAAAAAAGTAAAAAATAAAGATAAAAACCCACTAAAAACTGGAGTACATATCTGTTGTTCTCATCTGTTCAGTGTTCATTCACCCTTAACCTGATAACAGTACCCACATGTGAAAGAGTAACCTTTCCCCTTCCCTCTCAATGGAGTTTGAATGGGGCACCACTCCTGGTTTAAAAGATGGAGTATAAGACTGGCTTGGCCAATCAGCACACTGAGTCCCCTGTGAACAAATTGGTCTAATGAGAAAGAGTCCTGGGACTGTAGTGAGAGCTGTCAGAAAGAAAAATTCTCTTTCTACTGGATTTAATTCTGGGTAGATATAGGCCTGGAACCACTGCTTCAAAGAGCTAGAGAAATGAAACCAACCTTCACGAGAACAGAACCAAGACATGGAGATGGACAGTTATGACAACAGAATTTAAATCCTCCATCAAGATTTGGTGGAAGCCAGGTATACACTTGCACTTTTTAATTATATGACCAATAAATTCATGTTTTTGCATAAACTAGTTTGAGTTTCTTTGTTTTCATCCTTTGGTATGAATAATCAAGACTCATCTTGTGTTCTACATCATGGTTTCCCAGTGTTCTATAGGACGAAGTTCAAAGCCCCGAATCTGTCATAAGAATCTTCACGATCGAGTACATGCTTACTGTTTGAGTTTCATCTTCTGCCACTCCCCACATCTTGTCTTAGGTCCCATCACAAAGCACTTGTCACAAATTTGTCCCCCTTCCACTTGCTATCATGTGTTGCATCCAAGAACAATTGATAGTCTGTCTCTTGCCCACCACTTTCGTCTATTCTTCCTTCAAAATTGGCACATTCGTTTCTGTGAAGTCTTTTCTGATCCCCTTTCACAGTGTTAATTAGAATACGTCCTCGTGACCCCTTGACATCATGCATCCACCTCAGTATTTGTGTTTACCCAGCTGGGTTGTAACGTTCCACACTGTTGTTTGTCTCTCTCCTTATATGATAAACCCCTTCAAGGCAAGATCTGTGAGGCTTTGTATCCTTAAAGGCCTACCATTATGCTTGGCACAGACTAAGATAATCAATAATGCTTGGGTCTACACATGCCTTTTAATTTACTTTCATTTATAGGTAGCACATTACAAGCTCCTTGAAGGAGGGACAGTAATTTACTCTTCTTTGTATCACTCATAGCATGCATTGGGTTTCATAGATACAGTACGCACTGAGTCAATATTTGTTGGAAAAAATGAAAGGAGGAAATATGTGCCATCAGGCTATGCCACCTGCTACCTCTCTTGCTATTATACCTACTGATCTCCCTGTCTCCCCATCATTCATTGAAGGTTTCAGCTCTCCTCACCACTCCTGACATTAGCAATCATTGTCAACGTGGAGAAGTTGCAGTCAACAACTGGCCTCAGATATTCAATTCCTCTCCTTCCCATGATGAATTTCTTCATCCCATTTGAGCTTCCAACTCCCATGGGATACCCTCATCTAGATCTTGTCATCACCAATAGCTATATCTCCTCTTAAAAACCCCAATTCCATACCTCCCATCACCTCCTGCCAGCCTTCTAGAACCCGGACTGTAATCATCATTCTCATGTGGACCTTCACTCTGTAGACTCTTCATGTCCTCATCTTCCTTGTGTCCTCGTCTTCCTTCCTACCTACCTTACAGTCCATCATTATCGAAAGAAGGGACCCCGAGAAACTTAGAATAAATTTAGTTCACATTTTGCCTCAGTATAACCATTTTTGCTTCTACTGACATGCTTTGAATCTAGCACAGGTTAGACATAAATAGATAAATTTCCAACAGGCAGGTTTTAGGAAGTGTTCAGACACTTGACTGCAGGCCAAGCTGGCAGCCTACCCCATTCCCTCAGCAAATCCCCATCAGATGCAAGACAAGGACAGTTCAGTCTTTCAATTCTTGGTTTAGCATAATAATCTCTAGGAGACTTTTAAGTTCCTTGTCAAAGGCAGAAGGTCAATGATCACCCCTTGGCTGGCTGAAGCCATAGAAGTGATAATAAGACCAACTTTTTGCTAAGGAGATTGTGGAATGGAAACATCTGACAGGTTTCTTGAGGGAAAAAACCCTCCCCTTGTTTCCTCCCATCTAGCCCACCACCATGGCAGCAATCATGTGACTAACCTACTCATCTGCCTGCTGTCCATCACCTGACATCAGTACCTGTGCCTGCCTGACTCTGTGATGATGTAGAACAGATCACCCAATCACCTTAATGACCTTCCACCATCAAAGGGAATGATTAAAAGGACTCAACCAAGAGCAACCATTTGCCATTGCCACCATTGCCAAGTCACTGCGGCCATTGCCTTGCTAAACTATGATGTGACCATGTACTCTTTGAGCTATGGCCAGGCCACGTTTTCTTAAGCTTTGCCCCACCTCCCCTATCTTGGGGAGGTGAATTTCCTTTCTTTCTCTCTCTGTCTCTAATTTATTTCTAAATAAGCTATACTTTCTCATCTAACTTCCGTACAATTCTTTGCATCTTTCATGTGGCATCCGATTGCATACCAGACACCCACACCCCCAGAGGGCCTGACCTAACATTCTGGAGGCCCCCGCTGCAAGTGTTACCTAAGATTTTTGGAGGTCTCTAACAAGTATCATCAGTCCCTTTCAGTTTAGATGATGTCCTAGGCAAGTACCAGGTGCTGGGGATAGAGTGAGGGGGCGGGGAAGGCAACCTGGCTCTGCACTCCTAGAATTTATAGTCTAGTGAGGAATAGATATTAAATACATGAGGAAACATATAGATGTATGATTAAAATTATGAAAGGTGCTTTGAAGAGAGCGCACAGAAGGCAATTAGTTTGCATAATAGGCTCATCTAACCCAATCTCAAGGGGTTAGGGAAAACTTCCCTGAAGAATATTAAAAGAATTTCCTTGAAAAAACAAAAAAGAAAAAGTATTTCTGCAGTTTAAATGTTAATTTTTAATTATTTCAAAAACCCCCTTGCTTTTTACCCAGAAAAAGCACTGACAATGCCTTCTAATGGATCTCAACACTTCTGATCCTTTTCTACACTCTCCCGGGCACATCGCATCTCAGGCGTTTCCTGCCGTCTGTATATTCTATTTCTCCTCCTGCCTCAGAATGCTCCTGTAACTTCTAGAGCCAAGTAATCAAAACACATAAGTCCATTAAAAACCCTGGAGATCACTGTTACTTTCTCCTGCCATATGCAATGCACAGACATTGTGTTCCATGTTTGCTAACTAAAACAAAAGTCAACACCTTGAGATTCTGTAATTAGCAGCTACTGGCTCTCTGATCCTCTCTCCCCATGTTTCTGGAAGCTGTCCTATTTGTCCTTCCCTAGTAGGGGGCTCAAAACGCCCCAGAATCTGGGAACCTGGCCCTTGTTCAAGGGTTATCTTCATTTGACCTGTCTCCAGTCACAATCTGACAGCTTAATGTCTGAGTCACTTAGCTTTCCTTCCTCTTGGGCAAGGGCATCTACTGGGATCATTACAAAATGCTATTGTTCCTCTCTTATGCCTGTGAAGCCCATCCCACTGCTCCAGGGAATAAATCGCCCCCTTGTAGATGGTTGGAACAAATTATAGCCTCTCTCAGTGGGGCCAGGACAGACCCCCTGCCGAGGGCCAGCTCTCCAAGAAACAAAGTGCCTGAGCCTGCCGATTTGCTGTGTCTTGCTTCTGGCATATCCGCCGCCAGTCGCCAGTCGTTGAGTTGTCTGTATCTTGCCCTGAGCTGTCCTCTGGTCAACTGACTCCTCTGAACACAGGAGCAAAATGACCAGTACAGATAAAGAGGTTATTGGAAGAACAAGAGAAAAGTATTAATTTTCTTAAAATCCAGAGCTTAAAGAATAAAGAAGGTCTTTGAACTGTTTGGTCTACATACTTGAATAAGGATCCTTTGGAAGGCGTTCAGGAAATCAGTTAACAAGATAAATTGTGTGTGTGTGTGTGTGTGTGTGTGTGTGAGAGAGAGAGAGAGAGAGAGAGAGAGAGAGAGAGAGAGAGCAAGAAAGCTAGAGAACTAGCTTGAATTTTAGCTATGATTTGCCCAGAACCATGTCAGTTTTTCGCCATTTGAAGAGTTTTTCCTCTCTGTGCTGAGGCTCTTGGAATGTGTATTTTTTTCTTTTTCTTTTTAAGTCAGAGTCTCACTCTGTTGCCCAGGCTGGAGTGCAGTGGCGTGGCATGCTCATGGCCACCGCAGCCTTGGCCTGCTGGAATCAGGCAATCCTTCTGCCTCAGCCTTCCAAGTAGCTGAAACTACAGGCACGTGCCACCATGCCCATCTTATTTTTTTGATTTATTATAGAGACGAGATCTCATCCAGTTGCCCACGCTGGTCTCAAAACCCTGAGCTCAAATAATCCTCTCACCTCGGCCTCCCAAAGTGCTAGGATTGCAGGTGTGAGCCAGTGAACCTGGCTGTTTCTTTTTTTTAAATCAATATATTATAGTTGTACATGTTTTGGAGATACAGGTGATATTTTGATACATGTATACAATGTAAAATGATCAAATCAGGATAATAGGATACCCATCACCTCAAATGCTTATCTTTTCTCTGCGCCAGAAATGTTTCAATTTTTCTCTTCTAGCTATTTTGTAGTATAAAATAAATCATTGCTAACTACAATTTCCCTACTGTACCAACAGATACTAGAATGTATTTCTTCTATCTAATTGTAGTTTTGTACCCATTAATGAATATTTGCTCATCTCCCATCTCCCTTCCCAGCCTCTGGTGAACTAACATTTTACTCTCTACTACCATGAAAATTTCTAATTCTTTATTTTTATATTTTTGAAGAGACAAGGTCTCACTCTGTCTCCCAGGCTGGAGGCAGTGATGAGAACATGGCTCACTGCAACCTCTATCTTCTGGGCTCAAGTGATCCTCCCTCCTCAGACTCTGGAGTAGCTGGTACTATAGGCACACACCACCGCATTTGGCTTCTGCTTCTTGACATAACATTCCTGGGATCCGTCTGGTGGTAGGTGGGATGAGTAGATGTCAAGCTGGATGGGAAGAGGTCAAAGTCAGCTTGGCCTATTAGAAGGGCACCATTGTCATCCAGGTGAAGACAAAGGCTATGCAGATGGGGAAGAGAGAAGGGTGGATTAAAAAGGCTCTTGAGAAGAAACCGGAAGAACTTGTACATTTCCCATATCTGGAGGGAAATAGAAAGGAAGTTCCTGATAAGATTAGGTTTCTGGCTTGAGCAATGGAATATATAACTGGTGGGGATGGGGTGGAAGAAGGTGGACAGTGATCATACCCAGAAGGGGTCCAGGGAAAGGGGAGAGCCTGACATTTACCATAATACTATAAGAAAGGGATTGGCAGTAGCCAGAAATTGCCGGGGGGGGGGCACATAACATCAATAGGGGTACCTGATCTCAAACCAGGCAAAGTGGGGACCAAAGGGAGGCCCAAACTTTACCTGTACGATAACCACCTGTATACCTAATCCTGAATTGTACCCCACATCTTTAAAATTAAAACAATAAATTTTAAGAAAGGATGTGGAAGGGGGTTGGGGAAGGGATGGCAGAGAGGGGCGTATATTCTGACTGTTCCAACCCTTCACCACAGGACTTACAGCAGATACTACTAATAAATTATATCATTCTTTGCTATTGAGCCTGAATCCAGTGTCAGGACACTTTGCAATATAATACATTTAGTTCTGGAGATGAAAGCTGTTTGCTTCCTCTTATAATCACAGAGGTTTAGAAGCACAGCTTATGGGTCAGAAGGCCGTGGCTTTGCTCTGGGCCTGTTTGGCAAACTCACTACCACCCAGGCCAGCTTCCCACACCCACTTCAAGACTCTGCCTTTTTTCTGCATCTCTGAGGACTCAAGGCACGTCTCAGTAGCTACTATGTAAAGGTGAGCATTGCACCACCCTGACCTGGATTCTCTCCTGTCCATACTCTTGATACAAGCCAATCAGCGCCAAGATTTCCCTAATCAACGTGTGTCCTTTTACCTTTCCTCCCCCTTTACAAAACTATGTGGACACTGGTCCTGGCCCATCCTGAAATCTAGAGCCTGAATCTTGGGAGGCCGAGTGACAAGCACCACCTGTTGGGGGAGACAATGGCAGAATTGACCCGCCGACAAGAGGCAGGCCCGTCCACATGCTCTGAGGACAGCTCACAGACAGGCTTTTCCTCCCACATACAATTGCTGGCTGTTTCCCATGTTCCACAAGAGAAGGGGTGTGCATTCCAGACAAGGGGACTATTTATTTTCCCACCGAAGGTGACACGTGGCATCCAGAGGTCAGGCGCAGGCCGGGGCCATGTTTGCTGGGCTAAGCCTAGTTTTTTCCCAGAGGGCTGGATTGGTCTGACAACCTCCCCAGCTGTGTCCCCTGGGCTGGGAATGTTTCCTCAACTGTTCTGTACAAACACCCATACTGGCTACTCAGTCTTCTGGGTTTGTTTATAGACCAAAGTCAAGGAATGAGCACCCAGACTCCAGACAGGGTTCTGATGCAAATAGGTGAGTGAGAGACAAAGGGGGGGACCCTCGGGCTGCTCTTCCTTCACACAGTCTGAGCAAGAAAGACAGAATTTTGAGTGTAAACAGGTCTTCAAATACGTGTGAATCCCTTAAAAAGACACTGCATGATGGTGCTTCATCTAGCAAGGAGGATGGCTTTTCTTCCTACTTACTTTTTCCGATGGTATCAACAAATAGTTGGAATTTTTTTCTGAGACACTGATAATGATAACAATAAATTTTATCTGAAAAGCACCTACTATTTTAAGGGATATAGTTACCAATTTTATTTCATTAAATTCTCAGTACAACCTGGAGAGATTGGTATAAATAACATCATGTGTCCAAAGGATGTGATGAGTTGGGCAGAGGGCCCGGTGATAGAAGAAGAGAGAAGTGGAGATGATGAAAGTTCCTGACCTGCGGGGAATCACTGTCCTGTGTGTGTGTGAGGATAAGGCAGACAGCAAGCGTTTTTTTTGAGTCAGAGTTTCACTCTCTCACCCAGGCTGGAGTACAGTGGCATGATCACGGCTAAACACAGCCTCAACCTCCTGGACCCAGGTGATCCTTCTGCTTCAGCCTTCTAAGTAGCCAGTACTACAGGTGTGTGTCACCACGCCTAGCTAGTTTTTTAATTTATTGTAGAGATGAAGTCTCACCATTTTGCTCAGGCTGGTCTCAAGCTCCTGAACTCAGGCAATCCTCTCACCTCAGCCTCCCAAAGTGCTGGAATTATAGGTGTGAGCCACTGCGCCTGGCCCCAGGAAGGCCTTTTGATCATGTCTCCGGGCTCTGAGGCCTCTCAAATTTTGGCTGCCCTCTAAGGAAAAATTTGTTCAGAAGACTACAGTTACACCTTAGCACAACCATTGATCCTAACCAAAATCCACTAGTCCCCGGGTTGTGGCCAGACCTGAATAAATTGCCTCAAAAGCTACTTATATCTCACTTGGAGAATCTGCTCAAAGTAATGCAGAAATAGCAACGAGGCTTCATCTTGAGTGCCTATTCTGGTGGGAGTCTTGACTGTGCCACTGTACCAGCTGTGCAACCTTGGGCGAGTGGCTCAAACACTTGGACAAGGGAGTATCAGCTTCCTCATCTCTGAAGTGAGGTTACTGTCCATACCTACTTCATATGTGGGTACTGAGGATTAAATGGACTAGTATATGTGAAATGTTTTGAGTTGAACCTGTCACCTAATACATGATAAATACATGCTAGTTATTATTAGTATTATTATCCTATTGACCACATGGATTGCGGCTAGTAGTAGCAATACAATTTCAGACACTGGTGAAAAAGTCCAGAGAAGAATTAGGAGAGCCTCAACTCGGCCTTTTTTTCTTCTTCACTTTTGTCTTCTCTTCCTCCTTCCCTGCCATCTGCCCTTATTTCTTCTTTCTTTCCATTTTGTTTCTCAGTGGAAGGAGTTTGAGTAGGAAACGGAAACAGTTAAGGCAGATTGGGTGACCTTTGGTTGGCACTGGGGCAGGGTCAGACCCTAGGCTTTAGGAAGAACCAAAAAACCCCAAACCATGTTGCGGCATCCATGAGTCAAGCACTAGGAACCTAAACATAGAATCTACATGCAAAGGGCAGAGTCAAGATTGGAATCAAAAGGCTGAATGCAGATATCAGAAGTCACAACTGGGGGAATGGGCTCAGGGTAAGAGCCACGTGGAAACCATTAGAAAAGGCCCAAGGATTTGCCGCTAACAGGCCTGGAAAGTTTGGGTAGCTGTGTTGGGTGGTCTTAAAGGGCCAGACACAGGAAGGATACAATCACTCATCAGCACCACCACCAACAGTCATGGCCAACAACTGTTTAGCACTTACACTGCCATGGCAGCATGCTACTCCTTTTATATGTATTTCTCGGGTAATCCTCACACTATATTGAGTGGATGCTGTTATTTTCCTCATTTGGAAGCTAAGGTTCAGAAAGGTCAAGGTCACAGAGCTGGATGTGATGGAGTAGAATCGAACCCAGGACTACATGACTCTAGAGCTCGTTCTTTATACTCTGCTGTCATCCTTACTCAAAAACATTAGCAGAATGTCTCAGTGCCCTCATCTCTGGATAAAACATTCTGGAGGTAACACAGATGAAGCAGACATGGTCCCTGTTTTCCTAAATCATGGTGTAGCTATGAAGGCAGATAGAGAATCCAAGTGCAGCTGGTTAAGGGCCACAATAAGTATATATTTTCTGGCAGAAAGCAACCCGGTTTTCGATAAGCAAAAGCAGGAATATGAAAGGAACTGGATCTAGCAGATTCTGAATTCAGGGAGGAGGTCAACAGAGGCAGCCACCTAGCAGGGCTTTAGGGAGAGACTGAAGGGAATAAGGAGAAAGGACTGGCTGATGACCTGGTGCAGGTGAGAGGCAGCCCAGGACAGCAGAAAGAGCACGGGTTTTGGAATCCAAGGACACTGCTACTCCCTAGCCCTGGGCCCTTGAACAAGTAAGTCTCTTATGGAAAATGGGGGTGCTTATACTTATCTCAGAGGGTGGTGGTGAGATTTAATTGGAGTAAGTTATTCGAGGTCCAACAATTAGGTTTGCGAACCATCCTAGCAAAAAGTGCTACATACCTCATGGCTGAATATAACTATGATCGCCTTCAAAGTACTCTCCTTGGAAAGCTATGCACTGAAACCAGCAGCTATTCCACAAAAGCAGTTTTGGAACTCTTTTTCTGGAATGGCCATCAGAGCTGTCATCATTATTTGTTGGGGTCTGACAATTAAGTTCTTGAACCTGCCACCATCCACTTATGTTGGTAGCACTGTATATATAACTGTATTGGAACACCCTCTCTACTCACCTGATCTGGCCCCTGGTGACTTTTTTCTTGACCCAAAGATAAAGGAAATATTGAAAGGAAGACATTTAATGACATTCAGGACATCGAGGATAATTATTCGACGATTACTCTGATGGCCATTTCAGAAGAGTTCCAAAATTGCTTTGACGGATGGACTAGGTGCTGGCTTCAGTGCATAGCTTCCCAAAGGAGCACTTCAAAGGTGACTGTAGTGAAATTCAGCAATGAGGTATATAACACTTTTCCTAGGATAAGTTCACGAACTTAATTGTCAGACCTCGTATACAGAGCCTATCACAGTGCCTGACATTGTGGACAATACTAGTGCATGATGAATTGATATAGAGGAAGGAAGGGAGGAGTAGATGGAGAAGAGAAGACGAGGCAGGGCTACTTCTCAGCAGTTCTTTGAAGGGACATCTTGCAGTTTTAAAGACAGCCATGTTATCCACTGTGATGGAGCAGGGTGGTTTCTCTGTCCCCAAAGCCATGCAAAACTATAGAGTAGGTAATCATATTTGCAAAGTCTCAGAAATGCACTGAAAGACGTCCCAATGTTGGAAAAGTTTACTTGTGCACTAAATATGAGTGTGAAATTGCAGTGCACACTCATACATGCTTATTATTATTATCATTATTGTTTAAAGAGAATGATCCTAGAAGCCCGAGAATGTGTGTGTATGTGTGTCGGGGGAACAGCACGGAGTTCAAGGGCTCTTAACTGGAAACTATTCATTAATAAGCATTGAGGGAGCACCGGCTGGTATGTGCCCAACCCTTGAAGGGACATCTGAGATCCAGCCCAAGGAGAGGACGGAGCATCACGTCCCAGGACAACAGACCCATCGGGAGGAGGCAAAGAAAGGAGCCTCAGGAGGAAGAGGAGGGAATGAACTCTTTGGGAACTAGAATCTGCAGAACCCGGAGTCTAATGAGAGGTGGGGGTGAGGGATATTTTTGCTTGGGCTTCCAGCCGCAGTTCCGCCAAGAACTGAGCTTTGCCGAAGGGTCTGAGGAGTCCCGCCATACAGAACACAGTCAGGTAGAGTGTACTGGGGGGTTTGTTCCCTCAGCTGGATGGATGCCAGGCCAAGTCCAGGCTGGCTCAACCCCAAGAAGAGAAACAGAGAAGCTACCTTACATTCCCACCATGTCTCTCTCCAGTCCTCTGTCCTTTGGTACCTCTGGCATGTTTGTCCTGCATGGACCCTCTCTGTCCCACTTTTTTAGGCCAAACACGGAGTCGTGCACCTTCATTGTCTTCCATCTGTGTCTGTTGCCTTGGAGGGTTGGCTCGGTCTCAGGACGAATTTCTTGGAATCTCCTTTCTACTCTATCTTGCCTAAGGCCCATTCAGGCCAGTGCCAGTAACAGCTCCCTCTCCAGCCCCTCAGAGCCACAGACACCTCATTTAAAAAATTTCCTCCAGGCGGAACTTCCCTCTAGTGCTCTCTGCTTCAAACTTTCTTGTTCTGGTCAGGAATTGAACGCAGATGTCAGCCGCCCAGGTATCCCCAGTTCCCCAACCTACTGGAGTATTTCCATTCTTTAATAGACTCAGAAAAATGACTCCAACTCCATCCTGTGTCTGGGGGAACTCAGCATCCTCTAAGTGGCTCCTTCTCGCCTGACACCCCTATGCTCTATTTTATGCATCACCCCAATTTTCTTAACTTCTTTCTAGTTTACTATTATACAAGACCTCTTATAGAGTAGGCTTTTCTGATATTTTTTGGGTAACAGATAGAGTTTAGCACACCACATTAGCAATCACAGCCTACAATCATGTCTTGCTTGTCGGTATCTAGATGGCTCATGGACATTTTCTGCCCTGGGAAATCTCTCACTGGCTAGCTTCTCATTAGGCCTTGCTGTCTCAGCTCTCAGTCTTGAGAATCTTCTCTTCCTCTCCCTTGCTGCCAGCTTCCCACCCTAACCACCAAACTCCTGTTCATCTCATATTGAGCATGCCTCAACTACCCACCCTCTATTCACAACCTTAAACTACTTTGCATATTCAAAGCTCATTAAGGCCTGGCCTGAAATCCCAGCACATTGGGAGACCAAGGCAGGTGGACTTCTTGAGCCTAGGTGTTTGAGATTAGCTTGGGCAACATAGCAAGACCTTGTTTCTACAAAAAAATAAAATTAGCCAGGCTGTGGTGACATGCACCTGTAGTCCCCGCTACTCAGGAGGCTGAGGAGGGAGGATCACGTGAGCCCAGGAGATCGAGGTTGCTGTGAGTAGTGATCATGGCACTGCATTCCATCCTGGGTGACAGAGTGAGATCCCAACGCAAAAAAAGAAAAAACATTTTTTAAAAAAAATAAGTTCCTTAAGAGGCTCTACTGAAATCTGTCGTCTTTTCGGGAACATTCTCCAAAGGTACCCAAAGAAGCTCTGTAATAGCAGTTTTCCCATTAACACGTCAAACTTATTAGAAAGAGGTTCCTCCTTTTTGCCAGAAGACACCCCCCACCCCAGCTGTCCAAGGGGTGTGGGATTTTTGTTGGTTTTCCTTTCTCTGTCTGGTTTTCCTTTCTCCACCTGGTTTCCCAGCTCTTTCCTCATTACCATGCAGGGTTTCTTCACGCCACTTGACCCCTGAGCTGACCATCAGGCTGCCTGGGCTGATTTCGTCTTTGTGCCTCTCTGCCCTTGATCACACACACTGCTGCCCAGGCCAGACTCCACACTCCAGCTAGGCCTGTGTCACACACTTGCTCCCTGGAGGGGGCCTGTGACAGTTCCTTGGAAGGTCCCATTTAATCTACTCACCCTGTTCCAGGCTGTGAGACCATTTGCTCAGTGAGCAGTCCCATGTCATCCTGCTCTTGGGGGCTGGAGGCAAGCAAGCTGGGCCACCCTCTAATGGGGACACAGGAAGAACCAGGAAATCTATGAGTGAGGGGATCGCCGAAGGAAGAGGATTGCCTGAGCCCAGGGGTTCATGACCAGCCTGGGCAACTTGGCGAGACCTCCTCTCTACAGTAGATCAAAAAATTAGCCGGGTGTGGCAGCGAACGCCTGTAGTTTCGGCTACTTGGAAAGCTGAGGCTGAAGGATTGCCGGAGCCCAGCAGATCGACACTGGGGTGGCTGTGAGTGTGTCAATGCACTCCGGTCTGGGCAACAGAGTGAGACTCCAACTCAAAAAAAATTTTAAAAAACAGTGAGGGGATCATGGAGGGGACTCTTGGCTTGGGAACTGGCTGCTTGAAGGTGACATTAATGGGGTCAAAAGCAAAGCAAGTTTGAGGGGTGAAAAGTCCCCTTTTGGGCGTGTTAAGGCTGCAGAGGCTAGGAAGCAACCAAGGGCAAAAAGGCCGTCAGGTAGGCAGCTGGGAAAACGGGTTAGCAGCCCGTTGGGCAATGGGAAAGGGTTGAGGGGATGGCTTTGCCCTGCCCGAGCTCCTGGACCAGCGAAGGCTGAAGATCTCAGATCTCCCCACACCGGGCCCAGCTGTGCTCCTGCAGGCAACCACAGCGGCTCTCGCACTTAGCCAGTGCAGGCAGGCAGATAATGCGCTCTGGTGTTCAAGGACAATCAGATTCAGCAAAGCGTGAAATCAGTTTTTTCCAACGAACTTACTCTGGGCCAAAGGAACAGTTTCTATCTTCAGAGAGAGAGAGAGGAGTAACCTGTCATTCCCTGAAGCAATTTACCTGTTTCAGTGGAAGCAGAGGTACTTTTAAAGAGCAGGGACATCTGGGCCTAACCAGATGCTGCCTATGTTTTTGGCGCATTCCAAGGAACAGAGCACGCCAGGGCCAGTCTGACTTTCTTCTCTGCCTTGTGTTCAAGGGCTTGAGATGATGGTGCCCGCGTCAGGAAAGCAGAAGTCACACATCAGCAGCCAGGTCCCCGGGAGCCAAAAAATAAGTTTCCTTTGTTTGTTCATTCAACTTTCATTTATTTATTAAGCACTTTCTAAGCACCAGGTTATGGGCCCCGTTGTTTCATACAGGAGACAGAAAAATCCAGTATTTTATTATACGTGTGGACTCTGGACTCAGATTGCTTGGGTTTAAGCCCAGCTTCACCACTTACAAGTTGCCTCCCGTTTTCGTGCCTCAATTTCTTTATTTGTGAAACGGAATATGAAAGTTTTATCTACTTCATAGGAGTAGTGTAAGGACTCTTGTAATGCAAAAAAAAAAAAAGCTCTCAGAATCATCCAATAAATACTAGCGTAGAAAAGAAAAAAAATCATTCCATTAACAGGGAACGTGCAGTGTTGAAGGCATAACAGACTAGATTCTCTGAGAGCACTGAAGAAGGAGTATTTTGTGAGATGGTGGTGGCTGTATCAAGTCTTGAAGAGTGATCAGAAAAGCATACAGTGAGTTCACTGGAACTAGAAATGGCTCGCACAGCTGGAGCCAAGGTTCACTCAAAGAAACGAGGGGTAATGAGGGAGAGAAGGTTGGTAGGGGCAGATGCTACAGGGCCTTGAACGCCATGCCCAGAGCGTGTTGTAAAGACACTTCTGGAATAGTTCCCAGGAACTAAAATGCCAGGCCATTATTCATTTGCTTTGGAAATATTCTCTGGTCAGGAAGGTGGAATTATAGTTTGTTTATTTTTAACAAAATTGATTTTTTTCAAACCTCCCATCTCTTTGCCAATAAAGCATTGTACTGCTGTTGCTGTTTCACAAGCCGGTGACTGTGCTAGTCGGAGTGTAATAATTGTTTTTCCTCCTGGACTGACGGAAGCATTGGTCTGTGAGACAGGAGTTCAAGTTCAAATTAGATGGCATTTGTTCCTTATTTAGGTCCACCTGTTCTGAATGTTGACCAAGTTGGAAAAAAAAACAAAAAACCAAAAGCAAGCGAATAACTAGTTTGTGATGGTTTCAGGTTGAGGGGAAGCCCTGCTGGTGGAGTCGGGTGTTGTCTGTACACACACCCCTCGCAAGGGATGCCTTGAAGGAGTGTTTCCAAGTGTCCTGAACGTTTCCGTTTTCCCTTGTCAGGACTTTTCCCTTTTGCCCCTTTTGGGGTGAGTCCCCAAAATGATGTGATCTGGAGAGTTGCCTGCAGTGCATTAGGAAGTATATGGGCTTTAGCGGCAAAAAGATCTGGTTTTACTCTCAACCCTGAGCCCTTGCTCCCTTGTTCATAAGACAAGTGTCACGGTGCTGCGAACCTCACAGGTGGCTGAGGGAACTGAGACCGAGTGAGATGACTCTGAAAGTGCAGTCGCAGCATACAACAGTTATTATCACTATGTATTCTGAGCCCTCCTTCCTGCAACCACTGTGCCTTCCAAGTGTACCCACAGGGTCACACTCACAAGATTCATATTTCTGGCCAGGTGTGGTGGCTCACACCTGTAATCCCAGCACTTTGGGAGATTGGGGTGGAAAGATCACTTGAGCCCAAGAGGTGGAGACCAGCCTGGGCAACACAGCGAGACCTCGTCTCTACAAAAATATTAAAAAAAAATTAACCAGGCACGGTGACATGTACCTGTAGTCCCAGCTATTCAGGAGACTGAGGTGAGAGGATCACCTGAGCCCGGGAGGTTGAGGCTGCTATGAGCCATGATCATGCCACTGCTCTCCTGCCTAGATAAAAGAGTCAGACCCTGACTCAAAAAAAGGAATTCATATTTGCACAAAACCATGGTATAGCACCAGGGGCAAATACTAGGTTACAAGTGTGGGACCATACTGTCCTTTGTGGTTCCAAGATTTGGATCTGAACCTAACCCTGGGCAGTGGGAAGGGGAGAGGAGGGAGGCGGTGTCCCCTCTACTTCATGCATGTCAAGTGTTTTTCTTGGTTCTCAGTGGGTGGTACACATCCTATAAATGGCAGGTACTGGCAGGGCAGCAGGCATTGGGGGGTGGAGTGCAGCAGTGGTGAGGAGCTCATAAAGACATGGAAGGGTGGGGCTGAAGAGAAAAATGGAAGACTCAAAAGCTTTGGGAGGATATCAAGGAAATCAGAGAGAGAGAAAGAAAAAGTCACGTAAGAGGTCTGCCAATTAAGTTCGGGAACTTGCTACTATGGGTTTACATTGGCAGCATTGTACGAACAACTCAATAAGGTTTCATAACCTTGGTATGTCAGTATCACACGCCTGTGTTCATATCAACATGTGGTGGTGTCTTGCTGAGTGGCGTTCATTGTTGTTGTGTGTTTTTGTGTGCTGTCACGAGAATGTCAGAGCTTGAATTAGAGCAATGAACAAATATTAAATTTCTTGTTAAACTTGGCAAGAGTGGGAGTGAAATCAGGGACACGTCAGTCCAAGTCTACAGGGATAATGCCATGAAGAAAACAACAGTGCACAAATGGATAAAGTGTTTTTCTGAGGGGAGAGACAGTGTCACTGACGAAGAGAGGTCAGGATGGCCAGTAATGAGCAGAACTGATAAAAACATTGCAAAAATTAATTGAATTGCAAGTCAAAATCATCAGCTGACTATGAGAAGCACAGCAGACCAAATAAACATCAATAGAGGAATAGTCAGAAGAATCTTAACTGAAAACTTTGACATGGGAGAGGTGTGTGCAAAAATGGTACTGAAGGAATTCTTGCATCACAACAATGCACCAGTTCCCACAGCACTGTCTGTGAGGGAGTTTTTAGCCAATATGTAAATAAATGTACTAGAACACTCTCCCTACTCACCTGGTCTGGCCCCCAATAACTTTTTTCTTTACCTGAAGATAAAGGAAATATTGAAAGGAAGACATTTTGATGACATTCAGGACATCAAGGGTAATACAACGACGGCCCTGATGGCCATTCCAGAAAGAGTTCCAAAATTTCTTTGACGGGCGGACTAGGCACTGACATTGGTGCATAGCTTCCCAAGGGGGAGCACTTCAAAGGTGACCATAGTAATATTCATCTGTACTACTTTTTCTAGCATGATTTTGCAAACTTAATGATCATACCTCATAGTACAGAAGTCCACGGAAAATGGGAGACAAGTGGGGGATGGGGGAGGAGAGTCAATCAAGCACCAATAGAAGGATGGGCAAACATTCTTGTAACATAGGCAAGTGGCACTGGAAAACTGGCTGATGGCAGTCACTGTGAGTATGGCATGTCCACTCCGGAACCTCAGTTTTCTCATGGCTTACATAGGAAGTGTGGCAGAGAGAGGCCTTGATGCAATGCCTTATGCAGTAGCAGCCTCTACTCCCTAGTCACAGATCCTATGGGCTGATGTCCTGGCACCTTGCCTGGCTCACAGGAGGCCATGTCACCGATCATTCAACTGGACTCACTTCTGAGAGTGAAAGAGAGAGCTACTCATAATTACAATGGACAAATTAGGACTTTTCAGGGTACACTGCTTCATGTGGCCCCACAGGTAGGAAGCTCTCAAATAAATAGTTGTTATCCTAGGATTCATTAATAGAAATCACATTAGGTAAGAAACAGCACTCACCTGATTGATTTTTCTTCCGAGAGGAAGGTGGGTTTTGGTCAGGTGTGGTGGCTCATGCCTGTAATCCCAGCACTTTGGGAGGCGGAGGCTGGAGGATTGCTTGAGTCCAGGAGTCTGAGACTAGCCTGGACAATATAGCAAGAACTTGTCTCTACTAAAAATAAATATAGAAAAAATTAGCTGGGCATGGTAGCACACGCCGTAATCCTACTTACTTGGGAGACTGAGGCAGGAGGATCACCTGAGCCCAGGAGTTTGAGGCTGTGGTGAGTTGTGATTTTGCCACTATGCTCCAGTTCGGGTGACAGAGTGAGATCCTCTCTCTCAAAAAGGAAGGGGAAAAAAAAAAAGAAACCAAAACACAACAACAAATGGGCTTTGTGGGGGAAAAAAATGCCTGATACTATAAAAAGAATGTGTTAATTAATGAGAAGTTAATGGTCAGGATATAGAGTTGTCAGATAAAATGCAAGAATTTCAGCCAGGTTTGTATTTTAGACAAAAATGAATATTTTTAATGTAAGTATGCAGTGGACATAGTTACAATAAAAATTCATTGTTTGTTCACATCCTGTATTTTTATTTGTTGAATCTGGCACTCCTGCTAGGATGGAACACAGAATTCTATGGATTTAATTATTGGATTAAATAAAAAACTATTCAGTAAATACCTTCTATCTTCCAGGCAAAGTGCTGGATGCCAGAATGGAATCCCGAGTGAGTAAGACACAATTTCTGCCATCAATTCGCAGGCCAGTGCAGGAGGAAGTAAAAAAGGAATTAAGTTGACATTGACCGAGCACCTATTAGGATCCAGGCACGGTCCCTGATGTTTTATATGTTATCTCAGTAGATCTTCACAATCGGGGTTATTCCAATTTTACAGATGAGAGAACTAAGGCCCAAACAAAAGTCATGGGCCCAAGGTTCATAAGTGGCAAACTGAGGTTAAAACCTAGGTCTGTCTGACCCCAGAGCCATGCTCTTTGCCATGAAAACACATTTTTCATGAACGCACAAACAATTTCAACATCAGTAGGCCATGAAAGCACAAAGCAGGGAGAGATGAACTCTGCTTTGGGTGTTCTTGGAGTTGTTACCATCAGCTTCTTTTAGCTGCAAGTCAAATCACTTTGTTTTAAAAAGAAGGAAAGGGTGCTTATAAGGAAAACCCGTGGACCAAGATTGTGACTGGAAAACTGCTGGGAGGTGAAGCATCTCTGTGGACCAGCTGTTCTCTCCATTTCTCTCAGAGGCTGTTGGTCTCTCTTGGTGCCTCCGCTTCTCCCTCCTTGTCTGATTCTTTCTCTTCTCACTTCTGGCTGCCTTCCTCAGCTTAGTCATAGATGCTGCGTCATCAGAACTTTGGCTCAGACATTGTCAGTATGAATTTTCAGCTTTCAATTTCAAGCATCCACTAACAAAAGTCTCAGTATTTCAAAATCTCTGGTCTGATTTTTAAAAAATAACGTTATTAATGTATAAAATGTACATGCCATAAGACTCACCCACTTTCTAGTTTAATTTTGTAATAAGCTAGCTTATGAATCAGTGGTCCTTGGTCAGGTACTCATCTTATGTCAGGTACCCACCCCAGGTATTATAACTGGCCAGAGGACAGGTCATAGGACTGTCCTTGAGCAAGTGCTGAAGGCTGAGCAAATTCACTTAGACAGAATTACAGACCTTCACACGCTGATTCACATCTCTAATATATAAGGTTCTAAAAAGAGATGGCATTGGATATGGGTCTTGAAGGATGAGTTAGTATTATTCCCCAGGAGGAAAAAAAGGGAAAAAAACATCAATAGAGGAATGAGTAGTTCCTTCTAGCCAAGGAAGAACAGAGGTTATGAAAGAGGAATGAGCAGTGGCTTGGATGAGCACAGGGTCCCAGATGGGAAGACAGGGTGATGTGTGGTGAATGTAGACTTTCAGGTAGCTTAGCTAGCTGAGTAGACAGTACTATCAGTTGGGCTCGGTGGCTCAGCCTGTAATCCCGTGCCTTTGGGAGGCTGAGGTGAGTGGTTTGCCTGAACCCATGGGTTCGAGACCCGCCTGGGCTGCGAGACCTCATCTCTACAATAAATAAAAAAATCAGCCAGGCGTGGTAGCGCATGCCTGTAATTCCGGCTACTTGGAAGGCTGAGGCAGAAGGATCGCCGGAGCCCAGCAGGTCGAGGTTGCGGTGGCCGGGAGCATGCCACTGCACTCCAGTCTGGGCGACAGAGTGAGACTCCAACTCAAAAAAAATAGATAGTACTATCATTCAATGAGACTATAGTTCCAGGAGAAGTACATATTCCGGAGGGAAGATGGATGAGACTGGTTTGTGTAAGCTGCGTTTGAGGGACCCGTAGAACATTTCAGACGGGGAAAGTCCAGGAGACAGTTGAATACACAATTAGGAACCTGTAATGATCTTTACCACAAACGTTATGAATCTTCTTAATAATCTAGTCATCAGAGGACGTTGATGCTGAGATATGAGTCAATGCAGCAAGAAAGTGAGGCCTTTCCTCCAGAGTTACCCGCTCAAACCTTCTAGAAGTTGAGCCACACCAAATTCTATGTGTTGATTCAGCCCAAATCCAACCCTCAGTATACCTTATGAGGAAGTAGAGAGCCTCAGAAATCTGGAATGCTGTATGTGAAATCTCTGCTTAGCTAGCAACCTTTAGATATTAAATGTTGAAAAGAAAAATATGACCTGCCATAAATTCTCATTACACACACTATTGCCTGAATAGTAGAAGTACAGATAGGCCCCTAAGGAATTTTCTTTTTCGTAGTCAGTATTTTGTTTCAGCTTTGATTTATTAATTTGTTAGTTTTTCATGTTTGCTAATGGTAAACATTTTAGAACATTCAATAGCTTTTTACAAAGAAAGGAAAGAAAAATCACTATCAATTCCCTCCCCAAAGATGACCACTGTTAACAGTTTAAAGTATATACTTTGGAGTTTTTTTCTTTTTTAAAATTAAATTTTATTTTCTAACTATGTAAGTTACATATCAAATAATACAAAGAGTTTATGATAAAAGTACCCCAGCTTCGTCTTCAACTCCTCACACTATCCCACTTCCCAGAGAAAATATATTTGAGTGGATTCTGTGTCTCATGGTAGTTACCTCCATAGCTCATGGTCTGTGCTGCTTAATATGTGGTCTCCAGCCACATGTAGCTCTTTAAATTAAAATTAATTAAAATGGGATACACTTTAAAATTCAGTTTCCCTAGTTACATTCGAGTACTTACTAGCTTCATGAGGCTAGACGCTACCATGTTGGACAGAGCAGATATGGGACATTGTTATCATCACTGAAAGTTCTATTGATCAGCATTGTTCTGGATAAAAATATGCTTTACCCTTACTCCAACTTATCAAATTTAGATAGCATCAGTTACCTTAATCCTCTTTTCATGTAGACATATCTTTATATACTTTTAGAAAAATTAAAATATAACATACACACAGAAAAGCATATTTGCCCTAAATGTAAGTCTTAATGACTTTATTCACAAAATGAATAATCCTGGTGACTGTCTCCCCAGAGCAAAGGAACTCAAATTCCCTCTCAATTTCCGTGTCCTATCACCTTGGGTTAGTTTTGCAGTCTTAAGTATCTGGCTTTTTTCATGCAAGCTATATATGTGAGATTCACCCATGTTTGTGTGTGAAGGAGAGTACATTCACTGAAATAGTATTACCAGTTTGCATCCTGTGAGAATGCTACAATTTATGTGCCCATGCTACTCTTTAGAGACATTTGAACTGTTTCCAGTTTGAAGCTATTATGAATAACAGAGCTGTGAACCTTCTTGTACATGTATTTTGATATGCCTGATTACCCATTCCTCTTGGATGTAAGCCTAGGCATGGAACCGCTGGGTCATGGGTATGAGTGTGCACACCTTTAGTAGAGCTTCCATTGTGCCTTTTATACCCAGCTGTGTCTGACAGCATCAGCAATTGTTCCACATCTTCACTAACTCTTGATTCTACCAGTTATATCATTCATTATGCTTTAAATTTGCATTTCCCTGGTAACTAACAAAGATACCCATAGTTTTAGATTTCTGTTGACTATTTGGATGTTCTCTATTTGTCAAGTGTCTAAGTGTCTTGTCAATTTTACTCTTGAATTTTCTGTCTTTTTTGAACAATTGATTTATAAGCATTTAAAATATGTTCTAGATGTGAGTCCCCCTTGCATTGCTAACATCTTTTCCAGACTATAGCTTGCCTACATCTTTTGATGAAGAAAAAATTATATCATAATCTTAATATAATCCAATATATAAATCTTTTCTTTTGATTGGGCACAGTGGTTCATGCCTATAATCCCAGCACTTTGAGAGGCCAAGGCGGGAGGATCACTTGAGCCCAGGAGCTTGTGACCAGCCTGGGCAACATAGTGAGACCTCGTCACTACAAAAAATAAAAAATATTAGCCAGGTGTGCTGGTGCACGCCTGTAGTCCCAGATACTGGGAAGGCTGAGGTGGAAAGATTGTCTGAGCCCAGGAGTTTGAGGTTGTGGTAGCCATGACTGTGCCATGACACTCCAGCCTGTACAACAAAATAAGAACCTGACTCTAAATAAATGAGTAAATGAATATTCTTTTATGTTAGTGTTCTTTGTGTCTTACGTAAGAACTCTTCTCTATCTCTAGCTCATAAATGTATTCTTTTATAAAATTTTCTAGAAACTCTATCATTTTGATTTTTCACATTTATAGCTATAATCAAGCTAGAGTTTATTTTTTGTATGATGTTAGGTAGGAGTCTTATTTATTTAGTTAGTTATTCATTTTTTAGAGAAGATATCCATTTTATTTTGAATGTGGATTCTAAAGAAAAGCGAATGCTTTCCGTCAAGATGTGATTATTCACTTTTCTCAGTCTGGATTAAGGCAGATCTCTGTATTTCCTTAGCAGGAGGCAACATGTGAATTTGCTTACAAATTGGCTGCATCATGGCATATATCCACATGACCTTCTGGCCTGAGGTAATTCCTACAGGGCTCATCAACATGGTCTTTTAAAAAAAAAATTTAATATAAAGATGTGGGGTACAATTCAGGGTTAGGTATACAAACGTTGATCATGCAGATACCCCTGTTGATGAGGTGTGCCCCTCCCATTCCTAGCAGTTTCCCTCAACTGCCAATCCCATCCCCTCCCCTTGTTATTTTTTTAAATATGGCTAGCCAATTGGATAAATTGGATCTGGATGATTTATTTGATTAAACCCTCCCTTCCTCCTCAAGGCCACCTGTGTCACAAGTCATAGCTAAATATCTACATATCTATACCTATACCTATGTGTATACAGGTCTGTTTCTGGATTCTCTATTACAGGGATAGGCAGACTAAGGGCAACTGCCTGGTTTTCTAAATGATGTTGTGTTGGAACACAGGCACGTTCATTCATTTGTGCATTGTCTATTGCTGCTTTCGTGCCACAATAGCAGTTGAATTGTTATGACAGAGACCAACTGACCTGCAAAGCTTAAAGTGCTTAATGTCTGACCCTTTTCAGAAAAACTTTGTGAACCTTGCATTATGTTTCTTTTTTAAAAAAATTAGTCTTGGCCTGATTCTATACTGTCTGTATTGCTGTAGCTTTACAATCTTGATTTTTGGCAGAGCAAATCTTCTGATTTTGTTCTTCAAAATTGAGGTATTTTTGAGTCTTTGTATTTCCATATAAATTCTATTTAGATATATTCTGTTTATAAAATTTTTAATACAAATTACACACAATTTTAGTAGTTTGTTTTATAAATTATTTAATATATAATGGAAATCTTTTCATGATAGTAAATGTTCCTCTACAACATTATTTTTAATAACTTCATAGTATTCAATTACACAATAAACTATAATTTATTCAAGCAAATAAATCGCTTTACTGTGTGTCTTTCTTATTTTTCTATCACCCCATTAAACTGTAAATTGCTTCTTTAGATTGTTTCACTAAGTAATTCCATTTATGAGAATTGAACCAAAGTAAATTAACTTAAATGAAAAAAAGCATGAAGATGTTTATCATAGCATTATTTATACTCATGAAAAATTGGAAATGACCAACTCACTGACACTTGGTAAATGGCTAGTTATAGCACTTCCACTTATTGGAATATTATGCAAATGTTTAAAATGATGATTGAGGAGAGTGGGAAATTATTATGGAATATTTTATGCAAGAAATGTGTGTACTTGTTAATTATGAATATTAAAATGTAGCCCTTAGGAAAAGTTCTAGAAGGATCTACACCTAATCAAAGTTAATATGAGGGAGTGGCATTTGTGAGTGAGAGAAAGGTATGGTAGAGCGTTCACTTTTGTCTCGCTTGAATATTTCATGGAACTTATGTTATCTTATAAGAAAAACAGTTGAAAATCATTTTCAAAAATAGGCTGCATGATGCATGAAATGATAAAACAGCAATGCCCTAGGGAGAAGATAAGTAAAAAGCAATACTAGAGACTTAGTTTTAAGCAAGTCAATAAACAGAGACTAAGATTTAAAATGACAATGTAACACCCCAGCTTGGCCAATGGATACAGCACAAGGGCATGGAACCCACAGAGGATGACCCCGGTTTGACCAGAATTATTCCTTTAGTCACACTAGATTCTCTGATTCCCATCTCCTCAGTGAAGATGAACTGGTGACTGTGGCTCCCTAGAGACTGTTAGGTATGATTAGAGCAAAATGCCTGTGGTTCTTATTTCTGAGTGTGATCTCAAGGTAAGAGACTTCATACAACGCCCGAAAATGCATAGCATGAGACTGCTCTGTGAGTATCTTGTGGAGACCATACAAACAGACCACCATCTGGCGGGTGGGGTGGGATTTTGCTCTGAAGAGGGTAATATCCCCATAGCCAATCATCTTAGAAAGTGTTTATGTGGTGGTTTTTGGACTAGTGGAGAGAGGGCACATCCCCAGCCTGGTACAGCTGGGACCAGATGCCGAGGGAGTTCAGGAGAAATGTTATGGGTGGACATGACCTGTCTCTGGCCATCTGGAGGCAGGTGGGATGGAGCAGCAACATGGTATGGCTAGTGACAGGAGCAGCAGCAACAAGCAGAAAGGCTGATCAGACAGCAGCTGCATTCACATCTGGAGGCAGTGTTTGCAGGGCCAAACCTCTGACCCCAGAGGGCTCATGTCCCACATCAGCAACACCACGGTAAAAAATACTGATGCCCAGGCCTCACTTCAAACCAGTTCAGTTGGAATGGCCGGGTGGTGCAGCCTGGGTACCCGTTCATTTTAAAGCTCTTCAGGTGAGATCCCAGGTGTTTAGGATCAACACCTCCCTCGTACCCTCAGGTGTTGGACTCTCATAATTGTGTCAAATTTGGATTGTGTTGTCCTGCAGATTAATAGTGGATGAGAGTCTCATTCATCAACAAACCACAGAGTCCTCCAAAACAATTCCATTAGCCTTGGCATGCTGCCAGCCCTTCTCTTCCCTCTTTGCCAGACAATTAATGAGACCATTTACTGGAAGGTAGAAAGTGAGCTGCACCATTTTGTTGTGTTGTGGGTCAAACTGTACATGCCGTGCTACTTCCTTCCATCAGGAAGGCGCAAAAGGAGAGGACTCTGCGCATTACCCAGCGTTCTTTCCAAATGCTATTCCTCTTAATCTTCACAAAACACCCTGGAAAGTAGGTAATACTATGAATTCCTTTTCACAAATAAGGAAACTGAGACAGTGAATAGCTAAGAAATGTGGTTAAAGTCATAAAAAGAGTGTAAGTGGCAGAGTGGGGATTTGAAGAAAGTTTATCTAATTTCAAAACTCAACTCTTGTCTTTCTCTTCTTTATAATCTTTTCCCTCTTTGAGCTCATTGCTACACCTAAAGCTTTCAAAATAATGTCTGGCAAAAAGCAAGTGCTTAATAAATCTTAGCAATTTCTCTTGAGATTCAACTGTGAAGAGGAGAATAAGCATGCAACCCTGACCCTAAATTGCAGTAATTAAACTTTGTTGGAAAAAACACGGACTGGGAATATGACTGGATGAAGAAAATTTCTCAGCCTATTAAGAACTAAAGTCCTTAATCCAAGGGTACAGAGTCCTAACAAATCTGTGTATACAAAATAAAAGATTAAGATTCAACTTTGCTAAAACAGAAGGCATGGGTGGGTTTATTGCTTAAACAATGCAAAGCAGGTTCTAGAACTTGTTGCATTCTTCTCTCACCAAAGCAAAGTCTTTATCCAGCAAAGCCTGGGAAGGTCCATGAGTTTCAAGTGTCTGGGTGACTTCTACTAATGGTAACTCCTTGACTGGTATGCGGGTTCCTCTGTGGTGAAAGGGCAGAAATAGGTCTGAAATATGGCCAAGAATGAGATGTCTATACAAGACCCATCTCAGAAGTGGCTCCCTGTTAAAGCAAACCACAGTCTCTCCCAGGTCTCCTGCGAATGCCTCTTCATCACTCTTGAATTATCTTTCTCCTAAAGCAGTGGTCCCCAAATCCCCAACCTTTTTGGCATCAGGGACCAGTTTCATGGAAGACAATTTTTCCACGGGATGGGGAAGTAGAAAAGGGGATCACCAGGCATTAGATTCTCCTAAGGAGCGAGCAACCTAGATCCCTCGCATTCACAGTTCACAATAGGATTTGTGCTCCTGTGAGAATCTAGTGCCACCATTGACCTGACAGAATGCGGAGCCCTCTCATCAGCTGCTCACCTCCTGCTGTGCGGCTGGGTCCCTAAGAGGTCACTGACCCGTACCAGTCCATGATGCAGAGGTTGGGGATCCCTGCTTAAGGGATGTCCCACTTTAATCCAGCTGTCACCACCATCTAATCTCCTGGGGATGCCACACACTGTCTTTGAAGACTGGCCTCACCGAAATGAAAATATCTTTTGAGACAATCTGACTTCCCAAAGAAACTTTATTCAATAAAGATAATTGAAAGGGGAAAATTCTAGAAAGTACACACAGCATAAAGATCGACTTCAAAACAATGTTTTATATTTCTTTTTTTGTTTTTTTGTTTTGTTTTGTTTTTTTGAGTTGGAGTCTCACTCTGTCACCCAGACTGGAGTACAGTGACCGCTCCCGGCCACCGCAGCCTCGACCTGCTGGGCTCCGGCGATCCTTCCGCCTCAGCCTTCCAAGTACCTGGAACTACAGGCGTGCGCTACCATGCTCGGCTAATTTTTGATTTATTGTAGAGATGAGGTCTCGCCAAGTTGCCCAGGTGGGTCTTGAACTCATGGGCTCAGGCAATTATATTTCTTCTATTCTACCCTAAGTGGCTTCTGTCTCCAAAGTGTTGTTTCACATCATGCGTCCTTCGTGTCTTCTGTTCTTCACAGTTGCCAAATTATCTATACCACACCAAAACCTGCCTCCAGGACTTTCTTGACCCTTTAGGAAAAGTGGTCAACTTCCCCTCCAGCACCCTCTTTCAGTGTAGGCTGTGGTCTGAGGGGCACTGGCTGATAACAGGTGCCCCTGATGGTTGATACTTGTGCATACACGCAAAAGAAACAACTCCTCAGATGAGAATTCTGCTTCCCACTCACAAAGGTAGGCTTTGTCCACTGGGATTCCAGTGGAATACTATCTCAAACACTAAACAATACCTCCTCTATTACACATACAAAGACAGAAATATCATTTTTAAAATAGAGGAATCAAGGGCATACCAAAGATTTTTTTTTTCCTGTTCAATTCCCAATGGTGTGTAATCACATTTTCATCTCCTAGAAAGTACCTCCTAACAAAAAGGTTTCATTACTGATAGGCCTTATTATAACATTACAAAGCATCAACTAATAAAGTGATGAATCCTTTACCGTGACATTATTCAGAAGGTACAAGTTTTCTGGGATTTTTATCAAGAATTGCAGATTCTCAATAATGCAGTCCTACAAGCAAATATTATAGGCAGCTACGGAGACAGGAAGAGTCCTGTATTTGTTCATTTGGTGAGTGTATGTTTTTCATGTGCTCCATACGCTCAGATAGCAAAGGATCAGCCACCGAGGGTCATAAGAGAGAGCACCTGCTTATGTCCTACAAAGTTACACTAGATGGATATCTGTTACTGGTCCACAGCCACTGAAACAGTAACATAAATTTTGTGACAGTAGAAGACAGTCAGATTAAAATACAGCAGAAGCAGATGTTAAAAAAGATGATTGAGATAAGAATTATAAAGAAATTAAAAATGCAGAAGCAGAATTAATATCTATACTGGAGGACTTACAAGCAGAAGAGGTACTGCAGAATATCAGATCAATAATGTGGAGAGCAAACTGCAGAAGGCCTCCAAGAATTCAGAGTGAAGAGAAGAAAGAGATGAAAAACAATATGAGACAATATAACTATAACAAATTGAGAAAAGAGATCTCATCTAAGAATTATAGATGTTTGTGATAAAAAACAAAACAAGTAGAATAAAAGTTATAATCAAAGACGCATTGAAGAAAACTTTTCTAAGCTAAAGAAACAAATAGGCCTTTATATTTTTTAAATAAACTTTTTGGAATAATTTTAGATTTATGGAAAAGTTACAGACACAAAGTTCCTGGATGCCCTTTGCCCACTTTCATCTATGTTCATGTCTTATGTAACCATAATACATTTGTCAAAGGGAGAAAATTAGCATTGGTGTACCACAATGAACTTAACTGCAGACTTTATTCAGATTTCTCCATGTTTTTCACAAATGTCCATTTACTGCTCTAGGACTCACTCCAGGATACCACACTACATTTAGCCTTTATATTTTTGTAAAAATTGAATCGCAATAGGAGACCAAAATCACTCCTTATACCTTCTTTGTCCCAACTTTGCTGGCCTCTGGTTTTTCCATTCCTCCCAAATTTTCTCCTTGTCTCTCGGTTTTTATGTACATTGACCTCAAAATTTCTGCTAATAATGGTTTTATTCTCCATTTTCTCTGAACTGCCTCAAGGGCCTTGGGTAATGTTCCGCTCTGTTCCCAGGACCCTCTCACCCCATCCTGCCTCCTCAGGGCACCATCACCCCAGCTCCCCTTGACTTCTGGTTAAACGCCAGTCATCATTAATTTCTTCACTACTACGTATTCTGGCTGAAAAGACAATTTAGGTTTAGAGAAGTCAAAGGAAAAGTAAAAATCAAAACCATTTCTCTTCACACAAACTCAATATGTTGCTCTCTTTGTCTTGCTAACTGTTAGATTCTTTGAGATTGTCATTATTTCAGTTTCACAAAAGAAATATCTTTTAATGGCTGGGTTGGGAGCAGTTCTCTGCCGAGTATTGTTCTGTGAGTTCCCCGTAGCCTGGGATCGGACCCTCAACCTTGCAGGGTGGGGAAACTAAACCCATCAGCTTTCCAGAGGTGAGCACACTTAGAAATGTCCACTTGTGCTGACAAAATCTCTGAGAAGTGTGAATAAAATCAAACACGAACTTACAAATTTATAATGCGCAATATACTTGACAAGCAAATCTGTCATCGGGTGGGCCTGACCTGACAACTCCACAGGAGCAAATTATCAGGTGGGTGCTTGGTGAGTGTAGAAGCAGAACAGGGAGATTACGGAATTGAAAATGCAATGGCACTGGGCCAGAGAAAGTGGGTATTCCCATTTCCCCAACAAGGACAGACCTGTCTGGTGAACTGGGCATTTACACAGCCTGGCTGGGCACTTTCTCTTCTGGGCATGATTTAGACACCACTTCTTTTCTCTGTGCCCCTAAAGCTG
Organism: Cephalopachus bancanus; assembly: GCA_027257055.1. Taxonomy (NCBI): domain Eukaryota; kingdom Metazoa; phylum Chordata; class Mammalia; order Primates; family Tarsiidae; genus Cephalopachus; species Cephalopachus bancanus. The sequence continues at coordinate 3,415,859 of JAPVLO010000289.1, read as the reverse complement.
ACCAGACCTCTGGCTCATGTATGCATTCTTGAGATGTGACCCTACTTTTCTTTGATTCTGGGAGCCATTCTGGCTCTTTAAGATGATGATGGTTTTGATTGTGTATATGGGATTCTGTATTTTAACCCTCAAAGAATTCACCTCCAAGTCCTGTGTGTGTGTGGGGGGGTACTTACTGTCACGTATGCTGTCTACATTCCCTTGAATGCAGCTCTCCCTGACCCCAGTGAAGTGGGGAAAACTTCAAATAGAATAGCAAGTACAGCAGATGGCCACCACATGCCAAGCCTGTGCCAGGCAGTAGAGATGCAGCAACAAACCAAGTCCCTGCCCTCCTGGAGCCTAAGCTCTGGTGGAGGTAGTGGGGGTACCGCCATTAATAAATTAACCACATAGATTACAGCTAGGAACCTCAGCGAGTGTTATGAGTAACAAGGACAGGGAACAGCTTAGTGAGAAACCTGCTCCGGAGGTCAAGAAGGGGTTTCCTGAGCTGATATTTAAAGCTTGAGTAAAAATTAACTGCCTATCAGGCACAGTGGATCAAGCCTATAATCCCAGCACTTTGGGAGGCTGAGGTGAGCAGATTGCCAGAGCCCACAGGTTTGAGAACAGCCTGGGCAACTTGGCGAGACCTCGTCTCTACAATAAATAAAAAAATTAGTCGGGTGTTGTAGCGCGCACCTGTAGTTCTGGCTACTTGGAAGGCTGAGGCTGAAGGATTGCCAGAGTCCAGCAGGTCGATGCTGGGGTGCCTGTGAGCGTGCCACTGCACTTCGGCCTGGGAGACGGAGTGAGACTCCAGCTCAAAAAAAAAAAATTAACTGTGCTTCTCCATCCTGCTCTCTAGCCCTGGAGACTGGCCACCTGGGAGTGAACCACTAGCCTCTCTGCCCTCTCTGGCTCTTTGATGGGAAGCCCCAGCTCCCTAGGAAGTCAAAGGGAGGGAGAAGTGGGAGGGTGTGCATTTCCTGTCTTCCTCCTGTGGCACTGCCTCTGTGTTGACTGAGAGCTTTAAGGAACCATTTTGCTCTCTCCAGCAGAGCTGCCCTTTGACCCAGGAAAAGGAGTACCTGCCATGGACACCGTGCCTTGGAGCTCTGGTCCTCCTCCAGCTGCACCACTGCCCATGGTGTAAAAGCCTATCCCTCCCCCCACCCCACTCCTGTGCCTGTGCTCAGCCCTCCATCTTTTGGAGTGTGGCCAGGGCCTACAGTGTCCTCAGCCCTAGGCCCAGGGGGTTGGCCAATGGGTGTGTGCTGTACATGTGGTGGGTTCTGGGGCAGCATAGGCCTGAGGCCTGGGGCATCTGCCTGTTCAAGTGAGGCCTCCACAATTACCAGCAGAGGTAGGGGTGGGAGGAAGTGGGGGATGCTCTGGGAGCCTGGGATTAGGGCCCATATTCCTGAGTAGTTAGAGACTTCCAAATTCCAACGTGGTCTTCCAGGTTCTTATCATGGTATATTTGCCCAGGCCAAGAGATAGGATATATTCCACTTAGCAATTTGTTAGTTTGAGTGATAACTTTTCAATATCTAGACATATGGTTTGGAGGATCTCCAAATTGTCTTCTTGTCCTGGACCCCACAAATGTGTGGGATGTCCTTGCTCTCCAGTAACCACTGCCTTGCCAATCCCTTCAGGCTGAGGGACAGGACGCCCCAGGCTACTGAACAATCCCCGAAACCCACACCATTGCAGTGGCCCTTTGTAAACAGCCCATCCTCGAATCGTTCTATTCTGAGTGGACCATCTGTCTCCTGTCGGGACCCTGACTGATTCAGCAGGTGTTTCAGGCAGAGAGAACAGCATGTGAACAGCCCCGCTCCCAACTCACACACAATTTTTTTACTCACAATTTGCAATTATTCTGCAAGCCATTCGTTGCAGGAGGCAAGGTGGGGAGAGAGGTTAAAGGAGGCAGGAGGACCAAGGGTTATTGTGGCTATTAAAGAGAGAGAGAGAGAGTGTGTGTGTGCGTGTGTGTGTGTGTGTGTGTGTGTGTGTGTGTGTGTGTGTGTGTGTGTACTGGGTGCCCACACTAAGGCCTGGCTAGGAGTAGCTCACCCCTGGTGTCTTCAGATATCCCAGGGCCTGGCCAACTCCCATAGCCAGAGCAGAGGGGAAGTGGAACCTTCCCTCCTTCTCTTGAACCTTTCCCTCCAGGAAACAGAATCCTGTCCCCTCCTCCCCCCTCAGGGACATCACTTCCCCATCTAGCTCACTGGGCCTCCCTCACCTGCCAAGTTTCCTGGGAAGCACGCAAGTGTCCGTTCCCCCCAAGCAGGTGCTTGAAGCCAACTCAGAAGAGGGTCACGTATACAAATGTAACTGGGATGTTGAACAGGCACTACTAGTGGTGTAATCAAAATGCAATTTTGTTTTTGGCACCCCGACCCTTTTGCGATTTATTCAGTAGGAATGAATCTCCCCCTGTCCTGGATGAAATCTCTAGCAAGTTCACAATTATTCTGCTTACTCTCAGGTAATGGGGACTCTTAGGTCACATTATATTGCAGACTTACTCTAATTTAGTAATTGCATGTCCAACTCTAATCTTGAATTAATTGGTTCCTTCTCTCCTCTCCCCGCTTGGGCTGACTTTAGGATAGGAGACTATAGAGGGAAACAGGGTGTGGTGTGCTAGCGTCCCCATTTCTGCCCCCTTGGGCGTCTCCGTTGTCCAACCTCCTCAAGCAGTGGGAGGGTTGGCAGGTGGAAATAGGAAAGGCCTCGCTTGAAATGTGGGGTCTTATCTGGTGTCGGGCTCTCTGAGCCTGGTAGGCATTTGAGCTCACTGCAGGGACATAACATGGAGTCAATATATCCAATGAGCAGCCATTTGAACATTGCCTAAATCTCAAGTCTTTCTAGCGGTTCACTTAACTTACCCTCTAGCCAAGGAGAGAACCAGTTTTTCAGAGGTAGCTATTGATAACTGTTTTCCAGTCTCTCTCCCCTGCTTGTTTTGTACGAATTAGCTTTTCTATTGCAAGTGTTTGCCTCCACCCATAAGACCCAAGTTAACCTAACCCACCCATCTGCCTGCTGTCCATCACCTGATGTCAGTCCCTGTGCTTACCTGCCCTTCATGATGACATGGAGCAGACCACTACTCAGTCACCTTAATGACCTTCCCCCATCAAAAGGGAGGATTAAAAGGACTCAACCATAGCAGTCAGTTGCCATTGCCTTACTAGACTCTGGCATGGCCATGTGCTCTTTGAGCTATGGCCCTCGCCATGTTTCCCAGCTTTGGCCCCCTTCCCTACCTTGGGAGGCAAATCTCCTCTTTCTCTCTCTCTAATTTACTTTTAAATAAACTATATTTTCCCACCTAACTTCTGTGTAATTCTTTACATCTTTTTATGCAGCACCAGATCCCACACCAGACACCCACACCCCTGGCGGGTCCAACCTAACATTCTGGAGGCCCCCGCTGGAAGTGTGACCTTACACTGACTTTTTCTCTTCTGGGGTGCATTCTCAAACTCCCAAATTCTCTCAGATTCTCTAGGGTTTCCTATTGGGCTTCTCTTGTCTGAATTTCTGTTTACCCAGAGATATGCAACTTTCTAGTAGGTGGTAAACCTTTGCCTTTAAGTCAGATGTCAGGATCCCAGGCTGTCATTCTGAGGCATGATCCACATATATTCTACAGGGAAATACTTATTCTTGCCTGGACAGTCTCTGGAAGTGCAAGGGCTCTTCCTTCCTTTCTTTCTTTCTTTCTTTCTTTCTTTCTTTCTTTCTTTCTTTCTTTCTTTCTTTCTTTCTTTCTTTCGAGTTGGAGTCTGTCTCTGTCGCCAAGGCTAGAGGGCAGTGGCACACTCACAGCCACCGCAACCTTGACCTTCTGGGCTCAGGCGATCCTTCCGCCTCAGTCTTCCAAGTAGCTGGAACTACAGATGTGCACCACCATGCTCAGCTAATTTTTTTATTTATTGTAAAGATGAGGTCTCACCAAGTTGCCCAGGCTGGTCTCGAACCCATGGGCTCAGGTAATCCTCTCACCTTGGCCTTCCAAAGTGCTGGGATTATAGATGTGAGCCACCGCACCGGCCTTGGAGCTCTGAAGGCAGAAGCATTCCCAAGACTCAGCCAGGAAAATAGGCAGTCTTGGTCTTTCAATCCGCTGGATTTCCCAGGCGTACCCTTGTTTGTGCATGTCTGCATGCATACGTGTCTGTGTGCATGAGTGTATAGAGGAGACACGTTACGTTTTCTGGGCATCCCGGAGGAAGCCCCTGCTTGCCATGTTTGTGGTGACTGGGCAGGCACCCAGGCACTCCCTTCCTACTTGGGGACAAGGTAGAGACAGAGAGCACTGCCCAAATTTCCCCCAAAGAGCCCTTCCTCACAAATTTGTCTCTCAAAAAGAGCAGGCGAGTTCAAGAGACAGAGAACAGTGGCGGACTCTTTCTGTCAGCAATCTGCAATGGTGATTTCGGGTGTCACCTGGGAATTTCACATCTATTGCATTTTGCTCTCTATTAATCACATGGACTTGCTGATAAGTGACCAAAAGCCTTCGCTCACCCACAGCCTCCTTGGTCCTCCAAAAGGAAACAAAAGGAGGTTATGTGCGGTGGCTCACGCCTATAATCCCAGCACTTTGGGAGGCTGAGGTGAGAGGATTACCTGAGCTCACGGGTTTGAGACCAGCCTGGAAAATTTGGTGAGACCTCATCTCTACAGTAAATAAAATTTTAAAAAGTTAGCTGGCTGTGGTGGTGTGTGCCTGTAGTTCCAGCTACTTGGAAGGCTGAGGCGGAAGAATCACCTGAGCCCTGCAGGTTGAGGCTGCGGTGGTTGTGAGTGTGCCACTGCCCTCCAGCCAGGGCAACAGAGTAAGACTCCAACTCAAATAATAATAATAATAATAATAAAAAGAAAACAAAAGAAGAGGGAATTTTCACAACTCAGGTTCAAGGACCAGGATAGAAACCCAGAAATATGGATGGGCAGGATAGGATGAAATGTTTGGGGCCACAGCAATGCCCTGGGATTGTATCTGGATCTAACAGTTCTGTTCCCTCTAGGAACCTTCCTTACAGAAGAAAAGGGATCATTTTGGCATCAGACTTCTCATCTGCAATACCAGAAACTAGAAGATGGTGAAATACAATCTACCGATCACTGAGAAAAAAAGAACTGAAACCCCCTAAATCCTATACACAGTCTAAATATATCCTTGCTGGTATGCAAGGACCCAGTGAATACCTCACATACACCATCTGAGGAAAACATTCAAGAATCAGAGCAAGGATCACAAGATAGGGAATATAATAAGCCTTATAATATGTACTTCAATCTAAGTGGATTAGCCATTCATTTTACAGGTATCTCATGGGCGCCTACTATGAGCCAGGCACTATTCTATACACTGGGGGACAAAAGGACAACTCCCCCCTGCTGACAAAGGGCGCACATGCTAGTGGAGGGGACACAGAAAACAAATAGACAGACAGATATGTGATTTCAAGTGAACACAAATTCAATGAAGAATACCACCCAGACTAAGGGAATAGAAAGGGAAGAGCAAGTGGGGGTGAGCTGCTATTTTCGACAGAGTGGTTTGGACTTTGGAGGGAGGAAGCAATTGAGCAGAGACCTGAATGAAGTGAAGAAATAAGCCTCACAAATATCTGGGGGAGGAGAGCTCCAAACAGAGCAGTTTGAAGGCAAAGGCCGGGAAGCAGAATGAGCATGATGTAAGTACCTGAGAAGCAGCAGGAAGGAAAGTGATTGAGGGGCGTGGCCAGAGAGGAGGTCAGAGAGGCAGGCAGGGCACTGCCAGAGACCGCCTTGTAGACACTGGGAAGGGGTTTCCCCATCATTCTAAGAGTGAAACAAAGCCATTAGAAGATTTTTATCAGAGCAGCAATATGGTATATTTAATTAATGAATGAATTTTTTTGAGGTGGAGTCTCACTCTGTCGCCCAGGCTGGAGTGCAGTGGCATGCTCACGGGCCACCACCACCTCGACCTCCTGGGCTTAGGCAATCCTCCCACCTCAGCCTTCCAAGTAGTTGGAACTGTAGGCACACACTACCACACGTGGCTTATTTTATTTATTATTATTTATTGTAGAGACAAGGTCTCACCAAGTTGCCCAGGCTGGTCTCGAACCCCGCCCTGAGCTCAGGCAAACCTCTCACCCTGACCTCCCAAAGGGCTGGGATTACAGGCTGAGCCACTGCACCTGGCCTAATTTTTTTTTAAAAGCATTCTGACTCCTACATGGAAAATAGACTGTAAGAATACCACTCAGGAGACTATTGGAGTTGTCCCAGCAAAGGAAGCTTGGTGATTTGGATTGCTATGGGACTGGTGGAACTGGTAAGAAATTACTGGATTCAGGATATACGCTTGTGTTCAATTATGAGCTTGCATAAAAAAGGTGCACCAGAGGGTAGGCAACACGTTTTTGATATTTCAATATGCAGTGAAATTTGAAGTGATAATTTTAAGTTTCTATCTTATACATTTATATATGGCTTACATTTTTTTTCAATAAGCATGTGTCATCAACAGAAACAAAAAATTAATAAAGTTATATCTAGTGAGGTAATCAAAAAAAAGATAAGAAAAAAAAGAAAATCTGAGATACAAAATATGTCTCCAAGATTGTCCCTGAATTTCTGGCTTTGTATGTGTCCATCCTCTCTAGGATTGTCAGGAAGTTCAGAGATAAATTATCAGCCCCCTTTAAGTATTATGTAGCAGTCTCAAGACCTGTGTATCTATCTGCATTTCACTTTTTCTGCTGAATCCTGTCTAAGGGTATGTTGGAGATCTTGTTCTCTGGGCCAGCAGATTCTGAGACAGGAATCTATGTGTAGAAAATGCATTAAGATGTAATCTTGGTCATAAGACCTGTGGTGGGGAGTGGGGAAGAAGCAGGGTTGGAGAGATTTAGAAGGTGAACTGTAATGCAATTACAACCAAAGGTCTCAGCTGATTTGGGGCAAGATCTGAATCTTGGATGGCCCTTCAGAGTTGTTTAGAATTGGGGCGATGGATGGGCCCTTTATATTCCTACATCGACCCGTCATTGGATGGGTGGTATAATTTTGGTGAGACATGACCTCAGCAAGGGACTGAGCTGTCAGTCCCTGATACCCTCCTCAGCTGGAGAAATGAGTGTTTCAATCCCAGACATGCTGGTCTGGGCGGCACCCCACAGCATCCACTACAGGGACGAGTATAACATCCTGGTAAAGCACTTACAGCCAGATTCAGGCTCTCTAAGTTTAAATTCTGGTTCAACCACCTGCCAGCTGAATGACTTTTTAGCAAATTCCTTAATTTCAATCTACAAAATAGTAATCATGATATCATCTGCCTCACATTTTTTGCAAGAACTCATTAAGCCAATCCATGTGAGGCATTTTCACCCATAGCAGACGTACAGTAAATGCTCTATAAACATTAGCTCTTAAAATTATGCTACTACCTATATTTCCTGGTCCAAACTTTAAATGTATTATTCATATTTCTTTATTGTAGATAATGTTCTAAGTGTCTTCCAAACTTCTGAGGAATGAGGGAGTTGATTCTAGGTTCTGGATCCAATCTTCAGTGAAAACAACACAAGAATCAGCCCAGGTACTCAACAGCGATACCCCCAGTAACGACACCCTTTGTGGCCCAGCAGGTGGCACCTGCCTCACAGCTGGGCTGTGCTGGGTACTTGGGGTGGGGCAGTGCCTGTGAGTGGAACAGAAACAGGACAAGGCTGACCAGTAGTGTTAGGCAAATGACAGTAAGATACTTGCAAGCCTTGTCTCCAAATATGGCTACTAGGCAGTGCCAAAGATATTATAGTATCTATCACAAAGAGATTTTCTGTTTCCTGTGCAGAACCCTGCCAGGCGGCTAAGTGACAATAAATAAATAAATAACACAGTGACAGCTTGCTGTGCTCCTGACCCCATTATGCAGCCAGTGCATGAAACATGTCTCTTTTGAAAATAAACAGTTATTCATCAAGTTGTCTCTCACTAGCATGGTATAATTATCTCCCCAAAGTTATGAAGGAAATTATAGGTTTCCAACAAAAAGAACATGATGTAAAGATGGGCTTTGGTGGCTTCAGTTTGTTCCAAGGGAAAGGTGGGACCTGTCTCTCCCTGGGCTGATTTTGCCACTGAACACACATATTTCAAAGTGACTGATCCCATGATATACGTGAGAGAGGGAGGGGCCCCTCGGGAAGAAGAAAAGCTTTCGGTGTACAGGGGTTGGTGGTAACATGATTGTGCTGCTACAAGACCGAGGGGGTCCAGCCTTAAGGCCCAGACGTTCAGGAGGTTGGAATGGGTCAAAGGGCTAGAGACCAGATGAGAGGCCGAGTCTGGTCAGAGGATGCAGGCATGGACCACAGGGAAGCTGGTGTTGACTCCGAGTGCAGGAGTCGTAGTTGCCTTGTTGTGAGGTATTGTCTGGATATAGACTGTTTTCTCATATATCTGGCTTCTTTCTGCCCCTTCCCTCAGGGAGTGGCCTCTGGCCAAAGCTGGTCCCTGAAGGGTATGCATATTCCTAGTAATGAGTCATGGGATGCAGGTGACCAAGCAAAGCTGCAAGCCATGTAGTCGTCACTCTAATCAATGTAATTATAAACACTATATGGAGTTTTGAATAACTAACTTGATTGCTTTGACGATAAAACCACTTGCTATACTGCCCCAAGGTGTGAATTCTTCACCAACCTGCTGCCATTTCTGCCTCCTGTAAGTTCTAATAAATCAATGTCTTTCCCTGCTGGACTTCCGTGTGACTTCTTTGGAATAAGTAAACACTATACACAAGCCCTCTCAGATTTGGGGTTACCACGTTACTCTGGTCCTGTAATATGTTACCAAAAACTAGAGATACTTCCTTCAGTCTTCATGATTATTCCTTGTTCACAGTTGAAGTCTAGAGAAGCAAAACACATGAGCTATATTCAGTAATTTCTGTTACAGAATATATTAGTGTCTCAGAGTTTTATCTAACATGGGAACTACCTCATTCATAGCAAGTGAGGCTGCCTCCTGCTCCCCAGAGAGAATGAAGCTGCCAAGCTAAATTCTTCCAGCATTCCTTTTCTCTGTTGACACCCCATGGTGTATCTGTGTTCTTTCTTTTTTCTAATTCACCTGTCACAGAAGAACAAGTGTCCCTGATCCTGCGGGCACTAATCCTCTTCACCTTCAACCTGTGTTTTCAATTCCCTCATATATCCATAGCACTCTTGCTCCACTAAGTATCATTCTATCACCACGCAAATAAAATGCTTGGCATAGTGTTCAACACCCAAGAATTCAACGCCTGTTGACTACTCTTAACATTAGTACTACCAAGAAGAAGTCAGTAAGCTATTTTTCAGGTGGGTTAATCTGTATCTTCCACTGCTTCTGATGTGGCCACTAATGACTGTATAATGTTTGCTTTCTTTATCATTCTTCTTGCTGTTATCGTTATCCACCTGGGTAAAATTTCTACCAAGCATTGCTTCCGGTGACTACTCAAGTGGCATATGCCCAGTGAGCCAGTCGGGTTCAATTGTGACAAATTTAAGAAACACAAACAAAGCAGCTTCTCAGGCTCTGATGAGATACAGTTTTTACAAAGTACATGTTTCACACTTTATCAATTGCCAGTGATTTAACTACAATTGATTGTCATATCTGGTCGTGGGTGTGTTAGGGCCATGATGGTGGTGAGGGGAGCACCCGCGTGTGAGTAGTGACCCAGCCTAATGTAACCACAATGACAAAATTAGTTCATCAAATCTTTAACCACTTCCCACTGTCTTCATCTTCATCAAAAGACAGGCTCACTGGCCCCTATGACTCCAAACTCAGCTGTTAACTAAGCATCCACCCTCAACCCGCCATCCTATGGTCCTTTGCAGCACAAGTAAACTTCTGGAAAGAATATATTCAATTCTTTTTTTCTTTTTTCAATCGACTGTCTCCTGCTCTAACTAAACTGCCCTCTCCAAGGTCACAAATGGCTCCTGGGACAATGGTCCTATGAGAATTCTTCTCCCACTCCTCTGACTTCCCCTTTTGTGTTCTGTTTACATTTTAAGTTCTAACTACAGTAGGATTGCCAGATTGTACAAATAGATAAATATTTTCTCTGGCAATCCTAACCAGCTCTCATCTTACCTGTCCGTATTCTCCCTGTGAAATTTTGTCCATGGCTTCACTAGTCCCTCCACAGACGAGTCTCACAAATGCTTATCTCCAACTCTATTTTCTGAAGTCCATCCAGAAAAGTCCAGCCACCTCTTGATGTCCCCAAAGCGCCCAAACTAACCTTGCAGGGCCTCCTTGAAACCTGCTCTTCCTCCTGTGCTCCCATCCCAGGAGCCAGTTGCCTTTAAAGGAAGGTGTGCAAAGCCCCTTCTCCTCTTTCCATGCTCTTCCTTGCTTCTTCCAGGAAGGGAAATTGATGGGGCATATTTTAAAAATTTAATCAGGCCATGTTTACTTGTGTTCTATCACTATGCTTTAGAACAGGGGTTGGAAATTTGTTTCTGTAAAGGGACAGATAGTGACTATTTCAGGTTTCATGGGCTTTACGTTCTCTGCCAAAACTCAAAGTAGTCATAGACAATATATAAATGAATGGCACGACTGTGTGTGAATAAAATGTTATGCTTGGACACTAAAAGATGAATTTTATTTATTTTTCACTTGTCATGAAGACAAGTGGTTTTTTCCAAGTATTTAAAAAATGTAAAAATTAGTCTTTGCTTCTGGGTCAGATGAAAACAGGGGGGTGTATTTGGCCTGTGCTGTACAGTTTGCCAAACTCTACTTTAAAAGGTCATTGTACTGGTGAGACTTTCTCTATTGTTTTTCTTCCTCTATGTGACAAAAGTGGTTCCCTGACTGAGGGTCTTCTCCAAGCACAAAGGTTTGAACATCTAACTCTTAACCTTTTACTCACTGAAAGCGGGAAGAACCAGTAGTCATCCCTTCATCCTGTACCCACTCAGTCTTTTGGTTTCTTCCATCCATGTAATCACTGTGGCAAGAGTTGAAACATGAATTTGTGAGAAGAAGGGGCAGACTTCCTTACCTGCTTTGGCCTTTTATTTGTCATGCGTATGTGTATGTTTCTTCTCTCTTGGTAACTTCACGGTGAGTGGCTATGGTTTGGGAAGGGTTTCTGGAAGATTCTCAGTTTCCGGCTAAATACTAAATAAGCACCTCAAATCCCAGTTCCATTTTTATTTTATTTTATTTTATTTATTTATTTTTGAGTTGGAGTCTCACTCTGTCACCCAGACTGGAGTGCAGTGGCCGCTCCCGGCCACCGCAGCCTCGACCTGCTGGGCTCCGGCGATCCTTCCGCCTCAGCCTTCCGAGTAGCTGGAACTACAGACGCACACTACCACGCCCGGCTAATTTTTTGATTTATTGTAGAGATGAGGTCTCTCCAAGTTGCCCAGGAGGGTCTCGAACCCGTGAGCTCAGGCAATCCTCTCACCTTGGCCTCCCAAAGCGCTGGGATTACAGGCTGAGTCACCGAGCCTGGACCAGTCCTATTTTTAACAAATATTATCACCATCCTTTCAGTCACCCACACTAGAAAATACAAATAGTCTTTGACCATTTTCTGGTTTGTTTTCTCTATACACACTTTTTGGTTTTGATTGCGGCAGGCACAATTGGTATTTTGTATCTCACTGTTGATCCCTCCTATTCTCTACTCTTTTTTCTTTCTTTTTTTGAGTCAGAGTCCCACTCCATCGCCGAGCTGGAGTACAGTGGCACCCTCACAGCCACCCCAGCGTCAACCTGCTGGGCTCCAGCGATCCTTCCGCCTCAGCCTTCCAAGTAGCCGGAACTACAGGCGCCTACCACCACGCCCAGCTAATTTTTTGATTTATTGTAGAGATGAGGTCTCGTCAAGTTGCCTGGGCGGGTCTCAAACCCACAGGCTCAGGCAGTCCTTGGCCTCCCAAAGTGCTGGGATTACAAGCTTACTCACCGAGCCCAGGCTCTATTCTCTACTCTCCATGCCTTTGCAACATACATGCAAATGGATGGGAATAAAGTCATTTTTAAAATTTCAGTGCGAGTAGGGGGAAATAGTATGATGATGATATGATACCAGAATTAACCAGAGATTTAAATTTGGGTAGAGCAATGGTAAATAAAAAATAATTATTAGGAAAACAAGAAAATTGTAAAGAGAATTTTTTTTATAATTGTAAAGAACGGACACAAGATGGTGGCCACATTATTCAGAAGGCAAGGCTAGCACCATGAAGTCATAGAGATGCTCTACTATTTGTAATTCTGCATGATCTAGGAATGTGTTAGAGATTGTCAAAGAATTTATAGTAGAAGCCCTTGCTAGAAACAGCTTTGCAGAGAGCAATGGAGAGACTCCAAGGACCTGAAAATTTTCTTTTTTCTCCTTTTTCTTTTCTAAGATTTGGGGGTTTTGAGTATACTCACCCTCTCAATTGAAGTAGACTTATTAGCCTTAATTGGAAGATTTAATATCTATTTAAATCATATATTTTTTGTGTCCATTAACTTCCTTTCTATGGGAAGTTCTTACAAACAATAGAGAAGACAAAACCCTATTTCATATGACAAATACTTCCAAATCTGTTAGGAGCAGAGAAGCTATTCAAGACAACTTTTCTCTGAAGAGATGGCCTCAAAAGACTTGCAGAAGGGCAGTGTTCACCTGTGTACTCTGTCATCCTTGTCTCCTGCCTGGCTGTTCTTATCCCCAGTCTCTGCCTCCTAATCCATCCTCAGTAGAGGTACCTTTGAAAGGACACATCTGAGCAATCCAGTCTCTCCACAGAAACTCTCAGTGGCAGATTCCCCCTGCTGTCTACAAATAAAACCAAACTCCTGAACAAGGTATTCAAGTCTCTTTCTTTGAGCTGGCTTCTGCAGCTACCAGCCTTAGCCCTATGCCATCCCTTGCCACCTTGAAGGTTTAGACACCTCCCGACCCTCCATGCTGCAGACTATTCAGATGACTTCTCTGTATCAAACAAACCACATACTCTTATACATCTGCATCATTACAAGCTTCCTTTATTTGCAATGTTCTAGTCCCTATTCTCTATTAAAATCCTACTCAGCCTTCAAGGTCAAATCCTGTCTTCTCCATGAAAATGTCTTGGCTCCTCTCACTCAGTATCCCACTGTACATTGCCACTGCCTTAGTAAAACATCTCATTTATTTTGACTTCTGTTATGTTAGTTTGATTATACATTTGTTCATTCCATAAATATTTATGAGTGACATCCTAAGTGCTGGACATTGTGTCAGGCACAGGAGATCGACTAGGGAGCAAGACTGAAATCTAGACACGCACCCAGACTACATGGGACAACGAGGCTCACTGTTCCTAGAGCCCCTAATAGCAGGTGTGGTGGGATAAACAGAGACATTCCCAGGTAGCATGAATTAGGGAGGAATGGCGGTTTGGCTGGCTGCCTTGCCTTGCTTTTGCAGAATGGGTTATGCAATTTAATGGGAAAACTGAATCGCTCGAGATGATAGAAGGAATTTTCAGAAGTGCCTAGACAAAAAGAGGATAGAAGAGACAGACTTCTCAGAAAGTAGCTCTTTCTGTAAAGAAGAGGATCCAGAGGAAAAATGAAAATATCCAAGTGAAAGTTGGCTTAAATGTTGCTGTACAGTATGGAATGAACTTAAGGCACCCAGGGGAAGTATTTAGTACTTTACCTAAAACATACTTAGAATCAATCAAGTTTGATGATGATGATGATGATGATTTTACCCCTTCTTCCCAATCTTCATTAGTATCAGCATTACTTGTCAGTCAAAATGACTGGCTTTTTTGGGGGGGAAGGGAATGTATTAGAAAGAGGGACAAACTACTGAATCTGGCCTTCTACTGAATATGATGGACTTAGGGGCAAAAATCAAAGTCTTCCCAGAGAAGATCAGCCATATTTGAGGGCAAAAGCATTTATTAGGTGTTTACCTTGTGTCGAGAACTGGGCTAAGACCTTAATGTGCATTATTTCACTTAATCCTTAAACCAACCCTATGACATAGGTACTATTATCATCCCCTTTTTATGGATGAGGAAACTGAGGTGCCAAGAACATAAACAATTTGCTCAAAGTTATACAGTTAATAAGTGGGGACAAGTGGACCTCGAACAATTATCATAATACTATAAGAAAGGGATTGGCAACAGTGAAACTGCCAGGGGAGGGGGGGTGGGATTGGCAGTTGAGGGAAACTGCTAGGGGAGGGAGGGGCCAACTTCATCAACCAGGCTACCTGCATAATCAATATGTATACCTAACCCTGAATTGCACCCCACATTTTTAAAATAAAAAATAATAATAAGTGGGCACAGCTGCTATTCAAATTTCCACCTGACTATCTCCAAAGCTCACCCATTCTACCAATTTGCCCTACATTCCTCTACTAACCATGAGCTCCCTGAAGGCAGGAGAAGATAACGTTGAAGGAGGCATGGCCTAGGATATCTTCATTTAGAATAAGAGAATTGAGCCTCTGGAAAGTTAAATGACACAATCAGTACGTTTTGAAATCAGAACTACAACCTCTGTCTTCTGACTCCCACTCGAATGCTCTTTTCATTATATGTGGTTGGCTTTTATGTAAGAACAATTCTCATGTCATGCATGATTGCTGTTTCCACTCCTGAGCTGATAGCACCACCAAGCCCCAGCCAGGATTAGAGTCTTCGATTTATAGCCTTATTCTTTTCTGGTCTGGGTTATCCAAAGGTCAGTTGAACTAATGGATGAGGGCTGCTTTGCAGTCTATGTTCAATTTAAAATGCGCGATGCCTGTCAAACTTATTATTTTTAAAAGGAAGCTCTGATTGGAGCAGAAATGCTATTTTAGAGATGACTCTGTGATTGGTTTTATAGAGTAGATCAGATATGATTCAGAAAGATAGTGTTGAAATTCATGACATGTGAAAAAAGGACCTAAATTCTCAAATGAACTCCTGATAAGTACAAAAAGATTCTCTGAAATATTTCACCCAAGTCCTTTGAGGCCATTAAGAAAGTGTCCAGCCAGGACTGAAAAGTGCATTAATGGTTATTTCTATACAGCAATTGAATTATAACATCAATCGCCACCTAACTAGAATCACATTGAAGCAGGTTATTTTTAAAATTAGACACAAGTGTTCTGGTTTAAAAAGTGGATGGCTAGTAACCTCTGACACAACCTCCTCCAGCCTCCCAATAAAAATCTACAAAGACAGAGAGAATGTCATAAATGCATTAAAAAAAAGTCCTGCAAACTAGGCCTGACAAACTACAACTAGAATCTGGGGGAAAACTAACAACTTCAATGCCAACAGAATTGGCCTGAGAATGCAGATTCTGTCCTACTCATCCTTTGATATTAGAAATAAAGTCTTCTAGGCTAAAACAGTAATAGTAGTAGTGTGATTAACTCAGTCTGTTTGTGTTGCTATAAAGGAAGGCCCGAGGCTGGGTAATTTATAAAGAAAGGAGGTTTATTTGACTCATGGTTCTGTCAGCTGTACAAGAAGCATGGTGCAGCATCTGCTTCTGGTGAGGGCTTCAGGCTGCTTCCACTCGTGAAAGAAAGGGAAGAGGAGCTGGCATTGGAGATTGCATGGTGAGAGAGGAGGCGAGAGAGAGGGAAGGGGGTGCTAGGCTCTTTTCAACAACCAGTTTTGTGGGTACTAAAAGTGAGAGTGCACTCACTCTTGTGAGAGTGGCGCCAAGCTGTTCTTGAGGGATCCATCCCCACAATCCAAATACCTCCCACCAGACCCCGTCTCTAACACTGGAGATCAAATTTCAACATGAGACTTGGCAGGAAGCCAAACACACCATATCCAAACCATAGCAGTTGTTAACACTTATTAAGTGTTGACTATCTGTGAGACACTTCTCTAAGCATTTTGCAAGAATTGAATTACTCGGCTTAACATCTTGGATCTACAAGGAACTCAAATGTGCTGAAAAGAAAAAAACAAACAACCCCATTATGAAGTGGGCAAAAGATATGAATAGACACTTCTCAAAGGAAGACATCCAAGCAGCCAACAGACACATGAAGAAATGTTCAACCTTACTAATCATCAAGGAGATGCAAATCAAAACCACACTGAGATACCACCTAACTCCAGTCAGAATGGCAATTATCAATAACTCAAAAAATAACAGTTGTTGGAGAGGGTGTGGTGAAAAGGGAACACTCCTACACTCTTGGTGGGAGTGCAAACTGGTGCAACCTCTGTGGAAAACAGTGTGGTGATTCCTAAAAGCTCTAAATATCAACCTCACATATGACCCTGCAATCCCCCTACTGGGAATATACCCTGAAGAACTCAAATCACTCTACCAAAAAGATACCTGCACACATATGTTTATCGCAGCATTGTTCACAATAGCAAGAACCTAGAATCAACCATACTGTTCATCAAAAGAGAGCTGGATTAAAAAAACGTGGCACATATACACGATGGAATACTACCCAGTCATAAAAAAGAACAAAATCATGAACTTCGCAGCAACCTGGATGGAACTAGAGTCTATAATACTGAGTGACCTCTCACAGAAACAAAGATCTGAGTATCACATCTTCTCACTCATATAGCAGACCTTGAACATCCACTGTTATACTATAAAAAAAAAAGACTGACAGTGGTGGGAAACTATGGGGGGGGAGGGGAAGGGAGGTGAGATTAATAGTAGTCAATATGTGTCTGGGGATGGGGAGACACCCCTTATCAACAAGGGTGCCTGAACGAATCATGTTTGTATACCTAACCCTAAACTGTACCCCACAATATCAAAATAAAAAATATTGATATAAAAAAAAGAATTGAATTACTCAATCTTCTCAAAAACCCTATAAGGTGGGAGCATTATTTTTCCCATTTTACAGATGAGGAAACTGAGGCATAGTGAGACTAAGTATCTTGCTTAGGGTCACAAAGCTAGTAATAGAGCCACAATTAAAATCCATATACTTTATCTAGTCCCTCCTTCACCGTATGATTCCAGTTAAGAAATACAAGGTCTTCCTATCAGAAATCTAGGCGGCCTATTCTATAAGGTCCAGTGATAACAAAATGTGTTGTCATAAAATTTTAGTACCAAATTGCAAAGCAGCAAGCCAGAAAAAGTAAAAAAAATGCTCACAAACATAAGAAGAAACTGATGATTGTACAGTTATTTGGGTGACATCTGGACCAAACCCAGACCCAAGCCAAACGAAAACCTGGGATTACAGAGAACCAATACATTTATATTATAACATAAAATACTATAAACAAAACTATACAGTCATTAAAATGTTGGGGAACATTTAGTGATAATTACTAGTCAACAAGGACAAGTTCAATAAATCTCAAAAAGTAGATATTGTATTGACTACCTTCTCTGCCTAAGATGCAATGAATCTGGAAATCAAGAATAAGTGTTTAAGAATAAATTCCTCAATCTTATGGAAATTAAAAATGCTCTCCTAAAAAGAGCTATCATTAAAAGAGGAAATCAAAAGTAGGATTATAGATAATTTAGAAAATTGCATTGAAAATACAGTATATCAAAATTCATGGGATGTTATCAAAGCTATTCTCAGAGGTAAATTTACAGCATTAAGTGATCTCATTATTTAACTATAACAGCAAGAAAATAAAATAAAAATTCTTATTTGACTCAATAACCTAGAAAATAAACAGCAAGATAAGTAAAAAAAAAAAAAAAACAGAGGCAGAAACATAGTGGAATTGTTTTATGTAGGGACTGTAGAATGATTTTCTTAATGCCAAATCCTAACTCATTTTTCCTAATCTTTTTCTTCTATAGAAGCTGGAAAAGTTCATTAATTCCCTATCATGTCTTGTAGTTAGAATGTGAAATAAACCTTGTCATTGGAATATGAATGGAAGATGATTGAGGATGCCCCTAGGAAAATTTTTGCTTTAATATTTTATTTTTTTGTTTTTTGTTTTTTTAAGTTGGAGTCTCACTCGGTCGCCCAGACTGGAGTGCAGTGGCCACTCCACCGCAGCCTCGACCTGCTGCACTCCAGTGATCCTTCCGCCTCAGCCTTCCGAGTAGCCGGAATTACAGGCATGTGCTACCACGCCCGGCTGATTTTTTGATTTATTGTAGAGATGAGGTCTCGCCAAGTTGCCCAGGCGGGTCTCGAACCCGCAGGCTCAGGCAATCCACTCACCTCAGCCTCCCGAAGGAACGGGATTACAGCCTGAGCCACCGAGCCCAGCTGCTTTAATATTTTAAAAGCGGATACAGACAGAGCTGAGTCCGTGTTGCCCTCTTCCCCTTCCCCAACCACATTTTCTGTCTTGAATGCGCCTCGTTGCCTGAGGTTATAATAGCCATCTTGTGATGATGGTGCCACAAACATGAAGAGGAAAGCCAATTGGAAAAGCAGAAATCATCTAGATTGCTGATGGCACTATTGAGTAGTTAAACTGTGCTAGCAATCATCACCTTTAAGTTCATTATCATGTAAGAAAAACAATGTCTGTTTGAATAAGAAACCGTTAGTTACATTTTCTGATGCAGGCAGCTAGATACTCTTCTAATTTGCATGGTTCTAATTTATGTGAATCTGAAAATAAAAACAAAACCTCTAGCAAATCTAATTAAAAAAAAAAAAACTTAACAGAGCAAATAAAGAAAGTTAGTATTTAGGCCATTATATCATAAATACAAAGAGAATTTTAAAATTTTAAGAGAGAGTCCTGCTAATAAAATTGACAACCTCAAAATGAATCTTTTCTATAGAAAATAAATTTTAAAATAATCATTGTGATTCCGGATTTTTATTTTCTTCCAATTATTATGTTAGTTAGAAATTGGTCAGGAAAACAAAGTACTCTGTGTATCTTACGTAAAACGTGATCTAGAATAGGGAGTCACATGCTTTAAAAAAAAAATGGAAAAAATAAACACATCAAAATCATTAGAGACAGAAAAGCCTATGTCAGTGAAGATGGCTGATTGTGCTCAGGTTCCTGCTAGCTTTTAAGGAATCAAGAAACAGTTACTGTTTCCCCAGTCAGCAACTGCAAGAACTCAACCACTGACAATGATCAGAGTTGCCTGCAGTGCCAAGGTGGTTGTCTCTAGGAGAAAAGGCCCTGAGGCCACTGCACTGCAGGAGGAGAGATACTAGCATATGTTTTCCTTCTGCCTTCTAAATCTCACAGAGAGTACCTCTCATTAATGGACTACAAATCAGAACCCTGCTGGCAAAGAACTGGAAGAAATATATTTCTCAGGTTTCCAGCCCCCCTCTGTAAGGTAGAGAGAAAATAGAAGAGCTGGGAGGAGGAGAATGGTACTAAGTACTAGCTGACATTCTGACACATTTATTCATTTTATTTTTGAATTATCTTATTTGGAAAAAATGAAAAACCCATTATAAGTATGTGTATGTGTATATACATACATATAATTTATATATATATATCTCACCCCATGAAAATTTCTATGCTGTATAACTGTGAATGCCCTCCTCCGCAAATATACTGTATTAAAATTCTAGAAACAAAATTAAATTCAAATGTATTTAACTATAGATAATTTAATGAAGGAATTATTTGTAGAGGTGTGGTTAAAGGTTTGGGAAATTCATGTATATTGATGTATTCAAGACTACCAACAGTGGGAAGCTGTTACCATCTCAGGCCTGCAAAGGAAAAAGGGAATGTGATGGTTTTAAAGTATGTCCACAAGATTTTTGGTACTCCTCCCTTGAAGAGGTGGAGCTTAATTCTCTGCTTGAGCTTTGGCTGAACTTAGTGAGGCCTTTCAAATGGTCATAATATGGTAGAAGTGATGGTGTATGACTTCTGAAACTCAAAGGGATGTGGCTCCCTCTTTATTCTCTCTTGGATTGCTTATTCTGGAAAAAGCCAGTTGCCATTTTGTAGAATGCTCAAGCAACCCTATGGAGAGGCCCTGTGGAGAGGAAAGACCCTGAGGCTTCCTGCCAACAACCAAGTGAGTGACCTTGAAATCAGTCAAGCCTTCAGAAGACTGCAGTCCTAGCTGACATCTTGACTGCAATTTCATGAGAGACCCTGGGCCAAAACCACTCAGCTAAGTCACTCCCAGATTCTCAGCTCTCAGAAACTGTGTAAGACAATAAATATTTGTTGTTAAAAAATAGGAGTAATTTGTTACACTGCAATAGATAACTAGTACGTAAAGAAAATAATATTTTTAGAGATGGTGAAAATTTGAATTGTGGAGGAGAGGTTTCCAAGCAAGAACTGTTCGCACAGAGGATGCAGCCATTATCAGACCCACCGGACACAGGCTGGGAGGGAGGACAGAAGAAAACCCTCTGCTCTCCCTCCTGCTGCCCTTCGACCTTCTGCCAGTGGACACACTGACCAACCAACGGATTCCAGAGGGCAGGTGAGTCTATAAAGATTAGTCCCTGGAGCACAGAGCAGGGTTGAGCAGGTCCGAGAATTGAATCTTACGGAGCCAACAGAGAATAGTCAGAACACGTTTAGGCCAATCATACTTATGAATAGTGTTTTGATCAGCATTTCATTAGAGCAGAGCCACCAGGGGACATATAAAATAAGGGACATATTATATGGATTGGACCTTTTGCAACAGTGGGAGCTAATTAAATGTTTATGCACAGCTGCTGTTTCTGTGTCTGTGTCTGGAGCCTGAAATCAGCAAGGCAGATAATGAGGAAAGAAAGATGGCGTACGTGAACGGGGGGCAGCAAAACTGGAACCTGCGAAAACAGACTGAAACCTGCATCAGTCTCTCACTGCCCCCAAGTCTTCATGGATCTACAGGGGAATAGGATACCCTTACTCCTGGAGTGGAAACATGTCCAGTCCAGGAGTCAGTGAAGCTGGAGACATTGGCCTAGAATGATCTGGAAGTGCTGTAGACCCAGCTACTGCCCCAACCCATCCCAGCAAGCTTGCAGAGCAGTGATAACACATGAGTGGCACCAGTGCCTCACACTCTGCACCTACCTTGTTCTTGTTTCACGTCCACCTTCCTAATCTCACACAATAGTCTCTTGTGGCCCAGCTAGCCCAGAACTACACAGAGAAGGGAATTCCGGAACGTAGTCCCACCTAAACGAAGTCGATGCAATAAAAATCCACCACAGAGTTGCAAAAGTACAACATGCAATACTAACAAAATGAAGTATCAAGAGAATAACTTACCACAGCTAAATGAGGTTTATTCCATAGAAGCAAGGATAGGTTCATGTGGGAAAAATCTGTTAATAAAATGACATCGGTTCAACAACCTTCATATGAAAAACCTGTATGATAATTTCAATAAATAACAAAAAGGTTCAGATAAAATTTAACACTCATGCTGGATTTAGGGGGGAAAAATTCTCACAGAAAACTAGAAATAGAGAGATATTCATTTTAACGCATAACACCTCATATTGACAGCCTGTATCATCCTTAAAGTTGAAACATCAGAAACATTCCCATTAAAACCAGGAAAAGGCAGAGATGCTAAATGTCTTCATTATCATGTAGCACTGTTCTAGAAATTCTCTCTGATGCAGTAAGACATGAGGCAGAACAGAGGTAAAATTATTGGAGAGAAGAGACAAAATTATAGTTATTTGCAGACAATATGATTACATATCTTTAAAAACTGCAGAAAAATCAGCTAAAAGCTCTTAAGATTAATTCATAATACGTAAAATGATAGCATACAAAAATGTACAAAACCAGTAGCTTTGTTCTATGCCAGTAATGGCATTTGGATAATATAATGGGGAATGGAATTCAATCACAACAGAAACCACAAAATATTAAATGCCCCATGACGTTGACACTTTGGAAGAACACAGATCATTTATTTTGTTGAATGTCTCTCAGTTTGGGTTTGTCCGATGTTCCCTGTGATTAGATTCGGGTTATGCATTTCTGGCAGGAATATCTTAGAAGTGCTGTCGTATTCTTTTTAGTGCATTGTGTTATGAACAACTTGAAGTCTGTCCCATTATCAATGATACTTTGATCTCTTGGTTAATGTGGTGGCTGCCAGTTTTCTCTAGTATAAAGTTATTATTTTTCCCTTTGTATGTTTTAAATATCTTGTGAGGTTTTAATCTGAGGCCATGTAAATATCCTGTTTCTCATCAAATTTTCACCCACTGTCAACTATTTTAAATGACAATGCTGGCAAGGGTGTGGTGAGATATATATTCACATGCAGTACTAGTGGGAAGTAGAAATAGATCACATTCTCTGAAAAGCAATCGAGCAATCCCTTATAAGGAACATTAAAAATTGTCAAAGCCTTTGAGCTAATAATTCAACTTGTAGGAATTTATTCCAGAAAGGATTAAAATCAGAAGTGTGACCAAATGGTCATAATTTTTATCTCCCAAATTGTATAATAGTTAAAATTTGGGACCAGACATGGTGACTCAAGCCTGTAATCTCAGCACTTTGGGAGGCCGAGGTGAGGGGATTGCCTGAGTCCACGGTTTGAGAACAGCCTGAACAACTTGGAGAGACCTCATCTCTACCATAAATCAAAAAATTAACTGAGCAAGATAGCGTGCACCTGTAGTTTCGAAGCCTAGCAGGTGGACACTGGGGTGGCCATGAGCGTGCTATTGCACTCCAGCCTGGGCAATACAGTGAGACTCCAACTTGAAAAAAAAAAAATTTGGTAACAAGATATCTGTCCAACAATAGGTAATACATTATAATAGCTTTATATGATAAAATAATATATAACAATTATGTTCTTAAATATGTTATTAAAAAATAGTCACGAGGTAATGTCATTTGAAGGTATGGCATTTTTTAAAAGAGATATTGATGATTTAATTGTGAGTATATATACATTTAAATGTATAATTTTATATTGCTATAGGATAATTGACATAATAAGCTAAGTGATATTTAATCATACTTTTCATATTCCTTAATCTGAACCAAATAATCTATGTTGAAAGCTTTTGAAAAATAAACATGAATAAAAGTCAATGATTTCCATCTGTGTCAGAGATTATCTTCATCCAAATGAAGATATGGCATTTTAAACTGCACTTATATCATATGCTTGAAGGACTTAATCTTTTAGGAAACAAAAAAAACATTTTAGTAGTATTTGTTTCTGAGTAGTTTTGCAGGTAATTTTCATTTTTTCTTTCATATTTTGCAAAGGTGTACATATACAATATACTTATATACTCTTTTTATAATTGAAAAAATTTAAGCATCATTATGTACAAGTTAATTTTCCTGCACATTTTCCTTGTACAAACTTGTAGTCAATGTGGTACCTCTGCTGGTGTCAGCAACAAAGAATCAATGGAACAGCTGACAAAGCAGGTGAAATCACTTTGATGTGTTTGGTAGCCGTTAAAGTGTGATGTTTAATACTGTACAATTATATCCATCTGGTCAGACCATTTTATTTATTAACCTCACTGACTTAATCAGCAATTGACCCAATATTTAGGAATATTTTATCATTTACAGAGCACTTTCATATGCATTTTCTCATGTATTAAATGCTGACCTGTTTTGATCCTTTTAATCTGACTATGGAGAAAGTCTTAAACATTTTATTGAAAACCGAAGTCATTTAGCTTCCTTAGACTCCTCTTTCTTGGCTTTTTTTTTTTTAAATTTTAAAGATGTGAGGTACAACTCAGGATTAGGTATACAAGTGGTCATTGTCCTTGCTTTAAGTATATTGTGGTAAAAAGAGCTTAAGCCTGAAACTCTAAACATCAGGGTTTGAGTTGCCTTTCTGCTTCTTGTTAGCAATGTGACCCTTGGCTTGTCATTTTATTTCTGAGTGCTTCATTTTTCTCATCTTCAAAACAAAGAATTCCCAAGCATTCATTTAGCTATATTAGTCTACGATTCTTATATGATGTGACCATTTTTTTTCCCATGTCCAACATGCCCGGTTCCTTTGCCAACAAACATCCATCCCTTGCAGTTTATCCGCAAATATCATCACACAAATGTGCCTTCACAAGTCCACATCAGAAGAGAACTGTGTTTTATTTTGACCTGTCAGTCATAAACATTAGGTAAATCTGAATTTTTATTTCATTTCACCAGGAACTTGAGGGGTCTAGCATGGTCTGGGTCTTGGTGTCAACTCCCTTCCAACTCTAACCCTTTTAGATGACTGCAGGGAAGAGAACTTGATAAATAAATGCCCAAATATTAGGCATTATGCGAGAGGGCAAGTCAGAGTACTCCCAGATCAATAAACAATGTCTCAAATAAACACTTCCCAACAAGTGGGGAGAAATAGGTAGCAAGGAGAGTTCATGCCCCCAATTTTTCTCAAAGAGACCATGCCTTGAGCAACTATTTACAGTAATATGCTTTTCTATTGACCCTCACACTAAACCCTGTTCCTCCCAGTAAGAGCTCTGGCACTTTTAATACAATGAACTCCTTATAGAATGCAGTTTGATTAAGTCTTGAGTTCTTCATCCGAGGTCAACTTTGGGTAAAGCTTGCTAACCTTGCCAAGTTTTTAAGGCTTCCAGTAGTCTTTTTCAAAACCAACAGTTAGGAAGAGAATAAAATGTATTGAACACCAAATACAGTATGGTCCAAGCCAATTATATCAGCTTGATAAAATTGGTATTGTAATCACCAATCTTGTGAGCTAGCTTATCTTCATTTTACCAAATGAGAGAAATGTCTTGAAGAGATTAAATAAGTTACCCTATGTCACACAACCAAACAGGTCTGCCTGATGAAATCTAGGATCGTTCTACTGCACTGTAGCTATCCAGACCTGGGGAATTCTGGGTAGGTTGCAGTTCTTCTTCATTCTGTTGCTGTAGGATCATTTATACATTCCACAAACATATACTGAATGTCCTCAATGTGTCGGGAACTGTACTAGGCTCTGGGAATTCATCTTTGAACAAAACAGAAAAAAGTGACTTCACTAGTGGGGACAGATAGGAAACCAAAGAAAAAGTAAAATATCTAGTGTGTGCATTCTGATAACTGTTAAGGGAAAGGGTAAGATTCATTGACAGAGGAGATCAGCTTGGGACATGCTGAATTTCGAGATGACTGTTAAACATCCAGATGAAGATGTCTGGGCAACAATTGGATCTGGAATTCAAGGCAGAGATGAATGAAAGCACCTCACAGGCCGGGCTCAGTGGCTCAGCCTGTCATCCCAGCACTTTGGGAGGCTGAAGCTAGTGGATTGCCTGAGCTCAGGGGTTTGAGACCAGCCCAGGTCCCTTGGCGAGACCTCCTCTCTACAATAAATCAAAAAGTAGCTGGGCGTGGTAGTGCACGCCTATAGTTCCAGCTACTTAGAAGGCTGAGGCGAAAGGATCACCGGAGCCCAGCAGGTTGACACTGGGGTGGCTGTGAGTGAGCCACAGCATTCCAGCCTGGGTGACAGAGTGAGACTCCAACTCAAAAAGAAAAAGAAAAAAGCACCTTCCTGTAACAAAGAGTCAGAAGAAATCTTAGGATTTTCTCTATTTGCAGTTTTATTTATTTATTTATTTATTTTGAATCAGGGTCTCACTCTGTTGCCCCGGCTAGAGTGCAGTGGCACAATCACAGCTCACCACAGCCTTGAGCAGGTGATCCTTCCACCTCTGCCTCCTATGTAGCTGGGACTACAGGTGAATACCACCACCTCAGGCTAATTTTTTTTTTTCTATAGAGATGAGGTCTCACTATGTTGCCCTGGCTGATCTCAAACTTCTGGGCTCAAACAACCTTCCTGCCTCGGCCTCCCTAAGTGCTGGGATTACAGGCATAAGCATCGTGCCTGTACTATTTGTATCTTAGTAGCTCCCAGTCTTGACTTTGAGGGCTCCAGTGCAAAGACTTGGAGGTATAAGAAGAAGAGATATGCTTGAAGAACTAAAAGGTGCTCAGTGTGGCTGGAGTTTGGAATGTGAGGGGGAAATAAAAAATGAAGAGATTGGAGCAGGAACCAGAAGAATGATCATAGGGAGCTTGGACTTTGTTCAGATGAGAATTGGAGGGCCGTGAAAGGGTTTAAAGGAGAAGAAGTGTGTGCTTTAAAGAGAGAATTGGCTGGCTGGAGGCAGAAGGCCCTCCTGAAAACTGCTGCAGTAGCCCAGGGGAGAGAGCCTGGTGGCCTTCACCAAGGCAATGGGGAAAGATGGGGAAAATCGAGGGGGATCCAGGTACATTTGGATTTGGAATCAACAGGGCTCAGCAAGTGATTGGAAATGAAGGGTGGGCAAGGATGGGAAGAGATTTGAGTATGCCCAGGTTTCTGACTTGGACGTTGGTGGCTGGCGGTGCCGCTTACCAAGATGGAGGTGAAGGAAGACAAGCTGTTTAATCTGGAAAGGCCAAAGGTGAGTTTAGTTTTGCATGTATTGTGTTCAAGGGCGCTGTGGAAAATTCAGGTGGACAGTTGAGTTTGTGGACCTGAAACTCATGGGCAAAATCTGAACTGCAAATATTTGGGTTACACATACACACACACACACACACACACACACACACACACACACACACACACACATGCACGCATGCCCCAAATTAGATGGGATCACCCAGAGTTGGTGTAGAGCATACAAAATGAAGAGGAAAAAATCCCCCAAGAAACTCTACATGACCCATATACACTATCTGGTTTATTCTCTTAACAACTCCATGAGATGAATTTTCTCTTGTTTTCCCCAGAGTTGAATGATTAGACAACCATAGGCACTTCCCAACTCTCAGTCCCAGGAGGCCTATTTGTGTAACATCTGGGACCTTTTGTCAAATCAGCTTACACGTGAGTTATACATTTATTGTATGAAGAGCACCTGATATGTGAAAGCACTTGAAGAAATTTTAACTGTTGTCATGAAACTTTCTTAAAAACACCATAATGAAGTATACCACATGGGCTAAAATGAAAAACCTCCGCCCCCATTTTTGCAATTTTTGAAGAAAGGATATTGAGCTGACTCTGCAGTTTAGACTAAAAGCCAAGAAAGTTATGGACATGGTAAAAGCGAAGTTATAGGACCCTAGAGATCAGATGGGACATGGAAGTTTAAATACATGAAGGTGAGAAAAGTAATAAAACTCCCACGTTTCTTCCAGTAAGATAATTGGTCCGGAGAAAAGCTGGTTAGACAATTACTCCACGAGGAGAAATATCACAAAACTGCAAAAATATTTTGCTATTACTTTTAATACCTTTCTTGTAGGAGCACATGGAAGGAAATGGAAACTATTTCTGTAGAATCTTAAGAGATAGATGCTTTCCATGTGGGCTGGTCCCAGATACGTGGGACAGAATAGAGGCTTTTGAAAGGAACTCTAAAAAAAAAGAGTAGGTGTCGTTTTCTCTTGAAAAGTGCTATATGGTGTAATTATAAAACATTTTAAATCGCCAAACAGAAATCCACTGAAATGCAATAATTTTATTGTAAGACAGACTGAAAACAATACTTAACCCAGTGACTGGGTATCAAAGCGAGAAAGATTATACGCTGCGATGACACATCCAGTGTGTTCCGCGGTGTCGGCACAGCTGACTGCCACAGAACACCTCGGGAGCAAGGCTTGAGGCTTGCAAAGCCATTGTGCGAGTGTTCACAGAGGCAGCTTAGCCATGAGATAGGACTCCTACATTTACATAGAGAAGAAGAGAAAGTCATTTTCTAAGTTTGTTTCCACAGCAACAATATCCCATATTTTCTTCTTCTGAGTCTAAAGGTGAACACACTTCAACTAGAGGAGGTGGAATATCATCCTTGCAAAACACCAATTAAGTCAGACTGTGAGTGTGAAAGTTTCAGGGACCATATTCATTCAACAAGCACTGATTACAAGCCTACCCTAGACCAGGATCTGTGTGAGGCTGTAGAGATGCAGGGAGGAGGAAGACCCAAGGCCTGCCCTCTAGATTCTCACGTGCAGTGAGAAACAGCCAAGTAAAAGGATGCATGTAATGGAGTGTGCTCAAGTGCTACATTTGGAGTATTTAGAGGAAGCAACCAGCAACCCCAAGAAGTCATGGATATTTGACCTACATCTTGAGTTTGAAAGAGATACTTCACCTCGATCTTGAATAATTGATGACCCCGAGTCCAATAGGGTGGGGGACAGGCAATTGAGACAAAGATAAATTAATGTGAAATTAATTGCATGCAAAAACATACACATGAACGAATGAAAGAACAATGTCATTGAGAAAAGACAGGGTGGAGGGGGCGAGGATAAGACAGTGACACTATGCAGTAGGCAGGAGCTGTCTGGGAAAGACAAGATGTACCACACTAAGGTGTAAGGAGTTGATCTTGTAGATGATGAGGAACCACCAGACCTACTAATATTCTAATGGGATAGTGCATCATCAGTTCTGTGCCATTAGAATATTCCCACATT
Organism: Cephalopachus bancanus; assembly: GCA_027257055.1. Taxonomy (NCBI): domain Eukaryota; kingdom Metazoa; phylum Chordata; class Mammalia; order Primates; family Tarsiidae; genus Cephalopachus; species Cephalopachus bancanus. The sequence goes on along the minus strand of JAPVLO010000289.1, from coordinate 3,387,447 downwards.
CTGCAGAACAGACAATGGGAGTGATTAGAAGCGTTGGGGGGAATGGAGATAGAGATCTCATATCTCAAGATTTGAGCATTTACTGAGATGTAAAAACACGTATATATGCTTTGGTTCCTAATAGATTATTCAGCAAAAGTTAGTTTGATTTCTTTCAACTTCCCCTCCCAATCCCGTATAACCCCAGAGTAGGCAACTGAGCTAGTGCTAGCCATTTGCTGGGATTTTGCAGATAAGGAGTTTAGGCATGAAGAGAAAAACAACTATCCCGCAATTACAGAGATGGCAAGTGGACAGGCTGAAATTTGAACCCAGGTATTCAGACTTCAGAAGTTGGGTAAGTCATCACCACACTCTGTCACCTTTAACTGCATGGGAGATTTGTTGTAAGGACTGGGAGAGAAGATGTATGTCTCTTTCTGAGGTGACAATATAGTTAACCCTTACACTTCCTCCAAAGTCTGTCCTCCTGGTCTGTGACCTTGACCTAGTCACCTCTCATGTTTCAGAGTCTCATCTACCCTTGTAGTTCTGTACTTACCTTCATCCCAAGGTTAGAATTATTCTCTACAGTCTTTGTTGTGCTATCTTAACTCATTTCAGACCCCAACACATTCTTTCCCATGTGTTCTCATGAAATGCCCTTCCCAATGGCCCTTAGTGAAATGGTTGAATGTCTTCATATAGATCCTGTTACTCTTTCCCCTCTAAGTAAATTTCAAAAGTGGGATGCCACAGAGCCCCTTGACCAGAAAGAGATCTTGCTCATTACACAGACATTAATCAATGTCGCTGAGATGCCACTCAACTTAAAAGCACCCCACCCAAAGTCCTGAACCTCGTTACCCAAGAGGATCTAGTCTATTGGTTGGACAGTGACTGATTCAATTCTCTCTCTCTCTCCTGTCTCTGCATTCTCTCTCTCTCTCTCTCTCTCTCTCTCTCTCTCCATTTCCCTTGTCCAACTGAGTTAGTCCATCTGAGATGCTAGAACTTCCAAGGCAGATGGAACAGAAGTTTGGGCTTTGTTCATGGACCCACTGAGGCTGGACTACAGAGGGAGAGTTGAGGGACTGACTATGCGACCACTTAAATCTTGGTTCCTGACTTTAATGGATTTCGATTGGCTATACTTTCCATTCTTGGGATCTGAAAGATACCCCCTACATTCTTCCAATGAGCTGTCTTTTGGGGGTTGTATCATTTTGAGTAGATTCCTGTGTCTTACAGTCAAATATTCCCTAGCTCTGCTGTATAACTACGGGTGGTGCTCTCACGTATGAGTTGTTTGTGTGCTCAATTGTTGTAAACCTCATCAGAGCTAGATAAAAAGAATGTTAGGAGGAGCGATCAAATCTATATTGAGACTTAGCATTAAAAGTAGTTTTTTTGCTCACAGCTTATAATGATGTTGTAAAACAGGCTGCTTCTGTTGCTTCCTAATTTGCTTTTTATTTTTTTAACCTCCAGGTAGTCCGTGACAAATAGCTCCAAAAAACAATTCTTCACTTATAGTTGGCTTAAAATATTTGAACAACCTTAGTCTAATGATTTTGGCTAATATGAGAGAGCTGATTGTTATGACCAGTTATTTATAGCTCCAAGAATTATGGTTCTAGATAGTGTACATTTAGAGTAGAGGCCACCGATCAATTTCAGAATTCAGATACTGCATGCTTGTAATTGGCATAAGTCTGTGCATGCACTCACGTGCTCGCACCCACACCCACACCAGGATTCCACCACCCAAAAGACAGCATCTGACTTTTGAAACCATGTCCTTTTTGATTTTGACAGTGAGCTATGCCAGGTGGTCAATTTGAGTGACCATTAATCATTGCAATGAGGTGTCAAAGGAGACAGAAATCATTAGGAAGGTATTGTCTCCTGGAGGTTTTGCAATTTTCCGAATTTATTTTTATCTAAAGAGACTCATGAGGCTCCATAGCGACATATGTGTCCTATTCACTTCATCAGAACCAGGGTGGCTGGGCACAGATGCACCCGACTCAATCAGGTTGCAGGGAGCTGCATTCTGAGAGATCAGGGCTGGCTGCAGGAAAGGTTCAACAGGAGGATAGCACAAGGACATCCTCTCATCCAAGAGGTAAGTGTGAGGCAGGGGAACCCGAGTGGGATGAAGACCCTGAATGTCTCCAGGTCTCTGGAGACTGGTGTCAATGGGCAGGGTGGGAGGGTGGGGGGAAGCAATCCTGTCCTAGGAAGGCTGGCCCAGGCTTGGCGGTGGGACGGGTCTGTGTCCTCAACACGGAGAGGCTTCCTGTCAAAGAAAAATACCCAATTTTAAAGGGACATAGCTTAGCTTGTCACCCTCAGATCTCGAACATTGTGATTAAACTGTAAAACTGTCATAAAAGGAAGCATGAAGATTAATAGATAATATTCTTTAGCACTTTAATTTTGTAGAATTCAAAATGTAAGAAAATGAATTTCCTGGCCTCTCACCAAGGCAGATATAAATAAATAGCGATCGAGGTTCTAATTTCCTGAGAATTTTAATAAAGAGAAATATTTATGGTTTAAAATTACTCCGAAATTATGCAGCGAAGAATAGATAGTTTATGACTTCAGAGAACAAAAAGAAACTTGCAAATACTTGATGTTGGCAGATCAATTAAGTGGTAATACAAGCTACATTATAATTTTAATCACCATGAAATTAAAATATGGTAATGAGTGTTAACATGACTTTATCCTTTCAAACTATGATTTAATTTATGGAACTTTTCTTGACTACTTCCTTATTTCCTTGGTTATTTTTCGTGCTCTGTGTGGTACTTCAGATTATACATTTTCCAATGCATATTATTTAAGACAACCACCAACTAAATTAGTTCTTCTTCCTTCATCAGTTAAGGATCTTGTAAGTTATTCTTACTCATTTTAATCTAGTTCTTTCAGCTTTCCTGAATGAAATATGCAGTGAATTAGAATAACTCTCTCTCTCTCTCTCTCTCGTTTAAAATTATTCTCTTCTTGGTTTTAAAATTGTTTGTTTTGGCTGGGCTCAGTGGCTCAGCCTGTAATTTCAGCACTTTGGGAGGCCAAGGTGAGTGGGTTGCCTGAGCCTGCGGGCTTGAGACCAGCCTGGGCAACTTGGCAAGACCTCGTCTCTACAATAAATAAAAAAATTTAACCAGACATGGCAGCACATGCCTGTAGTTCCAGCTACTTGGAAGGCTGAGGCAGAAGGAACGCTGGAGCCTAGCAGGTCGACGCTGGCTGTGAGTGTGCCACTGCCCTCCAGCCTGGGTGATGGAGTGAGACTCCAATTCAATAGATAAATAAATAAATAAAATCGTATATTTTTTCCAGGGACACAAAAGGCAACCCCAGGGTCAGCTTGCTCTCCTCAAATGTCACCTTTCTCTAACATATCTAGGGTAAAGGACAGAGTTTGTTCTTGGCATCCACGTGCCAGTGACTTGGCCACAGTGCTGCACCTTTTGCCTTCCCCCATCTCTGTTGGGGCTCCCTGTACCTTCACTGGGTCCTGTGATGTCCCCACCCCCCATACAACTCAGCTGATGGATCCTGTTGCAAAGACCACGTTTCTGTTTGCAGCTCAAACCTTTAATTCCCGGCACCTACTTTCAAAACTCCACCCTGGATGTCTAAAAATGATCTGCATAAAAGAAGGAAAGTGTTTAACAGTACACCAAAAATGACTCCGGTGATCTAACGGGAAAACAACAAGTTATGCTTTTCTGTGTTGTTTTCCGTGACACCAAATGTATGCTGTCTTTCCCAACACCACCTAGTCCCTGATTCTGCAACACGAGCTGGGTATCCAACAATCCAATTCAATTCTGACACTCCAGAGTGAGTGCAGTCCCCACAGGTTAAGGACTCAGTTCCATAAGACTGCCCCCTCTACAGACTCTGTGGTAAGTCCCAGGTTTCCACCTATACTTCTAACTGACTAGCTATAAATTCAGGGGTTCCCACAGTCCTCTTTTCAGGTTCGCTAATTTGCTAGAACTACACAGAAACTCAGGAAAGCACTTTACTTAAAATTATGAAGGAATACAACTCAAGAAAAGCCAGATGAAAGAAATGCATAGGGCAAGGTATGGGCGAGGGCCACAGAGCATCCACACCCTCCCCAACCTCCTAGCACCCTGTATGTGCTCAGCAACTTGCAAGTTCTCTGAACCTCGTTGTTCAGGAGTTTGTATAACCCAATCTTCAGACCCCCTCTTGGGCACTCCTATCACTCTGGAAATTCTAAGGGTTTTAGGAGCCCTGTGTCAGGAACCGGAGATGAAGAAGGTTTATTATACCATACCTTTCACAAGGATCCCACTGCATCTTATACAAGGTTTGCTCCATTGTGAGGTTGACACTCCTCTCTGTTCAACTCCCTAGATATAAAACGGCACCCCTCCCTGTCACGGGGAAACCTTAGCCTCTACCAAGAGCTATTGGTCTAGCTCTAAAGTCCATTTATCTCACCAACCGGGAAATCACCAGGGTCACAATAACCCCATTTCTCAAATTAGTTTTTAAAAGTCTGATTTATTTAGCCAAAAACACCATGAAGATGGGAAAGGGATGGAGTGGCTTGAGGGTCGGGTGTTGAAGCAAGACAGACTTGGATAGCTTTCTGCACCAAAAACAACACTATTTCCTGTTCTTGCATAAAACAATGCTGAGACCAAGCATACTTTCCTGAGCCTATGATAAACAGCACTGAGACCAAGCAAAGAGAATTTATGAGGGGCACCCACCAAAAACCGGAATTTATTTATGAAAAATTCTTACATGTTTAAACTTCAGTCACCTTCAAAGTACTCTCCGTTTGTTGCAATATACCTATTGAGACACTTTTTCCACTGCTCAAACAGTTTTTGAACTTGTCAATGTTGATGCCTTTTAGTGCTTCTGCCTTTTTTTGTTTCACCTCCTCCACATCGGCAAAATATTTCCCTTTGAGAACATTTTTCATCAGAGGAAACAAAAAAAAGTCACTTGGGGTGAGATTGGGTTAATAGGGAGGGTAGAGCATGGGGGTCATGCTGTTTTTGGTCAGAAATTACTGAACTCTCAGTGAGGTGTGGGTAGGTACACTTGTAAATTACCCATCATGAGATTGGCAAACATGTTGAAAGAATCTACCCCCAAAATTCACTGAAGCCAACACAGCTTCTTACAACAACAACACTAGCTGGTATACTGACACTGATGTGTTCCTAGAACACTCACCTAGCAGAGGAAGCCAGGATTACAAGGGGCTTTTTAGGGGGTCCCATCTCATAGTAGCTTGCTCCAGGAAACACTAATTCCTTCAAAGTTAGTCCGTGAATCAATTATAGAGTTAAATTAGCAAAACTAAGAGTATGCTCATTAAAACTTACTTCAAAATCCTAACCTCACTGACCAACCTAAAGCTCTTATGCCATTAACTCTACCCAACCTAACCCATTCCTTGCCTGGCAGAATTGACCTTAAAATCATCCTGTCCAGGCCCTTGTTAGATCCTTTGATGGTTGCCTGTCAACCATAATAGGATAAAGTAAAAACTTTTATAAATTAATCCCCGTTTATTTGAAAGCCTCATCTTCATCACTCTCAACTACGAACTTTACCCTAGAATTCCAAAGAATTTGTAACCACCCTTAACTACACCCACATATCAAGATGTTTCTCATCTCCGTGTGTCTATTCATTTTTCTCACTGTTTTAAGTACCCTCCTTCTTGTCCCCTTGTTGCCTTGGATAACTGCAACTCAACTTTATTCATACAAGACCTCTCTTAGGGTGGCCTCCCTGAGCCCCAGGCTTGATTCGGTGCCCTTCCTTCCTCTCTTCTCCTTGTGTGTATGTCAGAACCTTCCCACGCACAGCTTTGCACGGCAAGGGCCAGCTTTTATGTCCTGCCCTCTCAGTGGTGCTTTGAGGACAGACACAGTGTCACACTGCAGCTCCCTACGCTTAACATTTCTAGTCACCCAGGGAGGCACCATTGGCACGCGTTGAATTGAACTGAACTGGATCTGGCCATCATAGTAGTGGTGAATATGTTTTCTCAGTCTACTGTTAGGCTTTAATTTGGATTGTGTGGGGTTTCGACATAATTTTTAATTTTTTATGGGATTGAATCTATTGAACTTCATGTGATGTCTTCTATTGAATTTGAGCTTAGAAAGTGCAGGTCTGGTTTTCAAGGGATTCTGCATGATGAAGCTGAGAAATTCTGCAACTCATCCTTCCCATTGGGATGGGAAAACAGCTTAAAGCAGAGGAACAAAGGAAACAACTTAGCCATCTTTTCTTAGAAATTCATGGCGTTTTTCCTTTTCTTCCCAGTGAGGAATGGTCTACAGGTCAAAGGCACAACTTATATATTTTATATCTCGGCTTTTATAATTTTTATCAATACATGAAGAAGCTGTCTTAAAGCTAAACAATTCCACTTGTCTGTAGGTCCCCAAAGACAGTTTTTATCTAAGTACTTTCAGATGAAAGAAAACATTTGTTGTTTCATTTTTTTTCTCATTTTATTTTCTAAATAAGTGTAATACACCAATTAACTCTGCAGCCTCTGCTTGCTTGGGTTTGTCCTTTGCCCCTGGGGTCTCCATCTCACTTGCTGGCCCACCTTTCAAGGGTCAGCTCAAGGGTCATGGCCTCGATAAGCCTCTTCTCTGATGAGCTCCTTCTCCTCCTAGACCCCTATTTCCCCTCCTGTTGATACAAGTTTGTATACAACATTCCTAAAATGTAAGCAGCACGAAGCCATGACCGATGTCTCCTTCGTTTGTTCATTTGCTGCCCAAACATTAGCTAAGCGTAACAGGGTCTCTGCTAAGCACAGGAGAAAACAGTAGTGAACAAGATCGGCACATGCCCTGCCCCCATGGGACTTGTATCTTAGCAGGGGAGACAGTCACTTAATAGCTAATTACACATTTGCTTACAAGCTTGGAAGGTGCTACAAAGGAAAAAATGTGGAAGGATAAGGGAATATATGTTCTTTTATTTATTTATTTATTTATTTATTTTGAGTTGGAGTCTCACTCCATTGCCCAGGCTGGAGTGCAGTGGCACACTCACAGCCACCCCAGCATCAACTTGCTGGGCTCCAGAGATTCTTCCAAGTAGACAGAACTACAGGCACGTGCTACCACATCTAACTAATTTTTTATTTATTGTAGAGATGAGGTCTCACCAAGTTGCCCAGGCTGGTCTCGAAACCATGGGCTCAGGCAATCCACTCTCCTCGGCCTCCCAAAGTGCTGGGATTACAGGCTGAGCCACCGAGCCCAGCCAGGGAATATATAGAAAGGGGTGAGAAGGGAGGTCAGGAAAAGCTTCTCTGGGAAGTGATATCTAAAGTGTGTATTTGAAGATTAAGTAGGTGTTAGATAAGTAGTACAGAGGAGGTGGAGGCAGGGTATGCCAGGCAGGGGAGTAGCTTGTACAAAGTTCCTGAGGTACATCACCATGTGGCTGGTTAAGGACACTGCCTTGTATGGTGGGGGGGGCAAAAACAACCGGAATTTTCTTTTGGAGGGTGAGCCCCTTGTAGTACAGGCTTCCCTTGCTAAGTAAGTGTTCTAGGAACCCATCAACATCAGTGTATCAGTTAGCATTGCTGTGAGAGGCTGTAGTCATTGTTGTGAGAGGCTGTGAATTATTTTTGGAGATTCTTTCAATGTGTTTTCCCACTTCTTGACAGGTGATTTATGAGCACACCTGCCCACACTGCACTGAGTGTTCACTAGTTTTTGGCCAAAAGCGGCATGATCCCCATGCCCCACCCTCCTTCTTCACCTGATCTCGCCCCACGTGACTTTTGTTTTGTTTTATGTTTCTGGATGAAAAAATGTCCTCAAAGAGAAATATTTTGCCCATGTGGAACGGGAAAAACAAAAAACGGCAGAAGCACTAAAAGGTGTCAAAACTGATGAGTTCAAAAACCGTTGTGAGCAGTGGAAAAAGTGTCTTGATAGGTATATTGCATAAAACAGAGAACACTTTGAAGATGACTGAGTATTTAAACATGTAAGAATAAATACACAATTTTTTATAAATAAATTCTGAGTGTTTTTTTTTGCCTCCAACCTCCCATATGCAGAAGGTACCTGGCACATATGTATGAAGTAAAGAAAATGGCAATACTTATTCAGTAAATAAAATGACATTATTCTGTGTAATAGTATTTTGTTTCTAACCTGTTCAACTCTTAAAGTAGAAGCATGTCAATATCCTGGAGAGACAAAATGTGGTAAAGATGGAGAACCTGGCTCTGGAATTTAAATCTCAGCCCCATCACTTATACCAGGCATGCAACCCTGGGCAAGTTACTTAATATGCTTTCTGTGCCTTGTTTTCTTCATCTGCAAAGTATAATAATAATAAAAATAATACCCACTTTGTAAGGTAGCTGCAGGGATTAGGTGAAATACAATATGTGATAAGCTGAGAGAATTCAGTCAAAGACAGCACTCATCATTGAGTAAAACCTACATATATCATCTGTAAATCTTCTCTAGGTCACTAAATAAATTACTATTTATTAGGGTTTGCATTAATACTACTAACAGTTATCAGGAAAAGGGAAAATGTACTTTTTCTGTTTTGCCTTCCACCCAAGGAATTTCCCTTGTGAGTATGTCTATATGGGGCATTGCTGGTGAAAAGTAGAGCAAAGAACAAGATTTCCAAATTATAAAATTATATTTACATTCCAGTTATAATTACATACCTGTAGCTACTCTCGTGAATTCCAAGAAGAATTCCATTTCTTCTCCATCTTCACCTTTAAATACCTACAGTTTTGGAATCCTTTGGCAATCTTCTATAACTTTAAAACAGGGGCAACTTAATTAGAACCCAAATTTCTCTCCCTTCCACCAGTAATTGCTTAAGTTTTGAAAAAACATTGTTAAAACAATTGAGTGTGCCAGAACAGCCAGCTTTCATTTGTTTCTAAGACAAGATCTTGGGAAGAAAAGTAACCTACAAATGATGAATGGCCTTGATATTTCGCATCTTTTAGCCTTGATTGTCAGTTTAGGAACCTTCATTTAATATTGAGAAAGATCAGGCTTCTTCTTATACCCTGCATTTCTGCTCTGGGTTGACCAACCTAACCAGCCTTTTATTCCACCCAAGAGAGCTTGACAAAAGGCAAAATTAGAAAGAAGCAATTGAGAGGCAGCTAGACTTGAGTAGAAGAATAACCATTAATTAATAGTTTATTCATCCCTTCTTGGCCTGCCTTGGTGAGGATGTGTTCTGTGCAGGTGTTCAAGGCTGCCTGAGACGGCTCATGGGTGGAACAGGAAGTCTGGTGAGACTGCTGAACGCCCCAGTGTTGAGCTTCTGATTGGGGACTTATCACTTTCTTGATTTTTTTCTTGGAAACCCTTTTTTTTTTTTTTTTTTTTTTTAGCTATAGCTCACATACACACAATTCACCCACTTAAAGTATACAATTCAAGGGTTTTCCACATATTAATAGTATTGTGCTATTAATGGAACAATTGTAGAATGTTTTCATTGCTCCAAAAGAAACCCCACACCCTTAAGTTATAACCCCCTCCTCCAACACCCCCCTGCACCTAGCCCTAGGTAATGACGAATCTTTATAGACTTACCTATATAAATGAAATGTCACTCAGCTGGTAAGTAGCAGAGAACCACCACACTTAATCACTCTTCCAGGCTGCTTCTCTGGGAGCAGTGTAACTCACAAGAGTTAAGAGCATGTCATCTGCAGTTAGATATCCTAGGTTGGTCTTTTGTGATTTACTGTTTCACTAAGGATAACATTTTCAAGGTTCATACATGTGGTAGCCTGTGTCAGTACTTCATTCCTTTTTATAACCAAATAATATTCCATTATATGGCTACACCACATCCTGTTTTCCCATTCATCAATTGGTAGACATTTGAGTTGTTTCCACCTTTTGACTATTATTAATAATGCTGCTGTGAACAATCATGTGCAAGTTTTTGTGCTGACATGTTTTTATTTCTCTCTTATATATATACACATACATACATGTATGTATGAGTTCATATATATATGTAGGAGTGGAATTCATATGCTATTGATTCATAGCAAATTCATCATTTTGTAAATGATGAGTTTATATATGTATATATACATATAGAGAGAGAGAGAGTAGTGAATTGCTGGGTTAAATTTTGTTGACTTTTTAACTTAAAAACAAACTTTATGCCAACTTAAACTAATTGACAGTATTTTGTAAATAATAAAGCTCTTATAAAAATAATTTTTAATTTTAACTGCCTTGTAGAATATTTAAATTCCTAATTGATTCCAGGCATGTTGAATTCGTCTCTGCTGTGCTCTTTGCACAGTGCTAACTAAGTATTGGGAGGAAAGATTCAAAGAGGACAGAGACAGGGTCCCTAACCTAGAGGGACTTACTGCCTCTAAAAAAAAGTACCATATACTGGATCCTTACTTGTGCCAAACATGACACTGCATGTTGTATATATATTAAGTCCCTGACTACTATAACCACTCTGTGAGGTAGGTGCTATTATCATCCTCGTTTTGCAGGGAACCTAAGTAACCTGCCCAACACCATGCAGCTGGTAAGTGGCAGAGACCCGCCCCACTTGATCACTCTCTCCAGCTGCTTCTCTCGCAACAGTGTAACACACAAGAGTTAAGAGTGTGTCATCTGAAGTGAGGTATCCTGGGTGTGAGTGCTGCCTCCCCAACTTGCCGTGTGACCTTGGGCAAATGAATCATACTTCCTACACCTCACATTCCTAATCCATAAAGAGAGGCTAATCCAAGCACCTGCTTCAAAGGGTTGCTATAAGGATTAAGTGAAATAAATATATATCAGTTGCTTGACATGTAGCCAGTGCTCATTAAATATTAGCTGTTGTTATTATCTGTAAAAACTCTGTAAGCAAATCATTACAAGTCCATGTGATACATTTTAAGGGCTGCCAAATGTTGCAATTTGTCTCTGCTGGGAAGGGGGAAAAAAGTCAGGCCAAACTGCAGAAACAAGCCTGTTTGACTCCTTTTACATGAATCCTATTCATTGACATTAACAAACTGAAGTCATAAAAGCTGACTTCTGCTTATCTTTCCTCCCTCCATCTCTAGGGCTGCTGAAGAGCCTAATGCAGGGTGGTGATTTGTATTCCACAAGTATGTTTTGTCTCATCAAGAAAGGGGCCCACCCTGCTGGCCTTTGGGTGGGTTTGGAACCTGAAACCGAGGAGACGGGGGAGGCCTTAGAGGAATCAACCCAGGCACTCACAGAGGTGTCAGACAGGCAGGATCCATCCCTCTGGACTCCAACAAGGAGGGGGGGAAAGGCAGTATGATTATTCAAGGGAAGGTCTCGTAGAGATGTGTGCTGCATTTAAACACAATTGCATTCTGTCCTCAATAACTTGGGGGAGTTGGCGTTGCATCAGGGTCAGCCTGACATGGTATTGAAAAGGCCCAGGGTGCAATGTGACTTGTCACACTAAGTACACTTGTCTCCCACGGCAACGGGTTACTGGGCAGCAGGAGACAGCAGGGCTGGGGAAAGCATTCAGGGGAAGGGTCAACAGGGAGCCCTTCTTTGCATATTTATCCGGCCCCAGATCTGGCTGATGGTTTCAGAATGTGTTAAGTGGTCATCAGCATTCTTGGCTGTTCTTGGGGATGCGGTTAGTTGGGATTGGCTTCCTGGTATTCATTACAGGAAAGTCAGACATCTCGGGAACCAGGTCATGGAGAAAGCCAAGTCCAAAGTAAGTATGAGTATCTGGAGACACGCATACAAACACACACCATGGTGACACTCCTTTAGGGTCCCTCAAACTCACATGGTAAGATGCTTAATAGCGTTGATTGTCTCCCTAGTGTCCCCAAATAACTTAGAGACCTAAATGTATTATAAAGACTTGCTTACATCTGTTTCTGCCCATTGGTTTGTGGATTTGAGGAGGGATGTGTTACTTTAAGGGACCAAGTGTTACTCCCAAGACCATGGTGCATGCTGAAAAACATGTGACTGAGTAGAATTTTAGGAGTGCATACAACCTTTTGACCTGGAATTACATTTAATGTAATTATCAGATCAAACCTATGCTGTCTGTTTTACTGTTTTTACAATTTCTGTTCATTAACAGATGAGGAAACTGAGGTTCAGAGATGTAAAGCATCCTGTCCGAGGTCATGGTTGATGCAGCTAGAATTGAATTTCAGGTAGAACATCTGATGGGTGATTAATGCTTCCATAAAATCAAGCCACCTATTATCACATTAAGAGTCTAACTAGGATGACTGAAAGAAAATGCCTGAAGCTTCCAAAGAGTTCAGTATCATCAAAGAGCTTATGTTAATTGCCTCCAGGTCCATTTCACTGAGCTAAGTGCCGTAAAAGGTAATCCACACAGATGGCATGACTCTCTAGTAAATTTTTAAATGAAAACCTAAATGTAAAGTATGATTATGTTTAAGAGGATTATTAGCACGATAGCGAACTTGAACTGACCTGAGTATGGACCAGATGGATGGGAGCTCTCTGAGAATAATGCCTGGGTCTTTTTTAAAAATCACTATTGTCCTAGGGCTCTGCCCACAACTGGAGTCCAATAAGTGCTGCCAAGATGGATAAAGCATAGAGGTATAAAGGCTGTGTGACCATTGGATCTGAATAAGAAACATTAGTCAATAGGACTAGAGTCAGAATGAACAAGTTCTTTCTAGTTGGCCTCCCCACCTGTGTATCCCACCTCCTCTGCAGGACTTGTAGGGTCTTTGTTTTATTGGACTTGAGATGAAAGCTTTGGAAAAGAAGCTTTGTTAGTGGAAGCCTGGGGGGTACCTCAGAGTCCATAGGACAGCAATGCAAGGTTGATGCCGAGGTCCAGAATATGAGGCTATAGCAGGTCCAACTACTGCCCGCAAATGACATAGGTCAAGATGGTCTTGGGAACAGAGCATGCTGAGGGGAGTCTGGGCCCAGGCTGTGCAGAAGAGCACCAGTACGGAGGTGAGAGGTGGGCTGGGAAGAGCATGCACATTCAGCAAAAGTTTGTCATGTATTTAGAGGTGGGATGAGGGAGAGTGTGCTGGGGAAGATGGGATACAGACAAGGTAAAGGGATAAAGAAAATGTGAAAGGATAAAGAAAACGGGGTACATATACATAAAGGAATACTACACAGCCATAAAGAAGAACAAAATCATGTCCCTTGCAGCAACGTGGATGCAGCTGGAAATCATCATTCTAAGTAAATTATCACAGAAACAAAAAACTGAATACTACGTGTTCTCACCCATAAGTGGGCCCTGATCATCGGACACACAAGCACAAATGTGGAAACAATAGACATGGATACTGCTAAAGGAAGGAGAAAGGAAGGAATGATAAGGGGCACGCAACCACACACTGGGTACCAGGTCCACTGCCAGGGAAAAGAGGGCTTGCTAGAAGCCCAAACCTTACCCATGTGCAATTTACTTATGTAGTAAATCCTCCCATGTACCCCCAAACTCTAAAATAAATACATACATAAATAACACACACCCTGGAGGTGCCAAAAAATATATATATATTATCTATGTATTACTTTTAGTTTGCCAATAATAATTCTATGTGGGGAAAATAAAGCTGGAATAAAGTATTGCAATTATTTAAAAGGAGCAGCTTGAAATAGCAGGTTATAAAAGCCAGTATGGACCAAGAGTTGGAGTGTTTGGGGTTCAAATCCTAACTCTGTCACTTGCAAAGCGTGTGGCCTACCACAAGTCATGTAGTCTTACCTAAGCTCCAGTGGTATCATCTATAAAATGTGTTTAGCAGGCCAGGCACAGTGGCTCAAGCCTGTAATCCCAGCACTTTGGGAGGCCTAGGCAAGAGGACTGCCTGAGCCCACGGGTTTGCAACCAGGCTGAGATCTCGTCTCTACAATAAATAAAAAACTTAGCCGGGTGTGGTAGCACGTGCCTATAATTCAGGCTACTTGGAAGGCTGAGGGGGAAGGATCACCAGATCCCAACAGGTTGATGCTGGGGTGGCCCTAAGACTTTTTCCTGGGCAACGGAGTGAGGCTCCAACTCAAAAATTTAAAAAGTAGAATAAAATAAAATGTGTATAGCATCTACCTCATAAGGGTTTGCAAGGGTTACAAGGAGATATACACCTGGCATCATAACATCATTGACTATTAGAGGCTATTATAACTGCTACTGTTTCAACAACTACTTGCCAGACTCTGTACTCAAGGCTTTTGTCTATGCTGCTTAATTTTTACCTACACTCTGCTAACCAGTTATTTTTAGCCTGACTTACTAAATGAGAAAATGGAACTTCAGAGTCTTTAAATAGCATAGGTAGTATATAGCATATCTAGAACTCACCTCCAGGAATGACCAGTTTCAAACACTACACTCTACTCACTATCCCACTGCTTTATTATTATAAATACAAGTACCTATGGAGACACTTCCATTATGAGAAATACAAGTACCTAAGGAAATTGCCTAGGGTTGTGCTCGGACAGTAATAATTATAACAGCAATGATAAAAATATTATCATCATAATATATTTATAATACTTATTACATTATAGCTATTATGATGTATATATCATGATTATTATAGAATATTATGATTATTGTAGTAATTGTTAGAGACTAAACCAGGCACTTTCTATACATTAGCTCATTTAATCCTAAGAGTAATCCTATGGATAGCTCATTTAATCCTTATAGTGGTCCTATGTATCTGATCATCAGAAACCATCATCTCCATTTTGCAGGTAAGATTAAATTCCTTGCTCAAGTTATACATATATCTATTGAGTGGTAGAGCTATGTTTTGAAGGGGGTTGGGGAGCCTGACTCTGTGTTTCCAACCTGTTTAATTTTAGCAGAAGAGCTTTTCTTGCTTTTTTTTTTTGAGTTAGTGTCTCACTCTGTCAACCAATCTGGAGTTCTGTGGCATGATCATGGCTCACCGCAACCTCAACCTCCTGGGCTTAGGAAATCCTTCCACCTCAGCCTCCTAAGTAGCTGGGACTACAGGCATGCACCACCATGCCCGGCTAATTTTTTTGTAGAGACGAGTTCTCACTATGTTGCCCATGCTGGTCTGGAACTCCTAGGTTTAAGTAACCTTCCTACCTCGGCCTCCCAAAGTGCTGGGATTACAGGTGTGAGCCATTGTGCCAGCAGTAGAAGACTTTTTCTAGTTCTTTCTCTATTTTTTCCCTTGTCCTTTCTCATTTTTTTTCTTTCTTTTCCTCTCATTGGTGTCTCAAGGGTCCTTCTCATTTTCATAATCAGGTTATAGATTCACCCAAAAAGGAATATAAAAGGAAAAGGGAACACAATCTGGAAAACTATCCTTTTACCTCACCATTAAGCAAAGAAACACAAATTAAAATAAAAATGGTATTAATTTAGGCAAAAATGTTTACACAAGAAAACCCAAGTCCACAGGGAAACAGGTTCCCTTTCCTGTGACAATGTATAACCCTTTTGGCAGGGAATTCGCACTACGTAGTAACAGCCACACAAGGGCAATTTCATTTAATAGTCATTTACTCATTTAACACACAGCAATAGAGCTGCTTGGGAATTTCTCATAATGCCATGATGGAAATTGCTTTCTTCTCGTGGGAATTCCACTCAAGAAGGGATTGCATGATACTATTTGCTGTTCCCCCAGCAGTCTGTCAATCTGACATCTCTCCCCTGGGGCTGGTTGGGAGAGACCAGCTCAGCTTCAGGGTTGCATTCATTACTGTACCCCTCAGGATACTGTCTACAGAGGACCCAAGTGGAGCCAGGGGCTTAGGAGCTAACTGAAAGGTAGACCTTTCCTGACGTGGCAGGAAATTCGGGCTTCCTTATTGACAGACACCTCCTCGCTCCTGGCTCACTGAGGTTGAACAGCCTCACTTTGTCACTATTATTCACAACCCCCTCCTCTCCTCTCAGTGACCTGGCTGCCGCATCACTCCAGCCCCAGGAGATAGTGGTTTCCCTTTAGTATCCTTACTGCATCTCTGAGTGCCACTTCAGAAGGAAGGGGCCCACAGCCCTCTGCCAAAGATATTGTTCCAAAGACTCTTTCTTCATCACCCCAACCCGGATCCCAACCCCTTTCAGCAGCCCAGAGGTCTTGAGCAATGAATTCGTGGTCATGACCTTTCCTTATAGTCTCCCGGGACCTGGTCACCTCCATGCTTGATGCCCTCCAGGTCTTGGACAGCACACTTTTAAATCTAAGTACTGTTAGCTCTGACCGGGGCAGGACAGGGGTCAGGGAGCACAGGCGGTAAGCATTCTCCTGCACCCTTCATTGCCTGGTATTGATTTTCTCCCATCCCTCACTCTTCCACTGCCTCATAAAGAAGTCAGAGTAGTAAAGCTGTCAGGACATTTTCCTGAAAGAAAGATGTACTCAATGGAAGTGTTGTTAGTGGCTCTTAAATAAAGAGGGGCAGGATGGCTCTGTGGGAGTCTCTGTCCTTACTGTGGGTTGTGAGCAGAGGATGGGGTTGGAGGGAGACCTGCACAGCTACGGATGTGGTTGCTGACGTTCCTGGGGTGAGGGAGCACCACGACTAATTCATCCCCCAAGAAATAAGCATAACTTTCAAGGGAGCTGCTGTATTTCTTCCATTGTCCCAGATGAGGCTGAGCCCCGTAACTTGAACGTTAGTTAGTCACACAGATTAGGGTAACGTAAGGTTCCTTTCCCTCCTTGGATTGCATCTCCAGTCTAGAAAGGACAGGAGGATGGGGGAGCTGAAGATATTTATAACTTACAGAACCTGTGCATCATGAAAAACAGTTGCCCACTTGCACGGGTTGCAAGATACCACAAAAGGTGTTTTGTCTGCTATAACAATCTTGTGTGAAAATCCATCTCTGCCATTTACTAGCTTGGCGGTATCAGGCAGGGTGCACAAGTTTTCTGAGCCTGTTTCCTCATCCTTCAAAATGAGAATACTTAATATCTACTTGCAGGGATGCTGTCAATATGAAAGTGGAATCCTGTAAAAGAATCGAATCCGATGTGTTCAATAAATGCTTCCTTTGACTCTTTCTCAGTCATTGACCAGAACCCTTAACCCAATAATCTCTGCATGAGCTGTCACGTTTTAACAATGGCTTACAGATCTGTTCTAGGACTCGGTGTTCTTCCTGGTTTAATAAAGCTCCTCTAATGGCTGAAACAAAAGACCAAGCAAACAAACCCTCAGCGTATAAGCCAGAATATAACAGTGGTTAAAGCAGGCAATTGACGACCTTTAGTAACATTGACTTCAGATGAGTGATGAAGTTGCTATAGCTACTATGAAAATAAATTCTGCCAACAATCTCATGAACATGGACAAGAACCCTAAGACCAAACCCCTGGCCAACATCTTGACTGTAGCCTTGTGAAACCCTGAGCAGAGAACCTAGGTAGTCTATGTTCAGACCATAAAAACCTGATCCATGCAAACTGTGAGATAATGCATGTATTGTTTTAAGCTGCAGCATTTGTGGAAATGTGTTATGCAGCAACAAAAAACTAATAAAAAGTGGTAGACTCTTTTTTTTTTCTTTGAGTTGGTATCTCACTCTGTTGCCCGGGCTGGCATTCCATGGCACATTCATGGCCACCCCAGCATCAACCTGCTGGGTTTCAATGATCCTTCCACCTCAGCCTTCCAAGTAGCTGGAACTACAGGCATGCACTACCACATCCAGCTAATCTTTGATTTATTATAGAGACGAGGTCTCGCCAAGTTGCCTAAGTTGGTCTCGATCTCACAGGCTCAAGCAATCCACTTGCCTCAGGCTCTCAAAGTGCTGGGATTATAGGCTGAGCTGCTGAGCCTAGCCAGCAGGCTCTTTTAAAAATTACTATTAGTAGTAAAACAATAGGGCAGAATCATGCCAGATGGGACTCTGCCACCATGGCCCAAGAGAAAGACCATATAGACAAGATATTGGTCCTTCTGGAAAATAACTGACTACTACCCAAAAAAATCCTCCCAATTCCAATACATTTCCCTGAATAAATATCCATATGCAACCTGACAAAGTACATTCCAGGAGCAGGCATTTCCAGGGAGAGTGCCAGGTAGAGGAAGTACAGGAGGATTCTGGACACTGTGGTTGGAAGCAGGAAGTGAATGCAATGGGATAATATTTTGAAATAAAAACATAGCTGTCCCTCCATCTCCAAGAGTGGATCCTCCTCTGCTCAAATGTATGCCATTCTGAGTTCCTTGTCTTGGGGATGGAATAAGCCTTAGAAAGAAAGTCTTATTCCTGTTTAGGCTGGGCACGGTGGCTCACATCTGTTGTAATCCCAGCAGAAGTGAGGGATTGCCTGAGTTCAGGGGCTCAAGACCAGCCTGGGCAACTTGAGGAGATCTCGTCTCTACAATAAATCTAAAAATAAACCAGATGTGGTGGCATGCGCCTACATTTCCAGCTACTTGAAAGGTTGAGGTGGAAGGATCGCCTGAGCCCAGCAGATCAAGGCTGTGATAGCCATGATTGTGCCACTGCACTCCAACCTGGGTAACAGAGTGAGACACTCTGATGCAAAAAAAAAAAAAAAGGAAGGAAGAAAACAGAAGTTTTTTCTGCTTTGGGTTTTCAGAAAGACAGCATCAGGAGCAACAGAGAGAACTCTGGGTTAAACACTAGTTTGAAGAAAAGCAGATGAGTAAGAGACAGGCTATGCCTTCCGTAGGGTAGAGGAGGGGGCAGTCAGAAAGAAAGAGTTTAGTGCATGGATTCTGTGAATCTCTGAAGAAGAGTAAGGCAATTCTCCAGAAAAAAAAATGGGGGAAACTGAGAGCATGGAAGCTTGTGTCTTGTTTCTTGTGTAAAAGCAAAAAAAGACAGCAAGAGTTCAGAAGAGAATGGCTACATAGAGTGTGGAAAATCCCTTAGACAGACCTGTAGAGACTCCCACAGTCCAGTGGAGCATGCCATTAGCAGAAGAGTTGAGAACACTACAGAGGGACAGAAAAAGAGTGGGGAGGAGGTCAGCCCTCAGGGGACTGCATGGACCCTCACTGAACAGCCAGCACACCCCTACAAATGCCATCTTAGAGGACAGTCCAGAGCAGGTGATGTTTCCCTACCACTGCAACCTGAATGGGACTTCCAGGAAAGGGGGGACTTCCAGCAAGAAGGCGTTGGGAGGGCTTTCAATGAAAATTATTTTGAGTTCTGCCAAACTGAATTTTTAAACTGAGATTTGTATTCATTCATTAGATAATTAGTCTACTTATGGGAAACCCATTGAGAAGCAAGGGCTGGGCTTCCAAGAGGAAAGGACTGGTGCTCAATCAGAACAGGGTTGACTTCAGTGACGTATGATTCCCTATCCACACCCTCATTCTACCTCCTTCCCATTGCCTCCATGTGACTTGCTTAGGTCAATGGAACATTAGGAGATGGGAGACTAGCTGAGACTTGAGTTGGCACTTGGTGCTTGCCCTCTCTCTTGCTGTTTTTGGAATCCATCCACCATGGGAAGAAGTCCAGGCTACCCTTCTGGAAGGAAATATGTGACCCAGCCAACAACCAGCACTAACATGTGAGTGAAGCCATTTCAGACCCTCCAGCCACAGAAAGTTGCAAGATGACTTTAGCTGCAAAAGTGACCCCAGGCAAAACCAGCAGAAGAACCACCCACCTGAGTCCAGGCTGATCCATGAATCAGGAGTCATTTAAACAGTTACTATAGATCACCATATTACATGGCGGTTTGTCATACAGTAAAAAACAACCAATATAGGAAAACACAGAGAACATATCTTAATGAAACATGTGGTATCCTTAGCTCCAATCAGGATAGCTCAATACAGATGAACTAGCCAAAATAACCAACATAACTACACAACTATTTTGAACCAGAAACCTATATTTCATTTGATTCCTCACAGGGCTCCTGTGAAGTGAGATTTACTATAGGTAAGATAACTCAGGCCAAAAGAGTTGTGTTACGTGCTCCTGGTTTTCCACTGCATCCAATCTGTGTGTTTATGATGTTCCCTGAACTCTTCCAGCACATTATAGCACTGACAGGGTGAAACCAATCGCTTTAACGGGATCCAGTATGTGTGATAGTGAGGTCCCTTTTCCTTTCTTGTTATTTTAAGACTCAATATCAAACCTGCAGTCTACCTTCAACAAGTCCCTTCTTCTGCTAAAACAAACAGAAGAGTTAGAAGAAGGAAAGAGTGGAGAGGACCTTTGTAACACCCCTGGGTGAGAGCTGAAAATCACCATGGAGCTCCGTGATCTCCTATGAGACAAAGGCATTTAACTCCTCACTGTTTGGACAGCTGAGGCCAGCCGCCTTCTCCCCCCAGCATGTGCGACTGCAGACCCAGGCTGAATCCTAATTCTAAACAGCAAGATGGGGCTTCTCAGGGAAGATTTTCAACAGCAAATAGGCAAGAGCTCTCCAATGACCCAATACTGTCTTCCAGGAATACTTGAGAGCATTTCTGGCTCTATTTTCCATCACTCTTCATTTTTTTTTTCCCCATCAGGTTCCAAAAGTAGAGTGACATAAAAGCTGAGTATGTGCTATGGAGGAGGGGGAAGAGAAGTCTCCAAAGAAATCATTTAATTCACAGACTTTGAGATTGGGATTCTCCTGGGCCTTGTAAGCCATAAAAAGGCAGATCTCTGTCGAGAGGCTTTCTCCAAAACAATTCTGACTCAGCCTGTTTGCGCTTGGAAGATGCTGCAGCCCCTATGACATCCAGAGACCATCAGTCAACACGTGGTCTCCTCTCCTCTGGAAATGCCAGATCTTTTGCCCTATCCTAAACTCAGAGAAGGAATTTCATGTGCAGAACATGGTGGGGGATGCCGGCTCTCTGACTCACAAATGGATCACCTTGTGTCTGAGCTTCTTCATCTGTAAAATGGGAATAAGGATTTGTGCCTTGCTGTGTAGTTGTGAGGTTTACATGGAGTAATATAGGTGAGCGCCTGGTGTGATTTCTGTAACTCCTGGTACTGCGGTACCACGGGCGATCAGTAAGGATCAGTTTCTCCTAATCTTTCCACATGCATAGTTATTGGAGAGGTGGTGGCCAGCAGATTGTAATTTTTATTTTGTCCATAAAGGCAGGAACGTATAATTTTGTTTACGGAAGGCAGGACTGCTTTGTGTTCTCTTTCTCTCCGTCCCCCGCCCCCAAGAGAGAATGTGTACACATTTTAAGAAAGGAAAAAACTGTATTAAAATTGTAAGATGAATGTAAGTCACGTTTGACTTTTGCAGTTACAGAGGTGCTCAGAATGGTTACCATCAGTGTCCAGACACTTCTGAAAAGGAGGGTGGTTTAGCGGCACACCAGACCTCTACCTACTAGAGGCCATTCACACTCCCCCATCTCCAGTTGTGACAATCAAATATGTC
Source organism: Cephalopachus bancanus (assembly GCA_027257055.1). NCBI lineage: Eukaryota > Metazoa > Chordata > Mammalia > Primates > Tarsiidae > Cephalopachus > Cephalopachus bancanus. The sequence continues at coordinate 3,366,023 of JAPVLO010000289.1, read as the reverse complement.
TCAAGACATTGCCAATGTCCCCTGGGTGTATTTGGGACAAGATCACCACTAATTGAGGACCCCAGGTCTAAATTACTAATAGTAGTCCCGTTTTTTCCACCAGTAATTAATTTAGACATTATATGTGATGCATTTCTGGCCAATTGGACATAGGAAAAGTCTGTGGAGCTTCTGGAAAATGTTTCCTTGCTCTTAAAAATAGACTTAAGTAGGACATAGCTCTCCTTCCTTCTGTTGGATATTTTTGGGTCTGGTTATAATGAACAGAAATGTAGTAGCCATCTTGAAACCATGGAAAACTAGCCTGGAGACAAAGCCAACTCACCAAAAGATAGACTGAATCTGAATCCTTGATGATGTCAATGAAACACTGGGCTAACCAAGCCTGGAGTTCATTTACTGCAATGAATTCATTTGTTCCTTTATCACATATTTACTGGATGCCTACTGTGAAACTGGAGGTGGACCAGTAAATAAAATGGATGGATTTCCCGCACTTATGACACTCACATCCTAGTGAACTTAATGCTTAAACCACTTTGAGAGATTTTTATATTACATGTTGCCAAGAGCAACCAAACTAATACACCCACCAAATGCTAAAACTTGCCAACATGGCTTGACCCCCTCAGTGATACTTAGGAGGGCTTTCCCCCCTTCACCTGATTCCTAACTCATTTTCTTGTTTTAGCCTTGTCTGAAACAAGTACCTTCTGAAATGAGAGATTGCGAAGAGTCTTAAAATAGAAAATGCTTAAAGCAGATCATTTAGTGTGTTCCTGATTGGGTCAACACTGGTCTTGATGGAGAATTGTCTTATTTCAAACCTTCTACAGTTTACTAAAACCTCTGACCACCAACTCTCCTCTCCTACGTGGACCTGACTTTTGAGCTACTGTCTGATGACACACTGTGCATGCATACCTCTGTCATTACACTAGTCCTGTCATATTGGGTTGTCTATCAGTTTTTCTGTGGTGACCCTAAGTGCAGAGGAGTAGCTGGTTGAACCTAGAAGAACTAGGAAAACAAATAAGCTGAATTATGCAGCAATGCCATGAGATGACAACTTCTAGGATAGCATCACTGACTGATGTCCTGAGCACTTTCTATTTCCTTTTCCAGTTGCCATAAATCTTTGGCATTGCTTTACAGAAAGACACTGTTTTCTCGAACAAATCCTAAGGACATCTGTGTTTCAGGGGTCAGCAAACTACGGCCTGACGGTCAAATCCAACCTTCTGTCTCAGAAACTAAAAAAATTTTTTCTTAAATAATTGAAAAAATCCAAAGAAGAATAATGTTTCATGACCCATGAAAATTATATGAAGCTGGGTGTGGTGGCTCATGCCTGTAATCCCAACAGTTTGGGAGATGGAGGCGAGAGGATTGCCTGAGTCTATGGGTTCAAGACCAGCCTGGGAAACATGGTGAGACCTTGTCTCTACAATAAATCAAAAAATTAGCTGGACATGGTGGCACATGTCTGTAGTTCCAGCTACTTAGAAGGCTGAGGTGGAAGGGTCACCTGAGCCCAGCAGGTTGAGGTTGCAGTTGCCATGAGTGTGCCACTGCATTCCAGCCCAGGTGACAGAGTGAGACCCTGACTCAAAAAAAAAAAAAAAAGAAAAGAAAAATTAAAATGATATGAAATTCAAATTTCAGTGTCAATCAATAAAGATTTTTTTGGAACACAGCTGTATTCCATTGCATATGTATTCCTTATGACTGTTTACATATGACCAAGGCAGACTTGAGTAGTTGCTGCAGAGACCTAAAACTTGCAGAGCCTAAAACATTTATTACCTGAAAATGTATGCCGACCCCTGCTCTGTTTCACACAACACAAAGAGTCCTGCCTAAAACAAGTACCTTCTGAAGTGAGCGATTATGAGGAATCTTAAAACAAAGAATGATTAATAGATCATTTAGTGTGTTTCTGATTGGGTCAAGATTGGGTTTGATGGAATCATTCTCTGCTCCTAGAGCTAGAAGAAGAAAAGACGGAATCTGGATTCAGCCTGGCAGAGAGGACGACTGGCCTTAGAGATAATAAATTCAAGTATTCATTTCTCTAGTAGGTTGTTTCCAAGCTAAGGCTTTCCACTGTTTTTGAATAGTGGATGTTGCTACACAAATATAAGAAGTTAAGAAGTGCAGTCAGCCCACTCTATACATGCAGCAGAAACAAAACACCAAACCATACCTGTACTCTGTGAGCAACAGAGCATTCCCTGTTGAATTTCCATGGTTGATTGAATTCATTAGTTTGTTCATATCTTAGATACATTCGTTCAATCTGCAAATATATATTAGGAATTGTGTAAGGAAAGTTGGAGAGCAAACTGAACGGAGACGTGCAAGAAATGTCAAAATCAACAGAACAGATTTTCTCTTCTGTCTGGAAGGATAACAAGTGTAGATCTTAGAATTTGTGGCTGAGGAAGACACTGTAAGTACAGTGGATGACAGAAAGAAAGCAGAATTGCTCTCCTACTGGGCTTTTGTCTTTGCCAAGGAGGCCACTCATTGGATGGGAGAGAGTGAAACCTACAAAGGCACAAGAAATCTGAAGTCCAAGTAAATGATCAGAAAACAGCTGTTTCAAATGGGGCTGTGAAGCAGATTCACTGTGCAGTGGTTGCTGATTTGTCTGAGTCCAGTGAGACAGAACATCCACATAGGCAACAAGTTACGTGAAGCAGGCTTTTTACTCACAAATAGGCAGCAAGGGACAACAGGAGCCTAGGATTCATAGAAAGCTGGGCTTTCTAAGGCTTGAGAAAGCTGCTGGGGAATGACGGAGTCTTGAATGCACATGTCTCACCTGCACCACGTCTGAGAACCCCAAGCAGCATCCCTCCCTGAGTTATATACATAGAGGGCAACATGACACACTGGTCTAAAGTGTTGAAGGACAGCTTCTTCCTTCCTTCCTTTCTTTCTTTCTTTTTCCTTCTTTCTTTTGTGGAGACAGGGTTTTGCTGTGTTTCCAGGTTGATCTAAAACTCCTGACCTCAAGCAATCCTCCTGTCTTGACCTCCCAAAGTGCTGGAATTACAGGTGTGAGTTACCGCATCCGGCTAGGATATCCTATCTCTAAGGAGTCACTGGAGGAAAGCCTTGGCTATTCTGACCAATACCTCCCCTATCTCAGGATGTGCATTTCCAGCACCTTCTACAGTTATTCTTGACAACTATAAGCAAGAAACAGGAGAAAACTAGGTAGGTTCAAGTTCCAATTATCTTGCAGAGACCATGTCTCCTGGACCAAACAAATGACGTACCTGGGCATGAAGATAAGTTGCCAAGGTCACTGGCATGTACATGGTGGAACTGTGGGGAATTTAATGGTTCTGGAAATCAGAAGATCATCAAATAGCATCTTGATTTCTTTATCATGGAAGAAGATGGAGTTTTCCAAAAAATTTATTTGATGTTTTCATATTGGAAAAAATCCTGCGTGTTGCTCTAGTGACTGACATAATATGAAGCTGAAATACCAGCATATATCGTATCAGAGTTTATAAAGATAATATACCATGACATAGTAGGGTATATTCTAGTAATTTTTCTAAAGTTTTGAAATCATTGTCCTTAGCAAAACTATATATATCTTGATAATGATTTAATTTTTAAATATTTTAAAGATGCTTATTCCAAGTTTTGTAGTTTTTCCCATTCACATAGAACTTTTTTTTTTCAAAATAAAAATGTGGGGTACAATTCAGGGTTAGATATACAAATGTTGATTATGTAGGTACCCTTGTTGATGAGGTATGCCTCTCCCTCCCCTAGCAGTTTCCCTCAACTGCCAATCCACCCCCACTCCACTGACAGTTTCCCACTACTGCCAATCCCTTTCTTATCACATTATAATTGTTCAAGGTTCACTTATGAGTGAGAACATATGGTACTCTGTTCTTTGTTTCTGTGGTAGATCACTGAGTATGATCGACTCTAAATCCATCCAAGTTGCTGCGAAGTCCGTATATTTGTCCTTCTTTATGGCTGCATCATATTCCACTGTGTATATGTACCACATTTTTTTAATCCAGTCCAGCTTCAATGAGCAACATGGTTGGTTCCATGTTTTTGCTATTGTGAATAGAGCTGCAACAAACATACGTGTGCAGGTATCTTTTTTATAGAATGATTTGAGTTCTTTTGGGTATATTCCCAATAGGGGAATTGCTGGTCCATATGTAAGGTCAATTTTTAGTTCTTTCAGAAATTTCCACACTGTCTTCCAAAGAGGTTGTGCTAGTTTGCATTCCCACCAGCAGTATAGAAGCGTTCTTTTTTCTCTGCGTCCTCGCCAGCATCTGTTGTTGCTTGTTTTATTAATGATGGCCATTCTTACAGGAGTTAGGTGGTATCTCAATGTGGCTTTGATTTGCATTTCTCTGATGAAGAGTGAGGCTGAGCACTTTTTCATGATCTGTTGGCTGCCCGTATATCTTCTTTTGAGAAGTAAAGATGGAGTTTTCAAACTACAGAACAGTTGGGTTGATCCTGATCAGAATTCTAGGACAGATGAATGACATTTCAGCTATTAGAAAGTGAAACCCCAAAAGAGTAGCTTAATCAATTTAGAAACTTATTTTTCTCATTATTTGAACAGCCCTAAGTCAGCCATTGGTTTAGCTGCCCAAGGATGTCAGGACTGAGTTCTCTGAGATTCTCTTGACCTTTCCCTCATTGTCACTTCATGGCCCCAAGATGACTCCTCCCTCACCAGTATAAGTGTCCATGTTCCAGGCAGGAGAAAGGGAAAGAACAAGAGCAAAATTGTATATACTAGCTGACTCTGACCCCCTTTCCCCTTTTGAGGAGCTTTCCGGGAAGCTCTGCCCTTATAACCCTGAAGATGATGTAAATCTAAATGTTTTTCATACATAATCTCTTGTCCTCTTAATAACCTTTCAAGTAGGTCTTATCATCTTTATCTTATAGATGGAATAACTAAAACTCCAAGAGGTTAACTGCCTATATCTCCTTGGTCAGAACTGTGCCCGATGGCCCACTAGTATTTGAAACAAGTGGGAAATACAGTGTTTAGCTGGGCCCATTGCTCATTACTCCTCTCCCCCAACAAGACCAGGGATTTGTTAGTAAGGAGGGGAGAATGGCTACTGGGTACGTAACTAGCAGTCTCTCTCACCATAGACTTTTGAAGAAACAGGTTGACAGGTATGTAAGAAAAAAAAAGTTGGTGGTTAGAAACTGCCATGACTTTGTAAATAAACTGTCAAGTAGATTAACATACTTTTCTTTAAGGAAAATGTTACTAAGTGATAGAAGAGGAAAATTTGATGGAAGTTGTAAGTGCATTTATTGACCAACGAGGCAAAGACACTTTTGCTGTTCTTGTAGATGAGATGGAGGAATGTGAACAACATAACAGTGAAGGTAGATTAATCACTGGTTGGAAGACAATCAAAAGACTCTGAGTGAATAGTTAATGTCAGTTCTATAAGCAACAGTTATTATTGCTACATTGTTTTATTTATTTATTTATTTTTGAGTCACAGTCTCATTCTGTAGCCCAGGTTGGAGTGCGGTGGCACACTCATGGCCACCCAGTGTCAACTTGCTGGGTTCAGGCGGTCCTTCCACCTCAGCCTTCCAAGTAGCCAGAACTATGGGTGCATGCTACCATGCCCGGCTAATTTTTTGATGTATTGTAGAGACAAGGTCTCACCAAGTTGCCCAGGCTGGTCTCAAATCCCTGGGCTCAGGCAGTCCTCTCGCCTCTGCCTCCCAAAGAGCTGGGATTACAGGCTTGAGCCACTGCACCCAGCCTGTATTTTTAATTAATATTAAACTTAGGAACAATAACAATAATTATAACTGACAAAAGATTCAGTTCTTATCCCAGTCACATTTTATATCCATTTCTGGAATGAAGATCAAGCAGATCTTGTAAACTTGAAGATGATGTTAATCTGGATGATAGATTCAGAATCCAAAATCAGCTAGATTGACAAAAAGGGCGGACCAAATTATCTTGGTTATGACTTATTGTACACCTCCAAGATGCCAGATACTATGCTAAATGTTTTCCATACATAATCCCTTGTCCTCTTAATAACTTTTCAAGGTACGATCTTTACTTTATAGATGGAATTACTAAAACTCCAAGAGGTTAAATCACTTGCCTAATATTCCATTTCGCATCCATGGAAATGAAAGAACAAAGAGTCCTACCTGAATCTATCTGCCTTCAAGACCTTTTTCCTATACCTTTCTGTTTTTCTATGTTGGTAAATGTAAACAAGTCCTATATTTTGGGAGTAAGCAGAGGATGAGAAGAAATATGTAGGGGGAAGCAGCGAATCAGGAAAGAATTTAGAGATTTTGGTTGGCTAAAAGGTCTGTGTCGATGTCTTTAACTTACGTTGAAATGCATAAAAAAAGAGTCTATTGCTGTCATATAGCTATCACCAACATAACGGCAAAACCAGCATGAGAAACTCTCTGGCAGGCAGTTTAATGTGATGCTGATTGCTAAAACCCCAAAAAGCTTTCATTAAAATATGAAATTGGCTCCATCCTAAGTAAGATTATAGTGCTAAATCTTGAGAAATATATCTCATTCCTTTATGGGAAAAAAAAGGACTTAAGGAATGATAGAGGGAGGGATGGAATGATAGAGGGAGGGATAGATTTGTGACAAAGCAAGGGTCGCAAAATGTTCATTGTAGAATCGAGGCAGTGGATCTATGAGTGTTCACTGCAAAATTCTTTTGGTTTTTCTGTATCTTTGAAATTTTTCATAATAAAATGCAGGGAACATCCACATAAATTGACAACGTGATATGGCAATGTTTAGATGGGGGGGGATCCAGCTTCTCTTTTGATAGCATAGCCATACCTCAGATTCTGTTTTCAGCTCTGGGTGCCAGACTTTTTTAGGGTTGGTAACAGGCTGCCACATGCCTTTGGGAGAAAGATGTCGAAACCATGCTTAACCTGGAAAAGAGAAGAAAATAGTGCAAGAAGACCATAGGTACCTTCTACTAGTAGATGACAGAGTTTAGAGTCCCACATTTTTGTCTCACTCTAGAATAGCATTATGAACACCCACCCGTGTCCATAAAATATATGGAAGGCTGTGCATCAGTTCTCTTCTTCTGTAACGAATTATGCCAAAACTTGATGGCTTAAAACTTAAAAATAATATCTATAGTTTCTGTAGGTCGGGAACTCACAAGTGGCTTGACTGGGTGGCTGTCTCTCAGTTCTCTCTGTGGCTGTAGACAGATTGTAGGTGCTGCCGTCATCCGAAGGCTTGCCTGAGGCTGGAGGAGTCACATAGCAGGAGACTTCAATTTCTGCTATGTGGGTCTCTACACAGGACTGCAAGAGTGTCTTCATGACTGAGCAGGTCATATTACCAGGGTAAGCTATCTTAGAACAAGGAATAAATCACAATGCCTTTTGTGACTTGGTCTCTGAGGTCACATACCATAACTTCTGTGTTATTCTAGTCATCATTAATGAGTTACTGGGCCCAACTCACACTCAGGTGGAGGGGATTTAGCTCAACCTCTTGAAAGGTGAAGGGATCAAAGAAATTGTGGATATATCATAAAACCACCACAGACTACTTCTAGAAAGAGAGGCAGGCTTGGTCTATAAGTACCCCAGGCAGGTAGATTTTACTTCAGTAAAAAGAAAATGCTAGTAAAAATTAGAATCATCTAAAAGAGTAGGAAGGAGTTGGTGGGTTTCTTCTAGCCTGAGGGATCCAAAAAAATCTGGTCAATTAATCGGAGATATGAGACTCATTCTACAAGTATCTGTTGAACGTTTACTACATGCTATGCACTGTGCAAGGAGCTGAAAATGTCACAGTAAGTGAGACAAATGTGGTGCCTACACTCCTGGTGTTTACATTCTCCTAAGGGAGGAAGATAAGAAACAAGCGGACAGGCAAATAAAATAATTCCAGGTTGTAATGAGTGTTATGAAGGCAATAAATAAATAGGCTATTGTAGCAACTAGGCAAGGGGAGTCTACATTGGTTTTATAGAGGTGATTCGCAAGAGGGATAGAGGTTTGAACCAAAAAAAAATCCTTTATTTTCCTTTCAATATAATGGTGGTCACTCATTCATTTGTTCATTCATTCATTCCTTCAGCACACACTTACTGAACATCTACTATGTGCCAGGTACTGAGGGAGGCTCCGGGGATACAAAGCAAACAGTTCCACGTTTTCAGGACTCTGTCTTGTGAAAGATAGCAAGATATATACACAGATGATGATCCCATGTGATAAATGCTTTGAGGGTTATTCACAAGGAGCCCGATGCACACAGGAGTGACAACCCTGGCTGGGACAGTAAGCAGAGGCTTCGCAGAGGGGCCATTAGAGTTGCATCTTCAAGGACAAGGAAGGGGACTGACGATCTGCATGAGGATCTTTCTGAAAGGTCAGCGTCTGAGATGCCAGGCCTGTTAAGGGGAATGAAGGAACAGAGACAAAAGTGAAATGTAAGTTTAATGAGTTAATGGAGCCTGATGAGTGAATGCACTCCGATTTCTGGCTCTTGTGCTGCTGCATTAAAATGCACTGGGCTGAGAACTAAAGAGCATTTCACAGTCAAAACTTCTCGAGAGAAACTTCATCACAGGCTCATCACAGCTGTTTCCATCACAGCCTCCCTGTCACTTCCTGACTCGAACCCTCTGCTCCAGACTGGGTGACCCTCACTGCCCAGCACTGCCCGACGCTCCTACAGCCTGCACTACTTAGGATGCCTTTTCCCTTCCTCTCTCCAAATCTTACTCATCCCTCAAGTCTCACTTCCTCCCTGAAACCTTCAGATCACTTCAGCCTGTGGGGATTTCTCTTTTTGGGGACACTGTGAGGAGCACAGAGACCATTTGTCCTGGTTCTTAATTGTCACTGAAGCATCTCAGCTTTTGCATTGGTTCTCAAATAGATTGTGACTTGGGACAAGCAAGTCACCTATGTCTCCAGGCCTCAGTTTACTCATCTGCAAAATGGAAGGCCATTAAAGCACCTAGCTCATAGGTTGCTGTGAGTATTAAATAAGCCCATGCATGTAAGCATTTGGACCACTGCCTGGCCAATAGTGGACAGTGGTATATGAACTGTCTGCTGTGATTACTGCAAACCCTTTGTAGACAGAAGGTGTGTCTCGTCATCCTTCTGGGACCCAATAAAGGACCCAGCTTGTCAATGTCACCTCTCTTATGAATGAATAAATGTGTTTTATTCTTCCTCCCTCTTAAAGTTCAGACCAACAGGCTTGGCTCCAGTTTTCTATGAGAAATGAGATTGAGGGTTGAATTATGTTTTGGAGGCTTTTTCTTCCAAGTCCTAGCTCTTTGTGTTGTATATTTGAAGTAACAATTGGATGACACCTTATTTAAAGCCGCAAGCCAATTGGTAAACCTGACACTTCAGCAATTATACTTTCCACATTGGGAAAAGTATAAAACCTGAGCCAGTTAATTGGAAGTTACAGAATGCCTTTTTTATTGCAGCCCATGGACACTTCATTATGGTAATGGGGGACCGGAGCATTGCTCTCTCTGCTCTTTCTCAGTCACTCATATGCATCCCTTTGTGCACCCAGTACGCTTTCTGGCCATTTCTGTCTCCTTTTCATTTCTAGTTCTGTATACCATGTCTCCTCTTCTTTCTCTCTCTTCCTCACATCGACAGGCTAAAAGGATGTGGGTCTATTTTCTACACCATGATCACCCTTCAGTGCCCTCCTCCAGTTCCAACTTTATCCATGAGCAGAGGTGCTTTCAGTCAACAAGTCCTTCCAAGACCACAGGTACCTTCTATTAATAGATGACAGAGTTTAGAATCCCACATTTTTTGCCTCATTCTAGGGCAGCATTATGAACACCCACCAGTGTCTCCTGGTGAGCCAGGTAGGGAACACAAAATTATTCCTTTTCCATTAGCATGCTAGCAAGGGTGCATTTATCAAATTGGTCTGTTGGTTTGGAAATTGGAGCACAAAGATTGGAAGTACCATAGGAGAGCTAAGGGTTGAGGGCATCTTAAAGGACAATAGCATACCAGCTCCTAGGTCTCCATCTCCAGTCCACCTGTCTTCTGAGCCAGAAGCCTACTCTCTTTGGCAGTCCACTGCAATCCCTCCTTAAAAGACTCCTTGTCCCATGTGCAAAATATCAGCTAAAATATTTTAAATGCATTTCTACCGAATGGTTTCTATAAATCAAAATTAGGGAATAATAGCCAAAGCATTCATGTATGCTGATCAAGTTGGTAGTTAACTAACTTACCAAACTAACCTAAATGGTTTTCTGTGAATAAAAAAGTATAAATTCCATGTTTTTGCTATTGTGAACAGTGTGGCAGTAAACATGTATGTGCAGGTGTCAAAAAAATATCATGTCTCAACAATTGAATATAGATTTCATCTCACACATCCCCATTCCTATATGCCCATGCTTCTCTTCTTGAATTCATTATCTCAGCTAAATACCCGAGAAACGCCACCACTGAGGAGGCAAATCTTCCACCCAGTGGCCCACGTGAGAACTCTCAGAGCCTCTCCTGACTCCCTTCCAACACATCGTCATGCACGACATCCTCTTCTCTCCACTTCCTGAACTACCCTCCGGTTCATCCCCTCTTCCTAGCTTAATCTGTGGCCCTCTCTGAACTGTCCTTAATGCCTCTTAATATGAGCCCCTGCCCCTGGACTTTCCCTGGGCGATCCCTCTTCATACAGTGCCACTGGAAAGGTCATTCTATTACCCCAGTAGAGAAGGCACACTCTGCCTTTTCACCTCTTGCCTTTGCATTAGCTCTTTTCTCTGCCTGTATCACGCAGCCCTCTTGTCCGATTGACAGGTTCCTATCTGTCTTTCAAGAAGGCGTTGAGTACCCATTCAAATGCTGTCTTTACCTGGGCAGAACTAGCCACTATCTTCTCTGTGCTCCTTTTAATACTTAGTAATTTGACTCTTTGTTTTACAAATGTGTATCCTCACCATGTCTTGAAGGCAGGAATTTCATGTCTTGTTTTTCTTTGGCTTACCTCCTCCTAGCTAATCAATACACATGTTTACTGAACGAATGAAAGGCTTAGATGTCACAAACACTCACTAAAGACATACTTTATGCAGACACATTATTTCAAACATAGCAGAAAACCCAATGACTCTATTCTCAAACACCAAACAGTCTAGTCTAAAATAGGCCCAAGGGATGGGGGACTGCCTGGGTGCATGAGTCCTTACCTGATACTGCTGCATGTTCAGTCTTCTGTCACCAGGTGGCAGTAGTGTGCCATGGTCATGTGGTCCAAGCCATGAAGTTCTCAGAACTTCAAAAAGGCGTCTCTGCTTGGGTCGGGTTGCTAGATTAATAGCAAGAGAACCACAGGGGGAATGGGGCTATGTCTGGGTTCTGTTTGTGGCTGGACTTGGGAGCTGCCCACAGCTGCGCCTGGCCTGCTGTATTGTATTCAGATACGATGTTTTCTGTAATCCATAAACCCAAAGCAGGAAGACTGAGAGGTCTCCAGGTTGAAACCAGATCTATACCTTGGAAGACCTCTCGCTGTGCACTTCCTTTTAACTTATCCCAGTGGTGAGCTTCCATTCTGCTGTGCAATGATAGGGCCCTTATTTATGGCTTTCGTCTATTTTAATTCGGACAACACAATTAAGAGGTCTTAAGTGATCTCTGCTGGAGCAGTTTTCATTAAGAGATATGAGCCGATTCCAAACTATACTGCATGGAAAAATGAGTGGAAACTGAGAGCAGAGACAGCAAGGGAGGACATAGAGAGGGAGATAAGGTCAGTGAAAGGTCCAGTCTCGTGCCTAGCACCCCACTCCAGTTCCCCTCCCACATGCGGGACCCACCTGTGTCTGCAGGTCAAGAACATGGGCAGGAAGGGAAACAGAAATACAACACAGAGAAGAAAGTAGAAAGTAGGGAATGAAGACAAGAATGCAAGAAGGGGATTAGCCTTGGAAAAAAATTGGAGTTTGAGACAAGAAATGAACTTGAGTTTTACGAGTATGGTATGTGGATCGGAGACGCAGACACTTGGCCTCCACCTGGGAGATAAAATAAGAGGGCAGGTAACCATGCCCCACCCCCACCACACACAAACCAAAGAGAGAGAATTACAAGGGTGATGCAGCAGGGCTTGAGGACTGACAAGGACCAGAAGACTAGAAAAGGAAACTGATTAGAAATACTTAACAGCTAGATTCAACAATAGAATTCACAAGTTTGTAGCAGCACAACTGGGAGCGTTACCAGTTTTTGTGCAGCAGAATTAAGAAGTCTGGGCTGATTCTACTGTTTCTCTGGTTGATCTAGGGTTAGGAGTTAGAGAAGAGGCACAGAAATAAAAGAGAAGAGAGAATGAAGAGGGTGGGTGAGGATAGGGTTAAAAATGGTTACTTACGCATAGTGTCCAGACTGGAAGGGAATTAACAAAAAGATGGTCTGGGAAAGTCAGAAGTAATTAAGCAGTTTTGAGGAGATGGAAGAGCAGGAAGTAAAATGAGAGAGGGCTATTGGCAGCTCACAAGTTCCAAGGCCAAGGGTGTTGGTGTGGGAGAGGGCTGCTGAGATGGAGGGAGGCTAAACTCTTCGGAGTAGAGGAGGTTACAGCTCAGACCTCGCCAGGTAGTTTCCCAGGCCTATAGCATGAGACAGGATGGGCAGAAAGCTCGTGAGCCAGTCATGGAGTCCGATGTGGCTGCAGAGGAGTGACCCAGATGCTATAGGTGATAGAGACAGGATGAGGGAGTTAAACGGGATACTGTGAGCTTTAAAGTAAGAAGGACTCTTGAAGGATACTCTTGAATGCTGATCTGGATGTGGCAATGGGAACTAGACAGAGGGTTGCTCCAGGAAGCAGAAGGAAGGTCAAAACTGAATGGAGAGACAGGTAATTGGAGAAGCTCATACCGTGGGTGGAATTGCGGGTGGACACAATCAGCTTCAGCCTTCCAGAGATAATTTAAGTATATATGATTTGGCTGATGCCTAGAACACAGCACATACTGAAGAAGTATCTTTTACATTAATTCGTGTCTTTTGCTTTTGGATTTTTTTTTTTTTTTTACTCTTTATATTCAGCTTCCATAACTTAGTCTCTAAACTTGCTAGATCGCCTGCAGACTGCTTCTGGGCTTTTCTCATGACAGATTACAAATAGATTGTTCAGTGCAATTCAGCTCCTTTCATTGTCTGTCTATCTGCTTTCTTTTTCTAAAAATCCCTTCCCGTAAACCATCCAACTTAGCTCTACAAGTTAGAGAAACAAAGACATTTCTGGATTCTTGTTCTAAATAAGAGTAACAATAATAACGGGGTTGGATTTTTTGTGTGTGTGTGTGAATCCTTTTGCAGTTTACAAATCATTATGTCAGTTTCCCCCTTATTTCTGAAAGTCTCAGGAGGTAGGCAGGAGGGGTATTACTATTTCCAATTTTTGCACTTAGGCAGTTTAGACAGGTCCCATGACTCCCCAAGACCGCCCGGCTTCACACAACCAAAACGTGGTGAGCCAAACTTCAAGTCTGAATTACAAGCTCTCAGACAGTGTTCCTCAAACTTTAGTATGAGTTTGGTCATAGTAGATTTAATAGGTCTGGGATGGGGTTTTGGAATCTGTATAGGAAACTAACATCTGATATGCATGTTGCAATGACCATATTCTGAAAAACCCTAAATTTTCTAATCTAGAAAATCTTTTTCCCTGTAAAGGAAAAACAAAACAAAAAAACAAAAACAGGCAATCTTACCTCCCACCAATCAAATGATTTTTTTTTCTTGGAGAAGTGGAGCCCCCAGCTTTTCTCTTGTGCAACCCACACACACACTGATAAAGTTAATTATCTGCCCTGGCTAAATGACTTTCCTTAGCAACACCCTAGCAACTAACATCAGCTCTGCCTTAGGCTACAAAACGGGAAGGAGATGTCTTGAAGTCCAGTGTATTTTACAACAGAACAAAACATCTGAACAGGAAATTAAACAGAAGCCAAACTGGATTCAGTGCAAGGGGATGAGACGTAGACACGTGAAACAGTTCATGACAGTCCACCAGATCACAGTAGTCCAACAAGAAACTTTTACTTCTCCTAAGTTCTACTGAAGTCCAGAGGAGGAGAGACTGAAGGATTTCATTCCACAGGGGAGGACTGAAACAGGAGGAGGGAGGGCGTTCTAGGCAACGGGAATGCCATGAGCAAAAGGCAAGTCTGAAAGTGGAGGACACAGGAAACCCAGCTGGGCGGCGCTGGGAGTGCAAACTGGGATCTATGACCAGACGTAACCAGACGGATACAGTAGACCAGATGGTGGAGGGTCTTGGAGGCCAATTTCTTAACTTGGGCTGAGTCAGAAGGCACTGGGGGCATGGTTGTTAAAAGCGTCTTATTCAGAGAACAAATATTTATGGAGCCCTTATGAGAAGCCAAGCACTGTGATGTGATGTGTATGGAGGACAGTGAGAGCCTCATGGAGCTTAGAAATTAGAGGGAGACAAACACCAAACAAATACAAACAAAATTTAAAAATCCAACTTACAAAGGATAGGTAATTATAAATCTTAAGAATATTAGGGCCAGGCATAGTGGCTCATGCCTATAATCCCAGCACTTTGGGAGGCCAAGGTGAGAGGATTGCCGGAGCCCACGGGTTCGAGACCAGCCTAGGCAACTTGGCAAGACCTCATCTCTACAATAAACCAAAAAATTAGCCGAGTGTGGTGGTGCACACCTGTAGTTCCAGCTACTTGGAAGGCTGAGGCAGAAGGATCACCTGAGCCCAGGAGGTCAAGGCTGTGGTGGCCATGAGAGTTCCACTGCACTCCAGCCTGGGCGGCAGAGTGAGATTCCAGCTTGGAAAAAAAAAAAGAGTATTAGAAGAAAAGTTACTAAATTCCAGGAGGATTTTAGGGGCAGAATCTGTTCTAGGAAATCAGAAAGGACTTCCCTGAGGAAGCAGTTTTATGCTGAGTTCTGAAGGATGCATAGGGGTTGGCCAGTGGGAGTGTCGGGTGGGAGAGAGACTGAAGAGCACTGTGGGAATCCAGGCAGAGAGAACAGCACGGGCAAAGCCCGGGGGGAGAAGAACAGTCCGAGAGGCAGATCAAGCAGAGCCTCGGAGGCCATGCTGAAGATGCTGTCTTCGTTCGGAGAGCCCCGAAAGCCACGGAGAAAGGGTTTTCCCAGGATTTCCCAGGATTGACATTCAAATCAGCATTTTTTAAAAGATCGCTTGGGCTTCAGCGTGGAAGATAGATTGAAGGAGAGTGCTAGTAGACAAGGGCAAGCCGATCAGGAGGCTGAGAGGAGACGACAGCTTGGACTGGGTTGCGGCACAGAAGAGGGTGAAACTGACGATGTGGTGATGGATTGGACGGAGAGAACAGGGATCTGAGTGACAGCTGATGGGGGACAGGAAACTTTGCTTGTGTGGTAAGCTTGCATTGATAGCTTGGTGGGCTGGTACGAAGCTGCTGGCATAGCCCAGATGATGAGGCCAACACTGTGTAATGGGAAGTATCTCATTTTGGGGTTAGGGAGGCCTGTTTTAAATCCTGGGTCTTTTCCTTAAGAGCCATGGCCTGACCTAGGTAGGTAATTTTATAGGCTGCTGATCTGGAAAATGGGGGTGGGGAGTGGAATGGGGCCTTTGTCCTGTCAGTGTCCAGTAAAATAGTAAATATTACATCCCTGCCTGCTTCATGCCTGCCCACCTCTAACTTAGATTTGAACATGTTGTAGATGAAAAGAAGTACAAGAACACATATTTGGGATTTCAGACATGAAATAAGCCCCATGAAAACAAGGGCGACATGTTATTCATCTTGGTAGTTTCCCGCCCTCTGAGATGAAATCTGGTATACTTTCGAGAACCACTTATTTTAGTTTGTAGCATATATCACAATGATAACTTGAAAAGATTCATGTAGTTATGTATTTAACATTTGCTTTTGCCACAGGACTATAAGATCTACAAAGGCAAGTAGCATATCTGTCATGTATCCCAGCAATGAGCACACGAAGGGCCTTTGACATGAATGAATGAATAAATGAATGAATGAATCAATCAATCAACCAATTTCTTCTGTAGAGATGGGATCTTAATATGCTGCCCAATTCCTGGTCTCAAGGAGGAACTCCTGGCCTCAAGCCTCCAGCTAGGATTGCAACTTGGCCTCAAGCCTCCCAAGTGCTGGGATTACAAGCATAAGCCACCATACCTGGCCAAATGAATGAATTTTTATTCTCTCTTGTGCCCACCAGTCAGCACAGAGCCTAACTCCAAACCTTGATGAAAGCTTGTGCGGACAGTGCAACATGGAGTATAGCAGGCTCTCTGAGTCAGTTGAGTAAAGTTGGAGATAATTCCCTTAGGACACAGGCCTGGATCTGAGCGTCATCTCCCAAAGGAGGGCTGGTCAGCTGGATCAGGTGCTGCTGAGGACCAAGGAGGACCAGGGCTGAGAAAAGAACATAATTGGCTTCAGCAAGGGGTTACTCTCAGGTGACCTCTGAGAGAAGGCGCCCAGTCACCAGCGGCAGCAGGAGTCACAGCACAAGGACGGAGGAGTTAGTGGGCAGGCAGGGAGGACGGGAACCCTCCAATGTACCGGACTCCTTCAGCCTGTCTAGTGATGTAGAAGGGAAAACCCTGACCTGGAAAGCAAAGGAGATTGCTTGTTAAATGTAGCCCTTGAGGTGTGCTGAAGGCCCCGGGAAGGAAACCAGATCTTCTGAGGACACCTGAGGAAGAATGCTTGCATGCTCTGAAGAGAGGCAGGGGGATTAAGATGTCCCCAGAGGGGTGGGGGTGGGGGATGCTAGAGACCCACCCAAGTGTTTTATATGCATCATTTTATTTAATTCTAGCACCCCCTCCCCAGGATGTATTAGCACCCACTTCCGCCCCCTTGATCCCCAGAGCAGGAAACAAGTGTGGAGGGATGAAATAACTAGCCCAACGGGTGAATAGCAGGACTGAGCTTACTCAGGTCTCTCCCCAGGGAAACACTGGGAGAGATTCTGCCTGGGGTCTTCTCCCCTTGGCCCCTCAGACTGGTGCCTGAGGCTCTGCCCAGTGAGCTCTCAGGCTCAGCACCTCTCTGAACATCTGTCCCTGGAATCTGAGACTCCTGTACTAAATCTAAGCCAAGAAAACACAGGCTCTCCCTTGAACCTTTCAAAACTCCTTTCCAGGACTGTGAGAAGACATTCGTGGGCCTTAGACATTTATGTCTTTGTGTGCACCTTCCTCCATAAAACAATGTCAGACATCATCCTTTATGACCGTATAGGTATACATACAAATACAGTAATTCTATGTGATAAAAACATTTTGTTTGACATTTTTTCCTTCTTATTTCTAAATAGAGCATTTTCATAGATCTCCAAAATCACCGTGGTCCCTAGGCACTGTGAGTGCGGGGCCCAGAGGATAAGTCCTTCTCACCCTCCAGCCTGGCCAGTTCCAACATGGTCTCGGAAAGAACAAGGGACCAGAGAGTCATGGCATCGAACCGTGACTTGACTGGCCTTCAGTCTCAGTTTGCTGATCTATAAAATGAGTGAAAGTGTAATGCGATCTTTATCAGAGCCGGGAAAATGGAGGAGGTGAGTAGATGCCATAAGTAAGCCATATCGCTAGGCACAGAGTGGGTGTGCAAGAAAGTTAGTTCCCAGGCGTCCCCTCCTTTGAACACCGCCCTCCACAGGGTCCAGGGTGTAGCCGGGGGTTGGAGTCGCTGCCTCCCTGGTGATGGGACAGAGCCCGCAGTGTGCCTGTATCCTATGATTTCTTCGCCAGACACTGGGAATCCAGCGTCGCAAAATAAACACCGCCGCGCCGCTAATCGCCAGTTCGGAAACAAAACAGCGCTGCGCTCGGGGATCTGGGCACCATCGGCCCTCCCTCCTCCCGCGCCTTCGCCGCCGCCCTCCCTGCTCGCGCCGCTCGCTCGCTCGCTCGGCTCAGCGCAGCGCAGCGCAGCTCGGCAGCCAGCACGCCGAGGCGGGCACCGTCTCCCGGTCGCCGACGCCGGCTCCCAGCTCCCTCTCCCCGCCCGGGCTCCGCCGGGTCTCGCCTCCGCCGGGACCACTCCCGGCAGGAGTCGCGTGGCAAGGGGCCGGCGGCAGCGGCACAAAGTTGGGGGCCCGCGAGGATGAGGTTGTCCCCGGCGCCCCTGAGGCTGAGCCGGAGTCCGGCGCTGTTGGCCCTGGCGCTGCCCCTGGCCGCGGCGCTGGCCTTCTCCGACGAGACCCTGGACAAAGTGCCCAAGTCGGAGGGCTACTGCAGCCGCATCCTGCGCGCCCAGGGCACGCGGCGCGAGGGCTACACCGAGTTCAGCCTCCGCGTGGAGGGCGACCCCGACTTCTACAAGCCGGGAACCAGCTACCGCGGTAAGTGGCCCGGCGACGCGCTGGGGGGCGCGGGACCCGGCCCCTGGAGGGCGCCGACCCCGCCGCGCCGGAGGAGGGCGCGCGGGCCCCGGGCGCCCGGGGCCGCTGCAGCCCCGCGAGGGCCCTGCTGTCCTGGCCTCCCCCAGCCCTTTCAACGCGAGCTCGGCTCAGGGTCCGAGGCCGTCGCGGGGGCCGCGGCCAGGCGGGCGGCCGGGATCTCCGACGCGCGGATCCCAGGAGAGGCTGCAGGGTAGCCGCGCGTCTCGCCCGCCTGGCTGGGAGGGACCCCCAGTGCTCCCCCGGCCGTCTGCAGGAGAGAAGTAGACCCGCCTTTCTCCAGATCGCTCTCTAGGGTGGAGGGGACCCTGGCTGCCCTCACTCGGGTCCCAAGCAAGGCAGTGACTCCAGCGTCCCCCGCTTCCATCCCTGAAGTACCCGCTTCTCAAACACCGGTCCCGGGCGGGACGATCACTCCAGCTTCCCGGGATAGGTCCTTTCAGGAGAAGGGACTTCGGCTTCTCCCTAACCGGTCCCAGTGCGCGGGAAGGAGGGAGAGGACGCTCCTCCAAAGGGTCCCTGGAAAGAACCTCAAATTATTTCTCATGATTCCAAACGAGATAGAGGACCTGGGATTTCTAGGACACGTTCTCAGTAGGAACGGGGTCCCCAAAGAGCTTTGGATAGGTTTCGAGTGGGAAGGAGTGTTGAATGGAGACGATAAGAGTAGCCCCGATTCCCGAGGCCTGCTCCCTGGAGGCCAGGGAACCTTGGCGCCGGCAACTCGGAGGCTCCGCGCCCCGGGAAGGTCGCGCCTAAGCTGCTGCGCTGGGAGCGGGATTTCGGGAGCGCGTGGAGGAGGTGTCCAAGCAGGTGAGCGCTTCTTGGGCAGGACAGGCCGCTCGATCGGCGTCGACCTGCAGACCCCGACTCCGTCCTCAAGGCCCGCCACCTCCCCCCCCTTGGCTGGATCGTCTTCCCAGATTCCGGTTTCTCGTGCAGCAGGCGCCGCTCTCGGGGTGGGAGACAGAACGCCAGGCAAAGAAGAAAACCTATCTGGCCTCACCTGGGGTCCCGGCAGGGAGCGTGTCCCCGCATCCTGACCCTTCGCAAGCCAGTTCTGGTGTCCAGCGGGGAAGAGTGGGTCATTGGAGCACCTAGTGGGGTCATTGGACTCTCCACCACCCTCCATCCCACATTCCCAATTCCCTAGAGACGCGGGGACGGAAGCGGTGGAGAAAGTTTGGGGCGATGCCATCGGGAGCCCGGGCCACGCGGGAGGCCAGAACCTGGGGTCACCCTTCTCAGAACGCTTCCACCGTTATCCCGGGTTCGGGTCCCAGACTGGGAGCAGCTCCCAGGCGACCTGGGCGCCCCACGAAGGATGCTGGGCGGAGAACACGCCCCCCCCACCCCACCGTGAGGAGCACATGGCGTGGTGCCGTGGCTGGAGCTGGTCGCGCAGACGTGGGCGACAGGCGACAACCTCTCAGTAGAGGCGGAAGGCGGCCAACCTACCCTGTGCCCCGGAGGGAAGCGCGCGGGACCTCTCCGGCCTACGCGCACTGGCTTCCCCAAAACCGAGGCGCCGGGTTCACCGAGGAAACTGCCCCAGCTCCACCTAGCATAGCGAGGTGGCTTCAGAAGTCCAACGGACTGGGGTTCAGCAGCCGTGTGACCTTGTGCGAGTCATTTAACGTCGCTGAACCTACTTCCCAGCTGTAAAAAGGAGCTGCTTATGCTGATTCAAGCTGCAGAGAAAGAAATAAATACATTTTAAAATGAATACAAATAACTGTGTGCCCGGGCCCCAGTGCGTGCCAGTCTGAGTTGAATGTGAGGTTTTTATTGGTTTAATCATGGAGTAACGTTCCTGGCCAGCATTTTGTTCTGAGGGTGTGTATGTGTTCGAAAGCAGGTTTCGTCGGGCCTCCCCCAGTCCAATCTACCAGTGAATGGTGGTTATCTGGGTCCTCATGAATTAACTGAATAAATGAATGATTATTTCTTCATATTAGGAGACTTGCCAAAGACTGTTATTCCTAATTTAAGCCCAGAAAGATTTTGTTCAGTGACTTAGGCTAGACTGGGGTTTGGGCCAAGTGTCCTCCACGGCATCTCTTTTCACACAAATCCTCGGTATTTCCTTCAGCGTTGGCAGCTGGTGGCCCTAGCACAGGGAGGGAGGCACATCTGTATTCACATGGCCGGAGAGGTGCCAGAACTCCCCATAAGTCCAGGGCCAGCAGGTGGGGAACTGGGCCTGGAGGGGACGGACCCTGACCTTTCCTCCTGTCGGTTCTTCCAGCCTAGGCAGTTAACCTTCTGGACTCAGGCTGAAGTGTGGGCAGTCATCTTTTCTTCTTTCTTGTGGCTGAGAGACCTCGAAAGAAAGATTTTGCAGGAACCATGCTGAAGTCTTCTAAGTAAATATTCTACAATTAGCAAACCTGATTCCGCCACTCGAAGTTAGGAAGAAAGGGTGCTGGCCTAGTTTGTGACATTTTCTGTTGGCTCATGCTTTCTTAGAATAATTATGTTAAAAGTAAATCTAATGCATTCTGCTCAGTGTATTGACTCAGGGCTGTGGAAGTTAGCATTCCCTTGGTGTTCTGTTTGCTTTTTTATTTTTTCCTGAATTAGGATCCTTCACAATCCTTGGAATCGATGACTTGTTTTCCTGCCTCAAAGCTTTGTCTGCAATATTCCAGTTCATCCCCACATAGCTTCTCCACTCTGTGTCCCTCATCCGAGTATAGTCTTTAAGTATTCTAGACTGGGATAAAATGGCCACTATTAAAAAAATATAAAACAGTGGTCGTATCTTTTCCAAAGCCGGGGTCCAGTTGAGCGCATTGTTCAGCCTTTTCCAAGTGGTTAGCACTATACTGACTTCCTTTTTCTCTCCCACCACTTCTTTCTACCCTAACTCCCTCTTCTCCCCAGCCCCCTCCCTAACTGCAATAATTGTGCTTTAGAAAGCTCTGAAAGGCCTGCTCTGTTTCTGACCAGGGCCTCCTTTGAAAAGGAGATTACAGTGATTACAAATAACAAGTTGAGGATCCTCAAGGGGCTTCCTATATGTAGGAGGACAATTTGCAGGACCGGCCTTTCCCAGATCACAATTTCAAGCCAAATAGAAGAAAATCCGCTGAAATGTTTGAGAATTGATTGAAAATAAAAGAGAACCTTTGTCTGACCAAATGTCTGTTTATTAGGAAAATAAAGAAAGACCCTGGCTAATGAGGATGCCTTTTCCTAGATGTTCTTTAAAGGGAAATTTCAAGGAACTTGATGGGAAAAGAATGTCCCCTCAGGATTTCAAACGCTGGTCCGACTTCAAGCGTAACTGGGGGATTTAACCTAAACAGGGAGGTTTGCTACCTCCAAAGCTGCTTTGTTTTCTCTTTCTTTGTCCCATTCTGGGACACACATTGCCCATAAGAGCAGGTCCCTCATCCTGGTGGACAGAGCATAGGCTTTGATGTTCAGTGGGTCAATTTCAAGTTTCCGCTTGGTCATGTATTCACTGTGAGGTCTCAGGCAAGCCCCTTTACCCCTCTGAGTCACAGTTTCTCCATCTGTAAAATGAGGATGTTTTGAGTTTTTTCCAGCATTCCTGTGAGAATTAGAAATAATCCATGTCAAAAAAAATGGTCATACCGTGGTTGCTAAAAAAAAATATATGTTATGAGATGATTATTTTGGAAATAGAAAAATACTTAGCAGCAAAACACTGAATAAGACATTAAGTTCTTCCTACTCACCGCACTTATTCCTTCTAGTACTTTGAAGCAGTTTATTATCATTGTTATTTAAAAGATGAGAAGAGTAAGTCTCAGAGAAGGTTAGTTCCTAAACCATGGCCCACACAACTAATACTTGGTGGAGTCAGGATCTATGATCTCAGGTCTATCTGACTCTTAATAACTGTCGTCTTAACCAGTCTTCTGTGCTGACTTCACAAAAGTAGTTGGGAGTAGAATGAATTCACTCAGTGACCCTCAACCTTCTGGATGGTGCAGCTTCCTTTAAGGAAAGCAGCAACAACAACTCAAGATAATAATGGACATATCTCAGTACACAGAGTCATAAAGTGCTAGATCCTTATTTACATTTGCTTTTTTCTTTTCTAGACTTCGTGCATTTCCCCATAAGCCAGAGGATTAATTTAGAAACATGCTGAACCTTGTCAAACTTTAGCCAATTCCTTTGGTTTGTGGGAAAACAGAAATAAATTAGATAGAGAAGAAAAACTGAATTGACTGTTGTTTTATTTTTACATGCAAATGTTATATATGACCATGCCTGTAAAATTATGTGTTTGAAATAAATATATATAGGATCTGAGATATCTGAGCTAGGCGAGGTATTTTAAATAAACAGCTGCTTATATGGTGGGATTTTATAAAATTAAGTAGCGGTGATATAATTAATTTCAGTCACTCCCTCCTCTCTTCTTTTCTTGTACCATTTTCCTTATTTTTAAACTACATAACTTTATTTTTTAGCCCTCATCTCTTTTAATAAGTAGTTAGTTAAAATTAACAATCAAAATTAAAAGATGCACACATATCTAATGCTTAATGATTGTAGAGATTGTTTATTGCTCTGAGTTTCAGGAAATGAAAGAAATCAAAACATACAAAAAAATCAAAGCATATCACATTGGAATTTTTCAAGGTTTCAAACTTAGGTACTTCTCCATACACACATAAGTTGTTCTATATTACAGCTGACTTTTTCAACTAAAATAATAGGGTGTGATGACTTGTATGGTCACAAACATGGCCGGATGTATCAAGAGCTTTTCACTGTCACACTCTTCATCTGCCTGACACACGAAATATCTGCTGTCCAGTAGGTAGCTACTAGTGCCACGTGTGGCTGGTAGGTACTTGAAATGTGGCAAGTTTGGATTGAGATGTGCTGAAAGTATAAAATACACAATGGTTGTCAAAGAATTAGTATGAAAAAAGAATAAGCTTCCCATAATTTGTGTATATAGTACATGTTGAAGTGATAAATATATGCATTCAGTAAAATATATTGTTAAAATGAAACTTACCTGTTTTTCATTCATTTTTGTTGGATACTTGTTAACAAATAAAATGAATTTCATCTGACTTGAGCTTATTTCTATCGAACAGTACTGTTCTAGGGTGGTGTTCTCCTCAGCATGGTGACAACCAGCTCACTACCACCACAACTGAGTTCCTGTCAGCATGCAGGGTGAGGAGGGAGAGAAAAAGCATCTTTATTTTAATGGCATGACCCCAAAACTGCACCCAGAACTTCTAAACACACACCACTGGTAAAAATGCAGTTGCATGGCCACACCTAGCTGCAAGGGAGGCTGGGAAATATAGCATTTAGCTGGGCAGCCATATACCCAGCTAAAACTTGAGGGAGGATTTATTTTTCAAAAGGATGAAGGGGAAAATGAATTTGGGCGGATGATTAGATGTCTCTGTCACATGTTTAATACACAGTCATGTAAAAACACAGTATTTCATGTTCTCTCACTCAGTGAAAGTTTACCAAGGTGATTCTACTCAATAGCATATAAACTGATATTCCTGCTAAACAAATCAGCAAAGGAAGGAATGCTGGGGTGGGGGTATATATATTGTGTGTGTGGCCTGTTCTGTCTCCCTCAATAAAGGAGAAAGCATCAAAGAAAGAGAAGAATGAAGGAAGAGGTGAATAATGAAAGAATGCAAAGGGGGTTAATGTGGAAAGAGAAAAAGAAAAGCCCACTGGGGTATACATTCAGAAAGAAAATATGTGAGTACAGCAGACTCCCATTAAGATGGGACTTCAGGGTTAGATTCAAAAGGCACTATGGAAAGCAGAAATGACATAAGTCAAAATTATTCCTTAAAAGTCCTTTGAAATAATACATAAAATGTAGAACAGATGCCAGCTTCAATCTAACCTTATTTATACACCCCAGATACTTCTGTTAGCAGTGAATAGGAGTGAATTGGCATGTCTCAATAAGTCCAGGATTTCTATCTTCCCTCTAGCATTGAAAGAGATCAATGTTTCTTCAATTGAGTAGAAGATAAATCACTGGTTTGCTCTGACATACAAGTGCAAAATCCTCACCGTATGATGCAGTGAGGGAGCTGAGAGTCTCGTTCTGTGTTCACTCAGGCATGTACCTGCATGGAATGGAGTGGCAAGTGGTCCAAGTAATTTAAATTATGACTTCCCCCTCTATCTTTTTTTCACCAACAGTGTACAACTGTGTTTAATTTTACCAAATGTATCTCTCTTGAAGCAACCATGGTGTCAGGGAGTTCACTACATCACATGAAAGTTTTTTGTGAAGCTGGCCAGCTCTTGCTGGTATAAAATGCCCCATTTTTACAGGATGTTTTGTAGGGGCTGGAGTTGAGGCTCAGATAGGACAGGGCAGGGAGTTAGATGAGACCAGTCTTTTGCAAAGTCTACATAGACAAGGCTTCTAACTTTCATGGAATATTCCTGCCATGAAAAGTTTAGAGAAGCTTAAACAGGGTCCTACCCACATCTACTCAAGACCCAGGAGATTCACAGGAAATAACTCAAACCCTATCTGCAGTTGTGGTTTAGATATTTGCAAATATTTCTCATGAGCTGGGTGAGAGAGGGGAAGGGCAGGGAAGGGTTTCTAGAACAAATCACCCTGTATGGGGTAGCAGAAGGTATTGGAAGGTGGGCAGAGTCACAAGAACTAAATGGTGAGTTCAGGTGCTAAAAGAAGCTCTTCTGTGCCTCCTCATCCTTTTTCATCTCCTCTTCCTCCTTTTCCTCTTCCTACTCCTCTTCCTCTTCCCCCTCCTCCTCCTCCTTCTCCTCCTTCAGAGCAGCAACACTGTCCTTTGCATCTACCAAACACACCAAGTTCATTTCCAGGGCTTTGTACTTGCTCCTTTCCATGACTAGAATCTTTGTACGGCTGACTCCTTATCTTTTAAGTTAATCTCTTTAAAGCGACTTCTCTGACTACCAATTTATGTTTCCCATCACTTTTGTCTGATTTTATTTTCTTCATAGCCTTAAGCACTCCCTGAAATTATCTTGTTTATCATCTGTCTCCTCCAGCTAGAATACAAGCTTTATGAGAGCAAGGACTTTGTCTTTCTTATTTGCCATTTTATCTCCAGCACCCAGAACAGTGTCCGGGCATAGTAGGCACTAAATCATTATTTGTTGAAAAAAATTAAAGTGTCATTTAAATCCCAAGAACTCTGGTGTCACAGCGCTGGAGGGAAGAAGGGAAAGGCATTTCTCACTCAGCCAGAGAAAGGTGAACCCTGAAGGATGGCAGGCAGGAAGCAAGGAGTTCCAGGTGGTGGCAGCAGGCAGCAGAGAGAAAGGATGTCCAGTTGTGGGGGGGGGGGCGGAGGTGGTGGAATTGGCCGGGTGAGGGCAGATGGCTTGGGTCCAGGGTACAGATCGTTAGGAGGGAAGAGAAGGCAGTGTGCATGTTGAAAGCCAAACATGCATGGGGCAGAGGGACAGGCAGAGCAGCAGCAGGCAAAAGGGCAAAGGGAAGGAGCTGCCAACTTCAGAAATTGGCTCTGAGTGTTGGGAGAAGTTGGGCTGAGGGAATTGAGCCGTCAAACTTAGGCATCAATCATTAAAGCGACTTTCCCTGGAACCAGCATGTTGGCCCCATTCTAACAAAGGCCTGGATTCCAGGATTCTGAAATTTATCCTTTAAAGCAAGATGGTGAGACACAAAGGACGGACCCAAAGTGGCCCCTTTTCTCTGAGCAGGCTTCCCCATCACCACCTCTCCCGGCCCCAGACCCAATCCTTTACAGCCTTCATTCTTTAGCACATGGTCACATCACTGCCCTCTCCTGTCACTGTGGGACACCCATTAAGTGGTCAGTGGATTGTCCTCACAGTCAGCGTGATGGCGAGAGGAGAGCCGTGAGCTTTCCTTAGGGGGTTGAACTCACAGACGGGCAAAAGCAGAGGCAGGGCTGACCTGGTTGTACTTCTCTGCTGTTGAAGTCTGCCTCCTGTGTGACTTCCCCACATCTGTTCACATTCTATCCTTTGGAATCAAGGAAATTAAGGTCTCCGTGGCCATATATCAGCCCTTGAGATGTTTGTGGATAAACAGCTGTCGTGGTTTGTCTTCTGAAAAGTCCCATCCCTTTATCCATTCTTTACAAGCTGCCCTTCCTTGATCCCTTGTACTTTGTACTCCAGATGTGCTCTGTTAGGGGCAGGATATGGCAGGATGATTATCTCCCTGCCCTGGACATTGTGCTTGTGTTAGGCCTACCAGGTCTTGTGTCTGCTATCTTGGCAGCTGTATCAAATTCTAGAATCACACTGAGTTTGTAGCCAACTCAAATTTTTGCAATTTTCTGGGAAGGCCTGCCGCCCTCCTTAATGAAGACTGGTGTAACTGTTCTTTGAATGTAAGGTTTGACATGACTCCTCATTAGACTTAATCCAGGATGTTTTGGATCCATCCCTGTAACTGTCAATCATTCATGAATCTGGATTCCGTCACTGAGTAACTTATCCACATAATCTATTGTTGGATTATCCACATTTTTGACAAGCAGGATTTACAAGTCTTTATCAATGATGTTGATAAGAATGTTGAGTAGATTAGAGCTCAGGATGGGGCCCTCAGACATTCCTTAGTGTCTTTCTGTAAAGCTGACATCTAGTTTAATAGGTTTTTTTTGGTTGTTTTTTTTTTTTGAGTTGGAGTCTCACTCTGTCGCCCAGACTGGAGTACAGTGGCCACTCCCGGCCACTGCAGCCTCGACCTGCTGGGCTCCGGCGATCCTTCCGCCTCAGCCTTTCAAGTAGCCGGAATTATAGGCACGCGCTACCACGCCCGGCTAATTTTTTGATTTATTGTAGAGGTGAGGTCTCGCTGCCCAGGCGGGTCTTGAACCCTCGGGTTCAGGCAATCCACTCACCTCAACCTCCCAAAGGCGCGGGATTACAGGCTGAGCCACAGAACCCAGCTTAAATAGTTTTGAAGTCAACGGATCTGGTGTCATCTCAACGACATTTATATACCAACTGCCAACTCCCCCCCACCTCACTTTAGTCATGAATACTGTCTCCTTAGCCTGATGATGATTCTTATAGTCTAGGCAGAACGTTTTCTATCTTTGCTTCAAAATTAGTCAGGACTCTTTCCACTGCAAGTGGTAGGAACAAAGTCAAACTAACGAAAGCAAAAAAGGAAAGTGTTGATTCCCACATTTGGAAAGTCCAGGGGTGGATCAGACTTCAAGCATAAATAGATCTAGCAACTAAAACGGGGTCATCAGATCTCTCCTTCTTTCTCTCTCTGTTGCTCTCTCTCTCAGTCTCTCTCTGTCTCTGTTTTTTCTCTCTGTCTTTCTCTGTGTCTCTCTTCTCTGTGTCTTTCTATGTATCTCTCTCTCCCCCGTCTCTGTCTCTCTCTCTCTCTCTTTCTCTCCTCTTTCTCTCTGTTACTCTCTGTCTCTCCTTTCCTATCTTTCGATCTATCTCTTCCACCTTCTCTGTCTTGCTTCTTCCATCTTTCATCTCTTGACTATGTTTTTGCATGCGGTCCTCATTTTTGTTTTCACCACAGATAAACTTTCTCCAAACAACAGAGAGGACAGCTGCCAACAACCTTCAGTAAAAAGCCTCTTAGCTAGTTATGTGACTGAAAGAAAAGCCCTTTCCCTTTAACTCCAAACTGAAACATTCCAGGGAAGGATTCTGATGACTCCAACTTGGGTCACACGTCCAGGGAAATGGTGTGCGGAGATAGACTGGATCTGGGTCATGATCACCTTTGTGACTTGATATTTTAGGGGCATTGTGATCGGCAGCCCTCATGATCACATGGTCTGAGTAGGTGTGGCCGTGGGAGTACCCTTCTTGCCCTCATCCACATTCCCGGCTACCTTTTCCTGGCTGACATACCTCCCATTTCCCAGGAGCATCCTTCCCAGAATTCCCCTTTCTTTCCATATGCTATTCAGCTCAGGGCTTGTTCATCTGGTTCTGAGCAATGTTGCTATGATGAGGTAACACATGGGGGGAGAAAAATGAACGTTTTGTTTTGTTTTGAGTTGGAGTCTCACTCTGTCACCCATGCTGGAGTGCAATGGCACACTCACGGCCACCCTGATGCTGGCCTGCTGGGCTCTGGCAATTCTTCATCTC
The DNA here is from genome assembly GCA_027257055.1 of Cephalopachus bancanus. Classification (NCBI taxonomy): domain Eukaryota; kingdom Metazoa; phylum Chordata; class Mammalia; order Primates; family Tarsiidae; genus Cephalopachus; species Cephalopachus bancanus. The sequence continues at coordinate 3,337,413 of JAPVLO010000289.1, read as the reverse complement.
AGCCTTCCAAGTTGCCACAACTACAGGCACGTGCTATCATGCCCAGCTAATTTTTGATTTATTGTAGAGATGAGGTCTCGCCAAGTTACTCGGGCTGATCTTGAACCCGCAGGCTCAGGCAATCCACTCACCTCGGCCTCCCAAAGTGCTGGGATTATAGGCTAAGCCACCAAATCTGGCTGAAAATGAATGAACTTTTATTGAGCTACTGCAATGTGCTTCATTGCGATCTCTCCTTGAATCCTCAAGATAGAGCCACGAGATGATAATTACGATCTTTATTTCATAGAGGAGACTGGTGTGTTTTTCAATATATGTCATTGATTTAGCAGACATTTTCATATATACTATTACAACTTTATTAATTATCATAATGACTGCCTGAGATAAATAATATTACTGATGGTTTACAGGCAAGGAAACAAAGAGAACTTAAGTAACTTGCCCAAAGTTTACACAACATAAGCAGGGAAATTTCAACACAGTTCTGTTAGCTACGTCCATTGTAGAAAAACGGTCCCTTCCTTTTTTAAGTGTGCATGATCTTTGCTTTGGAATGCGAGATACTTCATCTCTGCCAGTGAATGATGACAGCATCATGACTGGGAGGTGGAACTGGACAAGATCCAGTGAGCATAATAGGTGTAAAACATGAATTGGATGATGGTTCATCAGAGCTTTTGTTAGATATTTGACATACCAATGTTTGAAGGACTCAGGAGCTATTTTGGAATTGGATGGGGCTGGAGTTTTCATATGGCAAGTGTACCCAAGGATAGGGAATACCCTGTCCCTGGTGGAGATTTGAGGCCAGGTTCCATTGTGAAATATCAGTCTTCACACAAACAAGATAGACCCTTGCCACTGAGGTGGATTTTAGGGTAGGGCTATAAGCCAGTAATCACGCAACCTCCAGTCTGATCATCCTAAACCCTAAGTCAGAATATGACATTCCCTAGCTCAAGCCCTTCAGTGCCTCCTTATCCCCACCAAGATGTCATCTACACTTCTTAGCAAGCCATTAAAGGCCTTTGACCATCTGTCCCCTGCCTATCTTCCTCATCTAGCTTTTTATCACACCCTCCCTCACAGCATGCAATTTATGAAATACAGATTTGGTTCTAATTTCCAGAGCTGAGACTGGCCCATTATGCCTTTCCCTTTACCTAGGATGCTGCTGTCTATCTTTTCCCCTGGACAAACACCCATTCTTCATTCAACTTGCAGTGTAAATGCCACCTCCTCCTTGAAGCCTCCTCTAACTCACCCAGGTAAACTCAGATGTTCCCTCCTCTGGGATCCCAGAGCACTTTGTTCATTCCTCCATAACACCCACCCCATGTTATAAAACATGTTACTTGATGTATTTTTTTTCTCCCAGGTACTATCCTATATGCTCCCAGAGGGCAGAGGCCATGTCTTTTCTCTCCGTGTCTCCATGGACTGGGCTGGCATAAAACAAGAGTCCAGTAAACAAAAGAATGAGGGAGGTGGTCATATAATACAAGATAACCCATGGGAACTTGGGAGAAGGAACCAGAGCAGAAATGAGCAAACTATGCATTAAGGACAAATGATAACTTTTTCAATCATTCATTCATTCAACAAGTATTTTTGAACATTTACTATGTGATAAAGAGGCATGCTAGATGCTAGAGATACAGTGGAATTCAAGACAGAATTGGTGTCTGCTCTCGTGGAAATTACAACTTGCCAGGGGAGACAGGCATTTAACAAATAATTTCATAAAAATATATTTCTTTAAAATTGGGTGACGTATTCAAGAAAAGTAAAGAGGTGTTAAGAGATGTTGTGTGGGGTGGGAGGGGCAGGAAGGCCCTCCCTGGGCACCCTAGCTTGAATGTGACAGGCTGTAAAGACTTGGTTTATTATATAAGGACTCACCCAAATCTTCCCATAACCTGAACCTGTGAGTATCATCCCTAAAGACAGTTATGTTCATTGCAATCTTCCAAGTGGTCCTTCACTGGCACCTATTAGAGTTTTTCTTTGGAGGTTCAGTCATTGTCACTGAAGACCAGCTCTTGGAAACACATTGTTGAATAATCAATCTGCTGAGCATTGTGATCTTGTATCATTATAACCATCATTTCCATTAACTTCATTATCCTAACATCACCATCACCATCACCACACTTTACAACTCCTAAACCCTTTACATTTGCCAGGCACTGTGCTAAATATTTATTTAATCCGTTCTATATTCCTATAAGAAAGGAAATATCATCAACCCCAAATGAGGAAACAGGGAGGTTAAGTAAATTGCCAGAGGTCACATCATTAATAAGTGGTAGCCCTGGATTTCTAATCCTTAATCTTTACTCCTAACCAGTTCCCTGTATGTACTCACAGGATGGTTCTGAATAACTTTCTTTCTTTTTTTTTAATCCTTCATAAGCATTTTTCTTGAATTTCTTAGATCTCCTAATAGCCTCCCTTGGGAGGCAATTGGGAGGAGTCATTAAAGAGAGGATTCTATTATTTACTGCCAACCAGTTATCTTCGGTCATTACTGGGACTCAGAACTCACTGCACATTTGTGCCTTTCAGGAGGAAGTCATATAATGGGTTCTCAGGAAGGACGGGGTCTCCTCTCTTTCTTCAGTTTATACTGTGTAATAACATCATCACCAGTGATAATTACAGATTGAAGCCCTATACTGAGTTCAGCCTCCAGAGCCTCCATCTTGTGTGTTGTGTTTAATAAGAGAGAGTAAAATCTTCACTTTCTAAACCTCCAGGAATGCAGCATTCTGGGAAGTGGAGTTTATGATTAGCCATTTTACACTGCACAGATGTACAAATGACTGTACATGACTTCCACTGGCAGAAATTGTGGCAAATTTTGTGAAGTATTCCATATTTTTTTTTAAAAAAAGAATCATTTATATCAAAATATAGCTTACATATATCAGAAATCACAGAGCTTGGTGAATTGTCACATGTTGAATACACCCACATAGCAGAACGCAGATCAAGACACAGAACATGACAAGTACTACCATAGCTTTCCTTGTGTCCCCTCAAGTTGCGCTCCCTCGCTTTGTCACACGTGCAACTACTGCTCTGACCTCTAGCACCATCGATTACTTTGTCTGTTTTTAAACTTTATATAAACATATATAAATGTAATCATATGGTTTGTATTGTTTCATACCTATCTTCTTTCACTTGAGATTATGTTTGTGAGACTTATCCATGTTGTGTGTAGCAATATTTGTTCATTTTCATTGCTATAAGTCATTTGGTTGTATGACTATACCACAATTTATATGGGTATATCCATTCCACTGCTGATGGACATTTGAGTGTTTCCAGTTGGATGCTACTGCAAATCATGTTACCATGAATATTCTTATAGATGTCTTTTGAGCACATATATATGCATTTATGTTGATTTGGGGTGATACTGCTGGGTCATGGGGTATGTGTATGTTCAGCTTCAGTAAATGCTGCCAAAGAATTTTCCAGCAAAAGTTGCTAATTTTCACTTCCATCAACAATGTGTGAAAGTTCCAGCTAACAACATTTGATATTGTTTATTCTTTTAAATTTAGTCATCGGGCAGATATGCAGTACATTTCATTGTAGATTTCATTTGTATTTTCCCTTTAATTAATGATATTGAGAGCCTTTTTACGTTTATTGGTCATTGGGCACCTTTTTCTGTGAAGTATTAGTTTGACTGTTTTACCTATTTTATTTTTCTATTGGGTTGTTTGCCCTTTTTTATTAATCTGAAAGCAATCTTTATATATTTTGAAAAAAGTCAATTTCTGGTTGTATGACTGCAAATATCTTCTTCCACACTGTTATTTGCTTTTTCTTTTCTTTTCTTTTTTTTTTTTTTGAAAGCAGGATTTATTGAGAAGACAGAAAAGCTCCCACAGTAGGAGGGGATCTGAGGGGGTTGTCGTGATTTTTCACTTTTAATAGTGTTTTTTGATGAGCAAAAGTTGAATATCACCCCCATTTATATATCTTCTTCCTTATTGTCAATGTTTTTTTATGTCCCACATAAGAAATCTTTCCTACTTCAAGGTCATTCACATTTTATCCTATGCTACCTTCTTAAAACTTTATTGCTTTACTTTTCACATTTTGCTCTACAATCAGTGTGGAATTTATTCTGTGTATAATGTAAGGTAGGGGCCAAGATTCATTTTTTTCTCCATGGCTATGCAATTGTCCAAGTACCATTTATTGAAGTGATCTTCTTTCCCCAATACATCCCTTCTCAGAAATTAAGTTCCCATATATTTGTGGAACTTTTCTGAACCCTAAACTGTTCAACTGGCCTATTTTTCTTTTCTTTGCTATAATCCACTGGCTTAATTTCTGTAGCTGTGTTAAGTCTTGATATCTGGTACTATAAGCCCTCCAATTTTGTGCTTCTTTCTCAAGATTGTTTTGGATATTCTTGGCCCTTTGCATTCCCAAATAAATTTTGGAACCAGTGTGTCAATATCACAGATGGCATGCTTGGATTTTCATTTCGATTGGCTAAATGTACAGATCAATTTGAGGAGAATTAGCATCTTTAACAATATTGAGTCTACCTGTCCTTGAACACTATTAAGCAAGTTCAATTGCACATTAGCTCTGTACTGATCACTGTACTGAGCTCAGATGTGGCTCATGCCCTTGAAGGACTTACAAACGTGTAAACAAATACATAAACACAAAATATAGTGTAATGTGATCTCTCATCGCTGATAATAAGAGTTAATATTTGCTAAGTGCCTATTATATACCAAGGGATGATTTTAAGAACTTTACATGTGTTAATTCATTTATACTTCAAACTGATACTACTAATAACAGTAGGTGCTGTTATTATGCTGATTATGTAGGTACTTTTTACGTCAGTGGGTTCCAGCAAAAGAGCACCCAAATCTTTATGGGTAAGTCAGAAAAGACATCACATACACAAAAGGTGGAAATTTAGCTGATTTCTAAAGAAGTGCATCGGGAATGGAGGAGGTTGAGCATTCCACGTAAATAAGTAGCATGTGAAAAAGGACTACAGGTGAAATGACATGTCTTTTCAGGAAATTGCCGGTAAGTGAAGCCCAGAACTGAAATACAATGTGGCAGGGGAATAGCTTATGGCTGGCAAAGCTGCAGAGGCTGAATCTGAGGCCCTATAGTTCACTGGCATTTGAGTATTATCATGAAGGCAACAGCTGTGGAACAGGAATTATCTGTCTTGGGTTAGGTTCCCCAGAAGCTCATTGCATTCTTTTACTAGGGCTGTAGTACATATTGCTATAGCTTAGGGGCTCAAAACAACAGAAATGTATTCTCTCATAGTTCTGGAGGCTAGAAGTGTGAAATCAAGATGTCTAGCAGTGTTGTTTCCTTCTGGAGGGCTCTGAGAGAAAGTCTGTTCCATGCCTCTTTCCTGGCTTCTGTGGTTGCCAACAATCTTTTAGCGGTCCTCAGCTTGCAGATGCATCACTCCAAGGTCTACCTCTGTCATCACGTGGCATTCTTCCCTGTGTGCGACTGTGTCTTTTCTTACAAGGACACCAGTCATACTGGATTTAGGGCCCACCCTATTCCGATATGACTTCATGTTAACTAATGACATCTGTGAAGACCCTGAATCCAAATAAGGTCACAATCCCGGGTACTGGAGGTTAGAACTTCAAAATATCTTTTTGGTGTCACAATTTTACCTATAACACAAAGCCTCAGAAGAGGATTTAGATGCAGGTTATTTTTAAAGGAAGTACTCCCAGGGGAAACCAGTGAGGGAATGAGGGAAGGAGGACAGGGACTGGGAAGCCCTGCCAGCCTGTGATCCCAGGCAAGGCCTCTCAGGGCAGTTTTAGTCTGATCCTTTTTGGAGTATAAAGTGCCCCTCCGAGTTGTCCTCACACAAGGGAGCTGGACCTTTCTTATTAGGCAGAGCCAACAGCCCTCCAGCAAAGAGCCACTGGTGCTGGCCACTGGAAGCAAAAGGACATCAGTGCCAGGGTCACACTAAAATGGTTAAAAGGCATTTGAGGAAATCTGAGTGGAATATCTTTACTGTTTTCTACTTTGTCTTCTGCTTTTTTTCCTCCAGAATGTCTACAATAGCCTTGAAGTCCACCCCACCCCCTCCCTGGAGATCCTTAGACTGCTTTGGGGCTGTCTGTTCCTCCAAGATCCTAGCTCTGTCTCCTGACATCATAACCACCATCTTTTTGCTTGAGCACCACACTTTTCTTACTCTTCTTTACTTTATTGTACTATCGCCTTCATTCTTTCTTCCTTACTTTCTATCTGATTCTTGTGTAGATATCAGCAGCCAATCAGAATGCTCCTTTACTTCTGTGGGAGGAACTGACCAATCAGGGCATGACATTTTCAGTCTTCAAGTCTTAAAATTTTTCTCTGACGTGTCATTGTGTTGGCGGCTCGTGGACCACTGCTGCATTATTCAAGATAGTGGTTTTTTTCCTGTGGAGCCTTTGGATGCTGCCTTTTCAGGACAAAAATGAGTTTGAGGAACTTGGAAGCCCAAATACTCCACCCCAACAGAGGGTTGCTTGTCATAATCCCAGCAATATTATCTGTTAAATGAATTGATTTTGGCTGGGCTCGGTGGCCTGTAATCCCGCGCTTTGGGAGGCCGAGGTGAGTGGATTGCCTGAGGCCGCGGGTTCAAGACCAGCCTGGGCAACTTGGCGAGACCTCATCTCTACAATAAATCAAAAAATTAGCCAAGCGTGGTAGCACGCGCCTGTAGTTCCACCTACTTGGAAGGCTGAGGCGGGAGCAGCCACTGCACTCCAGCCTGGGCGACAGAGTGAGACTACAACTCAAAAAAAAAAAAAGAATTGATTTTTAAAGTTTAAAAAATTAATAATTGGTTAATACTTGTGAAAAGACTCATATTATTATGAATATATCCAGAATGTGAAGCCATGGGTAGAATATTAAACTGCAGAGAAGGGACTTACAGTTCTGGCCCTGAGTTGGCCTCTGGATGGTTTTGTGTTCTTGGGTGTGTCTGTTGACTTCTTTGTGTCTTGCTTTTCTATCCATGAAATTAGAGGGTTGGATTAGAAGATAGTTCAGAGCCCTCGAAGTTCTAATAGTCTATAATTCCATCTCTAAAGTCCAGGATCTTAATACTTTAATATAGGCAGTAAAGTAATTTAAAACCCAATTTACATCAATTTTAAGAAACTTGAATTGAACAGCTATTAGATGCCAGGCTCTGTGCTAGGGTTACAAAGAGAATGAAAATTCAGCCTCTCTCCTACATTAACTCACAGTCCAGTGGAGAAGGCAAGTCAACAAAGAATTGCCATTCAGTACAAAATTTGAATGGAAGATTTCTGTCTCTGGAGATTGGGGATTCAATGGTAGGAATAACCATCATTGCCTTGCTGAGAAGGCCCTTAAGCTAGATTTCAATAGGAAAAAAAATAATTCTCTAGGTAGATATGGGAAGGAAGAGTACAACTGAATCATAATGTCAATTGCTGTAACAAGTGATCCCTCCTCAACGTGTTCATTTACAGCTCATGCAAAGTACAGTATGGATGTTTCTGGTCAGTGGGTGATTCTCCATAGGGTTATTTTAAAAACCTAGCTTCCTTTCACCTGTGGCTCCACTGTTTTTCTCCTATGGCATCAGAGTCCTCTGCTGGATTCTCTGTACTTAGTGGGCAGAGGTAGGAGAGTAAGAGCGGAAGATAATGTGGAAAGTTTGTACAAATCAAGCTTGGAAATAGAATATTGTAATACCCTCTTATCTGTAGTTTTGCTTTCCATGGTTTCAGTTACCTATGGTTAAATGGAAAATCCCAGACATAAACAATTCATGAGTTTTAAATCGCATGCTGTTCTGAGTATGGCTATTATTGTTCTTTTTTATTATTAGTTATTGTCAAACTTTCACTGTCCCTAATTTATAAATTAAACCTTATCATAGATTTATATGTATGTATAAGGGAAAAACAATATTTATAGGGTTTGGTACTATCTGTGGTTCCAGGCATGCACTGGGGGTCTGGAAGCATATCCCCTGCAGATAAGGGGGGCTACTGTATATCATGTCTGTTCACGACTTCCACTGGCAGAAATTGAGCATAAGCTAACCTTACTGCAAAGGAGGCTGGGAAATAGGGTCTAGCTGAGTTTCCATGAGAACAATGAGATACATTTTAGAGAACACACAGCAGCCTCTGCCACAAAGGTTATTCTACAGAGTTTGTGCTGTGAAGAGCTAGACTTCTCTTGGGCTAATCTAATGGAAGTATACTATTAGATAATGTCAAGATTGGAGTTTCTGACCAGGGATTATCTTTATCAAATTGTGGTTACTGGGAGAGAGTTCACCGCATGCCTGATTGGTTCAAGAATTCCCAAGTGAGAAGTGAAACAGCAGCTCGGGCATCTAGCAGGCTCTGAAAGAGGGAGCTGAGTGGAGAGCGTGAGTGTTCTCGACTCAATAGATGAGACTTTCCACTGTCCACTGCCCCTCTTGCCCCATGTCTGGGATACTGATGGAGAATTCAGGGCTATCTTGTTTGACAGATGGAAGACAGTTGATTCCTATGCGTAAAGTCTGTTTTCTTCTCTCTCCACAGTAACACTTTCAGCGGCTCCTCCCTCCTACTTCCGAGGATTCACATTAATTGCTCTCAAAGAGAACAGAGAGGGTGATAAGGAAGAAGACCATGCTGGGACCTTCCAGGTAAAACCCTAGCCCTCTCTGCGCTTATTCAGTGGCCCTCCTTGCCCTGGTAGGTAGCCAGAGATGTTCAAATGTCTCAAGTGGCTTTCCTGTGCAGTTTCCTTGACCACTGGTGGGGCGAACCATTTGAAAGACCCATCGCGGAGTAGGCAGCCAATGCTGTACGCCTATCCGAGCAAGGCTGGCCACAGGCTTTGCGTTGTCCCAGCTGATCATGATGCTGTTCTCTGGACCCACAGTGTCCTTTGGCAGCAGGCAGTCCAGCATGGTGAGAGCGCTCGGAGCCCTGGCCAGTCCTGACTGTTTTTCTTGCACAGGCATTTCGTAATTGACTGGTAATTCTCAAGTGTAAATGGAACAAGAGCTCTAGACTGCCAGACTGGAGGGAGTTCAAAGCACAGAAGAAGGACTATTAAAGGAACGTAGAGATTGATTTATGAGGGAAGATTAAAAGAATTAAACATGCTTTGCTTGGCTAAATGAATGGGGTCGGGTTTAAGAGGTGGTAATGGTCTTTAAATGTCAGTCCTCACCGAGCAACCCCCTTAAGAGGAGACTTCGTTTGACTTTGCACAAAAGGGCACAGTGAGACAAAAGTGGGTCAAGAAAAGAAGGGGAATCTCGAAGGCAAGGGCCCTGACAGTGAGTCATAGTTCACTATGGAATATTCTTCCAAGGGAAGTGGTAGGAACATCATCCACTTTCAGAGGTTTAGAACGAGGCCAGCAAGTTGTCAGGACACATCCCAGAAGGGCTGGGGTGATCCTAGGAGGAGGTCTGGCCAGATTTGCTGCAACTATTTCTCATCTCAGATTTCTATTGTTCTGGAATTCATTTTTATCTGGCATTTGCAAAAGAAAAAAGAAAACTCAGGAAGAATATTTACACTTGTAGAGGGCTGTTGGGAATCTGCTACAGTTTGTGGGTTCCACAGAGGACCCTGCCCCCGGAGTACCTTTCCCATCCAAAGGCATCTTTTAATCCCTATTGGCCAGGTTGTAATTTTGGGTCCTGTGATTTAAAAATTGTTTTTCTATTGTCTGGGAGTCTAGGCTTCGGGCTTAATGAGACTTAATTCCACATTCATTGTAATGTCCTCCTATGGCACAGAACCTCTTGGCATGTATCTGAAAGAGTAATCCAAAAATAATACTAACAACAGCCAATATTTGCTGATTACTTACCATGTGCCAAGAACTATGCTAAGTGCTTTGCCTTATCTTAGTTTTCTTATCTTAGTTTAATTAGTTATCTTATTTTTGCTTAATTCTCACAACAAACCTGGTACATAAGAACCATTATTTCCATTTTTAGACTGGGAAACTGAAATGAGAGAGATTAAATTACTTGTCTAATCTGCTAGTAAATAGTATGGCCAGGTCTCTCTATCGAGGTGTTTGATTCCAGAAACCATCACTTTTCTACAATACTGCATAAACTCCAGGTATGGAAGCTCTTGGATAGTTTAAGTCTGCCATTTATGCCTGCTATCAGCCTAGAAAGCATTAAAATAGAATCCCCCCCCAAGACTTGTTATGGTAATTTACCTGGAGGTGGGGGGGTGCTGGGGGAGGGGGGCCTATGAACTTAAAATTCATCAAAGCAAAATGTATTTGCTTTATTATGATGCCTATAGGTATATATACCCAAAAGAATTGAAAGCAGGGAGGAAGACAGATATTTGTACACCAGTATTCATAGCTGCATTGTTCACAGTTGTTCACAAAAGATGGAAACAATCTAAACGCCCATTGATAAACAAAATATGGTTAATATATACAGTGGAATATTATTCAGCCTTAAAAAGGAAATAAATTCTGACATATGCTACCACATAGCTGAAACTTGAGATCATCATGTGGAAATAAACCAGTCACAAAAAAGAAAATATTGTATGATTCCACTTATATGAATATCTGAAATAGTCAAATTCATAGAGACAAAAAGTAGAAGGGTGGCTGCCAGGATCTGGGGAGAGGAGAAAATAAGGAATTATTGATTAATGGGTGCAGAGTTTTAGTTTGGGAAGAAGAAAAAGGTCTGGAGATGGACGATAGTGATGGTTGCATGACAATGTGAGTATATTTAATGCCGCTGAGTCATACACTTAAAAATGGTTAAAATGATAAATCTCATGTATATTCTACCACAATAAAAAAAATTTATACTTAGAGTCAGGCCTCATGGGGACATGGCTTTTTTTTTTTTTTTTTTTAGTGCTTGTTTTTTGTGTGTTGCTATTAACAGAATACTTGAAACGAGATAATTTATAAACAATAGAAGTTTATTTGGCTCATGGTTCTGAAGGCTGAGAAGTTCCATATCAAGGTGCTGGAGACTTGTGAGGGCCTTCTTGCTATATCATCCCATAGCACATGGCAGAAGGGCAAGAGAAGGGGAGAGCAAGAGGTTGCTAACCTCACTCTAATATCAAATCCACTCTAGAGAGAACTAATTTGCTCCGTGATAATGGCATTAAGCCAGTCACGAGGGCAGAGCCCTCATGGCCTCATCACCTCTTATTAGGCTATACCTCTCAACACTGCTGCATTGGGGATTACATTTCCAACACGTGAACTCTGGGGGACACATCTGAACCATAGTGGCACTGTTCTGGTTTAATTCAATAAGTTGATAGTCCTCTCTGACTCACTGCTGTTTCTGCTCAGCTTAATTTTTGTCCTTGCAGCTGATTGTGAATACAGAGCCCTGCTCCTAGAGAGTAAATATTTGCTGAATGAGTGAATGAACAAATGACTCTTTTTACTAGCGCCCATAACTCAGTCCAGTTTGGGTCTGTTTCAGAGCTCCTATCTTTATGTGCATTGTTCCTTCTTCCTCCTCTTGGAGTTTATTGTTATGTGCCAGTGGTTCTCAGAGTGTGATCTCTGGGCCAGCAGCATCTGTAGCACCTGGGTACTTGGTAGAAATGCAGACTCTCAACCCACTCAGACTTACTGAATCAGAAACTCAGGGTTTACAACCTGTCTTCTAAACAAGCCTTCAGGGTGAATCTGATGCATGCTCAGGTTTGAGAGCCATTGCAATGAGACACAGACCAGCCCATCTAACATGACGTCTTTTACCATCATGTCAACTCACCATTCTCCATCATCACATCAACTCATCGGTTTCTGCCTATCCCCTCCTTGTTTCAACAGTCCTATAGGATTCAAAGTGGGATAAGGATATGGAAATGCCTGGCATATGGCAATAATCACAGCTAACACCTGAATGTTATGTGCCTGATACTGTTGTGAGTAGTTTACATTTATTAACTGATTTGATCCCCAGAGCAACAAGATGAGGTAAGCATTATTATCCGATTTTTCACAGATGGGGAACTTGGGGCACAGAACAATTAAGCAACTTTCCTAAGACCACCCAGCTCTAAGAGTTCAAGTTGGGATTCAAACCCAGGCAGTCTGGCTCCAGGTTTATACCTGTGACTGCTATGTACACAGCCTCTCAACATGTTAGGTGAAAATATGAAAACCCACTATGACTTTTTTTTTTTGACTTGGAGTTTCACTGTGTCACCCAGGCTGGAGTACAGTGGCACACTCATGGCCACCCCAGCATCTACCTGCTGGGCTCTGGCGATTCTTCCGCCTCAGCCTTCCAAGTAGCCGAAACTGCAGGAGCGTGATACCACACCCAGCTAATTTTTGATTTGTTGTGAAGACGAGGTCTCACCAAGTTGCCTGGGCTGGTCTCGAACCCGCAGACTCAGGCAATCCACTTGCCTCTGCCTCCCAAAGTGCTGGGATTACAGGCTGAGCCACCGAGCTCGGCTCACTATGACTTTTTAATGACAGTCTCTGCGCCAGGTGCGTCATCCTACTTATCCTTGTAGCAACTTTTGAGGTCAGTATTGGTATTCCCATTTTTCGGATGATGAATCTGAGTCCCCAAGGGGCTAAGTAAATTCACCAAAGCAGTTCAACATCTCAAGGGTCAAATTCTACTGTGCCAGTTTTTGCTCAAACTTCATATCCTCACCCTTTGCCCTGCCTTTGTAGCCATTAAAATGCATACTGCACTTGTGTTCTCACTGTCTCAGAGACTATAGGAGATGGAATCATGGCCCATGCCCCTCATCTTACCTCTCCTGCTCCTAAGAGATGTGGCCCACATGCTTGTCCTTTCAAACTCTAGCATGAAAATGTTTTCTCTCTGTACCAAGCTGTCCTCTTTGAAGTCGTTTATTGATTCGGCAGCGTTTGTTGAGTGTCTGCTAGGTGTCAGGCACTGAATTAGACATTAGGATGTGGTGGTGAGGAAAACAAATAGTCCTCATGGAGCTTACAGCATCCTCCCTTGTCCTTGTCCCTTAAGTTGACCTCTGTTGCTGACAGGTGTGGTAGAAAGTCAATGAGTCATCCACTGGAACATAAGCAGACAATCAGAAATGACAAATGCCATTGTAATAAAAACATGCTTAGTGATTAACAAATAGTTAGATATAGCTCTTTGTTTAACACACTTCATTCTAAATATGACAACTTTGAGGACTTAACAACAACCACAGATTTATAATACTTTTTTATTGATGCATAATTGTTTACATTTATCATTTCTATGTGTTGGGAACAATTCAAGTCCTCTCTTCCAGCTACTTTGCAATATACAGCATACTGTTGTTAACTGCTAGGCACTGTGGCTTCCACCTGTAATCCCAGCACTTTGGGAGGCGGAAGCGAGAGGATTGCCTGAGCCCATATATACAATATATTGTTGTTAACTATAGTCACTCTTAATACTCTTTAAATTTAGTTAAATACTATGCTTCTGGCCTCAAAATTGACTTTGGGAGAAGGTTAGGTTGCTTCTAAATGAGTGAACTCTTACATGGAGAACTCAGATCACCAAGTACAAAGACAAGAAAGTAAATTGTAAAGCCAGCTTGTACCTCTTTAGATTTAGTGAGGAGGAAATGGGGCTTGCTGGTGCAGGGAAGAATAAAGGTAACAACTTTCGCTGCTCCAAAGATGGACCAGGAAGTGGGTGGGGCTACCTGCCCTGGCTCCAACAGTGAATTCCAGTGTGTCAGCATTGGCACACACCAGGGTATCTGACTCCGTTGGCCAGAGAGGGGAGGGACACAAAGTCTCTCTTTGCTGAGCTAGCTGGCTAATTGAAAGTGCCAAGGAATCCAGGGACTAGACTGCCTAAACAAAAGCAAACCACCAATCCTTAAAAATTGTGTTACTAAAAATGAGCTGTCCCCCGGGATGCTGTGGTCCAGCCAACTGCCTAGCTCACTCTCCCTTCTCCAGAGCTGTGCTCAGATGTCCCCTTCCCAGAGAGGCCTGCTCTGATTTCATTCTACTAAATACTTCTTCCCTCCTTTCACCCCTGAGCTGGACTCCCTATCTCTCTCCCACCCTTAATTTTTTTTAATTGCATTCCCTGCCGTCTGGCTATCTATTTTGCTTGTTGACTTGTGTATTATATGCCCCGTTCCACTGAACTGTAAGTTCCACGAGGCAGGGATTTTTATCTATCTTGTTTTCTGCTGTATCCCCAACAGCAACTATGCCCACCCAGCACAGAGTAGGCACACAAATATTTATTGACAGAACTTTAAGTGTGGTATTTACACTAAAATTCAAGCTGCTAATTAATAATACCATTTCTCTATTTTGTTTTTAATTTAAGACCACAGGCATCAACAAGTTTAGGCAACAGTTTGCCAATCAAAGAAAAAAAAAAGTCCCATAATAAAGGGATGTTTGCCCGAGGAGAGCCCATCAATACCACACAAACAAGTATCTTTTAATAACTGCTTCTATATTCTTAATCACCTATTTTAAACTATTTTTGTAATCTCTTCATTAACAACAAATATTTATTAGCATCTAATGGATTCTGAACCATGTTAGAACCTAAAAGGGCTTTTGACACACTTTTCTAAACATAAAATACTATTGCAAGCTTGCTTTCAGGAATTCTCTTTGAGTTTATAGGAAAACTTTCCCTCATCATACTAACCTCAGCTTAATTGTGCCCCTTATAAGATGTTAGGATTTTTAAATCTGCCACTCACTATTGTAAATAATGGAGTAAAAACAGTTTTTTGACCAGGCACTGTGGCTCATGTCTATAATCCTAGCACTTTGGGAGGCCAAGATGAGAGCATTGCCTGAGCTCAGTTCGAGATCAGCCTGGACAACATGGCAAGACCTCGTCTGGCGATCCTTCCACCTCAACCTTCCAAGTAGTCGAAACTACAGGCGCATGCTTCCTCTCCTGGCTAATTTTTGATTTATTGTAGATATGAGGTCTCGCCAAGTTGCCCATGCTGATCTCAAACCCGTGGGCTCAGGCAATCCACTCACCTTGGCTTCTTAACATTCTGGGATTACAGGCTGAGACACCAAGTCCAGCCATTCATTTACTTCTTTCTATAGCAATTATAGAACCCAGTGCTTTTCCTTCCAAGCAGTTATTATAATGTATGATTGTTTGTAGGAGTATTTGCTTAATATTGCTCTGCTCCATCAAACTATGGGACAAAATCACGTCTGTTTTGTTTATTGTTGTATTTCTAATGAGTAGCATCGTGTGTGTTACATAGTGGACACTTAGGTATTTGCTGAAATGAATTAATGAATGCACTAATGACAAGATATAAAAGAAGCAACATACTAGTTTCTGAGCATATAGGGATGAATAAATAAGACATGGTCCTTGCTGTTAGGGGGCCAAAGTCTAAGAATTTCCCAGCCCTGGTATGCTATGTACACTGGTGGGTCACAAGCAGGTTATAGGAGAATCTAGGTATTGATTTCCTTAGATATTGGGGTGGCCTCATCTGTTTCCTCTAGGGAAATACTATCATATCCTACACATAACACAGAGTCAGGTGACCTATATAGTAAGAACCATACTGCAGCATGCCAGGTACTATATAAAACACAAATAAGAAAACAACCATTTGTAGAAAGTGGAGAGTGAGTGCTGCTTTAGGAGGACAGAAAGGACATTTACAGAAATAACTTTTGAGCCATTTCTTTCTTTCTTTCTTTCTTTTTTAGATTAGAAAATATAGTTTATTTAGAAAGTAAATTAGAGCCAGAGAAAGAGAGGAGATTCACCTCTTGAAGTAGAGGAGGAGCCAAAGCCAGGAAACATGGCCTGGCCATAGCTCAAAGAGCTCACAGCCACACCACAGCTTAGCAAGGCAGTGGCCTAGCAGTGGCCTGAGCCGTTTCTTAGGGTGGCTGATGTTTGCAACTGGACAAGAAGTGAGGAGGAAGAGTGTGTGCGAAGACCCTTCTGCTCTTGCCTCACGCCTCTATTTGAAAATTTACCACATTTTAATGTTTTACTATATCTTCTTTGACAAATCTATATAGCCTCGCAAGGGCCCAGTAAAAGTTTTCTCAAATAAATAAAGAAACCAGGGAATGAATGACATGCTGTGCTTGCCCTTCCATCCAGGAACTCACGTGGTGTAAAACGCCTCTGTGGAGCTGTGATCCTAAAAGAACCATCAGAAGAACACATTTTAAAAGCCATGTCAATACCTCTTGTTGACACTTAGTTTTCTTGCTTAGAATTGCCTGTGAAAATCATTTGTAAGAAAAGCAAGAAGCAGTGTGCACTGTGAATGCTGAGGATGGATGTCGGGCTCAAGCTTCCACAGCTCTGGTCTTTGGTACCTGCTCCCAGAAAAGAAAAACGTTTTTCTTCGCTGTAAGCAAGTCCTGAGTCCGGGGATCAGATGCTTTATCAAGACTTAAGCATCGTTCCTCTCAACAGAGCACGCCTATGTTTTGTGTTAGAAAATACACACCAGAGAGAAAAAAAAGAAGAAAATACACAGCAGAGAAAGGTAAAACATAAATTAAAATGTCATCTTATAATCTAGAGATAGTCACTAATTAACAATTGCCTATATTTCTTCCAAATTATATATTACATATAAAGGCATAAAATTTTACATATGCAAATATATATAACTATATATCTAGTTTTTGAGCAAAATATTGGAATTACACTATATATAGGGTCTTATAGCCTGTTTTATTTTTCATGAACATTATATTATGATCATATTTCAATGTAATTTATTTAAATATTATTCCACATGATTTTAATGACTTTATAATACTCCATCATGCTCTTGACCTATGATTTATTCAGTCATTCCTCTCTTACTGGGCAAAATAAGAGTTTCCAGTTTTCTTTCTCTTTTTTGTTCTTTACTTTTATAAAACAATAACAACTACACTGCAATGAACATCTTGACACATAAATATTTGCATCTGTAATTGCTTATGATTAATTTTGCAAATGAAATTATAAGGTCAAACTAAAGTTTCTCTCTTTCCTGCATATACACACATGTACTATTTTCAGGCTGCTCTTTCTACTCAGAAAGGACTATGAATCTGATTACCTTTTCAATTCTAGCTTAGCTTTGTTATTTAAAATATACAGTAGGTGTGTGAAAAGACCTGGGTTTTGTAATCATCAGATGTAGGCTCAAATTCTGCCTCTGGTAGCTGGGTCAAGAAGTCACTTAGTTTCTCTGAGCCTTAGTTTCTCCATCTATAAAATGGGCCTAGATCAAAATGAAACAATGAATGCCAAGTGCCCAACATAGTGCCTGAACATAATAGACCCTCTATCAATGTCTCTTCCTTCTGAACCAGCAGCCTAGGGTGCACTTCCTATGTGTCTGTATACAATGAATCATAAAATTCATTCCTCTGAATATGTGGGCATCCATGAACAACCAAGGAGCAGGGCTGAGTCTCATCTTAGCTGTCTGCTCCACTCTACAGCTGAGGGGAGAGGCAGACTTCTCTAATTCTTTCTATCTTCCTTGTATTATGTTTGGGAAGACTATCCAATAAAATGATAAACTTCGTGTTGCTGGATACAAGATACCCATACAAAACTCTGTTCTGTGTGGGTGCTAAGTAATTGGCTGGGTTTAACAACTGGTTTTATGAATTACTTCCATATAATAGTTTCATAAAAAATGAGATTTAAATGATACGTTGGCAAAGGGCTCCACTCCAGACATACGAGCAGAAAGAAGAACCATAACTGTCATCTTCAGGTACAGCTCTAGTTGTCTCATATGGTTTCTCTCATGCTTTCTCTCAGCTGGAACTTCCATGAAAGGAGGAACTGTCTGTTTCTTTCACATCAGCACACCCAGTACAGGGTGCAGTGCCAAGCACACAGTCAGAGCTCAGTAAACATTTATCACATAAATCAATTTATTAATTTCTCAGACTCAGACCACTCCTCTCCTGAAGTAGGCATTCTTATTATTTCCATATTATTCTTATTATTCTCATCTCTAGGTGTGGTAATACTGAGGACATTGGAAATTTGACCAAGGGCACAGAGCTAGTAAATGGCAGCGAGCAAAGGACTAAACCATCTGAGGTCTGCATCTTTCCCTCTCTTCTGCATCTTTTATAGCTCCAGGGGCAGATGTGTGGGAGAGACAAAGACAGAAATTGACTACTTGGTCCCCTAAATCCTTCCTGGGTTGTTCTAAGGATCACACCAGGTTTATCATTTCACAGATCTGTCATCCTCCAGACCCTTCAAATGCCATCTCTTCTGTCTTTTTTTTGACATTCACGTCTTCCTTTTGTCCTCCCTATGCTCCCTGCCCCCTCTCTGAGCTCTCAAATACTCGGCATATCCCTTTGCTCTAGTTCTTCACACACTGTGTTGCCATGATATATTAAATCCCCATTCCTCTACAAGATTCTGTAAAGAGGCAGAAAACTGGGCCTGGACCCTCTCTGTTCTCCCACCGCCTCACCAAGCCCTGGAACGCTGGTCAGTTGATCACTGCTTTCCAAGTGGATAGATTTTCTGCTGGAATGTCTGGTCCTAACCACTTGCTTGCTGACGTCATTTTGTCTCATTCTTTCTTGCATGAGAACTAGCATTGTTTCCACATCTATTTTCTAAAAGTCTGGAAATCGTTTTCAAATACACGATAGACCTATTTAGCAGGTAACATGTAACTTTTACTGCCAAAAGAACTTTTTTTATTGTTATCTACTAAATATTTTTAAAATGCTGATAGGTCACTGTGTGGCCTTGCAATCCCTTCATCTTTAAGGTGAGAGTGATAATTCTCACTTCCAAAACTAACTACTTTATGAGATAGGTCTTAATTCTGGTTTTGCAAGCACTTAAAGCCATCATGTTTGCTTTCTTTTGAGTTGGAGTCTCACTCTGTTGCCCAGAATGGAGTGCAGTGGCACGCTCCCGGCCACCACAGCCTCAACCTGCTGGGCTCTGGTGATCCTTCTGCCTCAGCCTTCCAAGTAGCCAGAACTACAGGCGCGCACTACCACGCCTGGCTAGTTTTTGATTTATTGTAGATGAGGTCTTACCAAGTTGCCCAGGCAGGTCTCAAACCCGCGGGCTCAGGCAATCCATTCATCTCAGTCTCCCAAAGCGCAGGATTACAGGCTGAGCCACTGAGCCCGGCATGTATGCTTTTTAAAATAAAATTAAATCCAAAGAATGAGTTGGTCATAGTTTACTGAAACAGTAGCCTATTGTAGGTTATTTAGGTAATTTTCTTAATATTATGAATAATTTAGCAGTGTACATTTTTATAAACAAAACCCTCGTCATTTGTTTATGGATAAATGAGTCCACTGTGAATAAATAAATGGGCCTACTCTGAACAAGGCCATTTCTAGATTTTGAGGATATAACTGCGACAAAACTGATAAAAATCTGTGCTCTTTTGGACATTATGTTTCTGTATTTTAGATTGTTTCCATGGGGTAGAGTCCCGTGTTTCTGGATCAAACAGTTTTTAGGCCCCTGATACATATTACTGTGTCACTTTCCATTGCACCTGACCAAGTAGAAGTTTGAGTAGGAGCCTGATACATGCCTGTTCCCTCTACCTGGCATGCTCTTCCCCCAGATACCCACATGGCTCACTCCCTTACTTCTTCCAGCTTTCTGCTCAAATGCTGCTTTTATCAAAGTGTTCATTTCTGACCATATTTTATAAAACAATAACCCCATCTTTTTTTTTTTGGAGTTGGAGTCTCACTCTGTCACCCAGGTTGGAGTACAGTGGCACGCTCCCGGCCACCGCAGCCTCGACCTATTGGGCTCAGGTGATCCTTCCACCTCAGCCTTCCAAGTAACTGGAACTACAGGCACGCGCCACCATATCCGGCTAATATTTTTGATTTATTGACGAGATGAGGTCTTGCCAAGTTGCCCGGGTTGGTCTAGAACCCATGGGCTCAGGCAATCCTCTCACCTCGGCCTCCCAAAGTGCTAAGATTATAGACGTGAGCCACCACACGCAACCTGCCCCATCATTCTTAATCCCATTTACCCTGCTTTAGTTTTCTTACTTTGACTTATCACCACTAGCCATGTTATATGCTTGCTTGGTTATTAAATGTTTCCCCTCACTGCAGGGTGAACTCCACAAAGGCAAGGGCACTGCTTTGTTCAGCACTGTGTCTGTTCAACACTATAACAGTGCCTGGCATTTAATACATAGCTGCCAACTTATGGGTGTGCTTTTTTGAAGTCAGTCTAAGAAACAAGCTGTTTTTTTTATCACGAAATGACACTGACTTATAAAGTCAAGGATTCTGGCTCCCAGCCTCAGCCCATTTTCTTCCCGAAGTCAGTTGACACTTTCAGGGCTTCTTCATATGTATCACTATAAAGACATATGTGCCCGCACACACGAATACACACACACACACAAACATACATACACCCCTCCTGGCCTCTTTCCAAAGCAGCCTGAACTCACGCAGCTGCCATTCTGTGCCCTAGCATAAGGTTTCACCTAAATCTAATTTTATCATTTTAGTGAAAACATAGCCACTCCACTCCTCACCGACTATATGAGCTTGGGCCACTTAACTTAACCTTCCTGATCTTCAGTTTCCTTGCTTGTCAAATTTGGAATAATACTAACTCAAAGGACATCCAGTGCCCCTATGACAAGTGAAGAGCTTTGAAGTCATCACTCCTGTCCTCACAAGAAAAAAAAGCTGAAAATCTGATTAATTCCATCAGAGAATTTAGGTCACAGAGTAAACTTTGCTCTCCCCTAACCTTGTCTTCCCCTAAAAACAAAACAAAACAAAATGGAGAAACTAGTGAATACTGAGAATCACGGTTTATCAGGAGCAGCAGCTGCTGGAAACAGTAACCAATAGGGACACTTAAGTGATAATTGATGAATAGCTAGAGACTGAGTTGGACTGGCTTGGAGAGGTGAACTCCTGAGAGCTTAGGCTTAAGGGACACTTACACTTTTGTGAATTTTACCTCCAGGAACACCCACCAGGTTCTCTCAGTGAAGATCAGAGAAAAGTGCCCTCCAGCTTCAGGCATGGGGAGGGCAAAAGTTACCATTTGGACATCTTCCCAGATTGTTCTCCCTAACAAAATCTGCCCTTAAGAGAAGCTACGATAGTTTTATCTGGCCTGGGGAAATGGTAACTGGCCAACCCCAGCCCCCTCTAGCATTCCTGTCTCATATAAGGGGATTAAAAAAAGAATAAGAAACTCTTCTGAAGATCACAGCCTGGAGATTCTGGCCCAATAAAATATTGAGCTTTAATCATCAGCTCATAGACTGCTTCCCCTTCTCCATACGTCACCAACACATCAACAGGTCTCCAGTATAACAGTCAGTTACAACTGAGAGGGCTGCAAGGCACTTCCTACTTAGGAAGGAGTTTCTAGGGAAAGCCAAAGACACCAGGACAAAAATAAGGACAGTAGAAGAAATTGAATCCTCTGACATTTATGACTACAGCAGATTTTAAACACAGCCTAACTTCTAGCCAAGTAAACACAAAAACCTCACACGAAAGGCCTATTTATTTCGGTTCCTATTACTCTATATATTGTGTCTGTCAACAAAATATTACAAGGTATGTTAAACAACTAGCAAAAAAACATAGTCTAAAGAGACAAAAGAAAACCAGACACAGATGTGGCAGAGATTTTGGAATTATCAGGCTGGGAATTTAAAATTATGATTAATACACTAAGTGTCTCATGGAAAAAGGACAGCATGCAAGGACAGATGGCAACATAAGCAAAGAGTTTAAAACTCTAAGAAAGAATCAAAAGGAAATACTAGAAATCAAAATCACTGTCATAGACATGAACAGTGCCTTTGACGGGCTCATCAGCAGACCAAGGAAAGAATCAATGAACTAGAACACATGACAATAGAAACTTTGCAAACTGAAATGCAAGTGATAATAGTAATAATAATGAAACTCTCAAAACATGGTATCCAAGAACTGTGGAAAAATTGCAAAAGATGTAATATACATATATATATATATATATATATATATATATATATATATATATATATATATATATATAACGGGAATACCAGATAAAGAGAGAGAGGAGTATAAGAAATATTTAAAGGTGAGATGAAATAATAAATAAAAAGGCTGTTATAGTAAGTAGTTGGCTCATACTAAGTGATCAATAAATGGTAGTCATTATAACTACTATCACCATCATTATTATTATTAATTGATAGATCAACATATCAGAGGAAAGAAGGGTTGAATCAAAGGCAACCCTTTGACTTAGTTTTGATTGGGGGTTGGGGGCGGCCAGAGGGAGGACTTCTTTATTGAGATGGAGGAAATGTGGTGAAAATACACCACAATCTGATGGTGAACAAGGAAGAAGGGGAGAGAATTCACATAGGATGCCCTCCATATGATTCTGACTTTAATAGTAATAGCTTTCTTACAGAATTACTGAGAAAATTAGATAATGTATATCAGTGATTTTCAACTAGTAGTGAAGTTCCAAATCTCCTGGGTGCTCATTTATAATGTACTTTCCCAGGCCCCAACTCGGAGCATTTGATTCTATGCATGTAAGGGGGTGAGATGTTACAGCCTAGCATGCTGCATCTGTTAAAAGCACCTCAATGTGAGTCTGATTCAGGTGCCCCAATGACCACTCTTTAAGAAATATATATGTATGTTGATCAGAGCCTGGCCTGAAACACACTCAACAAATTTTTTCAATAGACAGAGGCAAGCTGATTTGGAGAGGGGAAAGGACAGGGCTGAAGACTGAGGGGATGAAACAGTGCAGGGGGAATATGGCAGGGAGTCCATGAGAGATGGACAGAATGATGGCGTAGGAACAGAGGGACCCAGTTTAGAAAACACAGACTCCTGGGGGGGACCTGTAGATGGGATTTTTAACTTTCTTTTTTTTTGAGTTGGAGTCTCACTCTGTCGCCCAGACTGGAGTGCAGTGGCCGCTCCCGGCCACCGCAGCCTCGACCTGCTGGACTCCGGCGATCCTTCTGCCTCAGCCTTCTGAGTAGCTGGAATTACAGGCATGCGCTACCACGCCCGGCTGATTTTTTGATTTATAGTAGAGATGAGATCTCACTGCCCAGGCGGGTCTCAAACCCGTGGGCTCAGGCAATTGCCTCACCTCAGCCTCCCTAAGGCGCGGGGTTACAGGCTGAGCCACCGAGCCCGGCTAGGGATTTTTAACTTCTACACCAACTCCTGAGAGCCTGGTTGTAGGAGCCAAGCTGACAGGTGGTGGTGTGGTTTTCCCAGAGTTGGAAAACCCAGGAGTATAGTGGAAGTTGAAAAGGCACGGGTATCCACCAGGAGGAGAGAGAACCAGAGTACTGTCAAGAAAGCAGGCTAGGGCTTCAGGTTGGTGATGTCTATGCTATCATTAAAAAAAAAGTCCTAGGACCCCACATCTCCAACCTTTACCTCATTTCTCTGCCCCTTTCAGAGCCAGGCATCTCAGGAAGGTTGTGTCTCCAACTGTTTTTCCCAATTCTTCACTGTCCATCCACTTCTCAGCACCCCCTCTCAGTCTGGATGTAGCCTCATTACTCCACCAAATGGCTCTTGACATTTTCTTCAATGGCCCCCACGTTGTCAGTGCACACTTCATCATCCCCTTGCACGCGTCCCTTAGCATCACAGAGAGGGCTGGCCACTCCCTGATTCCTAAAACATTCTTCTTTCAGGTCTTTCTGGTTTTATTTATTTTTCCCCCAAAAGCGGTGGCAGGGGAGTTCCCACACAAGAGAGTGTTCCAAACTGTCCCAAGATGAGGCTGGTTGGGATTTCAAAGAAAGAGGCACTAAAAGCCAGGGTGATCAGTCCAAAGCATTTATATGGGGAACTTATGTACAGACTGCATCAGTGATCCTTACGATGTCTGGCAGGAGAAATGGGGTGCTCTACTTAGGTGTCTGTGCAGCGAGGGGGCCAGGTATGGAGTTTTTATGGGGACTTAAAGAATTTGGCTCAGAGTCAGGGCCAGTTTCTTTCAGTTTGAGGCAACAGCCTAGATACCTTTAGCAGTGCTGGGAATGTTCAAGGCCCTGGTTTAGGTTAAAGTCTACCCGGAAAAACCTACAGCTGGGTCACAGAGCAGTCAAGGTACTCTGATCTTTCATCAGGACACAGAAAGAAAGTGGAGTGTGAGGGGTAGGGTGACTGAGGCACTCTACATCAGTACTATTGACATTTTTGGTCAGATAATTTTTTAAAATTATATTGTATATATTTGAGGTTTACAACATGATGTTATGAGACACATATAGATAGTAAAATAGTTACTAGAGTGAAGTAAACTAGCCTATCTATCATTTCACACAGTTACTTTTTTGTGACAATAGCAACTAAAATACGCTTATCAAAAATCTCTAATATAATACAAGTTTATTAACGTTAGCCCTCCTATTGTGCCTGAGATCTCTAGAATTGTTCTTGTTCATCCCACGTCTGCTATTTTGTGTCCTTTTTTTATTGTTTCTGGGCCAAATAATTCTTTATTGTTGGCAGATGTCCTGTGTATGGTAGGATGGTTAGCAGCATCCCTGGCCTCTGCCCACTGGAGGCCAATAGCAGCCCTGGACCCCACCAATTGTGATAACCAAAAATTGTTGCCAGACATTGTCAAATGTCCCCTGGAGGACACCATCATTGAGACTTGCTGCTCTAAATGTTGTACTCTCCCAAACTCATCCTGTGACCTTTTCTATACTTTCTCTACACTCTGTTAGATTCATCCATTCCCATGGCTTTAAGTACCATCTGCATGGTAATGATTCCCATTCACACTTCACTTAAACATCTGTGGCCCACTTTGATGTTCTAGAGCCTTGGCTGAGATGGAGGACTGATTAAGACAGGGGCTTTTCTTTGTCGCCCAGACTGGAGTGCAGGGCATGCTCATGACCACCGCAGCCTTGACCTCCTGGGCTCAGGTGATCCTCCCACCTCAGCCTTCCAAGTAGCTGGAACGACAGGCATGCACCACTATGCCCAGCTAATTTTCTGATTTGTTGTGGGATGAGGTCTCGCCAAGTTGCCCAGGCTGGTCTCGAACCCATCGGCTCAGGCAATCCTCTCACCTCGGCCTCCCAAAGTGACAGGGGCTTTTCAAATGAGACAGTGGGGATGTAAACCCCTTGCTAGCTGTGTGACTCTAACCTCTTAGCCCTCATTTCCTTCTCTGAAAAATAGAAATAATAAAGAAGTTAAAACTAAAGATGATCATTAAAGTCCTTGGCACATAGTACGTGCCTAAGTATTAGTTATTATCTCTTTCATTATCCTTAGGTCTACATCTTCAGGTAATGCACAAAGGGCTTTTGGAGTTAGAGTCATGTAATAATAGTGTTCAATAGACTGTTGAGAATTCAACTCTAGGGCCTAGAGACCTGGTTTCAAATCCTAGTTCTACCACTTTACTCTATGGCCTCTCTAAGCTTCCGTTTCTTCTTCTTTGGGAAATGGGAATATTAATAGCATCTACTTCAGTGAGTGAATCAAGTGAGATAATTTTAGGAAAAGCAATTAGCGTGATGTCTAACACATTGGCATTAATAAACAATAACAATTATTATTAGGGAAATAAGGAGATGCTGATCTCTAGCTGGATCTCACAGACTGAGAAAAGGGCAGCCTGGGCAGAGAGGAAGATATGAACAATGGGCTGGAGGCATGGAACAGTGTGCTGTGATCTGGGAATGGCAAGAAATGCTGGATTCCCAGCACAAAGGTTAGGGCATGAGATGAAACTGATCATCTAAATGCTCTTCATGTCGGTTTAGGACTATGAACTTTATCCTTTTAGCAACTTCAGACAGAAATTGTTTGCTTGTTTGTTTGTTTTTACAGAGAGTGTGGAGCACTGAAGAGATTTAGACTAGGGAACAACATAATGATTGCATTTTCATCTTAGAAAGATAACTCTCATCAATCTAGAAGAGCCTGGAGAAAATAGACAGAGGCAGGGAGGCTGATTAGCAGATTGTGGCAACGGCCCCAGTGAGAGATGCCAAGTGCTGTCCATCAGGAAAGGAATTCCACGGACATTCAAGAGCTAGCAACTGATGGGTCAAATGTGAGGGCTGAGTAGGACTCGGGCTTTGCGTTTGGCCGTGGGTGGTGGACTGCTTTCCATCGAGTCCTCTGCTGTCTCCCCATTCGGCCTGCCCTCTCCTCTTTTTCCTCTTTACCTAAGCTCATCATCTCATAACTGCCATAGCCCTGCCATAGCCCATAACTTCCTTGTCTCTTGTCCTCACACCCATTTGGCATAACTTCAACACTGAATGAACATATCTTTTTTTCTTTGTGCTTGCACCTTAGCCTTGCACCTGGAGAAAGTTACATTTCAGTGCAGATTGGTCAATTAACATCGTGTTAGTTCCCTAGGAATGCTGTAACAAATTGTCACACATTTGGAGGCTTAAAAGGACAGACGTTTTTTTCTTTCATAGTTCTGGAGTTCAACAGTTCGAGTCAGTTGCACTGGGCCAAAATCAAGACGTCCACAGGACCACACTCCCTCTGGGGGGGTACCTAGAGGAGAATTTGCTCCTTGCTTCTTGCAGCTTCTGGTAGCCATTAGCAATCTTGGATTTATGTGGCTGTATCACTCCAGTCTCTGCCTCCATCTTCACATGGCCTTCTCCTGTGTGTCTCAAAACTCCCTCTGTCACTCTCTTTTAAGGATACCTGAGATTGCATTTAGGGCTCACCCAGATAATCCAGGATAAATGCCACCCCTCAAGATCCTTAGGTTAATCACAGCCTCTGCCACATAAGGTAATAGTCTCAGGTTTTGGGGATTAGAAGCGCCCCTACAGTAACCCCTTTGTATCTGTGGGTTCCTTGTCCATTGATTCAACCAACTACAGATAGAAAATTAGAAAAATAAAAATAATACAGATAAAAAAATATAATGTGACAACTATTTAAAAGCATTTGCATTGTATTAGGTTTTGGTATCCATGGAAGGATTCTAGAACCACCCCCCCACCCCCACCCCCCGGATGCTAAGATCAAATTCTCTACTTAGTCTTGGATACCACTCTCTCTGCTTTCTCAAGAAACTTATATGGCTGGTCACCCTTTCTCTCTTTTATAGAGTCAATCTTTTCCTCTCAATAAGATCCCTCCCTTCAACTCATGTTTTAAGACTGCTTCCTTCATGAATGTCCCTTCTTAAAATAATAATAAAAACTCACAACAAACAAAGCTCCACCTCATGGCCAATCCATCACTAGGTCCTGCTGACTGTACCTTGTAAATATCTTTCTAATTTGCCACTTATTTTCTTCTCGGCCTAGTCTTCATCCAGTCTATCATCATGTACCCCTGGACAACCACAATAACCTCCTTGCTCTCATTTTTGGCACCTCACAGAGGTTCTGCTAAGCTGCCTTTAAGGTCAGGGACTTCACTTCATTCCCTGATGTCCCCAGCATCTAGAGAAGTACCTAGAACCCAGCAAATGCTTAACACACATTTGTTGAAGGTAGTCAAATAATTTATCACTATTTTCAGGAAGAAGGCAAAGTTTGTTAACAGCCTAAAAGACCCAGAAAGATCTGACCCCTACTCATCTCTCTACTTCACCTTGTGCCATCCCCCCTTGCTTCCTGGTTGTAGACACATTGAATATTCTCTATGAATATTCCCAGTTTCCTCCTGCCCCAAAGCCTTTGCAGGGAAATGGCAAGCTGCTTTCTTGGAAAAGCTTTCCTTAGCACCATTATATGCTCTCCTGCGTTCTCATTGCACATACATCTTTTGTAGAAATGTTCCAATTGTAATTGTGACTACGTATTTGGGAACTATTTGATTCTTGTCCATCTCAGACCATTCAGATTGCTATAACAAAATATTTTAGACTAGGTAACATAAACAATAGAATGTACTGCTCACAGTTCTAGAGATTGAGAAATCCAAGATCAAGGTGCTAGCAGATCCTTTGTCCGGTGAGGGCCTATCCTCATAATGGTGTCTCCATGCTGCATCCTCACATGGAAGAAAGGCAAGGGAACTCTCTCAAGTCACTGTTAAAAAGACACTAATCCTATTCATGAGGGTAGATCCCTCCTGACTTAATCACTTCCCAAAGGCCCAAGGATCCTCCCATGACAGGGCAGGGGGGCATGTTACTAAATCAGTTTGCTCTGGCCTGAACCTAGGTTTTTACTTCTTCGGAATAAGATGCAGGCATGATCCACCCTGTATCCCCTCTTCTCACTGTGGTCCAATCTGTCTCTGCAGAACAAACCTGCTTTAGCAATCTCTCTCCCTGGAAACTGAGAATGGTTTCCCTAGAGACCAATGGATTGACTTTCTTAGAGGGCAAAAAGTGCAAGCATGTACCTGAAGAGTGGAAAGCTTCCTCTCAGACCACAGTAGTGGCTCCCTGCTTTTGCCATTTCCAGCCTCTCTCTGGGGGATGAACTTTGTACCCTCTCTCAGGTGCCCAGACATTGGGTGGAAGCATTTTCCCAACACCTGGAACAAGAAATGGTTATTCTGCTTGAAGTAAATATCACCCTCGATCTGCATTTCCGTGACCTGACTTCCTCACTGGAAGGGACCCTCTTGGATACTAACTTTGCCCTAAGTCAAGCCCAAGTCTGTGTCTCCCTTTAAACAAGGAATTCTGGAGAACCCAAATCACAGCTGGGGCAGTTTCCAGAAGAAGACTCGGGGTCTCTGGGGCACCTGAAAATTGAATAACCAGGTAGAGCCTAGCAGCATGCTGGAGGAAGTAAAGGGTGCAGAAGTTACATAAAAATGGGGAGTGAGGAAGGATTCGAGGAGAGTATAACTGAGTAAGATTCTGTTGGACAAGTAAGAGTGAAAGGATGAAGAAGGGGGGTTGTTACCTGTAGAGGCCTGGAGGCGAGAGGAAACCATAAAAAAACAGAGATGGAGCATAGGCTTTGGAAAACAACATCTCAGAATGGATTCCTGGTTCTACCTCTTATTAACCAGGTGACCTTGGACAAGTCTCCAAACCTGTTTCCCCATGTGTAAAATAGCAACAATAATAGCATCCTCAAAGGATGGGCGTGAGGGCTGCAATGCGTAATGGGTGGAAAGCGCTCAGTGGAGTCTAGCAAGTAAATGGCGGATGAGTGTCCTATGGCAGGGGACTGACCACCTCATGCCATGGGAAGCCAGACCACGAAGGCCCTGTAGGTCACA
This sequence comes from Cephalopachus bancanus, assembly GCA_027257055.1. NCBI lineage: Eukaryota > Metazoa > Chordata > Mammalia > Primates > Tarsiidae > Cephalopachus > Cephalopachus bancanus. Next base: position 3,308,154 of record JAPVLO010000289.1, on the reverse strand, counting down.
GGAGGTAATTTATTGATGCCTCCCTCGTCTTTACCAGTTAGAGCTTGTTGGTCAGTCTTCTAGAGGTTTAAGGGCTTCTGAGTGGGTAACTCATTCCTCCCCTTGGTACTGACAGTGATGGCAGACCAAGATGACCAAGCCCTACGGACACCCCTCCCATCTGAATGTCTACCCTGGGCCACAGGGCTAAGATGGGGAGGCTGACACTGTGCCCCAACAGGGCTTCCTACTACCCCAAATGGGGCTCAGCTTTTGACCCTGGTAAGATCTATCTGAGAATCAGACTAACACCTGGTTCCTCATAGAGCAACTTAGTTGTGCCAAGGATTTTCTCGCCGTGGGGACATGCAAACTACATTTGTCCTGTGTGGTCGAGAATGAGGCTTTTCTCCACAAGTGCATCACTCATAGATTGCAGGCTTGTAAGTAGGAACGATGATTAACCATTTTGTTCATCCACCTGGCAAACTCTGACTCCTTTTTTTAGACTCAGGTTCCAAGCCATTTCTCCTGTGAAGCCACTGAGTTCCTCCTCCCCCACCCCAGTCCCCAGGAGAAGCCCCGTCCTCCTGAGGCTTCCACTGTGTACCGCTGTGGAGAATTTTCCTTTCCTTTGTCCCTCTTAGCCTCCACCTTCTAGACTACAAGTCCTTTGAAGGGAAGCTTGTTTTAATCATCTTGGAATCCCCGGGGTCCAGCACAAAAATTGACTCTGGTAGTTAATTAATAAGTGTTTGTTGAACAAAAGGATGGCTACATTTTATGCCCTTTTCGTTTGTTATTAAATATTAAATATGCCTATTTACATATCCTGCCTCACTGAAGAGGTGTTGCTTGTCCCTGCACAAAATGGTCCCCGATGACTGTGATCTGATACTTCTTACGTCTTTTCCCCGTAGGTCTGTTTCTAACAGCAACCCCATCTTCCAAATGCAGTTTTGCACATGTTACTAAATCGGTGTGCTCCAGCCTGAACCTAAGTTCTTGCTGCTTCTGAATAAGATGCAGGCTGGAAATATAGATCCAGGCAGACCCAGAAGCCCCATGTTCACAATTCTACTAATTCTTAGACTGATTATGCAGGTTACTGAATAGATAGTCTTGCTGCTTCTTATCCTTTAAACTCTCTCTGCTTAGCCTTGTCAGTTTCATCAGTAAAGGTGGGCATGGGGGACACAAAGACTGGGAAATCTAAGCCCTCTCTACTTTGCTTCCATTTAGCCAGGTTGTAGCTTACTTTGGGGTTTGGGAACAAAAAGTCTGACTCTGTTATTAGTAAGGAGTGATAGTCATTTGAGATCCGCTCTCTGAGTAAATTAATCCAATTTGGCCATTCTGTTTGGGGGAAAAAAGAAAGCAGGAGGAAATTAAAGGGCCTATTTCCCCAAGTTCTCTGACTCACCAATGGGTTTCTGGCAGGAGTTGCCAGAAATCCCATTTATTGTATTGCCTGGCTATTGAGTAGGGTCTTCTGGGGGTACATACAGCTCAAATGTAGCTTTGGAAGCTGCTTGAATTTTGCTCAGGCCATATGGCTATTGTTGAATACTCTGCCTCTTGAGCAAACAGTTTACCCAACTGGAAGAAATCTGGCTCACTAGATTTACTGAACACCTATGTATACCAGGCTCTATACTGCATGCCCTATCTACTTTACCTGTCATCTTCACAAGCAGACTAGGAGAAAGGTGTTATGAGCATTTTAGAGAGGAGGCAAGAGACACACAGAAGCTAATTTTCTTCAAGCCCAAACAGCAATGATTTTCCAAACACGTGGAGTGTTTCTTCCCTTGGGTGTTTTGCAGAGGGGAGAAAGAAAGTCAAAGCCTGTTTCCAGTTACTGTGGATTTTTGAGAAAGGGGAGCATTAAGCATAGTAATCAGATAAGGCTGCCTCTTTTGAAGCTTTTGACTGTAATTCAGTTAGAATGCTAGGGAAGGGACTCTCATGCTCCTGTCCTTCCCCCAGCCCAAGCTGCCCTGGCCTACCTAAGGCTGCCAGAGACTTCTGGGTCCTAATTCTTTTCCACCTTGCAGCTAAGTGGACCAAGTGAGCCCAGTCCAGTGTCTTCTGTGTGGGCTGTTGAACAGGAAGTGATGAAATGGCAGCAGATACAAAAGACCATCAGTGGGAAGGGAAAAGAAGGGTTGATGCAGACCAGGGAGGGCAGTGGCAGCATTCCATGGATTCTAAAATGCCCATTTTTAACAATGTAACATTTCAGACATCAGAATGCACCTTACGATTGGCATGCCCATGACAAGTAGCATTCCTTTTCCCCCAGATAGATGTTATTGCTTCATCGATGCCCTCTTATACTCAACGGCATCTTGGACCCAAGGGACTAGGGTGGGTGTCATCTTACATGTCAAGTCTGATCAATCAGTGGAGAGACTGTTTGGAGTTTGGGAGGAGAAGGGCCTGATGCTCTGTCTACGGCAGTGGAAAATATGATCATTGAATGGGCCATCACTGCATGGGAGATGGCATGGAATCCCAGGTGTCAGGTATTTGCACCTTCATGCGATAGCTTTGGGATTAAATGAAGCAACACCTGCCATATCATCCATAGTCAACTGGCAGACACAAAACACAGGAAGCATTTCCAATGGACCAGGTCAGAGGCCTATCTCTTCTTATACAGATTTGTGACTACGGTCTTTTTAAATATTTTTTTAAAGTATTGATCTAATTATAAAAATAGTATATGCTTGTTGTAAAACAAAGATATAGAAGTATATGCAATAAAAAAATTTCACTGTATGGATGTTACTATTAATGGCCATATAGTTTTTACCTTTCTTCTACTGCAAACAAATGTGTGTGTGTGCGCACACGCATGCACACATACAGTCTTATATACCTGTAGAGTAAAGAGAAGTGGAATTCTGGGGAGACATTATTATTACTATTATTATTTTATTTTTAGAAAGCAGGGTTTATTGAGAGGACAGAAAAGTTCCCACAGTGGGAGGGAACCTGAAGGGGTTGCCCAGAAGACATTATTTTTAATGGGCACAATATAGTTTCCCTTGAGGCATGGCTTGAGGATTATTTCCTATTTTTCCACAAGTATAAATACTCTGAAAAACGTCTTTGACCAGTGTCTTAGTCCATTTGTGCTGCTATAACAAAAATACCACAGACTGGGTCCTTTATAAACAATAGAAATTTATATCTCACAGTTTTGGAGGCTGGGAAATCCAAGATCTAGGCATTAGCAAGTTCCGCATCTGGTGGGGGCTGTTCTGCCTCCAAGATGGTGCCTTGTTGCTGCATCTTCCTGAGAGGACAAATACTATGTCCTCATGTGGTGGAAGGGAGAAAATTCTCCCCCTTAAACCCTTTTATAAAGTTGCTAATTCTAGTCCTGAGGGCTCAGTCTCCTAAAGACTTCACCACTTAATACTATCACATTGGCAATTGAGTTTCAACCCATGAATTTTGGGGGATTATGTTTTAGATTAGTTTCTTAAGATGCTTTCTCAGAAGTGAGATTACTATCTTAAGGGGTGTTAACATGCTTACACTTTTTGATAATTTGTGAGTTGCTATTTCAAGGATGTGGCTGATTGACCCTTGTAACTGTGGATAAACTTAAACTCAGTAAGAAAGGTTTTGTATTTCCCCTGCCAGAGAATAAGAGACAATTGGAAATAACTCAATGTGTATCCATGTTGGCTGTTTGGTAATGTCTTTGACCAGAATGGAGGAAGTCAATCCTGCCCATGTGCAGTGAGCCAGGGGCTCAAGGTCTTAGGGACAATATTAAGGCTCTAGATCACTTTGGGATTTACCTGCCTTCACTGACTTGCTCATAGTAGGCTGGGGAAAGGTCCATGCTGCCAGCACTTCAGGCGGGATCGCTAAAGTGCCAAGCACTGCCTTTCCTTCTCATGGTTCAAGTGCAGATGGCCACAGAGGGCTGAGTAGTTGATGACATTCCCTGGAGTTATCCAGCCTTGGGACTGATTTTTGGGATAATCCTTTGCAGGGGAGAAAAAGAAAAAGAAGGGGAGTAGAATCTGATAGCAGCTTCCTGTTCCTGGACACCCTGCTGGTGATGCCTCAGGAATTTCCTTTCTTTGTGTGTATCATAGTAGTGTTTACTGTTCGTGGGAATACATTCCTAGTTCTAAGCACTTGTCACACAATCTCATTTGATACAATCCATTTAACTCAACCACCAAGAGCCTAAGTAAAATACAGAACTAGCAAGGAGATTCTAGGTGTGAACCTATGAAAGGGTTTCATTGGTGAAACAGACCTGTCAGTTGAAGACCATATTTATACCCAATATATACATGGCTTGATCACCTACTAAATGCCAAGATGAAGAATCAGAGGCTGAATAACTCGCTTCAGATCATGCAAGAAGGCCGATGTATAAGCACTGAGGTAGACATTTATAGCAACATCATTTATTTAGACCCATGTAACTATTGCATTATTTTTGGCTAAACTTGATTAACAGTCAATTGAACATAATATTCATTTATTGCTAATGGGTGCTTTAAAACAAGTTCTCAGAGTGAGGGTTTTTTTTTCTCTATTTTTATACTCACATTAAAAAAGAAATATAGACCCAATCTTCTTCAAAAGATTTAAGGTAGCTCATATCTGGTTTAATCTAAAAGTAATCCTTTAAAATAGAATTTTTAAATGATCATTTTAGTAGTGCTTTGGGGACTTAAATTGAGAAAGCCAAGAAGCTTGGTGTTGACTCACACTATTGCTTTTACATCTGCAAAAGACAATGCACTATTTTTTCATTTCAATTCAGGTAACACTGCTTGATCACCTACTAAATGCCAAGCTCTGCATTTGGCTAGTAAGACCAATATGCATTGCATGGCAGCTGACAGCAGACTAGCAGACTTGTGCTACCAAGATGAACACAGGGCATTCCAATTTTGCAAAGCAGCTTTTAGGTCCTCTTTTCAGGACCCAGGGATTGCAAGGTATTGAGTGAGACTCTTGTACATTCCAAGGCTGGTGTCGGACCCATTTTCATTGGCAAAGGCTTTCCTGGCACATGCTGCATTTTCCTATGTTCAGATGAGAAATTTAACTTTACTCTCCAAAAATATTATTAAGGAAAGTATTACAAACCACTTTTTTCAAGTTGAGACTGAGCAAATGACCAAGTATAACCGGTTCAGGATCTCAAAACAATGTCACTTAAAAAAAAATTTTTTTTATTGAGTTGAAAGTCATTGAGGTCACAAATAAAAACAGTTAAGTTCACTTAACAAAAAGTTAACCCTTTTGTTCCTAAGGAAAGCCCAATAATAAAATAAATGACACATTGATTTTAAGAATCAGTGTCAAAGTGTTTTAGTTTTAAAATTAACATCATTATTTTCAGATAAGCATTAACTAAAGGATCTTAAAAATTAGCTTTTTCTTTGTTTACAAATTTGACAATAGGGCTTCTCTTCTCTTATTCCTGCCTTAAAGATGGACTGACCCTTTTGCAAAACGCTTCTTATATTTCTAGAGAACTTAATAGTGCTTAATTTGTGTTCGTGTTCATCCTCTTGTTTGAGCTCTGTGACAGCCTCAGGATGGAGAAAGAACTGGGTTCTTATCAAGATTTTACAGATGAAGAATCAGAGGCTGAACAACTTGCTTCAGGTCACCCAGCCTAAAGTGGCAAGATCACTTAAGCCACAGTTCAAGCATATTTCATGGAGCATGCTGTGTTTCCAAATATTTGCAAGATTGGACACTTGAACGGAAGACCTTTACCAAAACTCTGCTTGCTATTTGGCAATTGAAAAAAGTTAATTTTTGGATTAGCTGGGACTCCTGAAATATCTTGAAAAATATGTGCATTCAACTAATGGATGCAATACATCAACTAAGTATTTATAGGCTCCTTGTATTTTTATACTTGTTATATCTTTGTAAAATATTGATCAAACTGAGTCAGACTCTTTGGAATAAGCATCTCACTATTATTTAACACTGTGTTATATTTTATTGATCATTTGCCTGATTGATTAACTTATACAATACTTGGTTTTAAGAAGGCTTTGCTATTGAACAACTGAACAATTTTTTAACTTACTTTTCTTATGAAATAACCCTGGGGCAAGGTACTGTTTAGAGTAGTTGAATCTTATTGCTAATGTGTGGGTAAAAAATGTAAGATATGTTACAACACATGGATGTAGTCAATCTACAAATGGCCAGAGGGCCCCTGTTCAAATTTGAACCACCTTTCAGACAACTAGCTTTACCTTACAGCTCTGCAGAAAGTCCTTACTAGGTCCCAAATGGAAATTAGATCTACTTTGTCACAACCATCAAACCTAAGAGCTTAAAGCATACAGGTATGCTTTAAGTCACTTGGGAATGGAGAGAAATAGATTCAAGCAATATTTCAGAGGTAGAAGTTGACTTGTAGGGTTTAGCGATGACATTGAAATTTCTAGTTTGACGATGCCAGAAATTGAGATAGAGAACAAAGGAAGGGCGGGGACTGGGAAAAGGGGGTCACTGAGTTTGAGATAACGTATCTTACTCCTGAGGAGTTTATAACTTGGTTTGGGAATGCAGGGTTGACAGAAGAGAAGAACAGATAAGTAAACAAATGATAAACTACAGTGTGATAAGGGCAGAGATGGAGATCTGCAAAGCATGCTGGGAGAACATTTCATGGAGGTTGGGGAATCAGAGAACATCTTCTGATGGGCGTGACACTTGGGCTAAGGTATAAAAGAATTAACTAGGGAGAGTGTAGCACAGGGTGTTCAACGCAGGGGGGGACAATATGCACAAAGACTCCAAAGATAAAAGGGCAGCCAGTAGACCAGGCAAGTTCAGTGGACTGGAGGGTTTAGGGTAGTGAAAGACAAGGTAAGCAGAAGCAGCTCAGTCATGAGAGAGCCTGGGGGTAGCAGTCAGCACTTATACTTCAAGAGAGGTACAGCAGAATAGTTCAGAATATGTTCAGAAGGTAGAATTGTCAGCATGTGGTGACCTATTGGATGTGGAGGAGAAGAGAGAAACACAAGTCCAAGGAGACTCCAAGAATTCTGCCTTGATCAAGATGAGGAGTTTGAAGGAGGAGCCCAGGTATGAGGGAGAAGGATGATGAGCTCCATTTGAGATGTATACAGTTCAAAGTCCCTTTAGTCATCCAGGTAACTGAACATCATTAGAACATCGTATTTGAGCATATGGACTCTGAAAGCAGACCGCCCTGGTTTGAATCCCAGCTCAGCCACTTGGGAGATATATGACCATGGACAAGTTACCTAATTTCTCTGTGCCTCAGTTTCCTTGTTAATAAAATGGTGATAATAATAGCACTTGTCTTATAGAATAGTAGTCATGTTTAAATTTTATATATTATATATTTGCAATATATAATATGATTTAGCAGGAACTGAATAATAGCTTAATCATTGTTATTAAAGACTATTATTTTTATCATGTGGTTCTGAGGCTCAAGGAAGGGACCTGGGTTGGCACCATCAAGGCAGAGTCTTAGGTTAAGATGACCATTATGTATCTGTTAGGAGGTATCTGGCTGTAAGAAATAGAAAACCTAGTCAAGACTTTTATCATGGGTTCTTCAATTGTTTAGCAAGGACTTTGGAGATAAGTGGCTTCCACATTCTTTCAGCAGCTCAGTGATATCAGGTCCCTGGATCAGTGGTTCTGTGATCCACTTGGCTTTTCTCTCTGTTCCATGACATGGCTGTGCTAACTCAAAGCATCTCACCGTCACCAACAGTGTTCCCAATAGGAGGGAATGAGGTTAGTAGAGGGAAAACGCTGTCTTCGCAGGCCTCTATCCTTCTATCAGAGAGGAAAATTCCTAACTGACTTCCCTGTGTGTCTCATTAGCCAGAACTGATCACATGGTCACCTGAAACTCAAGGAAGGAGAAGAGGATAGCCACGGTTGGTTGAGACTATTCATGATTCAGTCTCTGGGGTTGGACACATTAAGCCCTAAACAAATTGGGACCATTTTAGCAAGGAAGAAGGAGAAAATGGTTGTTGGGCCAGTAATTAAAAAAGTCTGCCCCAAGTCTGCACAGAGAAATTAGGTAACTTGCCCATGGTCATACATCTCCCAAGTGGCTGAGCTGGGATTCAAACCAGGGCAGTCTGCTTTCAGAGTCCATATGCCCAAATACGATGTTCTAATGATGCTCAGTTACCTGGATAACTAAAGAGACTTTGAACTGTATACATCTCAAATGGAGCTCATCATCCTTCTCCCTCATACCTGGGCTCCTCCTTCAAACTCCTCATCTTGATCAAGGCAGAGGGAAGAGAAGGAAGACATTGAGAGCAGGGAGAGGACAAGAGGAGAATCCAGTACTCCATGGCATTCACAAACCTTTCAGGAAAGGGGAGTCAGGGAAGAAATTTCAAATGCCAAGGAAACAGGAGGAGGAAAAGCCAGAGAAGTGCCCCAACAGGAAGAGTTTGGGGTGGGGCGTGTCTATAGGGGTACATCTGGTGGAGTTTTGAGCAGGATGAGGCTATAAAGAGCTGTCAGAGTTGACAGTGAGGAGGCCGTAGTGACCATTGCCAGATGGGTGGCACCAAGGGTTGAGAAGGGAATGGCAATCTTTGTCATATGCAGTGGGTAGGAGTGCCAATTAATCCAAAATTTCTACTGATTTGGCACTGTGTATGAAAATTTAAAATGCTCAACCCTTTAACTCTGAAATTTTCCTTCTAGGAATTAATTCAATCAGTAGGTTTAGACAAGCGGGGGCTGATGGGGGTACAAGGATGCTAATTGTAACCTTATTTATTATCACAAAAAAATTAAAAAGAGAGGGACAATCAATCTTAGAGTTTAACATACAGGATTAATTAAAACAAATGGTAGTATTTCTTGGCAATGGAATACTACGCACGTTGAATAAGGGCTGAAGTTCTGGAGTCCTGCATTGAGGTTTGAATCCTAGCTCTGCCATTTACCAGCTGTTTGACCTCAGCTCTCTGGGAAACTTTCTGGGACCCAGTTTCTTTAGCTGTAAAATAGGATAATTATAGTACTAACTCATAGAGCCATGGTGAGGATTAAAGAAGTTGATATAAGGAAATACATTTACTATGTTTGGCATTGACTGTTATGCAGTCATTTAAAAAGATTCAGCAGATCTGTATGAATGGAAATAGAGAGCTGTTCATGAGATATTAAGAAAAAGAAATGAGGTTACAGAATATCAAGTTAAAATGATCCAACAGTTAAGCAGTGGCTTTATCTGGGTGGTGGAATCATGGGCACAATTCACTTTCTATTTTATATATATCTGTATTTTCCCTGTTAGGACATAAAGATTTAATAATGTCTAATTCACTTGACCAACTATAAGCCACAAGAAGAAAGCCACCATTTTTGTTTTGTTTATGAAGCTACCATTCACCATATGTCATAATATCTAGCATATCGCAAGCAGGCAATAAATATCTGTTGAATGAGGGACTAAAAAATAGCAGTTGTGTTTAGAAGGAAATTCCATAGACCAAGAGTTAAAAGATGTAGTAGTTCTGTGTCAACAAGGCCCAGGGTAAACTTCAGGGACAAGGCAGCAAAAATGGAGCAGAGGTCAGGGCTGAGAGTTGTAGATTGGTCCTCAGTGTGGATGCTGCAGTTTCTCGAAATGTGGACAGCATGAGAGAAAAAGAGGGGGAATAAGCCCCAAAGTCCTGTGATCCAGTCCCTGGCTTTTCTCAGCACTTCCCAAACAGGCTGAATCTGAGAGCAGAATCATATTTTACAACTGCAGGGGTTTTGAGTGCCATTGAATCATTTTTACATCCGAAAACCCAGGCCCAGAAATGTTGAGTGAGTTCCCAAGCTCCCACAGGACCTGAGATACACCCCCCTGGGCCTGTGTCTCCCAGTTCCTGCTCGAGTGCTGGCTCCTCCCTCCACGCGTGGATATTTCTGATATAAATGAAGTTGTTTTGAGAGAACATTCACTGGATCCTGGAGAAACCCATTTCTCTTAAGCACAGTTCAATGGCTTGTGTCTCTAAAGTTCACTGATCGCCTGTCGCTCTTGCTCTTTATTTGTAAAGAACACAGAGACTAGAAGTGGAATTAACTCACCCACATTTCCCATTGTCCCTAGGTCTTTTGTGCAAGCGTTGATTGTTGTTTTTATTGTTGAAAGCAGGATTGTTCTCTTGGCAACACACATCCAGAAAGAGCCCAGTGAAGGACTCAGCAGGTGACACCGTTGATGTTTGACCTTACAGTTTGGAGGAATAAAAGAAAAAAGACCAAAAAAAACCACTAATTGAGCAGAGTGTCATTTTGAATTGGTTAGCATTCTATACTATTGAATGCCTTGAGAGAAAAGACATTTGGTTATTTTCAAGTCCATTTAGGAATTTAGAATATCAGCCAACTGAGCTCCCAAGTACAGGCCCTGAGGGGATTCAGTTTAATGAATATTTAAGAACAACTTGTTGTTAACATATTACAATTAGCACAGGTAAATGGTGGATTCGGATGTGCTTTTGGAAAACAGCCATTCTCACTTTTATATCTTAATCATTACTTACCCATACATTGTTGTTTTTGCCACGATGAAAGGATGTGTTTAGTAAAGTAAGGTGATGTGGCAGAAGAGAAAGTCTGAGATTTGACATCAGACATGACTGGGTAGAATTTTGGCACTGCCCGTTATTAAAGTTGTGCGAGCCTCAGAAATTTGCTTAAATTCCCTGAACCTCAGTTTCCTCCTCTGTAATATGGGGACTCATAATACCTATTTTAGAGGAGTGTTCCACAGATTCAATAAAATCATTTCTTAAAGGCCTGGCGCATAACTCAATAAACTCCAACTTCTTGCCCTCAAAGTTAAACTTCGATTCCCTAACCAAATGAAAAGTCGAGTTATAGGCCGGGCGCAGTGGCTCATGCCTGAAATCCCAGCACTTTGGGAGGTGGAGGCAAGAGGATTGCCTGAGTCCAGGGTTTCAAGACCAACCTAGGCAACTCAGCAAGACCTTGTCTCTACAATAAATCAAAAAATTAGCCAGCCATGGTGGTGTGCACCTATAGTTCCAGCTACTTAAAACACCAAGGTAGAAGGATCACCTGATCCCAGGAGATAGATGGAGGCTGCCATCGCCTGAGCATACCACTGCAGTCCAGCCTGGATGACAGAGTGACTCCAACTTAAAAAAAAAGAAAAATGCTACTTGGAAGGCTGAGGCGGAAGGATCGCCGGAGCCCAGCAGGTCGAGGCTGCGGTGGCCGGGAGCGGCCACTGCACTCCAGTCTGTGTGACAGAGTGAGACTCTAACTAAAAAAAAAAAAAAAAAAATGTGGTTCTTTACCCACAATTTGCATGTAAATTTGTCTTTATTCAAAGAATGCCATGAGTTGCTTCACTCATCTGCAGCCTGAGAAAGCCAAGGTAAGGAGCGAAGCTAAAAGCAGGTTCATGCAGGCTCACCTGGAAAAGCAGCTGCCACGGAAGCGGCGGACTATCTAAATTTGTTCCTCACGCTTTTCCTTCCTAATTCCTGAAGGTGTGTGGGTGGGATCATGTCAGATGAAGACAACCAAAAAGAGCCATCAAAGCCTCTGGAGTGGAAGGAGGTCCGCCTGTTTACGGAACCGGAGCCTGATGGATGAGACACAGTGGCAGGAGAGGATGTCTGAGAAGTCAGCAGGGACCAGATCGGTTGGGGAGTTGCAAGCTGGCATTTCAGTCTGGATTTTAAGTGCAACGGAAAGCCATTGGGTGTCTTTAAACAGTGAAGTGACATGATTTGATTTATTATTTTAAATGTGCACTCTGGCTTCTGTGGGAAGATTGAATTGTAGGGACTAAGTATGGAAGCGGAGAGATAAGTTAGAAGGTTGCTGCAGTGGTTTATTGAGTTTGGGAGCTCTAGGGTGCTGGAGAGAAATATTGTGAAGGTAAAACAGGCAGGCAGTCAGAGGTGAGGCTTAAATGAGAGTGCCAAATGTGTCGTAAACACCTAACAAACACAAGTTCCCTCCCTCCTTTGTGCTGCAATGACATCAACAAAGTGATGCTTTTCTCTGGAATTGGATTTAGGAAGATGATAAGTTAATAACCACATTTTCTCAGCTGTGGGTTTGCTCTTAGGAGGAGGGCTGACTGGGAGATGGGGGCCAACTCTTACAGATCACAGCCTGCCAACTGGGAACCCTTGCCAATTACCAAACAAGGGAGAAAGTACGCAGAGGCAAGAAGCAGGAAAGGAGGGAAGAGCAGATGGAAAAAAAGACTGGAAGGAGCGATTCAGGAGCCTTGAGACAAATGTGAGGGTGTTGCTATGCGTGGCAGGTGCAGGTAAACTAGCTGGATTTGCATCCTTAAAAGTGACAATATAGGTATATCAGGGCAGTCTGCTGTGATTAGAAAGGGAAAGACTCTTCTGGAGGCCATCTCATCTAACTTTACTTTAGAAAATTGAGATCAAGAGAGAAGTGACTTGGGCAAACCACACAGATAATGGCAGAGGCAGGGCTGGTAGCAAGATTTAGTGGGAGGAGATGGATTTTTAAAGTAAGAGAGACTGGGCGCAGTCATTCATTCAACAAACACGTACCAAGCTCCTGGTCTATGTTAAACCCAAGTCTAGGCACTGGAAACACAGAGTGACATAAAACAGACAAGGTCCCTACCCTTAGGAAGCTTATATTCTAGTTCTCTCATAGCTACTCTGTCACCACAGGACAGCGATTTTGCCTCAATGAATCAGTTTCTTCTTTCTCTAAAGAGGAAGTAGAAATGCCTCTTTAATTTTATTTAGTTCATTTGTTCATTTGTAAATATTGATTAAGTATACATGACATGCCAGGCACGGTACTAGATGCTGGTGACTCAAAAGTAAGCAAGGTAGACCCAGTCCCTGCTTTCTTATGTGATAGACCAGACTCAAGATGGTTATTATCCTAAATGTCCATAAAAATCACCTGGGGAGCCCTTACTAAATCACTGTCACCTTGGCTCTACACCCAGATATGCTGATTCAGCTGGTATGGGGTGGTGGCTAAGTAGACATCTTGATTTTCACGAACCTTCTGGGTGGTTCTCGTGTGTGGGGTGGGGGTGGGGGTGAAGAACTGCTGGAGAGGGACAGATAAGGCCATGAGGGTGGTGGCTGTGTGGGTAGAGAGTGCAGCCCCCATGGGATCCAGGTCCTGGGGCTTGGGAAACACATCCCAGAGGAAGTGACATGTCAAGCAAAACCACAAGTAGGACTAGTACAGCAACAAAAAGAGGGAGCAGCGTGTGAGAAGGCGGAGCCCCCAGAGGTTTCTCTGAGAGTAGCAGGGGTAACCACGTGGACCACAGTCCACGGCCGAAGACAATCTCTCAAGCCACTGTTTCTTTGTCTGTTTCTCTCTCTTCCCCTTTGTTCTTCCTGGCCCCACTCCCTTCTTGTTAACGTTCTTTCTCCTACAACATACCATGATTCTCCAGCTTCTAGTAATTATCTGAAAGTGCTTCCTCCTGTCATCCATCTCCTAGCCACTGCTCCTCAGCAAGGCGGGAGCCACAGGGTGAGCTCCCTGCTCACAGCCTCCAGCTCACCTGCCTCCCCCAGCAGAGGGAAATGCTCCCGTTTCTGCATGATTTGATCAGCGTATTCCCCCCAACCCTCCACCTGCAGGCACACAAACACAAAAATGCATTCTTTTCAGAGATTTGATTTGTTTTGCAAGTGCTCAGAATCCACCAGCTGATAACCACATTGGGTGTGTTTGACAAACAGCCATTGAGAGTTACCGTAAATCCATGTGTTTAAGAGAGATTCTTAGTGTTAGAATATAATCAGATCAAAGTTTGGCATTTCCACAGGGTGTGGAGAAGTTCACAGATGTGTTCCATATTCCATAAGATATATGTCCACGCACAATGTCTGTCGTTTTCACTCTAGAACAAGAGGAGACTCTGAAGTCCTTTTATGTCCGTAGAAGCAGGACATTCAACGATCTGTTTAAGCCTCTCCTGTGATAACCCTCGGCAAAGCCTTAGCTCATTCTCCAGGCGAGGGAGTGGGGGAAAGGCAGAGCACAGTTTTGACCCTGTGCTGATGTCTGCTGACTCAGGCCGAGAGTACAACAAGCATCAGGGTTAAGGCGAGGGTGACAGCGAGGTCGGGAAAGAGAAATCAGTCAGTCTGCTGGAAATGTCATTGTTTTTAAGTGAGGGTGGAGGAGAGTTGGCAAGTCCTTCTGTGTAGAATCTTCTAAATGCATTGTAAAAATTAAAAAAAAGATTTTATTGCTGTTTTCCTGCCTGTGAGGTTACCCTACCTTTATTCCTTTCCATCTTCCCATTTTTGGCTATTTTGACATCTAAATGAGACCAGAAACAAAGGTTGTCATTTCATCCAGGCAGCCATCTGTCCACACTCACCAGTAAACTGAATTTGCCAAGAACTCCCACTCTATGGTCTCTGGGAAAGGCAAGATGATAAGCTTGTGCCTTTGATAAAGCCCTCAGCCTGTGATGATCTGGGCTGGGTGGGGAGGCTGAATCCATGGGAAACTGCATCCCTTGAGGAGACTGGTCTGGACTCCTCTCTGCGTGGAGGTGCTGACATTGTAAGAAATGAAGGAATAGGGTGGGGGTGGGAGCGTCCACAACTCAGATACTTAAAGAGCCAGAGCTGCAAATAAAAGCCGGCTAGGACCAGTTTTCTTCTGCAGCTGACCTCATTAAATGACTCTTTCCAAAATTTTAAGCCCTCTTGGGGGACACAGGATCTTTCTGGAGGCTGGCGATGTAGTAAAAAAGGCCATAGGAGCCACACTGCCTGATGTAAGTTCACCATGAGCCTCGATAAACTGAGAAATTCCACCATTTCTTTGAGCCTCAGTTTCTCCTGTGAGATGGAAAACAGTCCTTTCTCAGGACTGTTATGGACTTTAAACGAGCCAAGGTAGTTAACACAAATAAACCCCTGGCACAGTGACTGAGACAGTGAATGGGACAGAGGGGCCTCCGTAAACTGAGTTTTTGCTCCTAACTTTTTCCTTTGCTAAATGAAATCATGCCATTGCAAGCCCCATTAGTGTACAAGAGGCATTCATTTGTCCATCACTGAAGGTGTTAGCACAATATTAAAAGGCTTCCTGAACTACTCGGGCAGAGCAGATAGAGAGATGTACATTTTGCTGAGCTGATCATAAATCTGAATGAAATAATTATGTAAAGTATTCAACAGCAATTCAGTGAGAAGATGCCTCATCTGCCTTGATGGGCTTTTCAATTACTCATTTTTAGTACTGCATTATACTGTTCTCTGGCAATAATTATTAAACATTTCAACTGTTCTGTGATATAAAACTTAAAAGGCTGATTTATTTCCTGGGCATTAGACTACCTAGAATAAAATTCCCCAATTATATGCTTCTATTTGTTTAAGCCTATTTATCAGAGTGATTTTCTAGAATTGAGTTGAGACTGACACCAAGTCCCCAAATAAAGGATAAGTGGACAATGTGTTAGGTCCAGCAGTGATTAGCTTTGAGGTCACAGGGGACATGAGGCCTGGCCCCCACTTGCTAGTCCCAGTTTCTTAATCTGTAAAATGGGGATAATTCCTACTTTACAGATTATTGGGATGATTATGTGAAATAATGGATATGAAGTGTTAGCAAGTACATAGAGTAAGTACTTACTAAATACTAGATATTCTGGGATTTCTTGACTTTTACAGTCAGCAGATGAGAGTCTTTCCACTTATTCAGCATATACAAATCAATCGCCTGCTAGGCTGTGGGCACTAAAGGTGATATAGGGTCCATTCTCTGATTGTCACTACAAGAACTCAGAGAAGTCACAGTTATCAGGCAACTAACTGCTCTGGGCTCCCTAGCGAGGCTCTGTATACAGAACATCTTTCCTCAGCATGACATGACCATTCTCCAGATAATAAGGGCACAGAGGTATAGAGAGGGGGGTTACTTTACTCAAGGTCATTCAGTAACTCAGACAGAAATCAGACTCAAGTCCACCTGGCTCCACACATTCTCTCTTCACTACCCCCTGCTACCTCTCAGGATTCCAGGAGGCATGTTTTACCTGCTTTGAAGAAGAATTCTTCCTTCTCTCCCTGTTTTTTCTAGAGGAGCGATCTCTTTTCTTATTGAGGATTACACACCCCTGGTAAAATTCCATCGCTACTTTTCTTAGCATCTCTCAATGCTCACATGGAAGACAGCGCTTTCACTTTTAACCAAGGACTACACTGTGGGCAGTGTGGGTAGAGTGATCGGACAGTGACCCTCCACCCCCAACATACACACACACACAAACATGTGTATGTGTTTGTGTGTGTGTGCCCAGCACCACTGGAGCCCATCCATTATTCTCAAGGCTCCCAAGCCAAGCTGGATTTAGATGCAGGCCAGCTAGGCTGATGCCCTGGACACCAGTCTGTCAGGAGCACTAAAAACCTACTGGAAATGTAATACAATGGAGAGAACGGCCTTTATCAATATTGTTGAGAACAAATGCAACATGAGGATGATAATGAGAATCCTATTGATTATTACCAGTAATACAGAGCAGCAGTCATAATATATGTAGTGATACCTTTGTGCCAGGAACTTCTCTAATGGCTTTATCTGTTAGATCATGTAAACCCTTCTGAGTCCATTGAGGTAGGTGCTGTTATTATCCCCCATTTTCAAATAAGGAGAATGTGTCCAGAAAAGTGAAGTAACTTGCCAGAGTCACACCAATAGTGAATAGGCTGCTGGGCTCTCCCAGGCCTTTCACTGTTTCCTTCTGGTAGCAAGGAACCCCTAGCAGCACTTAAGTGACAAGAAATGGTATCTCCTAGTTACTGGGTGACCTACTGCGTAGGGTTAGGGCCACCATTTGAGCTGCTCAGGGTAATAAAAGAGTGAACGGTACTGAGCCGGCAGTCTGCCCAGCCTCCTCCTCCCACATAGCACTCAGTCTCTCCTCCAAATGAATGTTGGGCAAATATTTAAAGAGTATTATTTTGAAAGTGGGCCAGGTTATTAGCCTTCCCAGGGTGCTTACACATCCTGGCCTAGCCCTGCTCCCAAGCTTGGCCTGCTGAATTTGCTGCCAGTATATGTAAAAACCCACATAGCCTGGAGGACTAATCTGCTTTTGGGAGGAGAAGCTATCTGGTGGCTCTTGGGACCAAACCTCCATGGATGGGATGCCATGTGCCCAGGGAAAAGTGCCAGAGGGTCCACTTATGGCTGCGTCCCCTAACCCAGGGTCCCACATGCTTCTTAGATCTAGGTGGTGAAGGGGACTCTCCTGGGAAAGAGAAAATAAAGCAGGCAAAGAAAAAAAAAAAAAGAATACAGTGAAGGTAAGAATCTGTTTAAAGAAAATGCTAGTGCAAAAAGGGATGCTAGTACTTTGTTCAGGGGACATGGGGGCTGGGAGATGGGGGTCTTTTTAGGGAAAGAAGACAAGATTTGGGCCTAAATTCTTATAGTTTAGAAGAGAGACCACTGACAAAAGGTACACTGAATAATACAACCAATTCAACCATTCAAATTACTTTCTGATGAGTTTAGAAAAAAACTGGAAAAATATTGAGGATCCTAGGACAGTGGGAAAAAAAAGACAACAGTATACACACAAAATCAACATACCTATTTACAAATTTCAAAGTATAAAGGGAGAAAAAGCTAGAAGGAAACAAACCAAAACTATTCAAACAGTGGGGAACTTTTTTCCCTTTATTTTTCTGTCCTGGTTAACTTTTTTATAATAAACTTACTTTTTAAAGCAATAAAGGCAAAAATATGTATTTAATTTTTTAAAATCTTTATTGAAAGCTCTTTCATAAAAGACAAGAGCAGTTGTCTTCCCTCCATGGCTTTCAGACTGCAAAAATACACATAAGAAACTAAATAGAGGTGCTTTAATGACTGGGATTATTTTCTTTGGATTCTCTCTCAGATTTTACTGAAGTAGTTAGAATCTCTTCTTGGGCAGATTCAGCAATAACAACCTGCATTAATTTCACTCCCCAAAAATTGGAGATGTCAAATGTAGCTGTAAGGGATGATCATAATAGCCCAAAATTATAAACAACAAAATGTTCAATACTCTGAGGCTTGTTAGGTAAAATGTGGACTCTCCATAAAAAGAGCTATTATGCAGCCATAAGAAATTTTATTGAGATTACATATTGAATAGGAAAGAAAGATGTTCGTGATGCATCATGGAGTGAGAAGGCAGGTTAAAAGATAGGGAGTGTGGCATAATCCTGTTTTAGAATTGCATTTGTGTGCATGTGTATATATGTATAATCTGAAATGATAGACACTGAAATATTAATAATAGCTATCTCAGGGCAGTAGGACTAGCAGTAATGTTTGTTTCATATTTTTTGCTCCTCTATATTTTCTGCTTTTCCTACAATGAACAAATATCTCTTGTGTAGTAGTATTAAAAAGCTCATTTCTACTTTCCGCTTCAGGGTATCTTCCTCCAATGTTAACCTGCCTAGGGTGCTAATCCCTCCCTTTCGGGATGTGGATTGTAATTGGTTAAGAGAGGGGTGTGTGACATAAAAGGGGAGACACGAGGCACTGAGGGCCCATTACAGGTGCTTGGTGCTTTGTAAATAGTATCTCATCTATTCCTTCTGTCAACCAAGCAAAATAGGTATTATCACATCATTTTGCAGATGGGAAGAGAGATGCAGAGAGGTCAAGTGGCTTGACTTGGCCAAAGTCATCTAACTAGAAAGTGGCAAAGCCGTGACTTAGTCCAAATCTACCTGATTCAGACATTCATTTGCTTTGCACTGTACCATGCTGCTTCTTACAAAACCTTCAGAGAAGAGATAGGTATGAGATGGTTTCATAGCACATATCTTCCCACATTCCCCACCCCGATCCTTAACTCTCTGTGTCCCCATGCTCCCTGACTCAATAGTTCATAGATAGGCATACCAATGCCCTCTCTTTCAGACCCAGCCTTCCTGGTACCCAGGCCATAAGGACTTGAGGGCAGCCTGCTTATGCAGCTGCTGTCTACAATTGGGGATTATTACATCACTATCCATGGTCAGCATCCTTAGTCATGGTGCCCCAGCCTTGATCACTGAGCTCCCGAGCTGTTCTCGTAATCACATCTCACACCCGCAGCAAAATCTCCCTCTTATCCCATGGCCCAAGTTTCCAAGCCTAACCTCTTCTGCCAACTCTGCTCCAAGCTCATATTCATGAGGTCAGTTTCCCGCTGTAGATCCTGTTTCAAGTTCCCATTCCAATTATCTATCTTCTTGGTTCTCATGTGGGAACTGAAGCCTTGATCCTGACCACTAACCCTGATCTCTATGCCTGGGGTTCTGCCTTTTTTTTGAGTCGGAGTTTCACTCTGTTGCCCAGACTGAGGTGCAGTGGCACGCTCACGGCCACCCCAGCATTAACCTGCTGGGTTCCTGTGATCCTTCCGCTTTAGCCTTCCAGGTAGCTGGAACTATAAGGCGCATGCTACCATGCCCAGCTAATTTTTTTTATTATTATTTGTTGTAGAGATGAGGTTTCACTAAGTCGTCTGGGCTGGTCTTAAACCAACGGGCTCAGGCAGTCCACTCACAGCCTCCCAGTGTGCTGTGATTACAGGCTGAGCCACTGAACCTGGCCTGGTTCTGCTTCCTAAAGATAAATGTCCCAGATGCCACCTACATAGGCTTCTGAATCTCCTAGGTGTCCCACTACCATGGTCCACCCACTTGTTAGAACACTTGAAACTTCATCTGGGGCCTTGATGCTGTTCAAATTCATCTCTTGAGACTTGTGTCTGTTGGACCAGCAAGATATCAAGAGAGAGAATCCAGATCAGAGTTGAAGAGGAGGCAGGCCAAGATTAGATCTAGAAAAGAAGTATTATGCGTTCAAGACTGAAAACTGAAGCCATAAACAGAATGAGGAAAGAGTACCCACTCTCAGGGTAAAGGTAGGTCATGATGTAGATTTCAAAATGAGTATGACAAGTGTTCAAGACCAAGACTGTGATCAATGAAAAGTTTTAGAAGCCTTGAAAATCATGCTGACAAAGTAGCTTAGAATGTCCCTGATTCTTAAAAGGCCTATTTATGATCAAACATCCAACCAATCGGTCTGACTATAGACTGACAAATATTCTGGAAATCAAATCTTGCTCACCTGTCTAAACCTTAGTGAATATCAAGGTCTGACTTACCTGGCTGTCTCACCTGGCTGGGACCCATCACAGATTAAGATCTCTCTCTCTCTCTCTCTCTCTCATATGGAGTCAAGAAAATGCTTTACCGGCAAATATCTCTCCAAATGACTTTAAACTTAATCTGAGAAGATTTATTTTTAACACATATATAAAATAGAAATGTAATCCTTAGAATGTTGTAGTGAAGTTCTTAAAAAATATTAAGCTGGGCATGGTGGCATGCACCTGTAGTCCCAGCTACTCAAGAGGCTGAGGCAGGAGGATCACTTGAGTCCAGGAGTTTGAAGCCAGCTTGGGCAATGTAGCAAGACCCTGTCTCTAAAAGAGTAAAATAAAATAAACAACTCTTCATCATTGTAGAAAATTTGGAAAACTCTAAAAAGTACCCAAGGGGAATAAAAATCACCCATAATACTATTAATAGACACATTGCTATATGCTTTGATTTTCTAGTCTCAGGTATTTCAGAGAAGAAACAACAGATTGAAATGAGTGGCTGTCATTTAGCTGGTAGCTAATATGGTAGGATTCTAAGGTCTACCCTAGACCATGATGCGGGTGGAAACATTGGAATTGGGGGAAGGTTTAAGAGTAGGTTCTAATGGGCTCAAAGCTTCTCAGAAGAAACTTGATATTTTCTGAGAAGCAAACAGCGTTCACTGGATCCGAGGAAACAACCCCTTCTGTTCAATGCTTAATTACCATCTGGCAACTGAGGTTGTGGATAAACAACCATATTTACCTGAGGTGGTGTCTATGGATTGGAAAACATTCTTCTTTGTTTCAGATTCTGGGCCAAGAGTCTAATCCCCCACTGGGATCTCTGTCAGAGTTTGACTAGAAAGAGCATGGACTTTGGCTTCAGATAGCCCTGGGTCAGAATTCAGACCAGATCGCTCTAAGCTTTATTTCATCATCTGTAAAATCTTGTATTCCTGGCAAAGATTCAATGAAACAAAATGACCATGTTAAGTACCAGGAACATAGCAAGTATTAATTAAATATTAGGACTGTTTGGCTTTCCTAACGCTATCCCCCAGAACCTTCCAAGGATTTTAAAGATTCAGGGTTAAATATGCCTGCAAAAGTTCTCAGGCACTATCAGCAAAGGGAATCCTCACTGGATTCACAATTCTGCAAGTCCAAGAAAATAACATTGTCTGGAAACCCATGGTTCCGCCAACAAGACTGCAGAAGGGAATATAAGAGCCCTTCAAAAAATATGAAGCAAAAGTCATGTTTACTTGACCAAGTACTTGTGTGTGTGTGTTGGAGTGGGTGTTTTGTTGTCATGGGATGGTCCAGTGTATATGGTTTCATGGGACTAAGCTTGACTACAGAGAAACTTCTTACCAGTCATAAAGGAAATGGCACTATCAGTAGGGACTATAGCATGGGAAAAAGCAGGGGCATGACAGCCCTGTAAAGACTCAAGTCCTGGCTCTGCCACTGTGGGACTTTGGGCAGGTTGTTGAATCCATCTGCATCACAGTAGCTTCCTGAAGGGTTAGCTTAATAATATTTATTTTTCAGTGTTTGAGGGGGATGGAAATAAGATATATGAAGTTCTTCACCAAGAGAAGATACTAGTTATTATTATTATTATTATTTTTGAATTGGAGTCTCACTCCGCCACCCATGCTGGAGTACAGTGGCAGGCTCACAGCCACCCCAGTGTCAGCCTCCTGGGCTCAGGCAATCTTTCCACCTCAGCCTTCCAAGAAGCCAGAACTACAGGCATTCGCTACCATGCCCAGTTAATTTTTTGATTTATCGTAGGGATGAGGTCTCACCAAGTTGCCCAGGCTGTTCTCGAACCCGTGGGCTCAGGCAATCCTCTTACCTCGGCCTCCCAAAGTGCCGGGATTATGGGAAAGTACTAGTTATTATTATTTCAGAAGGAAGTCCAGGTAGTTGTCTAATTAAAGGAGCTAAGGCAGACATTGCTGCCAAGTCAAAGAGCTAGGAACCTCACAACCAAGGAGAGGAGGCAAGCATACCTCGTGCACACCTGCTGTGTACCAGGAACCGTGCAAAGTTCTGAGAAAATTATAGGTTTGTTTTTTGGTTTTGGTTTTGGTTTTGGTTTTGCAAAAAGGCAAAGGAATTGATCAGGCTCTGACAGGAGAAAGCACACAGCCAGAGTGGATAAACACAGAAAGCAAGGAGGGAGATAGCGCGATATGAGGCTAGAGGCAGGAAGGCAGGAACTGGACTCCGTTAAGAATCTCAGTCTTGATTCTGGCAGCAATGTAAAGCTGGTGAATCATTCTAAGAAGGAAGATACTATATCATAACTATATTTGTATTTTTAAAGGGTCACTCTGGCTTGCAGTATTGATAACAAATAGGAGAAAGGCAAGAGAGGATATATAAAGGACTGGTTAGAAAGATTTTATATTAGTTCAGAGAAAAAAATGATGTAGCTTAGCTTAGGGTGATAGTAAGAATGGCAGCAAAAATTCAGGAGATATTTGTAAGGTAAAATGACAGGGCTTGGATATGGAGGATGAAGGCAAGAGAAGCCAAGGGTGACCTCCAGTGCCTCTGACTTGCACAATTGGAGTAGAACCAGGTTAGAGAGAAGATGATCTTGTTAGTTATTAACAGGAAGGGTTTGAGGTGTTCCTGATGTATCCAAAGGGAAATGCAAGTAAAAGATAGAAAGTTGGTGATACATGCCTGAACTCAGAGATGCAGCCAACACTAGAAATATAAACTTATGAATCATCTATACAGAGGTAGTAATTAAAGCCATGGGTTGAATGAGATCACCTAAAGAGAGAGAATAAAGTCAAAACAGGAGAGGGTTTAGGACTCAGCCTTGAGCTATTTCAAATGTAAAGGTCAGTGGAGGAGGATGAACAGCCAAAGAAAGCAGGAAAAGAGTGGATGGGGGAAGTCCAGGATGTGGGGAGGACCAGGAAGGAGCCATGGCACAGAAGCCAAGGGAGACTATGTCAAGAAGAAGGACTCCATGGCACTCTTGGATTAAGCGCTGCAGAAGTCTTAGCTAGAGTTATTTTGGTAGTGTGATATGGCCTAAAAACACATGGACTGGGTTGAGAAGGGAGTGGGAGGTGAAGTGAAGACAGTAAGTATAGCCAGCTTATTCAAGTCATTTGAATGCGAAAGAGAGAAGATAGCTAAGACCATAACCACGGGAGGTGGGGGTGGGGGTGAGGGTAAAGGGTTAGGTGAGGTCTCTTAATTTTTTAATGGAGGAGACTTGAATGTGCTAAGGAGTGTAATTCAGTTGTAGCAAAAGTCAAATCTGGAAGAGAGTAAAGGATCACTGTTAGAGTCAGGAAGAAGGGATGGGACCAAGAGAGTGCGATGTTGGTGAAAGAATAGTCTACGAGAGTAATGGAATGTAATAGAGAGCCCAGCACTAGAACTATCCAGATATAGTCAACTGATCTTTGACAAAGAAACAAAGACAATACAATAGAAGAAAGATTGTATTTTCAACAATCGTGCTAGAAAAACTGTATATCCACATACGAGAGAGAGAGAGATAATCTAGGCACAGACCTTAAACCCTTCACAAAAGTTAACTCAAAATGAATCACAAACCTAAATGTAAAATGCAAAACTATAAAACTACTAGAAGATAACGTAGAAGAAAACCTAGATGACATTGTACATGGCAATGATTTTTTAGATACAACACCAAAATCATGATCTATGAAAGAAATAAGGGATAAATTGAACTTCATTAAAATTAAAAACTTTTGCTCTGTGAAAGACACTGTCAAGAGAATGAGAAGACAAGCCACAGAACGGGAGAAAATATTTTCAAAAGACATAGCTGACAATGAACTGCTATCCAAAATATACAAAGAGCTCGTGAAACTCAACAATGAGAAAATGAACAACCCAATTTAAACATAGGCAAAAGACCTGAGCAAAAACCTCACCAAAGAAGATGGCAAGGAAGCACATGAAAATGTGTTCAACATCCTGTGTCATTAGGGAATTGCAAATTAAAGCAACAATGGGATACCACTCACTACACACCTATGGGAATGGCCAAAATCCATCACACTGACACCAAATGCTGAAGAGGGTGTGGAGCGATAGGAACTCTCACTCACTGCTGGTGGGAATGCAAAATGGTACATCCACTTTAGAAGACAGTTTGGCAGTTTCCTTAAAATCTAAACATACACTGACTAAATGTCCCAGCAATTGTGCTGCATGGCATTTACCCAGATGAATTAAAAATGTATGTCCACACAAAAACCTGCTCATGGATGCTTATAGCAAATTTACTCGTAGTTGCCAAAACCTGGAAGTATGTCCCTTTAGCAGGTGAGTGGATACATAAACCATGGCGCATCCAGACAATGGAATGTTTTTCAGTGCTAAAAAAGGAATGAGCTATCCAGCCATGCAAATACATAGAGGAAACTTAAATGCATATTACTAAGTGAAAGAAGCCAATCTGTAAAAGCTACATGCTGTATGATTCAAACTCTGTGACATTCTGGAAAAGACAAATCTGTACACAGTGAATGGAGACAGTAAAAGATGAGTGGTTGCCTGTGGTTGGAAGGAGGAAGGGGTGAGTAGGCAGAGCACAGAGGATTTTTAGGACTGTGCCACTACTCTGTGTGATACTAAAATGATGGATATATGTAATTACAAGTTTGTCAAAACTCGTAAGATGGACAACACCAAGAGAGCACCCTCGCGTACCTAAACTATGAACCTTGGGGTGTTGTTGATGTATCAGTATAGGTTTGTAGTTTGTAATAAACGTACCATTCTGGTGTGGGATGTCAATGGTGGGGAGGTTGTCTGTGCATAGGGACAGGGAATATATGGGATCTCTCTCAATTTTCCTATGAGCCTAAAATTGCCATTAAAAATAAAGTTTCTTAATTTTTAAAATAGCAGCTCACAATATGGAGAAATGGAGTTGGATTCCCTACTCCATCATATTAAAAATTAAACTCCAAGTGGATTGAGGACCTAAATATGAAAGGTAAAATTATAAAATGAATGGAATAATACTATAAGAAAGGGATTGGCAGTAGCCTGAAATTGCCAAGGGGGAGGGAGACATAACATTAATAAGGGTACCTGATCTCAAACCAGGCAAAGTGAGGACCAAAGGCAGGCCCAAACTTTACCTGTACAATGACTACTTGTATTCCTAATCCTGAATCTTTAAAATACCCCACATCTTTAAAATAAAATAAATTTTTTAAAAAACTAGTGGAAGAAAATATTGTAGAATACCTATGTGATCTCAGTTTTTAAAAGCAAGATCACAAAAGTGAAAGCCATGGGGGAGAAATTGGTGAATTTGACTAGATGAAAGTTATTTAAGTTAAGTGAGAATTCCAAAGGTAAGATTAACCTGTGAGTCACAGAAAGGAGGAGACATTTGCAAATGATGCGGTATTCATATCTGGAAGATTCTTAAAAAAAAAAGAGGCAAGAAAAAGACAGGAAAAATGGCAAAGATTCTTAGTAAGTAATTCATAGAAAAGGGAACCTGACAAACTTATTAAAAGATGCTCAAATTTGCTAGTTTTAAATTAAAATAAGATATTATATAATCATCCGACTAAAAATAATTAGAAAATCAAGTAATAACAAGTACTGGGGAAAAGACATGGGGAAATTGGAAACATTTGTGCATAGCTGATAGAATAAAAGGTATAGCCACTCTGCAGAACAATAATTCAGCACTTAGTGAAATTAACATGACTATACTCACAACCCAACAACCCAGAAAGCTCATAATTTCTGAGAAACTCTGATCACATGTACTCAGCATGAGGTTCTTTGGTGCAGCAATATTTGTGAAGACAAAAAGTTGGAAGTCACCTAAGTGTCCCTCATGGGAAGAATGGACAAGTCAAATGTGATCTATGCTTACAATGGAAAATTAGGCAGCAGTCAGAAACAATGAATTACATTCACGTATAGTAACACTGGCATAGCTCAAAAGCACAAAGTTGAATGAAAGAAACATTAAGACACAAAACAATTCTATACAATTTCAAGGAAATAAATATGTAAACTAAAGGCATGTAGTAAATACGTATGAATGAGTGCTAAGTAGAGGAGGAAAATTGAAGACTACAGAGGTAAAAACAAAAAGTAACAAAAGTTTGCCTTTACTTTGCCCAGTGATGAAATTATACAGTGAGCTAAGGAGTTTGAGTGACTTTGTTCTTTTTTGCCTGCTATCCTAAAAAGAAAAGGAAGTTTTACAAGTAAAATAAATAACAATGTCATTCAATAATCTCATAAGGTCGTATTTTGAAGATTAAATGAGTAATTCAGATAAAACATTTAGCTTAGTGTCTAGCACATGGTAAACACTCAATAAATCAGGCATGTCCAACCCACGGTCTGTGGGCCACATGCGACCCAGGACAGCTGGTAATGTGGCCCCACAAAATCTTTTAACATCATGTGATTTTTAGTGTTTATTTTCTTCGTGACCCCATACATAAAGCTCCATTTTTGAAGTTCGCAATCACTCCTTAACCATGACATTGCTTTTTGGCAGCGCATACATTTGTAAACAGCTGTTTTCAATTACGAAGCACACAAAGAGCAAAATTCGAACAAACATTTCTGACAAGCACCTTGAGAACTCATTAAGAATTGTGACCACTTCCATCGAACCAAACATTAATAGATGAGTTTTACAAAAACAAGGCCAAATTTCCCACTAGTTTTATATTGTGCTCATTTTTCTAAACTTTATAATAAAAATATTTAAAAATAAAAGAAGTCTTATGTATATACACTAACTATATTATATAATTTATTTGCAGCCCAAGACAATTCCTCTTTACTCAGTGTGGCCTAGGGAAGCCAAAAGGTTGAATGGCCCTGCAATAAATGCTATCTATGAATGCTATCAACACTACTCATAGCTACTACCAATTGATTGGAGTTGGCACTTAAAACCAGTTTGATGCAGGTGATTTTCCCCAAAAGATCCTTTCAGATTGAATATACTATAGTTCTTTAGAGGGATAGGCAGATACTACAGCAGGCCCAGAAAAAAAGCAGGTAGCAGAAGAGCTGAAACAGCCTTGGAGAATGGGAAAGGCTACCATCTTGTTTGTAATATCACAGGAAACCGTGATGGTCAACTTGGGGGAATATTGATTAGCAAATGACAATTCACAAGTGAAGGAAGTAGAGACTGCACAAGTAAAACGTCCTAGGAAGCTGGGACACTTTATGTATTTTGCTACACTTCCTCCAAAAGTGCTTCTTTTTACATTTTTAATTTTAACTGATAACGCTGTAGCTAAATGACAGAGTCCAGCCATCTAGCGTTTGCTTTGGATTACCTCTCCCTTGTCCTCTTCCTTCCCTGAAAAGGGACACAGGTTGTTCTGGTGAAACGAGCAAGATTGGCACCTAGTGGTCGGTTCCTCAAAGTGCCAACACAAGGTTTGATCCCAGAGAACAAGATGATGTGCCCAATCCTTGCCCTCATATTACGTTAGTTCACGAGCGTTGACTGGGACTCCGCGCCAGGTACTATTCTGGTGCCTGGGGATAGAGAGTTGCTAACGCAAAATGACAAGTTTAAAAATAAAATTAAGGAAATATCAACTCTAAAACGTAGGAGTCCTCCCAAAGTGACGTTGCATTTTCATGTGTTTATTTTCCACTGGTTTTCCATAGATCATAGATGAAGAAGAAACGCAGTTTATGAGCAACTGCCCCGTTGCGGTCACTGAAAGCACGCCACGGAGGAGGACGCGGATCCAGGTGTTTTGGATAGCGCCACCAGCGGGAACAGGCTGTGTGATCCTAAAGTAAGTATAGCCCTGCATGCTCCTTCCCTGCAGTTTATCAAAGACTTTGTGGTGTGGTTGCAGAAAGACAAATGTCTTCACTGGACATCGGACAAGTTGTATCATCTCTCTGCCCTTCTTTATTTCTAAAATATCACCACAGGGCTGAGCGCAGTGGCCCAAACCCATAATCCTGGCACTTTAGGAGGCTGAGGAGAGAGGATTGTTTGAGCTCAGGAGTTGGAGGCCAGCCTGGGCAACATAGTGAACCCTCCTCTCTACAAAAAATTTTTAAAACTTAGCCGGGTGTGGTGGCATGTGCCTGTAGTTGGGAGGCTGAGGCAGAAGAATCACCTGAGCCAAGGAGGTCAAGGCTACAGTGGGCCATGGTCATGCCACTGCACTCTCCAACCTGGGTGACAGGGTGAGACCCTAACTCAAAAATAATCAACATAATAAAATTATAAGATAAAATAGCACCATAGACCATCATTGGTGAAGTACGTCTAAAGATTCATTTGTCTGAACCTCTGTTTGTATGGAATAGTGTGATTCTCCTGGCTACTCTCTATGTTACTGGAGATAATTATACTAGAACTGATTAAGAAAAATTACAAACCAGACAAAGATGATCTTTGACTTTTTTCACCTGGAATTCAGCACTTTTTTTGTCCTCAGAACGCAACACCTAGAATCCTGAAACTGCACTTAGGCTGACCTGAGACCCCAGCATAACCCCCATTAGCCCCGAGCTCTGCTTTATGATCCTATCTTCTTCCTTGCCCATCAAAATTGCCCTCTGGTGCCACTTCCTATCTGGCCTCCTGATACTCCTTTCAGAGAGTTACAATAGATGATAAGAGCTATTAGCCAGCCAAAATAGTTTTCCTCTGAAAAGTGGCATTGTCTCAAACCTGTATCTCCAAAACTGTGTGCCACAGAACAATGTTTGGGGAAATAGAAACAGACGGGCAGGAAGACAATTTCTGTGGTCAAATATTTGCAAAATGCTGCATACTACATCCCCTTTTTGCAGATTCACAACACATATTAGCATAATAAAGGTTTTGCAAAGTCTGGCAAAAAGAAATCTGGTTTCACCCAGTGTTTCCCAAACTTATCTGATTGTAAACCTCCATTTTATGTGTGTGTGTGGTGACAGCTATTAAACATTCACCAGTTTGGGAGACAGAGCCATAAGTTATTTTAAGTAGATTTAAAGTCCTCTATAGAAGGATGTAGAGAATTTTAGGATTTCAGACAGGCAAATTGTCATGGGCGGATGGATAGAACTTCAATTCTAGCATCCAAGAAGTCATTTTTCCATGGAGAGAACTTCCCAACAATCTTCCTCTCCTTTAAATCCCCTAGAACCTTATTTAGGTATTTAGTTAATTCATCAAATGTGGACATTTCAACAGACTGACAGCTGTGGTTAACTCACGCCCACTCCTGAAGAGATGATGATAAGAAAGCCTCCCACCTAGGCATTGCAGTCCCTGCAGATTCTAGACTTCCACTGTGTCTGGCTTATGGAAAAAGCCCCCACAGAGTCTCTGGAAGCATCTGTCCATTATCCAGACTCAGCCCTGTCTTTGGCCTCCCTTTGCTGCCATCTGTCTGAATGTCATTTGTTTCTTTCTCGGTTTAACACAAGCTGAGCATCCTTCCTCAGATTTCTTGAGAAGTTTGACTTTTGGCATTAGTCTACACAGGTCATTTTTAAAAAAGTTTTGTCAGTAAGATTTTTTTAAATGAAATCTTATCTATAAATGTCAATATATAACATGTATCCAGTATCTAGTTGAAATGTAGAAGAAGATCTTGTGGAAATGAATGAAAACCTCTGAAATGAGAACAGAGGCTATGTGTTCAGGGCCTGCTAGAGTGCCAGGGAGTCAGCTGCCATCACTAGCATTTGGCAGAGTCTCAAAGGCAGGTAGGGAAGCAGGAAAGCCTTGCAAGTGGAAAAAAAAGCGGGGAAGACTTCAAGTCTGTTCTTATTGGAGGTTCTTGGCTTAGGGAAACTGGAGGCAGGCTAACTACAAGTGGAGCATCTCATGTGATTGGTTTGGAGGGCATATTTGGCTTTCTCTGACTGGTCCTGAGTTGGACGTGGGGGTGCTAGCCGGAGGCAAAAAATGGAGCAGTTGTCAGTCATTGAACAAGACCTGATGTTCTGGGTTGATTACTAGAGCCTAGAGACTGGGGTCAGCGTTCTGTGGTCCTTGTCATACATGGCCTGGTCATTGGCTGTTAAGTATTCACTCTCAGCCTGGAGACTGGGTCCCAGCCCAGCTCTCACCTTCACCCATGGCAGCCCAAGGCTCCACAGAGCCTGGGGCTCTAAAGAAAATGGGTTAAAAAGCATGATGAGTCTTCCTGCTCTAAAAGCCCTATCCCTCTAGCTCAGATCTGGCTTTCTTTGATTTAGTGTTCTCACAACCCAGAAGCTTTTGATCTTCCTGGTAGAAGCCAGAAAGTCATCTCTTGTTTACTCATTAGCAATCAACATGTGTGAACATTATGTTTTCCCATTAACAATGAACATGTGTGGCTTGTTCATTCACTCATCCTTCCAACAAACACATCTGAGAGTCTATTTGCCCAAGTATCCAGGATTTACAGGTCACTGAGGTATGTTCTCAGCCCTGAAGGTTCTACAGGTCAAATGGAGGAGAGAGAAAAGGTCAACCAATATTTTCTTTTTTTCTTTTTAATTTTGAAGATGTGAGGTATAATTCAGGGTTAGATATACAAATGGTCATTATGCAGGTACCTTTTTGATCCAATACTTTCTATGTACCAATACTTTCAGTGACCATCTAGCAGGTTTTGTCTCATTTGATCTTCTCAGAAAACTGACCCATATTCAACAGACTGACCCTGGGGAAATTAGGCAAGTCTCTTAAAGTCATACATTCATTTAACTCCAAAATCTATGTTCTTCCATTCTTTTATCTATTTTTTTCTAAGGGAATTATATAAAAGCTACAACTGTTCATTAAAGAAATCATAATTGTATAATAATTTTTATAGGTAAGACATAAGTACATTCACATTGTAAAAGTTCAAACAATATAGACAGTAGTGAAATACAGAAAAATGCAGACAGGAAAAGTGAAAAAAAAGAAAATCCATGACCTCTCCCCCAATAAATCCCAGGGCTTCCTACATAAGGGTAGCCATAGATAACGATTTGGCATGTATGCTTTAGACTTAACTGTGTATTTACATTCATAAAGATAAACATAAAAGTACATATTTTCATTTTTGTGGGAATTTCTGTTAGCACAAATGGTATCATGGTATATGCTGGTATATGTTATATTCTGAACTTGAATGGTTTTTCACTAAATAAGATTTATTAGAGATAGGTCCAGGTCAAAAATATATTATTCTACCTCTTTTTTTTCTTTTTTTAGAACTGTTGTGTATCATCCACAGTATGGGGTTTACTTAATCCACAGTTGATGAACATTTAGATTGTTTTTGCTATTACAAATAGTGTTATGATGAACATCCTGGTACATGCCTATTTGAGCAATATGCAAGTTTTTATCCATGGTTGATGCCAAGAAATGGGATAAAAAATAATGCACATTTATAATTTTAATAGATGCTGCCAGATTTTCCTCCGAAAAGCTTGCCAACTTAAACTCTCCTTGACTGAACAAGGGGGCCTAAATCCTTATTTCTCAACAGTGCTTGATGTTATCAATCTTTAAGATTCTGCCAATCCGGTAATTAAAAATGATATCTTATGTTAAGTCACATTTTCCTGATTACTAGTATATTAGGAATCTTCTAATATATTTATTCTATTTGTTTTATTTCTTCTATAAATAGCTCATTCACATTTTTGTCCATTTTCCAATCATCTGTCTTTTAAAATTGGTTTTATATATTTAATTTATGTTTTTAAAAACATATTGTATTTAAAAATACATTGTATATAAAATATGTTCATATATACATATATGTAAATATAAAATAAATAATTTTATTTATTTAAAATATATTTATATTTAAAATTGATCTCTAGATGAGTGAGGAACTAGGCATAAAATAAAATAAAATAAAATTGATCTTTCTATAGTCCAGATAATGGCACAAATTTCAAATATTTCTCTCCATTTTTCTTTTAACTTTGCTTATGGGTGTCTAATAAAAGTTTGAAATGTTGATTTAATCAAATGTATATATCCTCTCCTTTATGAATTTTAATTTTGTGTCTTATTCAAAAATAATTTTCCTATACCCAAGGCTATAAATATATCCCTATATTTTATAGATTTTAAAAATAAATTTAGGTCTTTAATCTTCCTGGAATATAATGTTGTTAATGATACGGTATTAATAAGCCTCAACAGAAAATAGATGGTACCAAAGGGAAGTTTCATAAGGAGTCCATTTACAATGGTGGAGCAATGTAAGAGGTAGAGAGGCCATCCCCCAGACCTGAAAAAGCCAGAAGAGGGATGGGGGGAGCCACACAGCAGCTGACACCTTTGGTTAAGGGAAGCAACTAGTCTGAAGTGATCCTACAGGGACCCCAGCTCTACTCCCTTTCTCTGATTCTCTGTGGGTTACCCTCTTTGGCCTGGCTCTAACCACAAACAATGGAGATAGAGTCTGTTCAGACTTTTCTTTCAAGCAGAAGATAAGGGGCAGAAGAGTGGAGCAGGTATCTGGAGGAACAAACCAAAGACATCCAGCACAGATGGGAAATAAAAATGTACCTATTTTTCTCCAGACAAATAGTTAATTGTCCCACATCCATTTATCAAATAGTTAATCCTTTCCCCAGAGGGTTGAGATGCTACTTCATCAGATACAAAATTTGTATACAGGTCTGTTCTGTTCTGTTGATCTTTTTATGTATTCCTCCCTGAAACCCAGACCGTTTCATAGCATAATTTTATGTTTTGATAACAAGTCACTGCTCATTAATCTTTTGGTTCAAAGTATTCATGGTCATTTGAGCAGATTTGTAATTCCTGGTGAATCGTAGAATAAGTTTGTTGTCTTCGCTACAAAATTATTTGGGGATTCGGAATGATGATGCACTGAATTAATAGTTTAATGTGAGAAAAGTCAACATCCCTATAATATGTGTCCCCAGTCAGAAACATAGAATATTCCCTATTTATGCAGTTATTTTTTGCATCCTTCATAAAGTTTTATTATTTTTTCTTCTCTTAGATTGTGCATTCTTGAGAGGATTTTTTCCCCATAGGTAATTTATAATTATGTTGTTTTTGTGAATGGGATCTTTGTTCCTGTGATACTATCTAATTATTGATGGTGTTTAGAAAAGCTATTGATTTGTGTACCTTAGGTTTGAATATGGACACTGCTGAACTCTCCTGGTAGTTCTAGCAGCTTCTTCTTTCATTGTTTGGGGATTGCCAATGTAAATGATCATATTTAAAAATAATGATTTTTATATATCTTTTGTTTCTTTTCCATGCTTTACTTTATTATCTAGTGCCTAGAATACAATGTTAGATAGTGGTATTAAGGCTTATTCCTAATTTTAATATAAATACAGTATTTCATTTTTAAGTATAATATGTAGTAGTACATATTTCAAATCAATGTCTTTAATCAAGCTAAGGAAGACCCTTTATTTACTAAGAAAGTTTCCTTCTTTTCTATGTTGAAGGTGATACTTGGAAAACCAACCAACCAATCTTCTGTGTATAACTACCACGTGTAGATGTACCAGGCACTGAGAAAGATTTGGTGAATAAACAATGATCCTGACTTTAAAAACACTTTCAACCTGTAAACAAAAATATGTATGCAGAAGTTTGCAAACCCATGAACAAGGGACAGATTAGAGTTCAGAGAGAAGATCACTAAGGAATGGAATAATCAGATCTTCTTAGAAAGGTCAGCAGTTGTATCTTTAAGGCAGCGGTAGAGTTTGGAAACATGGACAAAAGAGAAGAGGTTATTCCAGGTAAAGGGGCTGGATAGGGTAAAAAATGAAGTGAGAGCAAATATGGCATCCCTGGGAGACAGTAGACAGACAGACTTGTCGAGATTAGAAGGTCTTTGGGTGCCAACACCCATTGCTAAATCATGGAGGTCCTCCAATGTCAATATGAAGAAATTGCACTTGAGTCAAGAGGAGCGAAGGAGCCATTGGTGGTTATTAAACAGTGGCCTGACACACTGGGAGGAAGGTTCATTAAAAAGTTAGCAAGGATGCCTAAATCTGGCAGCAAAGTTCAGGACAGATGAAAGAGGAGGCACCAACTTTGTTTCAGAGCCTTCACTTGCAAAAAGGAGCATTTGAGTTGCAGGATTTGAGTCATATTCCTGGGAGAAGTCAGCCTGGTAGATAAGCTGCAGAGTCTGCTGAATGTCTACAGATGACAGCTCTGAAGCCCGCGTGGCTGGTTGTGTTCCTTTGCCCAGGAGGGCTGGGAAAGGAAGCAGACAGCAATTACGACTTTCCTTTTGGCACAAACCTGACACCATTTCCATTTTCCATTTGGATGCAAAGATGTGAGCATTCTAAATTACAGACTTTCTGGGCAGCTCTCCTTATAGCCTTCTCCCTACAAATCAGTGACCCTTGTCACTGCTTTCAAGTTTCCCTGGCATGCTAAGGAATGCTACAGTGAATGCTGCAAACCATTATAACCAAGTAGTAACTGATTAAAAGAAAAGACCCTCATGAGTAGAATAAATATTTACAGACCTCACCAGAAGGAAGCCCTGTCCCACTGAGACTGACAAGTTTTTTTACTTTCTTTCTTTTTTTTTTTTGAGTTGGAGTCACTCAGACTGGAGTGCAGTGGCACACTCATGGCCACTCCAGCATCGACCCATTGGGCTCTGGAGATCTTTCTGTCTCAGCCTTCCAAGTAGCTGCAACTACAGGTGCGCACTACCACGCCCGACTAAGTTTTGATTTACTGTAGAGACGAGGTCTTGCCAAGTTGCCTGGGCTGGTCTCAAACTCACAGGCTCAGGCAGTCCACTCGTCTCGACCTTCCAAAGTGCTGGGATTACAGGCTGAGCCACTGAGCCCGGCCTGACAAAAGTTTTATCTCCCGAAGTGATCCTCTCTTTCCACGAATTTATTATCATTGGGTAGACTTCCAACACGTACTTGTCCCTTCCTGGAAGGGTCTGAAAGGAGGTCATCTTTCTCCTGAGAACAGTCATTTGGTGAACCATTTGTGGAATTCAATCTTATGAATCCATGACTGATTACAAGTAGTAATAATAGCCAAGAGCATTACAAATACTCATTTAATCCTCACAGCAACCCTGTGGAGTGGAAACTAAGGAGCAAGCTAAGGCACAGAGAGGTTAAATAACATGCCTAAGGTCACAGAGTAAGTGACAGATTTGGGATTCAAACAGAAGCCACAGGGCTCTTGAGTGTGTGATCTTAATACTGCAAGCTACCATCTCAGACTGGTGCCATGGGGTCAGGTTGAACTCTGACTTCTGCCTCTCTTCCAACATCATTAATAGCCAGATCTTGGCAGCTGGACTTGCAACTGTCTCTTCTATCACTTGCTTTACATTCCTTGTCATATTCACAGAAACTTCCTGACTTACTCTTGCAGAAACTTCCTAATTGATTACTCCACCTTAAGATAAAGTTCAGAATTCTGATGAGAGTGTGTAATGCTCCCCATGTCCTTCACCAAACCTCTGCATCCCTCCTTGAACCCTGTTCTCCAGCCTTTCTTGTCTGCTCATTCCCTTAGTAGCACTTATTGAGCATCTCCTATGTGCAGCCACTCAGGACACAGAGGCTGTCTTTGAAGTTATCACAGTCTAGGGGGAAAACACAAACAAAACAAATCAGGTCCACAACCCTTCTTGTGTAATTCTGAAATCCAGAAAGCTCTAAAATCCAGAAGATTTTTTTCCCCATAAACTTGCCCTGAACTGACTTGAAGTTGTTTGGTCTTTTTGTGTAAATATTAATGGTTTTGATTGTGAGATGCTATCTCAGACCTTGATGGGGATGTTATAAAATATATGGAATGTGTACTGTATTATCCAAAAATATTCTAAATTCCGAAACATATCTGGTCTCAAGGCTATGAGGTAAGGAGCCTTGGCTCTGCTGATGCAATCCAGGTTGGGAAATTCAGTAATGGAAGCATCTTTCAGGATGAGGGAAGGTAAGAACAGACAACCTCTGGCAGGAATGAGTTTCACACAAATGTTAAAAGGAGGTGATTTTTTTCCTTGCCAGTGAAAAAACTTATTTCCAGCTATAGCTGCTCCAAGATCTAAGAACTCATTTAATGTTCCTCATCATCAATGAAGAAAGTCTCCATTCCTTAGCATGGTGGTCCAGACTCTTTGTGACTTGTTCCAAGCCACTTTTACAGCCTCATTTCTAGGAACTCCCCCTCCCCACACAGGACTCTGCTTCATGAAGCCAGGAATCAATTTCACTCCTCTTTGTGACCCTAATGTAAGGACTGGCAAACCACACCCCGTGGGCCAAATTCAGTCCACTGCCTGTTTTTGTAAATAAAGTGTCATTGGAACACGGCCACGTTAATTTACTTGTGTATTGTTTAGGGCTGCATTCAAACTACTACAGCAGAATTTAAAAGTTTTGACAGAGTCCATTTTGTCTGCAAAGTCAAAAATATTTCTTATTTAGCCCTTTATAAAGTATACTGATTCCTGTGCTAAAGCATACCCCAGGGCTGGGAACTCAATAATTGTTGATTCCTGTCCTGGCTTCTCCTAAAAACCCAGCTGAGACAAAATCTCATAAGTAGGTAGTTTATTTGGGAAATGATTCCAGGGAGCAGGAGTGAGGGGTTGGGCTGGTGATTTGGTCAAGTGTTATTAACTTGACCATCACTGTAGGCAACTGGAGCATGATCCTAGTGGGGCTTTTGGGGAAGCCTTATGACATGTGCCTCAGAACAGTGAACCTGGGGTAAAGAAGGGAAGACACTGCCCACTGGCCTCCATCCTCCATTAGTCAAAGGGGGTCCCACAAGAACTAATTGCCCTGCATTTCTGAGTTGCTCTTATGTGAACTCAGGGAACACATGCTGAAGCATCAGAGCAGCTCTGGGACAGGAAGCAGGAGGTAGACCATGCAGGCCAAGTGTGCATCATCCAATAACAGTGGGGCAGAAATGGTGGAAGTCTCTTCAGAGGTGGTCCCTGCCACAATGGCTGGAACTAGGGTTGGGCTGACAGAATGTGAGGAGATGCAGAGCTGTCTGCTGTGGTCTGAATGCTTCTGTCCTCCCCGAGTTCATATGTTAAAACTGAATCCCCAATGTGATGGCATTAGGAGGCGGAAGCCTTTGGGATATAATTAGGTCATGAGGGTGGAGCCCTTATGAATGGGATTAGTGCCCTTATAAAAAGGGACAGAGAGCTTGTTTCCTCTCTCCACTGTCTACCACGTGGGAATATGAGAAGATGCCATCTGTAAGCCAGGAAGAGGGCCCTTGCTGAGCACGGAATATGCTGGTGCCTTGATCTTGGACTCTCCAGCCCCCAGAACTGTGAGGAATAACTTTCTGTTGCTCTGTTGTGATGAGCCACACAGTTTACGGTACTGTATTTTGTTGTAGCAGCCTGAACAGACTAAGACAGTGCCCTATATATTGATTAATCGAAAAATAGTGTAAGTAGCTCACATTTCTTCTCTAGGACTGTGCTAAGATATATTATATGCCTTATCTTACTTAATCCTCATAAAAGTCCTATGGAGTTGTCACTATATTATTCCCATTTTGTTGATGAAAAAACTGAAGTTTACGAGTTAATACTTAGGGTAACAAAGCAGTTAAGTAATGGAGCTGGGACTTAAACCCACTTCTGCCTGACTCCAAAGACCTTGTTATTAATTAACCACTAAGCTGCACTGACTGAGTCTGATTCCCCTCGCACCCACTACCTTCTGCCTCAGTTGGCCTATGAAGAACAGGGCAGAGCCCCTTCTGTAAACCAGAGGGTAGAGGGCTGCCTGTGGGGGGTAGATGTTATTCCCCAAGTGAGGAAACTAAATGTCATGTAGAAAATGGAAAACAAGCCCAGGAAACTTGGCAAGAGAAAGGCTTGTTAGTGGGAAGAGAGAATGAGTATTAAGGAGGAATTAGCTAGCAGTCGTAATACTTTATAACTTCACAGGGCTCACTAACTCTTTTTATCTTCAAAGGAAATAACATAGAAAACCACACGGAATGATGCTGTGTGTGATGTAGAGGAAAATGGCAGGGTTAGAAGGATCTGATGTGGCTGGGGCAAAACTTACCCCATAATTTTTCTGGCATTAGGTTACAAGAAGAACCACAGGCTCCTTTGTTGTAAGTCAGGGTGGCTTCACTTGAGGCCGTCTGGGACTTCAGCAATGCCAGCCAGGGAGGAAGCAAGGAGTCAACAGAAAAGGGGTTGGGAAGACCTCTGAACCGCTAAAGTGGCTGGTTCTTGGGAGAGCACTTGGAAAGACCAAAGCCACGGCTAAAGGGATACGTGTGCCTGGTCCAGAAATACTCAGATACACCAGAATCCGCCATCCAACAGTTGGACTCCAGATGCCAAGGGTTCTGGGAGGCCCATGGGAGCCTGGCTCCAGGGGAGCCGTCCAATGATAGCAGAGTTTCATTCAGCAGTGGGATCCCCGGTGTAGGATCCACCCCCTCCACCCCCTGGGCAGGAAACTGGCAAGAATTAACAGGTCACAGAGGAACAGGTCCCAGACAGCTCCAGGCACAGCTGGAAACTGTAGCTCAGTCCACGGAAGCCCTGCTCTGTGGACTATGCCAACGTTG
Source organism: Cephalopachus bancanus (assembly GCA_027257055.1). Classification (NCBI taxonomy): domain Eukaryota; kingdom Metazoa; phylum Chordata; class Mammalia; order Primates; family Tarsiidae; genus Cephalopachus; species Cephalopachus bancanus. The sequence continues at coordinate 3,269,380 of JAPVLO010000289.1, read as the reverse complement.
TGGGGACCTGGGAGGTGACTGCAACTTGGTGGGCATACAAGAGCACAAGGCGCACCCCAGCTATGTACCAGCACCCAGGTCTATGGCAGCAAGACCAGTTCCAGTCCTTTTCCATGGATGGAGTGGGAGTTGCCAATATATTCCTTGCCCTGGTCAGGTTGGGATCAAAACAGAACTTTTTGACCCTGTGACTGTCTTTTTATTGACGTTAAATTAACATAATATAAAATTAACCATTTGTAAGTGACCAATTTAGTAAATTTAAAGTGTGCAGTCATCGTTTTTACCTCATTCAAAAACATTTCCATCACTGCAAATTAAAATCCCTATTCATTGAGCAGTTTCTCCTCATTCTCCTCTCCAGCCCCAGCCCCTGGCAGTCACCAATCTAGACTGATCTATTCTTGATATTTCATATCAGTGGAATCATACAATGTGACCTTTGTGTCTAGCTTTCTTTATGTAGCATGAGATTTTTTGAGATTCATCCAGGTTATAGCTCATATCACTACTTGATTCCTTTATATAGCTGAATACCCCCATTGTATGGATATACCATAATTTGTTTATCCCTGTGAACATTTTTGACATAAGATGATCATAGGATAAAAATGGGAATTTTAAGCAACAGTGAAAAAAGTACCTTGTGGTATTATACCTACTTTAACCTTTCGGTCCATTTTAAAAAAATATCAGGAAATATACACAATTGGCACATTGCACCACACCTGAGTCTCACCCCATTTGTAGGAAGGACAGTCATGACTCTGCAACAAGAGTAGAAAAGGGCAGAGAAATGGCTCCACAGCTACGCTGTTTATCTTTCAAGGTCATGAAGTATGAAATAGCCTGACACCAAAATGGCTTGATTAGATCTTTTACACCCAGTAGGTGATCACAGTGCTACTGTCTTATACCCGGGCATTGATTACTCCATCTGGAAAATGCAAGAGCCGAAACCCACTGAAGATGCAAATGGGGTCCCCGGTGCTGCAGAATGATGGAATTCCTCCACAGACGCTCACCAACTGCATCACCATTCATTTTCAATTACTAATCAAATGGTCCTGAATTATTTGCCTCCCTGCAAGCCTGCTGGCCACAGAGAATGCCCAACCTAAGCCAGTGAAGAAATGAGATTACATCAGAAGAAAGAACTTCCCCCCACTCCCTCCATGATTGATTATTGCAAGCTGATTTCAACTACATTTTTCTTTGGGCATTTCCCTAACAGTCCACATTTAACAGCCCCAAGAAACCAAGAAAACAGGAGAAAAAGCTCCTTTATGTCTTAGGTCTGTGCTATTCATAAATGAAAATCATTGTTAATTTAGAGTTTGACAGCTGTGGTGCATTTGTAAGTCCAGGGCAGCTGTCATCAGCACTCTAGCTTATTTTTCAAGCAGATGTTTAATTTGACTTTAGTGCTATTGCCAGTTCTTGAGGAGAAAGAGAGGGGGAAGCAGAAACAGAAATAATTATTATATTCATCACTTGGTTTCCTTTCAAAATGTAAATCAGCGTGATTAACGATGACATCAGAATTGCTCTAATTGCAGTTTGGGGTGCAGATCTAGTTAGCTATCATCTCTTACAAGGTCCAAAGTCCAGTTTTCTTTTCCTTCTTTCTTTCTTTCTCTTTTTGTTTTTCCTAAAGTCAGAGGCTGTTTTGTGATAATTACACCCAGATTCTGAACAACGGTCCCAGCTCCCCAGAAAAGTCTTCCAGAGTACAGAAAAAAATCAAGGAATGGTGAATGATGGGTGACTGGGCCACAACCCCAGATGAAAGCGACAGGGCTGAGTCTTGTCTTGTGGCTCTGGAATCAGGAAACCAGTAAGAGCAAAGGGACAGAGCTCTTGGAACAGCAGACCGCTTGGAACAGCAGCCAGGATCTCCCACTCTTATATATCTACCATGCCATTATGGCCAGGCAGCTGGCTGCGTGCACGCTCACAGTGTGCAAATCGGCCTCAGAGTATAAAATTAAACACATCTGTGGCTCCACGTAGAAATCTGATGAGTCAGTATGTACTTGGTCGGTCCTGCTGTTCCAGTCCACGTTGCTTAGAGGAGTCTTCCTTCTCACCAGCTGTGTTGCTAGGTAAACCTACTTCTCAGGTCTGCTTTCTTTATCTTTGTTCATTTGTGTGTGTTTGGCTTCTGGCAGTCTCACTTGGATTTTACTTTTTACCATCTATCATGTGTCCAATCAACATCCCAAAGCACCTCTTTGACATTGCCTCTGTAGTGGGCACATGTGATGCAGTAACACACTTATTCATATCTTTCTGTCTATTTCTTTGTACATTGAGATGGAAGACTCACCTTGCCTTCTTCATCCGCTAACAGCTTGATATGTGCTGTGCTAAAGAAGATTCCACCCAAAAGAAAAATTTGGCAAATGTCCCGGATCCCAGCTCTGAAATCAGAGTTTGATAGAGGGATGATCCACACCTCACCTGACTCGTGCCAGAGGCAGGAGAGGATGCTCTAAAGAGAGCCAAAGGTGTAGATGCTCAGGGGCAAGTCTGACTCCTAAAAGGGTGGCCCTCATTTGTTAAAACAAAAAATGTTATCTGCAGATTATTCATTAGGAACGAATTCGTCCTTAACTGCTGAAAGGCCCCACTTCTGCCAGGTTGGTGTCCCAAGAATTTATGGGAATCGGAGGGAATTGTTAACATGTACCAGAAATGATTAGTTGTTGCTTGGCACCTTGGCCATCTACCTGGGATTGACTCTGGATCTGTTCCTGGGCGACTGCTCTCCTTGCCTTTGCCCCAGGCTTGGATTGCAGGCTATCCCCCAATACCCCACACCACAGCTAGGGCCAAACAACAAGGGTTAATAAGATGTTGTTGAGAGCTTGAGGAGCACCACAAGGTTCCCACAGAGACCCTACATGACTGGGTTATAGGTTTGGCTGTGCCCAGAACCCACAAGTTTAATTCATCCTTAGGGGTTCCCTGCTATCAGCTCCTGGCCCGTCTCATACTTGATGGGCACCAGGCTCCCTGTCCTAACCTCAATAGCCAGTTTATTCCTCCATAAACGAATGCCACTGTACAAGTCCCAGTTGTCCCAAACTCCAGGCCCAACACCCCTCTGGACTAGTTTGTTCCACATCGTAGTTAAGAAAGTGAACTTGCAGGTTTAGTGGCCTGAGATTGAAGTTGGGCACTGCCGCTTACCAATGACATCAGGTAAGTCCTTTTAGACTCCCAGTGCCTCCAGCACCTCCCTTGCCACTTGGGGATAATAATAGTATGTACCAACCTCGTAGAGCTGCTGTGAGGACCAAATGAGTTAGTGTATGTAACGTGCTTACAACATTGTCTGGCACAAACTCTATACAGGGCTGTATTATTATTGTTGCTGTTATTGTTACTGTTTTACATTTGCAATAAAACAAAGATCATCATGTAGGTGTTTCCTAAGACAAAGAAGTGGTTCATTCCAGAAATGAATTTCAGTTTCTGGCACTTAGCACAAAAACTATTTATTTTGAAGGTGATTTTTCAAGCTTCAAACACTACTAAGTTTCAGTCTCACTCCCCATTCCTTTTGCTTCTTGCTCCTTGCCAAGTTCCATAAAGAATAGGAAATGGCGTTAAGAAAAACATAAAACAAAACAGTCATGTTCAATTTAAAAATCAAGATCAGGGAAAATAAACATTAAAATATAACATCAAGACAAGAGGAATGCCTAAGCACACTTAGGGTTCTAAGTTCTTAGAGCAATGAATTACAGTCCATTAAACAAAATGAGAAACTATAGGTCATCTGATATAAATAAATACATATGCCAGTTAAACAAGTGAATGAATGAATAATTGGAAAGCTCAGTAAGGAATAGGATGTTTATATAACCTCAAAGTACCTGCCCTTGTAATACTTAATAACTACAAAGAGAAAAACAGGAACTTTAGAATGGAGAAGTCTGGTAGGCACCTGTAATGTGATAAATCTAAACTTAAATCACACACCACCTGATAGAATGTAATGGAAAAACATAGCACATCATCACTTCTATGATATTCCTGCTAAAGAGACATAACCTGAATCTAATGATGAGGAAACATCAGCCAAGCTCAGACGTTTTACAGACTAACCAACATGTAACCTTCAAAAGGCCTACAAGAGGCCATTGCCTTGCTAGACTCTGGTGTGGCTATGTGCTCTTTGAGCTACGGCTGTCGCCATGCTTCCTGGCTTTGGTCCCCTCCCCCACCTCGGGAGATGAATCCTCTCTTTATCTCTCTCTCTCTCTCTCTCTCTCTCTCTCTCTGTGTGTGTCTCTCCGTCACTCTCTCTCTCTCTCTTACTTTTAAATAAACCATATTTTTTTTTAAAAAAGTTTACATGAAAAACTGAGGAACATTCTAGATTGAAGGAATCTAAAGTGACATAAAATCTAAGGGTAACACTGCATTCTAATCCAGATCTTGTCTGTAAAAGGACAAGTGTCAAAACTTGAATAGAATTTGAGGATTAGATATATCCATGTTAATTTCTTAAATCTGAGGGTTGTGTTGTGGTTATGTGGGAGGACAGCTCTGTAGGAAATACACAATAAAGTACACAAAGTGATCGGGCATCATGTCAACCACTTACTCCTAAATGCTTCAATGTAAAAAAGTTCTCTATATTGTTCTTGTAAGTTTTCTTTAAGATTGAACTTATTTCCAATTAAAAAGACTCATCTCAAAGTCAAAGGGTAGTAGGGTAGAAGGGAAAATGCATCTTCCATTATTTCTTCATTTTCTCTTATCTTCCTGGCTTCTTCCTTTCAGAAGGTTGGGCCAAGATTTGGATGACAAGACATTGGGTTCAATCAAGAAGACAGGAAAGGACTTGCCAGGCCTGAGAGACTGGGCTGAATTCATTCATTCATTGATTCCCTCCCATGCTGTACATGTATTAAACACCTCCATCCTGTAGCAAGTACCACGCTACACACTGAGGATACTGAACGGAGCAGGATGCAGCCTCTGCTACCAGGAACTCACAGAGTGGTGGGGAAATGGACCAGTCAATAGGCAGCAACCACACAGCGTGAAAAGACCACCTAAGAGAAGCACAGGTCTGAGGCGGGTGGGAACCCAACCTGGCTGGGCATGGCGAGGAAGGTCCAGAAAGCAAAAAGTCTCTAGGGAAGGCAAAATGAGAAAACAGAGTGTGGGACTGTCCCCAGACTAGAGAGAGAGAGAAATTAGGAAACCTGCAAATGAGTCCTGCAGGTAGAGCAAAAAGGAGTGTGTTCGAGGTGAAGACAGAGTCATGTGAAGGTGTTTGCTTAGGAGCTGGTATTCACTGAATGTTCCTTTGCTTTCCTCCTGTATCCCTTTCTTTGCCAAAACATCTTTTATTTGGGCATTCAGCTGGGTATTGCTCTAATTTTCAAAATGACAGTAATAATAATAGCTAAAATATGTGCCCAAAATTCTACAGGGAGGCCACTATGATTTCCTCCCTTTTAGAGAGAAGGAAACTGAGGCACAACTTGCCCAACATCACATAGCTCTGAAGTAGCAGAGCTGGCATCTGAACCCTGGACTGTCTAACTCCACAGCCCACACTTTTGATCTGCCACAGCGCATGAGTACATCTTTCATTAAACTAAATTCTCAGGAGGATTGTCTTTTATAAAGGGGCTTGTGGGCCTCAAAATTCTTCTAACTAGAGGGGCAAAAGGGGGCATCTTACACACTCATACCACTTCCCCATATCCCTCTCACTGCCTTCCATGCCTTCTCTGTCGCCAGTTGTGTGAACCCTACCATAGATCCAGGGACATCTGGAGCCTGGACTGAACCAAGTGAGGGTTTAACCCAGGGTGGCTACAGAGCCAGAACAGTTCACAGTGGAGGAGGGTAGCAAAGGGTCACATCAAAGAAGAGCCCTGTCCAAAGGGTCCTCAGTGGGAAAGGCCTTTGCAAGGCAAGAAACTGGGCACAGAGTTGAGTCAAAGTGAGCAGCTCAGGATGGAGACTGAACAAGCGAAGTCAAAGTGTAAACAGTGCAAAAGACTCTTTTGCATGTGTTCCCCATAGGAGGCACATGGCCTCAGACAGGAGGGAACGGCAACATACTTTTTTACTACCCTGGACGCCTTACTATCCCACAGGGTTCAATTATTCATTTGACAAGCATACAGTGCATGCCTACTATGTGCCAGGTTCATGCTAGAAATGGAGGAGGGAAGAAGAGAGAAGCAGGCAGAGGGACAGGCGCATGAATATGCATCTGAGAACCTGAAATGCCAAGCTTTCTTTGGAACCAGGCTGCATTTCCATTTTCCCTTTAGCCCCTGGAACAGAGCCAGGAAGTGACAGAGAGTTACTGGCTGGGGAAGAGTGTGGGAGGGAGGGAAGAGCAAGCTCCCCCCAGCAGCCGCTGCCACAGACATCTCTAAAACAGGTCTTTACACAAAGGCCTAGTTATTCCATTATTCCTCCACAGCCAGGAAAAATCTCCCTTTCCACACCTCGCCGGTGATCCGTACTGATTCTGCTGCTAATTGCATTTTCTTTTTTTTTTTTTTTTTTTTTTTTGAGTTGGAGTCTCACTCTGTCGCCCAGACTGGAGTGCAGTGGTCGCTCCCAGCCACCACAGCCTCGACCTGCTGGGCTCCGGTGATCCTTCCGCCTCAGCCTTCCGAGTAGCTGGAATTACAGGTGCGCGCTACCACGCCCGGTTAATTTTTTGATTTATTATAGAGATGAGGTCTCGCCTGCCCAGGCGGGTCTCGAACCCACGGGCTCAGGCAATCCACTCACCTCAGCCTCCCAAAGGCACGGGATTATAGGCTGAGCCACCGAGCCCGGCTGCTAATTGCATTTTCAGGGTCTTTGACTGGTTGTAAATGTTCCGTTAGACGAAGTTTGTCCCTTGCAGGTGGGTTTTAGGGTCAGATGGGTCAAGGTTAGAGTCCTGGCTTGTTTTTCTCCTTATAAAATGGGGACCAGCAAGTACCTATAAACCCAGTATTTTGGAAGGCCAAGGTAGTAGAATTGCTTGAGCCCAGGAGTTTGAGACCAGCCTGGGCAGCATAGCAAGATCTTGTCTCTACAGAAAAAATTTTAAAAATAGCTGGGCACAGTGGTGTATGCCTGTAGTCTGACCTACTCGTCAGACTGAGGAGAAAGAATCTGCTGAGCCCAAGAGGTCAAGGCTGCAGTGAGCCGTGATTGTGCCACTGCACTCCAGCCTGGGCAACCAAGTGAGACTCCGACTCAAAAAATTAAAAAATAAAATGGGGATCCGGAGTTGAGGCATGAGAAGTGCCACTTTACTAAAAGGAATTTCGGGTTTACAGACCATCTTCCACTCTGCCTCCCAACTACTCTTGCAAGGTCAACATCATAACCATCGTGGGAAATTGAAACTCAAAGAGGTAATGGGATTTGAACTGGATCACACAGAACCCTGAGTACAAAAGTCAAGTTAGAAACCTAGTCTCCACTTTTAAAAAGGAAAAGATTTGCTGTGTTTCTGTGCATTTTCTTTAACGAAGGACAAAATCTTTTGTGTAACACTGGAGACACCTACATGCTAGCTTTGCCCAGTAGTCTATCCTGAGATTTCCTTGTTACATGGAAGGCAGGAAAACCCAGTGAAGTATATGCATTATGAAATCAAACTCACTGGGTTCCCAATCCTGGCCTCCCCCTTGTAACAGCTGTATAAACTCAAGCAAGGTCCTTGATTCCTCTCAGCTTCCTTCAACTGCAAAAGAAAATAATAATATTCATAGATGGAAGAATTAAACAAGATAATCCATGTTAGTGGTCCTTGACCCTGGCTCCATATGAGAGTCACCTGAGCAGCTTTTAAAACCCACCAGTGCTTTGGTCTTACTTCTGGAAATTCTGCTCTCATTGGTCTGGGATGGAATCAGGGCATCCAAATGATTCTAATGTGAAACCAGGACTGAGAACCCTTGAACTAAATAAAATGCTGACTGCAGAGTGCCTGGCATATAGCAAGCACTCAGTAGATGCTAGTAACTACTGTTATACTGGCTGGTGATAAAGCCAAGCCATGTGGGTTAACTCAGATTAGCTGGCACCAACATCCAGGAGGTCCCAGCTTCTGTGCAGTGTATTGTGGGTAGGTACAAAAATGAACCAGAAAATCCCTACTTCATCGTGTTTACTTAATCCTCTAGTTGAGTAGAAAAGGCACAAACACATGCAAAGTTAGATAGTAACACAGGGTTTAATGTAGAAGGAACAAGGGAAGATAGCATTTTATAAGCACTTACCTCATGCTTGACACTGTCTATGCCAGATGAGCTCGTTAATGCTCACAGGAGCTCCATAAAGTATGTATTCACCCTACTTTATAGGAGAGAAAACTGAGGCTCAGGCTCAAGAAATTCACCCACTACACATGGAAGAGGTGGATCTAGGATCAAACTTGATCTACCTGACTACAAAGGTCTTTCCGTCATACCATGTCTTTACCATGCTGATTTCATGGTGATTATAAAGACAAGTAATAAACTGTTGAGATTAGAATTCAGAAGGTTCAAACCCCAGTCCTTGTGTGTGTATATATGTATATACATATCTTTCATCTATCTGTCTGTCACTCTAAGTATCGATTATTCCATTTATCCATCCATCCATCCATCCATCCAATTCTATTATCCAACATGCTTATAAAATTAGATTTGCCACCTAATCAAATATTTCAGTTGAAAGGCCAACCTTTTGGATAAACTTTAATTAATTCTCCATTTTCCTGCATAGAGTTAAAAAATTAGAATTAACCTAAACAATAGATCACATCCAGTCAATCATAGAGGATAGGATAGCTGAAGTTATGCTTTAAAGTGTGCTGATGGTGAAAGAGTACTTAACATGGATTAACTACCAGTCCTAGACAGTAACACAAATAGTGGAAAACAAAATTAACATGATTAAATACACTCAGAGACTATTTAGTCAACAGTCAAATTGCAAAGAGACTTGCAGCTGCAGCTCCAAAATAGCCGGCCCTCTCCTCAGCTGTTGCTAATTAATGCGATTTTCCTAATAACAGTTTTCTGATAGCAGACAGACAGTAGCAAATCAAAACAACTTCATTTTTATGCTGATGCGGCCTCAAAACAATAACTACAAAAAGAGTCCTACAGAATCCAAATGGAAATGTTGCTAACTATAGGCTTACATGTGGGGTCTTCCTCATGCACAGATGACCATCAGTGCCGGAAGTTTATTGCACAAATACATAGTGTGTGGGAGAGTATGGCCAGTTATATCAGCCACAGTCATACTGGGTCACAATGGGCTATGCCACAGGTTCCAGGAAAAAAGTGCTTAGGACAATTGTTTATTGCTCTGGACCTAGGCCGGTATAAGTGACTCACCTTCTCTTAATTTGGCTGGCTTTTATTTTTCCCAAAAGACAGAATTCAAGCAGACCAGTATGCACCATTCAATATCCAGAACCCCTACTGAACAGAATCAGCAGAAAGGTAACCCCAAAGTGCCCAGCATCCCTCATGTCCTACTCATCCATGGACGCCTTTGGCTCATGTATTGATCCCTAGTGTAATCAATTTCAGTTAATTGGTTTCATCAAACCACGTTGCACAAATCATAACAGTTTATGGATCAAAGAACTCATTTACAGTTCCTGAGAAGACGTGGAAGGCCAGGATATATTACCTTTTCTGCTGACAATCCTGTACAATAGCATCGCAAACTGGGCCAGTCAGTGACTTTAGACCTCTAGCCTTGAGGGACTCCTGGTCATCTTTGAGGCAGCGTGAACAGAGGAGAATCCAAGTCAGTAGGAGGTTAAATTATACATTTTCAAGACTAGCTATGTCAGCTCAAAGAAACAGTATGCACACTGATGCTTTTGGATGGAGGAGCATTAAATACAGTGCAAAGTGTTATTACCCAAAGATCATTACCTAATATCATCCTAGGATAACGATTCTGCTAGTTTACCCTTCTGGAAATGTACCTCGTTTTGTAGCAGAAACATCATTGACATGCAGACATCCAGAAAACTAGGGAAATGTACATCTCTTCCTGATGGCACAAACTCATCTATCTGCAAACACGGAATGAACATTGACCAGGGTGCAGACCCTGGAAAAAGTTTGATCTTTGGGTCCACCATACCAAAAGGGCCCAGCTTCGAGGATGTCTATTGTGCTGCCCCATGGAGGTGACAATCATCTGGAGTAAAAACTCTTGTTCCCTTATAGAGATGAAGCCACCCCCACCCCCACCCCCACCACCCTTGCCTTCCGCTGTCTCCTCTGTGACTCTTCCTACCCATCTACCCCTACTTGGTAAAGGTTTTAAGTGTTTCCCAGGGACACCTGCTCTGAAGTTCAACTCCCTCATCTCTCTGAAATATGCAACACGTAAATGTACATGTTACGTTGTCAATGTTAGGATAGATATTTTTACTGATTTGTTGGGGTTTAATTTTTTCCTTACTAACTTGAAGAAAAGAAAAGATTTGTAGTACCTTATTTAACATGGATAAGAGACTCTGGAATCATTCCCAAGTCTCCCATCACAAGCATTAGTGGTTTGCCATTTAAAAAAATAGAAGAATTGATCACTTATATTCTGCTCTGCATTAAAATGTGGTCTCCTTAATCTCTCTTCCACATTTTTCACTAAAAAAACTAACTCTTGGCTTCTTTCCTTTCTCCCATCCTCCCTTCCTGTCTGCCTTCCTTTCTTGACTTGTCTCTGAAGGTACTTTTCCTATGAGAAAGTTTAGAAAACAGGACAAATCATGCCCAGATCTTGTGGCTTACATATGACCTCATGTTATTGCCCCAGAACTCTGTGGGGGTCCAAGATGACCGTGACTTACCTCTGATGAGCTCATGCCACATAGGGATGAGGTCAGATGCTAGAAGAGAGATGCAGACATTGAAAAGAAGAAACATGAGCAACTCAAGGGATGAACAAAGTAGACTGCATAGTGCAAATCAATAAGCATCTTTTCTATATAAAAAAGCTCTGCCCTTGATTTCACCTCCTGCTAGTGGATATACCATCGTCGTGCTGATTCCCAACCTTGTGAGGGGATTTTGAGTTCGGCCTCAGTGGCTTCTTTTGAGAACCAGGGTTGTCATCAGCCAAATTGCCTAGCAGGGCCAAAGAGACAGCAGGCATGAGTGGCCTTTTTGCAGTGGGAAATGTTTCATGACTCAGACCAGTCATTGTTTGCTGATCACACAGCACTCTGGGTGATACTGCTAATACAGGGAAGTGTATGCTTCTTGCCAGATTGTGGACATATGGTAGACACTCAAAACTATGTGTTGAATATAAAAGAGTTGAGTTGTGGGGAAAGTCAGTGTCTTGAAAATGCATCAGATCAGTGCACCTTCAACATCTCCTGCGGCAAAGGCTGTGTGCCAAGGGCTAGAGGGGCCACAAGGGAATGAGGAGGCCCCCACCCTCAAAAAGCTCAAATTCAGTTGGAAGTGCAAGCCATAAACATGCAGTAAGTGAAGGAATAATATGAGATATTAAATAAAGCTCAAGCAAACTTCAAGCACACCCAGTGCTCAAATGTCAAATGAACAGTAAAGCAAAACCATGTTCTACAAGTTGGACGGTCACTTCTGATGATCCTGGTCAAAGAGGCTCTGAGGAGGAAGTGAGATGGTGACAGGTGACTGAGGTCTGACAAGGCAGAGAGGAGGGAAAGTGCATCCCTGGTTTACTGAGTAACAAGAGTGAAAGTCAGAGGGGACATGTGACACATGATATGCACACAGCGAAGACAGAGATAAGATGAGTTCAGGTAGTTGGAAAGGGGGATGGTGTCAGACCCAAAAGGTAGCTTGTGCCCTAGTGTTCAGAATTGTGAATGTTTAGCCAAGAGTTTGGACCTTAATCTGTAAGAGCCTTTGTTTAGAGAAGACCTACTATGTGCCCGACCCTATGCTGGGGCAGGGCGGAGGTGGGAGTGGGCTGATTAGGACATGGTGCTGTTGTTGCCTAATCATCTGTGAAAGGAGGTGATAATGTGCAAGAGTTGAGGGTTCATCCCCTGGCAGAGTACAGGTAAATTGAATGGGCTGGCAAGGCTAGGAGACCGTTAAGCGGTTACTGCAGTAATTAACCAGGAAATCCTTCATTTAATCTTCTGTGCATGTTCTTCCTTAGGGTGAGGGTGGAGGGGACCCGGATGGGTAATAACAAACAAGAAAATCATGGCTTCTCATTTAGAGCAGCGGTTTTTATAGAATCTCTCCCGAAAGCAATGCATATGCTTACAATTTTGCATAGTTTATTTTTTTAATTTTTAATTTTAAAGATGTAGGGTACAATTCAGGGTTAGGTATACAAATGCTCATTATGCAGGTACCCTTGTTGATGAGGTGTGCCCCCCACCCCAGGCAGTTTCCCACTACTGCCAATCCTTTTATTATAGTATTATGATAACTCTTCAAGTTCCGCTTATGAGTGAGAACATCTGATACCTGATTCTTTTTTTTCTGTGATAGATCATTCAGTATTATAGACTCTAAGTCCATCCAAATTCTGCAAAGTTCATAATTTTGTCCTTCTTTATGGCAGCATAATAATCTATTGTGTATATGTGCCACATTTTTTTTTATCCAGTCTTCTTTCGATGGGCAGCACAGTTGATTCCATGTTCTTGCTATTGGGAATAATGCTGCAACAAACATGCATGTGCAGGTATCTTTTTCATAGAGTGATTTGAGTTCCTCTGGGTATATTCCCAGTAGGGGGATTGCGGTGTCTTATGGCAGGTCAATTTTTAGATCTTTTAGGAGTCGCCATACCGTTTTCCACAGAAAACACCAACAGTATAGAAGTGTCCCCTTTTTGTCGCATCCTCTCCAGCATCTGTTGTTTTTTGAATTATTGACAATGGTCATCCTGACTGATATTAGGTAGTGTCTCAGTGTGGTTTTAATTTGCATTTCTTTGATGACTAGTGAGGCTGAGCATTTTTCCATGTATCTATTGGCTGCTCATATGTCTTCTTTTGAGGTGTGTCTGTTCATATCTTTTACCCACTTTGTAATAGGGCTGTTTGGTTTTTTCTTTTTGGCACATTTGAGTTCTTTGTAAATTCTAGATGTTAATTTTGCTAGTTTCTATGCAGTTTTTTCAAGAGTTCAAGAGTCCTCTGGACCCCATTCGTGGACCAAGAATCCCAAGCTAAGAACAATAGCCTCCCCCCTCCTACACCCCAACTCTGCCTAGAAGAGGAAGCAACTCCTAACACACAGTTCTGCTGCTCTGCAGGACAGTCCTGCCCCGCACCTGAAATCGCAGGTGACAGGGAGGCTCTGAGAAACACGAAGGGTGGCAGGTGGCCTGCACTCAAGGACATTGTTCTGTCACCTGGATTGTTTCCTTACACCTAAGAGGACAGTGCTCTGGCTGCCAGCCCCAGTGTACAGAAACCCACAGAAGCAGGAGGGAGCTGAGGCAAAGTGGGACGAACTGCAGAGAGGAATGACTTGTGTGAACCCAGCCAGGAGGGAGCTTGCCACGTGGCCGCACTTCCTCTTCCTGAGAGGCGGGGGCAATTATGTGCTTACACCCACGCCCTGCCGCGGAGCAGTGAGGACTCTGCACAGAACACCCAAGAAACCCAAGAGCAGTGCTTCGCTTTCTATTTCTTGTTTTCCAGCCGAGACGAGTTCTATTTTGGATCAGAGCATAGTCTGAAGAGAAAGCAGTTGAAGCCTTGGGTGCTTGGAATAAAAACTTAACCTTAATCTTTAGAAAGAAAGCGTATATCTTAGTTGGAGATTTTATTAAATGGAATGACCATCGTGCCATTACACATTTCTACTATCGTGCATTTCAGACCTAATGTCAGTTCTTAAGCTTTCTGAGATCAGGAATCCCTTTGAGGAAAAGATGAAAGCTACGAATTCTTACCCGAAAAAATGCACTTGTGCACATCAAACAAAATTTCATCATCCTAAAACCTGTCTGCAAATCCCAGATTAAGAACCCCAGGTTTGATAAGCCATGGTCACATCCTCTGTTAGGTTCCAGGGATGCAATGATGAATAAGACATGGTCTCTGCCCTCGAGGGGGTCATGGTCTGGGGAGGGTTTATAGATGGGAAGAAGTTGGAGGGAAAGCCAGGCAGGCCACCGACTGGCAGGTTAACCATAAGAGACATCAATAATCATGGGTTCAACATTATCATAGAAACAGTGAACCTGCCATCTGTCCCTTGACTGGGTACCAATAACTGTATTGCAAAATGCTGAATAACATGCTGAAGCTGATTGAAAAAGAAGAAAGTCTTTGGTACCATCAAGCCCCTTGTTCATGTATTATTAACAGAAAAAGATTTTTTGTCTTATGATGTATGTGAGATATTGCCTTCACCCTAGGCTCGGGGATTAGATGTTTATCTCTTTGCAAGGTTAAGAAATGCCATGGATAATTTAAGCTGGAGGAAGGAAATCATTGAGTCAAAAGATGCTGAAAAATAATTGGTAGTTGGGTATAAAGCAATGATAGAGCATGAGAAATGGTCTTGCTCACTACCGAGAACTGCCTAGTTGTTGAAGTTTCCACAACTAGGACTATATCCTGTAGTCTGTTTATTTTGCTCATTTGAGTTGATTTAAGATTTTCTCAACAGCTGACAAATTTCCAGCTAGTGATCTAGCAGGTGCCACTAAGGATTTCCACTGTTTCCTCAGCCTCAGCTTACAGGCATGTGAAAGCTTTCTCCAGAGAAAAAAAGAATATTTCCCTCACCTGTGTTTTCCTATCAATCTCCCACCCTCCATTCTGCCTTCCCAGCCAAGTCTCTTTTCAGACTGCAGTTAGTCTTGAAGGCCTTACCCAGCATAGGGAAGCAGGGACTTCCTGTTTTCCAAATCCAAGACCCTCTTTTTTTTTTTGAGTTGGAGTCTCACTCTTTCACCCAGACTGGAGTGCAGTGGTGCTCCGGGCCACTGCAGCCTCGACCTGCTGCGCTCCAGCGATCCTTCCGCCTCAGCCTTCCAAGAGTAGCCGGAATTACAGGCATGTGCTACCATGCCCAGATGATTTTTTGATTTATTGTAGAGATGAGGTCTCGCTGCCCAGGCGGGTCTCAAACCCGCGGGCTTAGGCAATCCACTTACCTCAGCCTCCCAAAGGCGCGGGATTACAGGCTGAGCCATCGAGCCCGGCTCCAAGACCCTCTTGTAAGGCCTTGACCATAGTTGTCATTCTCGGAGTTCTTCGGTTCAAAGCATCCCTGCTCCTCACTCTCTCCAAAGACCTTCAGTGGCTCCCCAGTACAACCTCATGGCTTATCTATAGGACAAGGCAGAACCTGGCTCCTCCTTATCTTTTGAAGTGCCCTCTATGTATCCCATAATACTTCACTCACACCTCTTTCCATCAGCTAGGCAAGCTTTTAAGAACAGTACTCATTAGAAAACTTGGCTAATGATAGCTTCAACAAATAGGGGTTTATTTTTCTCCTGTAACAAAAAGGCTACAAGTAGGTGACTGCTGATTTTGTTTCAGCCACTAACCAACGTCAGGGCTAGTATCTCTGTGATTTTTCTTGGCCTTTCCTCATGGTAGCAAAATGGCTGCCTTGTTTCACACATTGTGTTTATAATGAAGGCTGGAAATAAGGGACAGACCGGGGTAGGTCATTAATTTCTCCTATCTGGAAAGTAGAACTTCCTCAGAAGGTCTCCATCCATCTCACAACCTCCCCTTATGTCACTGAGGCCCCATGTGGGAACGTGTGCCCTATCCCCACCTGTAGGGAAGGCTGGGAAAGCAGGAACAGGACTCTCATAACTGGCCTACCTGGTACCACCCCCAAACAAAATAAACAAAATAAACTAGGCACTAAAACTAGTTTTTTTCTCTATTTTTTAGTGAAATTGTAGCAGGAGCTTTGTCAATATAACTTTGTTCAATGCTGTGAATCAATAGCTTCAGAAATCCAAGGATCATACAAACTTGGGTATAGGTTGTAGTCCTGTTAAGAACCCAACCGACCTGTTCGCCAGATTCTGGTCGTAGCCTGAATTACATGTGGGTGTGCAGCACTGTGTGGAGTGTATGCCCCGATCCAGGTCGAGATGTCTGCTCAGAGCAGAGGGTGTTGCTTCCAAGGCCTATCAACAAGGGTCTCTTTTGGGTGTGGTGTGCAGCTCTAATGACTGCCAAGTTCTTAGCTACAGATCTAACTTCTGGGACTCCAAGTCCAGCTCCAGTGCCATTTTTCCAAGAAGTTATACCTGGTCAACCTCATTCCTACCAACACTTTCCCCAACTCCACCTCTGCCTCCATCTGATCTTAGCCAGGAGTGGTCTTCCGTGAGTTACCACAACACTTGGAAGTGAATCTCCAGTTGGGGCTCTAAAAGACCTGTGTTCTGAGAGTTATTTGGATATGTTCTGTCATGCAGAGTGGCAGAGTTTCTTTAGAATGGTGTGATCTGGCTTTCATCCAACCCCACTGCACCATTTTGTCCCCAGGCTCAAGCCCAGGGGATTATATCAATGTCAATATCCTGGTTGTACTATTACCTTTAGTTTGCAAAATGTTACCACTGGGGGGAAATGGGCAAAGAACACAATCTCTCTTATTATTTCTTACAACTGTGTGTGAATCTACAATTATCTGAATACAAATTAAACAAAATTCATCTTTCTCCTCCCATCTTTTGTTTCCATCTCTGGCACACCATTCCACCCTCTACTTGGGGTTTGTACATGGGGAGTCAGTTTCTTTATCTCCCTCTGTCACAGTTTTCTCATCTGTAAAATAGAGATAATAGTAGTACCAACCTCTGTGAGTTGTTGGGAGGATTAAAGGTGAAGCATTCAGAAAAGTACTTAATTGTTAAATAAACAATCAGTAAATAAAATATCTTATACTCAACCTCTTTTCGCCCCAGATGCAATAGTTTACTACATCCTGTTAAGTTTTCCCACCATGTGCCTCATAGTGTCTCTATTTCTAGTGTCCCTCTCCCAATTCAGACCTTCAGTGCTGCCATCACCTCCTGCTCTTGAAGCCTTGCCATTATAAAGTTAGCCATTTGGCCTCTGCCTTCCGTGGCTCCTCCATGATCATTGCGTAACATTAGTTTCCAATTTCCTTTTACAGTTTCTCTCTTTTCACCCTCTGGAATAGGAGCTTCTTACTGGAAGCCGCTATTTCTTACTCATCTTTGAATTGTCAACTCCTAACAAAGACAGAGTGCCTGGCACAAAATAAGTTTTCAGTATAAGTTTTATGAATGAATGATAATTAATCAGGAATAATCTCATGGTAGCCACTAGACTTGCTTCTCTGCAGTCGTGTAGATGACTAGAGGAATCTCTGAATCTGTAGCTTTGTGACCCCAAGCAGAGACTGTGACTTTACCCTCGGGCAGTCACGGGGTTCTTGAGAGTCTTGTAGACAGAGCCCTGCAAATAAGTTTCACTTTTCTTCTCCCATGGGCACATTATCATGGGCTGCCAGAATACATGTTAACTCTTGGACATAGCTCCGTTTCCTGAGACCCACCTAAAGCCATATACAAGATTGGTAAGAGAGCATCCTGGCATGCACACAGCCTTTTGACTAACATATGGCCATGGTACAGTTAGCACTTGGCATCTTTTGGGGTAAAATAAGGCAGATAGCCTCAGCACCTGATGATATTACCATTACTATGATTTAAGTATTTTATTACTGGGTCCTCCCACAGTTGGTCTTTCAGTGGTATAAGGGAAGAGATGTTGCTGGTTATAAACTGGACCAACTCTATGGAAAACATCCCCAAGATCACAGAGAAATTTTATAAAGTATTCCAAGAAATGTTCAGTAATACAGATTTTACTGGAATTGGGAAGAAGATTGGCAAAAATAGTCTAGAAGCCACAAACCCAAACTTCATTTTGGTAACCCAAACTTCATTTATTGCTCTGCCTGAAGCAGCAGACCAAGGTAATACCCTCTCTCCTCCTTCTACCTGCAAAGAAGACAGACTTGACATTGATAATGAAAGCACTTATTATATGTCAGGCACTTTGTTAGGGTCTGGTGACTTAAGAACAGCAGTGATAATGGCCACCAAGTAATGGAAATTTACTAGATGCAACACACTGCAGTAGGACCTTACATGACTTGTCTCTCCACAGAAGTGACCCAGCCATTGAGGGTCCAGGCATATTTGTTAGGTCATTTCATGACCTGATGTCTTCCAAGAACTTCAGTTTCTGAGCTCTCCCCTTCCCTAGGAGCAGGGATCCCACCCTTTCAGTCCTAGACCACAAATCCACAACATAGCAAACTCTAACTTCACCCCAACAGGCAAATTCCCAAGGAAGATGAACAGCAAACAAATAAATTCTTCAGACAGAAAAGAGCCAAGCACTTAAGAGATTTGGGATGGCATTTCTGGAAATGTTTACTTTAGGTTTAAAAGAAAACTTTTGAAATGATTAGTGAGTTATTTAGAACCTCAATATTCCAAAGTTTGAGAAGCTAACATACTGAGAAATTTAATTTAGATTTCCTTAACACGCTCTCTCATGATAAGAGAGCATTCAGTATATAAATGCTATGCAACAGGGCTGCCAAATTGCAACACAGAATGGGAGAAATTTGTCATTTTGAAATGCTAAGGGAATTCTTACTAACAGCTTTCTCATCTTGTAAAGCTATTATTTTTCTGTACGATAATATGATTTATAAACCTCAGCTGAGTTTTATAGTTTTGATGGGAATAGACTCAAAGTAAAATGCATTTTCTCAGAATATAAATTTCTCTCAGGAGTTGACCAAATGAGGAATAAAAAGAAACTTCTGCAACCAAGCATACCACAGGCTTGGTCTCCGCTAGCATCTCTGTAGGTGCATGTTGGTCTTCCTCAGGGTTCTGGGCTCAGCTCAATTCTTGTTGTCACTCTACACACTTTACCTGGGTGACACCAGCACACCCAGGTCAGTGCTCTAGCTCTGATAGGCCCAGCAACTCCTATATCCCCACTTCCACCCCTCACATCCCTCCAGAGTTACAATTCTCTGTGACTAACTACCCACTAGACCAGCCACCATCATGTCTTACAGCCACATTGGTCTCAAATTTTCTCCTTTTTTCCCAAACCTTGTTCTTGATGGAAAAGTAAGTAGTTACAAAAAGTAATTTTCTAATAAGTAAGTATTGTGCTAGGACCAGGTCCAGGAATCACCCTGAAGGAGGGACACCTTAGTTGGGCATGAGTCCAGTAACCTAAGTGTGTGTGTGTGTGTGTGTGTGTGTGTGTGTGTGTGTGTGTGTGTGTGTGTGTTGGGAGCCACAAAAGGGAGGATAAGAAGCCCCTTGGATGGAGACTCAGGATGTGAGACCCGGGATATAAGGATAAAGATGGATATACAGCATGGCTTGGAATGAGTGCTCAGAGGGTTGGACAGAGATGAGGCCAGATCATGGGACTAGATGAAAACAAGACTTGTATCCCACCATTTGATTCCCACAGGGTTTGAAACCCAAAAGGCATGATGTACAGCGCTGGCCAAGCTCAACCTTTTCATGGAACATTTAGGTAATCACGACCCAGCATCTGGGGAAACTCGCCAATGTCTCAGCTCTCCACAGTTGCTCTGTGAGATGCTAAAATGGATCCAAGGAAAATTAATGTGGGTGACATTTCATAATACTGACCGTACAGACAGCTGTCTTTTAGGAGAGAGAGAGTCTTGCTCAGTCACCCAGGCTGGAGTACAGTGGCACAATCATAGCTCACTCAGTTTTGAGCTGATGGTCTCAAGTGATCCTCCTACCTCGGCCTCCTGAGTAGCTGGGACTACAGGCATGAGCCACCATACCCATCATTATCATACATTATATACGTATTCACCCTTGATTCTTCCAAAACAACTCAACATAAAACAGACCATGGACTCTGCAGATAGACAAGGGGATCTTTAAAACCTGAGCCAGTTACTTATTTACCCCCTTAGTATAAATATCCTAAGATTTTGCTGCAGAAAATTGATGTGTTTTATGATGAGGGCATTCATAGTATATGCAAAATCTTAATTCTAATATCTGAATAATTCTGAATTCACAAACACACCCAGCCCAAGGGTTTAGGGTGAGAAATTGAAGACCTGTCATGTATAAAAAGCATAAATATCTAAGATAACACACCTCCTTAATACACACTAGTATGTAGTAAGGGCTCAGAAATGACAACAATTATTAAACAGAGAAAATGGGTTGCCTTGGACTTTATTAAAACATCAAGGGGTAAAGGGAGCTGAGACATCATATAGGAAATACATGTTTTCTGTCTCTAGTTCCCCCAAAGTTTTGCCATCCTATTTTTCAAAAATTTGAGGGCATGATCACACCCTTAAATCACAGGCTTTGTCACCGCCCTCCTGTTTACAGTAGGAGGAGGAAAATTCAGAGTATTCGTTATAGAAGCAGGCAAAAGACTGGATGGATATGGGTGATTCTGGAGAGACAATAGCACAGGCAAGGGTCTGGCCAAATGGAAGAGGTGTTCAGACAAGGAGAATAAACAAAAGTCTGGAACCCAGAATGCTTGGCATGAAGTGACAATACGGGAAGCCCAGGGGTGTTTGGGGAAAACCATAAAGAGCTTTGAATACCATAAATTTGTATTTTATCCTGCAGATCAGTGATTTTCAAACCCCTTTAGCAAGAGGACTTTATTAAAACAGGACTTGATTTGCATGGGAACTGTGTCCACTGCAACCACAAACCAGCCTGTTTTTACTGTGTCCCAAGTGCTTTTTTTAAAAGAGGAGATCTGATCATCTCAGTCCCCGGGGCACACTCTTCAAAGATATCTCATTAAACTTCAAGTGAGATGCCATCTCCCTTCAGGCTCTGGGATAAGTTGGCTCTGCTCACCTCCACAGCTTAGCTCATACAGGTTGAGTATGCCTTATCCAAAATGCTTGGAACCAGAAGCGTTTTGGATTTGGGATTTTTTTCAGGTTTTAGAATATTTACATATACACATAAGATATCTTAAGGATGGAACCCAAGTCTAAACACAAAATTTATTTATGTTTCACATATACCATATACATATAGCCTGAAGGTAATTTTATGCAATATTTTAAAATAGTTTTGTGCATGAAACAAGCTTATGTACATTGAACCGTCAGAAAGCAAAGGTGTCACTATCTCAGCATCCAATCTGTGGTTGTTTGGCATCACCATTATTTCTGTGTCCCACCATTTGATCTCCACAGGGTTTAGACTGTGACCCATCACATAAGGTCAGGCGCAGAATTTTCCACTTGTGGTATCATTGTGGCACTCCAAATGTTTCAGATTTTGAAGCATTTCACATTTTTGGATTGGGGATGCTCAATCTGTATTACCTCCCTGACTCGCCACCCATAGGTCCTCCAATGAGCCTGTGTCCCTTCCCCCTTCAAGAATTTTATTTTATTTTATTTTATTTTTTTTATTTTTTTGAGTTGGAGTCTCACTCTGTTGCCCAGACTGGAGTGCAGTGGCATGCTCCCGGCCACAGCAACCTCGACCTGCTGGGCTCCGGCGATCCTTCTGCCTCAGCCTTCCAAGTAGCTGGAATTACAAGCATGCGCTACCACACCTTGCTGATTTTTTGATTTATTGTAGAGATGAGGTTCACCAAGTTGCCCAGGCGGGTCTCGAACCCGCGGGCTCAGGCAATGCACTCACCTCAGTTTCCCAAAGGCGTAGGATTACAGGCTGAGCCACCGAGCCCGGCTAAGGATTTTATAAGGAATGCCCTCATTCTCTTTCTTCTCCCTCCCACTTGCCCAGTTGGCTCCTGGTTGGTTCTTTCAAATTTCAGTTCAACCACCCTTTCTTGGAGGAGACTTTCCCAGCTCTGTCAGGTCCCCTGGCCTATTACTTAATTATGGTTGTATTAAATAGGTGTCTGTGGGTTTGGGTATTTGATGCTTTTCCCTACCATGCTGTAAACTTTGAGAATGTGAAGTGTGGTCCCATCTGTCTTGTTCATGGCAACCCCAGCTGTTTCCTCAGTGTCTGCCACTAAGCAGGTCCCCAACAAATATTTGTTGAAAATGCACCAGTAAATACAACAGGAAGACATGGGGGAGGAGGCATTTTTGGTTGAAATAAGGATGGAGCCTTTGGTTGAAGCTGGAATGGGCACTCTGGGGGTACTTACCATGAAATCTATATTCTTTCCCTCCTCAGAGGTCCCTTGGGCACAGAGTAGGAGGCATACTGAAAATCACTGTTAGAAAGGATGGGATGCCCTGACTAACAAAAGGCTTTGTTATTTGGCTTTGGGGTTGGGATGAGTTAGTTATTCTCTTGGCCTGAGGAACCCTTCCTGCATAATGGTCAACAGAATGGATAAATGATCAAAGTAGCTTTGTGAAGACAGGAAACATATTTCATTCATTTATTTCAAAATCTCATCTTTCTTGAGTAGGGAAAGACTGTAAAAGACATCTGTAGGCTGGTCTGAAATGTATTCATTTGTGCAAAACTGGATGTAGAATAGACGTTTCTTTGGAAAGTCATTCTGGCCTTGAAACAGACCATCAGGAAAATTGCCTCTGTACTCTGCGGATCCATGCACTCATGGGCCCATTCCTGGGTCTGGGGTTATGTGACACTGGGCAGATCATGTGACTCAAACACTTATTCATTGTGGTCAGCTGTCATAGAGTCAAGGGATTCCTGAATCTGTTAAACAGAGTGACTCAAAGTGAAAATTACCTCGTGACCGAGTAGCATTGCTGCAGAAAATCAATAGGAGTGACCCCAAGATTCATTGGCATCATCTCAATTTTAAGTGTTGTAGATGTTCAAATTCCTGGAACACTGGGCTTCAGAATGCAACCTCCTCAAGGCCAGCTGAGGAGAAGTATTCTGTGCAATCCCAGATTAAAGAGAAAATGTGTGCTGGCCAAAAGCAAGTCATTTTTCAACCTCAAAATATTCTTTCCAAATTCTAAGATCCTGGGTTTGACATGTTTAAGAGAGAGATATAACAGCTGAAGTTGTCTTTGTTCAGAGTGTAGGAGACAGTTTTGTCTAGACTTTCACCAAAGATATAGAATGACATTTTCAGAACAAATCAAAATATATTTTTAAATTCCTTTTTTCCTTTCAGGAAGAGGATTTGACATGCTTCTGTGATTTGAATTTGGTTGATCTATAAATGGCCTCAATAATTAATATGAAAAATAGAGTAAAATGAGCCATTGAGAAAAGTTATTAAAATACTGTTAGTTCACTTTTTAAAAATCTTATCAATAATATTGCCAACAACAACCCAGTAATTAACATTGAGTGGTTTCTAAGTATGTGCCAAGTTCTTGATATACATTTTCTGACTTCATTCTCACCACAGCCCCATGAAGTAGATATTCTTGTTTTGCTAACTTTCCGATGAAGAAACTGAGGTGCAGAGAGTTGGGGTGACTTACTCAGAGCCACACAGTCATAGGTGGCCAAGCAAAGACTATGTGTGACTGATCCATCAAGCCACCCTCCTCACCACTGTGCTTATGTCTTCTTTCTCCACAGGGCCAGTATTGTACAAAAACGCATAATTTATTTTCAAGACGAGGGCTCTCTGACCAAGAAACTTTGTGAGCAAGGTAAGAGCGTGCAGGTGGGGAGGGGCAGATAAATGAAAAGTGGCTCCTTCAGTACAGGCATCCTGCTGTAGGAATTAAGGCGACTGGGCTTTCTGAGTTCCTGTGGGTTCTGCTTCCTCACGTAGCTCCGATTTTTAATCTGGCTATGTGCTGTGGATAATTGGATCCGCCTTAAGCTCTAATTACTCAGCATGATTCCCTGGGTAGGAGATAATGTACCTTATATTGGTGTCGTCTTCTTATTTTTGTGAAACAGTGATTATTCTGAAGAGGTTCCTTGGAATAATTCACAGGACTTAATTAAGGAATGCACAATTGTGTACCTTTAAAAAGTCTATAATGGTTCTCTGGAAAAATCACCAGCAGGACCTTGTGTGGTGTCCTGACAATTTGGGGGACTTTCTCCAGGGAGAACCAGCAGGAGATGAGGATGACAAGGGAGCATTGGCCTTATGATTTCACCACATTCGAGGATCTGGTCCTTAGATTTGCAAGCTCATCCTTGAGTTGAAGGCATTCTAACAAAGTTCATGGAGATCAACTAGACTAGGGAGGTTAAAACCAGGGCCCAGATTCATTCAGGCCCAGGTCTGAATCTGTCTCTGCCCTTTCTAGCCATGTGACTTAAATGGGTAAATAATACAGTGTCTCCCTGGCAATTAGTCATTGCTATTTATAGAAGTGTTCGCTTTTGGCCAGGCCCGGTGGCTCACACCTGCAATCCCAACACTTTAGAAGGCCAGGATGAAAGAATTGCTTGAGCCCAGGAGTTCAAAACCAGCCTGAGCAATGTAGGGAGACTTCATCTCTGCAAAGAAATGTTTTTAAAAATTAGCTGGGCATGGTGATTGACGCCTGTAGTCCCAGTTACTTGGGAGGCTGAGGCAGAAGGATCACCCAAGCCCAGGAGGTCAAAGCTGTGGTGAGCCATGATTGTGCCACTGCACTGCAGCCTAGGAGACACAGTGAGACCCTGGCTCAAAAAAAAAAAAAGCTCTTGTTATCTATATCCAAAACCTTATCCATTAATCTATCATTAAAAAAAGTAAGACCTTAAATGTCTGAATGTGTTTAGAAGTCATTAGATAACTAAATAAAAATAGAAAGTGCTCTATAATTATACAGCTTAACTATCTCATTTCTATTTATTTTTGCAGAATTTTTATTTGCATTTAGAGCAATTAGTCTTTTGAGAAGAAATAATCTTCTCCAGCTCTAGTAAATCATGAGCTACTGAAGAAAAGAAAGGTTGATAAAAGTCTTCTGGGAAAACAGTAATAAAAGCTAATATTTCTGTATGCTTGCAATATGCCAGGGACTATTATTCTAAGCTCTTCATATGCATTAATTTTGTAAGCTGTACATCAAGCCTATATGATAATGATTATTACGTTATCTTTATTTTATAGATGAGGGACCTGAGACATCAAAATTTTAAATAGCTGTCTCAGCATTATACAGCTGGCGGTGGAGGGCAGGGTGTGAAGCTAGGAGCCAGTGCCCTTATTAACCGCTACCTTCCTAGCAAAGCGACCTCCTCCCAATTTGTAGCTCATGGCATTGCCTTTGGAAGATCAATGCCCGCTTGTAGATAAGCTAGAAAAGAAACCAGGTCCTCTGTGGAGGATTACTTGGAGAGCATGAAAACAGCAAGGGAGAGAAAGTTAGATACCCTGCTTTAGGGTCACACCTCCCTAGGGGCCAGAGAGCTGGAACCACAGGCCAAAGCCATGGCCAGCTTCCAGATGAGAACCACCACACGTGGCTTCGGGGCTGTCCTTTCCTGTGTTCAACTGCCCGCAAGTGCACTCAGCCTTTCTCCAAACACAGAATATCGCAACTGATGTTGTTCTGGCTTCCTCATTGACAATCCCATTCCTGCCCTGCCTCCATGAGATGACATCTGGGTACCGTGGGTTGGAATTGTGGGTGTTCTGGATCACACATTTACAGGCCTCCTCTTGGTCGCCCCCACAGATGGCTAAGCACAGTCACTGTAGAGTGGTTTCGTTATTTTGACTGTCAGAGGACAGCCTTATTTCCAGGATTTAAGGGTTCTTAGGAGACACCGCACTGACACACCCATGTACTGACAGCAATCATTAACTAACACACACTTCCCAATGCTTCAGTCCTGATGTTGTGTGAAGGCTTGTCTAAGCTGTGAATATGCTAAAATTCTGTTGATACAGTGTCAATAAAATGGCATGGCAAATCTCTGTTGAGTTCTTACTGGTGAGACAGAGACGCCATCAAAATGACTAATCACGCATCTGTATGAAAAGACCACTTGTAACTTGGTGGACAAATAAAGCCCCAGCAGGACCTGGGCTATAGGCTCATTAGGCATCGTGTGTCATCATAGACAATTCTGGATCACAGCTGACCCACGTTAAGAAAGTCTTTAAAATGTAAACATAGAGCAAAGGAATGTTTTTTTAAATGTGTACTCTCACTTAGTTAGCTCTAACTCTTTCGTTCAGGTTGCTACATTCTTTGATTTTTGTTGAGTCAAATTAAATCTACCAAAGAAGGGGAGAAACTTGTATCTATTATTTTTCCCCCTAGTTAAAGCCATTAATCCATAGCGGAAAAATGAAGAGCTGCTTTAAAAGGCAAATAAATATTAAGTTACCATTAAGAACATAGAAACATAAAATACTAAAAGGTGACCTCTAATAAGCATAGGCATCCACACACTTGAATGCCATGTTGCAAACAATTAACAAAAAAGGACAAGACGCTGGGAAAAGAAGAGAAGAAAGGAATGTGCGATCAGAGAGGGGATAATGAGCAAAGGAGGAAAAAGAAAAGAGTAACAAAGAATACAGGAAGAGAGTTGAGAAGGACGCCGGTGGACTCAGAGTAGAAACGAGGGAGAGGGTGGCTCAGGGGATGCCCATGACCTGAAGGTACCTGAAGTTGGCCAGCCCTGTGGTTGAAAGTGGTGTAAGTAGACGCTTCTTATCACTGTCCTTGGAAAGCCTGATTCATTTTCAATAGGTTTTTCCTCAGTAGGTGACAGTGTGTCTGTTTTATTTTCAAACTTAGAAATTTATTTTTAAAGTGCAAGTTTATTTTCCTTTGGAAATCCGAAAGGTTTATTATAAGAGCATTCCTCTGAATCCTTGGAAATATCTTTAAGTTTGCTACCTATATCTGAAAGCTCTTTTGATAAGGTAAAGCTACCAATTGGCTTATTTTGGTTCTTAGAGAGATTCTTCCTGCCTCATTTAACAGCCCCTGGTAGTTACAATTGAAACCCCAGCATGTATCTCCTAGTTCTGAATCTCTTTTTCAAAACTCATTTAGGTTTTCTACAATATAGTTGATCATAATGGGAATGCAAAAAGACAAAGTCTTCAGGAGTGACTGATTTTTGCTACCTTTCCTAAAATATACTCAACAGGACTTGTCCCTTAATTATCCAAGTGGCTCACGCAGGGATCAGATCTTCGTGCACAAAGGCAGTAGAGAGCTTACTCCTAAGCATGAACAATGCCCGGACCTCTCCCAAGTGTTCAAAAGGCGCCAAACAATGTTGTCTACTTTGGGTGGTCGCAGCCCTCTTTGGTGCTTTCTAGGAATCGTGGAGCCATATTGGGAGGCCATTTTTTAAATGAGTCATTCTTCATTTGGAAAAGCAAAACAGAAACAACAGCAACAAAATTTTCTCTCATTGGTGTATATGCAGACCTATCCAGAGAAGTTTTTCCCTGCAGTAATTTAGTGCAGAGATTAAGAGCATGAGCTCTGGGCCCAAACAGACCTGGGCTTCAGTTCTGCCTGCACTACTCACCAACCCTGTGATCCTGAACAGGTTACCTAATCTGCCTCAGTTTACTGATCTGTAAAATGGAGCTAACCAAAGTGCTTACCTCCTAGGATTGTTAGAATTAAATGAGACAATATATGGAAAGGGGTCAGCACATACAAGGACTCAGTACATTGTGATTATTATTATAACATCTCATACTTTTATCTTTACTCTAGAACCTGGAATTTACTTCTACCCATCAGTGATTTTATAAATTCCAACCAAATGAACCCAGTGAATTCCAAAAGGAAGTCTTGTAAAATGTTCTTTCCAATACTCCAAACGATTTTTATACTCTTTGTCATTGCTCTTTGTATAATATTTAAGAATAAATGTCTAACTTGCACCCACACAAAAAAAGGACATTTATGTTAATACTACTAGGGAAACTGAAGAAAAAGCAGCTGAAGCAAGTTGCATCTGAAGTCATTGTTTTCATCATGCAGGAGGCAGAACAAACTAAAAGCAACAATGTACTGCTAGAGATGTGGGCTTGACAATTGGAAATACTGAATTTATTCATGTAATCTCTCTTTCCCCACTTATCAGCTATTCACAGCTAAAAATGAGGGCCAAGAGGGAATCTTAAGTTTTTCCTGGCTGCTTCTATACCCAGAAGTACAGTAAACCTGAACTTATGAACATATTTCCACCCCCACCCCCCCAGTAAAGTCTCTGAAAGTGTGATAAGAAATGATGTGATTATATATGCATGTCATTTTTTTTTCCATCTCAGAAGTTCTTTATGTCTTTCTACTTGTTCTCACTACTCTGCTTCAAAGCCGCTCCTTCTGGCCCTGGCATTTTGGTCCCAGAGAACATTTCTTAGAGAAAACACGCACATGCCTTCCTCTTAAACTTCAGAAG
This sequence comes from Cephalopachus bancanus, assembly GCA_027257055.1. Classification (NCBI taxonomy): domain Eukaryota; kingdom Metazoa; phylum Chordata; class Mammalia; order Primates; family Tarsiidae; genus Cephalopachus; species Cephalopachus bancanus. The sequence continues at coordinate 3,241,066 of JAPVLO010000289.1, read as the reverse complement.
AGAAAGCCTATTGTGGGGAGTGGAGGGAAGAGACCAGGTTCTGGAAAAGCTGACTGAGTACATTTTGCCCCTGGTTTTCCAATATATCCCCCATCTCCAGTAGTCTGCCCTGTTGATTGTTGGTCTCATAGACCTCAAACTATTACAACAAAAGTTCTGAAATTTTTTTAATCCACAAAATTTATCGAACATATGCAGAGGTATATAAAAACTTTTATAGCCCAAATACTGACTTGGTTCTAAGTCTTATTAATCAATGAGAATTGTATCTTCTTTCCCCAAAGGTGAAGGATAGGATGAGCCTACAATGGCGCCACTTACACACAGTTCACATTTGCCTTCTAACTTGGTGACTTTTCTGTTTTCAGATTCCGCATTTGACGGGGTGACTGACAAACCAATCTTAGACTGCTGTGCCTGTGGAACTGCCAAGTACAGACTCACATTTTATGGGAACTGGTCCGAGAAGACACACCCAAAGGATTACCCTCGTGAGTAGAGCAGCTACTTGGCAGGTTGGGGGAAGAGTGCATTGCCAAAGTTCTGTCTGGTTGCGGAATACGCTAGCTGCAGTTTGATGGGTTTGCACCCTGTTATCAGTTGGCTCACGAAACGCTCTTTCCAAGTACGCAATTTCATCAAGACAAGCAGACGACATAATAGGGATATGCTTTTAGCTTCTTTGCATAGTATTGTTCTAAGTGCTTTCTTATCTGTGATTTTTAAAAATATATATTCCTGAAGTCACGCTGCTTGCTTTCAGGTTGGGCATTTGGTAAACTCAATCTTCCTGAAATGGCCCTATCCATGAATTACACAGCAGACCTATTTGCGCTAGAAATAGCTAGCAAAAGGGACCTGCTCTTGACTCCGCAGATCAAGGTCAGCAAATACTCCCTCATAGTAGGCATCGGTAATCAATCAATATGCCCCTTCCCTATCGATTCCAGATACTACCTTAGAATCTCTTCATGACACAGTGCTCCAGATAGTCAGTACCAATCCATGAGAGTTGTTGACAAACTTGTTATTTGGAAATGGATCCTTAATTAGAACCCTACTAACTCCCTTTGATCATACGATTGTCTCAACCAATGTCTAACACATGCGAGGCACTATGTTCAGCTCTAGAAATAAAATAATGAACAACAAAAGAAATGCAGCCCAGCTTTTCATGCCACTCAGGGCTTAGTTGGGAGAAAGACACAAAGCAACCAGTCACAAAAAAAGATGTGAAAATTTTAACTATGAAAAGTGAACTTACCACATTCCAGGCATTTTTTACATATATTGTAGCATTTAATCTTCAAAATAACCTGTTTTTGTGAATGAGCTCAGTCAGGATCAAAGAGAGGTCATGATTTGCCCACAGTCAAATGTAAGTAGTGAATCCAAGATTCAAAAAGGGGCTTGCTTGTTGGGCTCCTAGTCCTGCCTTTCATCTGGACTGCCTTTAAGACCCAGTGTTTCCCATTCTCTCTAACTGTGGGTGGCAGGATGGCAGAATGTCCGTGTGTGGCACCAAGCATGTTTCTTCTGTTTATTGTCTGCTTTGTTCTTGTGCATTTCACTTTGGCATTACCACAGTTGGGAAAGAACAGTAGGAATGGGAGAAAGATTAAAAAGAGGGATTTGGGTCAGGTCCCAAAGGAAAGGGGAGAAGAGGGCACATGGTTGGGACTTAAGAAGACTAAGGTCAGACCAGAACATCCGTGATCCCAAACAGCCCACCCAGAGGGAACTCCAAAATTTGTTGGCAAATCAAGAGTCATTTTGTTTAATTTTACCCACATGCGATCAAGGCTTGGGATCTTAGAAGCCTCTTACTAGTTCATTCCTCTGACTCTGGATTCAGCCTGATCTGCTTCAGCTGGTGTGGAACATCTACGTGAACAAACTTGGATTCTCTGCCTAGGGGGAAGAAAACGCCTGGAAAAAGTAGGATGGAAAAAATTTCCTCCAGCCCCTCTTGTCACTAACCAGAGGAAATAAAATGTTAGGTACCCATTACCCATCATTTGTGATTTTTTGTTTGTTTGGTTTTTTGTTTTTATTTTGGGAATTTTTTTGAGTTGAGGGTCTCACTCTGTCACCCAGGCTGGAGTGCTGTGGCATGCTCATGTTCACCATAGCCTTGACCTGCTGGGTTCAGGTGATCCTTCCACCTCAGCCTTCCTAGTAGCTGGAACCATAGGCAGGCACCACCATGTCAAGCTAATATTTTTGATTTCTTGTAGAGAAAAGGTCTCACCAAGTTGCCCAGGCCGGTCTCAAGCACCTGGACTCAGGCAATCCTCTCGCCTCCGCCTCCCAAAGGGATTGCAGGCATAAGCCACTGCACCCAGCCTACCTTTTGTGATCTTAAGGTGATTCCTGCCCTTTTCTATTCTGCCACTGTCATTTCCCAGAATTTGCGGGGGGGGGGTTGGGAGGGAGGTGCAAAACCGTTATTTTGGAGTCTTTGGGTCAAATCAAGTTTGAATCTATACAGATTTCTGTGGAGCTCTTGGGAGTTTCTTAAGGAATATAGCAAATGTGTTCCAGATCTTCTAAGATCATTGTCAGTATTGTGATACATTGTCTGTCAGGTTGTGTCCTAATTTTTGGTTGGAAAAATGTGATCACTGTATACAGAATAGCATTTATCATATGATACTGTAATAATTTCTTCAGGAATCTTTCTTCCCCACCAGACTAAGTCCTCTACAACAAAAGCCATGACATGTTCATCTTTGATTCTTAGTGCCTGGGAAGTTCCTGGTGACTTCTCAAGCACTGTGTACTGATGGTTGAACTCAGAGTGGCATTCACTATGACCTGGAAGGCAGATATCTAGCCTACACCTAGTCATGATGGCAAGTACTAAGCAAAGAATGTGGGCCAGACCTTCTTTGGAGAGACAAGCATGAACTTGGACACTCAGGGGACTGGAGCCATTTGGAAGAGTACAGTCAGAGTCTGACCAAGACCTTGAAAATTCAATGTTCTCAAAAGTTATTTCTTTTTTTTAAAGTTTTATTTTATTGTAGAAATGTGGGGTACAGGTGAGGATTAACTACATAAGTAGACTGCAAGCTGGTGAAATTTGGGCTTCTAACTGTCCTCCACACCCCTACTAATGAACCAAGTACCCTTTGCGTTGTCAAGCATCCTCTACCCTCTTTCCTCCCTCCCTCCCCTGGTGGTGCCCAGTGACTGCTGATCCCTTCTTCGTGCTAATATGACTAATGTTCAAGGCCCACTTACGAGTGAGAACAGGTAGTATTCAGATCTTTGTTTCTGTGATAGCTCACTTAGAATGATGGTTTCCAACTCCATCCAATTTGTTCTTCTATATGGTTGCGTAATACTCCGTCATGTATGTTTACCACATTTTCTTCAAAAGTGATTTTTACCGATATTGGGTAATAGATGAATTTCCTTTTGCCGCTGGGGGCATGATTCTGTCTTAATAACCAGTCCTTGTCATCAAGCCCAGAGAAGTTTCCCCACAGCAGTGCAAACTGACAAATGTCAAGTCCCCCTCTCCTCTATTAATTAGTCATCCACAACACCACTTTCTCCACAGGCATCTTAGGAGAGTGGTTCTCAAGTTTTTTAATGTCAGAACTCCTTTTATTATGTGCTTAAAAATCATTGAGCATGCCAACATACTTTTATTTATATGGGTTATATCTATCAATATTCACCATAACGAAAATCAGAGCAGAAATTTTTAAATATTATTTATTTTTAGAAGAAAATAGCAATTTAAAAATAATAAATTCATTACATATTATGATAACCTATTTTATGAAAATAACTCTATTGTCCAAAACAAAGGAAATTTGGTGAAAAGAGTGTCATTGTTTTACATTTTTGCAAATCTCTTTACTGTCTGCCTTACTAGAAGACCCCTGGATTCTCATTCAGCTTTATGTCTACATTTAACCTGTTGTGGTCTGTTGTGTTGGTTGAAGTAGATGAAGAAAAATCTGTCTCATATGGATATGTAATTGGAGAAGGGAAGAGTATTTTAGTAACATTTTCAGATAATTGTAGATAATCGCCTTTGATCCTATGCCAGAACTCTATGAATGTAGTTTTTTTAAGGTTAATTATAATGTAGAATATGAAACCATATCAATGAATGTGTACTATGCTACATTAAAATGCATTGCTTTACCTTCCACTTTGAATGAATCTTTTGCAAATGCATGATTTTGTAACTTCATGCATTGATCATTTGGAAAATATTGGTTTACTGAGTTATGCAGATTACCCAATATTGACAGTGCGTTAAACGATATGAAAAATCACATCTATCAATATCACTACCAGTTTCATCAGAAAAGTGTTTAAGTATTGAAAAGCTGTCAAGCTCATAGTAACGGATATAAGTTTTCCAAAGTTGTGAGTTTTGCTTGAAAGCTCGAATTTTATCATTGGCAGCAAATACTGCCAGCTGTTTCCTTGAAGTGACAAACTCATTTCATTTTTAAGAAAGCATATGCCAAATTCCCAAATATGAACAGCCATAATTTGTCTGACATTTGTTCTTCCAAGTAAAGATGATGTTTTATGAACATAAAAGTGCCTAGTCCAGTTTGCACCGCAAAGACTCACATAAGTGCTTTTATTCAAGACAATTGTCATACCTCAGTATAGAGCAGAAGCTCTTTTGCATATGTCCCCAGCTAACCACACAGAATAATAAAAAGATGTGTACTCAAAGGTTGAGATTTAATGAAATTGATCATTGTTATTGTTTTGTCAAGGACACTCTTAGATGAAACTGCCTTTTGTTGTTTACTACAAGTAGATAGCGGTGAAAAATACATTGACTACTAATAAAATAAAACTGCCTTGGTTCATGCTCAGTGCCAGAGCTAATTTCAACACATTGCGAAGGCAATTAATGTCTTAGTATTATTCTGAAAACAGTTTTCATCTCACAAACACCCTGAAAGTGTCTCAGGGTCCCAGGGGTCAGGGGACCACACTTTGAAAACCCTCGTGATAGATAAGATAGCAACGTAAGGTGTCTGACCTTCGGTTCTCTTTGGGTAACTTGCCCTTGAGAATTTGCATTGGACACTACAAGAAAGATGGGGCGACATGCTTGTGCTTTCAGCCATCTCTGTGGTGGGCCACATCTGCAAGTGGCTCTTTTCAACCATTTCTTTAATTTAAAAATATGGTTTGTTCCAAATGCTGTTTCTGGGGTTCCCTCCATTGGAGTACGGTGCACTTCAAAATGTCCCTCTCTGTAGGAAAGGGTAGCTGTGGTGGGATAAGAAGGGAGGCAGGAGATAGCCTAAATGACACCTGGCATTTCCTCTGCACACTGTAGTATCATACATCTGTGCTGGTCGTCTGGAAATAGTAAAATCCTTTTAAAACACTTCCGATCAGGTGGCTCTAGAAATCCATTTTAAGGCTAGATCATGTAAGTTTTGCCTCCTGATTTTACAAGGGAAAAATCCGAAGTACAATGAAACGATGGGCTCAGATCACATAGCCAGAGTGTCCAAATCAAAATCAAAGCTTAGATCTCCTGATTCCCTTTGCCTTCCTCTGGGGGCTGTCCCAGGACAATCAATTTTCTTTCCTCTGCAGCAAAATTAATACCTTATACACAAAGCATCTTTTAATAAGGCTCTGTTGTTCTAACATGAACTCAACTGGTACCAAATTCTGTGCTGTATTGTGCAGCTTTGTCTTACTCTACGAAGACCTACTTTTCAGAGATCCTAGCTTGAAAGTCCAGAGGAGAAGGCCTGGATTCACTGAACCTGAATGGAGTTCCTGAACCCTGAAACATCAGAACTGTGAGCTCCTGCAGTGTCTGTCTCAGGCACTGCGTGTCTATAGTTCCCAGCCACAATCCAAAGGTAGTTGCTTCACAGGAACAAGGTGACCAGGCAGTGTGGCCTCAAATGGGAGCTGCCCTAAAGGTGCTGAGTATCTTTACTCTTTAGCTCTGAATACCTTGCAATCTTCCTTGGCGATGTAAACTGCATAACTTCTCCCATTTTTTGGTATAAATCAGATTTAATACTGTTTAGGAAATACACATTGTTGAAAAGCACATTTTTCCAAGGATCCAATTATTTTTTTCTTTGACAAAGCATTGTGTAAAATATAAATACAGCCATTGGGCAATATACTCTATGCAATCAGGGTTAATTTTGCAATGAAATTCAGTCCTCTTTTCTATTGGGTCACTTAATTTAAGAAATTATTCATTATTAAGTCCAGTCACATGGAAAACTCACCACCCTAACACTTGGCAACTATTTTTATTTCTTCATATATTTATTCATATATAGTTTCTATATTACATTTGAACATACTGTGTTCTACTTTTTGCATTTAGTTTGGTTTTCGTAGTCATAATTAATTACATCAGCTTGCTCTAAGCAGTTTACCTAACTGTTCTTTTATTGATCATTTAGGTAATGTCAGATCTTTTGCTAACATAGAAAGCACTGCAGTAAAAATAAAAATAAAAACTTTGTATGTAGTCTTCCACTCTTCTTCCTTCCTTCTTTGAAATAATTTCCCAAGAGTAAAACTGTTGGATCAAAGGATTTGGACTTTTCTTTTGGCTCTTGATACCTCTTGCCAGATTTTTCTCTAAAACGTTTGTATCGATTCACCATGTTACTAATAACAAATAAATATACCTATTTCTCCCAGTCTCCTCAGCATTTAATTTAATCATTTTTATTTGGGTTTTGCCAATTTGTTACTTAAAAATTAATCTTATTATTTTAAATTGGCCTTGGTTTAATTACTAACACACTTGAGTATTTTGTCATGCTTATTGTCCTTTGCCTTTAAAACCATTAAGGTGCTGGCATGAATCAAGCCTAATTTTGCTCATTATCTCCCTAGGTTCTCATTCACTGTCTGTTACATTGAACTTTCTGAATAAGTAGTATTGGATGAATGAATGAATGAGAAGCAGATGCAAAATGAGTAAGGAAGAGAGCATGGAGGGAGATGAGCAAAGAAAAGCTACTGCAGAGGGTAGGTTGAGAGAGAGATGGGGCCATGCATGGCTGTTGAGTGGAGAGTAGCTTGGATGGGGCCAGTGGTGTATGGGAAGACGGTTAGGAGGACACTGCAATGATTTAGTGGGTGATGGTTTGACTTGGTCTACAGCAATGGAAGTGGTGGAGGAGAAAACGAGCAGATGTGATGTACCTTTTAATGGTAGAGTCCATCACGGGTTGGATGCAGAGTGAGAGACAGAAACATCAAAACTGACAAGCCAGGTTGCTGCCTTGGAAATGGAAGTGCTCTTTCTTTTGAAAATAGTCCTCAATATTATTGTCTTCCCCTTTGTACAAATGACTTTGAAATCATTTCATCAAACTCTGTAAAGGATCCTATCAGAATTTTAAGTGGGATTACATTAAATCCCAAAATTACCTTAAGAAGAATTGTTAGCATTATAATGTTTAACTTGCTTAGTTTCTTCCTATTCGTGAATTTATAAATAAAATCCATTGGAGATTTTCTTAACACAGTGCCTGGAGCAGTGGTCACATTGTGGACCATAGGCCTTCTCTCTCAATCTAAATGCAGAAACAAAATAAACACTGTATCAAGATTCTCCAGAGGAACAGACTAATAAATGGATGGATGGATGGATGGACAGATGATAGGTAGGTAAGTAGGTAGATAAATAGAAATTTCTTATGATTTTCTTATTATGACTCGTGATTATGGGGCCTAAGAAGTCCCACAATCTGCCATTTGCAAACTGGAGACCCAGGAAAGCCACTGATATAGTTCCAGTTGGGGTCCAAAGGCCTGAGAACTAGGAGAAAAAATGGTGCAGATCCCAGTCCAAGAACAGGAGACAACTGACACCCCAACTCAAGCAGGCAGACAAGAAGCAAAGAGATGAATTCCTCCTTCCTCTGCTTGTTTATTCTATTCAGTTCCTCAATTATTGGATAATGCCCACCAACATCAGGGAGGGCAATCTACTTTGTTGAGTTCACTGATTCAAATGCTAATCTCATCTGGAAAGAGCCTTGCAGATACACACAGAAATCATGATTAATCTGAGCACCCCGTGGCACAGTCAAGTTGACTCATAAAATCAGCCATCACAAATTTTTAATGAACAATGATTCCATTGCTTCCTTCCATCACAGAGAAATCCTTCCCAAAACTGAGTGAGTCTGTCCGGCAAAGCTTCCCAGTTGTACCACTGCCAATGCTGGATGGAGCAGGAGATGCTGCTGCCACCACCAGGATGAGTCACAGTAGAGTTTGTCATCAGGAAATAGAATTTGGTACCCAACACGTGTTGTAATATGCAGTTTCAGTGAAAGAAGGGGCAAGAGAGAAAGGATTAACTGTCTTCTTCAACCTTCATCTCCCTTCCACCTCTCTGGGAAGTCTTTCAGCAGCAATTCACTCTTTTATGGACTGGGAGTGAAGAAGGAAAATCAATGATCAGATCGTCCAGTTAAACATGTATGGTTGGAAGCACACATTAATCTCTTTTCTTTTCCCAAATCCCGCAAAGATAATTCAAGAAGATATAAACCCTCAAAGACAAGAGAAGAGGAAAGAAGACCACACCAAACAAGAGATATTGCCAAAATTGGGGAAGATGGAAAGCAAACGGGCAAGTGGTAACTGTCTTACAGAGCCAGGAAAGCTGAATTCTAAGTGCCTATATGAGAGTAGTGCATGACAGCCAAGCCAACTCATTGTTCGGAGCATGGGAAAGGTCTCAGAAGTTCAAAGAAGGCCAAGTTATCGGTACAGTAAATGAAATATTAGAATAATGGGGATAGGACCAATCCTGAAAGCATTCAGAAAAACAGGTAACAATCAAAGGATCAGGAACGGAATGACATTAGCTCTTTCTAGAGCAGGCATGTCCAAGCCCAGGACAGCTAGTAATGCTGTCCCACAATACCTTTTAACATCATGTGTTTTTCAGGGTTTATTTTCTTCATGACCCCACGTGTGATTCTATTTTTGAAGTTCACAATCATGCCTTATTCATGACATCACTTTTTGGCAACACATACATTTATAAGCAGTTGGTTTCATTTATGAAGCACACGAAGAGCAAAATTCAAACAAACATTTCTGACGAACGCCTTGAGAACTCACTAAGAATTGCAACCACTTCCATTGAACCAGACATTGGTAGATTAGTTTTACAAAAACAAGGTCAAATTTCCCACTAGTATTATATTGTTCTGATTTTCTTAAACTTTGTAATAAAAACTATAAAACATAAAAGAAGTATTATACATATATATGTGACAAGAGTGATATATATATATATATATATATATATATATATATATATATACACACTAAATATATAATTTATGTGTGGCCCAAGACAATTCCTCTTTATTTGATGCAGCCCAGAGAAGCCAAAAGGTTATCCGATGCAGGCCAGGGAAGCCAAAAATTTGGACACCCTTGCCCCAGAGCAACACAAAGGCCACAGGACAATGGAACGATGTAAAACTCCAAACCCATGAGCATACATTCTCAGGGGATACCTTTTTTGTTCAGTCCAAACACCAGACTGAGTCAGAGAAGCTCTCTTATCTCCATATGCTAGGGAAGTTTCTTTCTGGCTCACCTTTTCATTGAACGTTTGGTCCTCCAAGGGCTCTGCCTTTAGGGGAGATAGTGCTCCAATCTCCCGGCTCAGTGGTCCCTCTTGTTTCCTATGCTTGTGCAGCCACTGAACCCTAAGCCCCTGGGCAGCCACAGCACCAGTACAACCCTGCAGCTCAAGAGTTGCTTCTCTCTTTGGTTAGGCCCCAAGGGATTTCTCTCACTTTTTCCTGCACTTCTTGGTATTTTACACAGCAGTTTTTTTTTTAGAGTTTTCATTCTAACCCCAGATCTACTCTCCAGGCTTCTCTATCCTGCCTCGGGAGGCTGACTTCAAGGGACCTCATGACCTGCCTCTCTAGCCCTCTGGCTTCCAGCTGGATTTGGTCAGTAGGAAGCCAAAAACAGGAGTGTGAGGTCGGGGTCTTTGTCCCCTGAACCCTCCCTGTGAAGTCTGCAAATTGGCAATCCTCTTCCAGTGACCACAGCTTCTGCCCAACCACTTTCTGTCTATGGCTCTCCCTCCTGGTTCCTGAAACTGTCCCCTCCTCAGGTTTGGGGGTGGTCACTACTCTGTGGGAGCTTCACTTTATTGCTTTCGTTTCACCCTGCTGGGCCCTTATAAATTGTCCCTTCATCAGACTTCCCTCTCTTGCCCTGTTTGTTTATACCATCTGTTCCCTGTGGGACCATGACTGATACTGCCACGTTCTCAGAAATTGATTCTTAAACTCTATGCATGTACTACTTTAATAAAATAAAAAGCACGGTGGCTTACATCTGTAATCCCAACATTTTGGGAGGCTGAGACAAGAGGATTGCTTGAGCCCACGAGTTTGAATCAGCCTAGGCAACATAGTGAGACTTTGTCTCTACACAAAAAAATTTTTTTAAATTACCCATGTGTGATGGCACCCAGCTTGTAGTCCCAGCTACTCAGGAGGCTGAGGCAGAAAGATCTCCTGAGCCCAGGAGGTCAAGGCTGTGGTGAGATGTGATTATGCCACTGCACTCTAACCTGGGTAACTCTGACATTAGATAGATAGATAGATAGATAGACAGACAGACAGACAGACAGACAGACAGATAGATAGATAGATAGATAGATGATAGCAAAATTAACAAATACAGTAAAATCAGTTATTACTATAGGATTTTACATTACCTTAAGATTTGATATAGGGTTATATATCCCTGCTATACTTCTGCTTTTTTTTTGACCCACTCAGATTTGCCTCATTCTCCCCCCAACTCCTTCAAAGCTGCTTCCTTCCATTGTTCACCTGGGACCTAGAGACATCCGAATGGAACTATCTTTTCTTTGGGTTTGTGGTTAACTCAGATGCCAATCCAGTTCCCATCCCCAAGTCTTTTAATTCCCTCTCCCTTATCTACAGCCATACCACTCTGCACATGCCCCATTTCATCTGATCTCGGAAGCTAATTCTCTCCCCACTTTGCCAACACGAATCTCTCATCTCACCAGAAATGTATTCCAAGAAGCAGTTGTAAGTAGACTGTTAGGTAGGTGGTTTCTGGAATTTTAGCTAAGAGGACACCCTTTAATAATTTGCAGTGCATTTGCATAGATCATGTTTCTTGGTTTAAAAATATATGCAATTTCTGTGAAAACTGAGACCTGAACAAATTTTAATTTTTTCCTAAATACCTTCCTTTTTCCCCATGAAAGCTTTGCAGTTTCTTTCTTGTGTACTCTTTCATGAAAGCAGCTCCTGGAATTATTTTATATTTTTGTTATTATGAATAAGATTTCCGTTTTCATTATGTTTTCTACTAAGATATAATTAGTGTACAAGAATGCTATTGGTCATTATTCACTTTTATTGTACCTGTATGCTTTTCTTCTAATAGTTTTGCCCAATATTCCTTTGATTACATAAGTAATCAATAATAATTTGCCTGCATGTTTTTGTCTTTTTTTTTTTCTGATTACTCTTCCTTATTTCTATGGGCTCCCTCCTGTTCACTGACCAGAACCTCCAGTACAATGTTAAATAATAATGCTAAGAATTTGCTCCTATCCTTAGATATCTCTTAAGTACTATGTTGACTCTTGGCTTCAAGTATGTTAATATAGATGTCTACTTTTAACTTTTTAATGGATATTGGATTTTTCAAATACCATTTGAAAATGTCTATTTTTATGAAAATATAATTGTTACTATTGAATCCCTTTGTGTGGTGTATTATAACTACTAATTTTAAATTTGCTATACTATTCTTCCACTCTATAATGAGCCTAACAATCATGGTGTGTGCTTTTTTTTCCCTTTAGTACACATGTGTAACTATTCTTCTTCAAGTTCATAGAGCAAGTCTGTGCTAGAGCCAGCCTTTGAATACAGTTCCATCTGACCCTAGAATCCTTTCTACCATGACCCTCCTTTAAAGTGATAATACACTGTTATTGTCTTTAATTCTTCACATCTACATGTAAGAGTGGAATAGGTATATAGTTTCTGGTTTTTGAATTTACTCTTTATCTGACTATAGTCTCAAGATTATATTAGCTTCGGGGAGTAACCTACTGTTTCTATTCGAGATTGATACTTTGAAAGAATTACCCTCAAACACTGAGTACTTTCCCCATGTCCCCATTCCCCACCCAAAGTTCCCTTCTGATCTCTTCATCAGTTATTGATGTATTTAGACTCTTTTATGTTAGGTTTAGAATTTTATTTTCTTAAAAATCATCCATTTTATTCATATTTTTCATAGTTCTTAGCAGCATACAACTATGGTAAAATAAAATCATTCTATATTTCCTAAGCTTATCTATGTCGGCTTTATTAAATAATGCTGTTATTATCTCTTTGCTAATTTATATACAGTTGCTTTTATATATACTATTTCCTTTTTTTGCATTGTTCTTTTGTTTCTTTGGTAAATTTTTGAATTGTTTACTTAGTATGCTGATTTTTCCATTTTTGTTTTTATTAATGATAAATGCACTTAAGGTTGTGAATTTTCTTAGCTGAGCTCTGAGCCTTTTCCAGGAATTTTAATACATAATTCTCATTTTCATCATTTTCTTAATAAAGTGACTTTATGCACTCTATTTTCTTGACATACTTGTTCATTAAGCAGAGTATTTAAAAATTTCCAAGTAATTGAGGATTTTTGTTTATATTTTTGTTCCTAATTTTTTTTGCTTTGATAAGAGAGTATTTGTATGTAATTTCTTCTTTTTTGTATTTACTGATTTTTTTTTAATAACCTAGTATATGTTTTCTTTAGAAAGCCTGTCTTCTTATTCCACTTCAGGTGCTGAGGGATATGTTATTCACTTCATGATATGCGAGCATCTTTGGTCCATGAACGGCCCCTCTGGCTTTATTTAGTTTTTGTTTCATTCCATTTACCCCACATTTATTGTAATTACTGCCATACTTTAATTTTTTTCTTCTATCTTAATTTTCTGATTATACTTTGTTTTTTATTGGTTTTTTTAACACTTTCTTTTATTTCCAGTGCCTAAGTTAAGTTTTCTTCTGCTGGTTTAAAAGCAATTTGGTCAATTTTGTTCTTGTTGTTGTTCTTATGGTGGTTGCCTTTAACATAAGATACACACTTAAGTTTATGTATCCCTGTTGATCTTATAAACAAAACAAATACTTTAGCATATTCTCAGATTCTAAATGGCCTCTACTCTCGCTTTACCCAGATATATATTTTCTGTTGGTTATTGTCTATAATTGTATTCCTGGATTGAATAGATAACGTCTTTCTCTTTTCTTTAGTCTTTGTTGTTTTACACAACCATAAATTTTACTAAGGCTTGAATTCCCCATTGCTCTTTAGCATTTCTCTTGTTTCAGTACTTTCTGAAAGGGTATTTTTATAATAGGTCTTTGCAAGGCAAACCCTCTAAGGCCTTATATGCTTGAGAATATTTTTATTATGCTCTCACATTTAAATGACATATGGCTGATATAAGACCTAGGTTCACATACATTTTCTTTTATACCATAAAACATTGTATCTTTATATCCAGCTGTTTAGAAGTTCAATGTCAATCTGATTTGTATTCCTTTCTAGGTGATCTCCTCTTTCTCCTTTTCAATTTTCCTTTCTTTTCTTCTCTCTTTCATGTCTCTTTGATGTTCTTAATTTTCACTATTAATGTGACTGGGTGCAATTTTTTTTTTCTTTTAAAAAAAATAGTTTTCTACTCTATGAGGGCTTTCCTCTTTTTTCAATTCCAGAAGTTGTTTTTTTTTTTTGTCAAATTTTTTCTCTTTCTGAGCCTCCAGTAACTTAGATATTGTTACTTCTACTCATCTCCATCTCTTTTATATTATCTAGGTTTTATTTTAAGTGTTTTTTCCCTTCTTACCTTTCTGCTGTCTTCTGGAGAGTTCCTCAGTTTTATTTCCAGACCACTCATTCTTTCTTTAGTGCTAACCATCCTACTTTTACCCAACTACTATGCTGTTTATTTCAACCATTGTGGGGGTTTATTGTAAACTTTTACTTTGAAGTAACTTCAGATTTATTTAAAAGTTACAAGAATAGTACACAGAATTTACCAGATTCTGCAGTTGCTGACATTTTGCCACATTTGCTTTATCATTCTCTCTCCATATAAATGCATATTATTTTTTGTGAACTTTTTTTTTTTGAGTCAGAGTCCCACTGTGTTGCCCAGGCTGGAGTGCAGTGGCATGCTTACGGCCACGCCAGCATTGACCTGATTCAGGCAATCCTTTCACCTCAGTCTTCCAAGTAGCCGGAACTATAGGCACGCACTACAACACCTGGCTAATTTTTTAATTTATTGTAGAGATGAGGTCTCACCAAGTTGCCCAGGCTGGTCTCAAACCCGTGGGCTCAGGTAGTCCTCTCACCTCGGCCTTCCAAAGTCCTGAGATTATAGGCTTGAGCTACTGCAGCCGGCCAGTAAACTTTTGAGAAGTAGCAGACATCATGCCTACTCTTTTACCCTTAAGTACTTTAGTGTGTGTTTTCTAAGAATAAGGAATATTCTCTTACAAAATTATGGTATAGTTATCATTAACATTGATAAAATATTATTAACTAATCTATATACTTCGTTCAAATTACACTAATTATACTTCTAATGTGCTCTATAACAATATTGTATAATATCAATATAATATAAGCCACAAACATGAGTCACATGTGGAATTTTAAATGTTCCAGTAGCCACATTTAGGAAGAAAAAAGAAGCGAGATTAATTTTAATACTCTATTTAAGCAAGTATATCCAAAGTAGTATCATTTCAGTATGTTATTAATATAAAAATTTATTATTGAGATTTTTAGGCCCAGAACCATGGCTCACACCTGTAATTCCAACACTTTGGGAGGCTAAGGCAGGAGGACTGCTTGAGGCCATGAGTTAGAGACCAGCCTGGGCAATATAGCAAGACACTGTCTCTACAAAAAAATAAATGTTAAAAAAGTTGGCTGGATGTAGTGGCACACACCTGTAGTTCCAGCTATTCAGGAGGCTGAAGTGGGAGGGTCCCTGGAGCCCAGGAGTTTAAGGCTGCAGTTAGCTGTGATCACACCACTGCACTCCAACCTGGTGATAAAGTAAGACCCTGTATCTAAAAAAACAATAACATAAATAAAGAGATTCTCACATTCTTTTTTTCATACTGTGATCCAGTGTATGTTTTATACTTACAACAAATCTCAAGCCAGTCATGTTTCAGTCATGCAGTAGCCACGTATAGCTAGCGACTACCATATTGCAAAGCACAGCTCTATGGCAAATAAAAAATAAAAATTCTGGTTCAGGATTCAGTCCAAGATCACATACCACATTTGCTTGTCATGTGTCTTTAGTTTCTTTTAAACTGGAACAGCTCCTTAGACTTTCTTGACTTTCCTGATGTTGACATTTTTGAAGAGTACCAGGCCAGTCTTTTGTAGACTCTCATTCAATTTGCAGTTGTCCGATGTTTCCTCGTGATTGGATTCAGGTTGTGCATCTTTGGCAGGGATACTACAGCCATGACAAACATTTGTTTAACACTGAATTTACACGTGTTTCTTTTTCTTGTTCTTGCCTCATATTACTAACATCCTCCCTGTGTCTTTGAGGAGATGTATTGTGCTTGTGTTAAATTTTTGATCCATCTGTTGCAATAAGCTGCTTCATGTTCAGTGTGCTAGTTGTACTCCTTGGGCTCTAGTTATTGTGACAGGTGGTCTTATGTTTCTCTGGTGATCTAAATGTTATGCCTGAGAGTGTGTGATGGGGAAGGGCCAAATCCTAGGTGGTATGTATCCAGAAAGGGAAGGAGATGAGTCTCAGGCATCACATCACTGCTATCAACTCCCTCATTTGCTTCCATCCTACTGGCAACTTCTCCAGTTAGGGATTCATTCCAGTCCTCCAGAACAAAGGCGGAATAGGAAGAAGTGACTTCCTTAGGTTCTAATCTCCATTCAGAAGAGACGGAGAAGTGTATGCCCAATGAATGCTGGGCTTCGTTTATTTCCTTCTCTCCTGAGGAAGGCTATTTATTGGTGCCCTGAGATTAATCTGGCTTGGAATAGGAACAGGGCTGGCCTGGTCCTGCAGACATCTGGATTGTAGGACAGGCGATGACCTTCCCCTGGCAATGTCAGGAAGGGGAAATAGGAGAATGCCAACAGTCCTTGAAAATCCATCCACCCACCACTGGGTTAGAGGAAAGAGGGGGATTTATCCTCCTCCGTCCTTCCTATTTTTTCTGAGCCAGGGCTTCTGCCTCAGACTGCCTCCACCCTATCCTTACCATCCAGTTCAGGATAACCTTTGGTCTCCTCTTTATTTCAGTGTCTAAGTCCTTGGCTCTGTGATTCCCTCTGCTTCTGAAGTTTCCCGGGGTTAAATTTAGAGGATAAGAAGTACATGTTAATTCATCACCTTATCATGAACCAGCAATAGCATATCAGGGGTTTGTTGTTGTTGTTCAACCTATTTGATTCTTGGCAATATCTCTTCTTTCTGCTATATTCTGTTATGTTTAATTATGTTTTTCAGTCTATTACTGTATCACCTTCCTCTTGATTTATCATAGTCTGATAATGGAGTATTAATACCTTGTTCTAAAATTATACACCTATTAATTTCCCTTTGATCTTTATTAGTGATTGCTCTTTTTGTTGCTGTGTTCTTTGGGTCTTATAGATATACTATCATTATGCTCTCATTATTAACTCTGACTTTTAGCATCACATAATTAACATAATTAGCTTGCTTTAATAACTTGTGCCTTAAGTTCCATCCAATCTGAAATCTCACTTGCTTTTTCTTCTCTTTAATTAATCTTTTTTAAAATTTATTTTTATACTTTCTACGTCTTTTTAAAGATTTCCCAGCAAATCACCACATTAATCCAATTAGAAGCATTCTTTTGTGTGTGTGTGTTTTGTTTTGCTTCCCCAAAATTGTTTAAACTGACACAGGTACTCTTAAATTTATATCCTGCCATTCTGCTTTTTACCTCTCAGTTTTTATAGTTAATTTGTTGGAGTTTTTTTAAAGACTTTCTTTGATATTATATAGACAATACATTTGTTTGGTTTGGTTTTTGCTTAGTTTTAATTACCTTTGACAACTGTCCTCTTTTTAATTTAATTAGTTGTCAATTTAAAGTTAATAACAAGAATTTCATTATTAGAATAGAATCTTGGATTCATTTTTATGGAAAATTTTTGCTGTGTTTTGCTCTTCTCAACTCTCTTCCTGATTCCGTTTTTCATTAATTTATTTTGCTGCTCAGTTTACTTGTTTTAATCTACTTTTATTGTAATAATTCTCCCAATCTCCAGCTCCCATCACAAACAGTGCTTCTTGTTATTGTTCCTATTAAGTTATCTTTTCAATAGATACTTTCTAATTCAGGATTTCATACTATTTTTAACAGTATCATCTTCTTTCAGGTCTGTCGTTTAAGATCACATTTATGTTTGAAGAAACATTTGAAACCAGTGCTTGTCCATTAGTGGATATTCAAATTTCTTTTTTTCTTTTCGGTTAGGGTCTCACTCTATCACCCAGGCTTAAGTGCAGTAGCACAATCATGACTCACCACAGTCTCCACCTCCTAGGCTCAGGCAATCCTTCTGCCTCAGCCTCCTGAGTAGCCAGGACTACAGGTGCACACCACCATGACTGGCTAATTTTAAAATGTTTTTGTAGAGACAAGGTCTCACTATGTTGCCTAGGATGGTCTTGAACGCCTGAGCTCAAGCAAAAATCCTCTTGCCTCGGCCTAACACAGTGGGATTACAGGCCTGAGCCACTGTGCCCAGCTCAGATTTCTTAAGATTGAAAATCTGTGAAAGTCTTTGCATTTGGATAATGATGACTTAGCTGTATAAAAACCCAAATTATACAACTTGTTACTGTGACTATGGTTTTTACATGGTTTTCCATTACAATGAAAGAAAATATAGTTCTTATTCACTTATGGCTATATTTTTTACTTGAAATCTGTAACCAAGCTCTTTACAGATGCTTTCTTTTTCTTTTGTAGTTAAAATAAAATATTTGATGATGCACATTAACCCCAGTTATTTTATTTATTTATTTATTTGAGCTGGAGTCTCACTCGTCACATAGGCTGGAGTGCAGTGGCATGCTCATCGCTACCACAGCCTCGAGCTGCTGGGCTTAGGCGATCTTTCCTCCTCAGGCTTCCAAGTAGCTGGAACTACAGACACACGCCACCACGCCTGGCTAGTTTTTGCGATTTATTGTAGCAACAAGGTCTCATCAAGTTGCCCACGCTGGTCTTGAACCCCTGGACTCAGGCAATCCTCTCGCCTCAGCCTCCCAATGTACTGGGATTACAGGCTGAGCCACTGCGCCCGGTCAACCTCAATGATTTTAAATGGATCTTAAATAGAGTTATGTTTGACCTTCAACTATTTTATTAATGGTGACATTTTTCTTTTAGTTAATCTTTTTTTTCCTAGTCTTTGATTTTTCTTCTTCTTTGTTGTTTATTCATTCTGCAAATCCATTCAAAGCATCTGTTGCATGCAGGTAGCGTGTTCAGTTCATGTCTTCTCTTTCTTTAAGAACTCCAATTTCTCCCAGAGTGCTCTATTTTTCACATCTTCTTTTGCATCTTTTGATGTCTCTTTCTATGCTCTGCATATTTTTCCCTAGTTTATTTTTTTTCTTTATTTAGTTTTCTATAGCATCCAATCCCACATTTTATCTATGCTATCATTGTTTACTCCTTCTCTCCCCTTCCTTCAATATGAGCTCTTCTCAAATAGGTATAATGCCTTCCTTCCACATTTAAAAAGTAGATTACAGTCGTTTTCTAAATCCTGTTTTGATTTGTATTTCCTTTCACAGTTTACTGATTGCACACCCCTGTCCCCACCCCACCCTGTATTCAGATTCTTAATGCATCTTTCTTCTCTCATATACCAAACATTTTTAATAATTCCAAGTCAATTTTCCCTTTTACTCATTCTTCCTTGAATTTCTCATGATGGCATGGCTGCCATTTCGGAAACCTTTGCTTCAGCCTATTTTATTTAAAGCCTATTTAAACAGGCTTTGAAATTGGAAGATTCACAGCCTCTCACTCTACCTTCCTTCTGGAAGTTCAAAAATTGTATTTCTTGAGTATATCCTTTCTTAAATAAGACACACCTGTATTGGATTGACCATTCAGAATTATATATTATATAAAGTATTACTTTCCTTATATTGATCAAGGTAAAGTCTATTACCACCAAGAGGGGTGAGTTAATTTTATTGATAACTTGTTTGCCATTTACTCCTGTTGGTTGGCAATTTAAAGAGCACATGCTTCCTGCATCTCATTTATGTAGCTTAAACAGTCACCTGTTCTGAACTGATTTGAGGAGAAGAAAGATTGGATTCATTGGCAAGTCATGGATCAGTTATTATGTAAGCTCTAATGCTACCACTTTCCCTAGCAAAATAGATGTGATTAACATTTAGGTATGACGCCAACCCATGCATTTTTCATTTACTGTTTCCTTCAAACCTGTTTGCCAGTTCCTGCACTGTGATTCCAAGAAATGCACACTTTAATAGTAAAGACTTAATTTTTCCTTTGCGTGAAAATATTCTAAACACCAAAAAGCCTTATGAAATTGCAGAAGGGGGAATATCAAAGTCCATTAAACAGCAGCATTATGTATGGTCACCCAGGAATTTGCAGACAAAACTCTACTAAAGCTAATGGCATTTATGCATTTAGGTTTTCCAAACAACAAGTTGAAAAATACACCCTCAAGAATTGTTTATGCCAAGGAGGGCCAACTATTTATAATCACAAGCAGAGTTTCTGCAAAGGTCTATGCCGGGCTCTATGGTCCTGGCAAACATCCCTCCCAATTTGCAAGAACTCTACTGTTTTGGGTTAGAAGTGAAGCATGAGTCCAAAGAAATATTTGCAGCTTTTTCCTGACCTCAGTTAAATTCCAAGTGAAAGAACAAACATATAGAGGACAAAAGGTATAGGAAACCACAGCACAGGCAGCCCTGCCTTATTTTTAGTGAAAAGGATTAGTACGGTGGCCCTGCAGTAAAGCTGGTCGCCTGTGATCAGGGAATAGGATGGTTGTAATCCCTTTCCCATACCAGTGAGTTGATTGATTAAATTGAAAGTTATGAGTCAAATGCCCCCAGAGCCTCTTGGAAACTTCCTGAGTCTGTGCATACTCATAGTCCTAATGACCTTCCACAGGAAGGGAAAATGTTTGCTACCTGCAGGGAACACACGAAGAAAGGCTTGGGAGAAAGTGAAACTTTTTCACAACCACCAGCAAGAGTTTAATTAAACTCTCTCTAACATTATAAGCTTGCCTCAATTTAGGAGCAAAATGTACCAGGTTTTCCCCACACATGGAGCTTCCCAGGGTCTTGCAGCTCAAGTGGAAAGAACAATGGAAAGCAGAAGGCTTTCTCTTTACATCTGGCTCCTAGAAATGGGGCTAAGAGGCTTTCTGGAGGGTTTTGCTGGCGGGCACAGTTAGTGTTTACAGATGTGAGTGGCTTTCAGTCATTGAATGTAAATTGCGTTTGCTTTGTTGAACACACCCTGGGAAAACCAAGATGAAGAAGAGGAATAATGTTCTTTTATCCGCCCACCCACATTGAGATTCAAGGCACAGTGTTTTCAGGTTTACTGAGTCCCTAAGCAACCTTTGAAGAGACCTGTACATCTGTCCGGCTGTCCCTACTCCAGTGAACATGGATTCCTTTGGCTTTGCTTTTCAAGTCTCTGGTTCCATCTTTGGTCCACTGACTGAATTTTTTGGTAAACATTTCTTGAGTTCAGACCTGAGTGGCCACTCAGCTCCTGGGCTAATTCTGCTTCCCTCTTAAAATGTTATCTGTATTCTGACAGTGAGCTCATCAGAAAAATAAAAAAGCTTTTCATGGGGAGGCTAAAAGCCCCAAAAATAAACTAAAGCAAAAAGGTGGGAAAGAGCAGATTCTCACTGGAATACTGAATCCCTACACCAGATATCAGAGCAATGTGAGAGCGGACAGGGTGCATATCTGAAGTGAGAGAAATTATAATCTAGGTTTCTTTTGACCCAAGAAAAAAAAAAGTGGCCGATAGCACTCCACTGCAATACATGCTGTACATAGTCTGAACAATCGTGGACTATCACAGGAATCAAATCCATCTTAGAGTGCTAAATCTGAGACTCACTAGAGGGCTTTATGGAAATTACTTAAAACCTCTGTGACCAGGTGTGGTGGCTCACACCTATAATCTCGGCCCTCTAGGAGGCCAAGACAAGAGGATTGCTTGAGCCCAGGAGGTCGAGACAAGCCTAGGCAACATAACCAGACCTTGTCTCTAAAAATTAAAAAAAAAATTAGCCAGGTGTGTGCACACCTGTAGTCCCAGTACTTGGGAGGTTGAGGTGGAAAGATTGCCTGAGCCCAGGAGGTCGAGACTATGCTGAGCCATGTTGTATCACTTCACTCCAGCCTGGGTGACAGAGTGAGACTCTGACTAAAAAAAAAAGCAAAAAACCTCTGTGCCTCGGTTTCCTCATCTGTAAAACAGGAATAATCAAAGCTACCTCATGAAGCTGCTCTGAAGACAACCCAGGTTCTGAGCTAATCTCCACCACTTACTAGCCATAGCACCTTGCAAAAGACATTGACCCCTCTGACGCCAACTTCCTCTCAGTAAAACCAAAAACTACATCATTGTGTTATTGTAAAGGTGGATGAGTTAATATTTGTATAGCTAGTCCCTAGAACAGGGTTGGCATGCAGCAAAAGCTCACCAAGTGTTAGTCATTATTATTTTTAAACGAGATCATGAATAAATACTTTACTCAGGACCAGATCCACAGCTAGGTCTGTGTTAGTTATGGCAGTAACATGCTTAGTTCTAGCCTTGTCTTTCTACCCACCCAAACCTTTAAATAAGGATTTAGCTCTGATCTCATGCTGGTATCTTGGCTAAGTCCTTTCATTTGATTGGCTTCTGTCATCTGGTAGAAGTTTGCAGGGGTTCCAACCAGGCTCCCGGGTTTTCTCCATTCTCCAAAGGAAAGAGAACCAATATTTTATCATCCCCACCCTAACAAATATCACTGAAGATAAATGGCTACAAATTGATAATTAAGACGCTTTATAAAAGATCTTCTACTAGAAGACCTTACAGAAGCTGGTTAAGCAGTGAGAAAATAGTTTTCATTTAATATCCATTTCAGCAATCAGTTAAACAAGCACATGGAGCTAGTCGGCTAATTTTAATTACTAGTTAGTGTTTGCTGACTTGCTATTTTGCAAACAAGCTAAGGGAAGTCAATGGAGTTTGGAATTCATGTGTTCTGGGATTTCTGTTGGCCAAGATCACTTTTACTTGGTTTCTCTCCCCCTCCTTCCCCACCACCTGTCCCCTACTTGCAAGCACACATAAGCAATTCTTAGGTAGGATCTGTCACCAGGTATACCAGGGGCTGAGCAACAACCAGTGCCAGAAGATGCCAAGATGACATAAGGAAAGGAAGGTAAGGAAACCCTCTGTTCATCCATCCTTCTATCCCTCGTCTATCTGACGCTCTTAGGTGTCTATTCTGTTTTGAACAGGCTTGGAAATAGCGATACAGTCATGAACAAATCATAGTCTCTGCCCTCAGGGAAATAATAGCCTAGTGCAGGAGACAGACTGATAAATAATTTTGCCAGTTAGGATCCATGGTGTGATGTAGGAGAGGGCAGGATGCTGGTGGAGCCCAGGGGAAGTAACTCTTTCCTGTCTTTGAAATGAAAGACGTGACTGTCCATCTTGCCCACAGAAAAGAGAAAACCATTCCTCTGTTTTTTTATCAGAAGTGTTGCTACCCTTCTCAACCCCCCCCCCCCAGGTTTCTTGAGCGTCTACCACACACCAGCCATTTTGCTGGGCACTGGGTGTACTGCAAGGTAAGGAAACCAGCCGGTTGAGCTGAGTCCTGAAGCAGCCCCTTCTCTCTCTACCTAGCCAGGTCTTACTTAGTCTTCTGATTTTAGCCCAAACCATCACTACTTCAAGGACCCACACTGTTCAAGGACCCACAGAATCTGGGTCCTCTTCATACCTTTCTTTTTTTTTTTTTTTTGAGTCAGGGTCTCACTCTGGTCACCTAGACTGGAGTACTGTGACACAAGCACAGCTCACTGTAGCCTCAATCTCCTGGGAGTTCAAAGGCTCCTCCCATCTGAGTCTCCAGAGTAGCTGAGACTAGGTGTGCACCACCATGCCTAGTTAATTTTTTTATTTTTTGTAGAGATGAGATCTTGTATGTTACTCAGGCTAGTCTTGAACTTCTGAGCTCAAGCAAGTCTCCTGCTTCAGCCTCCCAAAATGCTGGGATTACAGGGATGAGCCAACATGCCCAGCTTCTATTGATTGACTTTGTTTTTTTGATTTTAGAGATGAGGTCCTGCCATGTTGCCCAGGCTTGGCTTGAACTCTTGGGCTCAAGCGATCCTCCCTCCTTAGCCTCTCAAGTAGCTGGGATTACAGGCACATACCACCACTCCCGGCCCTATTTATTGTTTAGTTCAGCTGCTGCAGGTTTCCCTAGGGTTGTGTTCCTAAGGATATTTCATATAATTTAAAGCTTTCGGAATTCAAAATTAATCCTGAAACAGGATTAAGACTGCATTTTTAAACCAGCTATGAAGTGGTACAGCTGTGCACCAATCACATAAGCACAGCTTAAAATTCACTCAGTCACCAGCTTTGAAATTATGATTCTTGACAATTTTTATTTAATTTGGGGAAAGGGAATTTGCATTGTTTCACATTTTGTGCACAGAGGGGCTTTACTAACATTTTTAAATCTCTTTTTTATGTGTCTTTATTAATATCCGTATGTATTTCCATGCCCTGTGATTCACATCCATATAAAACAAGGCTGCGCTATAATCATCTGTTTGATTAAATTAACTGACTTCCTCACTGAAGGGTAACTTCCAAGAACTATCACTACCCTTTGTTCATTGCAGTATACCCAGTGCCCAGCAAAATGACTGGCACATGGTAGACACCCAAAAACTCTGGCGAAGAGGGATGGAGAAGGGTAGAAACTGACACTTCTGATTTAAAAAAAAAAAAAAAACAGAGGAACGGGTTTCTCTTTTCTGTGGGCAAGATGGACAGTCATGTCTTTCATTTCAAAGACAGGAAAGAGTTACCTCTTCCTCTAGGTTCCACCAGCATCCTGCCCTCTCCTACGTCACACCACAGATCCTAACTGGCAAAATTCTTTATCAGTCTGTTTCCTGCACTGGGCTATTATTTCCCTGAGGGCAGAGACTGTGTTTTGTTCATGACTATACCACTATTTCCAAGCCTATTCAAAACAGAATAGACAACTATGAGTGTCAGATAGACGAGGGATAAAAGGATAGATGGATGAACTGAACTCCTGAGGTCTTCTCCATCCCTTGTAATGATATCAAGGAAATGTCACAAAGCACAGAATCTAAAACTTCTTTGAAATCTGTCTTACTTAAATGCATCCTTCTTTTTTTTCTAATACATAAGTCCTTTAAAAAATTTTTTCTATTACTCTCAACCCTGGATCATGCAATTGTAATTATTATCTTTAAAATATCACATATATTAGAAATAATGTTGATAAACTCCCTCTACAATGGGGGACCCTCCCCCAAAATGGAATTTATTTATAAAATATTGTGTATTCTTCCATGTTTAAACTTCAGTCACCTTCAAAATACTCTCTGTTTGATGCAGTACACCTATAGAGACACTTTTTCCACTGCTCAAAACAATTTTTGAACTCATCAGTTTTGGTGCTTTTTAGTGTTTCTGCCGTTTTTTGTTTCACCTCTTTCACATCACCAAAACATTTCCCTTCAAGGACCTTTTTCATCTGGGGAAACAACAACAACAAAAAAAGTCCTTCTGGGTGAGATCGGTTGAATAAGAAAGGTGGGACAGGGGGGTCATGCCAATTTTTGGTCAAAAACTGCTAAACACTCAGCGCTGTGTGGATAGGTGCACTCATAAATCACCCGTCATGAAATGGGCAGATGCGTTGAAAGAATCTCCACAAAAAAAAAAAAAAGCTGAACGCAGCCCCTCACCACAATGCTAGCTGGTACACAGATGCTGAAGGGTCCCTAGAACACTTACCTAGTGAGAGAAGCCTATACTACAAGGGGCCTGTCCTCCAAAGAATAATTCCATGTTTTTTTGGAGTCCCTCCCTTGTATGATAAACAAATTCTTTTCTTTACCTTCTATTTCCTGTGTCCTCTTTGCTTTTTTCCCTGCCTTCTACTCATCTAATGGTTTTATGAAAGATTCTCAAGAAAGGAATTAGAGCTTGTTGGGACCATCACCACCATCCCAGCTCTAGCACCAGATCTGATACAGTGTTAGTGCTGAATACATACTACTCAATGGACTTGCTGCAAAAAGTCTTCACTTTTAAGAAAATATTTCAACTACTTAAAATAATTGTAGGAAGGAAGAATGTGCATGTTCTAAAAATCTTAAGTAGGTTACTCAGAATTATACACACGAAATTCTGCTGAAACTTATAGCATTTATGTTCTTGAGTTTTCCAAACAATGATTAGAAAATATACCCTGAAGAACTGTTTATGCCAAATAAGGCCAACTATTCATGATCATGACTGGAATCGCTGCATGCTTTGTGCCAGCCACTTCATTCCTGCCAAACATCCTCCCAATTTGCAAGGATTCTTGGGTTTCATTTAGGAAATAAAGCAGTAAAATACTTCTTAAACCCAACTTAATCTCCATTAGTACCTACTTAGGCTCTACTGATTAGAGCAGTGCCTTAACTCTGTTTTGAAATGCTTATTTGGGTTGACAAAGTGACATGAATTTTTGAAGTGACATAGTGACCCAAGAGCACAGAAACAAGTTAATACAATTGTGAATATACAACACTTGGAAAATGACTCAACACTACCTTTTGTGCCAAAGACATCGAGAAAATTGAGAGGCTGTCAATCAGATATTTCTATCAGCCGAAAGCAGGAAAACAGTTCCCCATACTAGTGTCTCCTGGGCCAAAACTTGCAGACAAAAGGAAAAAAGCAAAAAGCTGGTAGACCAAGGTCTTAGGCAGACCAAAGTCAGATTGATCAAGGTCTTTATCACAGCTTGATACACTTGGAAAATAACTCACAATAGCACTTACAGGCAAAAGTGCTCCTGAAAAGTAAGCCTGTTGAAGATCCTTCAGACTCAGTCCAGACCCCAGGTTCTAGAAGTAGCGATTTTCCTTGTTTGGAAGAATTTGGCAAGAGGTTAACGACCCAGCATTGCCCCAGTTCTAACAAGACTGTCGCAGTTTTTCTTCTGTAAAAAATTTGCCCATGGCAGGTCTTTGTGCCATGAATCTTCCTTTTTCCTTCTTCTCTTTTTCTCACTAATAAGCTGTGTTTTAAAACTTAAAATAAAAGACTGTCACATCTGAAGGTTAATTAAGCATGTGGACTCCGCAATCAGACGGAATCCTGCTTTTTCTACTTATTACCTGTGAGATGTTAGGCAAGATACTTAACCCCTGTTTGCCTCCGTTTTCTCATCTATAAAATGGGGATAGTAACAATCCTAACTTCATAGGACTGTTGTGAGGATGAAGTGATTCAATATATGTAAAGAGCTCAGAAGAGTAACTAGCGTATAGTGTCATATAATTGTTAGCTACTATTATAATGATATTTTTTGTGATGTTTCTTGCCTTGGACCCTGGTTCTCATAACTGGGTCTCAATCTTCAAGTACTTGTCAATTCTGTAGATATTTCGGGACTGCCTACTATCGATCCAACTTTGTTCTTCATGTTGACTTTTTCCCCAGTGAGAACCATATGGAAGTCCTGTCTTTGCCCCTCTGGGGATAAGGTCCCTCCCTTGCTCCTTCCAACCCCTAGAATTCTTCCTCTTATTGCTGCCAGACCTGCCCGATGTCTAATGTCTCTCTGATGCCATCTGCTCCTAATCCCTGCTCTCCCCTAACTCCAGGGGCTTCCTGGCCCAGCTTCTCTCCGTTCCCAGTCTTTCTGTCTAGTACTTAAGCTCAGCCACCTGGTCTGGTCTTGATTCTGACAGCACCCTTGAAATTTGTTCAAGCAAGGATCACATGATTCAATTCTTTATTTCCCTCCAAGGGAGAACTAGGAAGCCAGACTTTGCAAAGTCAAAGGAATTTCTGCTGCTCCCTTAATACAATAATTTAATCTCTAGGAAGCTCAAAAAAGCACTCAGGAACTATCCCTCTAGTCATAAACTATCCCTCTTCATCAAGAGAAAACAGACTTGTCCTGCCTAGCATACCCGGTTCACTGCCAGGGGGAGTGAGGGTCAGTTAAACGCCCAAACTTTTCACCTGCATGCAGCCTACTTGTGTAGCTAATCCTCATTGTACCCCACATCTCTATAATAAAATTTAAAAAAGAAACTCAGAAAAGGGACTTTTCCATACTGATGATTGCCTTGGCAGTGTTCTCTGCTGTCAGCACGTGGTGGTGGGTGTGGGTCTGAGCCAGCTTTTGTGTGCTTGAAAAATAAGGCTAATATATACACTCATCAATCAACCAGCTTTCCCGGGTGCACCTACTACAAGCAGGCTTTTAGAAAATAAACTAATATTGTGCTTATGTGCTTCTAGAAGTGTTGGAGGACAGCTAATATTCAAGGAAAAACTGATAGAGTTCAAAGCAGAAGGTACTTGCCCAAGGTCATAGAGTTCAGAAGGGGAAGATCCAGGATCGAATTACATCACCCTGGGTTAAAATACAAATTCTTCAGCAAGTCTCACTAGCTTTGCTGGTACTTGACCTGATCCAGCCCAATCCCTTGTCCTCTGCAGCTCGTGCTCTTGGCTCCACATCGCTTTAAGCTCTGAGACAACACCCTGCTCGTTCTGCTCTTCCAGCCTTTGCACAGGCTGTTTCTGGTGCTTGCAACCCTCCGTCTAACCTCCACCCCTTTCACCACATTTTCATTCTCAGCATAAGCCCTAAACCCCACGGCCTCAGAAACCCTTTTCTGTTTCATCGATCTCAATCAGTGGCCCTCCTCTTGTTTGCTTTACGGCTACCCTATCTCGACGTTTTCCATGCTGCATTGTAATTGCCCATCCTCATGTTTAATCTTCTAGTAAGCTGAGAAATGCTCAGGGGCAATGGTCCCCAACCTTCTTGGTGTCAGTCTCATGGAAAACAATTTTTCCAGAGACAGGGGGATGACAGTGGGGGCTTGGGGATGATTCAAATGCGTTACATTTATTGTGCAGATCAGCGGTGGCATTCGATTCTCATAGGAGCACGAACCCTGTTGTGAACTGCACGTGCCGGGGATCTAGGTTGCAAGCTCCTTATGAGAATCAAATGCCACCACTGATCTGACAGGATGTGGAACTCAGATGGTAATGTGAGTGCGGTAGGTTCCTAACCAGCCAGGGACCAGTACTGGTCTGTGACCCTGGGGTTGGAGACCCCTGCTAGGGCAGGGCCCTAGTCTGGTTTGCCTCTGAATCCCCAGAACCATATATAGGACTTAGAGAGCAACATGTGACAGCGAGTTGTTGTTGAATTATAGTGGATCAAACTCTCTCTCTGCCAAGCTGCCTCCCTGACAGGTCAAATCCCAGACTACAGATTTCAGCTTGCAACTCCTGGCTCATGGCTCCAGGCAGGCACTTCAGGCCCAGGGCAGATGACCTCTGATCTCAAAAATACTCTGGGGTGGCTGGGCACGGTGGCTCAAGTCCGTAATCCCAGCATTTTGGGAGGCTGAGATGAGAGGATTGCCTGAGCCTGCGGGTTTGAGACCAGTCTGGGCAACTTGGCGAGACCTCGTCTCTACAATAAATCAAAAATTAGCCGGGCATGGGAGTGTACGCCTGTAGTTCCTGCTACTTGGAAGGTTGAGGTGGAAGGATCACCTGAGCCCAGCAGGTCGAAGCTGGGATGGCCGTGAGCAAGCCACTGCCCTCCAACTTGAGCAACAGAGTGAGACTCTGACTCAAAAAAAAAAAAAAATTCTGGGGTGACATTTTTCCTCCATCCTTTGTCTCTATAAGCTCACAGATCATTGCTGTCATCTCTGTTACCATCCCATACAGGAGCACCAAATTTACAGACCTGAGTGAGTCTTGAGAGACGAAGAAAGAAAAGTAACTCTGCTTCTACTTTGTCCCCCTCCAGTCACTATTCACCCCAAAAGGCAGCCATCTTGACTGCCTCCTATTATAGTTTAATTTGCCTGGTTTTAAAACTTTTTATAAATGGGATTTTACGGTGTATACTCTTTTCTATCTGGCTTTTTTTGCTCAACTTTATAACTTTAAGATTCACCTATGTGGTTTCATATAATTTTGATCTGTTCCTTTTCATAGCTGTATGATATTCCACTATATGAATATACCACCTTTCATTTATCCATTCTATTATGGATGAGCCTTTGGGTAGTTCCCAGTTTGAGGCTGTTGTGAACTGTGATGCTATATACATGCATGTACCTGTCTTTTGGTAAATACATATATGTGTTTCTGTTGGTTGGATACTAGATATGGAATTGCTGTGTCATAAGAGAAGTGGCTTAGCTCTAGTAGTTACTGTTAAGTAATTTTTCACAGCAAGAAAGAGCTGATTAACCTGCATCCTTGCCCATACTTGTTATTGTTGTTTTTGCTGTTGTTTTCATTTTAATGACCTGGTGTAGTGGTAATATCACACTGTAATTTTAATTTGCATTTTCTTGCATCTTCCCTACTGTGTTGTCATTGACTATTTGGATAACCTGAAATCCTTGTTCAGATCTTTTAGTCATTTTTTTCTATTAGGTTGTCTGCCCTTTTCTTACTGATTTGTGGGAGTTCTTGCATAATCTAGATATGAGTCCTTTATCAGTTATGTGTCTTGCACACATTCTCCTATTCTATGGCTTGTCTTATTTTCCTAATCTTTTGATAAATAGTTTTATTTAGTACATTGTCTTTTATTTCTTCATGGTCAGCATGTTTTGTGCCCAATTTAAGAACCCTTGGCCAACCTCAAACTCATGAAGATGTTGTCTCATATTTTCTTCTAAAAGCTTTGGGGTTTTTACCTTTTATATCCAAATATTGAACTGATCAGTAGTTGAATTTGTATATGGTATGAGGTAGGAATCAATAGTTTTTTTAAAAAAACTTTTTCCACAGAACTATTTATTAAAATGTCCATCCTTTCCCCATTCATTACAGTTTCACCTTTGTCATATATTAAGTGACCATAAATCTGTGAGTCTCTATTCTGCTATTCTGTTCCACTGGTATTTTTATTTGTCCTTCTGCCTATAACACAATGTCTTTGTTATGATAACTTTATAATAAACTTTAATAATATCTGTGAATGTTTACCAGCTTTGTTCATCTTCAAGATTATTTGTCTGTTCTTGATCCTTTGAATTTCTTCACAAACGAAGATTCGTGATCTCGGTTTTTTATTATTTAAGAAATCTGCTGTTATTCTGATAGAGTTTGCTTTGAACTCACAGACAAATGTGGGGAGATTTGACAACTTTACAGTATTGAGTTCTTAATGAATATATATTGCTTCATTTATTTAGATTTAACTTATCTCAATGTTTTATAGCTTTCTGCAGAGAGGAAGTCTTGTTTATTTTTTCAGAAGATGTATTCTGAGGTATTATATATTCTATGCTATTGTGAATAATAGCTTTTTAATTTTCATTTTCCAGTTGTTTGTCACTGGCATGTAGAAATGAAATTAATTTTGTATTTTGAGTTAATATACAGAGACATAACTAAATTCACTAATTATTTCTATTAGTTTGTATGTAGCTAATTTTGGAACTTTACATACACAATTAGTTACACCAATAATTCATTTCTAATCCTTATACCTTCTCTTTGTCTGTCTTGCCTATTGCACTGGGTGAGACCTCCAGTACAATGTTGACTAGAAGTGGTAATAGTGGGAATTCTTGCCCTGTTCTCAGTCTTATGGGGAAAGCTTTTAAGATTCATCATTAAGTAAGATTTTTGCTGTAGCATTTTTGTAGATTTTTTTAACCAAGTTAAGATAGTTCCCTTCTATTCTTCATTTGCCTAGATCTTTTTTTCTTATTGTGAATGGATGTTGAATGTAATCAAGTGCTTCTTCTGTATTTAAAAAGATATTAGCCAGGCTCAGTGGCTCAGTCTGTAATCCCAGCACTTTGGAAGGCTGGGGTGAGTAGATTGCCTGACCCCACAGGCTCAAGTCCAACCCCGGCAACTTGAAGAGACCTCATCTCTGCAGTAAATCAAAAATTAGCCAGGTGTGGTAGCTCACACCTGTAGGTCTGGCTACGTGGAAGCCTGAGGGGAAGGATCACCGGAGCCCAGCAGGTCACTGCTGGGATGGCCATGAGTGTGCCACTGCACTCCAGCCAGGGCGACAGAGTGAGACCCCCAACTCAAATGTGTATATATTCAATTGTAGTTTTTTCTGTTAATGTGATGAGTTATATTGGTTAAATTTTGAATGCTAGATCACTGTTGTCTTTCTGGAATTTGCTAATATTTTGTTTAGAGTCTCTACATCTACGGACATGAAAGAAATTGGGCTTCACTTCCACCTTCAATTTTGAGAAAGACTCTGTTTTACCTAGTCTGACCTCCCTTTGTCCTATATATAGACTTGGTTAAATAGACTTTGTTTCTATTATTAGCTTAACAAACTTTCCCCAGATCCTCTGGCTTCTCTCTTATTGACAGAACAGAAAGCTTTCCCAAGGACAAACTAGTCATGAACCAAATCCTGGTCCAAACCCTCACTGACAATGTCTCCACTGGCAAGTCACGGATCCTCTATAAGCCTGTTTACTCATCAGTGAAATGGGATTGAGAAGTAAATCAGACAATGCATAAGAAAGCTCCTAGTACAAACAGGTGCTCAGTAATTCCTGTTTCTCACTCCCTCTTTTCTTCACTGCTGAAAAACTTTTCAAACGCAGGAAAGCTTTGGCTTATTTATTTATAGGGCTTAGTTGACAGAGTTAAGATTCAAACCTGAAAAATGCACTAATGGGGGTGGGAAAAGTCCATTCTTTTTGTTGCACTTTAAAAAACAAAGCAAAGTTATTTACTGCTCCTGCTAAACTTTTAAATACAAGCTCCTAGATTTTTAAAATTAGATAAGCATTGCTAGAATTTATCATCTGTAGTGCTGCAGTTTCTTCCCTGGGACTTCAAACTCAGGTGTTAATGGTGTATTAAACATTTGGAAGTTGTCCAGGAATATAGCCTCTCTTCCATATATAACAATGCTTATGTGGAAAAATCAGCTTGGAAGGACACTTTTAAATAAAGTTTCCCCTTTATTATATATAATCCCAGTATTGTCAGTGCACAATAAACCTTCAGCCAGCCTCTACAGAAGCAATGGGAATGAGATTTTTGGGGTGCCTTGAAATTACTTTTGCCTCTGAGATGAGAACCAGATGATTATAGGCTGTGGAACTATCCAAATAAATCAGGAGTCAGAAGTTCAGAAAAACTGGGCTGGGAAGGTTGAGTCCAAAGAAGGTTGAAATTTGTGAACACCAGGAGCCAGTACCCCCAATGTTATCCGGGGTCACTGGAATGGCACCACCCTACTTCTCTCCCTGTTATCCCAATCCCAAGAGCTGATTCTGGTGACAGCCATGGGTGACATCAGAAAGTCCTTCTAAGTCTAGACTTGTCTCAAGCTGTACATCCCCAATGGAGTAGAAAGGGCATGACCTTAATTTTGGCAGATCAATGGCAAATCTCAGCCCTGCCACCTACTTGAAACTCAGTTCCCTCATCCATAACATGGGGGTGGTTACTGACCTACCTAGCAGGACCTCTGTGAGAATGGAAGGATATTGTCTGACACCGATGAATTACATGAGGCAGGGAACATGCTCAGTAAATGGTAGTGGTTGTGTTGATAATTATATCGATGATAATGATGATGGACAAAGACCATTACGATGACAATGAAGACAACATCCCCAGCTTTGGATGGAGGGCTGGTGAAGGATCACCTATTTCTTGCTTATGGAAATAGGAGAAGCATCCTTACCTGGCTCTTGTCTAATTCCTCCAGTTATATCATGGATCTCTGAGCCCAAACACATGATCTTAGTTGGATAAGCCATGTCTCACTTTTGACTCCCCCAAAAACATAACCTGAGGCCAGGACAGCAGGTAGTTTATATAGAGGGTGACAGAGGAAGCAGGAATGAAGAAGTTTAGAGAGAGTGATGGGGAGGAAGAGAGGTCAACCTAAGTGTACATTATTGAGTCCACTAGCATCAGTGTACCTCTAGAAGTATGTAGAATGCCATCCAGAACTGTCCGCCTTCCAGAATTGTCTCCTAGCACCACCCCCCTATAGGCAAGGGTTGTCTGCAGGAACACTAACTTCCTTACACTCCCAGGTACTCACTTGCTAGCCAGGTGGACCAAAGCTTCAGAGAAAGCCATGAGTCAGTAAACGGAAAGAAGCAGAGTATGCATGAGGTGGGCACTCGCTGACAGCATAAGTGTGTGCTCACCCCCGCCTGCCATAGTTGGAACTAAAATCAGAGGTGGATGGAGGGTGTGTGATGCCAGGCATCAAATGTAGCTGCTACAAGCCAAGTCTTAGTTTAAGTGCAGATTCCTACAGCCTGTCTATCTGCTATGTTGATCCCAGTCCTCAGTAGGGTCTAGCTTCTCCCAACTCCTCTCCCCAGAAGGGACTAGCTACACAGCTGGTTCTTATACTTAGCAGTCCTCAGACCTTCCTCAGATTCTAGAGCTGTGTTGTCTGGTATGGTAGCCACTGGACACACTTAAATTGATTAAAGTTAAATAAAAGGGAAAATTCAGCTCCTCAGTCACAATGACCACATTTTAAGTGCTCAGTCACCACATATGGCAAGTGGCTACCATTTTGGACAATGAAATATAAAGTATTTCCATTTTCATGGAAAGTTCAACTAGACTCTTGAATGAGTCAGTCTAAGTCCACATCCTGACTCAACCACTTCCTAGATGGGTAGCCCTGGGAAAGTCATTGAATCTTTCCATGTTTTAATTTTCTAATCTGTAAAATGAATTTGTTTCAAAAAAATAAATAAATAGCAGTAGATGAAGCATATAGTAAAGTCTCACTAAGTGTTAATGATTATTATTATTTTCCAGTTCCTAGGGTAATACCTATGTGAAGCAGGACATTCTTTTTTTTTCCCTTGAGTTGGAGTCTCACTCTGTCACCCAGGCTGAAGTGCAGTGGCACACTCACAGCCACCCCAGCGTCAACCTGTTGGACTCCAGAGATTCTTCCACCTCAGCCTTCCAAGTAGGCGGAACTACAGGCGCATGCTACCACGCCCAGCTAATTTTTAATTTCTTGTAGAGATGAGGTCTTTCCAAGTTGCCCGGGCTGGTCTCGAACCTGTGGACTCAGGCAATCCACTTGCCTTGGCCTCCCAAAGTGCTGGGATTACAGGCTGAGCCACTGAGTTCAGCCGGCAGGAAGTTCTTTCTTATTTATTTTATTTATTTATTTATTTATTATAAAGATGTGGGGTACAATTCAGGAGGTTAGGTATACAAATGTTGATTATGCAGGTACCTTTGTTGATGAGGTATGCCCCTTCCTCCCCTAGCAGTTTCCTCCAACTGCCACTCCCACCCCTTCCTCCCCTGACAGTTTCCCACTACTGCCAATGGCTTTCTTATAGTATTGTAATTGTTCAAGGTTAAGGGCCTGTAGCCCCAATCCAGGTACTAGGTCCCTTGGGGTTCATCTCTGGGCTTCTAAATTGTCTCCATGTTCAAGATGTTCATGCTTATATGCCCCCCAGTTTTGGGGTTTTGAACAAAGATGCTGCTTTGGCCCTTATTTGCCTTTCAGCTCCTTGTCAATTCCCTACCCTAACTCCTGAAGCTAGAATCTGAACAGTAACCCCCAGCTTGTGTCAGGAGCCCTACTGCCAGCTTCTGGAAACTTCTGTCTGTATGCCTGACACATTCTGCTGCCATTTTCCCACCACTTGTTCCACCCACCCAATGGGCTTCTGCCCTCTCCCCGCTACCAGTGCTGGCTTCTGCCTGAACCATAACTAAGCTGACCATACCACTTGGAAATGCTTGAGGTCCTCTAAGACCTTGCCCTACAGGTCCAGTGCATGTCCCAGTTTGCTATCAGTCTCTATATTCCCTAAAGCAGCGGTCCCCAACATCTTTTGGCATCAGGGACTGGTTTTGTGAAAGATAATTTGTCTACGGACCACGGTGAGAGTGAGGAGATGGTTTGGGGATGATTCAAGTGCATAATATTTATTGTGCACTTTACTTCTATTATTATTACGTTGTAATATGTGATGAAATAATTATACTACTCAACATAAAAAAGAAGTACAGATGGAAATAGTAAATAAAATAACGGGCAGACCATGCATGAACTAAAATAAGTGTCAGATTATGACTTAAACTCTACCATCAGATGTAGTTGTACAACTCAAGTACATCAACTCACGGGCCACGCACTGATAGGGTTTTGATATGAGTCTGCAAGCAATTAATTTATTATGATCTCTTGCAGTCAAACCTCACTGCTAATGTTCATCTATATTTGCAGCTTCTCCCCAGTGGCTCCCCATCACCACCTTAGCTCCATCTCAGATCATCAGGCATTAGTGTTTCACAAGAAATGCGCAACCTCAATCCCTTGCACGCAGTTCACAATAGGGTTCATGCTCCTATGAGACTCTAATGCCACTGGCAGAGTTCAGGCAGTAATGCACGCGATGGGAGCAGCTGTAAATACACATGAAACTTCACTCACTTGCCCACCGCTCACCTTCTGCTGGGTGGCCCAGTTCCTAACAGGCCACGGACCATTACCAATCCATGGTCCAGCGGTTGAGAACCCCTGCCCTAGAGAAATAAAATATCAGTATTAAAAATAACCATTTAAGGCTCAAGCCTGTAATCCCAGCACTTTGGGAAGCTGAGGCGAGAGGATTACCTGAGCTCACAGGTTCAAAACCAGCCTGGGCAACTTGATGAGATCTCATCTCTACAATAAATTAAAAAATAAGCTCGACGTGGCAGCGCGCACCTGTAGTTCCAGCTACTTGGAAGACTGAGATGGAAAGATTGCCTGAGCCCTGCAGGTTGAGGCTACGGTGGCCATGAGCGTGACACTGCACTCCAGCCTGGGAGACATAGTGAGACTCCATCTCAAAACAAAACAAAACAAAAAACATTTATTGGCCAAGCGCAATGGCTCACATGTGTAATCCCAACATTTTGGGAAGCCAAGGTAGGAGTATTGAGACCAGCCTGGGCAACATAGCAAGACCTCATCTCTCCAAAAAGTTTTTTAAAACTAACTGGGCATGGTGGTACACACCTGTAGTCCTAGCTACATGAGAAGCAGAGGTGTAAGGATTGCCTAGCCCAGAGCGTTGACATGTGGTAAGCCACGATTGTTCCATTGCACTCTAGCCTGGGTGACAGAATGAAACTCTGACTCAAATAATAATAATAATAAACAAAAATAAAAAATAACCATTTATTGAGTGTTTTCTTATGTTCCAGGAACTGTGCTAAATGTTTTTCTATGGCTTTCCTTCTGTAACCTCATATTTAACTTTAGAGGATAGATACTATCATTTCCATTTCA
Source organism: Cephalopachus bancanus (assembly GCA_027257055.1). NCBI lineage: Eukaryota > Metazoa > Chordata > Mammalia > Primates > Tarsiidae > Cephalopachus > Cephalopachus bancanus. The sequence goes on along the minus strand of JAPVLO010000289.1, from coordinate 3,204,280 downwards.
CAGACAAGAAAACTGAGTCTTAGAGAACTTAAGAAGTTTGTTCAAGATTATACAGCTAATATATGATGACAACAAGAATGTGATGATGGCCTTACGCCAGCAGGAGGGCCCCTTTTTCTTTTAAGGCATTAGAAGAGAAGCATGCACTGATCCAACAACATAGATGAACCTCAAATGCAATATAAGTTAAAGTCAAACTCAAAAAGCTACATATTTATGAGTTCATTTATAATATATTCTGGAAAAGACAAAACTACAGAGACAAAAAAATGGGCCAGAGGTTGCCAAGGGCTGGGGGTGCCGAAATGCGGGTGCCTACACAAGGTCTCATGGGAATGTTGGAAGGTTAATAGAACTATTTGGTACTTTGATTGTGGTAGTGGCTCCAGGATTGCCTGCATTTGTCAAAACTTGCTAGACTGTGCATCAAAAAGGGTGAATTTAAAGTATACTTTTATTTTAAAATGGAAAATAAAGAAGATAGAGAGTAATTTTCCTGTGATTGCCCCCAGCAATTGTTCAACTGCGGTAATAGAGGGGAGCAAATGTCAAAGTTTTAAAGACTTAGTGGAGAAAATGAGCTCAGGTGAGAGCTCAGATTCATAATGTAAGGAAGAGAATTCAAGGAGAAGTGGAAACAATGGGCTCAGACTGACTTTCCTGAAAAGCCTGGAGGTGCAGGAAAGACAAAAGATAGGTTTTTGTGGGAATAGAGCATTGATGGAAGATTTTTTTTTCACCCAGAATGGTTTCATTTTGCACCTCTTTATTTAAAGGGAGAAACTCTTCAGGGAAGAAGAGATTATGGTGCATCGTACATATTTACCATTTGCAGCACTATTCCTTCATGTAGATCCGAGTTTCCTTCTGTTTTCATTTCCCTTCAGTCTGAAGAACTTCCTTTAATATTTCATATACTGCAGATGTGCTGATAATAAATTCACTCTGCTTTCATTTATCAAAAATGTTTTATTTTACTCTCTTTTTTGAAGGCTATTTTTGCAAGACATAGAATTCTAAGTTGACAGTTTTTATTTCTTATAAAGCTTTAAAGGTGTCATTTCATTGTCTTCTGGTTTGCCTTGTTTTTGAAGCAAGCAGTCATTTTTATCTTTGTTTCCATAATTGTAATGTCTTTTATTGCCTCTGGTTGCTTTTAAGATTTTTCTCTTTACCACTAATTGTCAGATTATAATGTGCTTAGGTGTCATTTTCTTTGTTGTCATTCTGTTTGGGGTTTGTTAAGCTACTTGGATCTATAGGTTGGTATAGATGGTGATTGGAATTTTTCATCAAATTTGTGAGAACTTCAGGCATTGTTTCTTCAAATGTTTTTCTATTCCAATTTCTCTGTTTTCCCCCCTCTGGAGCTCCAATTACCTCTATGTTAAACCACTTGTTTTTATTCCACAGTCACTGGGACTTTGGTGTTTTGGTTATTTTTAAGCTCTTTTTACTTTGTGCTTTATTTTTAATTGTTTCTCTCACTGTATTGTTTAGTTCACTGATTTTTTCCTTTGCTGTGGCCTAATACATGTATTTTTCAGTTCTGGAATTTCTTTTGGGGTTCTCTTCTAATAGTTTTGATTTACCAGTCAAGATACCCAATCTGTTCACTCATTATGCCCATCTTTTGAAAAAATCCTTGAACATATTTATAATAGCTGTTTTAAAGTCCTTGTATGTTAATTCCAACATATCAATCATCCAGGCACTCTTTCTATTGACTGTGTGTGTGTGTGTGTTTGTGTGTGTGTGTGTGTGTGTGTTTCCTGGTTCTGGGTCACGTTTTCCTACTTCTACACATGTCTAGTAATTTTTATTGCACGATGTGCGTTGTAAATACTACATTGTTGAGTGTCTGGATTTTTTTTTTTTTTTTGTCTTCCTTTAAAGAGAATGGAATTTTGATCTGACAGATGGTTAATTTACTGAGGGATCTTGATTCCCTTTCAAGACCTCTTTTTCTGTGTTTTTTTTTTTATTTTTTTTTTAAGTTAGCATCTCACTGTCACCCACACAGGCTAGAGTCCAGTGGCATGATCACAGCTTACCTCAGCCTCAACCTCCCAGATTCAGGTGATCCTTCCTCCTCCACCTCTGGAGTATCTGGGACTACAGGTACACACACACCCAGCTTTTTTTGTTTGTTTGTTTGTTTGTTTTATAGCAACAGGGTCTCACTGTGGTGCCCAGGCTGCTCTCAAACTTCTGACCTCAAGTGATCCTCCCATCTGGGTTTCCCAAAGTGCTGGGATTACAGGTGTTAGCCACCATGCCCAGCCTCAAATCCTATTTTCTAAACTTTGTTAGATTAAGTCTAAAGTAACCTTATTCTAGGACTAAAGTTGTTTTACTACTAAGTTGTATAATCTTCCAGTTGTATGCACAGAGTGTTCAGAAAGATCTCTACCATGGATGGAAGCCCTGTATCTCCAGCACTGTAGACCTCGGGAATCTCCATTCAGTCTTAGCTCCAGTAGCTGTTCTCTGCCAAGCCTTGTGAAGTCTTTCCCTGCACATGTGCAGCTTAGTGTTTGGTCAAAGATTTAAGGGGACGTCTATGTATATTATGAAGCTCCTTCTCTATGAAGCTGCCTCCTCTCTGGCTGTCTGGCCTGTAAGTTCCATCTTCTTCAGCATCCCCCAAAATAGCATAGCATCTCTACCTCTCTGCTCAGACAATGTGCCATGCTCTGTTCTGCTCTGCTCCATCTTCCAGCACCACAAACCAGAAAGTGTGCCTGGCAGAAAACCAGGGCAAACATGGGCTCATCTCTTGTGTTTCCCCTCTGTCAGGCATCATAGTCCTGTTGCTGTCTGTTTTCCAACATCTGGAAACTAGTACTTCTTATATTCTGCCTAGTTGTATAGTTATTTATGACTAGAGGGCTAGTGCAATGCCATTCACTTAATGAGAATCTGAAGCAGAAGTCAAGTGAGCATATATAGATTTGGGGATTGTCTGTAGACAGGACTATCTTATTTTCTTCTTACTTCACTTTTCCTTCAAGATAAAACAGAAAGTTTCTATTAAGACATTCATATCCCTTTATGATCTTCCTGGCAGACTGGTTTCATCACTTGTCCATTCTTTAAAACACACATACACACTTACATGACTTACTCATGGTTTTCTATGTATCCATGTACCTCTGGCTTTTATTTTTTTAATGCCTCTGCTTTTGCACCTGCTATTCCTTCTGAAGCCATAACCTTCCCTCAACTCCCTATCTGCTATGTTAATTCCTACTTATCCTTCAGAATTTAGCTCAGCTGCCATCTCCTCCAGGAAGGCTTCTCTGGTACTATCCAGGCTAAATGTTCTCTTCTTTGTGCTTTAATATTCTCTATTTACCTTTATCAAAGCTGTATCACATACATTTTTTTTTTTGAATTGGAGTCTCACTCTGTCGCCCAGACTGGAGTTATGTGATACTAATTGCCTCTTATGACCAATCGTCTGTGCCTTTCACCCCACCCTTCAGACTGAACATCTCAAAGACAGGGACCAAGTCTGACTCATATCAGAGTTTCTGTGGCCTGGCACAAGTTTTGGCAAACATTTATAAAAAGAACCAGACAGTAAATATTTTAGGGTTCGCAGTCCAGACAGCCTCTGCTGTAACTACTCAACACTGCCATTGTAACATGAAAACAGCCATAAACAACAGAGAATACATAAAATACAAAACTTTATGGGAGCAAAAACAGACAGCTGTAGCTTGTGAATGCCTGAACTAGCATATAGTATAAGCCCAGTAAATGTTCACTGAGTGAATTAATAAAATAGCGTAGAATCTTATTATTGAAAGCCTCAGAGGAAGTGGAAAAGAATATAATCAACTTCACGAAGAGCCAGGATTTTCCTGGGAATGAAAAAGTGACACTTCTCTTGAGACCTTAGGGAAGGAAAGAAGGAGAGCTGAGTGAAGAAGACAGAATAATAGAACATTGAGGAATTTCTGGCCTAATGGACAGACCTCCCCATGCACGGTTTTTTGCCAGGAGGCCATACTGGGATGGGATCCTGAAAACCAGAATGGCTTGGTCATAGTGAGTTCCTGATGCAGCCAAGAGCAGAGAATGCCAAAGGGCAAGTACACGCTGTGTCCTGGGCAGCACCCAGAGGCAAACCCACAGAAGCCAAGTTCTGTAGCCAAATTCAAAGCATCAGAAACCTGGCAGATTTTGGAACGGCGCCTAGCATGAGAATAAGGGCAGGGGCAAGAGTGAAATGAGATCCAAGACAACTTTTATGAATACAACTGGCAGGTCCACAGTACTTTTCTGCTGGTCACTGGCCACACTGCACATGGACGAGTCTGTAAATGGGTTGACTCTGGTCTTTTCGGAAGAGTTAAGTGACAAGGTCATCTACTAAGAGATAAAAGGGGGAGGGGAGTCTAGAACTTAGAGACTGGAGGAGCTCTGCCTGGTTTTGCTACTATAGCAAATTCCATAAGACCCAAACCAGGGTCCAAAATAGATTTGCTGAAAGTACTATGGGTGAGGATGAGATTAGATAACTGGAAGTTGCAGCAAGCCAGTCACTAAGGTTTTAGGATATTCTTCAATGGAGTACTATATGAATGGGTATAAAGGAAATGAATGGGCGACTCCTGGCAATCTGGGACTGGCAGGGGATTGCGGCCATTGGCCAGGAAATCTGGACAGTTACTGAACACCTGCTGTATTAGAATTCTCCAAAGAAATAAAACAAATAGAATTGTATGTATACGTAATATCTGTTCTGTATATAATATCTGTGTATATGTGTGTGTGTGTGTGTGTATATATATATATATGTATATATATAAATATATAAATGTAAAGAGATTTATTATGAGCAATTGGCTTACGAGTGTATGGAGGCTAAGAAGTCTCAATATATGCAGTTAGCAAGCTGGAGTCCCAGGGAACTAGCAGTGTGGTTCCTCTGAGTCCGAAGACCCGGGAACCAAGATTGCTGGTGGTGTAGCTCTAATCCAAAGACCAGTAGGCTGAAGATCCATGAAGATCAGTTTGAGTCCAAAGGCAGAAAACAAACAAACAAAAACAATGTTCCAGCGTGAAAGCTGTTAGGCAGAAGGAATTTCTCTAACTCAAAGGGGGGTCATCCTTTGTGTTCTATTCAGGTCTTCAACTTACTAGATGGAGCCCACCCACGTTAGGGAGGGCAATCTGTTGTACCCTATCGTTCAAATGTTAAACTTATCCAGAATACCCTCACAGACACACCTAGTTTGACCAAACGTGATGGAGAAGAACTGGCCTCTGGCACCAGACAGACCCGTCTTTGAATCCCTGTGTCTTTACTCTCCTGCTTCTGTGATCTTGAGTAACTCACTTGACCTCTTTAAATCTCCTCTTGTGAAAATAGGAATTATAATAACAGCTGTGTCAAAAAAGTTTTCTTTTTGAGTGTTCAATGAGATGACATCTGCCAAGTTCTTGGCATCGTGACTGGCACTAGTAAAGACTCAATGCATGCTAACTGTTGTTCTGCAATTCTTCCCAGAAGGAGTCTTCCATCACGTTTCCCCCGTTCCTCATGCCACTGACCACAGTAGGCACTCAACACCCACCACAACTTGGCCCTGACCTTCTTTTTCATATAATCTCTTTGTCTTCTAACTCTCCAGTTGGCCAATGATCTCTTCCATCTCCTGACCTCTCAGTGGGGATGAAGTGAAAGAGTGTGTGCCCTGGAGTCAGGTGGACCTGTATTTGAACCCCAGTTTTGCCCCTACCTAGCCCTGTGAGCCTGGTAGGTATCTTGAGCTCTCTGGGTCTCAGTTTTCTCATCTATACCATGAGAATAAGGTTGTAGTAAGGATTACACGTAGGAAAACATCATCTTAACTCCTCCTAGGTGTTTGATCCTAATATCTGTGTTGTTAATAGAATCCAGGTTCTGACTGCCCTGCCAGCCTTGCCTCCAGCATGCTGACTTCCTATTTCTCTACATCCTGGGGAACGCTCTTTCTGTGGAAAGATTTCCTTGCTTCTTTCTCATTCCTCTTGTAGATTCCTATAGTGCATTATATTGTAATAATACTGAGAATTTTGTTTTGTACAGTTCGTTATGGCTTTCATGGTTCTTTCCAAAATCAACCCATTTAATTTGCACAGCTTTGGGAGATAGCCCAGCCTAGTAATCATTATCCCTATTTTTAAAAGGGAGACTGAGACTCTGAGAGATTGGGTGACTGATTTGTGCTCAAAAATGGATGCTTGGAACCCAAGTCTTCTGGATCCTGGTCACCATGCCTTTCTCCCCTGTGCTATTTTGCACCTGAGTGACTGCCGCTCTCCTGACTTCGATGCCCTTTCTAATGCTGCAAGTTGTTTTTCCATAGGTGCCCACCTTGCTCGTTCTCACTGCATGTCTTGCAAATGTCTGTTCGTTGGTTGATGACATTAAATGTGTTGAAATTTGAATTAACGTGTTATATATTGCAAGTCCACTGTAGAAAACTAAAAATTGTATTGGCTATAAGGTTGAAATGGTACAATTAAATTGTATTTAAGTATTTAAGAATAAGAACTAAGTGGACCCTGAACAATTATCATAATACTGTAAGAAAGGGATTGGCAGTAGTGGGAAACTGCCGGGGGCAGGGGCACACCTCTTCAATAATGTTACTGATCTCAAACCAGGTGAAGTGGAGGCCAAAGTGAGGCCCAAATTTTACCTGTACAATGACCACTTGTGTACCTAACCCTTAATTGTACCCATCTTTAAAATAAAATTTTTTTTTAAAGAATAAGAACCCTAAAGACAGATACCACTTCTGTGGTGTCTGCTTCTCTGCCCTTGTGTCTTTGGACTTGGATTCCTTGGATTTGGGGAATTTGGAGTTGGCTGCTCCATCTCCTGTGCTCTGCATTCTTCATTCTCATTCTATAAATAACCCTGACCGTGGTGGCTTGTAATTAATCTGCTTATCTGTCTGTTTCCCCCACCTCCAGGCTGTGAGTCCCTTCAGGGCAAGCACCATATCCAGTTCCTCTCAATGTCCCAGGCCTGCCACTGTGCTTGGCACATTGTTAATGGAAGTTGAATGAACAAACCAGAAAGACCCATCTGGGTCCCTCCCTCATCTCCCTTATGATCGTGCTCTTTCCCATTATCATATTTATCATATTCCATATTGTACATACACATCTCTTTCTCTTTTTTTTTTTTTTTTTTGACACAAGCTGTCTCTGTCACCCAGGCTGGAAGGCAGTGGCATGATTATAGCTCACTACAGCCTCGAACTCCCGGGTGTAAGCAGTCCTCCTGCCTTAGCCTCCCACATAGCTGTGATTACAGGCATGCACCATCACAGCCGAGTAATTTTCTTTTCTTTTCTTTTCTTTTTTTTTAGAGGTCTCGCTATATTGCCCAGGCTGTCTCAAACTCCTAGGCTCAAGAGATCCTTCCACCTTGGCCTCCCGAAATGCTGGGATTACATAAACCACTACACCCAGTCCATACTGTACATATTTCTTATCTCTTATACTGAATCAAGGGCAGGTTTCATATTTTACTTGTTTTTGTAGCCTTCCTAACAACCACGAAAGGAAGAGCTTACAATTATTGAGTTTCTCTTATGTACCAGGAGTGATTTCACAGATATTATCTCATTTTTAAAAAAATTTAAGTTAATTCTCATGATAGGTTGATAAAGTAGGCATTATCATCCCTGAATCACAAAGAGGGAGCAGAGACTAGGGGGAAATAAGAGAACTGAATTTGACCAAGTTTTCACAGCTAGAAAGGGGTGATGCTAGAATTTGACTCCCTGTCTGCCATCTCTAAAACCAGTGTCTTTCTTATTTTGTGGTTGCTTTTGTTTAACAGCGTGCAGGGTAGCTGAGTGCTTTAGCCTAGTAGGTGTCAGGAACTCTGCCGAACTGAGACTTGAATGGAATCACGTTGAATGAAATCTGTGCAAGCCTGCTCTCAAATGTTTCACCTTACCCTTAGATTGTTTGGATGAAATGCTTCTGGAAAGGTGTACTTGAGCACTCAAAATGCACAGGCATAGTGCTAGGCATTACAGTGCAAGGACAGACTCCCTCAGGGAGCTTACAGTCTAGTGTGATAACAGACTGTAACAATGGAAGGAAATGTGATCTGCACTGTGGGGAGAGGGAACAGCATGTGTTAAGCCACGGAGGAACAGAACTGCAGATAGGACAGGCCTGGAACAAAGGATTCTTTTTGTAGAAGAGGGCAGAGTGAGCAAGAGATTCCAAAACTGATCTCTGTGTCCACATCATGCACCCAAAGCCACAACTGGCTATCAGCCTCTGCCCCCACGCAAGCACACTCTAGCTTAGATGACAACTAAGACATTCTCCTCGCCCAGGAAATAAATTAGAGACACAGCTAGCAGCATGTCCATCCATCTTTTCAGGGAATATGAGGGATAAACATGGAGTTTGCATTTCTCGGTTGTGTAGGAAATACCAAGCAAGCGATTGGGTAGACCCACATGGTGATATCGTTGGCCTGGGGTGGGGCCCAGCTGCCTCCAGCAGGCCAGGAGGATGAAGCCTGGCTTTACACCCATGTTCTTGATGTGCTTTGGAGCCAAAGGCTCTGGGGGAGATGTGACCGGTGCAAACAGGACCAAGGCCTGAGAATCGTTTTCTTAGGTAATGAGGTAGAATGAAGATGTCTGCGCACTCTGGGCCACGGGGTGGGGACTGAAAAGGTCAGTTGGGTTCAGCCAGCTCAAGTTTTCCTCTTTGCTATGCTTGAAAATGTTCTTTGATTTGAGACTCTGTAAAACCAACCAAAGAATGGCCAAGAATTAAGCCAACCCTATGATGAACTGTATGCAACTTAGTCAGTAATAAATATATATATAATATATGCATCTATATTTATCACATGCAAAAACAAACCCAGTATGGCACTATCAGTTCTCTCTTCCTCCCCTCCCTGGGGATTTGATAAAATCTTCAAGTTCTGTCTTGGTCCTACCCAGATCATATTCTGTTTTTGCAAGCTCTATTGTATTGTGCATGAATTTCCTTCTGTGTCCCACTGCAGCCACCACCCCTCATGATCTTCACCAAGCACTGTGAACTGGTCACTTCCATGTATCCAAACAGTCCTATCCCATCCTTTAAATACGGCTAGCCTGTCTGCCCCCATACTGGAATGCACATTAAAATCAGCTGACAACAACCATTTTACTCCTGAGAATTGCCTGTGACTGCCGCCCCCCACAGCCTTTATCTTTTGCTCCTTGCTCACCTCCCCAGCCCTCCACTCCAGCTTTGCTCCCTGTAATGCATCCTTTACACTGCTGCCTGAATGGTTTATCTAAAATTCAAATGCGATTATGTCACTCCCCTGCTCAGAACGCTTCAGTGGTTTTCAGATCCTTTCAAATGACATCCAAACTCCCGAAGCATTAAGAGCAAGGCCATTCATGAACATGTTCCCTCCTACCACCCTGGCATCATCTCCTAACATTCCCTTTGACAGTTTGTGACATAGCCATGCTGAATGACTTATGACTCTCCAAACACACGTTATTGAATGTTTCAGAGTCTACCAGAAATATCCTTTCCTCTCTATTCTGCTTCGCAAATCTGATCAGCCTTTAAAATTCTCTTAACTCTGTTCCTTCCCTACTCCCAGACCCTTCCAGACAGGAGACATCCCTAGGCTGCCTCTGGGTCTTGTTCAGCATCGGCTGTTGACCTGCCTGCCCATTCCCAAGACATACTTGCTTAGAGGAACTCTGTCTTATCACTGAATAGCACAGGGTCTAAGACAGAGTGGATGCTTAGTCAATGCCGGTTGAATCATTGTCCAATTACACATCCTCCCTATCATTTAAGGGACTCATGTTTCAACCACAGTCACACTGATAACTGCATCTTTGGCTTATTTCAGGTCGGGCCAATCACTGGTCTGCAATCATCGGCGGATCCCACTCCAAGAATTACGTGCTGTGGGAATATGGAGGGTATGCCAGTGAAGGGGTCAAACAAGTTGCAGAATTGGGCTCACCAGTAAAAATGGAGGAAGAAATTCGACAACAGGTAAGGAAAAAAAATCACAGAATGACCAGACACCAAAAATGCAGTCAAAGTATTCCTTAGACTTCTTTTCTAAGAGCTTAAAATTTATAGTAAATGTACTAGAAGAAAATCTATTTGCTGAGTTTGGGGATTTTATGCTAAATAGAAGACAGAGGCACACAGTTCCATCTTGTTGTCTCAGATTTTCCCTGACTGCGTCATGTTTTCAGCTTGTTCTGAATGCTGCTGCTGTGCCCACGTGGTTGGGATGTCATGTCTCCGGTCTCCTGAGAGTCAGTAGTAGATTTTAGTTTTCTTACTGTGATCCTTGAGAGAGTCAGAAAGTGATAGTCAATTGGTCTAAGCCAGATCACCTTTTCCGAAAATTTGTATATTGGCACACACTTCTTGCAATCATGTCTTGAGGTTTTTGATAAATTAGTCAGTCATTAGTCACAATCATCATGGACTGAAGCATCTTCTGTGTCCCCTGTCATGTGGGCCCAGGAGCTATCCATGATCTAGGCTCCTACTCATACCACTGAGCAATAAATGAAGGAAAAGTCCATCATTCTTGTCAATTTGTTTGACTGACAATGACATCATCCCTCATCAAAAGTCAAATCCAGTTAAAACCAGAGAGAGGCTGATGAGAGAGCCCCTTGGAAGAAGAGTCACAGTTTTTCAATGGTGGTTTACTGTGGGAGGTGACGGTTAAGCTTTAGCCATCACCACCCACTAAAACCTGCTGGGAGGCTGAGAGAACTCTGTAAGCGACCACATCCCACCACCCCAAAATGATCTAGAAGAAGTAAGGCAAGAACAACTGTGCTCGGAATGGGGTTATTCACAACACAGGTCACTGAGAGACTGTTACCCTCCTTGTGCTCCTGTCTACATCTCCTGAGATGATGCAGGAGGCTGCAGAAACACTGGGGGTTCAGTGTCTCACAGTGTGCATGTGCTCAGAGGCCTGAGCAGCACAGGGGGACAAGCACAGCTGAGGCCCCTGACGCCTCCCCTTGAAGCCTGCCATCTGGACTCCAAGCTGCCCACAAACCTTAAATCACATACAACAAAGGTCACTCTGACTCCTACTGTAATCCCCTGAGGAATCCTTTTGGACCAGAGGCAAAAAATGCCCAAAAATGAGCTTATGTTTCTTATTAATTTGATTTAAACTCTTTTCTCCTTTCTCAGAAAATAATGTTTGGCCAGATGTTTTAAGAGTGCATGTTATTATTCATCACAAGGTTAGCCATCTAACTTCCCTGTGTTTCTGTGACTCGGGCTGCCACGCCTCACAAGTGACATCATTCCTTCAAGTTATGGCAAAGTCATGGAGGGCACCATTTGGGTGCTACTCTATCTGGCCTGTTACCGGGGGAATTCTTGTCTAGGATTCTGAGGGTCCACATTTCTTCTCAAGCATGGAATTATGTCCCACTGGCTTGTCAGGCTTTGTGATGTGGAATGTTAAAAACCATTTGTTACAAATAATGGTTTAAATACTAAAGTTTGCAAATCAATTAGATCAAGGTCAAAGTCATCTTCATAATAATGTTCTTGAGAAGTTTCTGGAGAGGAAAGAAGCATGCAGGAATTGTACAACACTGGGACTATATCATGCTGGTGAACATTGTCATGTGTCATAGCAGTATACAGGTTGAGAACTCATGGATGGGACCCCCAAGCCTTGGAATGTTCCTCTTAGGAAAATGTTTTGTGTTTGGTGTGTTTCTAACCAGCATGTCTGGGATTGGCTTGTATATCATACAGGCAATGTCTGCCTATCTCAGCTGGCTAGGGTTTCTGACATGAAATCATAATAGTAAGTTTAATGATGGTTACTGCAGATGGGAATGAGCATATCTCAGTGTTTCTCACCACCTCTCAGGCTCCTGGAGTGCTGGACACATTTTTAGCCCTGCTCTCATCTAGTCGGAGAGGACTATATTATTATCCTCATTTTACAGATAAGGAAACCAAGATGTGGTCAACAGCAGAGAATACCGGAACTTGAACCCAAATCTGTCCAGCTCCAAAGTTTGAACATAGTACTACCAGATATATAATTTTCAGTCCCCAATGCAAATGTGGGGTTCCCTTGTTCAGAAGTTGTTAAGAATCAAGATGGCAATTCTGTGAATTTCACAGCACGGGACTTTGTGAGACCGTACGGGTCACCTGCCCACAAAGTCGGCCCTGCTTTCACACCTTCCCAGAGAAACCCCTCTGGCCAGTTTCTAAATTTGGTCTCTGCTAACTGTGCCTCAAGTTCCCCATCTTCTTGGAAGGTCAATTGGATAGAGTGATTTCAGGATACCTTCCCTTCCAAAGAATTCATGGTTCTAAGTAGTGTTCCCTGCAAGCACACAATTTATTATACTTTTCCAAAAGTCAAGTAAGAAGCAACGTACAAAAGAGCAAGAGTATGATCCTCCTAGAATATAAAAGTGTCCTCTGAATAACCAAGAACTTGTTTGAAAACATCTACAAACTAACACAGTGTTCTCAGCCTTTAATACCTTATATCCTTCCAATCGCTCTATCAAAGAACCCGAGTCCAACCATGATGAAAATAAAAAGCCCTCTTTTTCCAAAAAAAGGCATTTATATGCTTATCAGCACTCTCTTATTATAGACTTATTGCTCACTGCAAGTTTCAAGGGCATTACATAACACAATAGGTATTGTCAGAGGTAAATTTTATGTTAATGGCTCTCAAACACAAATGAGCAAAAATACTAATCCCATCAGTAGTGGAAAATTAAAATAACATGGTTGAGTATAAATTTTAATGTTACTATAGCTGCAAAACACCGAGAAAATTAAAGAAAAATTACAGTAGGGTTATTGGCAGTCATGATGCCAGTGGCCAGAGAGTCGGAGAAGGCAACAACACTCATTCCTTCAGTGGGGGACAGAGGTATATGCTTCCTGGTGGCCCCTGGGGACTGAGAATTAGAAATGCTGAGTCATGACTAGCATGGCATGTCACAAATGGAGATTCCAAGTCAGGTGAAGGCAGGAGGAAATGGTAGCTCACACTTATAGGTTGAAGTGGGTGTGGAAAGCCAGCCATGAACACTCATTTTCAAAACACTACATCCCACTAAGACCATTTCTGCTTCAGCAAGCGCACATTCCTGGCATGTTTACTAAGTGGTTCTCTGCTGGATGCTGGGCCAAAGATGTTGCCCCACTCACCCAGTTATTCAAGCTAGAAACCTTAATTCTCCCTGCACGCCAGCTCCTGCCTCCTCCTAAAGTCCTCCAGTTCAACCTACCGTCATCACCACCTACCTCCCCATCTAAGCCGCCCTCTTCTCCGCAGCCTAAATCACTGCACCAGACTTCTGATGCCCCTGGCTCTCATCCTCTTCCTAGTACTCATGCTGTCCCAGAGCCATCTTTATAAAACATACTCTGGGCCGGGCGCGGTGGCTCAGCCTATAATCCCAGCACTTTGGGAGGCCAAGGAGAGAGAATTGCCTGAGCCAGGGGGTCCGAGACCAGCCTGGGCAATTTGGTTAGACCTCATCTCTACAGTAAATCAAAAAATTAGCCAGGTGTGGTGGCCTCCGTCTGTAGTTCCAGCTACTTGGAAGGCTGAGACGGAAGGATCACCTGAGCCCAGCAAGTCGAGACTGCGGTGGCCATGAGTGTGCCACAGCCTGGGCGACAAGAGTGAGACTCCAACTCAAAAACACATACACACACACACTGGATCACGCCACTCCCCCATTAAGATGCTTAATGGCTCTTTCCTGACCCTAAAATAAAGTCCAAATCCTTATCCCAGCTTGAAAGCCTTCCATGGTCTGGCCTTGTCTTACCTCTCCAATTTTATTTCCTGAGGCAATTCTAAGCTCTGCCCGTGCAGAACTCTTTCCATCTCACCAAAGAGCCATGCCCCTCTTGTATCTGGGTCTTCTTTCAGCCAGGATATCTTCCAGCTCTCCTCTAACTGGCAAACTCCTATCCTTCGGGTCTCAGCTTAGATGTTGCTTCTTCCTGGAGGCCTTCCCTGATTCTGTACTAAATTGGTCCCCTGGCCAGGTACTCCCACAGCCCTTTTACTCCTCCTATTGTTAGCATTAGCACACATGTATTTGTTTGATATCACTCTCTCACTAAACTTCAGGATTTAAAGCCACCCTTCCCATTACTGTGTCCCCTGAGCTTGGCCTAGTGTTGGTCGCTTGAATGTTTCTTGAGTATATATTTTTTTGAATAAATATTCAACAAATTTTGTTGAATGTATTAATTCATTCATTTGCTAACTTTACTGAACATCTGCTGTATGCTGGACACTGGAGATACAGCAGTGACCAAGAAAACCCCTTCCCCTCATAAGCCTACATTTTTTTTTTTAAGTTTCAAACAAAGTTTCTTAGAGAAAGAAGGGAGAAAAGAAACGGAGACATGCCAGAGTTGGCACAGGTGAAAGAAACCACCAAGCCTACACTGTAACAGGGGAGACAAGGAAAACAAGTTTTTTTGTTTTTTTGGTTTTTTTTGAGTTGGAGTCTCACTCGGTCACCCAGACTGGAGTGCAGTGGCCGCTCCCGGCCACCGCAGCCTCACCTGCTGGGCTCCGGCGATCCTTCCGCCTCAGCCTTCCCAGTAGCAGGAATTACAGGCATGCGCTACCATGCCCGGCTGATTTTTTGATTTATTGTAGAGATGAGGTCTCGCTGCCAGGTGGGTCTCGAACCCGCGGGCTCAGGCAATCCACTCACCTCAGCCTCCCAAAGGCACGAGATTACAGGCTGAGCCACCGAGCCCGGCTGGAAAACAAGTTTTAAAAAAATAGTTCAATAATTATACACTATGGTGAGTAAACAAGAGACAATTAAGGATGGTGGTGGCATAAAATGGACTAGAACAGGGAGGGCCTATTTTAGGAAAGGTAGTCATGGAAGGTCTCCCTAGGAGTGACTATGAAGCTGGGACCCAAAGGAAAATCATCTTAGATGGTGACAAAAGCATGTTCAAAGGGCCTGGAGCAGAAAATCGTTTATTGTGCTTGAAGAACTAAGACTGGGGCAGCAAGAGGAGAGTGGGTGAGCAGAGTGTGACGCAAGGAAACTGAAGAGTTGAGCGCAGGACCCCTTCTCTCAACTCTGAGGAAATTCACAGACTTGGTGGGAGAGAGAGACACACACAACTATTTCCATATAAGGTATGTATTTCTTAAGGGAATAAGCATCAGCTGGGGACAAACAGACACACGCCGCCCACCTGGTTGACTTTCCTCCCAACTAGAGTCTCCCTTTCAAGTCCGTCTCTACTTCTTTCCATACTATCCTATTCTTACACTGTGGCTACTTTAATTGCTCCAGTATTTTTAAGCATGGCTCATTGTCTCTTTCAGATTATTCTATTTTCTAGGGTCTTAGGGACTTCGTTTTCTTTTCACTGACCTGGTTAACTCCCCATCACTGGTTACCTCTTATTTAGGATTGTTTATTTTTCTTCAGTAGATTTCTTTTTTCCACCTGCAGAAAAAAGATTCAAGTTTTGATGCCTTCACAAAGTGCCTTTTTGTAATTTCTCCTCCTGGAGACACCAGAGTTTTTGTGTCATGTCTCAGCCTGGGGTTTCCTACTGCACAGCCAGTGTATATCTGGACTCTGCACCTACACATGGGAAAGGCCAGGGGTTCCATTTCTTGAAGGTTCCCTGGACAGAGGAAAAGCTTCCTTGCCATGTTCTGAAATGATTGATGGAGGGTTTTCTCACCCCATATTCACAGACAAGGTAGCCCTTCAAGACACCCAGCTTTATGCAGGTTTGCCCTCCCATGTCTCACTTCACCCCAGATCCAGACTTTCTCTCCTCTCCATGAATCGGCTTTAAAACTCTGCCTCTAACTCCTGGGGCCCTTACTCCTGCTTACTGTTCGGGGTCAGACTTTCCTCCCCATTTCTGGCATCTGGGCAATTTTTCTAAATTCAGTTAGGTAGTTTTGTATTTTGCTATACTTTGTCCAACATTTCTGTGTGCTTGCAGCAGGAGGGAGAACCTTTGCATCAGTTCAGTCTTCCGCATTTTCAGATATCCATCTAAAACTTCAGATACCTAACAGATACCTGAATGGATTGATAAGCAAGCCAAGAGTGTCTCCTGCATAAAACTATGAGCTTCAAATAGCCACCGATTCATGAAAAATGCATTAGAAAAACCACTCCAGCTTCTATATTTCTCTGGATTCGAGACATCCCTGACCATCAGAAGTCAGATGATGGGCTGTAATACAGTCATTGATTATTTCATCTTCAGGAGGCCTTGCTTTCAGTGGTTACTTAAACCAGCCAGCAGGATTAGCACACCACCTGTGGTATGAGACGTAATACACAGGCAAGTGTTCTTTTTCTTTAAAGTTGAAATAGTTGTTATGGATCTGGGAACTGGAAGAAAGTGTTTCAGAATTTCTTTTTTCAGTCTCTTTAAATCATTGGCAATAACATATGTCTACTCAACTAATTTTTTTCCCTGAGTTTTTATTTCCTAAACTTTTAATCCCTTTTCTCTAAGTAAAAAAATCACCGGGTTTGTTGTGTTTTCCATGAATCGTGACATGCTGCTACATCTGGTTGTGAAAACCACACACACGCACACGCGCGGGCGCACGCTTGCACACTACCAGCTTTTATTTATAGTAATAAAGCTCCAGTGATCTTTCATGCTTGTGGGAAGTAGTGTTGTGTCATGGCTAAAAGCACTAGCTCTGAATCAAGCTTTCCTGAGTTCAAATCCTGGCTCCATCACCTTCTTACTCTGAGACTTGGGTCAAGTTACTTAACCCCTCTGTGCCTCAGTTTTCTCTTCTATGAGATGAGGATGGTAGCAGTGCCAACCTCATAGAGTTACTGTGAGGACCAAGTGAGCTAATAAGTGTAAAATACTTAGAGCAAAGCCTGTCCTGTAGAAAGTGCCCACTAGATGTTGGCCATCATGACCATGGTCTCTGAGTCTTGGATCTCTGTTTCCTCATCAGTAAAATGACAGATTTGTCCTAAGACCTAAGGGCCACTACAGGAGCTAGAAAATGTAATGAGTCATGTTCATCATGTCATTCTTCAGTGTGACAAAGCCCAGCGGATGAGGCCACAGCTTCACCATCTACTTAAACTATTTCCACCCTCCCCAGGCTCTGACCCAGCCTGCCCCTCCTCACCCTGTTCAACAGTGTCATATCTCAGTGTCTCCTAACATTCTGTCCCAAAGCTGATCATAAGCAATTTAAGGAAAAGAACCATAAGAAAGGAGGTGCGGCAAAACTCCGTGCTCATTCCCAGCTCCTGGCTGTGCCCGTCCTGCCTTCCTTCCTTCCTTGGCATGACCTTATTGGGGTGCTCACACAAGGCAGCTCAATGCCACTACCAGAGCAAGCCCTCGAGGCAGCCGACAGCAAGAGATCTTCCTGAATGCGGCAGGATAGCAGCCAAGGAGTGGAAATGTGGACAAGGCTCTCAACCTAAGGAAGGAGGCAGTCCAGTGGAATCTCTTTTGATTGTAAATAACAGGAACCCAATCAAACGAACTCAAGAACAAAGGAAACTTCATCGTAGGGAGAAGGTAGGACTCATGAGATCACACATTTATGCAGAGTACAGAAGGGCCTCATAAGAGCTGGAACAGAGGCATCAAAATGAAGATGATCACCTCTTCTTCCACACCATCCCCAGGCTCACATGGTCTTTTCTGTGCTCTTTCATATGAATCTCTTCCCCATCTTTTCTCAGTAGAGTTGCTACCTCTGCTTACTCATGTTGCGCATGGCTGTACCATCATCCTCCCTGGCTTCTCATGGCCAGTTGAGCAGTTTTGGTGACTTTTTTTTTTTTTAGTCCTGGTCTCATTCTGTTGTCCAGACTGGAGTGTAGTGGCACAATCATGGCTCATTCCAGCCTTGACCTCCTGGACTCAGGCAATCATTTCACCTCAGCCTCCCAAGTAACAGGAACTACCGATGTGTGCTATCACGCTGGCTAATTTTTTTTTATTTTATAGAGAGTCAAAGTCTCTCTATGTTGCCCAGGCTTGTCTCAAATCCCTGGGCTCAAGTAATCCTCTTGCCTCAGCCTCCCATTAACTACGCCCAGCCAGATTTTGGTCACTCCTGGTTGAGATACTGGAAAGGCAGCTGGGTCCCTGGACAGCCTGTGCGTTGGCGCTCCCCAAATCAGATGTCTACCCCTAGTCTAATCATTGGCCATCCCCATGTAAAGAACCACCCAGCCTGTGGCTGCATAATGGGGCTGTGGGCAGGGAAGTTTAACCTACAAGTGAAATTGAAGGTAGAAGGTAAATTGACATTTCAGGGCAGCAGTGGATGGGCAAGAATGAGACTGAATTGTAGAGCCCCAGCCAAGGGACAGGTAAAGAGAGAAGAGGAGAGATCAGCAGAAACTGAGATTGAAGATCACCAATTGGGTGGCACAATGCTGGGTCTAGTGGTTGAGTCAGCAATTGAAGTGGGACCAGGGAACATCACTAGACCTAAGCACAAGGTTCTGGAAAGACAGAGATCACAGAAAAGGCATAAGGGCCAGAGCACTGTCAAGGCCACTTATGTGCCCTTGCCACTTGTTGCCTTACATTGTTGCTTAAAAACCATGAAAACAGTACATAGCAAGTACTTCTTGAGTCTTTGACCTTGAGTAGGTCACCTGAGCTCACTGAGCCTTAGAGTCTTCATTTGCAAAATGGTGATAATGAGAATATGGACTACATATGTAGGATATGAAATAGTGCACATCAAATGCTTGGCTTGGGATATGAACCCATTATCACTCTTGTCACTGGGCCAAAAAAATTGTATGGGAATGATTTATAATCCCCTTTTGCCTTCCATCTTCTAAGAGGATTCTTTGGTTTTAATGGGTGGGAACACAACTGAAAGAAGAGATAAGTTGTGTTCAATAAAAGCTCCTAGAGAAAAAAGACCAGCAAGAGGAGGGAAGTGAGAGGAGAAGTAAGGCCAGGAGACTGAGACAGCTTCCGAATGTCAAGGAGTGACAAGAGATGCATTTGAGCAGCAGCCATTTAGAGTGGAGATCAGGAAGAAAAAGAACCATCTGAAGAAGGCTTTTAGTAAATTTGCTTTCTAAATGAGGAGACATCAAAAGGGAATTTTTAGCAGTACACTTTGCAAAACATTATGTGATGTAATTTTCTCTTTGCTGCCTCCTCAAGAAACATTCAGTAAAGACCGATAATAACTTGACTTCCTCTTCCTATTTGGATACCCCTGATCGCCTTCTCTTTTCTGATTACTCTAGCCAGGACTTCCAATACTATATTGAACAGGAGGGGTGAGAACTACACTGAGATACCACCTAACTCCAGTCAGAATGTCCATTATCAATAACAAAAAATAACAGATGCTGGAGAGGATGTGGTGAAAAGGGAACATTTCTACATTGTTGGTGTGAGTGTAAACTAGTGCAACCTCTGTGGAAAGCAGTGTGGTGATTCCAAAAAGCTCTAAATATCGACCTCCCATATGACCCCGCAATCCCCCTACTGGGAATATACCCTGAAAAACTCAAATCACTCTGAAAAAGATACCTGCACACGTATGTTTATCGCAGCATTGTTCACAATAGCAAGATCATGGAACCAACCATGCTGTCCATCAAAAGAGGACTGGATTTTAAAAATGTGGTATATATATATATATATACACAATGGAATATTACACAGTCATAAAAAAGAACAAAATCATGAATTTCACAGCAAACTGGATGGAATTAGAGTTTATAATACTGAGTGATCTCTCACAGAAACGAAGATCGGAGTAACACATGTTCTCACTCATAAGTGGACCTTGAACAACTATCATAATACTATAAGAAAACGATTGACAGTGGCGGGAAGCTATGGGGGGGCAGGGAGGGGAAGGGAGGTGGGATTAACGGTAGTCAATATCTGCCTGGGGACGGGGGGTACACCTCATCAACAAGGGTACCTGCACAATGCATATTTGTATACCTAACCCTTAACAATTTTAAAATAAAAAATATGTATTAAAAAAAAAAGACTGAAAATACTTCTCAAAGTTTCTTGGAGCCAGACTAGGTATATATATATATTTTTAGGTGTGTTGCCCTGACACAAATGGCCTCCAGAGGCGCCCACACTTTATCTGGGTGACATTGATATTATTATACACACCTCCTTTGTGCTCCTATACCTCATTGAAGGCTTAAGTCCATGTAGTAAGTATAAGTGGGCACTTGTGGCTGATTATAAAATGATACTCAGGGTGGTGATAGAGAAAGGAGTTAAACAAAGATTATTAGTCACAGATACTTGATACAGAAATTAAAACATTGTTTGAAAGGTATGAAACCGCTTGTTTGCTTTCAATTGAATCTCCAAACAAATCCAAATCACAGTAGGATGAGCAGCCAGAGTGATTTAATGATGCCTGTTTTTTTTTAATAAAACCAGCCCAGGCTGCCTTTTCTGGAAGGGTATAGAGCCAGCCTTTCAGCAGCAATTCCCAACCTTTGCAATTTTGCAAGACAGCATCACCAGTTCCTGAGACATTTTCTGAGATAAATGTGGTACAATTTTATTCAAGATTATTTAACTCACTAAAAATCTATTTTTACAGCGACTGAGCCAAAATATTGCAAATAGAAGGCAAATTTAAGTGGGGAATAACTAATATATTACCTTAAGATTTAAAGGGCAAATTTAGCAATATCTGTCAAGATTATATATTTTCTTTTTTCTTTTATCGCACACACACACAAAATGAGGCCAGGTGTAGTGGCTTACTTCTGTAATTCTAGTGCTTTGGGAGATCAATGCAAAAAGATTCACTTAAGGTCAGGAGTTTGAGAACAGCCTGGGCAACAAAGGAAGACACTGTCTCCACAAGAAAACTTTAAAATAAGCCAGGTGTGGTGGCACATGCCTGTAATACTAGCTACTTGGGAGGCTGAGGTGGGAAGATCACTTGAGCCCCAGAGTTTAAGGTTGCAGTGAACTATGATCTTGCCACTGCACTCCAGCCTGGGTGACAGAATGAGACCCTGTCTCTTAAAAAAAAAGTTATTGCCATCTGAATTATTTTAAGTGTACAATTTAGTAGTGTTAAGTATATTCACATTGTGTGTATATTTTCTTTATACCTCAACTTATTCATTCCTTTTCTGGGAATTTATCTTTCAGAAATATTCTCACACAAAGGTAAATGAGGAAGGATATTCATTACAACATTGTTTTGAAAAAATTGATGGAAACAAAACCAGTCTCAGTGGCTCACACCTGTAATCCCAGCACTTTGGGTGGCTGAGGCAAGAGGATTGCCTAAGCCCAGGGGTTCAAGACCAGCCTGGGTAACTTGGTGAGACCTCATCTCTTCTATAAATAGAAAAATTGGCTGGGTGTGGTGGTGCACCTGTAGTTCCAGCTATTTGGAAGGCTGAGGTGGAAGAATCATCTGAACCTAGCAGGTCGAGGCTGCAGTTGCTGTGAGAATGCCACTGCACTCCAGCCTATGCAAAAGTGAGACTCCTATTCAAAAAAATAAAAATTAAAAATTGTCCGGAAGCAGTGGCTCAAGTCTGCAATCCCAGAATTTTAGGAGACCAAGGTGAGGGGATTGCCTGAGCCCACAGGTTTGAGACCAGCCTGGGCAACTTGGTGAGACCTCATCTGTGTAATAAATTTTTAAAAAATTAGCCAGGTGCAGTAGCATGCTCCTATAGTTCTAGCTACTTGGAAGGCTGAGGAGGAAGGATCGCCAGAGCCCAGCAGGTCGATGTTGGGGTGGCCATGAGTGTGCCACTGCACTCCAGCCTGGGCGATGGAGTGAGACTCCAACTAAAATAAAAATAAAAAATTGATGGAAACAAGCAAATTTTAATCAATAAGGAACACATTAAAAATTCTGGCTACATTCATCCAGTCAAATACCATCCAGTTATTAAAAGGCATAAGGCAGATCTGTGTGTACTGGATGCTTCTGGTATATATAGCTAGGTGGGAAAAGCAGAACAGTGTGTATAGCGTGATACCATCTGGAGGAAAAGGCAGGTAGGTCAGAGTAGAATGATCATATGCACTTATAGAGTTTTATATGCAGAGAATAGCTCTATGAACACATGCCAGAAAATCGTTGCCCCTAGAACAATCTGGGAGAGTAAGAGTGAGCACTGAAAGGTTTGTTCACATTTTGCCATATGGGTTTTTGTACTACCTGAATTTTTCCGTATGTACATATTACCATTCCTTTTGAAAATCATATTTAAGTGAACAAAGAAAACTTTGATAAGAAACAATATTTTTCCCAGAAATTTTCCATAACAATCTGTTATTTACCTTTTTTATTTTTTATTTTTTTTTTTTTTGAGTTGGAGCCTCACCCTGTCACCCAGACTGGAGTGCAGTGGCCGCTCCCGGCCACTACAGCCTCGACATGCTGGGCTCCGGCGATCCTTCCACCTCAGCCTTCCAAGTAGCTGGAACTACAGGAGCGCGCTACCACACCCGGCTAATTTTTTTATTTGTTGTAGAGATGAGGTCTCACCAAATTGCCCAGGCAGGTCTCGAACCCGCGGGCTCAGGCAATCCACTCACCTCAGCCTCCCAAAGCGCGGGATTACAGGTTGAGCCACCGAGCCCGGCTTTTTTAGTTGGGGTCCCACTCTGTCACCCAGGCTGGAGTGCAGTAGCACAATCACAGCTCACCACATCCTCAACCTCATGCGCTCAGGCAATCCTTCTGCTTCAGCCTCTCAAGTAGCTGGGACTGCAGGCACACACCACCATTTCCAGCTAATTTTTTTTTTATTTTTCTGTAGTGACGAGGTCTGGCTGTGTTGCCCAGGCTGGTCTCAAACTCCCAGGCTCTAGCAATCAGATCACCCCAGCCTTCCAAAGTCCTGGGATTATAGATGTGAGCCACTGCACCCAGCCTTTATCTAAATTTAATGTGTATCTAAATTTAATATTTAACCCCATAAAAATCAGATAATTTTAAAAATTATGCAGACTGATCTATAAAAATGGAAAACTAAACAATCGACAATAGTCAGAAAATGTTTGATAAACAATAATAATTATGAGAGGAGACTGACTGAACCAGATATTAAAACATATTACAAAACTACATTAAATAAAACCACGGGAAGCTAGAGTGTGAATAGACACATTAATATAATCTGATAGAAAGTCCAGCGATAGACCTAAATTTGTTTGTAATTAAGTATATGGGAAAAAGGTATAATTTCATATCAGTTGGGGGAACAATGGATCATCTAATAAGTGGTAATAACACAACTAGAAGCCATCTGGAAAAAACCAATCTGCTTCATATCTCAATCCTCGAACCAAAATAAGCTCCAAATATATCAAAGATTAAGATATTTTAAAGTGAAAACATTAAAGAACCATTTTTATAATCTAGAGCAAAGTCTCTTCCAAGCATGTCACAAAACCCAGAAGTCATAAAAGATTAATGAAGTAAACTGAAAACATTAATTGTGGAAAATATTAACAATTTTTAAAGAAAAAGGACAAACTGGGAGAAAATATCTGTAGCCCATACAATAAACAAAAAGCTATTTTTTTAATATATAAAGAGCTTCTTATAGGTCAGCTTTTAAAAGACCAACAGAAAAACGATCAAAACACGTGGCTAGGTCTCGGAAAAAGGAAACTAGGTGGCTTTTAGATAGTGTAAAAGATCTTCAACCTCATTTGCATTCATAGATATGCAAATTAGTTCCAAAGAGCTACAAATTTTGATCAGTTAGACTTTTGATAACCATGGGTTGACAGAGGCATAGGGAAACAGACACTTTCCTACACTGATTATGGCCATATTAACTGGTATAACTTTGTGGAGAATGCTTTCTTCTGACTCAGCATTTCATATCCAGGAATTTATATGCATAGGCACATGCCACTTTAGTAAAACATTGTAACACAAAGAGTGGAACAACTCAAACATCCATTAATAGGGGACCAGTGAAATAAAAACGAGACCTTGATATTAAACATTTCCAAGACAAATCATTTCATTAAAAAAAGGAAAAAAAAGCAGAGTATTCATAGTGTTCCATTTATGTTATCTTTTCTGAAATGTGTGTTTCCATCTCTTGAAGGATATGTAAGGATATTAAGAGTGTTTGCCTCTAGGATAGGAAGCTGAGAGATTGTGGAAAAGGAAGAGGAGGGGGACCTTTCAATATATTCCCTTTGGTGCTTTTTGAATGTTATACTATGTTTTATGTTATCTATTGAAAAGGGATTATTTTTACAAAACACTGCCCAAAGAAATCAAAGATGACACAAACAAGTGGAAAAATACCCCATGCTCATGGATTGGAAGAATCAACATCGTGAAGATGTCCATCTTACCTAAGGCAATCTACAAATTCAATGCAATACCCATCAAATTACCAGCAACATTCTTCTCAGACCTAGAAAAAACAACACGGGAATTCATATGGAAGCACAAACGTCCAAGAATAGCCAGAACAATCCTCAGCAAAAAAAACAAAGCAGGTGATATCACATTACCAGACTTCAAACTTTACTATAAAGCTACAATCATCAAAACAGCTTGGTATTGGTATAGGAACAGGCATATAGATCAATGGAATAGAATTGAGATTCCAGAAGCAAAAGCTCAATTTCTCAACCAACTCATCTTCGACAAAGCCTCCACCACCTACCACTGGGGAGAGGAGAACCTATTCAGTAAATGGTGCTAGAAAAACTAGCTGACCACATGCAGAAGATTGAAACAGGACCCCTATCTATCCCCATACACAAAAATTAACTCCAAATGGATCAGGGACCTAAATGTAAAACCTCAAACCATAAGAACCTTAGAAAATGAAGGACATACCCTCATGGAAATCGGAACTGGCATCCAATTCCTGAACAAAACCCGAAACCCACAGGTCCTAAGAGAGAAGATAGACAAGTGGGACCTTATTAAACTGACAAGCTTCTGCAAGGCCAAAGAAACCATCAAGAGAGCAGGGAGACAGCCTACAGACTGGGAAAAAGTATTTGCCAACAACAGCTCTGACAAGGCTTAACATCTTGGATCTACAAGGAATTCAAACATGCTGAAAAGAAAAAAGCAAACAACCCCATTATAAAATGGGCAAAAGATATGAACAGACACTTCACAAAGGAAGATATCCAAGCAGCCAACAGACACATGAAGAAATTTTCAACCTCACTAATCATCAGGGAGATACAAATCAAAACCACACTGAGATACCACCTAACTCCAGTCAGAATGGCAATTATCAATAACTCAAAAAATAACAGCTGCTGGAGAGGGTGTGGTGAAAAGGGAACACTTCTACACTGTTGGTGGGAGTGTAAACTAGTGCAACCTCTGTGGAAAGCAGTGTGGCGGTTCCTAAAAGCTCTAAACATCAACCTCCCATATGACCCCGCAATCCTCCTACTGGGAACATATCCTGAAGAACTCAAATCACTCTATAAAAAAGATACCTGCACATGTATGTTTATCGCAGCATTGTTCACAATAGCAAGAACCTGGAAGCAACCATGCTGTCCATCAAAAGAGGACTGGATTTAAAAAATGTGGTACATATACACAATGGAATACTATGCAGCCATTAAAAAGAACAAAATCATGAATATCGCAGCAACCTGGATGGAACTAGAGTCTATAATACTGAGTGACCTCTCACAGAAACAAAGATCCGAGTATCGCATGTTCTCACTCATATAGTGGACCTTGAACATCCAATGTAATACTATAAGAAAATGACTGACAGTAGTGGGAAACTATGGAGGGGGGAGGGAGATGGGATTAACGGTAGTAAATATCTGTCTGGGGACGAGGAAACACCTCTTATCAACAAGGGTGTCTGAATGAAACGTATTTGTATACCTAACCCTTAACTGTACCCCACAATATCATAATAAAAAATATTGATTATAAAAAAAGAAAGAAAAGGGATTATTTTAGAGTAAAAATTAAACAGAAATAATCCAATCAACCAATAAATATCCAAACCTAGGAATGCGTAAAAGATGCTGTATAAGAAAGCACATTGTGTGGTCTTGGTGGATAGTTCTCCTGGTGACCAACAGAGCTACAATCTGTGAGTTTTTTTGGATGAGGAAACTAAGACTTAGAAAACATACTTAATTTGTCCAATGCTAATGGCAACACTGTTCTGTAACACAGGGCTCCTGACTTCCATTCTGGTACTTTCTTCTCTCTTTGCTGAAAGAAAGGAGGCATAGACGGCCCTAAAAGATGTCACCCAATGAACTGAAGAACTAATTTTTTTTTCACCAGTTTCTCTATTTCTGAGGCAGTTTAGAGCTGGACTTAATGAATATTTGCCATCTAGTGTTAAAAAAAAGATATATGCACCTGGCATAGACCATTCATTCATTCATTCATTCATGCTCCAAGCACCATATAGTAACAATGTTCTGGTAAATGACAGATGACATATATCACGGTGGTCCCATAAGATTATAATGGAGCTGAAAATTTTCTACCACCTAGTATTCACTGTACTATACTTTTTTAATTGTTATTTAAGAGTGTACTCCTTCTACTAACTTTTTTTTTTTAAAAAAAGTTAACTGTAAAATGGCCTCGGGCAGTTAACTATAAAATATCAGGAAGTATTCCAGAAGGCATTGTTATCATAGGAGATGGCAGGTCTATGCATGTTATTGTCCCTGAAGACCTTCCAGTAGGACAAAATGTATAAGTGGAAGACAATGATCTTGATAATCCTGACCCTGTGTAGGCCTAGCTTAGTGTGCATGTTTGTGTCTTCATTTTTAACGAAAAAGTTTTTTAAAAATCTTAATAGCAAAAATCTAGTAAAATAAGGATATAAAATATATATATTTTTAATTTATTTATTTAGAGTTGTGGGGTACAAGTGAGGGTTTGCTACATAAGTAGGCTGCATGCAGGTGAAGTTTGGGCTTCTAGCTGGCCCTCACTTCCCTTGGTAGTGAACCAAGTACCCAAAAATATATATTTTTGTATATAGTACATTATGTGTTTGTGTTTTAAGCTAAGTGTTTTGCAAGAGTCAAAAAGTTTTTTAAAAAAAGAAAGTTTGTAAAGTAAAAAGTTACAGTAAACTAAAATTCATTTATTATTGGAGAAAGACATATATGTTTTTAAAAATTTAGTGTAACCTAAGTGTCCAGTGTTTCTAAGGACTACAGCAGTGTACAGTAAGGTCCTAGGCCTTCACATTCACAAGTCACTTACTCATTGACTCACCCAGAGTAACTTCCAGTCCTGCAAGCTCTACTCGTGGTAAGTGCTCTGCATAAGTGTACCAATTTTTCCACATTGAGATACCACCTAACCCCAGTAAGAATGGCCATTGCTGATAAAATAAACAATAACATATGCTAGCAAGGATATGGAGAAAAAGGAACAGTTCTGCACTGCTGGTGGGAATGCAAACTAGTGCAAACTCTTTGGAAAACAGTGTGGCGATTTCTAAAAGAACTAGACATTGACCTTCCATATGACCCAGCAATCCCTCTACTGGGAATATACCCAGAGGAACTCAAATCATTCTACAAAAAAGCTACCTGTACACGCATGTTTATTGCAGCTCTATTCACAATAGCAAAATCGTGGAACCAACCGTGCTGCCCATTGAAACTGGACTGGCTTAAAAAAATGTGGTACATATACATGATGGAATATTATGCAGCCATAAAGAAGGACAAACATATGGACTTCGCAGTAACTTTGATGGATTTAGAGTCGATCATACTCAGTGACAGAGAAACAAAGAACAGTGCACCACATAAGCAGACCTTGAACATTTACCCTAATACTGTAAGAAGGGGATTGGCAGTAGCAGAATACTACCAGGATGGGGGAAGTGAGGAGAACACAACATCAGCAAGGGTACCTGATCTCAAACCAGGCAAAGTGGGGACCAAAGGGAGACCCAGACTTTACCTGAATAATGACCACTTGCATAGCTAATACTGAATTGCACCCCACATCTTTAAAATAAAAAGTATACCTTTTTAAAATCTTTTGTGCTGTATTTTCTATGCTTAGATAGGTTTAAATACACAAATCTTTGCCATTGTGTCACAGTTGCCTACAGTATTCAGCACAGTAACACGTACAGATTTGTAACCTAGGAACAATAGGCTATTCCATAGACCCTAGGTATGAAGTAGGCTATACCCTCTGGGTTTGTGTAAGTACGTTTATGATACTTGCCCAATGACAAACTTGCCTAACAATACATTTCTCAGAACATATTCCCATCGTTAAGTGATGCATGACTGTGTTGGGGAAGTCACTCGTCCTCAAGGTATCCATAGTATCTAGGGAAAGACCAACATAGAAATGGGTGATTACCCCAGTATGTCAAAGAGACATCTGAACTCCCATGTTCATTGCAATACTATTTGCAATAGCCAAGATATGATGGAATCAACCTAGAGGTCCATCAACAGACAGATGGATAGAAAAAGTATGGCATACGTATACAATGGAATACTGTTTAGCCATCAAAAGAATGAAATTCTGTCATCTGAGGTGGCATAGATGAGCTTGGATGACATTATGTTAAATGTAATAAGCCAGGCATGGAGAGATAAATATGGCATGTTCTCACTCATTTGTGAGAGTTAAAAAGTTGATCTCATCCTAGTAGAGAATAGAACAGTGGTTCTACTATTCTACTAGGCAGGAGAGGGTTGGGAGGATATTGAGAAGTTGATTAACAGATGCAAAATTACAGCTAGATAGGAGGAGTAAATTCTAATGTTCTATAACACTGAAGGACGACTATACTTAACAATTTATTATATATTTTCAATAGTTAGAAGAGTAAATCTTGCATATTCCCAACACAAAAAAACAATAGATGTTTGAGGAGATGGATTTGCAAATTATGCTGATTTGCTCATCACACATTGTACACATACATCAAAAATAATACATACACTGTACCCATAAATGTATATAATTAGTATGTGTCTATTTAAAATAAGAAAAAGAATAGAGAAGTATGGAATAAAAAGACCCACTGTGAGAATGAAACTTTAAAAAAAGGAAGGAAAACATCTCATTAATGTTTTCATTATACTGATTAGATGTTGAAATGATAATCATTTGTAAAAAAAAAAAAAGTGATTATACTACAGTGCAGCTAGGGCTAGGAAATCAAGAACAGGGCAAGTCCTACCCTTGCCTTTGGAAGTTGAAAGTATCTTGAGCAACATTGAACTCAATTTGTTGAATTCTCAATAAATGCTAAAAGAAAAAAAGCTTCTCTTTCTTGCTGGACACCCTCAGGAACAAGACTGCAGTTTTTGTTATCACCCTCTCTACATCTGAGGATGGACTCATAACTGAGCATGTTAGAAAGACAGCCAGTACGCACCTTTTAGCTGAATGGGACAGCTGTCCAAGAGCTGCGTCCATGACACCACTGCATCAGGTCTTCAGATCGGTTTTGAGAGCATATTGCTTATTTCCCACCTCTGGCTAGGGCATCTGTGGAATATTCCTTCTGTCCACGCAGTTCTCTAGCTCTGTTATCCTGAAGCTCTCTCAAAGGTCAGTCTGGCATTCCCCAAGCAAACAAGTTCTTGCAGTCCATAGAAGATGCCCTCCACAGAACCAAAATCTGTTCCCTCAGGAGTCCAACTTATATAAAGTGGTAGGGGTAAAAAGGCATTAAGGGATGGGGATGTGCTTATAAAGAGAGGCAAGGTCATCTCATGAGCAAACTTAAATACCAGGCTGTGGAGATTACAAATAGACTAGAAGGAATGGGGAAGTCATTGAGGGTTTCTGAGTAGGGAAGTGACCAGAGACCAGGGCATTTATTCATTCAACAGATAATTACTGGCATCTACTGTGTGCAAAGCTCCGAAGGACACCCAGTGCTAGAGACCCCAGCACACAGATGAATATGACCCAGTGTGGGAGACACATTACATCATTTCCCTTGGTTATGATGTCTTCCCTAGCCCCATGCAACAGTTTTAAATCCTTGTCTTGGAGAAGGAAAAAATTGAGATTGTCTCTGAGACTTCATAAATATGAAATTAGCTACCACAGTTATAAAGCCATAAGTCACAGTTCCAGTTGCTTTATAAGCATAGCAACTTTTCTTTAACAAATAAATAGCAAACAGAAAATGAAACAGGAGCCCCATCTCATGGAATGATGGTCTGCTGCCTTCTCAGATACTGCCCCCACATTTTAACATGCCCTCTTGACACCATGTAGTCTTACTGTCTAGAAGACTTTTCTCTCCCTATGTGTATTCATCAGAATTCTATTCAGCCGTCCATATTATACCTTGCCATGATACCTTTCCTGTTCCTTTCAAATGCACATCATTTCCGCCTCCTCGGATCTTCCAGAGCATCTTATATCCATACATGGCCCAGGTCCTGCCTTGTATTATGTATGTCTGCTCCTGTTTCTGCAAGAAAAACAAGAGTCAGTCTGAGCTGGGGTGTGCCCTGAATTCATCCCGTCCTCTCTCCAATGGGGCCTTGCATATGGCTCATAATACATTGAGAAATGTCTGTTGAATTGACTTAAATGGTTTATCCCTTAGTTCGCTGTCAGAAGGATTGCTTTAATGAAGTTAGCCATTCTACCTCCTTTGTCTCCATAGCTACCACCAGTTCTCCAAACTACAACCTATTTCCCATTAGGCTCCAGTTACAGTACTTCTTAATTTATCTTCCTATTCAAAAGCAAAACTACTGCATCATTAATCAATGGGTAAAGAAAATCAAAAGCCTATTAACTGGCAAGCCAATGCCGTTCTAAAGAGCATTGATCCACGTGCATTATGGGCAGCCCGTTCATTGATAGCTACAACTCCTGAGAGTGGTTCTCTGGGGCAGCATTGAAGGAACTGAAATCTCTTTTTTGAAATAGCTTTTAAATGCATGGAAACACATCTGATTCTTATTGGGAATTTATTTATGAGAAATAAGGAAGGGGAGACTATTTGCTTGTCAGTAATAAGGTATAGAGACTCATTATTTCAAAGGATTTCAAAGGCACATACATTAAATGAAGGAACACTGGCAGATACATATTATCTAAAACAAAATGAGTTTATCCTTTAAAATGCAATGACTTCCCTGTAGAATGCTTTCAAGAATCAATGCACATATAAAAGGGGCGTTTTTCTGGCTTATGATCTGTAATCATGACTGCAAGCATGGTTGGGTCTTCTGAGATGAGGTTTTTCCTCTATACCAATATCCAAAGGGTTTTCTTTCTCAAATGGATTTGCTGATAACTCAAAAATCAACCAGTGCACATTAGTGATCCAAACTTAAGCAAATATATACATCAAGTATGTATAATATACAGAGAAGTGAGTCTGAGGTTAACCTCCCAACGAGGGCCCATAAACAACAGCAATTTTTGTTGCAATGCAGGTGTGTGACCTGGTTTTGAGCTTTATTTTATTATTCCAACCTCCGTTAGCATGTTAGTTTTATATTCTTTAACTGCATGCATTATTTTTTCTCCAAGTTTAACAAGAAGTTTAATGTCTGCTTATTGCTCTAATGCAAACTCCCAACATTCTCAAGATGGCACACAAAAATATATAATGAACAGTAGCATGCATTATTTTACAACATGCATCCCTTACTTATCAAAGTCTAGTATATTAGAATCTAATATACTTTTACTACTTCCTAAGCAATACAAAGACCTTAGAACACTTTAATTCCTCTTACCCACTGCCACTTCAAGTATTATTA
This sequence comes from Cephalopachus bancanus, assembly GCA_027257055.1. Lineage (NCBI taxonomy): Eukaryota > Metazoa > Chordata > Mammalia > Primates > Tarsiidae > Cephalopachus > Cephalopachus bancanus. The sequence continues at coordinate 3,172,456 of JAPVLO010000289.1, read as the reverse complement.
TCATCAAATAATGAAATTTTACACACATTTTAGCCCTACCAGACATTATATATATATTGCTTTTTTCCAGTCAATATTCATTTGACTTTACTCATATATTTACCCTTTCTGTTGTTCTTCCTTTCTTCTTTTATGTCAGTTTTCCTTCTGGAATCATTTCCTTCTACCTGAAAAACTCCTTCAGCATTTATTTTAGTAAGGTTTTTTTGGGTTTTTTTTAGGCAAATAATTCCTTATTCTTTATTTTTGCTTGTCTGAAATGTGTTTCCTTTGCCTTCATTTTTGAAGGGTTTTTTTAAGTTGACAATTATTTTGCTTCAGTATTTTTAAGATATCATTCCTGTCTTTGACTTTCATAATTTCCATTGAGAGGTCATCTGTCAATCTTGTTGATTATTTGAAGATAACGTGTCTTTTTCTAAAACTGCTCTTAAGGTTGTGTGCTTGTCTCTGGTTTTCAGCAGTTTTGCTATATTCCTAGGAATGATTTTATTTGTATTTATCATTTGTAAGGTTTGTAGCACTTCCTGCATGTATGGCTTGATACCTTTTGTCAGTTTTGAGAAATTCTGACCACTATTTCTTCAAACATTGGTTCTGTTCCAACTGTCTCTCTCCTCTCCTTCTGGAACTTCAGTTATACATATGTTCAATTTTGTCATCATTGCCCATATATTTCTTATGCTTTTTTCTATATTCTTCATCATTTTCTTCTCGCATACTTTAGTTTGGATATTTCCTAGTTCGGTCCTCTGCTGGCCTGAACTGCTATTAAAGTTGTTCATTCTTAATTCCAGTTGTCATATTTGTCAGTTCAAGAATTTTCTTTTTTTTTAATAAATTCCAGTTTGTTGCTAAAATTCTCCATTTTGATTTCTATTTACTTGAACATATTAATCAGTTTCAAGTCTGAGTCTGATAACTACAATGTCCGGGTCACCTATGAGTCTGTTTCTATTGTTTGTTTGTTTTCATGGTTCAGTTTCCTGATATGTCTCATTATTTTATATTTAATGTCAGGCATGGCATTATCTTCCTTCATAGAAAATTTACTTCTACTTCTAGCAAGCAGTTAGTGTATGGCAGATCATTTTGATCAAGACTTGGTTTGGGCTTGGTTGGACTGTTTATAAACTTAATTTCAGTCTTTTTGAGGGCTGTTTTACCTATGGTTCACCCTTATTCCGTGGGTGTAGCCCTGGAATGGAACCTCTTTAGGATTTCTCACTGAAAGCCTGGGGTGCTAACCACTGTGTATAGTCCTTAAGGCTTCTGACTTCAGATTTTAATCTTTACAAAATCTGAGGCTGCTAAAAGTTCTGTTTAACCTTCTTAGCCACTAATTTCTACTCAGAGTTGCAAACTTTCTTTACCATGACTCTTGCAAATTGGCCTCAGAAGGAAAAGCAGTGCCAAATGTTGGGCTCACTTCTCTGTCTTTCCTTTGTCTTCAGGATCTTGGCTCAAGTCATTTTCTCTCTCCAGTCCTAGGAGACTGACAAAAGCTATGCTCAGTCACTTAGCCTTGGATGGCTGATGAAAAAGCCAATGCCTAAAGGGAAAAAGCAGTTTGGAATATCTGACTCATCTCTATCCATTTTCCTTCCCTCCAGGATCTTGGCTTTCAAGTCCTGGCTGCATTGAGAGCTTTCCAATACTTTACACCAAGTTGTTTTGTTTTGTACTTATTTTTTTCTAGTTGTTCTTGGTAGATTGTTAGTCTAATATAAGTTAGTTTATCATTACTGGAGATGAGACAAGAATCTCTTCATTGAGTTTTTTGGTTCTGCTTCTCCTGCATACAACTCTGTCTCTGACATTTTGATCTGTGTCTCCAACCCAAACCCACTTTCTGGTATCAGTTCTAATGTGCTAAATGCAGAGAACTCTTATGTTTTCTGTCAGCAGTTGTTCAAAGTTCTCCCCGTAAGTTATGCCTCTTGTTATTTGTTCCCATTTTTAATTTACATTGGAAAATACAATATTGTACCAGGTGTGACTTCCTTCAGTTGTGAGAGCCTTGGCAAAATTCTGCAGTGGAGAAGGGGCTTACAATGCTGTGGTACTTTGTCAGGCTTCCTCTGGGTTGAATGCTTCTGGAAGTCTTTTTACTACTCAAAGCACTCTTTTTCTATGTCCAGTTCCTCACTCATATAATCCCACCTCAAAGGAACCACCTGCCCCTGAGTTTGAACTCAATATAGCTGTCTCAGAGCTTTGTTTTCTAACTTACTGCCAATTGCATGTGAGCACAGACTTGCTCAATATGTCATCAAAAATACCATGAAAATCAGGTTTTGATCTTTCCAAAAATTCAAACTCTTAAGACTAACAAAAATTCTATGGATTTAAAATAAATAGTAGCCAACTAGTGGACTCTAAATGTTTCTCACCTCTAAGATGTCATGAATTTATGCCACTGTTTTCAATTATTTGAGCTATTAGATGTGAAACAGGCATTATTAAAAGTTTTCTTCATGCCTTTGATAAGGAATTACAGATGCTTCTGAACTTACTATGGGGTCGCATCTGGTAAACCCATTATAAGTTGGAAATATTGTAAGTCAAAAATGCATTTAATACACCTTAAAAGTGAAAAACAATGATTGTATGTGTCCTTAAGGCAGGATTTCCACAGAATGTGTATCCCTTTTGCACCATTATAAAGTCAAAAAATTATTAAGTTGAACCATAATAAGACAGGGACCATTTGTACATTAAACTAATAAAGATTTTTCTGAAAAAATAAAATGAAGTATGGTGACTATATATTAAGCACCAACCAGTGTGTACATATAAGTGTCTAGTTTGGTAGGTGCCCTCCATTTCAACTCAGTTGGGATCAGTAGTTGATTACTGTAATCCAAAAAAGAATGTGCTAAAGCAGGCAATTAATTAAAATAATTAGTATATGGATATGTCAAATATTTTAACTCAAATCAGATAAGTGTACTTTCAATCACAAACACAAATCACACCCAAAATTCATCATACCTGGTTCCCAGTTTGGGCGTCATAAAAATAAATTTAGCACTTAAAGATACTTAAAGAGCCACCTGAGTATAGAACCTCTGATGTTTACAACTTCCCCCAGTCTTCTAGTTATCTTGCTATCACCTAATTATATGACAATATTTTCAGCAACTTGCCTCTATTGAGCCCTTTCAAAGCAGTCATAAATAAGACCTTTCTTGTCTCAATCATATCTCATCAATTTTAAACAAAAGCAACTGAATTAGGTAAGTCCAATATCAGGATAACTGGCATAAGGAGGTCAGGGAACAACATACTCGTAATAAACATACAACCTTACCGTGAGAGCAGAATGTGCTGCCTTAGCAAGAGTGGCCACACAGCTGGAGTATCACATGCCATGGTCACTGTCAGTATTCACTACAGAGGGAATGACAACCATTGATTGGTCCTGCAAGGACATTAAGTGGTAGTTAGTCAAGAGAGCCACTGCAGTACTAATTAATACGGTTGTCTTGCTCAAGCTTGGTTTGAATCTATGTCTTTTCAAAGTTACCTTCCTTGCCACCACTTATCCTGTCCTCACATTCATTGGCATGATTCAGAATGATTGAAAATAGCTTCTTCACCAAACTGGGATATTGCCTAAATTTAATAACAGTAACAGTGAACTTTTTGTGTATTACCAAGTGCCAAACTGCTAAACACGTTACATCTCGATGAATTTTCAGAACCCTATGAAGCAGGGCTACTATTATCCTCATTTTATAACTGAGGAAATTGAGGCTTAAAAGAGTAGAATGACTTGCCCATGGGCTCATAAATAGTTAGGTAGGTACAGAATTCAAGTTCAGGTCATGAGAATCTACAACCCATGTGTCTACCACACACTAACTGCATCCCTGGTCATGGAACATGGGGGTTGGTGGTGGGCTCTATCACAGCCCACAGTCAGCCTCTCAGTCTCGGACCAGCTCCTCATGCTGCTAGTGTCTTTTTGTTTCTCCCATTAGCCTCCTTAAACTCAGCACACTTTCCCTTCTTTCAGGAACTAATGTTATCCCTCTAGTCCTCCAAATTCTCCCCCAGACCTGGCAAAGGGCTGGATTCAGGTATCCCACGCTCTTTCATTGACTTTGAATATGGGTATTCTTGTGAGCTCCTTGTGATTTAAGGATTTTATGTCATCACTATGGAGACAAAGGGTAAGAGAAAAACACATGCAGAAAAATCACAAAGTTTCCAGAAACTTACAACACTCTTGAATTCTGCCTCCAGAGCTACCATTCCTCATGCTCATGCTGTGATGAGAACCAAAGGCTCCCTTGGACTGCTGCCCTCCATACTGATTCCTGGGGAAAGGGATCCCCAATTCCTCTCCTCTTTTAGCAACAGTCCTGGTGACCCCCACACCCATAAAGGCTCCTTATCCCAGCACACATGCCCCCTTGTCTACAGTGGGGGCTTGTGCTCTAAAGTCCTTCAGACTGAGAAGCATCTATTTTCCAAGAACTCTGCCCCAAACGCACAACAGCAGTAATTCTGGGTGGCCATGTATACAACTGACAATTGGCATCCTGATATTAAATGGTGTGAGAGAATTGATATTGGGATACACATGTAGTGCCCTTGATAGTGGAAATCTTAACTTATCCATAAACTTTTCTGAGTTTCTGCCATTCTGCCTTGTCCACTTAACCTCCTCTGTGCCAGGTAAAATATTGGACATTTTAGCAGCTTTTCCAGAAGTCATGATACTTAGCCCTAAAAGGTGACCATCAAGTAATGTCCAGAAACTCAGAAAAGTTTACGGATAAGTTAAGATTTCCACTATCAAGGGTACCACATGTGTATCCCAATATCACTTCTCCCACACCATTTAATATCAGGATGCCAATTGTCAGCTGTATACATGGCCACCCAGAATAAAAACTACATTTCCCAGCTTTACTTGAGTTAGCCATGAAACTAAGTTCTGACCAATGAGATGTAAGAAAAATAGTGTGAATTTCCTGAAAGAGTCCTAGGCCTGAGGAGCATATTTCTCTTTGTCCCTTGTACTGTACACCTACTTCATCCTGGTTTTTAGCTATGATATTAGGTTTCTAAGTTACAGGCAGTCAAATCTAATCCTAACTGGCATAGATTTCCAAAAGTATTTCAGAAGTTGAGAGACTTGCTTCTTATTCCCTTTCAAGGTTCTTGTCACATGAAGTATATTAAATCCAAGAATCTCTGACTTTCTTTTTCCTTACTACATTGTTGTAACACACACACAAACACACACACACACACACACGGTTTGGTCTCAAGCGACTGAGGAAAAGTCATTTGCTGTCATAGATTATTGCATTCTACACACTACACACAATTCTTTAATTAAATGAAGGTTTAGAAGTCAGAAACAACTCAGAATCCCACACAAACTTGGTCTCAGTTTACAACCAATCCCCACCCCCACTCACCCATGGGAAACAAAATCTGCCTGCTTTTGGGGTTAAATTGTTACAAACTCCGCAAGGAAATGAGACTAGATATTGCCGAGGTGGAATCATCATACACAAGCAGTCAGTAATAAATACAATAAATGTCTAAATAAATCATGGCTAGAGTTGGTAGAGTAATTTTTCACCATCAGATGGTTCCCATAAAAAACACTAAAGTGTCAATCTCCATGAAGCCCCCGGCCCCATTTCAAGTTATCTGTTAATTACACCTCCCTCATTTATCCAGTGCCTCTGCTATTGTGGCAAGTGTCTGATTCATTTTATCCCATCGCTCAATAGATTTTAATTGCAGCTGCTGCAGTAGACACCTTGAGATACACTTCCTATTGAGATCGTGGCAGCCTGCTAGACTGGCCCAATGATGATTAATTTCAATGACTTGAATCACTGAGGAAGAGGGAGGGCCACTTCCACTTTAATTACACCTACAAGAGGGCAACACTTTTGCACCAGTTCATTGTCCTTAAACAAAAGAACTCCTGAAAGGAAAACAAAATGCAGGGCGCGGTGGTTCTATTTGCACCGGTCACCTTTTTTTCCTATCTATTGCACCATGACTCAGCTCTGTATTGGGAAATATTGGCAAGCCATTGGGATTTGCAAACAGATTGCAAAAAATGAAGAAAGCATTGTTTAGTTTATTTTTGTTTATCTTCCTTGGGCAATTAAATGCCATTGAGCGAGTTAAGATATGACACAGCATTTCACCATCATTGCAGATGTTCTCCATAAAAGGGTCAAGAATAATTAACTCTGACATGTGTATGTATTTATTTATTGTCCCAGGGAGACAGAGCCAAAGACATTCTTGAGGTTTTCCAGAACACGACATACTCGTTCATGCCCTTGGATGCTGGCGCGTGCTGTTCCCTTCTCTTCCCATCTCCATTTCCAGCAAAGCCCAGCTCAACTGCCTGGAAGCTGGGGTGGAGTGAGGGGGTGGAGATTGAAAGAGCAGAAGGCCTTGAATGAGACATATCTATCTAGGAATTCCAGTACTATGTGACCTTGGGCACGTTACTTAGGCTTTCTGAACCCCAGTTTCCTCATTTACAGTGGAGGAGAATTAACATTCTCTTATGTCATCATTATTATGTGGATTCAATGAGATGCTCTACATAAAGCACCACGTGGATGCCTGGCCATAATAGGAATGTGAGGTATTCTGCACCTCCAACTATAACACTTAAAAAAAAAAATCTGTATGGGCCGGGTGCGGTGGCTCATGCCTATAATCCCAACATTTTGGGAGACTGAGGCGGAAGAATCACTTGAGCTCAGGAGTTCAAGACCAGCCTGTGCAACGTAGCAAGACCTTGTCCCCAGAAGAAAAATACAAAAATTAGCCCAGCATGGTGGAATGCAACTGTAGTCCCAGCTCCTTAGAGGCTAAAGTGGGAGGATCACTTGAGCCCAAGAGGTTGAGGTTGTGGTGAGCCAGGATCATACCACTGTTCTCCAGCCTGGGCAACAGAAACCTTGTCTCAACAACACCAACAACAACAACAACAAAACTCCTTTATGATGTTAATTGATAAGCAAGCTAGAAAATGAGAATTTAAATTAGACCTTATCCTTTCCTTCTTCACCTCCCCAAGTAAAAAGGTGACTAAATGTATTTGTCTCTACTTCGTCATTCGGATCCATTCCCTCCTCTTGGTCCTCACTGCCAACCGCCTTGATTAACACATGGTTTCTTCGTCCTCCCCTGAATTAATGCAGAAGGCTCTTTACAGATCTGCTCACCTCCCGCCTTACCTCCATGGCATCTTCCATGAGGTTTCCATGGCGATCTTCCCTGCCCCTCCCCTGTAGGACCAACCATCCCAGTCTGTCCCACACTACGGGGCTCCCCAGGATGAAGAACTTTCCATTTTGGAACCAGGAAAGTCCCGGGCAAACCAAGATAAGTTGGTCACCAGAAATCTCTTACTTAAAACCTCTCAAGCCGGGATCGGTGGCTCAGCCTGTAATCCCACGCCTTTGGGAGGCTGAGGTGAGTGGATTGCCTGAGCCCGCGGGTTCGAGACCCGCCTGGGCAGCGAGACCTCATCTCTACAATAAATCAAAAAATCAGCCGGGCGTGGTAGCGCGCACCTGTAATTCCGGCTACTTGGAAGGCTGAGGCGGAAGGATCACCGGAGCCCAGCAGGTCGAGGCTGTGGTGGCCGGGAGCAGCCACTGCACTCCAGTCTGGGCGACAGAGTGAGACTCCAACTCAAAAAAAAAAAAGAAAGAAAAAACCTCTCAATGGTGCCTCAAAGATTCCAAGGTAAACTTCAGTTAGTCACAAAACCCTTTGTCATCTACCCCTTCCTCTCCACCTTCACCTTCACCATGCCTCCCTACTCATTGCACACACACATACCCTGTGTTTTGGGAATACTGGGTTCCTTGAACATCCTTCATAGATATTCTTTCCCAGCCCCTTTTTGTCTCTTCCCTCGCAGTTCCTTTTGCATGCCATGCCCATTTCCCTCCTCATTTCACCTACCTGGCTCCTGCAGACCCTAACGTACCACCTCCACCAAGAAACCTTCCCCAAGCATCTGCCTAATCCAGATGTTCCCCCGCTGTGCTCCCATGCCACCCAGTCTCTACCTCTGGCCTACATCTTCTGCATGTCTGTGATTATGATCTGTCTGCCCTAATAGACTGAGCAACTCCTGAGGATGGGGACTCTCTTCTTTGTAAGTCTGATACGTGGTAAGCGCTCATGACTAAACAAATGAACTAATTAGTGGTATACACTTACCATCCCACTCTTACTACTATGCGGTCTCCTCAGAGGCAGAAAGGACTCATGTCTTGATTTTCTTAGACTTCTTGTTATTCTTCCCTAGCACCTGATACACAACAGCGCTTAGTTAAATATTTTGAATGGATGGATGAATGAATACATTTATCTTTAAATATGAGCCAGGTGATGAGCGTCCATGGTGAAATAAACTTCCTCCAGCCATATGCCGCCTGCAAGGTACCAGTTGTCAGAACTGAATGTGGTGGCCCCACACTGTTGCTCAGGTAGCCATCAGCTGAAAGTCACTGGGATCAGGACCTCTCCTACAGACATGAACCCCAGAGGGAAAATGGTTTCTGCCCAAAGCCTGATTTTCTAAGAAAATTCTCAACTAGACTTCTTACACAATTGAGTATAAAGACCACTAGCTCATGGGAAAGCAAGCTACACCAGATGGCTTTCCCACTACAAAGAGATGAAATATGTGTCATTCCTCTGCCTCTATAGTGGTTTTGTCTTTTTGGAGTTCAGCATTAAACAGCTGGGAGCCCTTTCTGACAATGCAGATTCCACCGCTGACGGCAGGAAGTTGGGCAGCAGGCAGGGTCCACTTCGTTTCCTCCAACCACCTTTCCAACCAGTAACCTATAACTTTCTCTCCTATAAAAGTTTTATGACAAGTTAAGTAGAAAGCCTCACCATGAATAAGACCTCAGGGGGTTTGGCAGGATGGAGAAAATGAGAAAAGTTTGGAACATGAGTGACTGTTCCTGGGAATAAGTGTCAAGTGGAAAAGCATCCAGGGACATTGTGGTCACACAGACCAGGGTCCGAACCTCACTCTTCTGTGTACAACTGCCTGACCCCAGTTCACTGGGCCTGGGCCTCAGTTTTCTTGTCTCAGCAGTGACAAGAATAAAAAGACCTAGTTGGCACAGAGTATGTTCAGTACATTTTAGCTCTCTTCCCCTCTCCTGAATCCTATTGTATTTGCTAAAATGACACTTCTGGTCTGACAAAGGAATTTTTTCCCCTCATCTGTGGATTTTTTTAAAATAACTCTCAAAGATTGCTTTAGATGAAATCAAATTTAGATATGCATTTTTTAAAATTACTTGATTTGAATAGAAGGACAAAGCTATGTTGAACAGAATAAAATAAGAAATACCGAGGTGTGCCTGGAAAATGGGATGGCTCTATCCATGAGCCGACCGTGACAGCTAAAAAATTGGCAACATGTAAGTTGCCCTGAGTCTCCAAAAGTTTCTAGAAACACCTGTGTTCTGCTGTGACTCTCACACTTGCTCCCTATGTCTCCCAAATGACGAGGGGTCGCTACCACTCTTAAACTCTCGGATATATCCTCTTAATGTCTATCCCTGAGGCTCCTTCTTTTCATATACCACTGTTTCTGATAGTTATTCATTCACCTTCCGGGGACTTTAATCTTTTAAAGTCATATCTGAATCGGGACGTGTGAAGGAGGCTAATGCACTTTTTAGCCATTATCATCCCATAGGGCGCTGTAGAAGACAGCCCAGCAGGGCTAAATGAGCAAGGATTTCAGAATCAGGGACCTCAGTTCTAGTCTTGGCCACATCATCTTTGTATATCTGTCAGCCATTATGTAAAAATCTGTTAACACCTGTCACTCAGTGCAGTTTCTCATTTGATGAGAAACCCCTTCCATCACAGTCCTAGTGGACAGTCACCCCGCCTCTGCGTCAGTGCCTTCAGTGATGGGGACCCCATTTCTCTGAGCTACCATGTACGTTTGGGCAGTATATGTATTGCACAAAAGTACCAAGCTGGAATCCTGTCCCCATGACACTTGTCAAGCTGGTTGCCCCCAGAATGACACCTTTTTTCTAATTTAACTGTTCATAAAAGGTTCCTTTTTTCTAACTTGCACAAAGGCATCATATAGACTAGCCATGACCCTGCCAGGTCAGCATACTCTAGTGCTCACTGAAAAATAGAAGGGACGTCAGCCTCCAACTATGAGGGGTGTCATTTCAGATGCCAAGTGGACAGCAAGACTTTGTGTCCTTTGTCTCTTCTTAGCAAGGGCCACGACCCCGAATGAGCCCAGGTGTGGAGAGACCAGCAATTAGTCGGTCTCCAAGCTAATGTTTCTGCCAGGGAAGAATATAACAAAATAAATAAGGACCTACAGCAGCAAACGATGCTTGATCATTTATCAAATTGTAAAATCTTACCCATGACTGTGAAATGCCTTTATGGTTGTTAGGAAAATGTACTAATAATTTTATTAGGCAGCAATTAAACTTAAATTCCTTTTAACTGTATTTGATGTCATCCTTTTTCTGGGCCCATTAGAGTAACATTAAGGTGTTTGTGCAGATAACTCAGTCATTTCAGATTACTTTCCTGTCTAATGTGGGAGCCTTTAATAGCATACTCTTAGGTTGAATTCAATTTTGGAGACACCAGGCATGCTAATTAGATCGTCTCTCAGTGTTCATTGCAGAAGAAGCCAAAGAGCTATCCCCCCACCACCACCCTTCTGCTTAGCAATGTTCGTGGAACACAACTTTCTGTGCAATTAGAAGTATAGACCCTTTACTGCACAAACTCTCACACGAACCATACGTATTACTAGCAGACACAATGTCTGGTTAATATCCCGCCATTGTTGAAAGATCTAATTGTTAAGATCTAATTAGAGCCAGTAAGTTTTCTCTCCTATTATTCTGAGTATCATAGTTGGTGTTTGTTCTGTCTCAGCTCTCTAACATTAGGGTTGAAAGAGAGAGAGAAAGGAATGAACATTTATTAGGCACCTACCATCTGCCAAGTTCTGGTTGGGATGTTTAATGCCTACAATAGCCCTGTGAGCTGTGGGCTATTATCTCCATTTACAGATGGGGAAACTTCGGCTTAGAGAAGGTAAGTAAAGTGCCCAAGGTCACACAGCTGGTAAGTTACATGGAGTTGGAATTTAAACTGAGATCTGACTCCACAGCACATGCTCCTCCCACTCTGTCAGCTCTGCCACTTACTGGTTCTAGAGACTTGGAAAGTCTCTTTAACACCCTGGTTCCCAGGATCACATCTATAAAATAGGGATGATAATAATATTCACTTTCTCATGGTTCATTGTAGGGATCAAATATAGTAATAAATGCAAATGGCCCTCGCAGAAGATGAAATGCTATACACATATGATAGGTAGTGTCCCCTGGTGTGGCTACATGAGTTCTTGGTGTCCCTGCCTTCTTCGGGGTTATAACCACATATCCATGCTACAAGAAGGTTGGAAAGAACACCAGTTAAACCTTCTACTTGGAAATCTGAGGTAAATTAGATACACAGAAAACAGAAAAAGCCATTCAAGGTTCCAAAGATGATTTGATGGATTGGCAACAGTTGTGCCCTAGTTTCCCCATTTCTAAACAAGGGGTGTGTGGGCTGATAAGTGAATTAGATGAGATAGTATTATGTAAAGCATTCAGCCCACTATCCGGAACTCAAACACCCAACCAAATACTATTTTCATTTCCCCATCATTTCAACCAGCCTTGGTCCCTGGCAACCTTCCACCTATGTGATCTCTGCTCACTTACAGATTCCCTCTTCAGAGTCTCTTTCCTCATTGATCTATGAACATAAATTCTTTCTCCAAATAGTCATTGCACTTGGCATCGATCTACTGACTTACGGCTATTACAGTCATGATCGCAATTACCATTTGGTCCCTGCAATGCTATCATCATTTCCTCTTGGTTTCATGATAAATCTTGCTAATAACTCCTGCCTCAGGTCCTTTGTGGAATGAGGCAAGAGATTAATTTATTAATTGATGGATTAATGGCTCAAAGCCGTTACAATCACCACTAATTGCTATTGCCTTCAAAGCATCAAATGGTTGAGGGGGGATGAGAATGAGGCTAAGTGGAGTGTTTCTCCCTCTCAGAAGTCCAGCCGGGTAGAGAAGGCAAGAGCTGTCACCTGCTAGGCAGAGAAAGTGAATGTCGCCTTATGAGGATGAGTACATGAAGACTGTCATGGCACAAACCACAGCCGTTCCAACCCATCCCTTTGTCTTCCGTAACTCTGCCATGGCTTTCCCCATAAATTATGTGATTATTTCAAGGTAAAACACCCAACCCCGGGATGCTGGCCCTTCTCTTGCCCCAAGACCATTCTGCACCCAGGAATTCCTGAGAACCAGCCAGGCAAGATAAGAAAACAACAGGCCTGTTTGCCCCGCCAGACTCTGGAATCCTGCAAGCTCTGGTCCATGCAGCATGCAGCTACGATCTTGTCACCCTGTCTTTAAGAAAGTGCTCGTTCTCAAGACTCAGAACCCATGGAAGACAGGGAGATCTAGATGCTTGAAGTCAACAGAAGGGTACCCTGTGGAGAACCCAAACCTTTCATCAGCCCACCTCCATTCATACCCAGCTCTCACGGGGGACAAAGGTAACCTATGAAGAGCCACACAAATCTCTTGTGCAACTGTCTTAGCCATGCAGCATTTCTGCTTAGATACAAAAGAAATGTCAGTGCAAAACATGTTGCTTTTACTAAATTATTCCCATCAAGCAAACATAGTGTCACACATTCTTCTTATCACAGGGTCTACCTGTAATGACCCCCCCAGTCAGTAAAACCAATCATTTTGCTTAAATATTATAGCCATTGTTCATTGCTATTGGCCGCAGAGTTTAGTCTGCAATTTTGCCCACATCCTTTACTGTTCAAGATCCATCCATATGAACTGTGTTTCCTCCCTTTACATCCAACCTTGACGGTTGTGCTCTCTACCCCTTTCTCCTACAGAGCCTTTCTCATGCAGATGCGGCTGCTTTCATAACTCATCTATAGAATCTTGCAACCGTTTTCCTGAAAGAACAATGGGAGCAGATCCGGCTTGGTTCAGTGAAAGTACACGTTAAACCTGAATCTACACAGTGGAGTGAATCATATATGCTTTACCAAACAGATAAGACACACACCCAGCTACCCCCACATAGCATATATTTGCAGTCTAAAGTTGGGATTAACTGTCAGTCCCCCCAAAACAGGGCATTGGGCAAGCCCTTGGCCTAGGCTAACTGAGTGTGTCTTTGGGGGCCTCTGGACCCAAGATGAACTTACCCTTTCTCATTAGACTGGCTACTTCCTTAGATCAGAAATGATCAGAACATTTTTCATGTCAATCCAACTGTTGATAGGAGGACAACTGAGGGAGTGTTCTTTTTTTTTTTTTTTTTTTTTAATGAGTTTGAGTTTGAGTCTCACTCCATCGCCCACTGGAGTGCAGTGGCACACTCATGGCCACCCCAGTGTCAACCTGCTGGGCTCCGGCGATCCTTCTGCCTCAGCTTTCCAAGTAGCCAGAACTACAGACGCATGCTACCACACCTGGCTAATTTTTTTATTATTGTACAGATGATGTCTCACCATGTTGCCCAAGCTGGTCTTGAACCCAAGGGCTCAGCTCTCCTCTCGGCTTGGCCTCCCAAAGTGCTGGGATTACAGGCTTGAGCCACCACGCCCAGCCCTGAGGGAACTTTCAATGTCAAACTTTGCATTTGATCCTACCCTCAGTAAAGATTACTGAGCTAAGGAATAAATCTTAGTAATAACATCTCATCTCCCTGACTTGAGTGAAGATCAAATGAAATAATACATGCAAAATGAATTTGTAAAACACATAGAACTAATTATTATTGTTATTCTTTCTTTCTGAAGAACTTCTCCCCAATTATTGATTCCTGGCTTGTCCCTTGGACTCCTTTTTCAGAAAAGCAAGCCAGACTCATGTGACAAGTTAAACAGGCATAGAAGATATTTTTATCTGCTCAAGCCAACAACAGTGAATGCATCACAAGACAGTGTGTGATTAATTGCCAAGTGAATTGTGAAAAGAATAATTGCCAGAAGAATATGAGCAAGGGAGGGCTCAGCTCTAACTGGTAGGGGGAAGGAAGAATGAGGTTCAGTAGAGAGAATGGAGTGTAGAAGAATGGAGGTTTGTTTCCCATCTTGTGAGGCAGATAGGATTTGGGTTGGTGGGGAGAAGACATTCCAGGGAAGATAAGTTATGCAGGATTGGGAGAGCATGATAGAGACTGGGGTGTTCAAGGAACAGCTGAGGGTGGAGGGGGGACACACACACACTGATGTAGTGGGAAATCGTGATATTTTCCTGACTCCTTACCTTTAACCAAGCCCAGCACACCTGTGCCACCTGCTCTGACCAGCCTCTCCAAGGCTGACTATGTCATTTGTCTAGCACCTGCACCTGCTTGCTTCATAGGCACCCTTTGCCATCCTGGATCAATTTGACTACATTTCCCATACAGAGGCCTGCTCAGGCCCTGAGAACTTGATTCTCATTTTTAACCTCAAAGGTTTATTTCTCAATTCCCACTCAAGCCTGTAGAAGTAAAGCTAACACTAACCTAGACCTTCCAAGGTCTTTAAATGTTTTACCACCTCTACTCCTCAAAGTAAACCTGTGAATTGACATTGCTCTTACCCCCATTTTGCAGATGAGGACATTGAGGCTTGAGACGCTAAGTGCCGAACCACCAGTAAGTGCCAGGGCTGGGATTTGAATCCCAAGCAATCTGATACTGCAGCCTAATTCCCAACCAATAGCCAAATGATACAGCCTCTTATGAGTCCACCTTATTGGTTTTTTCCTCTTTAGTCACTCTTGGATAGGATATTTTACTCTAGTCATTCCTGGGAACCTCTACCCTGCCTCATACTGCCATCCTGCTACAAATCCCTGGGTACCAAGGACATAGCACAGATAGAATTCCTACTGGAGCTATTGGTTTGGGGTCCTAAAACTTTTAGCATGAATATTTATCTTTGATTTCATTGACAATGCATGCCAGTGAAGGTTTAAGATGCTTATAAACATGGAGATAACTTGGTCAAATGACATATTTCCAGAAGATGAGTTCTGGATCCAGTTTAGGACTCCCCTGCCCATTCCATCCTATTCAATGGAGTGGTTCCAGGAAGACAACAAGTTGCAGCCTATTTTGTGGTTCTAGGTAAGATGACAGGGGTCTGGATCAGGTAGGGGTGGTAGAAACAGACAGAATATGATAATAAAGAATCTACTCATTTCATTCTAAAATAGAATGCATTTCCAATGAAAATAAAGTTTCTCACCAATCATCTGGAAAGAATCAGTTCATAGCTTCATAGCTCTGCGGGACCCAGGATGTATCTTGGGTGTGTCATTGTTTCTTGGATTATGTTCTTGAAACTGTTGAAGACAGCATGACGTGGAGGGAAACTCAGGGCATCGAAGTCAGGCCTGAGTTCTAATAGTGATTCTGCCGCCCAACAAACCATGTGACCTTGAGAAATTCCTTAATCTCTCTGAACCTGTCTCCTCATCTGTAAAATGGGGATAATAATGTCTGTCGCACAGGGTTGTCGTGAGTATTAAATAAGACAGTGGACAGAAAAGCTATGATTAGCGCAGAATGAATGTCAGTTTTTGCACTATCGTTTCTTAGCCAAGCACCTTATTAAAAGCCCTGCGTAATCACCCATAAAATCTTGTTTGAAATGAAAGTGATTGGGTTCAACCAACCTTTTGGAAAGAAATTTGGCTTTCCACTGTGTATTAAGACACACAAAAATGTTCATATCCTTTGACCGAATTGTTCCGCTTCTCGGAATCTTTTCTTAGGAAACTGTCCTCAATTTAGGAAGAGCAGAATGCACAAAGAGGTTCACCGCACAGATGGCTACAATAGTGAAAAATTAGAAGCAACCTGAACATCCAGCAGTGGATGACTGCAGAGCCCCACTGCAGTCTGCTGATGCTCCAAAAATACGTTGCATCAGTATTAAAGACAGAGCTCCAAACAGCACTAGAGTGGCAAAATAAATCAAGCATCAAATGTGTTCTTTTCTTCTTCTCGTCATCTCCCACCTCTGATAATCCAGCCCTCCTCTTCTCCAGGGCTTCCCTGCATGGCCCACTCACCAGCAATTCTTTTCCATCTACCCAGAAAGTCCTCCCGTCTTGGCACTGACCGCTGGGCTTCATGCCAGAGCTCGCCCACACAGCCTCAGGCCTCCCACCAGCTGCCTCAGGCCCTCTGAGGCAAATCTCAGCTCTTTTGCCTGAAGACACAGAGGTTCTCTCCAAGACTGGCTGTGCTTCTGCCCAGCTCTCTTTATGTCTCCCAAAGCTGCCTTGCAAACACATCTTCCTCCGCAATGCCCACCTCACAGCCCTGTTATCTTTCCACTTCCAATTTCTTTCCGATTACCTCCAACACCGTTTGCTGTGACCTTCTAAGCTAGAAAAAGTATTTTCTCTCTCTTTCTCTCTCTCTCTTTTTAGTCGGGACCTCACTCTGTCACCCAGGCTGGAGTGTGGTGGCACAATCAGTTCACTGCAGCCTCAACCTTCTGCCTCAACCCGAGACTTCACAAGTAGCCGCCATGCCTGGCTAATTTTTTATTTTTTGTACAGACAAGGTCTCGCTATGTTGCCCAGGCTGGTCTCAAATGCCTCAACCCGAGACTTCACAAGTAGCCGCCATGCCTGGCTAATTTTTTATTTTTTGTACAGACAAGGTCTCGCTATGTTGCCCAGGCTCGTCTCAAACTCCTGGGCTCAATCAATCGTCCCGACTCAGCCTCCCAGAGTGCTGGGATTACAGCCACCATGCCTGGCCAGTATTTTCTCAAGTGTCTAAAATTTGTTCATCCAAGTAAACTTCAGGAAGAGGTAAAAAAGATCGACTTTAGTGTTAAGGATTATTTAGAAGCCCATTTACACTTAAACTTTGAATCTTGGCACCTCGAATACTTTGTGAAATCCTTCAAGAGAGGAAATAAAATGTTATTAAGCTTCATCATGTTCAAGCTGGCATCCATGAAGTTAGAAATAAGACCGTTAGCTGGTCAAAAAACAGAAATAAAGTCAAGTCACGCGGTGCTACCTTTATTTTGTAAACTGGAACTTCCTCTTTTGAGCCTCCAGGAGGACCAGCATTTGGTTTCTCTGGAGTTTGTATGATTACATGCCTTTTGCAACTGCTTGGCTTTGGCAGGCACCGGGTGCCACTTGGCTTTAGCACTTTCAACTCTAAGGACAATTGCACAACCAGGCTTTTCCTGTCAGTTCCAACATCTGGACTCAGAGGGGCCCAGGTCCATCATGTGGTAAAACCTCCTCAGCAGAGCACAGAACAAGCTGTACTGGGTCTGCTCCTTCCCTCGCTCCCAGGAGCCTGAGCGCAGGCCTGTCACGATGACTGCCAGATTGTGGCCACTTTTTTAAAAGCAAATAAGCTAATTACCTTTTTAAGTGCTGCTTTACTGGTTAACCAGTACTCAAGCACTATTTTAAATTTTATTGTTTTATGATTTATTATATTACTGTTATTTTAATAATATTTAAATACCAAGTACTATTACATGCCATGAGTCTCACACTGTGTGCAGGAGTACAGAGGCAGTTCCTGCTTCTCTGTCCTGACCCATCTTGCTCCTTCCTTCTTTCTTCTCTTCTCTCCTCCTACTTCCTTTTTTCTTCTTTCCCTCCTTTCTTCCTCCCTTCCTTCTTTTCTTCCTTCCTCCCTTTCTTTCTTCTCTCCCCCCTTCTTCCTGCCTTCTTTCCTTCTTCCCCTCTTTCTTCTTCCTTCCTTCCTTTCTCATTCCCTTTCTTCTTCTTTCCTTTTTTCTTTCTCCTTCCTCCCTTCTTTGCATCTTTCCTTTCTTAGCTATAATTTAGATAATGCTGGAAAAGGGGGGGAAAAAAACCACAATCATTCCCACCATTTAGTATATAAAGAAAACAATGAACAAGACTTCTTTCTCATTCCACCTTCTAAACCCCAAAGGTGGTGACGACCCTTAACAGATGAGTGTGTGTGATTCCCAACTTTTTATGAAATACATACAGATGAAGCTATTTATCTATTTGTATATACAGACAATTTTTTATAGACATAGAATGATGCTATAGTTATTGCCCCCACACTTTCTTATTTCACTCAATATGCTATGGGCATTTTCCAAACATAACTCTACCTCATTATTTTTAATGGCTGATTAGTATTCCATGAAATGAAAGGTACATCATTTATTCCGACACTTCTTTACTGATGGACATTTAGATTGTTTCCAATTATGGTGCTATTACTGTTGTAGGCAGTTAAGAAGCGAACATCCATAAATATGTGCAAGGATATGTTTACCTATTTGTTATTATTTATTCATAATAGAGTCTCAGAAGTGGGATTATTGAGTCAAAGGGCATGTGTCTTTTCTAATTATAACAGATATGACTGAATTGCCTCCCTAATAGCTTATAACCATTAACACCCCAACGTGTTCCTTCTCCCTCATGAGCGGTGGATAATTCCCTTTTTATTTTTGCCAATCACATAACCAAAAGGCTGTTATTGCTTTAGTTCATGCTCCCCTGGCTTGTGTCACAGGGCTGAGCATCTCATGTTTGTTGGCCACCAGCACGTATTTTTTAACCCAGCCTCCATGGGCTTCATTTTCATCATTATTACTGACTCTGGCTTATTAAATGCCTGCTGGGCACACAGACCATGCTAGGCTCTTGACACGCATTGTTTTGCTTAACCCCATAACCCTGTATGAGGTAGGTGCTATTATCCTTCCCTTGTGAGAGGTGAGAGAAACACCTGATCTCTGAGCTGATCAGCAACTTATTAGGTCAAGAGCAGAGTCCACGTGGCACAGCTGGGATTTCAGTGTAGGCCTGCTGGCTCTGAAACTTCAGCTTTTCACTAAGAACAGGTCATTTCCCTCACATCTGTCCTCTTACATGCTCTCCCAGGCTTCTGAGTCTTTACTTTCCTCTTTTTCTTCTCCTCCTCCTCCTTCTTCTTTAAATTGAGCTAGGGTCTCACTCTGCTGCCTAGTCTGGAGCACAGTGGCATGATCACTGCTCACCGCGGCCTCGACCTCCTGGGCCTAAACGATCCTTCTCCCTCAGACTCCTGAGTAGCTGGGGCTGCAGGCATGCACCACCATTCTTGGCTAATTTTTTTATTTTTATTTACTTGTTTATTTATGTGTTTATTTATTTAGTAAAGACAATGACTTGCTATGTTGTCCAAACTGGTCTTGAACTCCTGAGTTCAAGTGATCCTCCCATCTCAGTCCCCCAACATGCTAGGATTACAGGCATGAGCCACCATGCCCTACCTGCTTTATTCTCTAGAGGAGTTGCACATCCTCTCCTCCCCAGTCCTCTGTTGCCTCTGAAGGCCAACAGTAGCTGGGACTGGGAATACACCCCCTGCACCACTGGTCCCTGAAATGACAGAATGGGTTGAATAAGAACCAGACTCTGCCTGGGAAGAGCTCATAGATTATGTTTATCTGCAAAGGACAGTGCCTTGATAGTTTAAACTTGCTCTTTCATTTGTAATCTTGTGCCTGAGTTTTCTGTCTCACCGATCTCTCCACTGCCGCCTCAACCTCAAGTAGAACTCCTGAAATGTAGACTTCTGTCCTTCTTCCCTCCCCGTGCACTGGAAAGAGTGGGGCACATTTGGTTCTTTGTGAACGTTCAGGACTGGGCACACACTATGAATGGAAGGGAAAAGGCTATAAGGGCTGCATGACTTACTAGCTCCAGAAAATTCCTTCCAGGGTAAGTTAGCCTCCAGTTCACTCCTGCACACAGCCCAAAGGATTCTAAATCTAAGCAAAAAAAAAAAAAAAAAAAAATCTATGGAGAGAATTCTGATTTAAAACTTCAGAAAACAGCCCATATGTATTTTTAGAACAGCCCAGAAAAGAAGACATCTGTGACTTGAAACAGCTGGAAATCTCCTTTTTTGCCAAAATTACACTGATTACAAAAGCTGTAATGGTCAGACAAGAGGCATTTAAGATTCAAGCAGTCCTGTGTTTTCATGTATTCAACTTTCAAATGATCTTTCATGCATTAAACATTGACCTCTCTACCCTACCTTCCAAACACCAAATGCCAGCCAGCCATGCAGTTTGTTCAGCGGTGTTTGTAAAATTATTTGAGGAGGCTGGGTGTGGTTGTTCTTGCCTATAATTCCAGCACTTTGGGGAGCAGAGGCAAGAGAACTGCCTAAGCCCAGGGGTTCAACTCCAGTCTGGGCAACTTGGTGAGGCCTCATCTCTACAATAAACTTTAAAAAAAAATTAGCTGGTGTGTTGGTGTGTTCCTGTAGTTCCAGCAACTTGGAAAGTTGAGGCACAAGGATCACCTGAGCCCAGCAGGTCGAGGCTGCAGTGGCCATGAACATACCACTGTACTCCAACCTGGGCAATAGAGTGAGATTCTAACTCAAAAAAAAAAATATTTGAGGATTTTATTGTATTTTGTATTTATTGTATTATTTATTTAGTAAAAAGATGGGCAAACCAAAAGAACAAAAGCAATCAGAAGCATAGGTCTTATAAATTCATAATATACTTGAGAAAATTAATTATGAGGATACTGATAGCAGAAAATAGTAGTCTTGGATAGTCATTGGACTCAAGCCAGTCAGCCATGCGTTCAATGCTGAAAGAAAGCAACAAAATTAAAGAATATGTTTGAAATGTTAAAAATGTTGGTAACAAATTGTGGGTATAAGACAAAGTATCATTAGGGAGTGATACATATATTTTTAAGATTACTGAAAAATGGAGTCTTTTCCTACTTGGGTCCCTGCTAGGGAAGGTCTCTCTTCTTCACTGCTATATTCTCAGTGCCTTGTACATAATAGATGGCTCATAAATATTTGTTGAATAAATGAATAACGTAAGTCAGTTGCAAGTTCAACATTTTAAGGACTTTATTGTGCATAAGAGTTTGTCTGCCTGTCCCTAAATATAGAAAGGGAAGCAGGAAAGAAAGAATTCCTGAGTCTGCTCCATTAATGTGCCTTGGGATGAATCAGTCTCTTATGGGGCCACAGAAGGTGAACTCAAGCAGGAAGAGTGACAATGAGCTCTTTGTCAAACTGTTGTCTAAATTACCTCCCTCACAGTACCCCCTCCTTCAATCTACACACACACACACACACCTGACCAAATCAGGAAAAGCATCAGACCCAGCCAGACCTTGAGTCCCCAGGACAAAGACAGGGTTTGGGAGTGTGGTGCCTCTCATTAGAGGATACAAGGTCTAGAAAGCAGGTAGGACTGGAAGTTGTCCCAGAAGGAGACCCAACATCAAGGTCAAAGGCTAATAGTTCAGACCAAGGAATAAAATAAAATTGTATAGTCAAGGTCAAATGAAACCAGAGATGCTGATGAGTGAAGAGATTTCAAACAGGTGCGTCTGGAGGAATTCCCGAGGTAAAGTGTCTGCTTCCAAATTAGTGTTTCCCACCAACCTGCTGTGTGAAAATAACCAGAGCAGGACACATGCAACTACCGTGCAAAAGATGGGCAAATGACAGCATGAAAAAGAAAGTATGAACTTATGCCCCAGTAGAGCAACATTCTTAGAAACAACATTCTTAAAGCGAACTTTCTAAGAAACAAATGGTGAAGCCAAACACAGGACACAACTGTCAGACACTGGAGAAGTCCTTCAGGCATGGAGGAAAAGCAGTGTCAACAACAGATGTGGTCAGGATCAGAGTGAGAGCTGGGTAGTCCTGAGGTTCCAAGATCAGAGCCAGAAAGTGTTGGCAGGAAGCCCTGGGAGATGATCAGGACAGTTCTGCCTCCTAGAGCTGTGGTCCCCATCCTTTTTGGCACCAGGGGCCGGCTTCGTGGAAGATGATCTTCCATGGACAAGGTGGGGAAATGTGCAGTCAAACCTCACTGCTAATCACCATCTCAGCTCCACCTCAGATCACCAGGCATTAGATTCTCATAAGCAGTGCACAATGTAGATCCCTCTCGCAAGGTTCTGTGTTTTTGCTATTGTGAATAATGTTGCAATAAACATGCATGTGCAGGTATCTTTTTCATAGAGTGATTTGAGTTTCTCCAGGTATATTCCCAGTAGGGAGATTGCACATCCCATCTTAAAGACATCACTTTGTGAATGTCAATGAGGATACCTTGTGAACATGTATAAGGACCAGGAAGAGTTGTGGTCAAAATAATACAGACGTCTATGACTACCATCCTGCTCTGGGATTTTTGAAGATGGTGAGCCCCTCTTGTCCCAAAGTTAAAGGGGGTGATAATTAGTTTCATGTTATGTATTTAAAATGAACTTACATTCAATGTCCCCTTACCTTCAAAAAGACGCTGGGTGGATGTTTGGGAAGATGAGTTATTGTCCAGCCTTCCAAGGCTCTGCTTCCCCCTTCCCGGTCTTTCTCAAAGAAGCAGAGCCGAGACTGTGCCTTCAAAGCAGAAGTATCTCCTGGAAGCCCCGAGGAAGTGCTAGTCGGGGAATCCAGCCAGCTAACACCATAACTCTACTCTCAGATGACTCTGCCCAGACTCTCTAGTCTAGACTCTCTCTCAGTCTATACACTACTCTCTGACATCCGGGGAAGCCCATGGCAGGGCAGCCCAGACTGCGAGACCTCACCTACCATGGGTCCTTGCAGCGGATGCCCACAGAGTCTTTTGACAGCAGTGTCCATTAATGGCTTTCAGGGTTTCCTGTTTCCCTGAGGAGCCCATCAATGACTGCAATGCTCTCAAAAGTGCTTCCAAAAGGCAGCAGTTTACCAAAGGACCCCTGTTGAGCTCCTAGTGAAGCTGAGTTGCTTCACAGCTTGTCCAGGGAACATCTTTCTTTAGAAACTTCTTCAGATCCATTGGGACTGTCGCTGGATGACAAGCCTGCCCATGTAGCTACCTCTGAGGCTCTTCATCCTGAGCTCAGTACAGGCCAGTGGTTCTAGCCCTTTGGTTAAGGATAAAACTTCACCTTCCTGAAGTTTTTGTCTTCCCACCTTTCCCTCACTGGTAAGGCAGAACATGTCTATTAAGTTTTCCCATTGATACATGAGATTTAATATCCGGGGTATCTTCCTATGGGTCCTAAGGAAGCCTAGACCTGTGGGCACAGAATTAAGTAATCTGACAGTCCTCAGTATCCTTCAGCCCCCAAAGTAGTAAACACAAACTAAATGTCATTTGTGACTCTAATTTGATTGACAAATGCCAGCCCCTGGGTCGGGTCAAAGCTCAAGGATAAACTTCAGGGGTGAACAATACAATCAGAAAGGGATTGGCAGTAGCAGGACACTGCCACGGGAGAGGGGTTTTGGGGGGCCACATAACATCAGTAAGGGTAGCTGATCTCAAACCAGGTAAAGTGGGGACCAACAGGAGGCCCAAACTTTACCTGTACGATGACCACTTGTATACCTAAATCTGAATAGTACCTCACATCTTTAAATTTTTTAAAAAATTTTTTTAATTTCAAGGATGAAACACCTACAGCAAACCCTTAAGTGGAAGAAGAGTGCTAAAAAGGCAATAGGAAAGAACTGAAGAGAATCTAAGCTTAATACACACACACACACACACACACACACACACACACACACACACACACACGGTCTGCCTTGGCTGGTACAATAAAAGTGTGTGTTTACTCACTCGTCTGTTTCATTACAAGGGACCAATCACAAAGACATTTATTTTGTCTTCTTTCCTGCTCTGGTAAGCTAATTACCAAGTAATTAAATTAGCTACAGAATAAATTAGTTGTTATCAAACTGCAAGTAAAGGTGTTCTTCTAAAAAAAATTATTTCAGATAAAACACCAGCTTGAACAAATATTCCAGACCAAGAAATTTTTTTAATGTATTGTTTAAATAACATGTTTATTATTTTAGGAAGAAATTCTAAATTTAAAGGTAAACCTAAAGTAAATATTTATTCTACCTTTCATGAATGACAAAGAAATGAAAGTATGTTTAAATCCTTGAAAAGACTAGAGGGGACAGTCTACGTGAAATGTTTCCATAATAATCTCTGTTGGCTGAGGTCACTGAAATATTGAAATGTCTTCAGTGGTAAGCAGGTGGGAGTAGAAATGAATGGTGCTTACTCTACATATTATCATTGAATTTAGCAGCCTAACCACACATAATAAAGCAGTCAGAAATAATATCTTTTTCAAAAGTATATGTTCTGCCCTCTTTAAAATTACAAAAATGTAATAATTTGTTTTCAAGTGTTAATTACACTTCTATTAGACACCATACAAAGTTCAAAATATGGCTGCAATCAGGTTTCCAGAGCCCTTGATGAATTCATTTCTGTTTGATCACAAGCAAGTATGAAGATACCTTGGGACAAAAGTGTTAGACTTTCAGCTCTCTGTCAAGATAACAGTTATTAGTGAATTAAAGAGTATGACATGGTAAAGATGAAAATGAGTAGGAAAAGCCTGGAATGAAAGGACAAAAACTGGAATTATTAAACATATTACAGTAATAATCCCACAATCCAAAACACTGTGTGGCGGAGTACAGTGGCTCACACCTTTAATCCTAGCACATTGGAAGGCAGAGGCAAGATGTTTGCCTGAGTTCGGGGGTTTGAGACCAGCCCAGGCAACTTGGCAAGACCTCGTCTCTACAAAAAATTAGCCGGGTGTGGTCCATACCTGTAGTTCCAGCTACTTGGAAGACTGAGGCAGAAGGATTACTTAAACCCAACAAGTCGAGGCGCGGTAACCATGAGTGTGCCACTGCCCTCCAGCCTGGGTGACAGGGAGTCTCTGACCCCACAAAAAACAACAAAACAAAAAAATTTAATTAGCAGGCAAAACAAAAAATTAGTCAGACATGGTGTCATGTGCATGTAGTCCCAGCTACTTGGGAGGCTAAGGAGGGAGTTTAAGCCCAGGAGACTTGAGTCCAGGAGTTTGAGGCTGCAGTGAACTGTGATCATGCCAGTGAGCTGCAATCATGCCACTGTAGTCCAGCCTTGGCAACAGAGCAAAAGCCTGTCACACACACAGCACACTCTCTCTCTCTCACACACACACACACACACACACACACACACACACACACACACACACATACACACACATTGACTAAAAAAGTTTTAAATTATTTAGGATATGTCATCTAGAATAAGGGTTCTTAACTAGGGCTCTGTGGGGGGATTTCAGGGTCATATCTTCTATTGTTAGACATTTATTTCATGATTTTCAAAATTAGCAACATCACCATGACTATCTGTTTATTTAACATCCTTGATGAATGTCTAAGGATAATTCTGAAGTGAAAAATTTCAGCGTCTGAAGATGCATACATTCTTAGTGCTTTTTATACATATTACTGAATAGGCCTCCAGGAAAAGTGTACACTCTGGGTTCCTAGCAAGAGCATTTGAAAGTTCCCCTTTCCCCAGCTCCCCACTGTTTGCCTCATGCTTTTCTCTAGGACTGAATTTTAAAGTCGAGTTTTTAAAGGAGGGAGCCCACATTCCATCCCTTCCATTGATAGGAGAAAAAGCTGAAGCCCAGGGAGGCTAGGTGGTATATCCCCCAAGCTAATAGCAGAGATTCTCAGGGGACAGAAGATGCTGGTGACTGTAGCCCCGTGCTCCTGGCCATCGGCCTGATACAGAACAGATGCTTGGAAATTAATAGCATAGGCAAATCTACAGAAACAGAATGTAGATTTGTAGTTGCCTAGGCCTGGAAGAGGAAGGGAGCCGGAAAGTGACAACTAGCAGGTATGGGGGTTTTTTTGAGGGGCAATGAAATGTTCTAAATTGATTGTGGTAGTGTTCGCACAACACTATGGCTAAACTAAAAGGTATGGAATTAAACACTTTAAATAGGTCAATCGTATGCTATGTAAAGTATATCTCAGAAAAGCTGCTATTTAAAAAAGAATATGTGCTCAGAAAACATTTGTGGAAGAACAGAACAGAGGGAGCAAAGGAGAACCAGCAGCCCTGCTCCTTGATTTCCAGCCAGGGGCCTTTCCACTTTCGCTAAAGCAGAACATGTTTATAATCGAGCCCAGAGGCAGTTCAGGGTTTCCTCTAGAAGGTGTTTCCCTATAAAATGTTTTCAGGACACACTGATCTGCCTCTTCCAGAACTTTTTGAATAGAAAATTTTAAAAAATCTGAGCTTCAGCCTTTTATTTTTCTCTGAGAATCTAGCTCAGGGCTAGTCACAAAGCAGGCACTTGATAAATGTTTATTTACTGAATTGTTGGTGAACTGTAAGCATATTACATATTAGCTAATAAGGCAGTAGCAAAGTATTATATTCTAATATTGATGCCTAATTTCTCTAGCTGTCAGCCCAGGCTCTATGAATAAGGTCGGCAGTCAATACCGTTCGGTAATTTTGGACTTTCTAGTTCACCTCCTGACACTTCACTGCATGTAGCAAGTTGTCACGAGTCACATTTTGCCTTCAGTGCTTAGAAGCGCAGGACTAAATTTAGAGCTCAAGAGTAGTGACTGCTGTATGCAGAGGCGAATGCAGAATTCACAGAGCTTAAAGCTTATTCTTTTTGAAAGGGAAAGGGATCTCTTTGTGAAAAAAATACAAAATTATGAATGCAGACTAAGCACATCGCCTTGGAAGGGGTCTGTGCAGAGTGGGCCCCAAAAGTCAAGCATCTTCAGCTTCCTGGTAAGTCTGCCTCTGGCTTTGTTCATTTCTCTGCTCCTTTTAATTGGATTTTATTTTGTTTTTATATCTAAGCGTCTACTGTTAGAGGCAGTTTAGCATTATAAGCTTCCTAGCCTTCCAATTCCTCTTAAAAATAGAGTTTAAGTAATTGTGTAATTAACTCTCACGCCATCTTGCTGATAACTAGACTGACAGGGCATCCCATCTTGGGTGGAGGTTAGGCTCTAAAACTCATCCATAGTCCTAATTGTCCTTAAATTTCCTTAAATCGCTTGTTAAGTACAGAATATGTGGTTTTATGTGTATGACCTTGTCAGTAGTTCTTAGACATACTCAAGTTTGAAAACCACTAAGCCAGACCAAAGGAAGAGAAAATCTAAATGTAGATGTCTGGAGGTAAGAACCTTTTCACTTTAGGACTGCTCTCAAATCTCTAGCTTGCGGGGGGGAAATCTCTAGCTTGAACAGAAGGTAGATACTCACCTGGAGTGTGGACTCCATCCTGTTTTGATACTGAGCCTTTATAAGCTTAATAAATGTTAACAGATTGGTAGGTTGCTATGGCATTTGAAAAGATGAAACATAAGAAAGGAAGCCGTTAGCCCGAGACCTGGCATAAGAGGTACTCTGTGAATGTCTGTTGGATTTAAATCTAATTCTCATTTGATTAGGTCTCTATACACACTACTCTGTGTACCACGTTGGTGTTTCCAGTTGTGACCCTACAGCACAACCATCACCTTCAGGTCATGGGCTCTCGACTCAGCATCCCTTCCGGGGTATACTTGCTGCAGAGAAAGGGTTCCTTTTACCAGGGAGAGGGTTCCCAAGTCTCCCTTTAGAAAGATTTCTTGACCAGGCTCAGTGACTCAGCCTGTAATCCCGGCAATTTGGGAGCCTGAGGTGAGTTGATTGCCTGAGCCCACAGGTTCAAGACCAGCCCCTGGCAACTTGGCAAGATCTCATCTCTACAATAAATAAAAAATTAGCTGGGCGTGGTAGCGTGCACCTGTAGTTCCAGCTACTTGGAACGCTGAGGTAGAAGGATCGCTGGAGCCCAGAAGGTTGATGCTGGAGTGGCTGTGAGCGTGCCACTGCACTCCAGCCTGGGCAACGGAGTGAGACTCCAATTCAAAAACAAGAAAAAGAAAAAAAAAACATTTCTTCATTACAGCTACATAATGTAACTTCATATAAACAAAAGTTCTTTCTAAATGAACTTGTTTCTTTAGTAATAAGTTTATTACATTTGCTTTTTTTACTTCTGTTTAAAGCTCAAACTAGGAAAAGATGTTTCCGATTTGTTTGTTTGTTTGTTTGCTTTTTGTGTTGGAGTCTTCCTCTGTCACCCAGGATGGAGTACAGCAGCTCATTCACTCACAGCCACCACAGCCTCGACCTGCTGGGCTCAGGCAATCCTTCTGCTTCAGCCTTCCAAGTAGCTAGAACTACAGGCATGTGCCACCACGCCTGGCTAATTTTTCTCGATTTATTGTAGATATGAGATCTCAGCAAGATGCCCAGGCTGATCTCGAACCTGTGAGCTCAGGCAATCCTCTCACCTCAGCCTCCCAAAGCGCTAGGATTATAGGCATGAGCCACTACACCTGGCCTTGTTTGTATTTTTAAAACGGATGCAAGTAAGGTAATGTGAGGTTTCCAGAAGACAACCAGAAATCTAGCTAAAATTGGTCTCAAGACTTGAGTTTTGTTCCTTATACTTAATTGAATATCTCACTATCAGTAATAGAGCATAAAACCTCCTGGCACGATCTACTACTTTAGGGGGAAAAAAGGAGTCGCTTTGGTACAGATGTACTGAGAACTTAGCTATCGGCCTTTGCTGGACACATGGAGTTCAGAAAGAGTGTATATTTCTCAGCCTTGACCTAAAGATCATGTATGTCTGAAGATCTATGGCCCCTTTGGATACTTTCTTAAGGAGATATGCAGCTACTAGCTTTCAAGATACCTTTCAGAAGAATAATTTCATTCCTCCAATGTCTTCATAGTTATATTGCTTTATACAACAATACAAAACTTCTTTTCATAATAGGACCACTTTCCAGCCAGGTGTTCAATCCAAACACCACCAGCCACCCAGACCATGCCTCCCTTCACCCCCACAGCAGCCGACTCCTGAGAGACAGTAACCCTAAGTCCTAAAATGTCTCTTGAAGCCATCTCTTCTTCCCTGGTTCAGGCCTCATCACTTCTTGCCTTGACCATCTCAGCAACCTCCTAAAGTTATTCTCCCCCTTGTCCATCCCCATTTCCTGCCTCTTCCCAATTGCCTACCCATCTCCTGCCCCACCCAGTCCATGTTCCAGACTACTGCTTAGAAAGGGCTTTCTCAGTGCGGAGCTGCTAATGGCACTCTCCTGCTTAAATTCCCTGTGCTTCCCCACCACTCTCAACAGCAGCCCTTCGCCTTTTTCTCCTGCTAATGGGCAAGCTCACCTGCATGCTGGATGTGGAGGTTCATTCGCTCTGCTAGGTTATGTGTGCTTCTGAGCAAGCCAGCTGTAAGCCCACCCCCGTCACTCTGGCATGTGTAAGCCCTCAGTGGGGAACCCTTGGTTTAGAGTCTAAAGTACCTTGGCCTTGCCTGCAAAGCTCGTCCAGGTCTGGCATGTTCACGTATGCAATCTCATTTCCTCTCAGTCACGCACACGTACCCTATGCACCAGCCTTTTTTTGTTTTTGTTTTTTTTAAGTCGGAGTTTCACTCTGTTACCAGGCTGGAGTGCAATGGCATGCTCATGGCCACCACAGCCTTGACCTGATGGGCTCAGATGATCCTTCCACCTCAGCCTTCCAGGTAGCTGGAACCACAGGCATGTGCCACCATGCCCAGCTGATTTTTTTATTTATTACAGAGATGAGGTCTCGCTATGTTGCTCAGGCTGGTCTCAAACGCTGAGCTCAGGCAATCCTCTCACCTCCGCCTCCCAAAGTGCTGGGATTACAGGCTTGAGCCACTCTGCCTATTCTAAACCAATTACGGTGCCCCCAGAGAGTCTGTGCCCAATGCCTATTGCACACACTGCTCCCTTTTCCTTAAACACTTCCCCCTGCCCCTTATCCACCCAGTTAGCAATGACCAACTGAAAAAGAAAAACTCCAGACAAATTAAATTTAACAGCATTTAAACTGAGCAAAGAATAACTCATGAATCAGGCATCCTTCTCCCACCAAACTAGAATAGGTTTAGAGAGATTCCATGCTGTTTCAAGGTCAAAGAGGATTTATGGACAAAAAAAAGAAATTGAAGTGCAGGAACAGTTAGATGCAGATCAGCGTTTGCCTTATTTAAATACAGTTTGAACAGGTGGCCACCTTTGATTGACTGAAATTTGGTGATTGGTCTAAGAGATTATAGTCTGTTTACCCATCCACTTAGGTTCCAGTTCAGTGTGTACAGACAGACTACTTTATCTGAACTTAGGAGAGAACTTTGGGTGAAAGTTAATTTGATACAATGCTTCAAGACACAGTTCAAGAAGCACCACCTCCAGGAAACCTTCCATCTTCCATCCATACATCTAGTCTCTATATTATCTATTCCTTTCTGAGCTCATTTATGACTCCCTACTTATCTCCAATTAATAAAGACTCATGTTTATAGCTTGAGCATGAGGGTGTAAGTTCCTTGAGACCAGGGATTTTGGGTGATTGATT
Organism: Cephalopachus bancanus; assembly: GCA_027257055.1. Classification (NCBI taxonomy): domain Eukaryota; kingdom Metazoa; phylum Chordata; class Mammalia; order Primates; family Tarsiidae; genus Cephalopachus; species Cephalopachus bancanus. The sequence continues at coordinate 3,141,997 of JAPVLO010000289.1, read as the reverse complement.
TTTGAGACTTCAGTGCCTTGCACAGTGCTTTGCATCTTAGGAATTTGCAGAGATTTTATATTTGCGGGAGGAAGAAAGAGAAGGTGTAAAATCCAAGCTACGGTCATTCTCTTTCCATCAAAGCCATGGAAAAGAAGACAATATTTTTACCGTCCACTTAATTAACTTCTATAAGGTTTTTAATGTTGACTGCATGCAGCTTAAGTCTTTAGTTATTTTGACTGGCTTCCTCATCCTCACTTTTGGTGATTTGTCTTCAAGTTACATAAGGGGTTCGTAGGAACCTGCAGTGGTCTCGGATTCCAAAAAATGGTCTACAAGATGGTGACTGAGATTCAGGCCCTGAGGTGAAACAGACCTGTGTTTGACACTTACCCTCTGTGTGGCTTTGGCAAGCTCACTACCTCTCTGAGCCTTGGCTTCCTTATCTATAAAATGGGGGTAATAAAATACCAATTCCATGGCATTCGTTTGAAATTTAGCTGAGAAAATACATTCAATGGGGTAAATACACATAAGTATTTAATAAATGATAATGATGATAAGGACAAGATGAATGTGTCTGATCTTAAGTAATGGCTTCATAGCAGGTGATGATAAAGTGGTGGGTAGGCCTTAACAGTGGAGAAACAAAAAATTCCCTGAAAACTTGGATAAGGAGGTGATGGGGAAATCATTTTTTTTTCTAATCTGTTTAGCTCATTTTCTAATAATTAAGCTTCAAGATGATTCCTTAACCTACAAAATGGATAAATTCTCCACTATGTTGACTCATTTGGATAGATGGCATAGATATCAAAATGAAATGAATTTCCCTTTAGTATGACTTTCTGGCAAGATTAAACTCCAATGTGGATTAATATCCTAAACTGAGAGCTCTAATTGAACACTGTGAGAGCCGAGCATGAGTCCAAAGTATCATCCCTTCACGAGTCACTGATGAGACTTCATCGTGTGTTGAGAGACCCGGAACATCAACAAGGTAACAGTAGCTATCACTAAATGAAGGCTTGCTGCGTGTCAGGCACCCACATAGCAGGGACACTTGGAACACTGTTTGCCTCACATCCGTTCTTCAGAAAGCCCTTCTCTGCCCTCCCCCAGTCATCCTCAACAGTCTCCTCACTGTACTTACCACCTTGTGGAACCATCTTGTCCCTTGGCGAATTTTCTAGTGTCGTGCAGCTGCCATGAACGCAAGGACCTTTCTGTTGTGCCTACTGCACCCCCTTCAAGCCCAGGACAGTGTGTGGTCCAGAGTAGTGCTCAACGAATGTGTCGAATAAGGAAGTAGGGTGAGAAAGGGCGACACCCTCTGACAGCCGATCCTCACACCCCCAGAGCCAGTGCCTGCTTGCCCAGACTCAGTCACGCTCCCCCAAACTGTATTTCCAGGATTCTGTTTTCCACGGGCTGTATTCAGCCCTTCCCCCTCAGCTAACCTGTTCGTCCCTTTGAGCCAAAATCACTGATTAGTCTTGAGTTTCTTTCACTTCCAATCATGCCAGACCCTGTTCTTCACACTTAACCCTTAAGAAAACATCCTGTCTTCTGCCACGATTTCTGCAGGTGGCTAATATCATTGATTATTTCACTCATTCAACTCTCAGAGGGTAATCTTTTCTTTAATTCAGGTTTCAAGGCCATCTCACTATGGGCTCTTATATATCACTGATTACACCAGGCAGAGTCAAGCAGAGGTGCTGGCCCTGCTCTTTATAGATTCATCTGGAAGCAACGGTGCTGTTAATCTTTGCTGTGTTCATGCTAATAGTGTCTGTCTATAATCAACCTCAATCTACCCTTCATCATGCCAAAAAGATAAATGCCAGACTACAGGAAACGAATGAAAGGCAGCCCTCAAGCCCCAGAAAATCTCCCCATCCATCCCTGCCACGGCCCAAGATCTCCTGATTTAGAAGGTTGATCTCTGCTCTAATTCCTCCTTAGAATGTATTCCAAAATCAAAAGCCAATGGTTACATTTCTCTGCAAAGGAGCAGAAGAAAAATGTTTTGTTTGACACAGCAGCAGTCGAAACAAGACCATGTTTCTATTTTATGAAACCTCTGAGGGCAATTCATTGAGATCTTGACATTTAATATCACCCAATCACCTCTCCAGCAAGATATTTTCTTTGGCACCATTAGCCCCACACACAGACAGAGCCGCTGGCACTTCCTGGGTCTTGTCGTTAGGTGGGCTGCTTTTAATACCCAAGGCAGGATTTGGCAAGAAGAAGCAGCACCTGTTTTATTGAAAGACATCTTCATATTTTATCCTCTGAAAGAGAAATATGCAACATAAATGTCCTTAAGAGATGATTATCGTACATCAAGATGTCCATTCCAAAAGGCATTGTACCAGACGCCCAATCACACACAGTCATACTGTATGGAGGTGACAGATGGAGACTTTGAGCTTTTAAAGAAAACAAATTTGTAAACTCCAAAGTGTCTGTATGCTCCTGGCCAACACATACCAGAGTAATTTGAGTTGTGCCCATTGGCTCAAAAATGCTATTCACACCTCAGAGAGGATCGGGGAAGAAGATGACATACAGGTTCCTTGTTGCTCAGAGTCTGCAAATCGATACACATAGGATACACTATCTCTGCCCAGAGATGTTTATGCTCTGAGTTAAAAGAAAGGATTGAGCACGCAATGTCAATCGACATGTTAATGTTGGCTTCCTGGCATCCAGGGAGATATTAACGTAGAAGAATTTTCTCCTCCACTGTTCAAAAATTGAAACAATTATTCCAGCAGGGGGAGCAGGGAAGTCCAAAATCCATAATGCTTAGTTCTCAGGTACAAAGAAATGAAATCAAAATCCAGGGTGTTTTACTATTACTGCCTATCTTCAACGTAATGGCAATCATCTCCTAAATTCCTGCAGAGTTTGACACTCGCAAGTCTGATTGAGTCCGTTCCTATCTGAAATCCTCGGAAGTCTCCTATTACCTATAGCAGTGGCTTTCCAGTTGCCTCATAAGGCCCCAGTTAAGGTTTCCATGGGGACTGAGGGAGAAGGGTATGGTTCTCTGGCACATCTTCTTGGCTCCAGTCAGAGAGTTTCTCCTGGTGACTTCCCTCTCTCCTACAGTTTCAAGGTTTCTTTCTGTTCCATTTGCCTGGCACGTTCTCCCTTTCCTCTTCTCTGCCACATAGATCTGTATTACTGTTTTAAGATTCAATTCAAGACTGGGCGTGGTGGTTCATGCCTGTAATCCCAGCACTTTGGGAGGCCAAGGTGGCCTTGAGCCCGGGAGCAGCATAACAAGACCTCATCTCTAAAAAATAAAATATAATAAAGTAATAAAACAAATCCAGTATCTGGGAATGAGGCATGCCCCCTGGTACTGGAGTAATTTGTCTTTAAAAAAAAAAAAGATTCAAGCCAGGCTCGGTGGCTCAGCCTGTAATCCTGCGCTTTGGGAGGCTGAGGTGAGTGGATTGCCTGAGCCCGCGGGTTCGAGACCCACCTGGGCAACTTGACGAGACCTCATCTCTACAATAAATCAAAAAATTAGGCGGGCGTGGTAGCGCACGCCTGTAGTTCCAGCTACTTGGAAGGCTGAGGCGGAAGGATCGCCGGAGCCCAGCAGGTCGAGGCTGCAGTGGCTGGGAGCGGCCACCGTACTCCTGTCTGGGCGACAGAGTGAGGCTTCCACTGAAAAAAAAAAAAAGATTCAGTTCAAATGTTGCCTTTTGAGTTCTCCTCCTCCTGCCTCAGCAGCGATCAGCCATATTCTCATCGTGTTTGTGCACGTGTTTATGTCCATGTGTCTGAATCTTGGACCAGTCCACACACTTATAGAATAGACAGTCCTTGTCTTATTTCTTTCCTCCTCTGTTTTCCTCCAGGGCCCGGCATGTGATAGGCGCTCAATAAATATTTGATGGATGGATGCATAGCTCTTCAATTCACCACTGGATAGCAATTTGGCATTTTCCCAAATAGCTTTATTCAGAAGGAATTCAAAGACATAGAGTCACAGTCTCATAACCAACTCAAGCAGTTCTGTTAACAAAGAACATAACTTCTTTTAACTCCTTCAGTTTGGGTCCAAATTTCTTTCTTTTTTTTTTTAAACTAATGATTACCACAACATTAAAAAGAAATATTGTGCAGAGGTCACATGCTGAAAGCCCACAGACAACAGCAGTCTTTTAAATCAGCATGATTTGATTCTGCTAATCTGATGGGGCCACTTCTCCACTTAAAATCCCTATGAGGCACCCTGCTGCCCCTGGGGCCCTGGGGTTCCCAGTGTGCCTCTAGGCTAAGGCCTCCATAGGGCTCAGACTGGGAGGGGAGTGGCTCTGGGCCCCCCACCTGTTGCTCTGGTCCAGGATGTTCTACAAAATCAAAGCGTTTTGTGTTTTAGTTTTGCCTTTTTTTTTTTTAATTTGAATGACTGTAGCTGAGCCTGACTCTCCAGCGCCATCGTTCCCAGCAATGCTACTTTTCCCCACTCATCCTCACCTGCCTGATTCCTCAAATCACTTGAACTTGCAATTCAAAATTCGTCTACAATCCCAGCTCTCTAAAACCGTTTTCACTTTTGTGAGCCCCCTTCCAGTTCCAGAGCACTGCATCCATGTTTTTGTTTGTTTGATTTTGTATTCTGTAGAGACAGGGTCTCGCTATGTTGCCCAGTCTGGTCTCAAACTCTTGGGGATCCTCCCCTCTTGGCCTTTCAAATTGCTGGGATTACAGGTGTGAGCCACCACACCTGGCCTGCATCCATGTTTTTATATAGCTGCAATCATATTGCATATACCATTTTTTATTCTGCTTTCTTCACTTAACACCACAGAACAAATATTTTTCCATTATATGAGACACAATCTTTTATAGTTATCTTTTTAAGTGACAGATTTTTAAGTCAGTAGGCTCTAATTTATTTAGGTCTTCCATTATTGTTACACAGTCTTTTATCTTATACTCTTAGAAATAATGCTGTGTTGTCAGGCGGAGTGGTGTAAGCCTATAATCCCAGCACTTTGGGAGGCTGAGGCAAGAGGATTGCCTGAGCCTGCGGGTTTGAGACCAGCCTGGGCAACATGATGAGACCCTGTCTCTACAATAAATTTTTTAAAAAATAATTAGCCGGGCATGGTAGCGCGTGCCTGTAGTTCCAGCTACTTGGAAGACTGAGGCGGAAGGATCGTGGGAGTCCAGCAAGTCAAGGTTGGAGTGACCGTGAGTGTGCCACTGCACTCCAGCCTGGGCAACAAAGTGAGATTCCAACTCAGGAAAAACAAAGAAATAATGTTGTGTTGAAAATTTTCATACATATGACTTTTTTCTAGCATTAAACATTCTCTTGATTTTAGGAAGTTATATGTAATTGTAGTATTTTGATGAAAATATTGCTCAATATGTTCCTTTTCTTTTCATTTGTTTTATGACTAAAATATGTTAAATATTATCTAGTTGTATCTTTTGAACACTTCCATTGTAATTCTATTTCTTCAAGCTACTAAAAGTTCTTCATAGTTCATTATTAATAGCTCCAAGGTCTGATGCATTCTTGATTCTCTTTTCCTTTGTTTATTCTATGTATTCAAAAGTATGCGTTTAACTCTTTAATTCATACCTGGCACATTTTTAGATAATAAATGGTTTTTAAATTGATAGCAACCCATCACCATTATTAAATGACATCTCCTTTTCCCATTGTTTATCATACTTCATCATATATCAAATATACATCATGTATCATGTATAAATAGGTTCATTTCAGTGCTCCTGAGTCTGCTCTGCTGTTTTATTTGTCTGGTTTTGCACTAGCACTATACTGTTTTACTTATTCTTGCTTTCTAATACGTATAGAGTTTATAGGCTAATCTTTCCCAGTTGGAGGCCTTCTTTTTAAAAATTTTATCGGCTGGGCCTGGTGACTCATGCCCATAATCTCAGCACTTTGAGGCTGAGGCGAGAGAAGTGCGTGAATTCAGGAGTTTGAGACCAGCCTGGGCAACATGGCGAGACCTCGCCTCTACAATAAATAAAAAAATTAGCTGGGTTTGGTGGCACGTACCTGTAGTCCCAGCTACTTGGACAACTGAGGCAAAAGGATAGCCTGAGCCCAGCAGATGGAGGCTGTGGTGACCCAGCCACTGCAGATTGTGCCACTGCACTCCAATCTGGTCAACAGAATGACTCTGACTCAAAACAAATAAATAAATAAATAGTTTTATATTACTCATATTTTGTTTGCCTAATAGGTACTAAAAATCATTTTGTCATGTTCTAAAAAAAAAGTGACAATTTTTATTTAAATTGTATCAATGACTTCTTAAGTCATCGAATACATTCTAAGTATCTTATATTTTTATATTAGACGTGTATGTTTTCTAGCAGTTTGCTGACTGTATATAGTAATGTCTACAATAACATAGTGTATATCGAGAATACAATATATAGGAGTATATTGTGTATAGTAATGCTACTGGCTTTCTTTTTTCTTTTTTTTAATGAGGCGGAGTCTTACTCTGTCGCCCAGGCTAGAGTGCAGTGGCACACTCACGGCCACCGCAGTCTCGACCTGCTGAGCTCAGGTGATCCTTCCACCTCAGCCTTCCAAGTAGCTGGAACTACAGGCACGCGCTACCATGCCCACTTATTTTTTGATTTATTGTGGAGATGAGGTCTCACCAAGTTGTCCAGGTTGGTCTCGAACCCCTGAGCTTAGGCAATCCTCTCACCTCGGTCTCCCAAAGTGCTGGGATTACAGGCTTGAGCCACCACACCCAACCGCTACTGACTTTCAAATTTGAATACCAAATCTGCCCTCTTTCTAAACTTGCTGATTTAGTTCCAAGTGTATGGCAAAGTCTTTGTAAATGTTTTTCTCTTTTTTTTTGAGTTGAAGTCTCACTGTCGCCCAGACTGGAGTGCAGTGGCCGCTTTCGGCCACCACAGCCTCAACCTGCTGGGCTTTGGCGATCCTTCCGCCTCAGCCTTCCGAGTAGCCGGAATTACAGGCGCACGCTACCACGCCCGGCTAATTTTTTGGTTTTGTTTGTTTGTTTGTTTGTTTGAGTTGGAGTCTCACTCTGTCACCCAGACTGGAGTGCAATGGCCGCTCCCGGCCACCGCAGCCTCGACCTGCTGGGCTCTGGCGATCCTTCCGCCTCAGCCTTCCGAGTAGCTGGAACTACAGGCGCACTCTACCACACCCCGCTAATTTTACTAATTTTTAATTTACTGTAGCGATGAGGTCTCGCCAAGTGGCCCAGGCGGGTCTCGAACCCGCGGGCTCAGGCAATCCCCTCACCTCGGCCTCCCAAAGTGCTGGAATTACAGGCTGAGCCACCGAATTGTAGAGATGAGGTCTCCCCTGCCCAGGCGGTTCTCGAACACGCGGGCTCAGGCAATTCACTTACCTCAGCCTCCCAAAGGCACGGGATTACAGGCTGAGCCACCGAGCCCAGCTTTTCTCTTCTTTTTCAGTAATTACTGTTCTTTAAATCTTTTGCAGCTTGCCTAAAGCAATATTAAGTTATAATGGAAGTGACATTCTTGTTTTGTGCCTATTTCTTTAAAGAAAAGCTTTTAGTGTTATTCCATTTTTGGTTCATGAATTAAAATAGGTATCTTCATCAGGTTAAGGTAGTCAGTTGCATTACTCAAAATAAATTAAAGGTTTATCAATTCCTCTTTTTATATATAGTGAAATAGATTGTGTCATCTAATGTTTACATTGATATAATGTTAATCTTTCTTTGTTTTTTAGCATTCCTTGAGTAACCTTGATTAAGATCAAGTTTGTCACATAGTATGAATTAGATGGAGTCCAGTCTTGTCTGTATTTTGTCTGTATTTTAAAATGGTGACACAGCTTGGAAACGATCTGTTCCTTGAGAGTTTGAGGGAATTCATTAGGTCTGTATACTTTACTTTTGAGGGGTATTCTGAATTTGTTTTAAATTTCTGCTTCTGTTACTGTTTTAACAGGACTTTCGACAGGGCTATTTTATATTTTTATTACAAAATATCCATTTATTGAAATGTTTAGTCAATTTGCATGTAATTAGATATAGTATTCCATGTAGGTAGTTTAATTCCTTTTTATATTTCATATATGGAATCAGACCCAAATTCTCATCCAGTTTCCACCACTAATTTAGCTTTGTGACTTTGGCCAAGTAACGTGACTTCTGACATCATTTTTCTTATAAATAGGAGTCATATTTCTTCCATCATAGGGTTGCTATGGAGATTACAGATAATGTATGTAAAGTTGTGGCACAGTGCCTGTCCTCGAGAAATAGAAGATATTACAGCGATATCTTTCCTAATGCTGTTTGTCTCCTTTTTTATTGTTGTTCTTTTGTTATATTTGTATTGGTTGTCTATTTTTCATAGTCTCTTCAGTACTTTCAGAAGCAACATATAAGCAGTGGGGAGCCGCTGAAGGTTTTAGAAGAAAGAGCACTTCTACATCAAGTTCTTGGTAATCAAGTGTGTGAGCTTGATTTGTGGACAGATCATTAGAAGTTAGGTCTATACTGTGAGAAATGACAGAATTGACAAGGGGCCAAGTGAGATGTGGAAGTGTAGTCCTTATATTCAGAGTCAGTGAACACACGCTCCAGAGCTTGGGAGAGCCCCTTTCAAGGGCTTCTGGGAATGGGAAATTGACCAACTGGCCCCCAATTGTCCTGCATCAGCATCTAAGCCTTCAGGGCCTGGAAACAGAGATACTGACAAACACTGTGACCCAGACTGAACCCAGCTTTTGAATGGGACAACAAAATGTGCTTTGTTCATCCTTTTGAAATGGGGCCCAATTATGTTTGATTAATAAATGAAACTCTATGTCCAAATAAGAGAGACACTGTAGAAACATGGTCAGAAAACACTTTGTGTAGGAAAAGGCAGATGAAGTTTTCACAAGGTATTCATTTGCCTGGACCTGGTCTAAGACAGAGAGACATTTTCAGCCTCCAAATCCTTCTCTTGTTTCCTTACTCCCTTTTACTCCTTAAATATGTCTAACTCTCCCGCTTAAGATTTATTTTGGGCTCACTGGCGATGGTTTTGTGTTTATTGTGTCATTTAGAGAAAAAGACACCATTGAAAGCATTCTTAACCTATTTATAAATGTTAACAGAAAAAAATAAGTCGACCCTGAACACCTATCATAATACTAGAAGAAAAGGATTGGCAGTAGCAGGAGACTGCCAGGAGGTGGGTGGGGCACATAAAATCAACCAGGCGTGTCTGATGCCAATCCAGGCAAAGTGAGTGAGGGCCAATGGGAAGCCCAAACCTCACCTATACCAAGACCACTTGTGTACCCAATCCTGACTTGTACCCAATCCCCACATCTTTAAAATAAAAAATAAATATATACATGGAAAAAAAATGTTGGCAGGCAGACCCCTCAGGTCCCCTCCCACGTGGGAGCTTTTCTGTCCTCTCAGTAAATCTTCCTTTAAAAAAAATGTTGGCAATCGTCATTAATCAAAAGATATTTATTGAGCACTTTCTGTGTACAAAGCAGTGTGGTATACACGATGAAGAAAGAATAAGAAAGAGTCCCACGCCTCGGAAATTCTTCAATTCATTTGGAGAAATAGCCAAATAATTGACTAACTATAATGCAAGGGAAACTGAAAGAAATATTAGGATCAGATCATAAGCCACACTCTACAGAAGTACAGATCCATCGGATGGATCAACCAGGACTTTGTGAGCAAGTTGCATATGGGTTGCATCCTGGAACATAAATAGGCTTTTTATAAGCATGGGTTTCCTTAAATTTTTAGGTGAGCCAGCCAATGTACCCATGTGCTATGCCCAGATGTCAGCAAACCCACGTATCTATTATAGGCTATTCTACCAGTCCCATGTGTGCACACAAGCACACAAACAAGATAGAAGTTTATTTTTCTCACACATAACAGCCCAGATGCAAGGCTGGTGGGTCTGTTCCTGTCACTGAGCTCCCACATCTGGGCCCAGGACCTGTGATCTGATTGCTACTTCTAAAATGATTCGAAAGGGAAAATGAGAATGAGGACAAATGGCTTTCATGTAAAAGATGATCCAAAAGTTATTTACATCACTTCTGTTTGCATCACATTGACTAAATATTAGTCACATGGCAACATCTGGCTGCAAGTTATTACCAACAGAAGATAGGGAGAACAGGTATTGGGGACAATTGCTTTTTAGTCACTCTTAACCGTCCCCCCCAAAATAGGTGATGGTGTATGAGATTCAACTCTAAACAATAAAGTTGGTATCTGGGATGGATTATGAATCAACACTGTACATGCAAAGAGTCTTCCTATCTGGGGCTGGGTAGTGAATAATAGGGTACTCTGAACACACCTATAAATATTGAGCTATTCATCCAAACAGATGCAGATAATGTGCAGATGCTGCCCCAACCCCTCCTCCACCCTCTACCCCATGAGGAGAGCTACCTACTTGAATCTCTCATTGGACGGTGATAGAAATGATCAATTGGGTTCACCAGGTGGGATCCTTCTTCTTAGAAATATCTGTTGAGATTCTTTACTATCTTAGTTTGTTTTCTCTTGCTGTAAGAGAATGCCACAGACTGAGTAATTTATCAACAATAGACACTTACTTGGCTCACAGTTCTGGAGGCTGGGAAGTCCAAGAGCATGACACCACCATCTGGTAAGAGTCATCTCATATCAGAAGGTAGAAGTGAGTGTCTGAGACAGAGAGATGCACCAGATACCAAGCTCACTTTATAACAATCCACTCTGCCAATAAGCAGTCCACTGTCACGATAATGACATTGATCCAATAATATCCCAATTATCTCTTATCAGACCCTACTTCCCGACAAGACTACTAGAATTAAGTTTCCAACACAGGAATTTTGAGGGGACACATTCAAACCATAGCACTCACTCTGAACATACAAAGACCACAAAAGAATTAGTTAATAGGGAATGAGCTAAATCATTCAGTCAACAGTTTATCACCCATACTATAAATCAGATCTAACTTGAGAGTTAAAAGCATTACTATGAGACAGGCCTAAGAATAGCATCAGCCTAGCCAACCAACCAACCCCACCTTACTTCTCCTAGATGTAAGGCGGCATGTGTCCTAGGAGTTCACTGGGATTTCTTTTGCTTTCTTCCTGGTTCTGAGAAACTCACGGATTCATTTTTGCATCCCACTCCAAAGCAAGTCAGATGGTCATCTTGCTTATATCAGAGCTAATGCTTCTGTGGTGAGAGCTCTGTTTCTGCCTGCAAGTGCTCACTGTTCAGTTGTTTCCGCCAGCACCAATATTTGTTTCATGGGTCTAAAAATGCCCCTATTCCTGCCTGCTTTATATATTGGGGTTCTGAGAATAGTTTTGTTTATAAAAATGTGTTCTGTTATGTTAAAAGAGAGAGAGAGATTGATAACTATTAGCTTAAGAGATTCCTTGGGTTTAGTGCACAGCTAAATCTTGCTCTCTCCTATATTTTTACAACTATTTTCAAGAAATAAATGATCTTTCCACTGGCTCTTAAGGGATAATTTTGGTAATAAATTTGGGGAAATATCTGAAATGGAATAAGGGTATTATAACTCTAGACTTCACTTATTGTTGATTCTCTTTAGCTTTTTTATTAAAAAGAAAGGATGAAAAAACACTTCTATACTGAAGACACAGAATAGAATGGCATGGAAAGAAACATGCATTTTCCATTCAAAAAGACTTGCATTTAAATATCATCTCTGCCACTAATTAACAAAATATTGAGTTCTCTGAGTCTTCATTTTCTTGTGTCCAAAATAAAGACAATAATAGTTCCTGCAATACAGTGCACCTATGAATATTAGGTTAGCTAATTTATGTAAAGTGCTAAGCACAGTACGTAACACTGTTTATAACTATTATTTATTGAATCCTAACTATGAGGCAGGCGCTATCTAGGTCAGTGGTTCTCTCTTGGGGACTTGTTAGAACTGCAGATTTTCCACCAGGCCCCACCCCAGACGCACTGAATCAGAAAAGCGAGGGTGGGGCCCAGCAATCTGTTTCCCAAGCCCTCTCAGTGATTCTGATCCACACTAAAGTTTGCAAGCCTCAGGTCTAAGTGTCCAAGAAATTGAAAATACGATGATCACATCCACATTGCACCGCAGCTAATAACTTGTGCTGAAACAAATACAGATATGCCGCCTTCCATTTTGTTTGATGATAGCCCCAGGATCTTCACTGACTTAGTCACGACTGTGATATTTGTGGCTCTCAGAACTGTTCCTTACAAGGAGATGGAAGATAGGAGACTTGGGAAAGCCACATATCTAACCTCCTCCTCCCTCCTGGGTCTTCTCTCCCTCCCCTAAGAGTCTGCATCCCGTCTGTGTCAAGCAGCTTGTGAAATACCTGGTGAGAACTCAGCCACTCCAGAAAAAATGAATAGCTCCTCCTTAGTGCAGGCCCAGCACCTGAGGCCAATGTCTCCCTGGCTTGTCATTATGTGTTCCCATCTGTCCCCCTGTTAAAATATGAGGTCCCTGTGGGAAGAAACCATGTCTTAATCATCTGTGTCCCCAGCACCCAGTACCTATAGTAGACACCTAATAAATGAGTGGTGAATGAATGAAGTGTCAGCCCCAAATCAGAAGGGCATTTGTTCCTGGAGCATTCAGGTGTTAGGCATGCCCTAGCAGCCAATATATTTCTGGCTCTGGTGACAAGTAGGCAACAGGATTGCCCAGAGACCCATGAAATGTTACCTGAGCCATGCCTCCATCCATCCATCAGCTCCGTTCTATGCCACAAGGAAGGCTGTGTGACAGTCTCGTGGCAGATCGGAACCACATTAGGAACAGCCTAGAAAAGCAAACTGCAAATATCCATTTCTTTTCTCTGTCATAATTTGTTTTCCCAGTTGCTGGAGAGGTTGAAATGAGCTCTGTCTGTTGACAATTTGGATAGAATAACTTTTCTGTTTCATGATTTCTGAACAGTGAAGGACTGAATTCTGCTCTGGGCTGTGGAAAAATAACAAAGCACTCGGTGGGGTAGGTGGGAACAGAGCATGGTTTTAGCTGAGGAAGAGTTTGGCCCTGCTCTGGGGCAGTCTCTGAATGTATTTCTGCCTTCCAGGTCTTTTCAGGTCGGATGTGTTCAGAAAGTCATCCTTCTCACTACCCTGTCCCCCACCCTCTGCCACCTATGCTGGGAGCCATTCACCTAACCCACTTAGAAGAACCAGAATGAATATAGATTTCTTCTTCCACACATTAATTTCTGGAACCAGCCTATTTCTCCTCATTGCATTGTTCCTACCTGCTGCAGTCACATTCAACTGTATTAAAAAGCAGCAGGGAATTCATTCTTGGCTGGAAATGTTTGACAATTAAATTCAAACTATGAGGGAAAAGTTATCCTGGCTCCATTCTCTCTCTGATGCATTGGGCTATGGTGAGGGGCCTCCATAAAAGGGAAAGCAGGTACCCTCCAAGAGTCGTAGGGGAACAAGAATCAGTGCAGAAGTGACCCTGAGATCTGGGTTATCAGAGGGTTATGGACAAATTCTAATCCTCACCAGTAGGATGCATCCTCTAAAGTTGAATGTTTGCTATCAAACTGTCACCTACTTATGTCATACTGTAGCCTGGCTGAAGAAAGAAGATGTCGGTAGAAAGGAGTGGTCTGCATGGAAAGAGAGAGGGAGTTTGTCACGGTCTTCTGTGCAGTCTAAGGGAAAGGATAGCATGACCAGATGACATGATATGTTGATTTGCAAGGCAGGTCTATCCCCATAATGGAGGCACATGCATTTGACTTAGCTCCATGACTCTGTCCACTAAAACCATTCAACTAGGTTGGGCACAGTAGCTCATGCCCAGCACTTTGGAAGGTCAAGGCAGGAAGATTGCTTGAGCCCAGGAGTTCAAGACCAGCCTAGGCAAGATAGCAAGAGCTCGTCTCTACAAAAAATTAGCCAGGTATGGGGGTGCACACCTGTGGTCTCAGCTATTCAGGAGACTGAGACAAGAGTATCCCTTGAGTCCAAGAGTTTGAGGCTGCGGTGAGCCATGATCGTACCTCTATACTCCAGCCTGGGCAACAGAGTGAGACTCTGACTAAAAAACAATGACAAGCCATTCAACTAAGTCCCTTTGCTTCAACTCTGTGCCTCCCAGGCAGTATTCGGTTAAGATAATGGCTTTTCAAAAAGACTTCCCTGCACGTGGAGGCTGTGCTGCCCAGAACCCTTAGTTTACATAAAGTCCACTTGGCTTTTCTATTTCTTGCTGTTGAGCGTGTCTTCTACATCGTGAGAGCCTGGGTAGTGTGAGCCAGTCCCCTTGGTTAGTCTCCTCTGCACATACCATCAAAATCAAGGTCTTGGACCAGTAAAGGATAGAGCCACACTCTGGACATGGTCCAGCCAGCATCCCAAGCAACAAAGTTCTTGAATTCAACTGTAAGCAGGTGATGCTTTTTCCCTATCTCTGTCTTGAGAGAGCCAGTATTAAAGTTAAATAATAACCAAAGTCTTTTTTTAAAAAAATTCTTACTAAGGTGACATTGTTAGGTTGTTTTGAGCAATCCTTTGAAGTGGTTTTCCTCCCAAATTTTCTAATTTGTGTTCATTACATATTTGAAGAGAAATTCAAATTGCCTGATAATAGAAAATGAAAACATGGCAAGCTATAAACTCTGACCTTAAAAAAGTCTATAATGTAGCGTCATAAAATATAATTAGAACTCCATTTCAACATCACATTACAGATCTATGACTTAAAGGTAATTTCTGTCATTTGAAAGTGATGGTGAGCTGATGGCTGAATTGGATTCTTAGGAGAAAAACAATTTCTCCTGCATTAGGAGTTATTAGTTTAATTGAATAATATCTGGATCACACTGATGGTAATGTTAATGTTATTACCCATTATCTTGGTGATGTTCATACCACCGTTTCCAGGGAAAATATAGCCCATTAAATGGACAGAAGGATTAAAATAGAAAAAAAAAAAAACCTTGAAAGCTTTTCATGGCTCATTATGCCAAGGTCAGGACGAAGGAATGGCCCTGACCTTGAAATGGGACAGAGGACCCAGCCTGGGCTAAATGCCTAAAAGAATTTCAAGAGAAATCCTTTCAGCCATGGCAGAGTGCATTGGTTTCTTAAACAACATGTCATTCTGAACGTTAGTATTCATTAACTTATTCATTTATTCACTTACCCATTCCTTCATTCATTTGACTAACCCATTCATTCATTCAACCAACATATTTTGTGCACCTTCCTGAGACCATGAATGGTGACAGATCAACAAAGATGATTTAGTTAAGGGCATGATGAAGGCTTATTGAGAACCTACCGTATCACAGACATTATAGTGGGAGCTTCCAGGCAGTATCTGATTTATTCTTCACTAGAACCCATAAGGTAGGTAGAGTTATTCCATCCATTTTATACATGAAGAAACTGAGGGTCAGACAGGTAAAATGACTCACCCAAGACCTCACAGTTAGAAAGGGAAAGAGTCTGAATTAAAACCTAGGCCTGTTTTATTTCAAGGCCTGGGCTGTTTCCACTATGCCTAGATTTGGACTTAGGACACAAACACATTTTTTAAAAATTATAATAGTGTGATAAATGTATACAGCCATATGGAGCAACAGAGCTGCAGTAGTGGAAGCCAGATTCCCACTCTGGGTGGACTCACTGACATTTGGGATCATAGGAAATGCCTGGGTGGTCCTCATCTCTCCTCCAATGCTTCTCCCCTTCCTTATCCCCATCACACAGCTCTCCCTCCATCTCCTCCTTATCAAAAGCCTGGCTCTGCCCTTCTCCCCAGTCCTCCCAAGTGAAGGGTATTTGTTCTTCCACACTGCACATAACTCAGGGCAAGAGGGTGGGTCAGGATCCAGCTCCTTCGCAACGCCTCCTCACAGCTCATCTTATAGAAAGAACCCTGCTCCTCTGAGGCTCCCAACCCCCAGCCATACCAGCCTCTGTCCTCCTGGTCTTTGCCATCTACCAGCCTCCTGGTCACTCCTGGCCTTCACCGAAGAGTGATCCCAGGGCTCTGAGATCACTGTCTTGTCCAGCCCAAGTCAGCGGCTCTTACTGAGACTAGGACCCCTTTCAACTGCTGTGGGTTCTAGAATCACGTTGCTCCCTTAAGATGTATTACTGTCCTGTGAAGTCAGTCAGGAACTCAATGGCAGGTGATACAATGGGCTAAGGCCTTTTCAAGGGAATGTATCTGATAAAACTTTGCATACAAAAACTAATTTTCAAACCCTGCTTTTTCCATGGTAACATTTCGTAATTCCTTCCTTGTTTTGTCCCTGCACCACTACCTCCTTACCATCGTAACCCAGGTCCCACCAAGCTATGACAGGTGACAAAGGCCTGATTAGGAAATCTATATCCTCGTAGGTTGCACTTTGTCATCTTCTTCTTGAGTTGTCTTTAATATCCTGAGACATACAACAAAGGTTCCCACATGCTGTTCCATTGACCAGAACCACCTCGAGAACATTTTTTAAAACTATAGATTTCTGTGCTTCACCTAGAGATTCTAATTCAGTAGCTCTGAGGTGTGACCTGAACATAATTAGATTTCAAAAGTCTTCAGCCAAAAAAAAAAAATTAATTAAAATAAAAATAAAATCTTCAGCTGATTCTGAAGCACAACAGCCGCTGTCCTTAAATCTGATGCTCTCTACATCTTGACACCAAGTTGAGTGGCTTGAGTCCTTCCCCATCCATGTGTTCACTATCGTTAAGTCAGAAAGATACTTCCAGCCTCCAGCTTCAGGCTGCTCTCCTCCTTCCTACCACCAGTAATATGCTAGTAAATGTTTAGCAATGGGCTCTCAGGAAAAACACACATGTATCCTGCCTGATCTGTGGAGTTTGCCAGTTTCCATGGCGTAAACACTCCCACCATGGCCAATTTTAAACTTCTAATGTGATGTCCCTGAGCATGGAGTTGGTGAAAGATGTATATAATCAACTATCAGGAGCCACGTGTCACCTCTAGCATATCACTGTACCAACCACCCTTTACTGAGTCCCAAAGATCAAACAAAACAGAAGTCTCTCTGAGAAACAGAGATCTCCCCACATTCTAAAACACAACCAGAGCCTCTCAGAAGTCAGGTTGCCTTCATTAAAAAAAAAAAAAAAGCTCTTGGTATAGTAAAAAGTGGGGAAAAAATGCTATTACAGGATTGGTAAAATTGGGAAGATGCTTTAACACCAAAATACAATGCAATAAAATTGTACTAACCTCAAGACAATTTGCAAGAATTATAAAAATATTCATTTATACTTCACCATAGATGGAGTCCATCAGTAGAGGACATGTCAAGAGAAGTGAGATGAATTTCTTCAGCAGTTCTGTTGGTGTTTCTCTGTGACTTTGGAGATAATGCCAGAGTCTTACCTGAGACTTTTGTGGGTGTGAAAACTGGGGCAAAAGCCCTGAGTGCCGTCTCCACCTTCCACCTCCCACCCTCACCTTGTTTCCAATTCACGAGAGACCCTGGACATAGCTGTCTCCCTCCTTGCCTTCTGTTCTTTGCCTCTCAAGAATTTACAAAGTCAGGTGCCCCGCCACTGGGTCTTATCTGGGTCACAAAATAACCAAGTGACAAGAATTAAATATAACAAGAAAACACTGGGGTGTCTAGCTCCCTTCTGCACCACTGAGGATCAGCAGTTAGTTACTAATGACTGGCTCTTTCATCTGGCTCCAGTCTGGCAAGAGATCTGGCGGAGAATTCTTTCTGGCTTTCATTTTCCTTATTTCTTTGAGCCACTTCTGGCAGGAACATTATAAGCAAATCAAGTTTTGATCCGTTGAAGCCTATTTGAAAGCTCTAGGAGCTGCTGCTGATTCATTCATTTATTAAACAAACATTTATTTAATACCTCCCTTGTGCCAAATCCTGTACTAGACAGTTGGGAAGAGGGATCTAGAGATGAGATGAATAACACACAGTTCCTTGCCTTGAAGCACGCATAGTGGAGGAGGGGGATAAATGATATGTAAGTGGGTAACTGCAGTTCAGTGAGGCAGATCCCATGACCGAGGTCAATAGAGGGTATGGTGGAAGCACAGAGGGGGGCAGGTGCTCTAAACTGTGTGACCAGGAAAGGCTTGAACTGCATTCTAAAGGATGAGTAGACATTACCAAGGTGAGAAAGGTTTAAAGACACCTCCAAGAGATGGTGATTTATGCAAGTGTACAGAAGATTTTTTTTAAAACTTAAAGATATCTGGGCCAGGCGCAGTGGTGCATGCCTATAATCCCAGCATTTTGGGAGACTGAGACAAGAGGATCACTTGAGGTCAAGAGTTCAAGACCAGCCTGGGCAACATAGCAAGATCTCCTCTTTACAAAAAGTCAAAAAATTAGTCAAGCATGGTGGTGCACACCTGTAGTCTTAGCTACTCAGGAGGCTAAGGCAGGAGGATCAACTGAGCCCAGGAGTTTGATACTGTGGTGAGCTGTGCTAGTACTCCAACCTGGGCTACAGAGTGAGAATCCAGACTCGAAAAAAATAAATAACAAAAATAATAAAAGGCATTCTGGTTCAAGAAACTGCAAGTAGTTGAGGAGGATGGCAAGTATCCTAAACCTAATGACTATGCTTTGATATCAGAGGCCCTTGGGCACAAATTCTAACTCCTCTGCTTATCAGCCACATGAAAGGGAATGAATTGTTCAGCTTCTCTCAGCCTCCGTTTCCTTATCCATAAACCCCGCCTTATAAGACAGTTCATATGCAGAGGGGAACGTGCATGTACCATGCTCATACCTGGTTTGGTGATGAGGATGAAGGTGAGGATGATGGCAGCTGGAACCAAGGGTTCCCACAAAGGTGAGGGGCAGGAGGAGCTGTGAGTTTAGAGAAGTAGCAGGGCCAGAGGGTGAACCCTTGTGTTTCATGCTGAAAAAAAAAAAAATGTGGACTTCATCGCCAAAGCCAAAGAATTTCAAGCAGTGGAGTGACCTGATCAAGTGTATGTTTTAGAAAGTTCCCTCTGATGGGTTGGTGGCAGGGGAGTAAAACTGGAGGCAGAAACCAAGTTAAGAAGCTCTTGCACGAAGGCAAGGGCACAATGAAGGTGACGTGGTGGGGATGGAATAGCCAGGGCCTCTTCAGAGTGTAGCTAAGGAAGGCATTCCTTAAGATTTCTCATACATAGATGTGAATTTCCCTAAGCCAGCTCTGCTCACTCACAGCAGGGCCCAGCTGCATGGAGGAATGTAGTATCCAGGCACCTGTTATCATTGGAATCAGGTTGCTTTGTTGATTCTATGATTGTCACACTCAGGCAACCAAAGTGTCTTTTGTGGCTTAACATGTAAAAAGTAACAGCGATCATCTGGGAATGGTGGGATTATACATTGTTTTTATATTATTCTTTTTGCCTATCTCTATTTTCAAAATGTTCTACAATGAACACGTTTTATGATAAGGAAAAAATCCTGTCACAAACATTTTGAAAATAGAGATAGACAAAAAGAATAATATAGGTAGTTCGCCCTCCTTTCTTTCTGCCTCCACTGCCACCATGGTGCCCATGAAAAAACTTGTAGAGAAGGAGGGCTAAAAAAAGAAGCAGATTCTGAAGTTTGCTCTTGATTGTACCAACTCTGTTGAAGATGGAATCATGGATGGAGCCAATCTTGAGCAGTTTTAGCAAGAGAGGATCAAAGTGAAGGGAAAAGCTCGGAATCTTGGTGGAAAGGTTGTAACCATTGAAAGAAGCAAGGACAAGATCACTGTGACCTCTGAGGTGCCTTTTTCCAAAAGATATTTGATATCTCACTAAAAAATATTTAAAGAAGCATAATGTACGTGATTGGTTGCACATAGGTGCTAACAGCAAAGAGAATTACAAATTACACTACTTCCAAATTAACCCAGAGAAGAAAAGGAAGATGAGGATTAAAATTTCTTTATCTGCAGCATTTTGTATGAGTTCTTGAATAAAAGTTGGGAACGAAGATACAAAAATAAAAATAAAAACAAAACTATACATAGCTTCACTCTAAACAGTAATCCTCTCCTTACTTTATCTGAGTAAGGAAATGCCCAGTTGAATTAGAAATGAGGGAAAGATTGTTGATAGGATCCAACTTCAAACTTCTAAACTATTTATTTTCTTACTTTTGCTTTGAGAGATTGTGCAGTGCCAATGAAGACAGACTGAAGATGCATGAACAGTCTTGAGTTTGAAAAATAGTGATCTTTTTATTGTTACAGCTTCAAGCATGGATTATTTACACAATTTATATTTCAGAGAACCTCAAGTACAGGAAAATTGCCCAATAGTTGGAGATAATTGTATTATTGATATTCTCTTTTTAAAGAAAATAAAACATCAGAGAGAGAAGTACAAATGACAATAATATCATCACAGTCAGCCTAGATTGTAAAAGTAAGGAATTGAAGGTGGACTCTGGTTTAAGTATGTGAAGTTGCAAGAGAATTACAGACAGAGGTCTAACTACTGAGATTCTTCAGGACCATGTTCCAAAAGCATTGAATTCTCATGCCTAAATCAAATATTCGTGGAGTCTCCTTAGATAGACATTGTTTGCATCATTAGGCCATCTTCCTGGGAGGTAGCATCTTGATTACAGTTTTCAATTTGGATTTTTTTTAAAAAACAGTAATAATAATAATAATAATGACAACAATAGTTCACATAGTCTTATGGTTCATAAAGTGTCCTAATATTTAATGTTCATGATGCCAGGTGAAGTATACCTTGTTGCTCCATGGGCTCTTTGACATCACAACAAAAAAGAATTGCAGAGAGAATCCAATATATAGTTTAAGACAGAATGTATTAGAAAGAAAGAGGCATGCTCAAGAGAGAGCATGGGCCCCTTACAAGAGGGCATACGCTTGCCTTTGACAAGAAGTGATGACTAAGCAACCCATGAGCTAAGAGCAGAGGGCTGCAGGTATCTGGCCACAAGTTTTGAGTACAATCTCCAAAACTTTTAGGGTCACAAGGACCTTCTAAATAATGAAACTTACTGTCTCACTAGATTCTTAGTGTATTATATCTGTGTTTTGGGTAATTCCCTATTGTTTCTGTGATTCACTGTACTGGTAGTTTCACATTTCAGCCACAAGGTGGTCAGGTCTGTTATACCTGGTATGTCAGTTGAAGGTCATGTTCAGAAAAATGTCTGAACACTTACCCTGTTCTAAATCAGATCTGTCTGAGACAATCTACCTAACTACTTAACTTTGCTAACTATGTCTGCCTCACTTACAGCTTCAAATGTCTGAGTTAACTTTATTTCCATTTTAGAGATGTAGAAGTTCAGGCTTGGAGAAGTTTACTGACTGGCCTGAGGTTACACAGCTCGGAAGTGGAGAGACGGGATTCATATCGGCTCTTCAGACTTGAATGGCTATGCCCCTTCTACTTTTTCTAATGACTGGTTTTAGATATAGATGCTCCTCAACTTATGATGGGGTTATTTCCTGATAAGCCCATTTAAGTTGAAAATATCATTATGCGGAAAATGGGCATTTTTATAAAACATGATGGGATGCGAAAACATAAAATGCAATATCCAAAAAAACGTTAACAACACCCTACACTGTAAAGTATTCATTGTTTAGCCTTGCAATTGCATGACTGACTCGGAGGTTACATCGTGGCTAAATCAAATAAGAGAGTATCGTACCACATACTGGTAGCCCCAGAAAAGAGCAAAATTCGTAGGACATTTTCTAGTGAATGCACATTGCTTTCACACCATCATAAAGTCGAAAAATCATTAAGTCAAACCATAATAAGTCAAGGGCTGTCTTCATTTTATTTTCATGAGACTCACTAATCCAAAGGACAGGTAGGGCCCATGGGAATTCTACTAGTTCCTACTACCATTGTAACAAATAAACACAAAGACAACAGAAATGCATTCCCTTATAGTTCTGGAGGTTAGAAGTCCAAAATTAGTCTTACGGGGCTAAAATTACGGTGTTGGCGGAACTGGTCCTTTCAGAAGACTCCAGAAGGCCCCTCCCAGCTTCCGGTCAGTGGCTGCTGGCATTCCTTGGCTTTGGGCCACGTAATTCCAGTCTCTTCTTCCATCCTCACACTGCCTGCCCCTCTTCTTTGGTCAAATCTCGCTGTGCCTTCCTCTCAGAAGGACACCTCTATTTAGGGCCCACCCAGATAATCCAAGATAATCTTCCCATCACAAGATCATGAATTTAACTGTATCTGCAAGGTCCTTTTATGTAAGGAGAAATTCACAGGATTTCAGGATTAGGATGTGAATATCTTTGAGGACCATTGTTCAGCACCCCCACAGGAATATTTTTTTCATTTATTGAGTGGTCCCTGAAAGCAAAATTCCCTGAATTTAAATTTAAACCATAGCTCTTCATAGTTTTCCATTTTTAACCTTTCACTTTTGTGTGCCTTAGGGCTTTAGTATTTGCTTGCTTGCTAGCTTTACTAGCAAATTGAGCTTTGACTCTCTGTTGAAAGTAACTTAACCAAAACCCATCCTCCTGCTGCCTGTCAGGGATGGATACAGGCAGCTGGATTTTTCCAGGCCAGCCTTGGAAAGAGCTTACAGAGAGGTGCATTCTTTACTGTTAGACCTCTCCTGCCTGCTGTCATTTATTGAGCACTTACTGCGTGTCAGGAACTGTGGACTCATTCTATATGCAGTAACAGCTCATCTGTATCTTGCAAACAAGCCTGTAAGGTAGATGTCATTATCCCTGTTTTACAGATGAGAAAATCAAGACTCAAAGAGTTAGGTAGCATGCCCAAGGTTGTACAGTTAAACCACACAGCCTCTAAAACCCAGGTTCTTAATACCATGCTATTGCAAATTGGATAATTCCCAAACCTCAGTAATGTATGAGCCTCTTTTAAAGGGCGAAGACAAGCTCATAAACCCACAAGGTCAAGTTATAATTATTTTCATCATCGTATTATTTAAATATGTGCAAAAATAACTAGATATTAACTCCTTATGCCTATAGCTCTCATAAGACTATAAAAACAAAATGATACGAATAATACCACAAGTAAAACTACAAACACTTTAAATGCTAATTAAGAGATTGCTTTAATGTGATGGGTGATGCTGTTTTGCTGAAATTAAATGACTACTCACAATTTAGAAGCAGTGCTGACTGTCCCGGATCCTTCAGA
This sequence comes from Cephalopachus bancanus, assembly GCA_027257055.1. Classification (NCBI taxonomy): domain Eukaryota; kingdom Metazoa; phylum Chordata; class Mammalia; order Primates; family Tarsiidae; genus Cephalopachus; species Cephalopachus bancanus. The sequence goes on along the minus strand of JAPVLO010000289.1, from coordinate 3,118,804 downwards.
GGTAGGTGTGTGTCCACCAGGGTCCTTTGAGCTAACTTCTCTCTCCCACTATTCTTGCAACCATCACCCACACGTTCTTCAGAGAGCAACACACATATGCTTTGGGCTTTACCTGATGAAAAGTCTCTGATTTGTTAACTCAGCCTCTCTTTTTTTCCCACTGCCTGTAGCAGCAGGGATCTCTAGGAAACAGACTCTGAGACTAGATTAGGGCGCAGAAAGTCAGAGAATGTTCTTGGGAACCATGCCTGAGGGAGGCAGAAAGGGACAGAGAGAGTTGACTTGGCCCAACGAAGGCCTCTGCCAATTCACTGGGCTGGTGGCTCTTCAGAGTTGCCAGGCACCAACCTTTGTGTCCCTGGATGACCCTTGGATGAGGGCCGCTCTGGGATAGGAGGCTTGACTTCTCATGAGGCTGTTTTATCCAGCCAGTGCCAAAGAACTGACAGCCAAGAGCCACCTTTTAACATCATTCCTGCAGCTAGGAAATATGTCCTTCACTCCTTGAAGAGGGACCTGGGCAGAGCATCATGGCATCCACCACATCAGCCCACCAGTAAAGTTGTGAAGGCAACAGAGGGGTGTAAACACAAATGCATCCCAGCCACTGAAATTGCCCGGCAGTGCTTGACTAGGCCTTTGAGATGATCCGTAATAGACTTACACTGACTTTTTAAATGCTCACAAAAATATTCTAAATTCCCATAGAGAATAAGAAGACCCTAACAACATAATCACAGACTCCCGGGGTTCTTCAGAACTTACTCAGAAGAAGATGAAGTTTAGGAGGCATTTACTCTGGTCACACAGTTATATAAATACTTCTTTGGGTGGCAGTAATAACAATGGCCACATTCTCTCACAATCCACATGTCACGTTTGGGAACAAAAACCTTCATTTATTGAACACGTATCCAAAACATGTGATCAAGCACTTACTGTGAGATGGGTACTTTGCTAGACACTTTCCAGGGGGGACGATATAGCCAAATAATCATGCAAATAAAAGATGAGTTGAGAGTTTGAGGGCATCAAGAAAGATTTTCAGAAGGAGAAGGACTTGAGCGGACATGAGCATTTCAGACGAAGGGATTCAGTGTAAAAGGACAAAAAGTCTTGAGATCCCTGGGCGTGACAGCGTAGGAGATCTGGCCAAAAGGTGTGTCGGGCAGTAGTGAGAGATTACACTGACAAAAGGCAGTGGAGAACCTGTCCATAGAGCCAAGTCATCAGAGGTAGCCTTTTCATTATGATTCACCTGGCCCATTACTTACACCATCTCATTTAATCCTCATGCACTATTATTAACCCACTAGAAGACAATATCCAGAAGGGCAAAATGTTGTCCATCTGGTTTACTGCCCTATGCCCAGAGCTCAGCACAGTGTCAGATCCACAAAGGAGCTCAATGAAATGTATTTTACAGATAAAGAATTGGGCTCTGGCTAGGCACGGTGGCTCAAGCCTGTAATCCTAGCACTTAGGGAGGCCAAAGTGAGAGGATTGCCTGAGCTCACCGGTTCGAGACCAGCCTGGGCAACTTGGCGAGACCTCATCTTTACAATAAATCAAAAAAATTATCTGAACATGGTGGCATGTGCCTGTAGTTCCAGCTACTTGGAAAGCTGAGGCAGAAGGATTCACCTGAGCCCAGCAGGTTGAGGCTACAGTAGCCGTGAGCATGCCGCTGCACTTCAGCCTCTGGGCAACAGAGTGAGACGCCAACTCAAAAAAAAAAAAAGAAAAGAAAAGAAAAAAGAATTGGGCGCAGAGAAGACAGTAACTTCTCCAAACTCCCACATCACACAAGTGACCAAGCCAAGGTTTGACCCTCAGTCTGCCTTAACTCCTGCTCCATGCTGCCACAATGATAACTAAAAGGGGATTTTCACAGTCAGGGAAACTTCTCTTACCATGAAAAGCCTGGAAGAAGTCAGCCTGTGTCTGTGAGATCTCAGATTCCTAGTGGGGACAACCCTCAGTGTCAGCTGCAACACAAAACTTCACCTGTTATCTCCCAAGTGTCTCCTGAAACCTCAAATAGGTGGGGTTCTCGGGAATGAAAAGGGTTAAGCTGTTACAGCTTATGAGAGCTGTTACTTTGCATTTAAATAGCACGATTGAAGAAAGCATCGTTCCCAGGAACCTTATTTGCTCCTAACGTGCTGAGCACCTTAAGGCATTCTTCTCCCCTGGTTCGGGTCATTTGCAGCTTCATTAATTAATAATTCGAAAGCTTTTTATGGAAATCCATTGATAAAGGGAGATGATGAAGTGAAATGTTATATTTAAGGACCCAGTAAAACCAGCCACCAGTATAACACCTGGGTCAGAAGCTTCTTCTAGGGAAAGAGGAGATATTGGTGTGCAGATGAATTCTCATTTCTTTTGAAACTGCTTTTATTTTAAAGATACTCCTTGCCTAACAGGCTTTAAAATCATCAAGAAGCCTGGGCAACATAGCGAGGTCTCATCTCTATAAAAAATAAAAATAAATTAGCCAGGCATGGTGGCATACGCCTGTAGTCCCAGCCACTTGGAAGGCTGAGGCAGGAGGCTGAAGTGGGAGGATTGCCTGAGCCCAAAAGATTAAGGTTGTAGTGAGCATTGATCATGCCACTACACTTCAGCATGGTTGACAAAGTGAGATCCCAACTCAAAAAAAAAATCACCTAGTAAAGAAACCATCAACTTTCTTGTGAAGTCTACCCTGACTGTGGCTCTTAGTCCTTCTGCCCACCCTCCTGACTGCTGCCTTGACTTGGAGCCCAGCAGCTCTAGACGTCTGCCCCACTCCCCTCCACAGCAGAGGCAGCCTCACACAACGCCCAACTCAAAAGACTTCATCACCATCCAGTTGGAAAAACCACGAGCAACAGCCTTGGATGGGGCCTTTTCTTTGTTATTTGCATTTTTCTTTAATGGCAGTATATTCACATGGTCTGAAATTCAGAAGATAGATAAGGGTGTGCAGTGAAAAGTCTTACCCTTTTCCTTCCTCTCTAGTTACCCAGTTCCCTTCCCCTGAGGCAACCCACCTTTGATAAGTTCATATAAATCCTTCCAGAGATACTTTGTACAATAGAAATATACATACACACAATTTTCTTTATCCTTGCCATTTATTTGCACAATGGTGGACAGATTATTATAGAAACAGATTACTGAACAGACTGCTCTGCACCTTGCTTTTAAAATTTAATGTATCTTACTCTTATTTGTGACATGGCTGTCTTAGTGATGAACCCAAAAACCATACAGCAGTGTAAAAAAAAAAGATACAAATATATATATATATGCATGCCTGTGTCTGTGTGAATTATGATCTCAACTGTGTGACAAAGCAAATGAATATTGCAATTGATGATAGTTGCTGGGTAAGGATGGCAGGATTATAGGTCATTATTTTTGCTTCTCTCTCTCTCCCACCCCTACCTTTTTCTCTCTCTTACTTTCTAAAACATAGTTGTTATTTTTCAAAATTCTAAAGACCTCATTTTCACACGTAAGGTATATTTTCATTTTGGTAGAGTTCCTCCTTGGCCCTTTTCATATGCATTAGCCCCTGTACCTTAAAAATCCTCGAGGCCCTTAATCGAGGAAGGCCTCCTCTACCACTCTATCTAAAATTGCAGCATCTGTAATCCCAGCACTTTGGGAGGCGGAGGCGAGAGGATTGCCTGAGTCCAGGAGTTTGAGACCCACCTGGGCAACTTGGCAAGACCTCGTCTCTACAATAATAATAAAAGAAAATTAGCTAGGCATGGTGGCGCACACCTGTAATTCCAACTACTTAGAAGGCTGAGGCAGAAGGATCGCCTGAGCCCAATGGGCCATGAGTGTGCCACTGCACTCCAACCTGGGGAACAGAGTGAGACTCTGACTCAAAAATAAAATAAAATTGCAGCATCACTCCCTCACCCCTCCCTGCTTTATTTTCTCAGAGAACCGGTTGTCCTCTTCTGACACACTGGATAGCTGTTCACTTGTCAATATCTGCCTCCCGCTTTGAACTGAAAGCTCCCTAGGGACAGGGATGGGCGTGTCTGTTGTTAGGACTCTATCTCTGGCATCTGGGGCGGAGCCTGGCATGGACTAGGGGCTCCATAGATCGTAACTGGATTAATGCATCCTCGAATCAGCCCCCACAACCCAACTCACGCTCACTCATGCACCTAACAGGTAACCAGAGCATCCACTACCCCCTCCTGTGCCCCTCCCCCACCTCCCTGCCTTCCTTCTCGCACCCTCCTACAATGCTGGAAGATCACCCCTTCCTCGTGGGCCTCCGTCTCACCTCTTCTCACCCTTTCAAGGACTCCACTCCTGCAAGGGCACCCTCTCTCTCTCTCTCTCTCTCTCTCTCTCTCTCTCTCTCTTCCTCTGTCTCTCCTGCAGCATCAACCTCTCTTCTCTCTGGGACAATACCCTTTGACCTCATAGCACTCATCTTTTAAAAAATAATCACATGTCCTTCCTGCTGCTGCCATTTTTCTTGACTCCATTTCACAGCAAACTCCCCAAAAAGAGCTGCCTGGGCTTGCTGGTCCCACTGGCTCACCTTATCCTTCCTGAACCTGCCTCTATGTGCTTTCAGCAGTGACCAGTGGGGCAGAGGTGGTGGCAGAGAGCAAATAACAGACAACTGCTGGGGCAGCAGTGGGGCCAGTGGAGGCTGTGAAGAGACCCTGGTGTCCTCCTGTCCCTCTGGCCTTCCCACCTGGGGCTCCCTGGCTCTCTCGCCTCCCCTTCTCTGTCTCCACTCATGCTCTGGGTGATCTGTCCTGTATGCTGATGACTTTCAAGTTTATATCTCCAGCCTGGACTTAGATCTACCTGCCTACGCGACACCTCCCCTTGAAACCATCCTTGACCCCTCTTTGTTTTACATCCCACCGTCAATCCATCAGCAGATCCTGCTGAATCTACCTTTACAATATGTCTCACCCTGGGCATGGTGACTCATGTGATAATCCTAGCACTTTGGGAGGCCAAGGAGAGAGGGTTGCTTGAGCCTAACAGTTTGAGACCAGCCTGGGCAGCATAGTGAGAATTTGCCTCAAAAAAAAAAAAAAAAGAAAGAAAAAAGAAAGGGAGGGAGGGAGGAAGAAAAATTAGCCATGCGTGATTGTGTGCACAAGCAGTCCCAACCACTTGGGAGACTGAGGCAGGAGGATTACCTGAGCCCAGAAGGCTGCAGTGGGCCATGATTGTGCTAATGCCCTCCAGCCTAGGTGACAGAGTGAGACACTGAATCAAACGTGTGTGTGTGTGTGTGTGTGTGTCTTGCAACTCATGCTTTCCACCCCCTCCATTGCTCTTCCCTGGTCTGGTGTCACCAAACACTGCAAACGTCTCCTGCCTGAGGTCCCACTCCCTGCCTCACCCCACTCTCCACTCTCGTTTACTCTCTGATGGCAGCCAGCAGAGCCCTCTCAAGATAGAACTCATGTCACGTTACTCTTCGGCTCAAAAACCCTCCAGCCACATCCCAGTCCCATCACACTCAGAACTAGAGCCCCCGAGTCCCCTGGGAGGGCAGCCAAGGCCAGAGGCTTCCTCCAGCTTGTCACTAACTAATTGTTTAATTAACTAATTCATTATTCATCCCTTAAACATTCCCTGCATACCTCTCGCCAGCCAGGCTGGTGCTGGGCGAGCAGGAAGGGCAGGGTCCAGCTCTGCTTTAACGCTGGTGGTGGAGACAGGGCCTGCCCTTCGGGTGGAAGGTGGGGATGGGAAGCAGAGTTGAGGAGCGTCAAACGCTGTGCCTTGAAGACCACCAGAGGTGCGCCCATGGGGCAGGGGCAGGGCCTTCTAAGGGAGCCCACCTTACAGGTTGCTTTACACCCAACATCGGATCCATCCACGGGTCCTGCCGCGTCTACTTTTTTCCATCATCCTCAGATAATGGTGGATATTATCTGTCTGGTGCAGGCAACACTGCTTAGTGTGTTCTCTCCTGTGTTGATTTGGCATCATCTGCCTGATGTTAGAACATCTCCTGGTCTGGCCCCCTTTTTCCTTCTCTGCTCTGGCCTTGGCACTGAGGTTTTGTTGAAGTCAGTTAGACTGTGGGGAGGTGGGCTGTGGAGAGCTGGTCGTGGGGACTGATGGAACAGAGAGACAGACATGCCCCTCCAGGCTCTTCCGCTCTCTTTGCCTGTCTGTGTGACCTAAAGGAATGGCAGAAGCGCCACTCATGAGCATTGCAATGATTGAGATAAAAATCTTAAAAATGAGGTTCAACCCAGGACATTGGTCACTTAAGGATGCCAATGGCCAGTGCAGGCCCACGGAAGGGCACAGGGAAATTCGATTCCTCAGCGCTCCTGCCCACCAGAGACAGCCGTGGGAGGAGGGGCAGTGGGGCGGGCCCAGGGCAGCTCTGAGGGGCCCTCCTCTCTGGCTTCAAAAACGCCAAGCTGCTTCCACAAAACCATCTCAGGGGAAAATTGTTATCTATGGGCATTATGCAATTTTCCCATTGGAATTACAGGCTGTGTTTGAAAAGAAATAAAAAGAAATTGAATTTGAAATGCTCTGTGCAGACGCATCATCTTCTTGTGGATCTGTTAATGGGCTTCAGATACCTTCTCCGGCTGTGAAATAGTTGATCTGACAGCGGCCTGTGATGGCAGCTGCTTCCCGGGCACGAGGCGAGGAATGAAGGCTTATGAGCGGCCAGCCAAGGGGCCGAGTGCCACCTGAGGCAGACTCAGAACCCGTGAGCTCTGAGCATGGTTCCTAAGTGGCGGCTGTGTGCTGTCCTCGCACCTCCTCCTACCCAGCAATGCCGGTCCAGGTCTAGACTGGCACTCTCGCCTACTCTCCCAGGGCCTGCCTGGTGCCACCCAAGCCGCTTTGTATCACTTCACACCGCTATGGCCCCATCCTAGGGTTGGGGCTCTGAGGACACTGGCCCCCTCCTCATCACAGCCTCTTATTTGTCCAGCAGTACTGATTGAGTGTGTCCCCAACATGGACTAAACACTGATGGTGCAGCAGTGAGCAAATCAGACAAAAACTCTCCCCCTCTTGGAGCTCTCATGCTATCAGGGAGAGAGAAAAAAGTAAATAAGCAAAGTGCACAGTAAATCAGAGAGACAGTGGCAAATGTTTGTGAGAAAAGACACTCGGCTAAAGGGATGGGGGTGCTGAGTCAAGAAGGGGCAGGGAACTGCCATGGTCATCAAAGATCTCATGGAGAAGGTAACATTTGAGCAAAAACCTGGCAGGGGCAAAGGAGAGAGTGCTTGGTGTCTGGAAAGAGCATTCCAGGCACAGGGAACAGCATGTGCAAAGTGTGCCTGGCGTATTGGAAGAAAAGTAAGACGTCCAGGATGCTGAAACAAAGTGAGGGAGGGAAAGTCATGAGAGATGAGGTTAGTGAGGCCACGGGGAAGACAGGCAGATCAGGAAGGGCCTTGGCGTCTAGGGCAAGGGCCCCATCTGCTGTGAGACGCGAAGCCACTGGAGGACTTGGTCCTGCAGAAGGGCGTGATATGGCTTCCAAGTGAAGAAGTCTGGGGAGGAAAGGTGGAGAGACCTGGTAGGCAGCAACTGATAGTCCAGGTGAGGGATGATGGTGGCCTGGACCGGGATGGCAGCAGGGCAGATGATGGAGGGTGGGTGGGTCATGAAGATATTTTGGAAGTGGGGTTGACAGCTGATGGGTCGGGGCAGGGGTGTAGAAGAGGAAGAAGCATCCAGAATGAGCAACTAGAGGTGTGGTCTCGCCATCTAATGGGGTAGAGAGAATGAAGGAAGCCAAGTTTGGGGAGAGGAAGATCAGGAGTTTTGTTTCAGGTATATGGTTGAGTTTGAGATGCCAATTAGACATCCAGATAAAAATGTGGGATGTGGATATATAAGTCTAGAGTTCAGGAACCAGGCTGAGATAGAAGATTAAACTTAGGAGTCAACCGGGTGCAGTGGCTCATGCCTATAATAATCCCAGCACCTTGGGAGTCTGAGGCAGGAGGATCATTTGAGCTCAGGAGTTTAAGACCAGCCTGGGCAACATAGTGAGACCCTGTATAAAAAAATAAAAAACTAACCAAGTATGGCGGCGCACACCTGTAGTCCCAGCTACTCCGGAGGTTGAGGCTGGAGGATTGCCTGAGACCAGGGGGTGGAGCCAAGATTTTGCCACTCTACTCCAGCGTGGGCAACAGAGTAAGACTCTGACTCAAAAAAAATAAAAATAAAAAAAAATAACTTAGCAGTCATCCGCTTATGTATAGTAGGTTTTTGAAGGCATGGGACTAAAATGAAATCATCAAGGAAGTATGAAGAGAAAAGTGGAACAAAGGCTGGAGCTCCAGGGTACATCAAGGCTTACAGGAAAGTGAAGAGGATTCTGCAGAGGCTGAGAGGAAATGGCCAATGAGGTGAACCAAGCAGGAAGTCCTTCAAGGGGGGCAGTGATCAGCAGCGTCCAGAGCTGCTGAGGGGTCACAGGAGCTGAAAGCTGAGCAGTGGCCATTTGTTTGGGCACAGAGAGGTCACTGGTCACCTGGGCAAGTGCAGTTAGTCTGCTGCCAGAATAGAAGTGAGTCTCAGTGACCTCATCTGAGAAATAGGGATGTCTGCCTGCCTTCCTCAGAGGGCAGCAGTGCAGGCCACATGAGCTCATGGGCAAACTCTAAGGTGCCCCCAAATACAAACTGTCCATTCTTTATGCCCTGAGAAGCCCAGAGCCTGTTGAAATGATGGGAGGCTACAATTGAGCACAATTGAGTTTAAAGATGCCTATAGCCCCGTTATCACCTCATAAAATGGCTCATTTCCTGCGAGCTCATCACCAGGACACTCAGTTACCTTCAGAGGTAGAAGCCATCAGGATTGTGAGTGGTAAAAGGGAATTCTAGGAAAGGGCAGAAGCAAACAATGGGACCAAACAGTGCTTGCTGGGGTCTCTATGCAAGATTCCGGGTGCTGCCCACCCAGAGGGAAGCCCGTGAGTCTGTGCCTCAAAGCAAGAACACTGCCTTGGAGGAGATGGCCCAGTGGGATCCGTTATGCTCTTGCTGAACGGTGAGCAAAATATGGGAGTAGGTGAGAGGCTGGAGAGAAAAACTGTCAGAGGGAGTGGAAAGATCATGAACTTGGAATCAGACAAATCTGTATTGGAATTGTGGTTCCCGTGGGGTCACTTGACTTCTCTGAGCCTCAGTGTCCTCATCTGCAACAGAGAGCATGATAGCTATTTCCAAAGGCTTGTGCGAGAAACAAGGTGATGAGTGGGGCCACGCACACCGGTAGGGGGCATCTGTGTGCCTGCATGTGTCTCACTGCCTTTGTATTTAGTGTGGCTGGGTTGCCCCCTCTTAAGCAGCTGACGGTTTATCTCCAACTCAAGGAGCCTGAGCCTCACTGCACCTGCGCTTCATTACAACCATTTCCCAGGGGCCAGGCACAGTGGCTCACACTTGTAATCCCAGCACTTTGGGAGGCGGAGGTGGGAGGATTACTGGAGCTCAGGAGTTCAAGACCAGCTTGGGCAACATAGCGAGATCTCTCTACAAAAAGTACAAAAATTAGCCAGGCATGGTGACTACAGGTCACTACAGGGACTACAGGTCTGTAGTCCCAGCTACTCTGGAGGCTGAGGCAGAAGGATCCCCTGAGCCCAGAAGGTCGAAGCTACGATGAACCGTGATCATGCCACTGCACTCCGGCTTGTGTAACAGAGCCTCAACTCAAAAACAGAACCAAAAAAATGATTATCAAGACAGCACCAACTTTCACAGTGTTGTGAACCCTGTCTGATGTCCTCTGAGTGCTCAGAGTAGCTAGAACATGCCCTTAAGGGTAGCAGAAGTCAGAGGACTGGGGCTGGGTTCCTGGGCCACAGTGTGCCCTTCCAGTCCCTCTTGGCCTGGGTTCAGGGTGGCCACGAGTGTGACCTCTGGAGTGAGACTGAGGTCTAAACCCGACTCAGCCACTGACTCAGCCATTGAAATTAATTTGGCCAAATAAGTGTGTTTCTAAGGATAAAAAGTATATACCTACCTACCTTTCAGGTGGGCTGCAAGGATTAAATAAGATGCTCTATACACAGTGACTGGCAAGCTTAGCAAGGTGCCTAGTACATAAAAAACAGCAAATGAATTATTTTTTGATGATTGCTGCTGTTGTTTTTACCCACCTTGATTCCTTTCCCTGATTACAGACTGCATCCCACCTCTCTTCCTGGGTGGAAGAGGCCCGGCAGGGGCATCAGGCATGTTGGCTGGGCCGACTCCACACTGCAGGTCTGAGTCTTGGCGCTGCCAGGAGTAAAGGGGGCCTTAGGATGTGGAAGCAGTTTGTGGTTTAGGACTGGGAGATGAAGTCAAAAGGTCAGGAGCCAGGAAGGCTCAGGGACAGAGAAGGAGGTGAAGAGCACGGCAGGACAGATTCTGACCTTCTGCCGTGGGCACGGCTGAGATGCCCGGAACTCTTCCTCACTGAGGGCTGGTTCTGGAGTGTAGGGAGAGCCAGGGTGGGGTTAGGGACACCAGCCCAGCCCCCACCCCAGACTCACAGTCTTACTCTCTACTCTGCTCAGACTTGGCATCTCCTGATACTGATGTCGTTTCCGCCTCCAGTCTGTCCCAGGCCTGTTTTCATGCCACACGAACCCTCCTCCCTCCAAACCTGACCTCAGCCCACAGCCTGTTAGGGCTGGGCTATCCCCATTTGGTACCAGTAGCTCTGAGCTATGAGTACAGTTGTCACACCTTCACAACATGCTTACCCAACGAAAATCAAAAGATGGATACACGTGACCTGTATTATCTCTGGCGTTTCTTATTTTAATTGGCATATCTTTGGGAAAATGTTAACATCATCCAAGCAAGGCATGAACTGTGAATGCCCTGGAATACTTTGTTTGAAAGGGATCCTGTGGGAGATGTGAAAGGGCTAGAAGGATTCTTGAAAGTTCCTGTCTGAGCCTTAGAGACTTGTTAAAACAAGCTTTTCATTTAAGTCTGCGGTAAGGATTGCTTACTCTGAATTTAAGCCCTTCATTCTTCAGAATGTGAAATGCCCAGCACCCAGTGGCCCCATCCCAGGCTCACCCAGTGACATAACCTCCTATCATACGCTCCCCAAGACTCAGAGCTTGGCTTTAAACGAGGAAAAAATTTTTTTTGAGTCTTTGTGGGTTTGTGGCTGCAACTGTGTGCTCTGCTCTGGACTGAAGCAGCACACAATGTTAATACCAACTTGGTCTGAATATAAGTAAAGTAAGAATGATTGCTAATATTTCTGGAGCACTTACTGTGTGCTAGGCACAATATTAGCACGTTACACAAAGGGTCACTTAGTCCCCTAATACCTGCCTGTGGTAGATACTCTTTTTAACCCCATTTCACAGGTGAGGAAACTAAGAGACTTACTTGTCAAAGGACACAGAGCTAGTAAAAGTTGCAGGCAGGATACAAACTCAGGTATGAATCTAGAGTTTGTGCTGCTTTCCTGCCTGCTGGATTATCAAACATGTGAAAGATGGACTGTATCCAGTGTGACCAAATTTGTGGGACATATACACTCCTGCTGGGAGTATCAGTTGGTACAGACATTTGGAAGGTGATTGGTAGGCCCAAGCCCAACCACAGTTTTAAGTCTGCATCATCTTTTTTTGTTGTTTTGAGTGGGAGTTTTACTCTGCCCCAGGCTGGAGTGCAGTGGCACATTCACAGCTCAGCGCAGCCTCAACCTCCTGGATTCAGGCGATCCTTCTGTCTCAACCTCCCAAGTACCTGGACTACGGGGACAGCCACTATGCCCAGCTAATTTTTCGATTTTTTTTTTTTTTGTAAAGACAGGGGTCTCACTATGTTGCCCAGGCTGGTCTCGAACTCCCAGGCTTAGACGATCCTTCTACCTCAGCCTCCCAAAGTGCTGGGATTACCTCAGCCACCAAGCCCAACCATCTTCATCCTGGGAACCCTTGGATGTGTGAACAAAGAGATATGGACATGAGTCCTGATGACTACATACATACTGATAACACCAGCTGAATACACCAGAGAACATCCGTGCTACGGAACTCTGTATATATATCAAAAAGAATGGAGTGGCCTTTCAACAACCTACTTAGCATCCGTGGGCATAAGCCAGACTCTCTTTGATTCTGTAGAATTTGGTTCCGCCAGAGAATTTTGATGCTTCAACAAAAATATTTTGCTCTTTAAATAAATGTTCCAGAATGCTCCTGCTTTGTTTCATTTAGCACAAACAATCACAGAAAGGAACAACAAGCTGTTGGTCATGCAGATGCTGTGCAACCACCAGATGAAACAACTTACAGCAAGAAGCTGTCATGTCCACAGGCACAGACCCATCATCCCTGGAGCCTCCATAGACCTAAAAACTACACATGGACTTCCTAAGCAAGTGCGAGTGGAGGGTCCAGACTATTTTGGCTGAGTTATATCCTGTAGAAACAAAAACACTGTATCATGAGTTGAGACCTGAAAACCAAGATTAACAGTAAATTGAGGTGACTCTGTAGGGACAGCCAAATCAGTGGCCACCTTGATTCTACCCACTCTGATTTCATTTTCTAGCGTTTTTTTCAAGAGCAAAAGGATGGTCATCAGACAGTATCTCATGACTGGGATCTCATATCTTGGATTCCTTTTTATAAGCCTTGACCTCTTGCCACAATTTGAAGACCTCCAACACTTTAAAAATCAAAAAAGGAGAGCTATGATTTATAGCATATACTGTATATCATATACACTTTATTTTGTATACAGTATGTACAGACGGAAATCTCCTGTGATATGGTATTAAGGAAATAATGTAAAGTCATGGTACACAACAAGATAGTCAGTACAACACACTTTTTTGGGAAAAGCCATAGATAGTGCCTGTGTACACACATACATAGTTACATATGCATCGTAAAAGGTCTGGAGGGATACGTACCAAGCTGTGATATTCAGGAGAAGGGAAAGGAGACAGAAGGCAGGATCGATGTTGAAGCAGACGGCACCCAACATTTATATGGTGTGCTTCTGTGGTGCTCAAATTTCCGGCAATAAGTGTGTAGTATTCTGGAACTAAAAATCAAAGAAGAAAAGTAGACCAGAGCTAGATGAGGAGGACCGTGGAGGTAAAACTCAAGAAGTAAGCAATGATCAGTTGTGGGGAGTCCCTGATGGCTTTAGGTGGAGAACATATATGATCAGATTTGCAGCAAGTAGAGGAAGCACTGAGGGGAAGCGGGAAGACGCTAGAGACAGGATGGCCGGAGGGGAGGCCATGGAAGGACACGAATGCAGAGGCCTTGGCCTGACTGGTGTGAGGGGTGGGAGATGGAGGGAGCTGGTGACGCTTCGTGTCTGGCACAGCTGGTGGCTGTGCTTTGAATCCAGGCGGGACCTCTGGGGAAGGAGCAGGCCTCCACGGTGAGATGAAAAGCCCAGATGTGGCAGGCAGGAGATGACCTCAGAAATACCAGGCTTGGGAGACACGAAGCTGGAGACTGATAGGTTGTGTCCCACATGTGACTTCATAGTAAACAGCGTCACCCAGTCAAAAATATTTATTAGGAGTGAGGGAGGGATACGCTGTAAACAAATAAATAAATCTTCCATGAGAAACGTAGCCTCTCCTTCCTCAGGGCTAGGCCGTGCTTTGCCCACAGACGTGTGACTGTGCGAATGTCCATGCATCTGAAGATTCTTGCCTTCTACCAGAAGAGGGCACCCCAGGGAGTCTGAGCTCAGGAAGAAGCTGTGAGCTTCCAGGTTGCCTCCACTCTGCACCCTCACCTGGGACCATCTCCAGAAGCCCAGGCCAGTCAGGGCCTGGCTGAGCTCCCTGGTTCACTGTAGCCCACCATCCAACCAGAGTGACAGATGAGGAGCTCTGGACCTGAAAGCTGTTTGCAACCTTTAGGCCTGAGCCTGGGGACACCTCTGGCCTCCTTCCATCCAGTTTCCTCAGGGCTGTGGGATTTTCTGGGCGAGGTACCCAACCGAGGAGAAGGTCACCAATTCATCCTAAGTATGTTCTAGGCTCCTCTTGCCAGGCACAGCTCTAAGGACTGTAGCAGAGCCGCGAGCCAGCCAAGCATGTCTCTGCCCCTGGAATTCAGGGGTCTGTTTGGTTGGCAACAAACCTCTTCCTTCCCCAGCTGGTGACATTCTGGAGTTTTCCATGCACAATGGACTATTGTATCTGAGCACTGCTGGGCCTGAGCCAGGGGAAGGGATGATCCAGAAAGCTCCCTGCCACAGCTGAATCTGGACCCGTGGAGGCCTGAGGCCGTGCAAACATCATGATATCCACCACATGTCACCCCAGCATGCAATGGAAAATAAAAACCCAACCAAACCTCAGAGTAACATTGAGCAAGATCAGCAAAGTTCTGACAGTTGCCCTAAAATGACCACTTAATGCTTTCCTTCAAAATGGTTAACTCTCAAATTCTTTCTCAAAACATTTTAGGGCTGGGCACAGTGAGTGGCTCATGCCTGTAGTCCCAACACTTTAGGAAGCCAAGGTGGGCGGATTGCTTGAGCCCAGAAGTTCAAGACCAGCCTAAGCACCATAGAGAGACCTCGTCTCTGAAAAAAAAAAAATTAACTGGGCACTGGGATTCACGCCTGTAATCCCAGCTACTCAGGAGGCCAAAGTAAGGGATCACTTGAGCTCAAGGAGTTTAAGACCAGCCTGGGCAATATAATGAGATATCATCTCTAGAGAAAAACTTTTAAAATCCACTGGGTGTGGTGGCGTGCATCTGTGGTCCCAGCTACTTGGGATGCTGGGGCAAAAGGATCGTCTGAGCCCAGTGGGTAGAGGCTGCAGTGGGCTGTGATTGTAGCCTGGGCAACAGAGTAAGACCCTGAGTCAAAAGAAAACTCATTTTAGGCTCCCCAGGCATTAACAGTGCTCTAGACACCATCCAAAGCACAACTGATCAGGATAAACTGAATGGTACAGCGGGTGGGAGGCTTTGGCTTTGTTCTGGTCTGTCATCCCAGGGAACCTGGTCCAGTGTGTGGGTCTCACCAGCAGGCCTCGAGGTGAGGATCCTCGGGGCCAGGTGTTGCCCACGTGGCAGCTCCTGCTGACCCCGCTGGCCTGGAGTTGGCACCACTCAGTGCCTGGCCACAGAACACATGACTGGGCCCCCCAGGCTGGACACAATATGGGAGCCTGGCCAACCAAGGCAGGGTCCAGGTCAGAGCTCTGACTCCAGTGGGGAAGGGATGGGCTGAGTTAGAAACCAAAGGTGTGACTTAGCAGGCCCTCCATGTCTAGAACATGCCTTGTGGTGTGGCTGAGGCTCCAGGATTCCCTGTCCCGGGGCAAGATGGCTCCACACCTGGACAGGTAGAGCCTCAACAGCAGGTGAGCAGGCAGGGGTGGACAGTGTCACCATGTCAAAGCTCCATTGTTCATGAGCCCAGCTCTGATCACTAAGTATCTGTGGTCCTTTTTTGCAGAGTGATGAGGTCCTCACCGTCATCAAAGCCAAAGCCCAGTGGCCAGCCTGGCAGCCTCTCAACGTGTAAGTAGCACATGGACCTTTGCTTGGCCTGCCTTCTCCTAGTCTCATACTTGAAGCCAACTACCTTAATGGCCACCACACACCAGTTATGTTATTAAGGCCGGTGATACCTCTCAGGTAAACGAGCAGGTGAGCATCACACATGCCCCCCCCCTCAGGCTCTGTTTCCCCAGTGGCTATAACACCAGAAGAACCCAACACAGACGTGATGATGAACCATCTCATGTTCCCTCCTGCTCTCAGCCATAACGGATCGAACACACCTTCACCCTCAGAGCATACAGGTGTACTCACTCTCAACCCATCTGACTCACGGAAAGCCTGATTCACCCCGGGTTCCATTGTCAGTTCCATCTCTTTGCTGACTACTGTATCCTTGGGAGAGTTTGTCTGGCCCTGGATCTTTGGTGACCAGGGGTATACTGATAGTTCCCAAAACTACCACTCCCCCAGCTGATGGATGGATGGATGGACAGGTAGACAGACAGATAGATAGATAGATGATAGATGGATAGCTAAATAGATGATGAGAAAGAGATAGATTAGGTAGATTGATAGATCTGGACATACAGATAAATATAGATGATAGAGAGAAAGATAATGGATGATGAATGGATAGATAGATGTAGATGAAAGATAGATATAGATGAAAAATTAGTTAGATAGATAGATAGATAGATATGGAGTGGTATATCCATCAGATTTTTGGAAACTGCTCTGTGGATTGTTCACATGAACTTTAAACTCACCATGTCCAAAAAGGATTCCATTGTTTTCATACAAACCTGTCCCTCTCCACATGAAGGAACATTAAAAGTGAGTCATGAAGCCCTGTTGATTCTATCTTCTTTTGTATTTTAAGATCAGTCCTTACCTGACCATTCTCCTCCACCATCTTTTCCCACTTGGGCCACTTCACCTCACCCTTTGCTGTGGTCTCCCCTATTCCGGTTCCTCACCCACACTGTTACCAAAGTGATCTTCTCAGAATCCAAATCTGTCATGTCCTCACCCTTCTTAGCTTCTCTGCAGCTTCCGTTGGCCTCCAGGATCAAGTCCATGCTCCTCAGTTTCGCTTGTTAGGCCGCCATGGGCAGAACACACTTTCGGGCCCATTTCCTGTGGCTCCCACCCTGCCCCTCACTCTGGCCTCCCTGAATCCTGGGCAGGTCCTCGAACAAGCCCTGATTTCTCATCCTTTAAGGAAGCAAGGCCTGGGGCAGATGAGGTTCCCAGATGGCCACAAGAAAGCAGTTTACGAAGGATGCTTTGGCTCGGCCCTCTACGGGCATTGCCTTCAATGCCATGAAGACAGCCACACATGGGGAATGAGTGAGTGCTGCTCCATGGAAGAAAAGGCAGAATCAAAATGATAGAAAGGGAAAGGCTGGACAATCGAAAGAAGACGCCCCGTGGCGGGGCCACAGGAGCTGGGACGGGGAGAAAGGAGCCCTCATGCATGGCTGGCTGGGAGCAGGGAAGCCGTGACCAGGCACCTGGTACCTACCGGCTTGACCACTCAGCAAGCTCATTCCCACTATACCACAGCTCCCAGCCAAGAGGAAAGACAGACAGTACACAAAGTTGCACCCCTCCAGGTCTGCTCCGTGGACAAGTCCAGGTGGCACTGTATAAACCAGGTATATAAAAAGACTTAGTCCTCATGGCAGCCCTGCACACATCAAGGAGATAAATGTTAGGATGAGAATGTGGCTCTGGAACCCCCACAGAAGGGGCATCCCCCAGCCTGGGGTTGGGAAAATGTCAACGAAGTCTTCATGCAGGAGGTTCACGAGGCTGAGTCTGGAAGGATGCTCCTTGCCCTGGTCAGGGCTGGTTCATGTCTGGGTGAAGGTGAGGCCTGAGGAGGGAAGGAGAGGCCAGCTCTTGAGCAGATGACCCAGGGCAGCCCAGCTGCCTCCCTGTAGGCCTTCCTCAGATCTCTGAAGAAGCTCCCACCAGGACAGTAGAAAGCCCATCCAGCCCAGGAAATGCCTTTCTGTGCAAGGAGAAGCATCAGGAAGCCGGGCCTGCTGCCCTGAGCTCTCCTGGCAGGCGGGCCTTTGCCTATCTTAGCCGTCTCCTCCCACAAAACATGTGAGTTCACAAAGGCACTCATCCCCTTTGCATAATCAATGTCAGTTGGCAATCAGGTCACCCCAAATCACCTTTGCTCAGGCTCTCTCTTCAGTTTCTCCCAGTTCCCAGGCTCCCAGAACCTTTGGTCCTCACAGTGGGTGGGGGCTCAAAAGCAGGCAGGGGCGGGGGCCATCTGGGCAGAGTTTGTGGCTGCCAACTTTCACACCTCTAAGGAAGCTTTGTACCAGTTTTCCCTTATGGGCTCAGACAGTTGTAAGCCACAAAGCAAGGTGCATTCAGGAAGGAGAAGGGAAGGGGAGAGAAATCCTTTAACCCTAACCATTGACTGTGTGCCCGTGTTCCCTGGTAGATGATAAGTCAATGCTTAGCCCCCTCCCCAATCCTCATTATAATCCCTTGAGGTAGGGATTGCTATGTCTATTTTTCAGGTGATAAAACTGAGACTCAGAGGTGGTATGGCCTCAAAGGTGGAACTAGAATTGCAACTATACCCAGCTGACTCTAACGTCTATGCTTTTTACTATAACAAGATTCCTCCCATTAGGTTACAATTCATTTTCCCATTTTTAAATTAATCCAGACATATATATCTGCCAACTAAGCTTTTCTGATTAGTATGAAATCAACAATGTGAGGTCGGGCACAGTAGCTCATGCCTGGAATCCCAGCAGTTTGGGAAACTGAGGAGGATTGCTTGAGCCCAGGAGTTCAAGATTAGCCTGGGTAACATAGCAAGACCTTGTCTCTACAAAAAAAGTTTAAAAATTAGCCAGGCGTGGTGGTGCGTGCAGTCCCAGCTACTTGGGACGCTGAGACAGGAGGATTGCTTGAGCCCAGTCAAGGCTACAGTAAGTTATAATCATGCCACTGCACTCCAGTCTGGGTGACAGAGTGAGAACTTGTCTCAAAAAAATAAAAATAAAAACAATGTGACCACACCAAATTGTCTGACACCTTCCCCAAAACAAAATAAAATCTTGTCTTCCACTTACCCTATATTCTTCTATCAAGGATGATTGAAATATTCCATTGACTCCACAAATACTTATCAGGGGTCTCCGAAGAAAAGAGCTATGAAAGGTGCTCAGGGCTACTGTGGTGAGCACAGTGGCATTCTGCATGGAGCTTAAAGTTTAGTAGGGAGAGACATTTACTAAATGATGACACGAATACATGTGACGTGTCAATAAAGAAAAGGCATAAGGTGCCATGAGAGTGTAAAGGGGACACAACCTGGGGAGTCAGAGGTCACTTCCCAAGGAAATGGCAATGGAGCTGAGATATAAGAAATCAGTAGGTGTTAACTAGGTAAAGAAGCAAAGCAAAGGGGGAACATTCCAGAAAATCTAGAGAGACCATGATGTGTGAAGGCCCTTATGAGGAGGAAATCAAGTGTATTTAAGGCACTTTTAAAAAGCTATACTATAACTGGATCCAAAAGTCAAAGATTAACTTGGTGTAGGGCTAAGCCATGCAACTTTTAAAATCTGGATTTTTTTGCATTAAAAGTACAGCAAGTCCTCTACATACAAACTTTCAAGTTATGGACTTTAAAGATGCACGCCTGTATGCTGTCTCTCCACCAGGTGTCAGTATAGCCTGTTAAATACATATAGTACTATATTGTCTATTGTGTTTGTTGGGTTCCTAGGCTAACTTTGTTGGACTTAAAACAAATTGAACTCATAAACGTGCTCTCAGAATGGAACTCGTGTGTATGTTGGGGACTTCCTGTAATAAGAAATCATTGTAGCATTTTAAGCAGAAGGATGACAAGATAAGATTTGCTTTAAAAAAAAAAAAAGAAAAGAAAAAAAAAAGGCGGCCGGGCTTGGTAGCTCAGCCTGTAATCTCAGCGCTTTGGGAGGTCGAGGTGAGTGGATGGCCTGAGCCCGCAGGTTCGAGACCCACCCAGGCAACTTGGTGAGACCTCATCTCTACAATAAATCAAAAATTGACCGGGCGTGGTAACACATGCCTGTAGTTCCGGCTAATTGGAAGGCTGAGGCAGAAGGATCGCAGAGCCCAGCAGGTCGAGGCTGCGGTGGCCGGGAGCGGCCACTGCACTCCAGTCTGGGCGACAGAGTGAGACTCCAACTCAAAAAAACAAACAAACAAAAAGGCAGTAACAACACTCTGGTTCCCATGTGAAAGGGTAGATGAAGCAAACTCAGGGAGCCAGGAGAAAATCAACTGACCCCTGCCAGGAGGGTGGTGGAGATTGTGGACGTGGAGAGAGATGCAGAGATGCGTAGGCTGTGGCGGTGAGGGCATGAGGAGGCGGAGGGCAGTCACGATGCTTCCCACGTGTCCGGCTGGCAGAACCAGTCAGGGAGCCACTCGGAAGATGAAGGACATTAGATGAAGTTTGATGGGAAAGATCGTGGGGTCCGTTCTGAACGTGTTAAGCTGTTCCGATGTATTCAAGATGTCCAGTTAGAGGCGTGAAGTACACAGTTAGCTATTCAGCTCTGACACTCCAGGCGAGAATTCTGCCCTGAGATGTAAAATTGCGAACCATCAAGGAATGGGAGACTGCTGATGCCCAGGGCTTGCCTGATCTCGAGAGCGAGCTTGAGAATAAGAGTCAAGGGTTTAGGACTGAGTCCCAAGAATTCTACCACTTAGTGCCGAGGAGGACTTCCCCGCAGAGGGCGCAGAAAGGGAAGAGCAGAGAGGTGGGGAGGAGAATTGGCAACCGGGAAGACAGGGAAGAGAGTGTTTCAGGGGAGTCGTCACCTGTGCCAGCGCAGCAGAGAGCAAGCGATGGGAGCTGCAAAATGCCCTTTGGCTTTATCAGCATGAAGGTGCCCAGGACTTAACGGAGAATCTTCTCTGCTGCGTGAAAGCGGGGTTGGGGGAACAGCCCGGAGCAGGTGAAATGTGAAGAGACAGTAAGGCTACAGAATCAGCCAGTGCAGACAACTCTTCTGTGAAGTTTTCTGTGCCAGAAGAGAAGCTGGCAGTAGCTCCAAAAGAATGAAAGAGTCTATGGAACTTTCTTGTTTTTTTTTCTTTTTTAAAATGGGAGAGGAGCCGGGCTCAGTGGCTCAGCCTGTAATCCCGTGCCTTTGGGAGGCTGAGGTGAGTGGATTGCCTGAGCCCGCGGGTTCGAGACCCGCCTGGGCAGGGAGACCTCATCTCTACAATAAATAAAAAAATCAGCCGGGCATGATAGCGCATGCCTGTAATTCCGGCTACTCGGAAGGCTGAGGCGGAAGGATCGCAGAGCCCAGCAGGTCGAGGCTGCGGTGGCTGGGAGTGGCCACTGCACTCCAGTCTGGGCGACAGAGTGAGACTCCAACTCAAAAAAGATAAAATAAAATAAAAATAAAAATAAATAAAATAAAATGGGAGAGACCTCCTGAAAAATTGGAAAAGATATTTGGGGACACCCTCCCACCCTTCACCCATCCCTCAGACTTCTTGAGACCCCAGTGAAACCAAATTAATTGATGGCAAACACTCGGACCTCCCAAACACCCAAGCCTCCACTCGGTGCCACCAGCTTGTTAAGAGAAAGGAATTTTCCTTTGATTTTCCCATACCCCACTCTCCCCTTTCCTCTTCCAAATCTCATTAGGAAGTCAAATTAGGAAGGCTACATGCAGCCAAGTTTTGTTTTGCAGAAACAGTCCTGCCCCTCTTCACGGAGCCTGCCTGATTGAGGTTAATGGGATTCTAGCCTCCCTGGGCCCAGTGGAAAACCAGGGTGACCTACTTTGCGAGGTCCTGCCCGTTGAAACTGACTTGTTTTTCAATGATCTTCATCTTTATCCCCAGGACCACTTCTCAAAGGACAGCCATGAATGAACAAATTAGCTGCTGACTTGTTTAGCTCAATAAATCAAGCTGTGGCTCCAACAGCCCAGGGTGCAGGTAGAGACAGGAAAGACAGACTCTGAGCAAAACCCACATCCTTCACTAGTTCCCTCCAGCGTTTCCGGCAAATCAATTCTGAATCTACATCACCGAGATCCTTCTGTGTCGTCTGAACGCTAAGAATTATTGGAACGTTTAGAAATAACTCTCATTTCGTTTCTTACAATGAATCCTGCAAGCCTGTCATCCTCTTAAATTATCTCCAGCCACTCTGCTTAATTAGCATCGATTAGACAAAGGGCGTGTTTGTGAGGCCAGTGGGAGAGACACATGGTCACTGTCTCTGGAAATCCAAAGCCTCGGTTGCCCAGGGGGCCAGAGGCATCGTTCTCTTAAATCAAGACTGGAAGTTTCCAGGCCGTCCCTGCCTGCAGCAGCACTTGCACGGGTCCATCGACATCCTCAGGATGGCAGAGGGGGGCGGGCTAGAGGAGCAGGTGGCAGATCTAAGCGTCCAGATGGACCTGGAGTCCTAGATGCCTCCTGGTTATAAACACAGAGTTTTCTGACACGGCAGGAACCTCTCTCAAACCTTCCACCGCACACACACGGGTCTTCAGTCTAGTGAATGGCTTGGGCGCCCCCTCGTGGCTGGCTTGAATTTCTGCAGGAATGATGATTTAAAATACAGGATGTTGATTTAAAATACATGGTGAGTGTATGAGGGGGTTAAGAAACCCTCCTGCGTCTCACTGCTGTGGATCTGTATTTCGAAGGGCACAATAACTCTCTAGAAGGAGTATAAAAATCCTTTCTTACCTCTTCTTTTGTGATGTTTTGGAAGTTTTGTTTGGAAAAGTTGGATGAGAAGGAACTGTCTTTACCAAGTCCTGTTATGTGTCAGCCATGAGGGTAAGCAATTCCCTGGCAATAAAACCCTGGAGCAGGATGATCACTCTCCCATTCTTCAGATGTAGTAACTGCAAAGATAGGTGAGGCAGGAACCCCTGCTGCATAGCTTTAAACAAGCAGTTGGTCAGGCACGGTGACTCGCACCTGTAATCCCAGCACTTTGGGAGGTTGAGGCCAGAGGATTGCCCGAGCCCTGGGGTTCAAGACCAACCTGGACAACTTGGCGAGACCTCATCTCTACAATAACTGTACAAATTAGCCAGGCGTGGTGGTGTGCACCTGTAGTTCCAGCTACTTGGGAGGCTGAGGTGGAAGGAGAGCCTGAGCCCAGCAAGTCGAGGCTGCAGTGGCCATGAGCGTGCCACTGAACTCCAGCCTGGGTGACAGAGTGAGACTCCAACTCAAAAAAATAAAAAATTAAAATCGAATAAAATAAAATAAACAAGCAGCTGAACCAAGATCTGAACCCAGCTCTGCCTGTTCCAATGCCATGCTGCCTCCCTGAATGTAAAAAGGGGAAACATTTCTCCGTGTCTTCATTGCTTCTTCATTTTTCTGATGTGAATTGTCTATTCTTAATTCCTTTATCTAGTAGGATTGTAAGCTTTCTTACAACTCTGGATTAGCGCTGTCTACAGTATAGATATTAACATTTTGTCAGCCACATTGAGGGAAACATTTTTTGCCAACGTGTCTTTTTTTTTTTCTCCAGTTCAGTACTGTGGTTTTCATTATACACATGTTTTTAATGGAGCTATAATTCAATTAGTCGACTTCTCTCTTTGCAGTTGCTTTTACTGTTTCAGAGTTGAGAAAATTAACATTTATCAAATAGATCTAAAAATGTGATTTCTTTCTATGATCTGATTGTTTTCTGTTTCATTCTAGATCTATTATTATTATTAGGTTATGATATATATTTTTTTCAGTCAGAGTCTCACTCTGTTGCCCAGGCTGGAGTGCAGTGGCATGCTTAGGGCCACCGCAGCCTCGACCTACTGGGCTCAGGCGATCCTTCTGCCTCAGCCTTCCAAGTAGCTGGAACTACAGGCGTGCGCCACCATGTCCAGCTAATTTTTTGATTTATTGTAGAGACAAGGTCTTGCTAAGTTGCTCAGGCTGGTCTCGAATCCACGGGCTCAGACAATATCTCACTTCGGCTTACCAGAGTGCTGGGATTATAGGTGTGAGCCACCACACCCGGCCCAGGTTATGATATTAGATGCGAATCCATCTTTTTAATTGCAACTAACCGCACAAACTTTCCTTTCCCCTTAGTTGAGAATCTTAATTTACACAAGTCTTTATCTGTAGTTTCTGGGATCGCCAATCTGTGCCACTGTTGTATATTTCTATCTAACCTGAGTATCACACTATTTTGATGACCCTGCTTTGTCATATATTCTGGCATATGGTATGACTAGATCAACCGTCTTTGCTAGAAAACTGATAGAAACTTAAATCCCAGAAATCAAATTAACAAAATACCATACCTCGGAAGACATAGCCTATTTTTAAGAAAGCGTGAATAAGAACTTCTATTACAATATGAACAAATTAAAGAACTCCAGTCCTATCTAGAATTGCCTAAGGAAAACTCATATATATATATTCTTATCTATTTCATTATTTTTGTTCTAGAAGTAATAAATACGTTGAGATGATGCTTAATTAAATTTGAAGGTCAAAGGAAGTACAAGGGCTCCACATTCATTTCTTAGATTAATTCGTTTATTTCAACAAACATTTGAAGAGAATCGAATGCATGCCAAGTTCTAAGCCAGGCATGGGGATGTAGCTGTGAACAAGACAGAAAGGGTCCTGACTCTGTTGGAACCTGAGGGGAAGACAGATATTAACACGAAAGATCAAAGAAGGAGTGGGTTCAGCATATTCTAGGCAGGTAGATTTGGGATCCAAAGCAATTTGGGGAATGATTTCATGAGCTTGGGGTCAGGGAGAAATTTCCCAATCAAGGATAAGAGAATGGTACAGGGTGTATCTGAAAATGCTAGAAAATTGCTCCCAGGCCCTTAGAAATGCTCGTTTACCATATCACCCAACCTAAGTCAGGCATTCTGACCTTACAACCAGGGATGGGTGGCCCCAAATTTCCCACACCTTAAAACATTTACCAGGGTCTGGAGGGTCCATCACTCAGGCTACAGACTCAGCTACAGCAGACTTGGCCAATATGCATCTGCCGAGAATGACTTCCACAGGGGCTTGTCCTCAGATGATTCCACCCATCGACTGGGCGGGAATCAGGATGGCGTCGGGGTGTGGGTTGGTTTGGCTTCTACAGGTCTGGATTCCTGAGTAGAGCTGCTTTTGTCCCTTAGGATGTCACTGTGAATAGTGTCACCCATGGGGTACAGGACATGAATGACTGGCCTCACCCCAAATCACATATATAGGGAGATGGGAAGGCAATAGGTGAACCAGTCCATCTCTACAGCAGTGGAAGAGGAAGCCTGACTCCCCGGGGGACTGCCGGACTCCCTAAGGGTTCAAGACCAAGGCGGGCAGGGACTAACACATTCCTGCCCAGACACTTTCTTCTTGGCAGGTGCCCGCCCTATGAGTCGCTAGGTGAGCAATGCCACATCTCCGCAGCCTGCAATCCTCGTATGAACCAGGTCTTTAAAGTGCTGAAACCAGGGTCGATAAAGACTTCCTTATAAAGCGTCTCATTTGATCTGCTCAGCAACACCGCAGGTCTGGAGTGTTAGATGAAGACATTGAAACAAACTCAAAGAGGGTGAGCCCAAGATCAAGGAAGCGGGGATGCTGAGGCCATCACGCACTGGTGTGTTCAGTCAGCCCACTGGACACCTAGGTCCTGGGTGCAGCTGTGAAACTCCTGCCTTCAAGTAGCTACCGGTCTAAGTGAGAGAGAGAGACAGTGAGGAAGCAATTACTATCATAGGGTCTGGCTGCAGAGGCCTGTGCAGTGTGTGGAAACACAGCCCAAAGGCACTTGCCTCGGCCAAGAGGGGACAGAAAGGCTCCTGGAAGAGGTGACACGAGCCTGAGGCTTGAAAGACCAGTAGACCAGGGATTCTCAAGCATGAAGTGTGTTGGGACCACCTGGAGGGAGTCTTACAACAGACAACTGGCTCCTACCCCCAGAATCTCTAATTCAGTACATCTAAGGAAGGCCCAATAATGTGTATTTCCAGCAAGTTCCCAGGGGACCACACTTTGAAATCACTGAAGGAAGAGCTTGCCCAACAGAGGCAAGTGCAGGCTTGCAACGAGGCTGGCCTGGCTGGGACCCAGGGAGCTTCTGGGGCGGCAAGCGGGGGGGACAGGGAAGGCAGTTGGGGAGGCAGTGACACTTGTCAACTTGCAGTCACAAGGTCTTAGACCAGGCTCTTCCTCCACCCATGTGCCAGAACCCAGATTAGCATGGGGCTAAAATGTGACGTCCTCTCCCCCGCCCCTCTCCTTTCTGGTCTCCATACAACCCTGCAGTGTATCTCTTAATCACAGTGATAGTAAGAATAATTCCGGTGCCAGGCACTGGGCTGCCAGACACTGATGCAAGTTGGGTCGCCTAACACTCACAGTAACCCTTTGGAGTGGACATATGTGATGCCCGTCTTTTTTTTTTTTTTTTTTTTTTTTTTTTTTTGAGTCGGAGTCTCACTCTCTCACCCAGGCTGGAGTGCAGTGGCACGCTCCCGGCCACCGCAGCCTCGACCTGCTGGGCTCCAGCGACCCTTCCGCCTCAGCCTTCTAAGTAGCTGGAACTACAGGCACGCACCACCACGCCTGGCTAATTTTTTGATTTATTGTAGAGTTGAAGTCTTGCAAAGTTGCCCAGGCTGGTCTCAAACCTGTGGGTTCAGGCAATCCTCTCACCTCGGCCTCCCAAAGTGCTGGGATTATGAGCCACTGCACTCAGCCGTGATCCCCATTTTAAAGATTTGGATACCGGGGCACAGAAAGATCTGGTAATTTGCCCAAGAATATGCAGCTAGACGAGGTAATGCCAGGATGCATGCCTGGGCATCCCTCCCCCTCCGCCCACTGTTTGGTCCCCACTGACTGCCAGAGCCCAAGAGGTCCAGCTCCATGGGCCCAATCAGGTCTGGAGTCATTGCCTTCTAGGGCCAGGTGAGGGCAGCCAGAAGCAGCTGGTCCCAACAGAGGGCACAGGAACTCCCAACAGCTGAGGTAGAGCCGTTGCCAGTTGGACTGAGGAGACCGGTTGGGCCCTGGCCAAGCATTGCCCACAATCAGCAGCCTGGGGTATAGAGTCAGGCTGAGCTACCGTCAAGCCTCAGCTCCTGCTAGCTGGGTAAGTTCTTTAGCCTCTGCACATTGCCACTGCCTCTCTACAAAACGGGAAAAGGCTGCGTGCAGTGGCTCATGCCTATAGTCTCAGCACTTTGGGAAGCTGAGGCAAGAGGATTGCTTAAGCCCAGGAGTTTGAGACAAGCCTGAGCAACATAGCAAGACCACATCTCATTAAAAAAAAAAAAAGACCCGCCTGGGCAGCGAGACCTCATCTCTACAACAAATCAAAAAATGAGTCGGGTGTGGTAGCGCACGCCTGTAGTTCCGGCTACTCGGAAGGCTGAGGCGGAAGGATCGCCGGAGCCCAGCAGGTCGAGGCTGCGGTGGCCGGGAGCGGCCACTGCACTCCAGTCTGGGCGACAGAGTGAGACTCCAACTCAAAAAAAAAAAAAAAAATTAGCCGGGTATGGTGGGGAGCCTGTAGTCCCAGCTACTCAGGAGACTGAGGCAGAAGGATCGACTGAGTCCAGGAGGTCAAGGCTGCGGTGGGCCGTGGTCATGCCACTGCACTCCAGCCTGGACAACAGAGCGAGATTTTGACTAAAAACAAACAAAAACAGGAAAATAATTCCCACAGGACTGTCAGAAGGGGAAATGAAAGAAAGGTTGCCACCCAGTGTGTGCTGAATGACCGGGCTCTCTCTTTCCTTCCCAGCCACTCTGAGTGGTTGTTATCACTTATCTGATACAGCCCTGGCCACTCCTGACGCTTCTCAGCGACATGAGGAGACAGAGGCTGAAGAGCTGCCACCGGTAGCTACAGGCTGGGGATGTTACTCCAGCAGCTGGGACTTGTCAGCCAAGGGTCTCTGGCTCTACTGCTGGGTCCGTGCTCTCCGCCTAAAGGGAACAGCCAGGGAACCAGCTGGAAGCCAGTGGGTGCACCCTGGGGCCAGGGCAGGGCCTTGCTACAGGCGGCCTCTTGAGGGCAATGGAGGCAGGAGGCAGGAGCGGACAACAGAAACGTCAGAGGTGTCTGACGGCACAATGGAGATCTCAGTCGAGAGAGCAGGGACGGGGATTAAAAATGGATGATGGAAAGAACACTCACCTTGAGCTAACATTGACTTGGTCACGATCTCCATTCTGCCACTTATCTCTGTGACTTTGGGCAGGTTGCACAACCCTCCTGAGCCTCCGTTTCCTCAACCACAAGTTGGAGGCAATAATCCTTACCCAGGTGTGTTGTGAGGATTAAATGAGACTGCGTTGGCCGGGCAGGGTGGCTCACGCCTGTAATCCCAGCACTTCAGGAGGCCGAGGCGGGAGGATTGCTTGAGTCCAGAAGTTCAAGACCAGCCTAGGCAATATACTGAGACCTTCTCTCTATTTTTAAAATAAAATAATAAATAAACGAGACTGTGCAAGGAAAGGCCGGGGGGCATTGTCAGCAGTTTTTATTTGTAAAGCTCACCTCACATCCAACACACTGGGCACACGCACAGCGCGTAGCGTTTGTTCAGTCATTTATTCAAAGACATTTGCTGGGCATCTACTCTGTGCTAGGCACTGTTCTAGGGACTGGAAATAAAGCCATGAATAAAACGGACAAAATCCCTACTATTCCGGAGCTTACACTCCAGGGAGAGACGACTGTCGATAAACATCTCAACAAAAACGATAAGCCAGGAAACACAAAATAGTAGTAAGTTCTGTGGATACGTTAAAATTGGATATGGAGGGAGTTACGGTTGTCTCCACACTTGCTCAATGGATAGGCCAGAACAGAGATGGAGATAAACCAGTAATGACCAAAGGCAGGGTTCAGTGAGAAACCAAGAATCTGATTCTATCCCCTTCATCCCTGACCTGTGGTCTGGCCACGTATCCCTCGGAGCGGACCCGCCCCCCGAGCCCTAACGTAATGGTGTCTGTATTCGTTTCCAGGAGAGCAGCCCCCTCAGCGGAATTTTCAGTGGACAGGACGCGCCACTTAATGTCTTTCCTGACCATGATGGGCCCCAGTCCCGACTGGAATGTGGGCTTGTCTGCTGAAGATCTCTGCACCAAGGAGTGCGGCTGGGTCCAGAAGGTTGTGCAGGACCTGATTCCCTGGGACGCGGGCACCGATAGCGGGGTGACCTACGAGGTATGCGTGTGACTGCGGCGGTGGGCGGCAGACTTCCCACGTGCCTCCTCCCTGTCTGGCCCCATCCTGGGCACAGAGGGAATCCCATCCAGGCTCGGTCCTAGAGGAACTTAGAGTCTGGTAGGGGAGGTCACATGGTCTCATCATCACATCCAGCATGATTCGGGCTCTGGAAAGTGTTCGTGCAGTGGCCAGGGAGTTCGCCAGAAAGCAGCTCCCAGGTGAGCAGGGAACAGCATCCCAAAGGCATGGGAGAGTGGGGAATAGCAAGAAGTTGATGTTTAAGGCTGGGCAGGGCCAAGCGCAGGAGCTTATGCCTGTAATCTTAGCATTTTGAGAGGCCAAGGCAGGAGGATTGCTTGAGGCCAGGAGTTTGAGACCAACCGAGGCAACATAGCAAGACCTCATCTCTACAAAAGAAATCAAAAAATTAGCTGGGCATGGTGGCACATGCCTGTAGTCCCAGCTATTCAAAAGGCTGAGGGTAAGGATCAATCGCCTGAACCCAGGAGGTCAAGGTGACAGTGGAACCATGATCGTGCCACTATACTCCAGCCTGGGCAACAGAGTGAGACCCTGACTCCAAAAAAAAAAAAGTGCTGGGTCAGATTCCAAAGGTTTCTGGACAGCTGGGCCAAGGAGTTTGGAGACTGTCCTGAATGCCACAGTTCTCAGGTAGGTTCAACTGCATTGAAATCTGGAGTCATCAGAAAACCAATGGGAAGGCAATCTAGAACAGGTATTGACAAATCATGGTTTGCAAGACAAATCTGTCCTACGTGATTTGTAAATAAAGTTTTCAAAGCCAGCTACACTCATCCAATTACATATTGTCTGAGGCTGCTTTCCCACTACATCGGCCAAGTTGAGCATTAGCAACAGTGTGGCTCACAAAACCCAAAAGATTTACCATCTGACCCTCTACAGAAGGGTCTGCCAGTGACTGGTCTAGCAGGAGGAGTTTTGGATTCAGGCCGGCCTGGCTCAGCCTAGCTGGGATGACCTCTCTGAAACTTGGCTTCTTCATCTGTTCATAATCCTACCATGTATGTGGAAGGATTTTTAGGTACAGATCTAGACATTTCCAAGCACAGCATATGGCATGAGAAGAATTCCGTAAATATAAATAGTAGTTACACTTGTTAAATTCCTGTCAAGTTTTCTGTTCTGATTCATATAACAAATGGCTTTTGTAGGGTTTACCAGTTTTATTTCTCACTCCCCACGTCTGTGTTTTTTCCTACAGTCACCCAACAAGCCCACAATTCCCCAGGAGAAAATCCGACCCCTGACCAGTCTGGACCATCCTCAGAGTCCTTTCTACGACCCAGAGGGCGGGTCCATCACTCAAGTCGCCAGAGTTGTCATCGAGAGAATCGCCCGGAAGGTATTGGGTTAGAGCTCCCTCTGTCACAGACCCTTCCCCTCAGGAGCACCTTTCTGCTCTAGAATCATGGCGTCCCTAGCAGAAAGCACTTCGGGATATGAAATTCCTGGGCCTCCCTGGGTTTCTAGTATGCAAATTATTTCATAAGATGTAAATGAGCAAAATGAACTCAGTAGTGAGGCCAGTGCTCAAATGAGTTTTTTAATCCAGGCGAATTGTTCTCATCATGAGTTCCAGAATCGATTTCTGATGTCTGTCATGGGTCGGGAATTTGGAAGCAGTGGTCCACACGCCAAATATTTACCATTCCTGGTTAGCCCCTCCTGCTTTCTTGACGTTTCTTTTTCAGCCAGATTGTAGATGTTGATCGAGAACTCAACTACGGTATAGGATTTGTATGCAGAACGGGCATTAGATTTTATGTCCTCCTTCCTCTTTCCCCAACACATTCCCTTCTTTTGCGAATGTGAGCCCTCCAAGTAACATTCCTTTTGCAGGGGGAACAATGCAATATTGTACCTGACAATGTTGATGATATTGTAGCAGACCTGGCTCCAGAAGAGAAAGATGAAGGTATGTGATTTTTCCTTTGTTGCAGGTTGTAACATAAATTGGCAGGACCCATTGAGAAAGCAATGTGCTAACATGTTTTGAGAACCATAAAAATACTCATCTTCTTCAACTTGGTAATCCCATCTCTGAGGATTTCTCCTCAAGAAATAATCAAAAACACGGCCAAGGCTAGGCACAAAGTATAAGGGAGTGGTGAAGGTATGATATCAGAGTATGTATCCAGTGGCATCAAACCTTTAAAGGATCATGTAAATCTCACGTGAACAGGCTTTGCAGGATTCAGACCACTCTCTGCTTTGATTCCCACACTAGCCTACGAGGCAGGCATGGGTATCTCTACTTCCCCAGCAAGCAAAGGGGTCCAGATCCTACAGCTGGGAGCAAGGGACAGTCATGGTTCAAGCTCAAGTTTTCTCACGGGATCTGGAGCCAGACAACCTGGCCTCTCGTCAGCCCTTTGATCTGGGGCAAGAAGCTAACCTCTCTGCCTCAGTTTCCTCAATTGTAAAATGGGGATAATAACAGAACTTGCTTCATAGACAGTTGTTGTGAGGATCAAATGGGATAAGGCATACAAAGTTCTTAAGATGATGCCGGTAAATAAGAAATGCTCAGTGAACACTGGCTGCACTTATTCTTATCAGGATGGCTGCATATGGGATCATTGGGAAGATGAGGCCACAACACAAAAAAGCCTCGTGCTTTCCAAAATTGACTACACTATACCTGAATGTGTGTAGAAACAATATCTTCCAAGGTGAGGGACTGGAAATGAAAAGGCATACATGTGTTTAGAGGAAGAAATAGTAAGGGGCTCATTCTGTTTATTGAGATATTTATTAGTAGGATGTTAAGAAAAATTTTAAATAGCCAGGCACAGTGGCTCACATCTGTAATCCCAGCACTTTGGGAGGCTGAGATGGAAGTATTGCTTGAACCCAGAAGTTCGAGACCAGCCTGGGCAACATAGCAAGATCTTGTCTCTACAAAAATAAGAAATAAAAAAAATTAGCCAGGCATGGTGGCGCACACCTGTAGTCCCAGCTACTCAGGAGGCTGAGGCGGAAGGATCGCATGAGCCCAGGAGTTTGAGGATATAGTGAGCTGTGATCATGCCACTAAACTCCAGGCTGGGCAACAGAGTAAGATCCTGACCCCAAAAAATACACAATATAACACACATTTTTTAATGGAACCAAATGACTGCTTCCATTCCATCCCAGGAGCACCCAGGCTCACCGAGGCTGGCCAGGAAGCCCGGCTTTTCCTGTCCCCAAATGTCTGGGGAGAGGGCCAGTCGCAGCTCCCGCAGGCTCCCAAGGAAAACATATCAAACGCTCTTTCCAGATGACACCCCTGAAACCTGCATCTACTCCAACTGGTCCCCGTGGTCCGCCTGCAGCTCCTCCACCTGCGACAAGGGCAAGAGAATGCGGCAGCGCATGCTGAAGGCGCAGCTGGACCTCAGTGTCCCCTGCCCCGACACCCAGGACTTCCAGCCATGCATGGGCCCCGGCTGCAGCGACGAAGGTGAGGAGACAGCCGGGACCAGTGAGGGGCTGGCGGGAGTCAAAGGGAGGGTCTCCCTGGCAGTCGGACAGCATCCCTGGCGAGAGCATTAGGACCCTGACTGTGGATGTCAGTGGGGTCGCCCTCGGGCACACCCCCATCTGCAACTGAGTCTTGAGCTCTCTGAACACAGACCACGTCTTAGGACATCAAAAGAATTCTTAAGGTTGACTGGCCACTCCCCTCCCTCCCCAGCCATGGAATGAAAGAGCTGACAGACATAGATGCATCTTACAGCAAATGACAAGTTAACACGTAGCCTGCTTCTGGGCCTTAACTCTCTTTTTGAAGGAGCCAGGGAACAGGTTGGCCAAGATTGTGCCCTGATTCTGTCATTCACGGCCCCTCGGCTGTATTCCACCACAGCCCGAGTCAGAGCGCTCATTTCTTTGTGATAGACCCTCCTGGCCGACTGCAGAAATTCTCAGTCTCTCCATCTGTAACTGCCTAAAGGTCAGCCTTGAACTATGAGCCTGTAACACCTGTGCCACGCTGGCTCAAGCTCCAAGATTGCACTACGCTGACTGCTGTGCAAAGGGCACTGCCTGCTTCCCGAGGCATGCGTCCTCTGCCTGCTAGACCCGTACTCTGTGCTCTGATCATACGGTGAGTGCGATAAGACAGTGAGAAGGGATATAAAGGCTAGACTGGGATGTAGCAGGAAGAAACCACTTCCAAGCTGAAAATAAAGAAAACTTAGCCTGGGCCGGGTGCAGTGGCTCATGCCTGCAATCCCAGCACTTTGGGACACCGAGACAGGAGGATTGCTTGAGTCCAGGAGTTCGAGACTAGCCTAGGTAACATAGCGAAACCTCGTCTCTACAATTTTTTTTTTAATTAGCTGGACATGGTGGTGCTGACATGTAGTCCCGGTTACTTGGGAAGCTGAGGCTGGAGGATTGCCTGAGCCCAAGAATTTCAGGCTATGGTAGGCTGTGATCGTTCCACTGCACTCTAGTCTGGGCAAGAGTGAGACCCCTGACTCAGAAAGAAAAAGGAAGGGAGGCAGGGAGGGAGGAGGCAAAGAAGGAAGGAAGAAAGAAAGAAAAAGAAAGCTAGCTTAACCCATTTACAGGTCATTCACTCCCCGGCTCTTCCTGAGGGCAGTCTTAAATACCTCCCCTGGCTGCACTTCCAAGGCAGTTTATTGCTGTTTTCACCCACAATAAGGCATCTTGGAGAGGAGTCAGCCTGTCACAGACAGGCCAGTCCTACAAGCAGGTGGGGGGACAGCTGGGACTGGCCTAACAACACTGAAGGTTCTCTTTCTTCAGGCTGGAAAGCCCTCAGACTAAGGTCTCTGTGAGAGTTGAGGTCTTGAACCTCCCTCTCCACATTCTCCAAGGAATGAAAGGATCATTCCTTACCCCAGTTCAGGTGGCTCCCACTGGGCAGTGACTGTTCTGGAACATGCTAGGCTGTGCCTATGGTCCACGGTCCCAAGAAGCTGCCCGATCCAGAGGCAGGTCGAGTTCTCTTGTACCCACATCCAGTTTCCTCCTGCACTCAATTCCTTGGGGAAGGGGTTGAAATAGGAAGGAAGCAGGGGTCACTTTGGACATCCTGAGGGATTTGTTTTTATAAGACAAGATGAATGTACTTCACTGTATGATAGCAACTGCCTCCTCTTAGTTTCTTCCTAACTATCAGGGAGGATTGCTTGAACCCAGGAGTTTGAGACCAGCCTGGGAACATAGCAAGACCTTGTCTCTACAAAAATAAGAAATAAAAAATTAACCAGGCATGGTGGCACACACCTGTAGTCCCAACTACTCAGGAGGCTGAGGCGGAAAGATCGCTTGAGCCCAGGAGTTTGAGGATACAGTGAACTGTGATCATGCCACTAAACTCCAGGCTGGGCAACAGAGTAAGATCCTGATTCAAAAAATATATACAATATAATATAATACACATCTTTAAATGGAAGTGACTCCCCACTTCTGCCAATATTCCAAGGCACCACTTGAGGGATCTTTTGCCCCCCCCAAAAAATCTGATCATGTCAGTTCCCAGCTGAAAAAGCTGTGGCTCCCTACTGCCCATGTGCAAACTCTTCAGCCTAACTTCCTGGTGAAATCACCCTGCTGAGGACCAGTGGGGAGGCCTGGTGAAACGAGCACTCTAACACATGTGAACACAAGTAGCATGTTGCAGCACCCCTAAAGGATGCATCACCAGCAAAGGCACCCAAGGACATCCATTTGGGGGATACTTGAAGGGTGGAGCTTCCAGGGCCCAACCATATCCACACAGAAGACATACCCAGGTTGGCGGTGACCATATTCAACCTGCCCAGGATGAAGTCTTGCCAGGTCCTGGAAAGCTGAAGTGGGGGCTTGTCACGTCCCACACCCCAACCACATCCCACCAGAACGCAGCGATCTTATTTGGTTGTACCTGTGGCCTTTAGTCAGCCTTGTCCCTGGGCCTCACATGTGGATTCGAGCTGTGGTTCTTACTGAACCACCAGCCACACTATCCATGGGTCAAGTGACAATGTCTAGGCATCACACCTGTGCAAGGTGACAGTCTGTGGACAGGTACAGGCTGTACTTCAATCCTTTCTGGCTCTATCTCCCAATACCACTCACATGTGAGCACTCGAGACAAGGGTGTTTGCATGGACTGTTCCCTTCACCTTAAGTGCAAATATCCTTTATCCAACAAAAATGTCTCCGTGTGCCTGCCCTCCTATGTGAAATCTTCCCCAGAACCCCAGGATTCTCCCTTCTCTGTTCTCCCTGATTCCCTGGGCCGACCTCCACTGCCCTGTTTTCAGTATCTGAAATTGCTGTCAGTTTATGTGCCTCTCTCTCTCTCTCTGGAACAGGACAAGATCCATATCTTACCTATCTTTGTAATCTCACTAGTCAGTAAATCTCCAATGACATGAATAAATGGGTGGATGGGTGGACAGAAGGATGGCTACACGGACTTTGTTTTCCTCTTCTTCTTTCAGAGCTAAGTAGGCAAACACACACACATCTGTTTCCATCAGGAACAGCAGCCCACCACCACTTCAGGAACAGGACCACTCAGCCATGCTGAGAGATTCAGTGACCTTTCCACCAACCTCAGTGTCTCCTGAACGTTCACGGCCTTTGCTAACACCCACTGATGGGAGCAAAGTCTATGATCCAAGACATCAACACAGAAGTCTGCTTGTGCTTTCTTCCTCAACATCCCTCTTTCCTAACACAGACATTCCCTCCCCGCCCCACCACTGTTCCCCATTAGCAGTTAGGATACCCTCCTCTTTGTAACCAACCTGAGCAGGGACACTGAGATGTCTGTGGCCACCTAGTGTCATCTGCTCCT
Organism: Cephalopachus bancanus; assembly: GCA_027257055.1. Taxonomy (NCBI): domain Eukaryota; kingdom Metazoa; phylum Chordata; class Mammalia; order Primates; family Tarsiidae; genus Cephalopachus; species Cephalopachus bancanus. The sequence continues at coordinate 3,083,206 of JAPVLO010000289.1, read as the reverse complement.
TGGGATACAGATTAGTCCTGTGTCCCAAGGCCCATCACACTCTCTATCCTCAGGAACAAAATTCTCTCATCTGGTTTGTTCTAGACTGGGAACTGGCAGCTTCAGGCAATAACTAAAATCTCCGTTTCCTCTGAGCAAAAAAGTGTGTACCATATCTCAGAATACAGATCCTTTCTTCCAATGCTTTCCAGCAGAATTTTCTGCAATGATGGAAATGTTCTATATCCGTGCTGTCTGGTACGGTAGCCACTAGGTACATGTGGGTACTGAGCACTTTAAAATGTGGTTAGTAACTGAAGAAGTGAATTTTTATTTTTAGTTAATAGTCTTCGATGTATGATACAATTTAAACCATTCAAATGGATGACGGTTTATCTTAAATTATATGTAGATTAAATTATATCATACATCACATATTCTATATGTGTGTGTGTATATAACATTTTAGCCAGGCATGGTGGCTCACGCCTGTGATTCTAGCACTTTGAGAGGCAGAGGCGAGAGGATTGCCTGAGCCCAGGGATTCTATACCAGCTGGGCAACTTGGTGAGACCTCTTCTCTACAATAACTAAAAAAATTGGCCGGGCATGGTAGCATACTCCTGTAGTTCCAGCTACTTGGAAGGCTGACGTGGAAGGTCACCTGAGCCCAGCAGGTCAAGACTGGTGGCCGTGAGCCTGCTGCTGCATTCCAGCCTGGGTGACAGTGAGACTCTGACTAAACATAAAAAAATAAAAATTTCAATATTCTTCCATCCATCCAAGCATCTTTCAAATGTATTTTCGTGGAGATGGGGAGTCATCCTGTGTGCCCCACGCACCTGGAAAAGAGCATTTCCTCTTCGAGAACAGCTGCAGGTTTAAGGATGTGGACTCCTTAGTGCGCTGCCATCCTCCACGGCTCACCCCTCCTCGAAGGCCGGCTGGTTCCCTCCTCCCTCCCTGACGCCCGCCACCCCCATCCCCCCAGCCGCCCCCGCCCCGCTGCCCGCCCCGCTGCAGCGCGCGCTCGGTGTGTTGCAGACGGCTCCACCTGCACCATGTCCGAGTGGATCACCTGGTCGCCCTGCAGCATCTCCTGCGGCACGGGCATGCGGTCCCGGGAGAGGTACGTGAAGCAGTTCCCGGAGGACGGCTCCGTGTGCACGCTGCCCACCGAGGAGACGGAGAAGTGCACGGTCAACGAGGAGTGCTGTGAGTGGGGGCGCCGCCGGGGGCGGGCGGGCGGCAGCGGCTCCCCAGACGGCGGGCGCGACTCCACCTCCGCGGGCCTCCCCAGCTCCCAGCAGCTGCCTGATGACCGAGTGGGGCGAGTGGGACGAGTGCAGCGCCACCTGCGGGACGGGCATGAAGAAGCGGCACCGCATGGTCAAGATGAGCCCGGCGGACGGCTCCATGTGCAAGGCCGAGACGTCCCAGGCGGAGAAGTGCATGATGCCCGAGTGCCGTGAGTGGGCGTGGGCCCGGGCGCGGGCGCGGGGCAGGCGACGGGGACTGGCGTGGAGGACCCCGGCACCCTCACTACCGCCGTAAAGGTCGGAGGGGGGGAGATGAGAGTCATGGGCACGTGAACAGCGACGGGACGCAGGGAGGGCGGCTGGGGTGGCAAACGGATGGCCTCTTGATAGAATTCCCCTGCAGCGGTGTTTTTTGTTTTGTTTTGCTTCGTTTTGTATTTTGAGTTGGAGTCTCACTCTGTCGCCCAGACTGGAGTATAGAGGCACGCTCACGGCCACTGCAGCCTCGACCTGCTGGGCCCAGGCTATCCTTCCACCTCAGCCTTCCAAGTAGCTGGAACTACACGTGTGCCACCACGTCCAGCTAATTTTTTATTTATTGTAGAGACAAGGTCTCACCAAGTTGCCCAGGCTGGTCTCGAACCTGTGGGTTCAGGCAGTCCTTTCTCCTCGGTCTCCCAAAGTGCTGGGATTACAGGCTTGAGCGACCGCGCCTGGCATGCAGCTTTGTTTTTATAGGAGCATCTTTCTTGCGGCAGTGGGGAGGGGCACTACATTTAGGCAGGACATATACTCCCCAGGGCCAGGTCATTCCAGTTCTGCATTGGACTTGTCTGATCCCATAAAGCATGGTCTCCTCTGCAAATGCGTATGGGCCCACACAGCAGTTATGTATGCAAGCACACAAGTACATGAATGTTCTAGGGCCTTCAGTACTAAAGTGCCCAAAAATGCAGCGTTGAGCCCTATCCATTAGTGCAGACTTCTTGGGGCACGGGGGATGTTTCTGCCTCTACTAAGCCCCTACTCAGACCTTCAATGGTGCTTCAAGTGGTGTTAACGTGGTAACCCCAAACCTAAGAGGGCTTGTGCGTAATATTTACCTATTCAAAGAAGTTACCCCGAGGTCCAGCAGGGAAAGACATGGGTTTATTTAAACCCAGGGGAGGCAGGTCCATGAATAATCCACACCTCGGGGCAATATAGCAAGCAGTTTTATGGGCAAGCCAGTTAGTCAAATTCCAATAGAGTGTTTACAGTTACGTTGATTAAGAGTGACAACTACATTGCTTTCAGCTTTGCGTGGTCACTTTCATCCCATGACTCATTACCGGGAATAGGTATACCCTTCAGAGACCAGCCTTGGCCAGAGACCACTCCCTGAGGGAGGAGGAAAACAGTCTAGGTCCTGACAATACCCCACATGTGGGGACTTGTGTACTCATTTTACTGACCCTGATCTGACGTCAGGCTATAATGACCAGCTGGGCCAGGGGAGATGGAGGAGAGTGACAAGGCGAGCAGTAGACTGCAGGGTCACTTCTTACTCTGTGGGATTCCCTCTCCTTTGACCCCATGGGCCAATTTCACTTAATCCAGGGCCAGAGCAGGGGGCTGGGTGGGGGCATTGTGGGGCCAAAGAGATTCAAGAGAGCAAACGGAGCCTGGTCTCCGTGGCAAACCTGGCGCTTCATCTAGACACCATCCCATGCTTGCTGTCGCCATGGTCCGAGTGGAGCGACTGCAGCGTGACCTGCGGGAAAGGCATGCGGACCCGCCAGAGGATGCTCAAGTCTCTAGCAGAACTCGGAGACTGCAATGAGGATCTGGAGCAGGTGGAGAAGTGCATGCTGCCCGAATGCCGTAAGTCCCAGGGCTCCCGGAAGCCCTCCACATCTCTCCTGTGTTCTTGAGTCCAGGAACAGGCCCTGTGCTGTGCAAACATTGCTAGATCCTAGGATCTAGCTGTGTGCTGCGGAGAAGGTGCTTGGGGTTTGGATCTCTGTGTTGGCAGTTACTTAAACACTGTCATCAGTCTCCTCATTAGTAAAGTGGGGTTCCCACTACCATGTCGAAAACACACCAAGTGCAAGTTGCTGTGGTCTAAATGGGAGATGCATGCAAAACAGCACAAGACTCAATAAACCTCAGTTGTTTCCCTTCCCTCCCCACACAATTATGGGCTTGCCTGACCCATGGATTTTCTGAGCTTTTAAATTATATTCCTTCTCACTGTGACCATTTTATTTACCTATGGCCAGAGGCTGGACATCAAACCAACAACTCTTGCAGCCTGGTAAGAAGGCCAGTAATAAAACAAGCCAAGTTCTCAAAAGCTTACTCCCCCTTCTCCATCTCCTCCAAAATCTCTGTGCTCAGCTGCTTTTATTGCATGGGGCTAACTTCCAAGTCTGGAGAGCCAGTTTCTCTGGCTTCCAAGAGCTGCTCTTCCAGGTGGGGAAGCAGAGACACACTTGCGACCACTCACTCTCACCTGTCTGGCTCCCTCTAAGACTCACTTGCCATCCTTCCTGCTCCCTCCCCTTGTCAGTAACCTTCAGAAGATTACTTATCATCTCTGTCCCTCAGTTTCCTCAGCCGTAAAATACCAGGAAGCACTTCAGGTGGCTCTGAGGATTAAACCAAGTAGTTGACACAAAGTGTGAGCACTGGGCCCAGCAAGACTAGGCCTCAACGCCTGTTCCATGTAACAGCACACCTCGGCCATGTGAGGAGATAACCTGGACCATCGACTAAAGAAAGCCTGGTGTTTTTCATGACTAAAATTGGCTCATAGTTCAAGCTAGCTACCAGGGTTGAGGCCCCAGAACCTTCTGACTGAGACAGTTTCCAACATAAAAATCTTTATACCCACAGGGTCCACTGAAGGAAGGGAGGAGAAGACGAACATTTACGGAGCACTTACTGGGCTGGGAGTCCTATCTCATTTAATCTTCACACACACACACACACACACACACACACACACACACACACACACACACACACGCAACACTACTATCCCCATTTTGCAGAGAAGAAACCTGCCTGAGCTCCCACAAAGGTTGTAAAAACCCTGAAACTATTGAACAAAATGAGGATCTTTTAGGTCCACCCTGACCCTGGCCTTGCCAAGCCAACAGAGAATCTGGAATCATTTACCTCCTTAGGACACATCCTGAGAATCAGACCGATGTGTTATTTTCCCTTCCCATTTGTGAGATGCAGGCTCAGTAAGAATTTGCTGGATCTCAAACTGGGATCAACCATAAAACATCACTTCCTGCTGCCCCTCTTCTCTACTGAGATACCCTCTTCCCATGTTTGGCTCCTGTGTTTTTGCTGCCATCTTTAGGACAAAGGATGATGTCGTGAACAAGAAGAGCTGCCTAGGTCTATGAAAGCCTTGACAATGTCTGAGGTTTTTCACTTGTTCTCTCCAAAGAGCAGCAGGAGACTTGCTGGCCTTGCTACAATAAATACCATCAGTGAGCTGTGCCTTCCCTGAGAACACCCAGGTCCTTGGTACTGTGGGAGGCTGGTCTGTGCTGATCAGGCAATATTCTAGGGACTCACAGAGCAGGGCAAGAGGCTCTGAACACATCTTCAGAATCCCCCAAAGCCGTCTTGAATCATACAGGGGGTTTAACTGTGGGTGATGGATGACCTGGCGCCTATCCTGCCTCTACTGCTTACCAACCACGTGGGCTGGATGGAGTCAGTCTGCCTCTTGGAGCCTCAGTGTCTTCTTTTGTAAAATGAGATGACAGCACTGGCTTTGCATTCCTTGCAGGCTTGTTGAAGTGTTCAAAGGAGTGTATGACTATATCTTGTTACAGATGTGAGATACACTCAATGCCCATCTGTGTCTTGCCAGCCATTGACTGTGAACTCACCGAGTGGTCCCAGTGGTCGGAATGTAACAAGTCATGCGGAAAAGGCCACGTGATTCGAACCCGGATGATCCAAATGGAGCCTCAGTTTGGAGGTGCACCCTGCCCAGAGACTGTGCAGCGAAAAAAGTGCCGCATCCGGAAATGCCTTCGAAATCCATCCATCCAGAAGCTGCGCTGGAGGGAGGCCCGAGAGAGCCGGAGGAGTGAGCAGCTGAGGGAGGAGTCTGATGGGGAACAGTTCCCAGGTATGGCTCCCATGGGTGGGATGGAATGATGTCCAGGACAGACTGGGTCTAACTTGTAAGTCTGTCAAAAAAAAAGAGTGGGGAGAGACTGCATTTTCTGGGGTCTCCGAACCACATTTTGACACTAGATACAAGTTTTTTCCCATTAAGCAAGCATAATTTGGAACGGAGGGGACTGCGGGGGTAAGAGGAGTGACACTTTGCCAAAGAAACTTTAGATCATATAGTCGCCTGTCAACAATAGATTTTCAAGCAAAGAACCTTCAGGAATTGCACGATCCCTTCCCTTCTACACATATATAAAACCAGAAGCCTGTCCAGCCTTGCTCAAAACAGTAGTTATGACCTAGGAACCCTATCGGCTGCTTGCGAAAGGGGAAAAAGAATGATACGGACTTGTCAAAAAAGCCTTGTTTGTCATTTCAGAAATGTTCCCTAGGACCTCCCAGAACAAGCCATCTTCCATTTTAAGGGTGTGGCTCAGGCAAGACAACCCAGGCCTGAGGCTTTATGATTTATTTTTCCAAAGTTAACCATAAAGTTTAGAGCAGAGTCCTGTCAGCCTTGAGTTTTATTTTCCCATATAAAATTGATCCAGGCTGCCAAATAACTAAGCGATAAATGTTGTAATAGAGCGATGAACCAAGTGCTGAGGGAACCGAGGATGAGCGTCTCACACTGACTGGAGCTCAGGAAGAAGTCAGAGCAGGGAAAATTAGAGTGGGCCTTGAAACACTTGGAGGAGTTTGCCAGTTAGAGAAGTGCATTCCAGGCAGCAGGAATAGTCGCGGCAAAGGCACAGAGACACCAAAGGGCACGTTACGCCCAAGCAGTAAGTGAGATGCGGTTGGAGCATGGAGGATCAGGAAGGAGGCAGGAGCTCAGGCTGGAGAGGCGGGGCTCGGATCATGAAAGGCCAGTGGCCTGCTGAGTACTTGAGACTTGATTCTGAAGGTGAAGGCTTTAAGCGAGAGTGATTTTATCAGACCCGTGTGGAGTGGTTTGGGGCGGTAAAAAGAGGCACAGAGGCCCGTTTTGTTTGTAACCCAAGACAAAGATTACATGTCCTCCTCCCCCTGCCTGGGCTTCACTGCTGAATAAGCCAGCCCAAGAGGGCAGAGCATCAGCAAACCAACAAAACAGTGAACCAGGCAGATCCATGGTTAAGCCTTGGGCGCAGGCTGATAGATGTTCTCTGGAGTCCCTGAAGCGGGTGAAGATGCCCATGTAAAAGTGAAGATTAATGGGTACATCGACTTTCTAATTATTTGCAAAGGCATAGCCCAAATGACTGAACCCTTTCTTTCTATTAAAATGCTCCACGGGCCGGGCTCGGTGGCTCAGCCTATAATCCAAGCACTTTGGGAGGCTGAGGTGAGCAAATTGCCTGAGCCCGCCAGGCTGGTTCGAGACCAGCCCGGGCAACTTGGTGAGACCTTTACAATAGGTCAAAAATTAGCCGGGCGTGGCAGCGCACGCCTGTAGTTCTGGCCACTTGGAAGGCTGAGGCAGAAGGATTGCTGGAGCCCAGCAGGTCGACGCTGGAGTGGTCATGAGTGTGCCATGGCACTCCAGCCTGGGCAACAGAGTGAGACTCCAACTAAATAAATTAAATAAATAAGAATAAAATGCTTCACCTCGGCCAGGTGTGGTGGATCAAGCCTGTAATCCTAGCACTTTGGGAGGTGGAGGTGGGAGGATTGCCTGAGCTCAGGGGTTCGAGACCAGCCTGGGCAACTTGGTGAGACCTCAAGTGTACAATAAATCACAAAAACTAACCGGGCATGGTGGCGTGCATCTGTAGTTCCAGCTACTTGGAAGACTGGGGCAGAAGGATCGCCTAAGCCCAGCAGGTCGAGGCTGCGGTGACCGTAAAGCGTGCTACTGCACTCCAGTCTGGGTGATAAGAGACTCCAACTCAAAAAAAAAAAAAAATCTGCCTTCTATTTACTTAGCATTTAGGAGGCTAAATCTTTGGAGAGCGAGGCTTAGGAGAAAACAGCTCAATGCAACTGCTGTGTAACAGGTCACCCCACAACAGTAGCTTCTTAAATAATCACTTAACATGATTCTGTGGGTGACTGGGGCGGGCTCAGTGGGGTGATTCTTAGGTCTAGATTAGACTCATTTATGTTGCTTAAATGGGGCTGCAAGGGCCAGCCCTGCCTCAACTGCATTCCTGGGGTCTCCCTGGATGGCTGGGGCCTCTCTCCACATGATCTCCCCAGTGGGCCAGCCAGTGGGGGAAGGGTTCTCTGCAGCTATTTTCATCCATTCATTTATTCATTTTTGAGTCAAGGGCTCACTCTCTCACACAGGCTGGAGTACAGAGGCACGATCACTGCTCACAGCAGCCTTGACCTCCCAGGCTCTTTCCACCTCAACTTCCTGTAACTGGGACTACAGGTGTGCACCACCGTGCCCAGCTAATTTTTTAATTTTTCTTGTAGAGACAAGGTCTTGCTATGTTTCCTAGGCTGGTCTGAACTCCTGGGCTCAAGCAGTCCTCCCGCCTTGGCCTCCCAAAGTGCTGAGATGACAGGCATGCCTGGCCCCTACTGGTTATCTCCAAGCCAAGTTTTTGCTCATGTCTCATTAGCCAAAGCGAGTTGTATAGCTAAGCCCAGATTCAAGAGGTAGAGAAATAGTCTCTGCCTCTTGACAAGAAGAGCTATGAAGCACTTGTGACCATTTTTTGCAACCTGCCACATTGGAGCTAACAGTTCCCCGATAAGGACTCTAACTATTGGTGAAGTCAACAAATCGTTACATCCATAAGCAGAGGCACCCAGACAACTAAATTTCACAGCTCCACTAGAGTTCAGCATCCCTTTTGTCCCAACTTCTGCTGCCCTAACCAGGCTCTCTCATGCTTTCAGGCTGTAGGATGCGCCCGTGGACAGCCTGGTCAGAATGCACCAAACTGTGCGGAGGCGGGATTCAGGAACGCTACATGACTGTGAAGAAGAGGTTCAAAAGCTCCCAGTTCACCAGCTGCAAAGACAAGAAAGAGATCAGAGCATGCAACGTTCACCCTTGTTAGCAAGGGTCCAGGTTCTCCAGGGCTGCACTCTAGATTCCAGAGTCTCAATGGCTGGATGATTTGCTTGTTTAAGACAATTTAAGTTGTGTACACTAGATTTCATTTCTGCAGTGTGGTTCGCTCAGTAGTCTTGTGGATGCCAGGGACGTCCTTTCTGAATACTTCTTGGGGACTCCAGGCTGAGTGGGACTCTCTCAACTCCAGCCAGCCCTCTTCCTGCACAGAAGTGAGTAGCGTCAGCCACCCTGTACTAAACTGAAGCATGTCCCTCCAGAGCTTCCACCTGACCAGGCAGGACAGAGACCCAGGCCTTCCTCCACACGGAGAGGCAACCATGTCTGGAAATGACTCTATGCCTGGGTCCCAGGGTGCAATCAGTAGGAAACAGTCCCCATCAGATGAGAGAACAAATCCCCCTCATTCTCATCTTTGGCCTGTTCACTCTTACAGAGAACGATTATTCATGCATCTCTTTCCATTTAGTGGGATCTTAGATCTCTTGTGAAGTCTCCTCAGTCATCGGTAGTTCCTGGGGGGAGTAGAACTGGTAGACTTGAAGAGGAACATTGATGTTGAGTGGCTTTTCTTCTTTCACTGAGAAATTCTGAATGCATTTATCTCACTCCCTATATTGGTTCCTGATACCCAAAGGGGGAAAAAAAAATGATGGCTGCTTTATTTAAATGTACAGTAACCAGTTCTTACACCCAAGATAAGGAGAATTACATGTAGACAGTATTTTTCCCTTGCTTTTTTAAAATTTTGGCCACAATTCTTCAAGGAAGCCAGCCTTATGAACTTGTTGATACTAAATCCTTATTGGAACCAAGTCCACGGTAGCAAAACTGGCCTCCCTAAAAGACCCAAGCCCAAGTTTTAAAATCTCCTTACACAAATTCCAGGTTTTCAGATCAGATTCTAACAAGAAAACATTTTTGTTAAACATTTTTCTGTCTGCCCAGAGCCCTCCAAGTCATTCCTTCAACAAAGTGCTATCTCTGTACTTTATTTTTTAGTCATAACATTTTATATGTAAAGAGAAAAAGTATTTCAGAGAGCAAGAGAGAACGGCTAAGAAAAGGGACTATCATGGAATCAAGTTGAGCCAGTAATTCTGGTAGAAAGTCAAACCATGTCAGTCCCCCATACAGGTCTCTCTGGTCCTCCTGAATGAGTACAGGGAAGGCCAGGGCTTACATCCCTTTCAAGCAATTGTTAGGCAAACTGAATTCAGGGAGACTGACTACCCAGGATTAATGTAAACAGACATCTTCTCAGTTGGGTCCATCAGAAGTTTTTGCTCACGCATTTATTGTGAAAACTATTGTTTCATTTCTTTTGTAGGCTTTCTGTATTCCTGCTTAATCCAAATATGTACCATAAGTGAGACATATACAATGCTTTGAATACACTACTTTAAGAATTTGCATTAAATACATCAGGATATTTCCAAACACAACATATATGTGCTATACCCCTGAATATGAAGTTTCTTTACACAAGAGATTGCTCGATAGACATTCATTGGGTGGGTCAGTCTTTTGTGTTCTTAAGCTAATTAAGTGTTCAGAGAGAGGGTTGGGTCTTTTTATAATTGTCATCCACCCCAGTCATTTTTAGTAAAAGATTCAGCATTTGCTTCTTTGTTCCGGAGGGACCATTATTACATGTGACTTACCTTTGAGTTGTTTCCAACTTTTTTTTTCATCCTCAAATGTATTGCTTTCTCCCCTCAAAGGAGCACAATATAATGAAATGTAAGATGTTTAATTTTCTATTTGGACCAAAAAAAGTCCTAATTAAGAATCTGTTCACTGTTGCAACATTGTTCTAAGCTATCTAGACGCATACTTACTCTCAAATCACGAAAATCAAAGTTTCTTAAGATGGAGATTCCTGTCCAAGGACAAGCCACCCCAGTGTCTCTATTTGGTCTCAGTTGAGTACATTTTAAATGCTGATTTTGGAGACTTAAAATCAGCGTAACTGGTTAATGGCTGAGAATGGGTAGCATGATTCTTGTCGCGTGTTTTTGTTTGCAATGGGGAATTTATAAGAAGCATCAAATCTCTTTCTTACCAAAGTCTTGTGTTAGGTGGTTTATAGTTTTTCTGGCTAACCAATCATTTTGGAAATAAAGACTTTTTACTACAAAAATGAAATTTGTTTGGACTTCCACTTGAGATAGTAAAGAAATAATCAGACACCCAGTAAAAACTGCCATATAAAGAACAGTTACAATTGTTTTATGTATTTCTATCAATGCCAAACCAGTTGTAATCTAATTTACACCTACATTTTAAGATACTAGTAAGAAGTTCAGAGATACATTGCTCAACCAGACATTGGGTCACTCACCTGTCACCTTGCCAATGCATTTTATTTGAAAAAAATCTGTTGTAGCAAATGAGAATAAAACCTGGGCTTCTTTAGACCCAGAATTGAAAAAAAATTAAAAGATTTTGTGCTGTTTTTAATTTAAACTTTGTGAATTAAACATATTTTAGGCATACTCAAAATCTACATACTCCTTCCGGGAAATAAGGGTACATTACACATTCTCACATTGACTCCAACTCTCTAGAACAGTCCAGGTTAAGTCCATGGCTAAAATGTGCTATGGTTTGAGTTTGTCCCCAAAACTCATGTTGAAATTGGATCCCCAATGTGGAAGTGTTGGGAGTTGAGGCCTAGTGGGAGCTGTCTGGGTCATGGGCAGATCTTTCGTGATTGGTTTGGGGCCACTGTAGTGAGTTCTAGTTCTCCCAAGACTGTGTTAGTTCTCACAGAACTGTTCCTGAGAGAGAGAGGGTTGTTAGAAAGCCAGGATGCCCCTTGGGTTTTGTGTCTCCAAACATGTATGCTACCCTTTTGACCATCTCTACCGTGTTATGACACAGCATGAAAAGCCCCCAACACAAGTGAAGCAGCTTCTTGTCCTTCCCAGCCTGCAGAACCATGAGCTGAATACAACTTTTTTTTAAGTTACTCATGCTAAGTATTCTGTGATAGCAATACCAAAAAGGACTAAGACAGATGGCAATACACACAAATCCTCACAGTAAAATTATTTCTGTCACCTATTTCTATCTAGCCCCATGTTTAAGGCAACAGTTAAAAAATAAAGATAATTTTTTTTAAAAAAGAGGCCAGGTTCAGTGACTCAGCCTTTGGGAGGCTGAGGCAAGTGGATTGCCCAAGCCCGTGGGTTCGAGACCAGCTCAGGCAACTTGGCAAGACCTCATCTCTACAATAAATCAAAACTTAGCCGGGCCTGGTAGCGCACGCCTGTAGTTCTGGCTACCTGGAAGGCTGAGGCAGAAGGATCACGGAAGCCCAGCAGGTCGACCATGAGTGTTAACGTGAGTGTGCCACTGCATGCACTCCAACCTGGGTGACAAAGTAAGACTCCAACTCAAAAAAATAAAATAAAAAAAGAAGAAACCTCATAGAACTGTAGAAAGGCCTCTCCTGATCATTCTATAATGGAATGTGACCTGGAGTAAAAAAAACCTCAGCTTTGGAAGCTTAGCAGCAAAGGAGTTAAATATACCTAAAGGTATAAACACTATTGTCCAAAAATGGCTAAACATAAATGTTTAATCCTAATTATGACACAGAATCAAGGAGGATGTAGCCATAGCCACTATGTTGTTAGTTGGTGCTATCAGTTTTAATGATAGAACGATTCCATTTGTTCTTCACATTGCCCGATGTAGGGAGAAGGAATAAAAATAGTCCCTTTTGAAAATGAGTGAGATGCAGGAACAAATTATAAATAGCAGCTGAATGCTAATTAGTATGAAGCTAATTCTTCAATTTAAATCCTTCTGAATCTGAAAGCAAAAGATCTCTACCTAAATGTCAAATTTAAATAATGGCATCCTGCTTTAGAAACCCGGCTGGTTCAGGTGTTATATACTCTGCAAGGTGGAGAGGAGAGACCGGGTAATGGTTCAGCATGGGAGACATGGGTTCAAATCACTGCTGCACCTTGTGAGAAGCTGGTGCCGAGTGTTTCACCTTTTCTAATCTTTGGCTTTGACATAAGTGCTCAAACTCAAAGACTTCAATACTCCACCTCCACAATTTAGCCAGTTCTTAAGAGTAGGTCCTGAAAGTATCCTGTCACAGAACTGATTGAAAGCCCATTGCACCCCACCCGACCCTTCCTTCATAAACCTGTACATAGGTACTTTGTGTTGAAGGTGGTTTGAGCTGCATTTCTGTCACTTAAAACTGAGGCCAGGCTCAGTGGCTCAACCTGTAATCCCAGTGTTTTGGGAGGCCGAGGCAAGTGGACCATCTGAGCCTGTGGGTTCGAGACCAGCCCGGGCAACTTGACAAGACCTCATCTCTACGATACATTTTTTAAAAAATTAGCCGGATGTGGTAAGTGCATGCGTGTAATTGCAGCCACTTGGAAGGCTGAGGCAGAAGGATCACCAGAGCCTAGCAGGTCGATGATGGGGTGGCCATGCATGTGCCACTGCACTCCAGCCTAGGTCACAGAGTGAGATTCCAACTCAAAAAAAAAAAAAAAATGAAAATGTCATGACAAAATATGCATGCATAACTTTACAGTTATTATCAGAGCAAAGTGAAATTTGATTGTTTTCACTTAACATTCATAATATTCATGATGTCTTAACATAAGACAGCATTCATTAACATTTTATCATATTGCTCTAAATACTCCCGTATTTAGAAATGATTGGTAATAGCTCTCATATTTTAAGCAGTTACATGTTTAATTTGCCTTTACCTCAAATAATTGACAAGTATTAACAGAAGGGAAAAAGGCAAAAACATGTTATTCAAGCCTACAGACTCCTCTACAGCACTAAGTGCAGTCCCTGTTTTTTCTACTGTTGGAATGCAATTCCTACTGGGGGACCCTAACCTGGAATTACTAACTTACCTAGGAAGTCAGAAGGGCCACTTGTGGAAAATACCTGCATCTCCTGCTCTCATCCCACTATGCTAACACTGCTCAAAGCAAGACCTGTAGCCTGATACCATTCACAAATGGGATACCAAAATTGAAGGCAGTGTTTAAAACTTTGCTAAATTTGGCATTGCTATAATATACGAGAATGATTATTTTCCTAGTAAATCATTTTTTATTATATTTAGCAAAGTATCAATTCACAATGATAGAGATCGAACTTTTTTTAACTGTTCCTTCAACAGTCTTGAGAAGCTGCACAATGCCAATTTCCACCATTCAGAAAGAGACGTCAGCCTGTAAATTAGGCTTTTAGAGTTCTCAAATGCTGAAGTATCCAGATGGTAATATTTAGTTCCACATCTGGATACCTAGGTATCTGTGATGAAGTACCTTGTACTGGCTCTCTTTCTTGCTCCTCTAACATCCTGCCCATAAAGCAGGATAACTGCCCCATCACTGGACAAAAACTGCCCCTGATTTTGCCACAGAATTTCTCACAACAGCCAACCCTTACTTTCTCCACGTCCTTACCCTCCAATCACACCTCAACTATTATCTGGTTTCCCCAACCAGAGGACTGAAACAAATATAAGGCGGCAATAGAACCCGTAATTGATCACTGCTGACTCTTCCATTTTGCGTAACACGCAATGCTTTCTACCACCCTCTTGGTTTCCTTGACAGGATCCCGGTCCTCTCCAGTTTCTGACTGCTTCTTTTCATTTTTTTGCTGCCTTTCAATCTTCAACCCCATAAAAGTTTGCTTTCCCTTTGTTGTACCCTCTCTCAAACACACTCTTCCTAGTGGATATTATCCACTCCTATCTCTCAATCATGGACTCAAAATAGACAAATTCCAAATCTGCACTTCTAGTCCTAGCTTTTTTTTTTTTTAAATAGCTGATGTCTCACTCTTGCCCAGGATGAAGAACAGTGGCATCGTCACGGCTCATTGCAGCTTTGACCTCCTGGGCTCAAGCAATCCTCCCACCTCAGCCTCTCAATAGCTGGGACTACAGCTACACACCACCACACTCAACTAATTTTTTTATTCTTTTGTAGAGATGAAGTCTCACCATGTTGCCTAGGCTGGTTTTGAACCCCTGGGCTCAAACAATCCTCCCACCTTGGCATCTCAAAGTGCTGGGATTACAGGTGTGAGCCACCATGCCCGGCCTTAGCCTCTTCATTTGAGCCCCAACTCCCATTCCCAAACGGCTCCTAGACTAACCCGCATGTGACTGTACCAGCTTCATATATTCTATCACTAGAGAGTTGCCTATATTCCTTATTTCAGCTAGTAACACCACCACCTTCTGGTCACTCAGACTCCATTATTTTGCCGGCTAAAAACACTTTCTGGATATCTCTCTAGTGTTCATTCCTCTTCTCCCCATGTCACTAAAATTCAAGCCTTCATCATCTTTCTCTGATCTCACCCATTCATCAAATGATTTTTACTGTGGGCATTAAGGGTAAAGCAGTAGCACACACACGTTTCTGCTCTCACTGAGTTTGTGATGCTGAGAGGACAGATTCCAACAACAACCTTTTACCTGCCTCCCTCTCTTAATCTGCCCTCTCTGCAATTCACATGACCACTAGATTAGATCAGAGGCACTCAAATCCTTGGCAGTTTCCCATTATCCAGAGGCAGGCCTTCCTATTTAAAGCCCTCCACAGCCTGGCTCCAGTCTGCTTTATCATATTTCCCTCTGCATGTAGAATCTCTTAGACCAAGGTTTCAGGCCCAGAATGCACCACGCATCCTGCCAACTCTGTGCCTTTCCCTAGTCTTTCCACCAACTCACTCATCTTCTATCCTCCCAATGTCAAATCCTCCCAATCGGTCAAGCTCCAGCTAAAGCGCCATTTCTAAGAATATACGCCACCATCTCCTCCACTAGGCAACACTTTTTGCTTGCTTCTTATATATTCTGCCTTAAAACAGAGGGGCCCAGCATTGTGTCACTCTAAAATTTTAACCACTAGACTCTGAGATATTTGAAGGAAGGGAAATGCCACATTTATCCATTTCCCCAGAATGCCTAATACAGCCTTAAACAAAGAAATCTGCTTGGTCAAGCCCCAAATTTAGATAAACATCAATATAGCAGATATGTCAATAAGAGCGTAACATTCTATTCTGAAATACTGTAACTCTCTAAGCAAACAATATGGGGATAAAACTCTAGAACAGAAATTCATGACAGTCCATTCAAGAAATACTGCTTTAAAGAATTTCCACATAAATAAAGAGGCACACAAGATTCTAAAGTTGGAAACATAACCTCAAACGCTAAATGTGCTCCAGAAGCAGAGTTGGCACACCATGGCCTGTGGGTCAAGTCCATCCCATTCTCTTGTTATGGCACAGAATGGTTCTTACCCTTTTTTTTTTTTTTTTTGAGTTGGAATCTCGCTCTGTGGCCCAGGCTGGAGTGCCATGGCACACTCATGGCTACCGCAGCATTTACCTGCTGGACTCTGGCAATCCTTCCACCTCAGCCTTCCAAGTAGCCTGAACTACAGGCACACGCTACCACGCCAGGCTAATTTTTTTTTTTTTTAACTTATTGTAGAGACAAGGTCTCACCAATTTGCCCGGGCTGGTCTCGAATCCACAGCCTCAGGCAATCCACTCGCCTCGGCCTCCCAAAGCGCTGGGGTTACAGGTTGTGCCACCAAGCCCAGCCACCATTTTAAATGGCTGGGAAACAAATTTGAGAGTAATATTTTATGACATATGACAATGATATGAAACACAAACTTCAGTGTACACAAAGTTACATTGGAACACGGCCACATCCATTCATTTACATATTATGTATGACTAATTTGGTGCTATAATAACAGATTGAGTGGATGGGACAGAGACCATACAGCCTGCAAAGCCCGAGAGAATATTTACAATGTGGCCCTTTAGCGAAAAAGCTTGCTAACCCCCAGCAATAGAGAACAAAATGGCCACACAGACAAGGCCTATTCGTGCCATGAGTCTGGCCACTCTTTGTGAGAAAAATTTTCAAGTCAGAGTGAAAAAACTACAAGGCACCTCTGGTTGTACGACAGGAAACAAATGGAAAAAACTTCAACTTCTAATCATGATGGACTAAGGGCCAGATCTTCCCTCCTGCCTCAGATAATTAAAAAAACTGGACGAAACACACTAAACACCAGTCCTCAGGCATTGTACACACGGCAGCACAAGGCTGCAATCCTGATGCAGGGAAAACGAATAAGGTAAGCCTTAAGACTCCCCTGGCTTTCTGCCTGGAGGCACATTCCAGGCTATACAAGGGATGGGGGATTCCAGTCAGGGCGCAACTGTTTCCCTGAACTGAAAGCACAGACATTAGAGATTAGGAAGTTTTGAAGCAGCTGGAAGTTGCAGGACAAAGTCCTGGAAAGGAGAGAGCTGCACAGAAAAAGAGCTCCAAAAACATGTATAGGGTCAAGGAGGCTTTGCCGAATATTAAGATACATATGTATAGGGTGAAACTCCAGGAAGCTGGGCAAAGAATGGCCCAGGAGCTGTGAATAGAATGGTTCCCCAGAGCTCACATGAGGCTGGGAATTGGTTTAGTTCTCACAAGCCAAACTGGAGAGTCTACTCAGGGCATTCAGTAGAAAGACCTCAAAAGGGCCACACTTAGGTAGTGGAGCTAAACTGTACAGAGAAAACGACTACTTGAGAGTATATGAAACTTAAAAAGAAGTCTCGAAGGGACGGAACTGAACTGCAGTTCAGTAAATTAACTGACTACCAGGACAAAGCCCCAAAATCTTCAGATGAAGACCAAAGTCTAGACAACCAACAGATAAAACAATGTCCATCATCCAAGACATTACTAGACATGTGAAAAACTAGTAAAATGTGACCTACAACTAAATAAAAATTAGTCAACAGAAACAAATCCAAAAATTATAGATAGAATCAGCAAAGACATTAAAACAGCTATTGTAACTGAAAGGATAGAGACCAAAATGGAGTTTCTCTGGCCTCCTTAAGCCAGACAATAATCCTTTCCTGGAACTCTGGGCAAGACATAAGACATTGAGATTAATATCACCTAAAGAATTTGTCTTTTGCCATGCCTGTAATCCCATCATTTTGGGAGGCAGAGGCAAGAGGACTGCCTGAGCCCAGGGGTTTGAGACCAGCCTGGGCAACTTGGCAAGACCTCATCTCTACAATAAATCAAGAAAAATTAGCCTAGCTACTTGGAAGGCTGAGGCAGAAAAATCGCCTGAGCCCAGCGGGTCGAGGCTGCAGTAGTCGTGAGTGTGCCACTGCAATCCAGCCTGGGCAACAGAGTGAGTGAGACTCTGACTCAAAAAAAAAAAACCAAAAAACTTGTCTTTCAGCTATTGGACCTGCCCCTCCCATCCATCCGGTGATCAGAGGTGACAGACCAAACCCATCACCATGGCTCACCCATCTGCCTGCCATACATCACTGTTACATCAGTACCTGTGCTTTGCTAGCCCTTCCTGATGATGTAAAACAAATCACTACCCAATCACACTAATGACTTGTCGCCACCAAAGGGAAGCTTTAAAAAGCATTCAACCTCAAGCAGTGGCCACCATTGCTTTTGTTAAGCTCTGGCCCCCTCTCCTGCCTTGGGGAGGTGAATCTCTTCTCTCTCTCCCTAAGCTACTTTCTAAATAAACTTTGTTTTCTAATCTAATTTCTGTGCAATTCTTTGCATCTTACCCATGGCACTGGATCACACCCCCTCACCTCCCACCCCTACCCCCACCCCGTTTCTGAGCTTACAATAACCATGTTCAAATATTCAATGCAGCATTTCTCAACCGGGGTTCTGTTGAGAATTGAGCGACTAAATTTTCTCAATTCTCCCAAGGATGAAACACAGTCAGTGCCATTCTAGACACACAGATGAGAAATTAATTCATAACACACAACAAACAAGGCATTAGAGCTCAATTTTCTGGGAACTGAGCTTGCTAAGAGGAATATATAAACATAATGAGAAGAGAAACAGAATATATTAAAGAGATCCAAACAGAACTTCAAGGCCAGGCACGGTGGCTCAGCCTGTAATCCCAGCATTTTGAGAGGCTGAAGCAAGTGGATTGCCTGAGCCCATGGGTTCGAGACCAACCTGGACAACTAGCGAGACCTCGTCTCTACAAGAAATAAAAAACAAAAAATTAGCTGGACGTGGTAATGCGAACCTGTAGTTCTGGCTACTTGGAAAGCTGAGGTGGAAGGATCACCGGGGCCCAGCAGTTCAATGCTGTGGTGGCCGTGAGAGTGCCACTGCACTCCAGCCTGGGCGACGGATTGAGATTCCAACTAAAAAAAAAAAAAAAAAAAGTAGCAATAAAAATTATTCAAGACACACATTGCTTCTGCACTAGACTGGAGTCCAGTCTCTCTCTCTCTCTCTCTCTCTCTCTCTCTCTCTCTCTCTGTCTCTCTCTTTCTCTCTTTCTTTCTCTCTTTCTTCTTCCCCCCAGTCACCGACGCCGTCTCCACCTTTGGGGTACCCTGAACCCGGCTGGAGCTGGGCTCCAGCAGTTAAGATGAGATCTCACTGTGTTGCCCAGACTGGTCTAGAACTCCTGACGTCAGGTTATTCTCCTGCCTCAGCCCCTTGAGTTACTGGGACTACAGATGAAAAAAGTCCTCAAAGGGAAACATCTTGCCGATGTGGAAGAGGTGAAACAAAAATCTGCAGAAGCACTGAAAGGCATCAAAATTGACAAGTTCAAAAACTGTTTTGAGCAATGGGAAAAGCATCTTGATAGAGCATTGCATCAAACAGAGAGTACTTTGTTGGTGACTGAAGTTTAAACATGTCAGAATAAATACACAATTTTTTATAAATAAATCCCAGGTTTTGGGGGGGGTCCTCCCTCATATAAATAAATTGAATTTCTTCTTCTTCTTCAAAAAATTATTCAATGTGAAGCATGACAAGGAAAAAATTAATTGAGATAGAATGTGAAGATTTTCTCATTAAATTTGGATATTATGTAAGCAGTCTCTTGTTACCTAAAGTTACCCATGACAAAAAACTTTCCCAATTGAAAATACTGCCAAGGATATGTGATGGTGCCAAGGTTATCAAAAGCCACAGGATATATGCGGTAGCTTCCTGGGCATTAAGTTTATTAGAAGACTTTAAAGGAAGGAAGATAATGCTAATGTAATTGTATTATGGAGTACAGTGTGAAATTATGTAATTTTTATTATATTTCAAATAAATGTATTGTGTGCTCTGCTTAAGCTGTTGTAGGCTTCATCCTTGGAGGGAGTCTACATATTCACCTTCCTCTACAGTTGAGGTTCTCTGTCAGGCATTTCATGCAAAAAGTTTAAGAAACGCTGACTTAAGGGAACATTCAGGAAATCACTAAGAAGATCAAACTGTTTCACATCAACTTCACCTGCTGGAACCACCCTCAGGTGTTTTTGAGAAAAAGTACAGAGCACTAAAATAAGTTTCTTCTAATATTCATTCCCTCAAGCAACCACTGAAATAACAAAATGAGTAATCAAGCATCATCTTGTGATAACAGATCAATTTAATTCTAGCACCTGGAACTATACAAGGGTATGCTTTATAAACTTCATGGGACTGTTGTACACATTCAATAAAGTGACAACTGTGCAATACCACTTAGTATCTTAAAATCAGGAACACACTTTTGAATTGTTTAAACACAATCCACAGAATTAAAAACAAAATCAAAAGCCATCCACAGTTATACTAATTGTCAATTAAAACTTTTACACTTAATACTTGATATAACAGTCATTCTCTAGTAGGAAAGATGGAAAGTGATTTCAGAGTCGCATTCTTGTTGTATTCTATTGGGAAGGTTTCTTGAGCAGACATGTGACTGGCCACAGGTGGGTACAACCAAGACCAGACCAGCAAGTACAAGTTCTACCACAGTTTCTGTAGTTTCCACTTTTCTTCTTTGTCAGTTAAAAGTGAATAGTGAGAATTAAATACTTATCTTTACATATACACAAGGTATGCTGTGAAAGCATATTTGCTTACAAACATATAAAAATACTTGTTAACTAGTTTGATAAGAAAATAATGTATAAAAGTATATAGCAAAAACATTAATCATCTCTGACCCTGGAAAGATCAATTCCATATTTTATATTACATCAAACAAAAACAGTTTTAGTTCTTTTGAATCCCTTATCCAGAAATATTTGAAAAGGAAGACAGAAATTATTAATTTTTTACCCTTACCATGGCTATGAAAAGAGTTAAATTAAAAATCAAGTTCACCAAAATACCTAAATTCAGAATGAGTCCAAATATTTGGCCATATAGGATATTATAGCTTCAAGAGTAGGAGTAATAAAGGCTTTTATAAGCAGTTTTAAATTCATAAATACAATAGGCATTTGGGTATTTTGGCCACTGGAAAACAAAAGCTGTAATATCAGCAAAGGTCTGAGATGTCTCACTTCTGTAGATTCAATTCAGTGTATTTAAAGTTAACTAAAGTTGACATTAAAATTTTTAAAGATAGGCAAAAATTCACATTTAAGAAAAAAACTCCCTATATTTCTATTTAGAGTAACAGTAGGCAATATGATTCCAGAAGTTAAAAACTATTTCACAACCTGTGGCTTCAGCTTGGCAAACAGCCTAGGTTCCAAAACTGATTCATCTCCATTAAAATGTAAGCACTTAAAAAAAGAATCTGTGTATACAGACACATATTTAAAAGGGATCAGATAATCTTTGAAGCAGCCTTAGTGTTTCCTTTAATCTGTGTGGAAATGACCATTGTATTAGCTTCACGGAAAGTATTAGCCAGTTTCCTGGTCTAAGGCTAACATGGTGATCATTTATTTGTCTAAGGCTAGAAAGGTACCAACATGATGTAAACTGTAAGGAGAGAGGAGAAGATGAGGGCTTTTCTTGGCAGTTGGTAGCTAAAACTCAAGGGGTTCTAGAAAATGACACAATGGCAGCCTTTCTTGTCTTTTTCTTTCCGCGTTGGTTCTGGTGAAGGAGGACATTCCTGCTCTTGAAATTTCCTGTAAGACAGAAAAATCTAAAATATAATCACCCACTTGATAATCTACTATTACAAATGCAGGTTGTTTTTAGAAAAGTTCCATTTAAGTGCATATGTTTTTCAGTGGTTTTTGTTGTTGTTGTTGTTGTTGTTTTATTCATTTGTTTTGAATCAGGGGCCCATTCTGCTGCCAGGCTGGAGTGCAGTGGCACGATCATGGTTCACCGCAACCTCAACCTTCTGAGCTCAGGCAATCCTTCTGCCTCAGCCTCCAGAGTAGCTGGGATGACTGTGTGTCACCATACCCAGCTAATTTTTTGTAGAGTTGAGGTCTTGCTATGTTGCCCAGGCTGGTCTCAAACCCCTGGGTTCAAGCAACCCTCCTGCCCCTGCCTCCCAAAGTACTGGGATTACAGGCCTGAGCCAACCAGCCCATCTGCTTTTCAATGTTAAACTTCAACTAGGAATCAAAGCAAGTATTTGTGCCCCTCCTCCAAAGGTCACAAATGCTTCAACACCACATAAGCAGAGCTGTCTTAACTGCTTTAATGGATGAGTCCTGAATCAGATGAGATGCTAGATTCAGTAACCTCTAAATTCCCTTCTCAAACTAAAATTCCATGACTCTAAAGTACACTTAGGAATAAACATCCATCACTAGAGTAAAAATGTAAAACTACCCTTGTGAGGTATGCAGTTCTTATCCTTGTTCTGCCACTTATTAAAGTCAGTGTTTGGCAAGATAGAGGACCCCTCTGAGTCTTGGTTTTTTAGAAGAGAATCGGGGGAACTTACCTTTTACAGTTGCTGTGAGGATTAAAAATCTTGTGAGCTAGATGCAGTGGCTCATGCCTATAATCCCAGCATTATGGGAGGCGGAAGCAAGAGGCTTGCCTGAGCCCAGGGGTTTGAGACTAGCCTGGCTAACTTGGTGAGACTGCATCTCTACAAAAAATCAAAAAGACAGCCAGGCATGGTGGTGCACTCCTATAGTACCAGCTACTTGGAAGACTGAGGCAGAAGGATTGCCTGAGCCCAGGAGGTTGAGGCTGCGTAGCCATGATGATGCTACTGCACTCTAGCCTGGGCAACAGAGTGAGACGCCAACTCAAAAAAAACAAACAAACAAAAAAAAAAACTTGCAACATTTAAAATATGCCAAATAGTGCCTGGCATTAAACCCCCCCCCATTCACTCCTAAATGATTGATAGATAAGGACAGATCCTAAGAATCAAAACGAAGGACAATTATTTCAAAAAGGCAGTGATAATTATTTTAAGAAGGCACTGTAATCCCAGCTCTTGGCAAGGCCGAGATGGAAGGATTATGTGAGACCAGGAGTTCAAGACCAGCCAGAGCAATAAAGTAAAACCCTGTCTCTACAAAAATAGAAAAGAAGATCCTGTTTCATCAGTTGTTAACACTAAAATGGAACGGGAATGGGGAGACAGAAAGATATATAGCATATAATTTTCCATTTTAGCCATTTTTAAGTATAAAATTCAGTGGCTTTAAGTATATTCACACTGTTGGGCAACCATCACCACCATCCATCTCCAGAACTCTTTTTCATCTTGCAAAATTGAAAGTCTGTACTCATGAAACAATAATGGGACTAGGACTGTTAACAAACTACAAAAAAACAACAACCTATAACCTTTTTTTTTTTCTTTCTACACAAAAAGAATACCTTGGCATGGGGTTAACAAGTAACAAGCTCAGGTGTCAATTCCCCTTTTATACACAATAAACAAGTGTTTATTGTGTATAAACACATAGTCCCACCAAACAATAGTCCCACCAAACAATCCAGCAGAGCAAAGGCGAATGAAGTAGGGGACAGGGCACTAAGCCCCAAAATAATCCAATAAAGTCCCACCACCTGCTAAAGCAGCTTCTTCCTTCCTTTTTTTTCTTTTCCCATAAGAGCAAAGAGAGCAACTTTATCTTTCTCACCCACAAGCATATATAGGAACTCTAGCAGACCTCACCCATCACCTCCAGCTTCTTGAAGCCCATGAACACTTTCTAAACCACAGGGCCCCCAAGGTCATCTTACAAAAACATTCTTTGTAGTGTGGGATGGCACACTCACACCTCATGGGCTCTCCACCATCTCTACTACCAGGCTTTCACGTAGCCTGGCAGGAGGAGGGTAAGAAGAAAAGCAAGAGCACAGGCTCTCGGATCAGATTGGAATTCAAGGCCAGCTCTGCCACTAAATATGTTTAAACTCTGAACAAAATGACTTATTTCTCTGTACCTCCATTTTCTCCTCTGAAAATGAGGTTAAAACAAAATATTTAGCTTATTGGGGGGTGGTGAGAATTAAATGTAATAATACATGTAAAGCATTTAGCATGGTATCTGGCAGAGATTACCACTCAAATGTTAGCAGTTGTCATCACCATATTCACACCATCACCATCTTTGGAAGCTGCCTTTCTTCTTTTCAAAACCCCTCAAAGTATACTTTCTACTACAACATAACGAAGTTAGATTTTATATGCTGGAAGTGCCTAGAACATGTACTTAAATAACTTTTTTAACACACCATGTATATGAACCCCTAGAAAGGAATCACTCCTATACATAATATCCTCTAACTAAAAACATTTCATAGTAATGTATTAAAACACACTTCTGGAATATATTTTGCTTACCTTATAACCCGGACAAGTTCATGGAAAGCTTGATCTACATTCATCCTAATCTTTGCTGATGCCTCCATGTACGTTACTTTAAGTTGCCTTGCTAACTGCTGTCCTTCTTCCTGTGTTACCTGAAATTCCAACAGTTGTGTTTATGATACATATTAACAATTACATCTGTCCATCTACTCCTGGCCACAGATGTGCTAATAATTCAGTGAGAGGCCAAGCTGTTTTACCATAAGATAATGTTAACGGTTCTACATAAACTGAAGCCAAATCTGCAGAACATACTTGTGATGGAAATGCTACCATATACAATACTTCCATCTACAGATTACACAAAAAACATTAAATACAAAGGCAATACATTCTGAGAAGCCAAAGTATTAGGTGTTATGAAAGTTTTTGACCCTGTCGGGGAGGTGAGGTTAGCTCTCTTAAGGAAGTACTATTTAAGTTAAGAACGAAATAAAGAGCATGGAGTTGGAGTTGGAGGGTGTGAGGAATATCTCTGACAGAAGAAACAGCATGTGTGACTCCATGATAGCAAATGAACTTTCCAAATTCCAGAAAGTGAAAGAAGGCTAATATAGCTGGAATACAATAATAATACCTTCCTGCTTCTTTACATGCCTGTGAATTTTTGACAGCATGACTGGGAATTTTACCTACTGGGTACTAGGTATTTTGTGCTCCTAAACATATTGTTGAAACTTTCTTCCTGAATGCAGTTTACTTGGAAACATCGTGGTCCTTTTTGGGTCATGTTTTAGGTCTGGGTATAGGGTACCAGAACAGTTTGTAGTCTAGGGCCAATTCTGCCCCACTATTGGGATACGATCCTGAGTATACCATCCAGTACTCTTAAGAAACATGAGAGCCGGGATCGGTGGCTCAGCCTGTAATCCCGCGCCTTTGGGAGGCTGAGGTGAGTGGATTGCCTGAGCTGGCGGGTTCGAGACCCACCTGGGCAGCGAGATCTCATCTCTACAATAAATCAAAAAATCAGCCGGGCATGGTAGCGCATGCCTGTAATTCTGGCTACTTGGAAGGCTGAGGCGGAAGGATTGCCGGAGCCCAGCAGGTCGAGGCTGCAGTGGCCGGGAGCAGCCACTGCACTCCAGTCTGGGCGACAGAGTGAGACTCCGACTCAAAAAAAAAAAAGAAACGTGAGGTTGGCCGGGCTCAGTGGCTCAGCCTGTAATCCCGCACTTTGGGAGGCCTAGGTGAGTGGACTGCCTGAGCCCACGGGTTTGAGAACTGCCTGGGCAACTTGGCGAGACCTCATCTCTACAATAAATCAAAAAAAAAAAAATTAGCCGGGCGTGGTAGCGCGTGCCTGTAGTTCCAGCTACTTGGAAAGCTGAGGCGGAAGGATCACCGGAGCCCAGCAGGTCGAGGCTGTGATGGCCGGGAGCGGCCACCGCACTCCAGTCTGGTCGACAGAGTGAGACTTCAAAAAAAAAAGGAGAGAAACATGAGGTTTTCCACTGTGATCGATTAGAATATTAAACATTCCTGGCCCCATTTGAGCTCAAGACGTTGGGCCCTCTAACCTCTTCAGATAGTTTGTTCTCCCTATTTATTTCATTATTTTTATTTTTATTGTTTGAGCTGGAGGTTCACTCTGTCATCCAGGCTGGAGTGCAGCGGCATAATCACAGCTCACTGCAGCCTCGACCTCCTGGGCTCAGGTAACCCTTCCTCCTCAGCCTCCTGAGTAGCTGAGACTGTAAGCACGAGTCACCACATCTATTTTTTTGGGGGGGGTTAGAGATATACATGGTCTTGCTATGTTGCCCAGGTTGGTCTCAAACTCCTGGCCTCAAGTGATCCGCCAACCTTGGCCTCCCAAAATGTTGGGATTATAAGCACGAGCCACCATGCCCAGCCTGTTCTCCCAACATAATACTCCATTCTAGAAATTCAGCAACTTCAATACAATATCTTTAGTTTATGACATCAAAACACATATATCCAAAATTACTTCTTAATAGTTTGTGCCCTGTTGCATTCCAGCAGGGTAGCAGGCAGGGTCTACATAGCATTGGTATATCTAATGCTTATGTAAGTTTTAAATTTACATTGTATCTCTTCAAAATAACAAAAGTACTGTAAGGACTAAAAGTACTATAAGGACTGCGGGCTTGAAATTTAAATCAATCAAATTATCCAAGCAATTAACAATAAGAAGCAAAGTAAGAATAGAAAGCTTCAAAGAGTCAATTTAAAAAGGACAATTCCAGCTGGGCACAGAGGTTCATGCCTGTAAACCCAGCACTTTGGGAGGCAGAGGTTAGAGAACTGCCTGAGCCCAGAGGTTCAAGACCAGCCTGGGCAATATGGCAAGACCTCATTTCTACAATAAATCAAAAAATTAGCCGGGTATGGAGCATGCCTGTGATTACAGCTACTTGGGAGGCTAAGGCAGAAGAATCACCTGAGCCCAGCAGGTCAAGGCCTCAGTAATCCTGAGCGTGCCACTGCACTCCAGTCTGGGCAACAGATACTCCAACTCAAAATAAGTACATACATACATACATAAAAATAAAAGGGACAATTCCTATTTTAAGAAAACATGACATGGAACACTCCATCCTATGTAAATGCCCCATGTTGTCGCAAATTCTATTCTTCTTCCTGGAATGTCATGTCTTCTCTCTCACAGCTCTACACTCTCAATTTCTTCCTCACCAGCCTTTCAAGACTTGAGCCACTGGAAACTTCCCCTTGTGCTGATGCTGTTTCAGAAGAGTGTTTTCAGAGCTCCCGCCACACCCTTTGGTTACCACTGACAAAATTCGAACATAACCCACTACAGTTTGAGTTCTGCTTCCTTTTGTTCTCCCACGAGGACTTGTCCTCTGAGGCAAGGCAGTATGGCATGTTTGTCTTTCTAAACCCAAAGTTGAGAAGAGTGCATGGCAGCTAACTACATAAACATATGTTAAGTAAATGGAGTACAGCTAATCAAATAAGTACATCCTGAGAAAAAAGAAATATGGCAAGTTAATCTCAATAAACTATGCGCTTTGTTAATGTAAACTTGATTTTGGGAAGGAAAGATGTTCTTAGAATTTTGCTATTCGTCTTTCTGCACAATTATTCCTCAAAGAATACCTTGCCCTACCCTGTCTTGCATAATGTAATTCAGAAAAGAGGAATAGCAATGGACCCATCTTTACACATAGTTTAAAAAAAAAAAATTAAGTCATGGTCTAGATGATAAAATAATCCCACTGCTAAGGTTGTTTCTGTGCTCCATTCATTTATTTTTAAAGCATGGTTTCACATTACTGCCTTCCAGGAATCAAATCCAGCAGTTTGTACACATACTTCTAGTCAAGGGATCTCTAACCACATATACAGCTGCTTTGGAGCTCACTGACATAACAAGCTTTTAACTACAAAGTAAAAACAGCACTGCTACCACCAAAGCAAACAGAAAAGAACCAAAAGGACAACACGTGGAACAAAGCTACAGCATTGTCAAGCCAGAATTTAAAAGAAAACTGAAAGCTGCACAGACAAGTATTTTCCAGAGGTTCCTCAACCCAGATAATTTTATAAAGATAACAAATATTAAAGCTTATCTAATGGACATTCTGATTTGACAGATTTGAGCCCTCATCAAAAATGCTTGATTTAAGCAACCAAGGTGAACTACATTTGGGAACTTCCAGGGAGACTCAGTTAAAAGACACAAATAAATATTAGCAGAAATCTACAATAATATGTTTCAGTATATGTTTCTTAAGAGAGAAGAACAAAATAGAAATGAAGTAATTTTATCTGAATAAACTGGGTTTAATAGGAGTAAACTACAACATTCGTAACACTTAGGGATATATCAAGTTAACGAAGCTCACAGAAGCAAAACCTGTTTTCAAAAATATCTATTATGTTAAAAGAATCATCACATTAATATCACATCTTGACTCACTGATGCCCAGATTTATACATTCAACAAATATTGTGTGCATGCCTTTGTTCCATGTGCTAACAATAGAGCACAAACAAAACTGACTGAAAAGTGAGAAGCCCTCACAATACCTAAATCAATGTCCTACAAACTGTTTAGATCCACACAACGCACAGGCAAGGCTGGAAGAGCCCCATTATTAAGGAAGGGGGTCAATCCCAGAAGGTTAAGGGGCACACTGTGGTCAAAGGTACTGACAAATAAGAGGAGTCCGGGTTAGTACACGTAGGCATTTGTTATTATAAGTATGGTAAGTTATTTTCTCAAGTTAATAATTAAGCAACTAACAAGGGAAGGAAAAAGAAGGGACAGCTAGGGTAAGCCAGGGAGAGAAAGGCAATAAAAACAAAATAGCAAAAACAGTTGATTTCTCAATAGAACTGAGTCAAGAACTGGAAACTGGCTATGTCATGATGTCCACTGTCTAAGCTCACACACTGCTTGCTGTATTAAGCTTCAAAATCAATGTGTCATTATATTTAGCTACTTTTATATTTTATCATTTATCTATATTTTCTTCCTACACCTTTGGCAGAATACACAAAATGGTCGACATATCTCTAAGGGACCAGATGGGTGGTAACATTAAACAACCATTCCAATTCTCAAGATTTCTTTCTATTAACATAAATGTCAGTAACTGTTTTATCTACTGCATCACCAATGCCTAGAAAGGTGTTCAATAAATACTGAATGAATGGGTTGAAGGATAACAGAAGCCAAGTCCACAGAGATATAGAAGCCAAAAGGAAGCAAGTAAAGCCTCTTCTGGCTGATCTCCCATTCCTGGTGAGGTTCAGAATCTCAGGAGCCAGAAACACCCAGGGCTGACCCTCAAATTCAGTGAAAAAGGAGAACTGGTATTTGCTATCTAAGAGAAAATTGGCTAGAAGCTACAGAAAAATCAAAGGATCACGTCTAAGACAAAGGCAGAAAAGAAAAAGCTAGAGCTGGGTGTGGTGGCTCATGCCTGTAACCCCAGAACTTTGGGAGGCAGAGATGAGAGCTCAGGAGTTCGAAACCAGCCTGAGCAACTTGGAGAGATCTCATCTCTACAATAAATCAAAAATTTAGCTGGGCATGGTGGCACATGCCTGTGGTTCCACCTACTTGGAAGAATGAGGTAGAAGGATCACCTGAGCCCAGCAGGTTGAGGCGTGTCATTGCACTCCAGCCTGGGTGACAGAGTGAGACCCCAACTCAAAAAAAAAAAGAACAAGCTGAGTCAGCAACAGAGAGCCAGCCAGACTGGTGACCAAGAACCTAGAGGGGAGCTGAGCATGGTAGTTCATGTCTGCAATCCCAGTATTTTGAGAAGTAGAGGTGAGAGGACTACCTGAGCCTACGGGTTCAAGACCAGTCTGGGCAACATGGCAAGACCTAATCTCTACAATAAATCAAAAAATTAGCTGGGCATGTAAGCACGCACCTGTAGTTCCACTTGGAAGACTGAGGCAGAAGAATCGCCTGAGCCCAGCAAGTAGAGGCTGTGGTGGCCGTGAGCGTGCCACTGCACTCCAGCCTGGGCGACAGGGTGAGACGCCAACTCAAAAACAAAACAAACAAAAAAAAACCTAGCGAGGACCAAAAAGTAAACTCCAAATAGAGGAAGAAGCTTTACAAGGTCCCTGTGGCCTGACTAAGTTGAGTTGGTAGAACGAGCAAAGGAGCCAAGACATTATAGGATATTGTCTTTAATTCTGAAGTGGCTTTAAAAAGGTAAAAATCTTTAGCATAGCATTTCAATTTCAACTGCACCGAGCATGTCCCTTGAGGATAGGAGGAAAGGCACAAGTGTCTTGGTTCACCCAGAGTCATAAGACTTCCTAGATCAGGCATGGCCCACCCATGGCCCATGAGCCACATACAGACCAGGACCCCTAGTAATGTAGCCCCACAAAATATTTTAACATCATGAGTTTTTTTGCATTTATTTTCTTCATGATCCCATTTTTGAGGTTCGCAATCACGCTTTATTCATGACGCTTTTTGACAGCACATACATTAGTGAACAGCTGTTTTCAACTATGAAGCACACAAAGAGCAAAATTCGAACAAACATTTCTGATGAGCACCTTGAAAACTCACTAAAAATCACAACCATTTCCATCAAACCAGACATCGACAGATTAGTTTTACAAAGACAGGGCCAAATTTCCCACTAGCTCTATATTCTCATTTTTCTAAAATGTACAATAAAAATAAAAAAGGAGCCTTATTACATACATGCACTAACTGTATTATAAATTTACGTGTGGCCCAGGAAGCCAAAAGGTTGGACACTCCTGCCCTAGACAGACAAGAAGGTGAGTGGAGTCAACAGAGGACACTGGGGAGGAGGGATGAGGAGTAGGAAGTGATATCCCAGAGCTAAGGAAAGAAACTATTTCAAAAAGGAGAGTCAGCCGGGCATTGTGGCTCAAGCTTGTAATCCCAGCACTTTGGGAGGCCAAGGTGAGAGGATTGCCTGAGCTCAGTGGTTCGAGACCAGCCTGGGCAACTTGGTGAGACCTCATCTCCACAATAAATCAAAAAATAAGCCAGACATGGTAGTGGAAGGTTGTGGTGGAAAGATTGCCTGAGCCCAGCAGGTCGAGGCTGTGGTGGCCGTGAGTGTGTCAAGGCACTCCAGCCTGTGCGACAGAGTGAGACTCCAACTTAAAATTAAAAA
The DNA here is from genome assembly GCA_027257055.1 of Cephalopachus bancanus. Classification (NCBI taxonomy): domain Eukaryota; kingdom Metazoa; phylum Chordata; class Mammalia; order Primates; family Tarsiidae; genus Cephalopachus; species Cephalopachus bancanus. The sequence goes on along the minus strand of JAPVLO010000289.1, from coordinate 3,052,497 downwards.
AAAAAAAGGAGAGTCATCAACTGTTACTGACATTTGCGTAAGTAGTAGCACTGAATACCTAACGTCAATATAAGCAAGAATGGCAGGAGAGAAAGCAGCAAGTTTAAGGAGTTTTACTATTAAAGAGAAGCAGGAATATAAGATTAAAAGAGGGGAATGTGAGGCTGGGTGCAGTGGCTCATGCCTACAATCCCAGCACTTTGGGAGGCCGAGGTGAGAGGACTGCCTTAGCCCATGGGTTCAAGACCAGCCTGGGCAACTTGGAGAGACCTCATCTCTACAATAAATGAAGAAAAATTAGCTGGGTGTGGTACCCGCCTGTGGTTCCAGCTACTTGGAAGGCTGAGGTGGAAGGATCACCTGAGCCCAAGTCAAGGCTGCCGTGGCCGTGAGCGTGCCATTGCCCTCCAGCCTGGGTGACAGAATGAGACTCCCACCAAAAAAGGGGGGAGAGGGGGGAGATTAAAAAATTTTGCTGTAGTTTTTTGTCTTAAAGATGAGAGACATTGTAGCATATCACATGCTGATAAGAATGATCACGTGGAAGAGGAACAGACCAACTGAAGTGGAAAAATTGCTGGGGTTTATCCATGAGTTAGTGAGAAGAATGGGGTCTAGTGCTTGGTAGAGAAGCTGCTCAAAGACAGTGTATCCATGTGAGTGGGGAAAGCAGACTTGCTGGGGGACGTGCGTACTCAGGCTAACAGATCCAGAGGTGGGAACATACAGAAATTTCACAGTGATATAGGAAAGCATCACTAATCAGTTCAGAGTGGAAGGAGAAAAAAACACTACAGAGTGAAGAAAAAAGTGGGTAATATTTATCCAAAGGAAAGGGAAACGAACGAACTAGAGAAATGCAGTGGGATTTTGAGTGCTGACTAGTCAGCACTTGAAGTACAGTTTCCAAGAAACCCAGAAAAGACAGACAAAGCATAAGGAGGGAAAAAAAATCATGCTTTGTGTTTATCCTTCAGAGAGTAGAATCTGTGTGAATGAGCAGAAAACTAAACAATCAGATTTCTACTTGGTTTTCTCCCCTGGACATATATACATCTAAACTTTTCGGCATATACATAATTTATGTCTATTTATATGGCTTAGGCAGAAAAATAAATACAGAAGAACTAAGCTAACAGTGCATATCTTTAAGGTGATGGAAATATGGAAATCATTTCCTATATTGTTCTCCCACTGCTTTTTTATTTTACTCTGAGAATTTACTACTTTTACAAAGAGAAAAAAAGCTTATATGAAAAATGTTATAATCCTACAATATACCAACAAAGCTAGTGCCACAATATGTTGCAGACAGATGGAAATTGCATACCACATGCTGGCAATCTTCACTACAGGTTGACTATCCCTTACCCAAAATACTTGGGACCAGAAGTGTTTGAGATTTTGGAATATAGTATTTGCATATGCATAATGAGATAGTTTGGGAACAGGGCCTTAGTCTAAACACAATTCTATTATACACTTTATACACATTCCCTAAAGATAATTTTTTATAATATTTTAAATAATTTTGTGCACGAAGCCAAGCTTTGACTGTGACACATCACATGACATCAGGTGTAAAGTTTTCCACTGTGACGTCATCAGGTTGGCTCTCAAAAAGTTTTGAATTTTGGAGCATGTAGGATTTCAGATTTTCAGATTAGGGATGCTCAACCTGTGTATACATTACTTTTTTTAAAAACTTGTATGGAGCCCTGCCCCAAGCCCACCTGAGGGCAGAAATTAGAGATCTACCTGGACCATACTGAGAGATCCTGTCTGTAAAAAAATTGAAAAGTCAGCCAGGTGTGGTAGTATGCTCCTGTAGTCCCACTACTTGGAAGGCTGAGGTGGGAGGATTGCTTGAGCTCAGGAGCTCAAGGCTGAAATGAGCTATGATCATATCACTGCACTTCAGCCTGGGCAACAAAGTGAGACCCTGTCTCTTTAAAAACAAACAAAAAAAATCTCTAAATCTGTTAACTACAAAATGGAAGATTGCCTTTAATGCTGCTATCAACCGATTTTTCCTGATGTTTGCAATTTTCCATTAAAATCTTAGGATCTGTTAAAACAAGGCTATATAAAAACAAGAGGAGCCAGGCTCGGTGGCTCGGCCTGTAATCCCGCGCCTTTGGGAGGCTGAGGTGAGTGGACTGCCTGAGCCCGCGGGTTCAAGACCCGCCTGGGCAGGCAAGACCTCATCTCTACAATAAAATCAAAAAAATTAGCCGGGCGTGGTAGCGCGCACCTGTAATTCCAGCTACTTGAAAGGCAGAGGCGGAAGGATCGCCGGAGTCCAGCAGGTCGAGGCTGCGGTGGCCGGGAGCGGCCACTTCACTCCAGTCTGGGCGACAGAGTGAGACTCCAACTCAAAAAAAAAAAAAGAGTATGCTGGGCATGGTAGCTCACGTCCATAATCCCTGCACTTTGGGAGAGACCAAGGTAAGAGGATTGCCTGAGCTCATAGGCTCAAGACCAGTCTGTGCAACTTGGCAAGACCTCATCTCTACAGTAAATCAAAAAATTAGCCAGGCATGGTGGCACATGCCTGTAATTCCAGTTACTTGGAAGGTTGAGACAGAAGTATCACCTGAGCCCAGCAGGTCGAACCTGCGGTGGGCGTGAACATGCTACTGCACTCCAGCCTGGGCAACAGAATAAGATTCAAACTTAAAAAAAAAAACAAAAACAAAACAAGAGTACTTAAATACTAGCAAAAGAAACAATTTAAACAATACACTCTAGATGTAGGGTAGAGGCTAGAAACCTAAACAATAATAATAAAGATACCAAAAAAAATGTAGAGCCTGCATCAATTTATACCTGACCGTGTTCCTCTACCTTCATAAAAAGATAAATGTACAATAAATACCAAAAAAATGAAATATCCTTTGCTTACAGATTACTGGTGTCAGAGCTAGGCAATTAAAAGCATATAAATTTCAGTAAAGTGACTTAAGAAAAATCCAGATAGTGTAATTTAAATTAAAACCATTCTTGACATGAAGTTAATTTGGTATTAACATTGAATAAATTCAGCCTTTAAGGGTAACTTTAAGAATACCTGGGCTGGGCGCAGTGGCTCAGCCTATAATTCCTGCACTTTGGGAAGCCAAGGTGAGAGGACTGCCTGAACCCACGGGTTCAAGACTTGCCCAGACAACTTGGTGAAACCTCAACTCTACAATAAGTCAAAAAATTAGCTGGGCATGGTGGTGTACTCCTGTAGTTCCAGCTACTTAGAAGGCTGAGGCAGAAGGATCACCTAAGCCCAGCAGGCTGTGGTAGCCTTGAGTGTGCCACTGCACTCCAACCTAGGTGACAAAGACTCCAATTCAAAAAAAAAAAATGAATGCCCGGCCGGGCACGGTGGCTCATGCCTATAATCCCAGCACTTCAGGAAGCTGAGGTGAGAGGACTGCCTGAAAGCCCACGGGTTCAAGACCAGCCTGGGCAACTTGGCGAGGCCTCATCTCTACAATAAATCAAAATATTAGCCAGGCATGGTGGTGCATGCCCATAGTTCCAGCTACCTGGAAGGCTGAGGCAGAAGGATCACCTGAGCCCCGCAGGCTGTGGTGGCTGTCTGGGTGACTGACTCACTCTGTCACTCACTCCAGCCTGGGTGACAGAGTGAGACTCTGACTCAAAAAAAAAAAAAAAAAAAAAACCTAACCAGCTGGGCACAGTGGCTTACACCTGTAATCCCAGCACTTTGGGAGCCGGAGGCCAGAAGATTGCCTGAGCCCACAGGTTCAAGATCAGCCTGGGCAACTTGGTGAGACCTCATCTTTACAACAAATCAAAAAATTAGCCATGCATGGTGGCACATGCCTACAGTACCAGCTACTTGGAAGGCTGAGGTGGAAGGACTGTCTGAGTCTAGAAGGTTGAGGCTGCGGTGGCCATAAGTATGCCACTGCACTCGAGCCTGGATGACAAAGTGAGACTCCAACTCAAAAAAAAAAAAAAAAATTACCTAACTACATTTGAATGTTAAAAGTAACCTCAAAAAAGTATTACATGTGAATGGAGTTAGTACAAATACTTACAGGCTTATAAAGTCTTCCAAAAGTATAACTATTTGGAATTTTAATTTCCCAAAATCTACTTCCTGTTAGTTTTTCACCTGTGACTTTTATAAGGTCCAATGGGTCAGACTCAGCTGTAAACAGTTAGGGGCATGTAGCATATTTTTTTTTACCCTAGGACTTTCAAATGCTTTATTAAACCTATCAGTTCACTCACATGATTATAAACAACTGGTTTCCCAGCAAGGCAGCTCCTTCTCACCTGTCTGTGATGGTCCAGATCTGCTTTGTTACCAATTAAAATCATTGGAAACTCATCACGATCCTTCACTCTGAGAATCTGTCTTTGAAACTTATAGATTTCTTCAAAACTTAAAAACAAAAACAAAAACAAATGAATCAATTTGGTCAAGTTTCAGAATTCTGCAAGTCCCATGCCCCATAGAGTACTTTATTATTTTTCTTTTTTTCAATTTAAAAAATATCCAAATGCAAGAAAGTCTAGTGATCTAGACAAAAGCAGTGGATCTACATTCTAACAGTGGTACGAACCTGCCTCTGTCTGTGACTGAAAAGACCAACAGGAAGCCCTCGCCAGTCCTCATATACTGTTCTCTCATGGCACCAAACTCTTCTTGTCCTGCTGTATCCAAAACTAAAGAAAAAACAACAAATATAACTGTTTTGCATTTTCATTTTATAAACTGCTTTCCCAGAAGGGCCCACGAGAGCAAGCCCAATTCACGTAGGTCCTCTAGAGAGCCTTATACTTAGTTTAAAGAAAAGGCATTCCTCTCTTAGTACTTCATTTTCAATACTACACATGCCGGGTGTGGTGGCTCACGCCTGTAATCTCAGCACTTTGGGAGGCTGAGGTGAGAGGATTCCTGAGCCCAAGGGTTCAAGACCAGCCTGGGCATCTTGGCAGACTTCATCTCTACAATAAATCAAGAAAAATTCGCCAGGTGTGGTGGTGCACACCTGTGGTTCCAGCTACTTGGAAAGCTGAGACAGAAGGATTGCCTGAGCCCAGCACACTGAGGCTGTGGTGGCCATGAGCATGCCACTGCACTCCAGCCTGGGTGGCAGAATGAGACTCCAACTCAAAAAAAAAAAAAAAAAAAAAAAAAATCACTACACACAAATATATTCTAATGACACTTTCAGAGTTTATCCTCATCAGTACAAGCTGACTTTGTGGTTAGAATATATTAGCACACTAATAAGAAACTTAAAAATATCAAACACATCTAATCAGATGAAGTCAGTCAACCTCTGAAATTACTTGGATGCTGTTATTGCCTCCATGGAAAAAACTGAAAAAGATACCTGTAAGTTCAAAAGAGAAATCTAGGTTGTAATGCCCCCCAACCCCCAATAGCACACCTCACACAGGTACTAATATATTTGTTGATCTCTGTGATTAAGAGTCATACACATTCGAAGAAAAGGACTTTCTTTTGTGGAGAGGTAGGATGTTTAGCCAGACACAAAACATTATTTGTTAAAGTCTCTGTGCTACAAATTCTAAGTAAAATAACAAATATTGAACCTCTTCTATATTCACTTCACCCATTTTAACCTTTGCCAAAAGGCAGGAAGAACTGAGACTTGACATGCTCTCTCCAATTGTCCCAATAAATACATCAAGTTATAACAACAACAGGATAGAAAAGGCTCAAGTTATTTTTACCAGAAGATCAATGCAATTACTGCTTTACTTTTCATTTGCTGAGGAATATTTAAATTGCCCAATTTTGCAGACTCACCAATCAAAACTTGTGAAAGAGATAGGCTTATATTCAAGATCATCTAATATTAAAAGATAATACTTAACTAGCAAAACATTAGAGCTTACTTTTTAAAAAATGATATGCGAACTTTCAAATAAAGGAAGTTACTTACTATCTAGCCGGGCTGCTCTGTCATCTATCACACACTGCTTTGTGTAGGAATCTTCGATGGTTGGATCATAATCTGTTACAAAATATGACTGTAAAAAAAAAAAAAACTTATCTTAAAATTTATGATTACCTGCCTACCAATGTAGCAATGGAACTTTGTTTACCAAATTCCACTGATCTAGAACACACACAAGTATTTTCACTGTACTAGGGTTTACCCCATGGTGTCGATTCCCCACTAAATGAAGCCTTCACCTTCCAGTGAAGAAAAGGCATTAGATAGCTCTCAATTTTCATATCCAAAATATGCAAGAAGACTGCAAAAGATCTACTGCAACTATTTTCATAATTACATAACAATTCTAGATCTCAAGTTCTAAAAAAATTAGAAAACAGTAAGTTATAATTCAGTCCTATTTGGATTAGCAACCCAGTTATAATCACACATCCTAAGAAATAAGTAGTTGCAAAGAAAGACAACACAGAGAGGCCTGGAACATTTCACCTCTCCCTTTCTTTTCTCAAAGTCTTATCCCCCTATCAGTTGTCTTATGTATCACAGTAATAAAATAGCATTTCAGGATATTTTTCATTTGCAGGAATTTCATTCCTTGACTAAAATTTTTGTTGTCTTATCTGTAATTCTATTTGTCTTCTGTTATCAAAGCCTCCCAACTGTGCTCTTATGAAATCACCATAAGAAAGACCAGTTAAAGCACCCAAGTTAAGAAGGAAAGAATCTTGGCATACATTTTAAAATTTTCTTATCCCAGCACTTTGGGAGGAGAAGGTGAGAGGATTACTGAGCCCAGGAGTTCAAGACCAGTCAGGACAACTTGGCAAGACCTCATCTCTACAATAAATCAAGAAAACTTAGCAGGATGTGGTGGCACAAGCCTGTAGTTCCAGCTACTTGGAAGGCTGAGGCAGAAGGATCACCTGAGCCCAGCATGTTGAGGCTGCAGCGGACGTGAGCATGCCACTGCACTCCAGCCTGGGTGACAGAGTGAGACTCTGGCTCCAAAAAAAAAATTAATAAGATAAAATAAAATTTTAAAAGGTCTGTAAAAAAAGAATCCTGCTGGGTGTGATGTCTCAAGCCTGTAATCTCAGCACTTTGGGAGACCAAGGTGAGGGGATTGCCTGAGCCCACAAGTTCGAGAACAGCCTAGGCAACTTGGCAAGACCTCATCTCTACAATAAATCAAAAAAAGTAGCCAGGAGTGGTAACACGTGCCTGTAGTTCCAGCTACTTGGAAGACTGAGGCAGAAGGATTGCTTGAACCCAGCAGGTTGACGCTGGGGTGGCTATGAGCGTGCCACTGCGCTCCAGCCTAGGCAACAGAGTAAGACTCCAACTCCAACTCCAACTCCAACTCCAACTCGGGAAAAAAAAAAAAAAGAGAATCCAAGATAGAGTCTATTCCCCCCGTCCCCCAACTCCTGCTCTTACAAACGGACACTAACTAGGACACCTACACATCATCCTCCTTTTGTTCTGAGTATCTCAAAGCCCCTTTTCCCACCTGCACCTGCTTGTGACAAAACCCAAGGGAATGACTTGGAGGAAGACAGCCTAATGCTGGGAACCAGCACCAAGTGTGCTGAGCCTTCTTCAGGCCCTGGGCTCCTGGCAGTGGGGCCTGCTGGCTCTGGTGATGGAGCATTCTTAAGTGACAGCCCCTAGGCATGGTGACCTATGACAACACCAGACAGCTACTCAGAAGGAGCATCCTGAACAGGACAGTAAAGAAACCCCTGGCTTGGGGAAGGAGTAAAAGAGGATACTAGTCAGAGATTGATACCATAACTTTGTGTATTTATTTTATTTTTGAAGGACATTTTTGACATTTTATTTATATTTTATGGGTAACTTTAATAAGAATTCCATATCTATAATCCTATTTCCCTTTTGGTTTCATTTAAATGCATGATTTATTGAACAAAGTCTGTAAAAGAAACGCAATAACTTTTAGCAGAAAGTCATCTCCACCATCACCCTACTCCCACTTTAAAATGAACAGGTGTCAAGTCACTTGACTAGCCTTAAGAAATAAACAAACAGGTATCAAAACAACCCTGAACTTATTTTCTGGCACCCACACCTCTTCAAAAGGTAACTAAAATTGACAACAATATTATTTCTACCCCCTACTATAAACAACATAAAACTGCAGTCTTTCACCAAGCAAGTGGGATAAAACATCTCCATATATATATGAGGTATATGATTTGTTGCAGTGCAATGGCACACTCACAGCCACCATGGCCTTGACCTGCTGGGCTCAAGTCATCCTTCCATCTCAGCCTTCCAAGTAGATGGAACCACATGCACATGCCACCATGCCCAGCTAGTTTTTTTATTTATTGTAGAGACGAGGTCTCGCCAATTTGCCCAGGCTGGTCTCGAAACCTGGGCTCAGGCAATCCTCTCGTCTCTGCCTCCCAAAGTGCTGGGATTACAGGTGTGAGCCACTGTGCCCGGCCTCTTTATACTTTTTTTTTCTTTATACTTTTTAAGATGAGTTTTCTAAAATGTTTTCACACAGCAATCTGATACTTCTTGCCATGATTTTATCTTGTGAAACTTGAATTTCTGACTAAAAGAGCTATGCTGTCTCAAACCACTTTGGACTAAAATATAATTAACAGGCAAATATTAAATATATTTTCATAAATGTTCAAGTCATACATAATAGAATTCTCTAAATGTGACAGTGTTTTACAATGTGAGACTAAGTTAAGACATTAACATGTATAAAAGACTGCTGGTTTATGGAACTTTAAGTCCATTATAATAAATTGTTTTTCCTTTTAGTGGCTATGGAAGTTTCTTTAGATGCCTTAGCTCTTGAAATACAATCTTAATATTATAAGAATTTTGACACACTGCTAACACTGATAGGCATTTATTCTACTCACATTAACTTTTAAGACAAATTAATTGTTGAGATGTCTGGTATTTAGCTCCATATCCCATTTTTGCTGTGTTCCATTTTCATAATGTGTCTATTGAGACCATCATCTTCCTGCTGTTTTAAAGAGCCAGCCTCACTGAAAGATTCTTCCTCCTTAAGGAACATCACTCTGGGGCCTGTCACAGAATCAAAAACCCCTTTCCTTCTCATAAGTCTAGTAAGCCACAGGTCAGAATATGCCTAAGACAAGCACTCACTGTGTGCAAGTAACAATTACAACCATCACCTCCCACCACAAAGCCTTAACATTTGTGTTATTTAAACTTGGGTACCAGATATTTGAGGCAACAGATCTCCAATAAGAAATCAGCCTCGGCAGGTCACGGTGGCTCAGCCTGTAATCCCAGCACTTTGGGAGTCCAGGCAAGAGGATTTCCTGAACCCAGGCAACTTGGTGAGACCACGTCTCTACAATAAATCACCAAAAACTAGCTAGGCATGGTGGCATACATCTGTAGTTCCAGCTGCAGTGGCCATGAGCATGCCACTACACTCCAGCCTGGGCAACAAGAGTAAGACTCCAACTCAAAAAAAAAAAAAAGAAAGAAAGAAAAGAAATCAGCCTCTAGTGCTGGGCAATCCTAGGCTTAATGCTCCTTTCAAGCTGTGGGACCTGCGGCAAATCACATTACCTCTCTAACCTTGACATCTGTAAAACACAGTATCAAAACCTTGTGAAGCAGATAAAATGAATACATATAAAGTGCCAAAACATACCGACAACTAATAAATGTTAACCAAAATAATAATTGTATTGCTTTTGTCAGGCAGTTACATGGTCTGAACCAGTGTTTTTATTCAAGTATAAAGATGTGCTAATCCTGGGAGTAGCTGTAATAATTCCAGTTCTAGTTACACCACAGACCAACCATGTGACTTCTCAGACTTGGTCTCTAAAGACCATAAATCAAGATAAAAGCTCCCCATCTGGGATTCTGGAAATATTTTCTGGATCTGAAGAGTAATTACACAGGTTTATACATAAATAAAAGATCCATCAATCTGTGTATTTAAGATTTGTGCACTTGTCTGTAAATATATGATTATACTTCTATAGGATATATAAATTAAATGGCTCCCTCTTGCTAACAGGATTCAGTGGTTTCTTTACCTAATATGCAAAGTTTGATCTGTGCTGTTCACCATTCAAAGCCCATTTCCCACTACTTGAAAACCTTCAGTCAATTGTTGTCACTCTCTTGATGTTACTTTGTGTAACAATTATATATGGGCAACAATTATATATGGGCCAACTACTACATTCTCCATAAAGACAAGGACTCTACTTTCACAGAGCCACTGCCTTTTATACAACATCCAGTAGTTGGACTATTACCGGGGGTGACAGAATTGAAGTGCTTTAACTGTACAGCCAGGCTCAAGAACAGAAACAGTATGATGTGCCAACACCAAATTTGTTGAGAAGGCAACAAAATCTAGGCAGTTAATACTGCAGTTATGCGTAGGAACTAGGTATACATTCGCTTACAAACATGGGGTCCCAGCAATTTACCAGGAAAGAAAACAATCTCTCTCCTGAAGTTGAAAAAAGTGACAGACCACAGCTCAGAAAGGATGTTCTATAGCAAAAAGCAAGAGGGGAAAAAAAACCAAGCTGGTTAGTCTTGCCTTGAGCTGGACAGTGGAGGTTTGGGCAAGGGCAGGGAAGAAGGGTGGACCCAAGGGTTCAAAAGAGCAGTGAAGGGAAAAGAAGGGAGGAGAGAGTACAGTGCTTTACTGATGGCACAAGAAAAGATCTGAGTCAGATGAAAGGCAGGACACTTTCCAGGCAGCAGGAAGGGCAAATGGACTTCAGTCTCTTTAAGGTTGTCAGAAGACATGGAAAAACATTTAGGATTAGAGAAGCTATCCCACTCAGAGCCATTTCCCCTGATAAAAATCAGGTATAAGTAAGGTTGTCAGAAGCACTTAATAAAAAAAAAGTATTATGCCAGGTTAAGCAGGATATTCCTGGTGACATGCCACTAGACTGCACAGCAGGAGCTCTGGTTGGCCTCAGAGAATTGACACCTCAGTTATCTCCCCATTCAAAGAAAATAGGTTACAGACAAAAAAGGGGGGGAGGAGGAGGGGGGGGGGGGAGGGGGGAGGTCACCTTCTGCATTCAGAGGGCAGGCGGGAACAACTCACTTTCCCCAGATACCCAGCTACAGGTGAAAGTGCAGTTCCCAAACACTGCCACAGAGTGGCACCTGGTCTACATACTGGGACTGGAAATTTACTGGAGATGATGGGAATCTCAGTGACTCTAGCATTCTGGGTTGAGTCTACTGCATATAGAAAGGATACTAGGCTAAATCTAGGGCATCACTGGGGAGTTGTCAACAAATAACACGGCAGCCTTAGGAGTCCTCTAAAACCACAGGGTGTAGAAAGGGGAAGGGAACAGAGAGAGGAAGGGGAGAAGAAGGAAGCAGACCAAACAAACGTGGGAAAACCTTGTTAAAAAGGATAATGTGTGTATGTTCTCGCTCTGTACTTCTGCATATGCCTGACAATTTTCATTTTATTCTGGTAGTAGCACAAAAGGAAAGAATCAGGAATGTTTATTTTAGCCCTGAGTTTTCACCTCACACTATTCAAAACCAAGTCACCTAAAAGCCTGATATTTTTTCTTGCTCAGAGCATTTTCCAGTTTTTTTCCTCTCTCTCTGACTCCCTCCTTCCCTCTCTCCTTCAGTAACATATATATCTTAATTATCACAATTATGGCAGTGACCAGTGATGGCACATTTACCATGTGACAGGCATATAACATTACCTTTTATTACTTCATAAATATTACCTTCTCCTTTAATTCTCCCAATGGCCCTTTCAATAGATACTCCCTTTTACAACCTTTTAAAAAATGAGGTACAGAATCATGTTACTTCTTCAAGGGTGCCCAACTAATAGACAGTGTCACTATAATTTAAATCCAGGTCTGCCCTATGCTCGAGTTCTAGAACCGTTGCCGCTTAATAAAATTTCAATGTTTTAAAATTCTTATTGGTCTCTAAAATGGAAAAAAAAAAGAAGCAAGACTGACAAATGTTCACATCCTTTTCTTCTCCTTCTTGAGCTCCTGCTAAGAGCTCAGAGCTCCCTTCTTGAGCTCAGAGCTCCCTCTGCCCCACACTCCACAAAGAAATCAAGTTGGGAAACAAGCTCAATGCAAAACGTGTCATTCTCTGCTCCCTCCCAGTTTTAAGACAGCATTTCCCTCAAGTTGCTTCTATCTACAAAACACATACTGTCTTAAAAATTAAGATAAAATAAAGCAAAATCTGAGCTCATATAAGGGCCGGTGTTCCATTAATAGAGGAATTTCTGTGGTGCCCACTGGAGGCAGCACAATGGGAAGAAAGTGCAGGCGTGGGCTCTGGAGCTGGGGAGCCCAATGTGCAGGTTCAGGTGCTGTCCTATTCGCTGAATGCTCGAGTCTTTGGGTACACTGATCACCCATTTCCTCAATGAAAATGGGTGAGAACAGGGTTAGCTTAAGGAGGACACATCCCAACGCCCACTTCAGAGAAGACAGCAAAGGATGAGGAAAAAGGAAAACCCTCCCAGGGAACAGATGCAAGAACTGCCCCCACTCCTGGGGGTGGGAGGAGGCCCAGTGACGGCCGTGCACCCTTCTTCTCCTCTTCCAGGCCAGGAGCGCCGGCTGATTGCCCCATCCCTGTCTTACCACTGTATGCCAGGTGTGCCTGACACACAGGCCTGGACACAGCGCTATCAGTTGTACCAGCTGTGGGAAACCAGAGCAGCTCATTTAACCTGTTAGAACCTCAGCTTCCTCATCTATGAAGGGAAAATCACACTAACTGCAGGATCATTGTGAAAAGTAAAAACAGCACATGTGGAGTAAAAAGTCCAGGAGTTGACACCCCTAAGGGTATTAATAATTATAATTATAATCAAGCCTAAATCCCATCTCCTTCCTTTGCAATGCCTTCAACACTCCAACCAAAAAAGAAAAAAAAAGAAAGAAAACAAAAACAGCAATTGTAGTATCACCTTACCATTAAGGTAAGTCTGAATTTTCCCCAACTTCAAATATTCTGTCTTTTTGATAAAAGTTGAGACTTTGGGGCCAGGTGTGGCTCTCACCACTTAGGTAGGCCAAGGCAGGAGGACTACTTGGGGCCAGGAGTTTGAAACCAGTCTGGGCAACAAAGTGAGACCCTGTCTTCAAAAAAAAATAGAAAAATTAGCCACATGTGGGGGTGCATGCCTGCAGTCCCCGCTACTTGGGAGACTGAGGCAGGAGGATCGCTTGCGCCCAGGATTTCGAGGCTCAAGGGGTGGTGGTGAGCTTTAATTGTGCCACTGTACTGCAGCCCAGGAGATAGAATGGAACCCTGTCTCAAAAGGTTTGTGACTTGGAAAACATGTATACCAAGTTTAATGTATACTATGTAATTAACACTTACAATTTCCTTTTACAATTGCTTATCTCTTTATGTATATTTGTGTGTATATATGAATGTAGGAATAAATGATGAGCTAAACTCAGCAGGGTATAAGCATAAACCTTTCCTTCCAAGTCCTTCTGCAGGCAAGGTTTTCCTTGCTCCTGAATGAAAATCTACGACAAGTCTCAATTTTTTCCAATCATTCTTTGATTATAAATATTCTTCCACCCCAAGAAAACTGTAATTTCAATAATTGTCTCAATTGCATTAATCAGCACTCGCCTAAATTCTTCTCCCTAGACCGAGCTGAGAATACAGCAATCAGGCAGGAGTGGGGGATGGGATGACACCATCATCTCCCCCCCACCATCTCTGCATCTCTTCTACCCTCAACCAGGCTGTCTCTGGCTCCTTCAGAGTGGGAAAAGAAGTGAGGAGGGATGGGGCATCAAAAGGCCACATCAATGAAATCTGATGTTCATGCAACATTCTCAGGAGGGCCTGCGGGTTTCTACCCTCCACATAAAATTCCCAGGCTTTGAGTAAGACCTGGTTGTTTATAACTCCAACCCTTAATCACTGGGGCTTCCACCGTTCATGCAGAGTCGCCCCTCCCTCATTTTTTTTTTCCGAGTCTCAGTCTGTCACCCACGCTGGAGTGCAGGGGCACACTCATGGCCACCATAGCCTCAACCTGCTGGGCTCAGGTGATCCTTCCGCCTCTGCCTTCCAAGTAGCTGGAATCACAGGTGCACACCACCACTCCCAGCTAATTTTTTTATTTATGTAGAGAGGAGGTCTCGCCAAGTTGCCCAAGCTGGTCTCAAACCCCTGGGCTCAGGCAATCTTCTTGCCTCTGCCTCCCAAAGAGCTGGAATTACAGGCATGAGCCACCGTAACCAGCTACAGAGTCCCTGTCTAGATGGCTTTAAGCTGGTTCTACCCAGACACTAATGTCTTTCCAAGCACAGAGTGGTAATACACAACCCCCTTCTCTGTGCACTGCTGCCTTAAGGCTACTGAACCACAGACTTACACACTAAACCTGTGTGCCCCGAACTCCAGGGACACAAGGCAAGTTCTCAGAATGACCTTAACGGAACTTTCTCCATCATTTAGCTTACATGAAAGAAACTTAAGGAGAAGCATCTTTCTCTTCTCCACTGTGTGGAAGCAAGAAAGGACACAGAACATACCACACACTAACAGCTCTCTCCAAAAACATCCTGGTCCCAGAACCCTTAACTCACAACACTTCAGTTCCCTGAAGGTAGGTATGGGCTGAGTATGCAAAACCAGTTTAAGGCTACCCCAGGTGCAAGTCCTTGAAACATGAGGATAACTTGGTACCTACTGTTTTATTCTCAGTCTTTGGGGTTGCTACTGAAGTTTAAATGAAATAAGTGTTCCAGTTAAAACTCTGCAACATATGTCCCAGACCATATAAAACTAGATTTGATGTGCCCAAGGTCTAGCCCATGGTTTTTAGAACTTTCTTAGTTAAGCAACGTACCCTGCACGTAGTTAGAATCTCAAAATATCGGCTGTTGGGAATATCTGTAATGGGGAGTGAGGAATCAATTTCCCCAAGTGCGACAGGAACCCAGCTAGTTAGCTATTGTCTAGCCTCTATTTTCTAAAACAAGAGCAGTGCAAATTCCTCTGGTAACACTAGAGAAGACTGCAGCAACTTCAGGCAGCTGTGAGCCAGAGCTGGGCTCTTCCCTGTGTCACTTTTTAACAGCAGCTGTCAAGTCACAGAGAACCTTTGTTCCCTGCACCACCCTCCCTTATTTTTATGTCAAATGTTTCCAATATGCCTGATATTCTTTCACTCAAGTACAGATTTTACCAGACTGAAATTAGTATTTCCTTTAACCTAACAAGTATAATTACAGGTGTCTCTATAATTTCTCCCCCAGAACACTAATGCACAATAATAAAAGCTACAATAAACCCAGTAATCCTCCTTGTTTCTTTTTAACAGAACTTGGTGAGCCCTTCAATCAATGCTGCCAATGGTCTCAGACTATCTAAAGCGGCCACATGCTTTTGATTTGCCTTTTGTGCAGTTTCAGCTAAGATACATGTACCTCATGTATAGTATTTAGTTGCAAGCGAATGGGCCTGTTAAATATCAGCAAAAGTAAGTACAAAGTCAACTTACAAACTGGTTTCTATCACAAAGTGTGACTGTAAGTCAGTTACTGGATGCCCATTTTCCTAGGAAAATGGTTTTCTAACTTGTGGTTCCGCCCATAGGCCAGACCACAAAAGCTACTACTGACTATGGTCCTGGCCAATATCAGCTCCAAGTTCTAAGTTAGTCCTAAGCAAGATTTTAAGGAGGAAAAGCTTATCTTTGGGGCACGCGTTGAACAGCCTGCCTCCTGATCCTGCCCTAACTCCCCACTACCACACTCTTCCCTGGCTTTAGCCTCCATCTGAAAACGTTCTAGATACAAAAACACCAACCTCTCTTCCCAGTTTTCCCAAATTAAAACCCTCAGGAAAGCTAGATCTCACCACAGGCACCAGGTAGAATACAGTCATCCCTCGATAAGCACTGGAGATTGGCTCCAGGACCTCCTCTGATACCAAACTCCGGGCATTCTCAAATCCCATAGTCAGCCCTTCATAGAGGAAAAGCAAGCCTCCATATATGTGGGTTTTGCATTCTGTGAACACTGTATTTCCCATCAGCATTTGGTTGAAGAAAGCTCACATGTAAGTAGTATCAGGTAGTTCTGCCCATAAGGAAGAGTCAACTATGTTATCAGTCTCAATGACAGTGCAGTGTGTGGTAGGAAACAACTCACCCCTCCTGTCAACCAATGCTTGCTCTTTTAAAAAGCAAAATGAATTCTTAGTAGCATTCAGGCACACATGAAAGAGAAAAAGAAAAGCTTCAGATGCTGTGAAGGAAAAACCACTCCAGGGGATAAACCACGGTGTTGTGATGCCAGTTCCCTGAAGGGCACTTGAGCTTATTCCGCGCAGTTTTTAATCCTTCCAAACACACGTGTTTTAAAGAGAAAGAAGAGAGAAGGGCTTTCCTCTTTCTTTCTTCCCCTCCCTCCACAACCCTACTACAACTTATAAAACTAACCTGTTGGCTGAACAGCATCACACAGAAATGTTTAGTTTCGAATGCCAAAGAAGTGAGTTGAAACACCATCAACGAGAGGGAAGGAGCCCTGCCATGGCTCCAGTCACTATTCACATATGCAAATCATTGTAAGACAAGCTTAACTCAGGTACTGCCTACATACTTACATATTTATCTACTATTCATATATACAAACCACTTGTGAGAAAAAGCTTAACTCAGATACTACCTACATTACCTCATATTTATCCTTTAGAGTTGGCATAATATTTAGAAGCCACTGAGCAATATAAGCCAGTGACCTATTTCATGTAACATGATAAAAGTTTATTTCCCTTGAACTATTAAATATTTGGTTGTCAGTCGGGTTCGGTGGCTCAGCCTGTAATCCCGCGCTTTGGGAAGCCGAGGTGAGTGGATTGCCTGAGTCCGTGGGTTCGAGGCCCACCTGGGCAACTTGGCAAGACCTCATCTCTACAATAAATAAAAAAATCAGCCAGGCGTGGTAGTGCATGCCTGTAATTCCGGCTACTTGGAAGGCTGAGGCGGAAGGATCACCGGAGCCCAGCAGGTTGAGGCTGTGGTGGCCGTGAGCAGCCACTGCACTCCAGTTTGGATGACAGAGTGAGACTCTAACTCAATAAATAAATAAATAAATGAATAAATAAAATAAATGTTTGGTTGTCTTCATGTCTACATCGCCTACTCCACGTTATTGTATTATTTCAACAGACAACATATAAAGCCGAAATGAAGTTTTAAGGGTAAGATTTAACAATTTTATAAAAGCACAATGATAACTGGCACACACAGAAGTAATTAATAAACTGAGAGGGCTCTTTATAAGAGCCTAGTTGTACATAATATGTGGATATTAATAAATTCTTCACACCATCCCCAAGGGAGACTTGAGTAAATCCCATTAACATTCTCTTTCACACCAAGACCAAATCTTTCTCGTGTCTTTCAGTTTTTGCCTTGACTGACCCTTGTACTCCTAGGGAAGGTACCCATCTACCTTTATCCTTTCCACTCCATAGCTACTACCTTAGTGAAGTTAGCCTTCCTTATCTCTATTTCATGTGGCCCACAGCTGCCTAAACAGCATAATACTGACATTACTTTCAATGAACAAAACAGTCCCTGACCTCTAGGGGCACACAACTGTCCAGGCCTAGCCTGGGCCCTACCTCAGTATCCCCTCCTTCTCCCTACAGGGGTCCTTCCCACACTGGGGTCCCCTAGGTTCTTTCTGAAGCTCAGCCACATCATAGACCTCAGGACCACTACAGACCTGAAACCACATCGTCTCAGTATTGATAACTTTGTGACTCACCTGACCTTGACATGATACTACAATACTGAAAAGTGCTTCTGTTTTATTCCCAAACCCCAATAGCACCATTTTTCCTCCCTCTCCTTCACTTTCCCAGTCTACACGTGCGCCAGCTTCATTCTACCCTGCTCTTTTCTTATACTGATAATCTCCTAAGTAATCTAGAACTTCCTAGAACCAGGGTCTCATTTTATCATGTTTTTAAAAACATTACTGGGATAGAATTCACATGCCATAAATTTCACTCAGAGTATACTAATCATTGGTTTTTAGTCAGCCACAAAGTGTGAAACCATCGCAGTGATCTAATTCCAGAATATGTCCACCATCCCAAAAAGGAGTCCCGCACTCACCAGTCGTCACTCCCCATTTCCCTCATCCCCTCCCAGCCCTAGAGCCACTAAACCACCCATCTACTTCCTGTCTCTATAGGCTTGCCTGTTCTGGACATTTCATATAAATGGAATCATACCATATGTGGTCTTTTGTACCTGGCTTCTTTCACTCCCGTGTTTTCAAGGTTAAAGCATGCTGTGGCATGTAACAGAACTTCACTCCTCATTCCTATTTGTGGGATGCCACTGTATAGATATAACATACGTGTTTATCCACTTACCAGTTGATAGACAGTTGGGTTGTTTCTACCTTTGGGCTATTGTGATCAATGCTGCTATGAATATTCATATACAAGCTTTTGGGTGGACATTTATTTTCATTTTTCTTAAGAACATATCTAGTAGAATTGCTGATCATACAGAAACCGTCTAACATTTTGAGGAACTGCTGGTTTTCCACAGTGCTGTTTTACATTCCCACTACAGTGTTTGTGGGTTCTGACTTCTCAGTATCCTCACTACACCTGTTATTAAACATCTGTCTTTTCTATTACAGCCATCCTAGTGGTGTAAAGCAGTATCTCATTGTAGTTTTGATTTGTATTTCCCTATGGGATGTTGAGTATCTTTTGTGCTTACTGACCATTTATATATCTTTTTTGCATAAATGTCTCTTCAAATTGTTGCCCATTTTCAAATTGTGTTGTCTTCTTATTGTTGGATGTTTATATATTTTGGATATAAAGCCCTTATCAGAAACATGATCTGCAAATGTTTTCTCCCACAACACCATTCTTAACAGTCTCCTGCCATAAATGAGTACACAGCTCTTAAATCTCAACCCTGGGTCAAACTCCTGTTACCCACCAATAATTCTCCAAAATTCCAACTTCCACATACTCAGACTTCTAGGTTACACCAGCCCTGCTTGGACCAGTTGTACGATCCTCCCACCATGTGGTGGTTCTACTGTGCTGACTGTGGTCTAAAATGAAACTTCCACTGCTATACCTAACTCTCTTTCATACCATCTACCCACTCCAATCCTGGGCTTCCTCCATCACAGTGAACTTCCTCTGCCTATACCATGTCCTAGCACAGTTCACTTTTCCTGGTATGATAATTTAGCCTTTTCTGTCAAACCTAACATGTCACTGATTGTAAGACATCATTATTTTATATGCAAAAAAAATTATCAATACACCTACAACATGTCTTTGATTACAAAACATTGACTATGAAATCTCAACTTCAAATATACTAAAATGTAAGGGGGAAATGTGTGCTTTAGAATTGAAGAAATACAGTAGTTCTAGACAATTATATTTGTATAGCTGCTATTATTGTTCCCATTTTACAGGAGAGATCACTGAGGCTCAGCATTAGATAACCTGCCAAAAGTCTCAAAGTCAGTAGGCTGGTGGAACTGAAATTCAAATCTGATCTAACTCTAATACAATACTCCTTCCATTATACTTCCTTTAACCTGCATATTAACATCAAAGCACATAGCCTGTACCAGGTTAAATAATAAATACTGGCCGGGCACAGTGGTTCATGCCTGTAAGCCCAGCACTTCGGGAGGCGGCCGCGAGAGGACTGCCTGAGCCCAAGTGTTCAAGACCAGTCTTGGCAACTTGGCGAAACCTCATCTCTACAATAAGTCAAAAAATTAGCTGGGCGTGGTGGCACACACCTGCAGTTCCAACTTCTTGAAAGGCTGAGATGAAAGGACTGCCTGAGCCCAGCAGATCAAGGCTGCAGTGGCTATGAGTGTGCCACTGCACTCCAGCCTGGGTAACAGAGTGAGACTCTGACTCAAACAAAAAAATAAACAAAATAAACAAATCCTGTCACTCTTTAAAATAAGTAATTGGGGAGGGGCAGGCACGGAGGCTCATACCTATAATCTCAGCACTTTGGTAGGCTGAGGTCAGAGGATTGCCTGAGCCCAGTCTGGGCAACTTGTTGAGACCTCATCTCTACAGTAAATCAAAAAAATTAGCTTGGCATGGTGGCATGTGCCTGTAGTTCCAGCTACTTGGGAGGCTGAGGCAGAAGGATTGCCTGAGTCCAGCAGGTCGAGACTGTAGTGGCTGTCAGCATGCCATAGCACTCTAGCCTGGATAACAGAGTGAGACTCCAACACACACACACAAAATAAGTGATTATTTTAAAAATTATAAACTGTTATGGCCAGATAGAAGAGACAAAAGCAGTTTTAGTCAATGTGAAAACACTCCATTTTTATGTAAGAATAAAGGCCTAAGTATATCAACATTAAAAATATAAGAACAAAAATTAATTGGTCCAGCAATCTCACTTCTAAAATAACACTATTGACACATCTGCACATGTAAGAAATAACATATGCAAGACTGTTCAATACTGAACTGTCTTTAACTTCAAAGACTGGAAACAACGTAAAATGTCCCTCAGCAATTGATTAGTTAAATTATGAAATGTTCACTAAATATGAATACAGCCATTTAAGAAGGAATGACTTCATGTACTCATTTGGAGTAACCTGAAAGATATGTTGTTAAATAAATACACACAGTTTACGTATTTGTTTTATGTACATACAATATCTCTGGAAAGACACACAAGACACTGATTAACTTCTATTACGTGTGGAAAAAACTAGGTTGCTGGGAGACATGGGTGGGAGAAATAATTTTTTTTGTAGCTTTGGAAATTCGAAATATGTGAATGAGAGAGAGAACACAAGAGTTCTGGAGGACCCAGACAGATTAAATATAAGCCCTTTGTAATAAAAGCTAGGTTCTAGTCCCAGCTCTCCCAGCAACTAAATGACAGTCCCAGATGAAAAAGCCTCTTTCAGCCGGGCTCCGTGGCTCAGCCTGTAATCCCGCGCTTTGGGAAGCCGAGGTGAGTGGATTGCCTGAACCCGCAGGTTCGAGACCCACCTGGGCAACTTGGCGAGACTTCACCTCTACAATAAATCAAAAATTAGCCGGGTGTGGTAGTGTGCGCCTATAGTTCCAGCTACTTGGAAGGCTGAGGCGGAAGGCTCGCCGGAGCCCAACAGGTCGAGGCTGTGGTGGCCAGGAGTGTGCCACGGCACTCTAGTCTGGGCAACAGAGTGGGATTCCAACTCAAAAAAAAAAAAGGAAAAAAGAAAAGAAAAAGTCTCTTTCTTGGCTTTTGGCTATAAATGAGTTTGCTCTTCATGATATCTCAAGACTCTTCCCAGCTCATAATTTTATTATGACAATTAGTGCCTATAATGTTTCAAATATAATTTATAGGTGCCATCGAGAACTTCTGTTTTAAATTGGTGATATACAGAAAGAATATCAGTTTTTGAGGAAGATGTATGTGCTCAAAGCCCTAGCTCTGCTTCTCTGTGGCTATAGGATTTGTAGCAAGTCACTCATCACTGAGCAGGCTTAATCACCTGCAAAGTTCAGGTGATAGCTACTTTCAAAAGTTTGTTACAAAGAGTCAAATAAGATATGTGAAAATTGGCCAGGTGTGGGGGTTCACATCCCAGCACTTTGGGAGGCCAAGGCAGGTTGGACTGCTTCAGTCCAGGAGTTTAAAATTAGCCTGGACAACATAGCAAGATCTTGCCTCTATAAGAAATAAAAATAATAATAAGGCCGGACTCGGTGGCTCAGCCTGTAATCCCAGCACTTTGGGAGGCCAAGGCGAGTGGATTCCCTGAGCCCGCGGGTTCAAGAACTGCATGGGCAACTTGGCAAGACCTCATCTCTACAATAAATCAAAAACTAGCCGGGTGTGGTAGCACACGCCTGTAGTTCTGGCTACTTGGAAGGCTGAGGCGGAAGGATCGCCGGAGCCCAGCAGGTCGAGGCTGTGGTGGCTGGGAGCGGTCACTGCACTCCAGCTGGGCGACAGAGTGAGACTCCAACTCAAAAAAATAAAAATAAAAACAAGTAAGCGGGGTATGGTGGTGGGCATCTGTAGTCCCAGCTACTTGGGAAGCCGAGGAGGAAGGACTGCCTAAGTCCAGGAGGTGAAGGCTGTGGGGAACTATGAGTATGCCACTGTACTCCAGCCTAGTGGCAGTGTGAGACCCTGACTCAAAAACAAATAATGACACATGAAAGCTTTCTGTAAACGTTATAGCCCCGTATGAAATATAAATCCCTGTACACAGACTCCCCCTTCCGGTATTATGAAGTATAGAAAAGAGCATGAATTTGGGAGCTGGTCGGACCTATCCCCCCTTAATTGTTATATGAGCTTAGGAGAATATTTAATCTCTTAAGTCTCAGTTTCCTTACCTATAACATGAACAAAAATAATTGTTTTGGAAAGCGCTACTGTGAAGATTAAATGTTATTGTAAAGTACTCAGAGCCGGGCTCGGTGGCTCAGACTGTAATCCCGCGCCTTTGGGAGGCTGAGGTGAGTGGATTGCCTGAGCCCGTGGGTTCGAGACCCGCCTGGGCAGCGAGACCTCATCTCTACAATAAATCAAAAAATCAGCCAGGCGTGGTAGCGCATGCCTGTAATTCCGGCTACTCGGAAGGCTGAGGCGGAAGGATCGCCGGAGCCCAGCAGGTCGAGGCTGCGGTGGCCGGGAGCGGCCACTGCACTCCAGTCTGGGCGACAGAGTGAGACTCCAACTCAAAAAAAAAAAAAAAAAAAAAAAAAGTAAAGTACTCAGTACACTGTTTAGATCAACATGGGTATTTAAAAACTGGTTCTCTTCCTTCCCAAACTTAGAAACAAAAGACTGCCCCGTGAGCAGGTAGTAACTCACTCACTTCTACCTGGAAATTTTCCTTCCCAGAGTCTGGGTTGTTACTTCTGTTTTCATTTCATTTCCCCTCTTCCACTGTTCCCTACCAATATCCTAACCTCAATTTCACTTCTCATCTCTCCTAGAGCAGAGGCTAGTCTGTAGAAGCACGACTGGAATCATAAGGGAGGGGTTCTCACAGCCCACGTTCTACTAAACTGCGAAAACCTCCATATGCATCTTCCTTAAGTTCACTCGCCAACCCACACAATCTACAAACATTCACTGAGCACTGACCATGGGCCAGGCATTGTGTCAGGATTTGAGGATCAATCCCAAGTTCTCACAGGACTTGTGATTTCTTAAAAGGTTGACCACCAACAATGAGCAAACATAATATATACAAGGCGTTGTAAACTCAAGAAAAATGAAAGGACTGGCAATAGCAGGAGCGAGAAGGGAGGAAGTGGCAATGTGTAAGATGACCAGAGAAGGCAACACTGACAACGTGACACTGGAGGAGGAAATCCTAGATCAACGGAGGGAGCCCTGCATGCTGTGATCTCAGGGGAGGTCACTCCAAGCAAAGGGAACATTAAGTTAAAGGCAGTGAGGTGCAAGTAATGTGAACAACGTTGGAGCAACAAGGCGGCCAGTGTGGCTACGACAAGACAAACAGTAGGAAGTGCGGTTAATGAGTTTAGAAAATCAACAGGGAAGCAGGCAGAGCCTTGTAGGCCACAGTGAGGACTTTGGATTTTATCCAGAGTGAAATGAAAACCACTGGAGGGTTTGAAGAAGAGGAGTAAAATGTTTCAACTTTCTTATTAAAAGTAACACTGATGCTGTGGGAAGACTGAATTATAGGGAGGTGGTCATGGGTGGAGGCAAAGAGACTATGTACGAAGTTATTGCAGGCTGGGTGCAGTGGCACCCAGGATTTACTTAATTATAGGAATTAAGTAGCCTGGCATCCCAGCACGTTGGGAGGCCAAAGAGGAAGGATCATTCGAGGCCAGGAGTTCAAGACCAGCCTGGGCAACACAGCAAGACCTGTCTCTACAAAAAATAAATGAAAAAATTAGTTAGGCGTGGTGGTGTACACCTATAGTCCCAGCTATTCGGGAGACTGAAGCAGGAGGATCCCTTGAGACTGGGAGTTCAAGGTTGTAGTGAGCTATGATCATACCACTGCACTCCAGTCTGGGTGACAAAGCAAGACCTTCTCTGTAAAAAAAAAATTAATTAAATTTTATAAAACCCACAAGAAGCTATTACAATAAATCCTGAAGAGAAAAGGGCAGCTTGAACAAGAGTGGCAGGAGGAAAGGTGAAAAGTGGCCAGATCTGTGTGTGTTTACAAAGGAGAGCCGTTAAGATTTGCTGATGGGATGGGTGTGGATATGGAATCTGTCAGAAAGGACTCCAGAAAGATGCCAAGTTTTTTTGCCTAATTAACTGAAAGACTGGTAGCACCATTTCTTGGGCCGGGATAGGCTAGTTGGGGTAGGGAATGGAGGCAAGAATACAGAGTGTTTTTGTACATTTGTTCTGCTAGATTACTTAGGTGACACCTAGTAGAGAATGAGTTTAGAACTCACTATAAAGATGGGGTTGAAGACAAAATAGGGAGTCAGCAGCAGATCGACAGTATTAAGTCATAAGACTATAACAGACAGAAAGAGAAAAGAATAGGGACCATGACCTGGGGCACTCCAGTGTTGAGAGGTAAGAAATAAGTGGAAGATCCAGGCAAGAAAACTGAGAAAGGCCCATTGTTTTGTTAAGCACTGGTAGATCATGTATTCTTTGAGTTATGGCCGCCTCCTCTACCTTGGGGAGGTGAATCTCTCTCTATCTCTACCTCTCTCTCTCTCTCTGAATCTATCTCTATCTCTATCTCTCTCCCCCCCCCCAATTTACTTTCTAAATAAACTATATTTTCCAATCTAAAAAAGAAAGAAAACTGAGAAGGAGCAGCGAAAATAGTAGAAAGAGAACAAAGAAAAAATGGTGGCCAGGAGTCTAAGAGAACAAAGTATTTCAGGGAGGAAAAGATAAGCAGATAGCGTGAATAAGTCAAATAATTATTATACTAACAGTGACTGCAAATACCCCTCTGGCATTTGCTGCATACCAGGCACTGTTCCATGTCTACTTTACAAAGAAACTAAAGAATCAATAGATTAAATAGGGTGACCATATAATTTATTGATAAACTGAGACTGAAAAGGGATGTTAATGAACCAGAACATAACAGGGAAACAGGGGACTGGTTAAATGAATTATAGTACATCCACCACAGAATAGTAAACAGACATTAAAAAGAATGAGATAAGTCTTTATGTACGCATTTCAAGAGTGTCCGTGACATATTAAGTTCATTCATTTAACAAATATTTGTTGTGTACTCAGTACCCAGAAGCTAGGATATATAGTCCTGAATAAGAATAAAACTGGCCTGGTTCTGGCACTTGTGGAGCTTACATGGAGACATATGGGTCTACAGCACAAATGCAGAAATCAACTTTAAGCCTATATCACTATTTTATTTTCCTAATACAAAGAACTGAATTCCTCATGGCCTTCATCTCAAAATGGGAAAGAAGGAGAGAGGCTCTTACTGGAGTTTCCCTCCAATGCAAACCTGGAAGTGGCAGTCTATTCACACCAAGAACCCCTCTTTCTTACTTCTGATTATTTAACCTGATTCATCCACCCAACAATTCTCAGTAGTTTTTATAAAATCCCATTTTACAGCACACAAATGTAAATCAGACTAGATCACTGGATAAATTGAAACTCTTTTACGTGGAGACAAGCATGATTCATATCAAAAGGAACCATCCACATAAACATTCATCTTACAAAAATACCCAAGTAAGTTTAAAAAGTCAAGAGCTAAATGACACATGTTCTCAGAATTTAAGACCTTGCTCGCACCATTTAAAGTCACAAATTATAGCTTATCTATGTGTGTTCAGTCTAATTTCATAGTAAAAAGAATGCCACATCAATTGTAAACCACATGAAGAGAAAGTAAATATGTAACTAAATTTTGAATCACATTTAGATGCATATAATATAGGTCAGATTCTATAACTATTATTCCACTTAGTAAAAATACTTTCATAGTGCTTATTATCAAATTCAGGAAGAGACTGACTCACTGAAGTGAACTGAATAGTGACACCCAAAAAGATACATCTAACTCCTAACCTGTGAGTATTACCTTGGAAATAGGGTCTTTACAGTTGTAATTAAGCTGAGATCACCCTAGACCTAAATCCAATGACTATTTTCTTTTTAAGAGAACGAAGAGGGGGCTGGAGGGATAAAAAAGAGAGAGAAAGGAGAGGGAAATCTGATACAGAAAAAACCCAGAGGGGAAGATCACATGAAGGTGGAGGCAGAGACTTGGAGTGATGTGTCTTCAAGTCAAGGAACACCAAAGACTGCCGACAACCACCAGAAGCTAGGACAGAGACCTGGATGCAAGTCTCTCTCGGGATCTCCAGGATGAACCAACACTGACAACAACTTTATTCTGGAGTGAAATAATACATCTTCACTGTAGAAAATCTGGAAAATCATTAGGAAAAAGTTGTAAAATTCACCTTTAGAACCAAAGCTATCTTCACAATTTCTCAACTTAAAATGTAAAACTAGATGTAATATAACATTTTTTATCCTGCAAGCTGGATAATCCTATCTTAAACTGTTCAAATAAGGTCTGTGTTTACAATCAAGTTTATATGACAGCTAAAAAACTATGAAATTGAGAGTCTACAATGGAAATTAAAACCTAATTTTAAAATAAGCCTTATAATTGAAACACACAAATGGGAACTACAACGAGAGTTTTATTGTCATGGGGGTTTCCACAAGGTGCTTTCCCTTGATCATTTTGGGTCCTAAACTGTTCTGGTCTCTAATCACATTTACATATCAACTAAGTGCTCAATTTTAGAAATAATATGTACAGAAATAGGTGCAGAAAAGCAATAGATGTGGACCAAAATATTAACAAATGTTATTCAAGAGTTTTTGAGTAGTGATCTTCCACGTTTCCATTACATTTTTTTTCAAAAATTAATTAGATGGCATAAAATAGAGGAATACTTAACAGTTGCCATGCAGTAACAGTAACACAGGTTGAAACACTGAACATGAAAAACAGCTTGAAAATTTTGCTAAACCAAACGTCTCAATGCAGGCACATTTTTTGTGTCTTTTTTTTTTTTTTTTTTTTGAGTTGGAGTCTCACTCTGTCACCCAAACTGCAGTGCAGTGGCCGCTCCCGGCCACCACAGCCTCGACCTCCTGGGCTCCGGCGATCCTTCCACCTCAGCCTTCAGTAGCTGGAATTACAGGCATGTGCTACCACGCCTGGCTGATTTTTTGATTTATTGTAGAGATGAGGTCTCGCTGCCCAGGCGGGTCTCAAATCCACGGGCTCAGGCAATCCACTCACCTCAGCCTCCCAAAGGCGTGGGATTACAGGCTGAGCCACTGAGCCTGGCTTGTGTCTTATTTTAAATCGCCATGTTTTGTTACCTAACTCCAGCTAAATTTTTAGACTAAAGCTCCACCATTTAAATATGTTTATCCAAAATTACAAAGCACCTCCACTCCTTAAGTGTGGGCTCACGTAACAACTTCCTTCCAAGTAATACACATGGGGTGGGGGTGGGGGGGTTAACTTTATAGTAAAACCAGACAAGCGTTACCTCATCCAGGTGATCAGCATCAAGGGCCACAAGTCATGTTGACAATAGGTATCCTTGATATGATGTGATAAAAATGGCACTTTACCTCTATGGTCTTCCTCCCCAAATCCCATAACACTAGACCAGGCATGAGAAAAAACACCAAATTCCAATAGAAAGGCATTCTACAAAATACCTAAGAGTACTGCTCAAAACAGTCTGAGTTGGCTGGGCTCGGTGGCTCAGCCTGTAATTCCAGCACTTTGGGAGGCTGAGGCGACTGGATTGCCTGAGCCTGAGGGTTCGAGACCAGCTCGGACAACTTGGCGAGACCTCGTCTCTACACTAAATCAAAAAATTAGCCAGGCGTGGTAGCACACGTCTGTAGTTCCGGCTACTTGGAAGGCCGAGGCAGAAGGGTCGCCGGAGTCCAGCAGGTCACCAGTGGGCTGGCCATGAATATGTCACTGCAAACCAGCCTGGGCGACGGAGTGAGACTCCAACTCAAAAAAGAAAAAAAACAAAAAGTGGGATCCTGGAACAGAAAAAGGACATCAGGTAAAAACTACAGAAATGTGAATCAAGTATGGACTTCAGCTAATAACATATCAATATTGGCTCATTAATTCTAGTACCACACAATGTAAGGTGTTACTAATCGAGGAACTGGGTGCCAGATATATGAAAACTTTCTGTACTATCTTCTCAGGCTCTTAAAAAAATAGTCTACTAAAAAAATTACACAGCAGTCATTTCTAGAAAAATGCCAACTAAGGTCCTAGATGAGGCTTTTCTAATCACCCACATGTAAAATCTTAATTTAAAGAAAACAACTAGATCCACAAGGTACTTTGTTCTAGTACTAAAATTAAATCTATGTTTTAGGTTACTCAGACTCAAGATAGAGGGAGACCAGCCCAACCCCACCTATTCAAGAAAACATTTTATTTACTATAATAAGAATGTAAAAACCCGAAGTCTCATAATCACAGAGCTATTTATAAAGAATATTAAATTAATAAAAATAACCAAAAAATAGTCGTTCAGAAGAGAAGACTTCTAAAGCACAAAGAATAATTCAAAACACTTGCTAAGAGGCCCTGAGCAGGAAATTTGGCCTTTCTTCTACCATCTCAGACTAAATTATATGCCTCTAAACACAATGCCTCCCTGTTTCTGCATTTACATAATGGAAAGTGATGAACTGGCACCATGTAATATCCAAAGGATGCTCCCCAAAAATAACCTATTATAAGCGGCAATATAGTATTCTTACTTCTTTACTTGTCTTGTTGGTAAGGTATGCATCAGAATGAAAAGAATCATTCAAAAGAGAAAGAGAAGGGGTACAGAGCAAGGCAAAGTCAAAATAGCATTTAATTACTTATCAGCATTTACCAAACCCTCCTTTTTACATCTCCCCCTGCAAAAGTATCCTGATGAAACTCATTTCAACTAACAATTATTCGTATGATCCTAAACATTACTACTCCGTAAGTCACCAAATTTAGGGTTCTAAATGCAAGTCACACATTGAAGATAACAAAAAAATGAATATCAGCTCCTGCCCTCAAGGAGTCTACTCATAGTCAAGCAAGAGGCAAGACAAGAAAACAAATACCATCTTTTATTGACTCTAGAATACCGTTAACTGGAAGATGCATCTTAATTACAGAGATGTTAAAATAAGTATCCTTTTAAATGTATGCTTTAGAATGGCAGAGATACTATAGTTTGTGAGTGGTAAGTGCTAGAGCAGGCTTAAAATACGATACTATGGAAGCATAAATGTGAATGTACTATCCTTTGGGGTGTTGGGTTTGGGGCTGTGATTCAATCACATAAATTACTGAGAAACCAAATTCAAGATTTATACATCTTACCTGGAATAGATTTATTTGCAAAATACAAGACAGACCTGTAAGGATGCAAAGCATCTTTGTCAATAAAGTCTTAAAAGCCAACATGAGTAAATTCATATTGCCATTTCACTAAATTATTCAGAAAACAAAATTCACAGGTAATTACTTTTAAGAGACATAGCCTTTTTATCAATAAGAAAGATGAATTTACCACTTTTTCCTCTTGATCTTTCCCTACAAATCATTGCAAACTTTTTAAATGTATGAAGCAGACAATCATAAAATACACCAGATTTCTAAGAGAATCAAGAAGGTAGCAGGAAGAAGGAAGCAATCGTTGTTGTGATGTCCCCCCTCAGTTAGTGCTAGAGACCTACTTCATACAGGAAAAGAAACCAGTCTTTGCAAACTCCTTGAAGGCCTTGCATATGAACCCTAGGGAAATACCTGCTGAATGAATGAATGAATTACTATCCTAACAAATCCTGTATGGATGTTACTTTTTTTTTTTTTTTTGAGTCTGTCACCCAGACTAGAGTGCAGTGGCATGCTCCCGGCCACCACAGCCTTGACCTGCTGGGCTCCAGCAATCCTTCCACCTCAGCCTTCCAAGTAGCCGGAACTACAGGAGCGCGCTACCATGACTGGCTAGTTTTTGACTTATTGTAGAGACGAGGTCTCTCCAAGTTGCTTGGGTGGGTCTGGAACCCACGGGTTCATGCAATCCACTCACCTCGACCTCCCAAAGTGCTGGGATTACAGGCTGAGCCACCGAGCCCAGCCGTTACTTCTTTTAATACTCAATGCCCAGGAATGAGATAGTGCCTGTTCAAATAAGTGTCCTATAAGAGAAGCAAACCCTTCTCTCACAGAAAGGTTCCCGAGACCAGTCCCA
Source organism: Cephalopachus bancanus (assembly GCA_027257055.1). Taxonomy (NCBI): domain Eukaryota; kingdom Metazoa; phylum Chordata; class Mammalia; order Primates; family Tarsiidae; genus Cephalopachus; species Cephalopachus bancanus. Next base: position 3,022,177 of record JAPVLO010000289.1, on the reverse strand, counting down.
TTGGCTCTATCCTGGCTCCTAGAGCTGTGGTCACTCCAACTCAGCTGAGACAGAAGAAATGTTTCCTGAGGAAGGCAGTGAGTGCTCAGGAAAGATAACCCAACACAGACATTTTGTTGATTATTTCAGTCCCCACTTTTGGGGCTACTCAAAAGTAACTATAAATCAGACTTTAGGTAAAATTAAGTTTTATACTTCAAACTCCTTCACGGAAACATATCTGTACACCCTGAGTCACACGTACTCTCTTGGCAACAATACATCTAAAGGACTTATTATGTGCCATCCATTAAGTGCTTTACATATATTAATTCAGTGCATGAAGTGGCACTCACTACTGTCTCCATCTAAGAGGTTAAGTAACTTGCCCAAAGTCACACAGCTAAGAAACTGACTCCCAGCAGTCTAGCTCGGTTCTGTGGCCCAAAACACAGTACTATAGAGAGCTACCTTCAGAAAGCAAAATAAATGTATTGTCCTTATTTTCTTGAGAAACATGGAGTAAAATGTCCAGACTTCTCAAATCCTTCTCCCTACACACCTCAGTCAATCCTGATATTTGGCAAACATGTCAACACGGCAAGCAGGCAAGCTTTTCCTAGGTATGTGAATATGATTTGTAGTGCAATAAAAACAGATATAAATTATCTAGGCTTCCTCTGTCTTCCAAGAGCACAAATAACTGCAAGTTTACTATATATAAAGAAGGATTTCTCCTCCTTCACCCTTAAAACAATGTTTAAGGCCAGGCAGGGCCGCTCACTTATAATTGCCTATAATCTCAGCAATTTGAGAGGCCAAGGTGAGAGTATTATTGCCTGAGCCCAAGGGTTCAAGACCAGCCTGGGCAACTTGGTGAGACCTCATCTCTATGATAAATCAAAAAATTAGCCAGGTGTGGTGACGTGTGCCTGTAATTCCAGCTACATGGAAGGCTGAGGCAGAAGGATCACCTGAGCCCAGCAGGTCAAGGCCACAGTGGCCATGAGCGTGCCACTGTACTCTAGCCTGGGCAATAGAGTGATTCAAAAAAAAGAAATATATATATAGAAGTCAATGAACCTACCCAAAAGACATGGCGGAGAAAAGCAAATATCAGTTTTGTTTTTCGGAGTGCAAAACAGTTGTGGGATCAGAATAACAAAAACTTACAGGATAAACTAGCCAAACAAAAAAACAACCAGACATGACAAAGGAGATTAGTTCCAGTCAACTCACACCATGAATCTTAGATCTCCAACCCTAAGGCACTCACAAGTAAGTGAAAGAAGAACCCGCAAAAGAAGAAGAAAGAGCTTGGTGAAGAAATGATGATAAAATAAGATTATAAAACTACTGAACAACTCAACTGAAGTTATGTTACATTTTTACAATGAACTAACCATCATATAAAGAACAGGGAATGATACCAGAAAAAAAAGTCACAGTGTGAGACAGTATAAAGATGAGTTAAGTAAAGGTTTTCTTCCTGCATAATTCAATTTGTTTATTTAGTTGTAGCACTGCCCACCCACTACACCCCACAAAAAAGCCACATTCATTTGAGGTCACTTTACCGCCTGCTATTTCCTTTGCAGTGAGTCTGCAAAGTTGTGATGCATGGTGCTGATCTTATTCATTGAACAGAAAGCAATTGAGTGAAACACACAAGCAACCAAACTTCTGGCTCCCTGTAAAACCACAAGAGAGCAAGATCTTTTTTCCCAGGTTCTAACAGCTCTTTGTAGAACTGCTTTAAAAAAAAAAAACAACAGCAGCAATATACCTAGAATGGCTGCATGCTTGTCTAGAGTCATGTGCTCTGAACCAAAAGCCAAAGGTCAACTAACCCTGAGACTGGAAATTAACCAAGACAAAAATCCTAAATGGGCTTCTTCATTTAAGCAGCTCTCTTTTACTTATTCTTTCATCTAGCTGATTTCAATCTATCCACAAAGCACAAGCAGTAGACAGTTTTTCCAATAGAAACTCATTAACAGGCAACCTCCTCAGGTCCCCCCCCACTGTGGGAGCTTTTTTGTCTTCTCAATAAATCCTGCTTTCTAAAAAAGAAAAAAAGCAAAAAAAAAAGAAACTCATTAACACAGCCTTCAGAGTTAAACTTCAGACTGGCTCAAAGATTCCTGTTAACCAATTTTCTGTTGCTTATAGAAAAGGCTATGCAAAACATGAGCTAAAAACAGTTAAAATAAAAGCACAAGGAAGGAACTTTTCTGAAAGGCATTAAGTATACTGTCAGTTTATTTTAAATAGCATGGATTGGTAAAAATATAAATATAAAATAATTTACATTTATTTCAAAATTCATTTTTCAAGACCCTGACAACCATGAAGTCATGTAAGGAAGTATAATGTAAAATATGAGAAAGTTATTTAAAATGTGAGTTAATCTTTGTAGTAACTTAAGCGACATAATGATAAAAAAAAAAAAAACTAGTTGCAAACAAGTAAATGCACAAAAATACTTTTAAACTTTTAGGGAACGCCCGTATCATTTATCCTTCCACTAACATGACTCAGAACAAATTTTAGGTGTTCTCAATAAATTTCCCTTGGTGAAATGGTGGTGGGATACGATAGGGAACTCTACAAGGATGGCACTAACGTCCCTCATTATATATACTTAAACATTAAAAAATGATCAGAATGTCAATATTTCTAAAGTCCTTGCATGAAGTAGGGGGAGCTACAGGGAGGAGCCTACATCTGTTGTTTGTTATTTTCGCCATGTCTTGTTTTTTGTTAGTACTTGTCTAATCATCCTGGAGCGAGTGAGAGTGGAGACAGTAGGAGCGCTATTTACCTATTAAGGCCACTTTAGCCCAGCTATGACCACTTTCAGCCAGGTTGGATGCATACTTCTTAATAAGAGAAATCTCAGAAATCTCAGCTCCCTTTCTACCTGCCCCCCTTGTTGCTGTTCGTAAAACTTAGTCTGTAACTGAAAGTCTGACCCATTCCTGAAGCTCTGCCTTTCCTTTGTTTTCTTGTCATTAAATGTTCCCTCCTTCTTCCTTTTGAGCTCACCCTTGTTTGAAGAGAGTGAGGTGAAAAAAACACATCTGAAAATGTTTTATGGTTCTTTTGAACTCAGCAATGCATTAAAAAGGTATGTGTAATCCAGCTCGTTATTAAATGGCTTCCCATATCATTCCTTGTACTTAAATCATATGACAGTGATTAGTTCATTATAATTAACTACAACTGAATTTTGTTTAGTAGTTTTATAATCCTAATCCTATCTACCAAACTTTAATGCATTTAATGACTATGTAACAGTTACTATGCTAGAAAATGCCTGTGAAAGAAACACAACAACACACAAAGTATTTGCCCCAAAAGAGATCACAGCCTAACTGGGGACACAAATATACTCAAATGAACGAGTGATAGCTGCTACCAAGAACTTATATCAAATGCTATCCAAACACATTCTACCTAGGAAGAAGTAGCTAGCAACCATTTCCTGCTTCTTTCCTTAATGTTACACTTCTCCTCTCTTGCTATATACCTCCTACAAATATCACTTTTTCCAATTTTTTTTACCTAAGAAAACCTTAATCATCCACCAAATACCCTTGTAATACATATCTGATTGGCTAAATGCCAACCATCTAGATCTATCTATAAATATGACAAAGTAGTCACAATTTTCTTCACAATAGCAAAAACATGGAACCAACGTCTCTGCCCATCAAAAGAGGACTGGATAAAAAAATGTACATATACATGATAGAATATTATACAGCCATAAAGAAGGACAAAATTATGAACTTAATGCAGCAACTTGGATGAACTTAGAGTCTACAATACTGAGTGATCTATCACAGAAACAAAGAACCGAGTACCACATGTTCTCACTCATAACCATACCTTGAACAATTATGATAATATAAGAAAAGGATTGGCAGAAGTGGGAAACTGCTGGGGTGGGGGGCACACCTCATCAACAAGGGTACCTACATAATGAGCATTTGTATATCTAAACCTGAATTGTACTCCACATCTTTAAAATAAAACATTGAATAAAAAAAGAAAGTAGTCACAATTTACTTTATCTTGAACTTTTAATTTGAGAAGTACGTACGTGTGTGTGTGTGTGTGTGTGTGTGTGTGTGTGTGTGTGTGTGTGTGTGTGTGTCCATTGTTAAAATTTCTTATCAGGGCCGGCTCGGTGGCTCAGCCTGTAATCCCAGCACTTTGGGAGGCCAGGGCAAGTGAATTGCCTCAGTCCGTGGGGTCAAGACCCACCCGGGCCACTTGGCGAGACCTCATCTCTACAATAAATCACAAATCAGCTGGGCGTGGCCACACACAAACCTGTAGTTCTGGCTACTTGAAAGGCTGAGGCAGAAGGATCGCCAGAGCCCAGCAGGTTGAGGCTGCAGTGGCCGGGAGCGTGCCACTGCACTCCAATCTGGGGGAGTGAGACTCCAACTCAAAAAAAAATTTTTTAATTTCTTATCAGTCATACCCATCAAGACTCAAGATTAGATGTTAAAGAGATAAATGGAAACACAAGTGAGCAAGAATGAAGAGGCTGTAGAAATAATCATTAATCTAACCAAGACAAATGTGAATTTAAAGAAAAAAAAATTTTTTTTTTTTTTTTTGAGTCGGAGTCTCACTCCGTCGCCCAGACTGGAGTGCAGTGGCCACTCCTGGCCACCGCAGCCTCAACCTGCTGGGCTCCAGCGATCCTTCCGCCTCAGCCTTCCCAGTAGCCGGAATTACAGGCCTGTGCTACCACGCCCGGCTGATTTTTTTTATTTATTGTAGAGATAAGGTCTCGCTGCCCAGGTGGGTCTTGAACCCGCGGGCTCAGGCAATCCACTCACCTCAGCCTCCCAAAGGCGCGGGATTACAGGCTGAGCCACCGAGCCCCCGGCTGAAAAAAATTTTTTAAATGACTATGAAGGGCCAGACTCAGTAGGTCACCCTGTAATCTCAGCACTTTGGGAGGCCGAGGTAAATGGATTGCCTGAGCCCACGAGTTCAAGACCAGCCCGGGCAGCTTGGCAAGACCTCGTCTCTACAATAAATAACATTTTTTTAAAAAAATTAGCTGGGCATGGTAGCGTGTGCCTTTTGTTCCAGCTACTTGGAAGGCTGAGACAGAAGGATCACCTGAGTCCAGCAGGTCGATGCTGGGGGGTGTCCATGAGTGTGCCACTGCACTCCAGCCTAGGTGATAGAGTGAGACTCCAACTCAAAAAAGAAAAAGAAAATGAAATAACCATGAAGATCTTAAAAGGAGGCCAGGCATGGTGCCTCGCACCTCTAATTCCTCCACTTTGAGAGGCAGGAGGATGGTTTGAGGCCAGGAGTTCAAGACCAGCCTGGACAACATAATGAGACCTCATCTCTACAAAACATCAAAAAATTAGTCAGGTACGGTGGTGTACATCTATAGTCCCAGCCACTTGGGAGGTTGCAGCAGGAAGATGGCTTGAGCCCAGTAGGTGAATGCTGTAGTAAGCCATGATCGCACCACTGCACTCCAGCCTGGGCAATAGAGTGAAAACTTGACCAAAAAAAAAAAAAAAAACTTAAAAGGAAATATAGAACTTGCAAAAAGAAAAAAAAGTAATCTGATGATAAATAACTTAATAGATGGACCAAAAAGCAGATCTCTTCAGGCACTGCTGAAGAAAATTAAAAGATAGACTGTAGTGAACATAACTGTAGCTAAAGGAGAAATTTAGAAGAAAACACCATAAACAACTTTATGCATATTTATTCAATAAATATGAAGCACAGGAAAATGGACAAATACCTAGAAAAACCCAGACTACCAAAACTGATTCAAAAACAAGCAGAAAGTCTGAATAACCCTAGGATCAAAGAATGAGAAAAAAAATTAAGAAAGAAAACTTTACCCTCCCTCCCACACAGAAAGCCAGGTCCAGACATAGTAAAAGCAAGTTCTACCAAACTTGCAGGAAACAGGTAATTCCAGAATCAAACAAATTCTTCCAGAGAACAGAAAAGGAGGAAATATACCCTCAACTCATTTTATGAGGTCAATATAATCTAGATGTCAAAAACAGCAGATAAGAACATTATAAAAAATTGAAAATTACAGACCAATTTCGCCAATAACCATTTATGAAAACAAAGCACACAGACAAAAAGAGTAACACAGAGAATCCAACAGTACATAAGAATGTACATTATAGCTGGGCTCAGTGGCACAGCCTGTAATCCCGTGCCTTTGGGAGGCTGAGGGGAGTGGACTGCCTGAGCCCGCGGGTTCAAGACCCGCCGGGGCGGCGAGACCTCATCTCTACAATAAATCAAAAAATCAGCCGGGCGTGGTAGCACATGCCTGTAATTCTGGCTACTCGGAAGGCTGAGACGGAAGGATCGCCGGAGCCCAGCAGGTCGAGGCTGCAGTGGCCAGGAGCGGCCACTGCACTCCAGTCTGGGCAACAGAGTGAGACTCCAACTCAAAAAAAAAAAAAAAAAAAAAAAAAGCATGTACATTATGACCAATAAGTCCTAGGAATTCAGGAATAAGATATAGACTTTTGAATTCCAAATATAATTCACTAAACAGATTATATAATGGATTAAAGAAAAACAATTTGAACATAAAAGATAGCATGAGAAAATGTCACATTTACCTTAAATATTCACAGCAAGTAAGGTTAGAAGGCAACCAAAAACCTATAGTAAACAATATTTTTTTTTACAGTGAAATGCTTTAAAATCAAAAACAAGAAGGACATCCACCATTACTATATTCATTCAGCATTATATTGGAAGGTTTCATTAATAAGAAAATGGCATAAAAATTTAAATATTTGATATGACCACAGAAAATTCAACAGAATATACAGAATTATTGGAATTAATTAGAATTCAAAAAAAGTTTAATTATAAAAAGTCAACATACTCCCTCCTTCTAAAAATCAATGCCACTTTTGTATACAAGCATTCAGAAAAAGCTTAATTCAAATAAAAGGTACTATTTACAATAGCAACAGCAAATAAATGATATCCAGGACTAACTCTAGTAATAAATATTCAAAGACTTTTATGGAAACAAATAATAAAACCTCTAATAAAGGCAAAAACAAAAGGAAATGTATATATGAGTGTAAAAGCATTCTATGCTCATGGACAGAATTGTTAGAAAGTCCATTTTTTCTTCATTGACTCAATTTTTAAAACTTTTTAAAAGTTATTGGATTTTGGCCAGGTGCAGTGGCTCACATCTGTCATCCTAGCACTTTGGGAGGCCAAGGCAGGAGGACTGCTGGATCCCAGGAGTTTGAGACCTGCCTAAGCAACATAGTGAGACCTCATCTCTACAATAAGTCAAAAAAATTAGTCAGGTGTGGTGGCACATTCCTGTGGTTCCAGCAACTTGGAAGGCTGAGGTGGAAGGATCACCTGAGCCCAGCAGGTAGAGGTTCTGCAGTGGCCCTGAGAGTACTACTGCACTCTACCCTGGGCGACAGTGAGCCTATGACTAACACACACACACATTATTGATTTTTCATGGAACTTGGCAACCTGATTCTAAAATGTCTAAGCAAGAAAACAGTCAAGAAATTCTTTATAAGCATAAACTCCCTAAGAAGTTTTTTTTTTTTTTGGTAGGTTTGCTTTTTTTGCTCAATTCTATTTTCCCAGCATCTAAAAAGTTCCTAGCACATAGTAGTTGTCCAGCATACATGTGTTGAATGAAATTTTTATTCGAATGAACACAGCAGGAGGACTTATCCTACCTGCCACTTATAAAATTCAGAGCAGAATTAACATAGGAATAGGGGGGAAAAAAACCTCATGAAACAAAACAGAAGGCCTAGAAACAAACCCATATAAATGAAATTTGATCTATAAAAAGGTAGAAGAGAGAATGATGGGGAGGGATAGACTGCTACTCAATAACGGATGCTGCAACAACTGTTTATGCAAGTAAGAAAAAACCAAAATTGACAGAGGGATGATCAAGGTACCGTTTATCTATAAATACAGCCCGCATGATCTCTGGAACCTCCCTAGAAAAGCCTCAAAAATTTTGATTTTCAAAACATATTCAGATGCTATTCTAATTAAGATTCTATATAGTACTTAACCTGAACAATAATGTTTACTAGTATAAATGTTTACTAAATATTAGCTATTATTATATCTGAGCCCCCATCTCACCTGGACTTGAAGACTTGCACACTTCCTAGCTTTGTAACCTTGGAGAAATTAGCTGAAATCTCTTTAAGCTTTGTTTTACTACAAAATGAGTCAAGTGTTAATTGAACTAACACTTAACTCAGCAACAGTAACTGTCTACTGAGGCTCTGTGTTAATCCTTTAGTATTTTTATTTTAGAATGGCATTAAGTTTGTAAATTAACTTTGAGAATTGACACAGTTAAGAACTTTAATCTTCAGGCAACCCTTTCGGGTCCCCTCCCACTGTGGGAGCTTTTCTGTCCTCTCAATGAATTCTGCTGGCTCAAAAACAAAAAAAAAAAGGATTGAAAGAAAAAAGAACTTTAATCTTCAAATCCAAGAATATAGTAGGCTTTTATATTTAAGTCTTCTGTGTAAACTTTGGTAGCAATTTTATGTCTCCTAACATATATGTTACATATTTTTTAAAGTTTGTGGAAGTACAAGGGGCGTCTTCTTTCACTGTATCTTCTATTTGGTTTGTAAAATTCTAAATTGTTCATAAAACACTGTCCAATTGTAGGATGGAGTGAGGATTGGGAAAGGAGCAGCAATTGAACCCACTGAGGGGAAGCCGAAGTCTGGAACCTCACTAGGCTTCTCAATCTCCTTTAGAATTTTAAGACGTAGCCGGGCTCGTGGCTCAGCCTGTAATCCCGCGCCTTTGGGAGGCTGAGGTGAGTGGATTGCCTGAGCCCGCGGGTTCGAGACCCACTTGGGCAGCGAGACCTCATCTCTACAATAAATCAAAAAATCAGCCGGGCGTGGTAGCGCATGCCTGTAATTCCGGCTACTTGGAAGGCTGAGGCGGAAGGATCGCCGGAGCCCAGCAGGTCGAGGCTGTGGTGGCCGGGAGCGGCCACTGCACTCCAGTCTGGGCGACAGAGTGAGACTCCAACTCAAAAAAAAAAAAAAAAAAATAGAATTTAAGACATCCTGTCTAGGAATAGTATAGAAAGCATTCAGCAAAACACTGACGTGTATTAGAACCCCTTCAAGAGAATTTGGTTTTCTTTCCCTGAATAGCACTGAAAGTGTACTCATTATCTCAGGGCATGGAACCAAATAGTAGTAGTAGAGAAGCCTTCAATCAAATATGCACGAATCTGAAAATCTCAAGGCATGTACTTCGTGCTATATTTATTTTTTACAAAACCGGAAATAGTGACAGCTTAAAACAACAAGTACCCAGACTGTTATACAGCTTCAAAAATGCTGCTTCTATTGTGTACTTTTTTGCAAATTTGTATACTGAATTTGTATGCCAGGAAGTATGCCACTGTTAACTCTTTTACACAATGTTCAATTTTATATTAAATAAAAAGTTATCATACATATAAGATTAAATTCAACTACGCAAACTTGTAATAAAACATTTCAGGGAATATGTGTTCTCCAATGCTAATAAAGTTTTGGAAAAGACTGTAAATATGCAATATAAAATTAATACGGTATCAAGTTTCACCTATTCTGAGATTTGTTTAGTAAGTAAAATAATTTTAAGGGGTAAAAGTTCTACACCTTTATTCCAGTTGACTTGGCAAAATCAGGAGTTCCAATTCAACTTAGGACAGAGTTTCCAGTAAGAGCAAAGTTTTGTCTTTTATTGGTGGGGGTGGGGGGAAGGGAGGATACGAGCAATCAAGCAGTTAAAACTCATGTGTCATATCTTAAACTATTTACAACGTTAAACAGAAAACAAACATTGCAGTTCTATTAAGAATATGATTTTGCTCTTCTGTTCAGCTGTGGAAAACTGGGCAGTTACTTGTTTGAAAACTCAGATGAAGCAGAAACAGCATAAACCAATTAAGTCAAATTAAATCAAAATAACAGTAGAGTTAAGACACAATATGCATGCATGAATTTTATTACAGAAGATATTATAGTTAAAGTACCACTGAGCGTACTCAAAGAGGCGTATAAAAATAAAAATAGCTGAAGAGGGGATGGTCAAACCTCAAAACAAGTACTATAACCACCACCCAAAAATGCAAAATAAAGGAAGTTGTCTTCTTCAGAGTTAAGAAGGGGAGATAAAAGTCTTGCTACTTACTCTACTACACTGGGGGGAGGGGACTCAGAGACAGGGAAAAACAATCCCATGCCCTTACTAAATGTTTAAAGAACAAATACTAAACAGGGGAGCATTATGTTAGCTTCAAAAGCACTTTATCAGTACCCATAAAGTTAATTTCCAGTACTAAATTAAGCAAGCTTGCATTGCCTGAGTACAGGCACAGGCAGTCAGTGTCTGTCTCTCTCTCTTTCTCTCTCTCTCTCTCATTATCTAAAATGGCCCCAGAAGGACATGAGGATTAAAACTTACTCTAAGAGAATAACTGGTTACCATATTAACACTTGCTTCATTTCACTCGAAAGGCAAATTATCAGTATAACTGCTGCTAAAACTGTGACAATAAAAATGCAAGCAACATAACCCAAACATAAATTTTCCCCTACTTAGCCAGTCTCTTACAATGTTTTAAGGAAAAAGAAAAATGTGCATGCAGTACACAATGTTAATCTGCTCCAACCACTCTTCACAGATCTATGCATACTTCTTACCCACAACTCATCAGAGAAAATATTTCATAGATGAAAAGGTTTTATTTACTCCCTCTTATACCACAGGTAATGAAAATAGATGCTAACTCTTACAAGACACAGGTCAGGCACAGGAGAAACAGCAGAAACACCACCAAACTGAGACCAACTATAACCACGATAAAGTCAAATAGCTTCATTAGGGGGAAAAAAGGTCTTGGCAGGGTTTTTTAAAAAATAAAATCTAGCCGGGCTCGGTGGCTCAGCCAGTAATCCCGTGCCTTTGGGAGGCTGAGGTGAGTGGATTGCCTGAGACCGCGGGTTCGAGACCTGCCTGGGCAACTTGGCGAGACCTCATCTCTACAATAAACCAAAACTTAGCCGGGCGTGGTAACACGCGCCTGTAATTCCAGCTACTTGGAAGGCTGAGGCGGAAGGATCGCCAGAGCCCAGCAGGTTGAGGCTACGGTGGCCGGGAGCAGCCACTGCACTCCAGTCTGGATGACAGAGTGAGACTCCAACTCATAAATAAATAAATAAATAAATAAATAAATAAATAAATAAAATCTGTCATTGTAGTGCTTTAAAAATACACAAGGCTAACAATAAAAGGTGAAGGGGGAAAGCTATCAAATTTAGTCAAGCCAGAAAAACAAGTATAAAAAACATCAATACCAAACATGGTAAAACTTATTTGGCAAGAGCTATAGTAAAACTTTAAAATGGCATTACGTAATAATAAAAACAATATTATGTGGATAACAAAAAGTATTAAACAATGCAAAAACTTAGAAATACTAAAATAGAAGTTAAAAAATCATCTATGGCATGTAAAAGTAGTAAAAACTATATACAGGACACAAATGAATAAAATTAATGAAGATTAATATACATAAACCAAATTTTCTATGTCAAGCAGATCCACCACAAACAGATGCCTTCTTTTCTCATTTTAAACACTTATTCACATGTGTGCATAATGTTGTATTCTCTTTCTTACAGAGGGTCCTCAAAATTATATACGCCTTAGGCAAACTCAACATTTGGATCTAGTAAATTTACCTTTTCTGACGTTCAAAACTTGCAAATCTCGGGCCATAATGCCAAAGTTAAAAAGAATTAAAAAGCAAAAATCAACAGACTTAAGTTTGAAATCTATAAATAAATTTAAGATGAAAAGACATGTTTAAATTTTTAAAAACAGGATTTCAACAAATATTCAAATGACTAATGCGGTATTCATAGGTGAAATGTGAATGATTTCATCAAAAGAGACAAACAGCAATGAATGATAAGATTTTAGAAAACAAAACTAAAGGAAAACAAAATAATTAAGGATAAATACAAGAATCTATTCATTGGTAGCAATAAAATTTAAGAGCAGGTTCCTTGAGGTAAGGGTAGGGAAAGCACCATGCTCAAACATTTAAATTAGTACCACTGAGGAAGGCTGTCTTAATTACTTCAGATTCCCTGAAAAATGAGAGGCAGTATGTTACATGTAGTTAACACTTTAAAAAAAAATTCAGATGATATAAACTTTCAAGGGAAAGAGGCTATAACAAAAAATAAGATGCTTTTAGTCACAGCTATATAATAAAATTGAGAAACTGAACCAAGGTAAGTTTTTACACCAGATTTTTTAAAAGAAAAATACATGTTTACACATAAAGCTGACATCTCAAGAGATAGAAAACTAAATCAGCAGAAGATGAAATGGACAAAACTCTCTATCAACAAAAGGAGTAACTGAAATTAATGACAATGGCAAATTCAGATTTTATTTTAGTTATTTGTTTGAGTAAAAGTCTCGCTCTGTCGCCCAGGCTAGAGTGCAGTGGCACATGCACAGCCACCGCAGCTTCAACCTGCTGTGCTCAGTTGATCCTTTTGCCTCAGCCTTCCAAGTAACTGGAACTACAGGCGTGCACCAATATGCCTGGCATTTTTTTTTTTTTTTTAATCGTAGAGACAAGGTCTCTCCAGGTTGCACAGGCTGGTCTCTCCCCTGGGCTCAAGCAAACCTCTTGCCTCCATATCCCAAAGTGCTGGGATTACAGGAATGAGCCACCACACCCAGCACAAATTCAGATTTTTAAAGAACATAAAATTTAGCTGGGTGCAGTGGCTCACGCCTGTTATCCCAGCACTTTGATAGGCAGAGATGAGAGGATTGCCTGAGCCCATGGGTTTGAGACCAGCCTGGACAAAATGGCAAGACCCTGACTCTACAATAAATCAAAAAATTAGCCAGGCGTGGCAGCGCGCCTGTAGTTCCAGCTATGTGGAAGGCTGAAGTGGGAAGGATTGCCTGTGCCCAGCAAGCAGGTCGAGGCAGTGGTGGACATGAGCATGCCACTGCACTTCTGCCTGGGTGACAGAGTGAGACTCCAACTCAAAAAAAAAAAAGAACATAAAATTTAAAGTCCTTGAATGCGAAGATGAACATCCTGTCCGATTCATCCTACAAGTCGAATATAATCTTAAACATACCTAGAATGCAAAAACAAGAAACACAACACCTATACGACTTAATTAAATATACAAAAGACTTAGGCAAAATAATAGTATATAAAAATCCCTCAGTGTGCTAAATAAACATATCCCAATGAAGTGACGCATGCTTGAGGCATATAAAAGCAATTCAACATACCACAGTAATAGATCAATACAGACAGGATTCATTTCTACATATGTCAACAGGGCATCTGATAAAATTACATTGTTAATAATAGCATTAAATTAAAACACGAATAGAATACTTTTTTTTTTTGAGTCAGGGTCTCACTCTGTCACCCAGGCTGGAGTGCAAAGATCACAGCTCACTGCAGTCTTGACATCCTGGGCTCAAATGATCCTTTCTCCTCAGTCTCCCAAAGAGCTGGGACTACAGGTACGAACCACAATACCTGGCTAATTTTTAAAATTTCCTTTTGTAGAGATAGATGTCATTATGTTGCCCAGGTAGGTCTTCAGTTCCTGGGCTCAAGTGATCCTCCCAAAGTGCTGAGATTATAGGTGTAAGCCACCATGCCCAGCAGGATACTTACTTATATAACTATTCAAAAAAATGTTTAAGTATTGTACATGCTATAGGAAAAAAAAAATCAGAGACATCTACTATGTTCATTTTGATGTGACCATTTTGTTATTTCAAAAGTTCTGGCCAGGGCTAGATGTGGTAGCACATGCTTATAGTCCCAGCTATTCAGGGACTGAGAAGGGAGGATACCTTGAGCAGAGATGTTCAAGTCTAACCTGGGCAACACATTGAGATTCCACCTCTTAAAAAAAATTTAAAAAGAAAAAAAAAAGACACCTGTAATCCCAACATTTTAGGAGGCTGGGGTGAGAGGATCACTTGAGGTCACAAGTTTGAGACAAATAGGGACAACATAGTGAGACTCCGTCTCTACAAAAAATGTTGAAAATAAAATAAAAATTTTAAAAAGGTTCTGGGAAGACAATTATAGAAAGAGGATGTTAAGTATTAAAAGGGAAGGGATCTATAAAAAGGGAAGTTATGGACTGGAAGGAAATACCTGCAGGACACATAGCTGACAAAGGACTTGTGACCCTAATATCAAAAAAAATTTTTTTTAATTAGCTGGGCATGGTAGTATGTGCCTGTAGTGCCAGCTACTCAGGAGACTGATGCAGAAGGATAGCCTGAGTGCAGGAGGTCGTGGCTGTGTACAGTGAGTCGTGCTCATGCCACTACACCCCAGCTTGGGTGACGAGAGTGAAACTCTGACTCAAAAACCAAAAAACAACTCAGTGTTACAACTCAGTAACACATGCAAACCAATTTTTAAAACAGACAAAAGACTTGAATACACACACACAAAAAAGTCATTCAAATGGCCAATAGGCACATGAAATACGCTAAATATCATTAGCCATAGGGGAAAAGCAAATTATAACCACAGTGAGATACCACCACACACCCACTAAAGTGGTTAAAACACCAAGTGTTGGTAAGGACCCGGAGAACTGGAATTTCCATACATGACTGTTAGGAATGTAAAATGGTACAACCATTTTACAAAAAATTGTCAAAATGTTTTCCAAAGTTAAACACACACTTGCCAAAGGACCCAATAATCCACAACTTGGATTTATCCAAGAGAAATAAAAGTACAAGCCCATACAAAGACTTGTACATCAATATTCAGAGATTTTATTCTGTTCCTAAACCGTGGAAACGACCCAAATGTTCTAGCAAAGAGACAAATTGGTATATTCAGAAAACAAAATAGTAACAAACAATAAAAAGGAACTACAGAAACAACTGATATGATGATGGCTGAATCTCAAAACCATTATGTCAAGCAAAAACATTCCAGACACTAAAGAGTATATACTATATATATTTCTATTATATAAAGCCTGAAAACAGACAAAACTAAACTATGGGGATAAAAATCAGGATAGTGGTTACCCTTGGAGGTTAAGAATGATTGGGAAGGGACACAAGGGGCCTTCTTGAGAGACACAAGTGTTCTATACCGTGCTTGTGGCCAATAGTTACAGAGGTGTATACATTTTTTCAAATTCATGTATCAGGCTGGGTGTAGTGGATCACACCTGTAATCCCAACCCTCTGGGAGGTCGAGGCAGAAGGATCCCTTAAGGTCAGGAGTTAGAGACCAGCCTGGGCTGGTCGAGATCCCCATCTCTACCAAAATAAATAAATAATAACTCATCTAACAATACATTTAAATGAGTATGCTTTAATATATGTGGTTATTACTAAATAATAGTACAAACAGAAATGGAAGGTGAACAGGAAGCCTCTACTTTTTACTAAACAAGTCTTTGTACTGCTTGCATCTTTGCCTATCATAAGGCAAAACTTAGTTATTTTTAATGACACTTTCAAGTATTTCACTCAGTTTTTCAATCAATTAAAAAAATCACAAACACACATTATCATTGGCACAAAACAGAAAGCCAAGAAAAAAGTTCCTTATGAGAAACATAACAATATATAAGAAAATCTGAAAATAGAAAATAAGAAAACTACCTATCAGATCTTAAAAGAAATGATTTTTCTATGCTTTAAGGGACAGAAGAAATCTTGATTTGTAAGCCTATTGTGTGTTTCACCACACAACAAAGTAAATATAAGAATATAATATTATAATATAATATAAGTCTCAGAGACTCTTAAAAATAAGAGGCTAGGTCAGGCTTGGTGACTCAGTCTGTAACCCCATCACTTTGGGAGACCCGGGCAAGAGGATTGCCTGAGCCGGCAGATTCAAGATCCACCTGAGCAACTTGGTGAGACCTTGTCTCTACAATAAATAAAAAATTAGCCGGGCATGGTAGCGTGCACCTGTAGTTCCAGCTACTTGGAAGGTTGAGGCAGAAGGATGACAGGAGCCCAGCAGGTTGAGGCTGCGGTGGCTGGAAGCGTGCCACTGCCCCCAGCCAGGGTGACAGAGTGAGACTCCAATTCAAAAAAAAAAAAAGAGGCTAAAAGACAAATGGGCAAAGACATAAACAAATCATACAAGAAATAATGCAATAGTAAAAATAAGAATCAAGACATTCCTGGAAATCATAACACTATGAGCCAAAAAGGTTTAAGCATTATTTTATATCAATTAGCAAATTTATTTATAATTTCATGATAAATATCTTTGGCTATGCTATTTATGGTCCTTACTCACTTACATCGAAAAAGTCGGTACACTCATCAAGTTCGAGGATAAGGCTAGGTTATTGATAAATAATACCAAACTATACTTTAGAAAGCTATATTATACACTATACACCCTTAAAAGTAAATATTGATCATGTGAGCTATTTTGAAAATTTTGTTATAAATAACACTGCCAAATTTCTGTATATACAGCAATTATTTCATTAGAAAAAGTTAGTTGAAAATAATTACTGGATCAAAGTTTATAAAATTTAAGACTTAATTCAGCTTTCTGATTTACAATTTCAATAGAGGACCCATTTCCCATCTCTACTTATCATAGGTAATGTTGTATTAATTTTTGTCAACTTGATAATTTTAAAACAGCTTTTTGTTTTACTTTGCCCTTTTCTTTTTTGCTATTCAGTGAGGGATAACAATTTTAAAAGTTTACTGTACTTGCTTTCTAATTGCTCATCTTTGTTACTGCTTTTCTTTTAAGATATAAGGATTATTTGTATCATCAGAAAAGTTATAAAAATATATGCAAATCTGACATAACTGTAATATAACCTATTAAATTACTGATCTGGGTAAGACTGTATTGAAAAGCACCCATACACATGCCTCCTATGTCACAGCATGCCTTGAATATCAAAGAAAATTATCCAGGTGGGTCACCTATCAAGTTTTTTCTTATTTTAAAAAAAAACTCCTGCATCCATAAACATATTCATATAATGTTCTTTCACCCTCCTAAGGGGGTTAAAGAAAAGCATCATTATCCCTGCCCATCTTCTATCCTTCTTCCTGCAGTCTCCAAGGTCCTTGACAACAACTGCTGCTTCCTGAGCTAGCTCTTTTTCCTTAGCATATAGCAAGACACTTTCATTTTCTTTTTCTTTTTCTTTTTTTTAGATTAAAACTATAGCTTATTTAGAAAGTATATTAGAGAAAGAGAGAGAGAGATTAACCTCCCCAAGGAAGGAGAGGGGGCTGAAGCTAGGAAACATGGCCTGACCAGTGCCTTAGCAAGGCAATGGCCAACACTCTTTTTCTGAAAGCACTCGCATGCACCACCTCTACCTCCACCTCTCTATCCCTGCTCTAACTTGCCTTCTTTTCCTCCATCAGCATTTTTCTTAACTGGCCAATCAGGGTAATCTGGCTTCTAGTCCCATTATTCCACTGATACTGCTGTCTGTGACCTGCTCATTGCCGAATCCAACCTTACAACTTTTGCCATCAGATTACTTATTACTTAACAACCTAAGATATGTGACCCTGCTGACCACTCAAAGTCATTCTCGAAACTGTCTTTTCTTGGTTTCTGTAATACCTAACACAATTTGCGCCTCTAGTTCTCCAATGGGTTCTCGTCGGTCATCTTGTTCCTTTTCTTCTTATAGCCCCCTTTTCAATGGCGGCCTTCGACAGCTCATCTTAAGCCATGTAGACCTCCTCAACATGGGTGACTCAACTACACAAAACAGCTTCAACAATCATCTATTACTTTACACTCCCAAATCTATCTTCTGCCTAAATCTCTTGCCTACATTTCTCTTCTGACTATAAAAAGGGATATATGCCTTCATATAGCTGCCTTGGGAGCATCACAAACTCAACAGGTTCATAACTGAACTTATTACAAAATTAAGCTGAATGGTATAATGACTAGTAATTTGAATCAAGAGGCATAAAAACGTTAGTTCATTTTTTGAAATAGTAGAGAAATAAGCACGAACATTAAAATAGAAACTTTAGAGAAGAACATTAATTACATTACTTAACAAACCAAAAACCTTTAAATAACTTTTTCTTCTGGGAAGATGAAGTAAACACTTTCCCCTATTCCTGCTGCTAAATAAAACTAAAAATTCTTTACATTACATATAAAACAAACAAAGGATGACTTCAAAAAGTTGGAGAGAAGACAGATGAGCTAATGCTTTGGAACCCAAACACTGTGGTAAGTTCCTTGGGTTTTCTTTTTACATCATATATCCCAGACCTAGAACTGAAAAAGCCAACAACTTGGAAACACCAAGAGTCACAGACCAAAAAAAGCCCCCAAAAACCCTGCTCTCTCTAGCCCAAGGACCAAGTATGGGGTCGTTCAGCAAGAAAAAAAACATTTAAACAACTGTTCTACTCCAGCCAACCACAGAAAAAAGCCATGGACCCACCTCCTCCCACACCAGGAAAGACCAGGTGGAGAGCCCAGAATTCCACACTCAAAAGGTTGTAAAGAGGCACCCTAACACTCTACTGCAGTGGTGTCAGAGAAAGTCAAGTAGGGAGCCAAGAGTTTCATCTCCGCTAGCCCATAACTCAGTGTGAAATGAACCTCTGTCCCCTAACAGCATTGATGAGATCACAAGGGGAGCCAGGACTTTCATCCCTAGACCTCTCCCTCTCCTGCCAGAAGGCATTCTGAAATGCCAATTAAAACAGTCTGAAGATCTCAGAACAATAAGTGTAAATGTGAAGATTTCAACAGAAAAATTCAACAACCAGGAAGATCTCAAACTAAATGACGAGACAATCAATTGATGCCAACACAGAGATAATAAAGATGCAACACCTGTGAAAAGAAGGTGGAAAATCAAAAATAAAAGAGAGGCCAGGCTCAGTGGCTCAGCCTGTAATCCCGTGCTTTGGGAGGCCGAGGTGAGTGAAATGCCTGAGCCCGCAGGTTCGAGACCTGCCTGGGCAACTTGACGAGACCTCACCTCTACAATAAATCAAAAAAATTAGCTGGGCGTGGTAGCGCACGCCTGTAGTTCTAGCTATTTGGAAGGCTGAGGCGGAAGGATCAATGGAGCCCAGCAGGTCGAGGCTGCGGTGGCCGGGAGCGGCCACTGCACTCCAGTCTGGGTGACTGGGTGAGACTCCAACTCAAAAAAAGAAAATAAAAGAGAAAACAAAGATGTTAGAACTACCTGACAATGATTTGAGGCAGGCTTAATCAAAATGTTTCAACAATTGTAAGCATGCTTGAAACAAATGAAAAAAATAGAAAGCCTCAGCAAAGAAATAGAAGTATAAAGAAACAAATGGTAAAATGTGAATTTAAAACTAAAAAATATAATAACCAAAATAAAGAGCTCAGTGGATGGTCTTAACAGCAAAATGGAAGGGACAGAAGAATCAACAAACTAGAAGGCAGAACAACAGAAAACAACCTAAACTGAAAAACAGATAATATACTTAAAAAAAAAAAAAAAAAAGACCAGAACCTCAAGAATCTATGGGATTATTATAAAAGATCTAATTTTCATGTTATCAGAGGATAGCAATGAGAGAGACAAGGAGAATGAAGCTGAAAAAAGTATATGAAGAAATAATGGCTGAAAACGTCCCAAATTTGGCAAGACATAAACATACACATTCAAGGAGTTGAGTAAACCCCAAAGAGGAAAAACCCAAGGAAATTCACACCAAAACACATTATACTTACAAAATCTAAAGACAAAAAACAAATCTTGAAAGCAGCCAGAGAAAAACAACATCTTACTGACAGGAGAAAAACAACAGATTTCTCATCAGAAACCAGGGAGATCATCAGAAAAAAAGGCACAATATTTTTCAGGTGCTGATTAAAGAGAACTACAGTAGCCCTCCCTCTTATCCACAGTTTGGTTTTCCAGTTTCAGTTACCCACAGTAAACTAAAGCATGGTCCAAAATTATTAAATGGAAACTTTCAGAAATGGAGTGTTAAATTGTGTACCATTCTGAGTAGCTTGATGAAATCTCACGGCATCTCACCTAGAACATGAAACATCCTTTGTCTAGCATTCCACACTGTGTATGCTTTACCCAGCTTTTACTCAGACATCATCATGGTTCAGTGATCCAAGATCACCCAAAGCAGATGATTCTGACCATATTTCAGAAGGTCAATCGTAGTCTAACAATATGTCTCAATGCCTTTATCATTCATCTTACTATATCTCTTCACATAGGCATTCATCACCTCATATCATCACGAGAAGAGTATAGTACAGTAAGATATTTCAGAGAGAGATAACATTTATAGTATATTGCTATAAAAGTTGTATTTTATTATTAGTTACTGTTACTGACCTCTTAGTGTGTCTAACTTATAAATTAAACTTTATCATATGTATGTAGGCATAGGAATAAACCGTATATATAGGGTTCAGTACTATTCTTGGTTTCAGGAATCCACTGGTGATCTTTGAACACATACCCTACAGATAAGGAAAGACTATTTTACTAACCCAGAATCCTGTATACTGTAAAAAAAAAAAAAAAAAAAATTACACTGGAATAAACAAGAAATCAAGACATTCTCAGACAAAGAAAATCTAAGATAATCTGTTGCCAGCAGACTCATCCTAAAAATGGCTAAAGATAAAGTTATTTAAACAATAAGTTATTGGCAGGGTATGGTGGTTCATACCTATAATCCCAGCACTTTGGGAGGCCGAGGTGAGAGGAATGCCTGAGCCCACGGGTTCGAGACCAACCTGGGCAACTTGGTGAGATCTCATCTCCACAATAAATCAAGAAATATTAGCTGGGCATGGTGGCACATGCCTGTAGTTCCAGCTTCTTGGAAGGCTGAGGCAGAAGGATCACGAGCCCAGCAGGTTGAGGCTGCAGTGCCATAAGCGTGACCCTGAACTCCAACCTGGGCAACAGAGAGAGACTCTGACCCAAAAAATAAATAAATAAATAAGTTATTGAAACATCAGGAAGGAAAAAACAGTTAGCAAAAGTATGGATAAATATGACAGGTGTTCCTTCTCTTGATTTTTCTACAGTATGCTTAATAACTCAAGCAAAAATTATAGTACTGCCTGATGTAATTGCAAACGTATAAAGATAATTTTTAAATAGTTTAGGAGAGGATAAAGGAACACAAAGGAAGGAAGACTTTCATACTTTACTCAAAATGCTAAAATGACAATACCAGTAGGTCACAATAAATTATACATAAATAATGTAATATCTGGAGCACCCACAAAAAAGCTAAAATCCTACAAGGTAAGTACAATTACCATCCCCATTATATTAATAAAGAAATTAAGGTTCAGAGTTGCATAGGTATACTATAGACACTAGGAAATACAGGTTGTTTACCCCTTATCTGAAATACTTAGGACTAGAAATGTTTAGATTTCAGATTTTTTTCAGATTTTGGCATATTTACATTGTATACATAAGAAATTATATCTTGGGTATGGGACTCGAGTCTAAACATGAGATTCATTTATGTTTTATATATATCATATACACATGGCTAAAAGGTAATTTTATATAATATTTTAAATAATTTTGCCCATGAAACAAAATTTATGTGCCCAAGGGCAGGTGTGAAATGTTCTACTTATGGCACCATACAGGCACTCAAAAAGATTCTGATTTTGGAGCAAGATTTTCAGATTAGGGATGCTCAACCTGCAAACTCAATCCCAGTCAAAAGGCTCCAAATCCTGGGGGATGTCTTTTCACTGCATTAAGAAGGGTTCTTGGGATTTAAGTCTCAGGGATACAGAAGAAGGTAGATATTAGAAAGTAGTGGATGTGGAACTTAATCCCAAAGTTACCTGGCTCTAAGTCCTAATTTTTTTTTTCTTTCACTGAATTAGAAAACAGTTCTTGGGATTTAAAACTTTAAAAAAGTGAAGAGGAAAAAATACATTTTTTCACTAACCTCCGTTAAAATGTATCAGAGGCCATAGGTTTACACTGAGCTCTTGCACTAGGCTCGAGAGACCAAGCCAAAATGAAGTAATGATGAAAGAAGTTCCGTGCCACCAAACTGTTTATCTGACCTTCTTAGAAATCAGAAGAACAAGAGATAACAGCTAGGTCCTGAAACGGGTTGGTTTTAGCTGGTACAATAAAAAAAGTCTGGGCCAGGCTCGGTGGCTCAGCCTGTAGTCCTGCACTTTGGGAGACCGAGGTGAGTGGGCTGCCTGAGCCCGCGAGTTCGAGACCCTTCTGGGCAACTTGGAGAGACCTCATCTCTACAATAAATCAAAAAATTAGCCGGGTATGGTAGCTCGCGCCTGTAGTTCCAGCTACTTGGAAGGCTGAGGCGGAAGGATTGCCGGAGCCCAGCAGGTGGACGCTGCGGTGGCCAGAAGCGGCCACTGCACTCCAGTCTGGGCGACAGAGTGAGACTCCAACTCAAAAAAAAAGGCAAAAAAAGTCTGAACTGCATTAACCTTTACAAGGAAAATATCTTTTAAAATACCAATTGCCGGGCTCAGCCTGTAATCCCAGCACTTTGGGAGGCTGAGGTGAGTGGATTGCCTGAGCCCACGCGTGGGTTCAAGACCCGCCTGGGCAACTTGGCAAGACCTCATCTCTACAATAAAAATCAAAAAATTAGCCAGGCATGGTAGCAGGCGCCTGTAGTTCTAGCTACTTGGAAGGCTGAGGTGAAAGGATTGCCAGAGCCCAGCAGGTCGAGGCTGCGGTGGCCGGGAGCGGTCACGGCACTCCAGTCTGGGTGACAGAGTGAGACTCCAACTCAAATAAATAAATAAATAAAATAAAATACCAATTCATTTTTTGTTCTGTTTCTGCTTTCTTCAGCCCTTTTCTGCCTGTAAAGCCAAAGCCAAACTTCTGTGATTAGCTCATTAGAAGTCTTTTTTTTTTCTGATGTCTCAGTGTTGCCCAGGCTGGATCACAACTCACCACAGCATCCAGCTCCTGGGTTCGAGTGATATTCTCCTGCCTCAGCCTCCCGAGTAGCTGGCACTACAGGGATATGCCACCACATCTGGCTTTTTTTTTTGTAGATACAAGGTCTCACGATATTGCCCAGGCTAGTCTTGAACTCCTGGGCTCACGTGATCCTCCTGTCTCTGCCTCCCAAAGGGCTAGGAGTATAGGCATGAGCCATGGCACCTGGCCAAAGTCATTCTATTTTATAAAATGGGGTTTTGCCAGATTCTAGGTTCAAAAAGTGAATTAGATCTTTAAACTAAATATGTTACAATTTTGTCTTCTGATACCTCTAACTAAAACTCAGCACTTCCTCCAACAAAGCACTCGAGCAGTACCTGTGATTATCAACAAGAGAAATCAGTTATTTTCATATATAGTTGCTGCAAATAAGTCAGAAACACTTACACTCAATGAGTTAAAAAGGATTTTAATATTTCCACATCTGCATTTAAATGAACTAGTTTCCTTTATAATTGTACACATTTTATTTTATACATACATACTTTTTTTTTTTTGAATAGACAGGCTGTCAACTTTATTTTTTTTTTTAATATAATCAGTATTTTTTATTATCGTTTTGTAGGGTACAGTTAAGGGTTAGGTGTACAATTACGTTTCATTCCGGCACCCTATTGATAAGAGGTGTTTTCCCAGTCCCAGATAGATATTAGCTACTGTTAGTCCCATCCCCCCCCCATAATTTCCCAGTACCATCAGTACTCACCACAGCATCCAGCTCCTGGGTTCGAGTGATATTCTCCTGCCTCAGCCTCCCGAGTAGCTGGCACTACAGGGATATGCCACCACATCTGGCTTTTACTATACACCACATCTGGTGTATAGTATTACATTGGATGTTCAAGGTCCATTATATGAGTGAAAACATGTGATATTCTGATCTTTGTTTCTGTGAGAGGTCACTCAGTATTATAGACTCTAGTTCCATCCAGGTAGCTGCGAAATTCATGATTTTGTTCTTTTTCCATACTTTTTTTTTTTTGAGCCAGAGTCTTACTCTGTCACCCAAGCTGAAATGCAGTGGCACAATCATGGCCACTGCAGCCTTGACCTGCTGGGCTCAGGCGATCCTTTCACCTCAACCTTCCAAGAAGCTGAGACAGAGCTGAGACGATAGGCACATGCCATCAGGCCCCGCTAATTTTTTTTTTTATTTACTGTAAAGATAAGATCTCGCCATATTGCCCAGGCTGATCTCAAACTCCTCTTGCCTCAACCACCCAAAATGTTGGGATCCCAGGCTTGAACCACTGAGTCTGGCTAAAAATAATATTCTGAGAAGTCTGCAGGCTTTACCAAACTACCAAGAGTTCTTTGCAGAAAAAAGATTAAGAACCCCTGCTCGCAGAACATTTTCCAAATTCTGTCGACTAAAAAGTCTTAGTAGATCCCAGTTTCTACTTGCCACTGGAATGGGAAGAATGGCCCTCTGCTTTTGAAAATACACCAGAGAAAAAAATACCTATAAAATCAGACCATGCCAGAACCAAAACACTTTTTCAAGTTTTAAAAATCTACAGTACAAGAGCCCAGTCCTTAGATCAGTAAGAACTATCCAAAATCCAAGGATCCCCAATTTATAAGAGTTAATTCCTAGGTAGACTCCAAAAAAGAAGATAATCCAAACCTCTAAACTCAAGAACAAAAACATGTATTTATTTCACCTTCCTCAACCTTCCTCAACCTTCCACTTCTTACCCACCCTACCTACTTCCTCGAAAACACACATTATAATCTGTAAATCTAAGGATCCAGTTTCTTTCTTGAAGAAATTGGCAAATTTCACATTCTTGTTGGAAGGAAACAGAAATCCTTTTCTCTCTCCCACCTCATCTCTCCAAAAAGCAGAAGCACCCAAATAAAGGCAAAGCACTGAAATGAACAATCACCAACAGCATCTTTTCTAATCCCATGATCCCCCAAACTTGGAAACAAGGTTTCTTTCATTCTCAAGGCCACAAAAAGGAAGGCAGTACACTTTCTAAATAAATAAATAATCCTACCCTCTCCTGAAAAATTCAACTTTTGATAAAAATGTTCTCAGTTCAAAAGTTAGCCATCTTCCAGATGAATAAATTTCGTGAGCAAAAAAAAAAAAAAAAAAAAAAGTCAACAGCGCAGCATAGATCACAGGTCTAGTATATGACACTCCAGATTTTCTTTTAATCATTATACCCACCTAAAACCATAGTATGTGTGTTTTCATTTTTTGTATATGCACAGTGTTAAAAGAATTTTGGTGCTGGAAAAAGTTAAAGGCATCATTTCTTCATACAGGAAATTTAAAGTAAAATTAATCATCAGTTCCTGTAACCAAGATGAAATCATATACTGTGCTTTGGAGAAATATTTAGAAACCATGTATAGTAATTTTAAAAACAAATCACAACACACACACTAACATAAAACAGTTTTACCCACAAACTCAAATATGAACATTTTACTGTAGTAAGAATTGTACTCAAGGTGTATTTGTCGTCTGAGTAGATACAGACCAAAAAAAAAGTAGTTTCTCCCACCCTGAAGGAAAACCCCACGAACACACTTGTGTCTTGTCAACCAAGTCATGATACCTTAACACCAAATGAACAGCTAAGTTTCCATTTGACTACACATTTAAGTCAATTCAGAATACATGCTCGGTTCTTAATTAACTATAAAATGCCTCAGAAAATGTTATTTAAAAAACATAGAGGCTATACATATCCATTTCCAAACTTCAAAAATAAAACTCTTACAGGCCACTTGATAATAGATAATATCCCCCTCCCTCCTCACGACACCAAGAGGTAATCAATATCCTGAATTTGGTACTTGTCCTTTTCATGCATTTATATAACATCGGTATTTGTAGAACAGACAGCTGTCTTCCTAAGCCACATTTTAGAGAAGTTCCCACTGCAAATCTTTGGCTCCACACTAGCTTTTTTCAGTAGCCATCATCAGCAGTTTTAGTAGAAACACATCAAGTCATCAAGTGTATTTTCGGTGAAATCTCACTCTTTCTGTCTTCTCCCTCCTCCCATATTCAAACTGAGAACATAGTCACCTAACAGAGAACTTCATTCAGAAAGAGTACCAGCCATGCGTGGTGGCTCAAGCCTGTAATCCCAGCACTTTGGGAGGTCGAGGTGAAGGGATTGCCCGAGCCCACGGGTTTGAGAATAGTCTGGGCAACTTTGCGAGACCTCACCTCTACAATAAATCAAGTAATTAGCTGGGCATGGTAGCACGTGCCTGTAGTTCCAGCTACTTGGAAGGCTGAGATGGAAGGATCACCTGAGCCTAGTGGGTCCATGCTGGGGTGGCCGTGAACATGCCACTGCACTCCAGCCTGGGCAACTTAAAAATAAAAGAAGGAAAGAAAGAGTATCTACTCAGCTGGCCTCGAGTAAATGTTGGCAGTTTTGTTCCAACTTAACATTAACAGTTCTATAGTGAGAAGGCTACTATATTCAGAAGTCAGGAAAAACAGCTTAAATATGACGATGGTCCCACAAGATTATATTGAAGCTGAAAAATTCCCATCACCTGGTGACCTCTTAATCCTGACCCTGGGTAATTCTATGCTAATACATGCTTGTGCCTTAGTTTTCAACAAAAAAATTGAGAAAGTTAAAATAAAATTAAAAAGTTTAGAAACAGAAAAAAGCTTATGAATAAGGAGGTATTTTTCTATGTACAAATGTATTTGTTTTAAGCTGTGTTATTATAACATGCCTGTAGTTCCAGCTACTCAAGCAGGTTTTTAAAAAACATGTGACAATATGCTAAGGTTAATTTATTACTGAAGAAAAGAAATTTCTCATAAATGTAGTACAGTCTAGCTGTAGTGTTCGTAATTTCTACAGTAGTGTTAAATAATATCTTCAGCCTTCACATTCACTCACCACCCACTCACTGACTCCCCCAGAGAAACTTCTAGTCACGTTAAGTGCCCTATACAGGTAGTACCGTTTTTTATGTATTATACCATATTTCTACTTAAATATGTTTAGATACACAAATACATGTGTTACAACTGCCTACAGTATTCAGTACAGTAACATGCTGTACAGGTATGTAAGCTAAGGACATTAGGCCACACTATACAGCCTATGTGTGTAGTAGGCTAGCCGATCCCGGTTTGTGTAAGTACTTTCCATGACGTTCACAGAATGACGAAATCACCTAACACATTTCTCAGAACAGACCTCCATTGTTAAGCAACATATGACTGCAACTAACTTCTACAACTAAATAATTTGTTCCAAATTCCACAATAAATCAAGATTCTCACTTCTTTAGAAATTATATGATTAGAAACTCTGTAAAACCCTCCAAAAGAAATTATACATAAATCATGTTTTTTAAAATTATGAACACTATTAGAAGGTTTTTTTTTTCCTCCTCTCTTGCTTTAAGCACTTTAAAAACCTCCAAGAAATGACAAGATTTCTTTATAAACAGGCTGTTGTGAAAAGGAGTCCCCCTCTCCCACTTTACCCAAAAAGACCAACCAATACCACTTTATCATCAACTTGGGAAAAGGCATTATCGAAATGTAAGGAATATCAAGCCCCCAGCCAAAGTAAAGACAGCTCTACTAAAAATCTAAGCAATGAGACATTTATATTTTGTCAAGAAAGAAGAATGAAAACAATCAGTTTAAACCTTAAGGGGGTGGGGTGGAAGCTGGATACAACAATTTAATTTTCTTAACTCATAAACTCATTTCCATAGGACTTTAGAATCTGAACGGGCCTTAGATAGCTATTTCTGCCTCTTCATTTTAAAGATGAAGACACCAAGTCCAATAAAGTATAAATCCTTTTACTGAATAATAGAAATGTAGGAGCTGGACTCGGTGGCTCAGCCTGTACTCCCGCACCTTTGGGAGGCTGAGGTGAGTGGATTGCCTGAGTCCGCGGGTTCAAGACCCGCCTGGGCAGCGAGACCTCATCTCTACAATAAATCAAAAAAATCAGCCCGGTGTGGTAGTGCATGCCTGTAATTCCAGCTACTTGGAAGGCTGAGGCGGAAGGACTGCCGGAGCCCAGCAGGTCGAGGCTGCAGTGGCCGGGAGCGGCCACTGTACTCCAGTCAGGGCGACAGAGTGAGACTCCAACTCAAAAAAAAAAAAAAAAGAAAGAAAGAAATGTAGTAACTACATTTACTCCCTAGAAAATAATATAAAATACCAGTGTTCTTTGAGGACACTAAAACAATATTTGAGGACATAGTAAAAAAAAAAAATCACATCCTAAAACGCAAATTGGAGGCAGCAAGTGGAGAGAGGGAGAGAGGAGAGGGGGAGGGAGGGAAGGAGGAAGATGAAGAGATGCGGAAAGAGACATAACAACCCCAAAGACTAAAAAGCAACTAGATATTAACCTGGTCTCAGTATCTCCACCAAAAAGACATTTACTGATTACAAAGAGAACAGTAGTAATTTTTCAGTGGTTAATGAAGTGACCAGATTTTGTAATGGGAACAGACAGACATGTGTCTTTTTAAAAAATGAGGTACTAACTGGGCGCGGTGGCTCACGTCTGTCATTCCAGCACTTTGGGAGGTGAAGGCGAGAGGATTGCCTGAGTCCATGGGTTCAAGACCAGCCTGGGCAACTTGGCGAGACCTCATCTCTACAATAAATCAAAAAATTAGCTGCGAGTAGAGGCAATCGCCTATAGTCTCAGCTACTTGGAAGGCTGAAGCAGGAGGACTGCCTGAGCCCAGCAGGTTAAGGCTGCAATGGCCATGAGCGTGCCACTGCATGCCAGCCTGGGCGACAGAGTGAAACTTCGACTCAAAAATAAATAAATAAAATAAAAACAAAATGAGGTACTGGAGAAAGACACATCACTTCTACGATATTCTCGCAAAAATATACAATTCCATTCTAATGATAAAAAACATCTAACAAACCCAAATCATAAGCTATTTTTCAAGTAACTTTAAGACTAAGGAGACATAACAAATAAATGCAACATTTGATCCTAAACTGAATTCAGGACAAATTTTTTTTTCTTTTGCAATAAACGACATTAGCTTAGGTAGGTGTACACACCTGTAGTCCTAGGAGGCTAAGGCAGGAGGATAGCTTGAGACCAGGAATCCAAGACTGCTTCAAGCTATGATCACACCACTGCTTCTTCTAGCCTAGGTGACAAAGCAAGACCCCGTCTCTAAAAAATAATAGTAGGTTGGGCACAGTGGCTCACGTCTGTAATCCCAGCACATTGGTAGGCGGAGATGAGATGACTGCCCGAGTTCAGGAGTTCAAGAACAGCCTGAGCAACCTGGCAAGACCACTACAATAAATTAAAAATTAGTCAGGCGTGATTGAACATGCCTGTAGTTCCAGCTACTCAGGAGGCTGAGGCAGAAGGATCCCCTGAACCCAGTAGGTCAAGACTGTGGTGCCCATGAGCATGCCACTGCACTCCAGCCTGGGTGACAGAGTGAGACTCCAACTAAAAAAAAAAAAATAGTTACAATAAAGTCCATTTTTAAAATAAATAAATACATAGAAGATATCAGTGCAAGAACTGGTAAAATTTAAGTTAGAAATTAGTGTTGTCATTTCTTGATCTTAATAACTATATTAACAGTTATATGAAAGACTATTCCTTAGGCAATAAACACTAAAAAAAGACTGAGCTGCATGGCTTCTGCAACTTATTCTCAAAAGGTTCAGGAAAAAAATGCACAGGATACTATGGGAGCACAGGGGAGGGGTCCCCAGCCACCTCCCTCAGGAAAGGCTTGCTGGAGATGTAAGGTAGAAAGACAACTAAGAATCAGATAAAAGGGAATACTTGGGCCCCATCAATATGTATGTTAATTATATATCCACAAAAATTTAAATAACTTTTAAAAGGACATACTTGGTAAAGAACATAGCTTCAGAAAAGTAATAGATGTACATTTCACACAGATTGTGACTAAATTCATCAGACTGTGTTTCTCTGAAGCTAACAGTTCAAATAAACTGAGTAAGAGTATGAGTTTCAAACAGCTATGGGGCAAATGAGCCCATGGACTTCTGGAGAACCAAGCAAGTCTGGGGGTACCTTGTGGGGGAGGGGCAGGAGCCAGAGCAGCATTTGTAGAAGGGAGATAGACCCCAGCAGGCAAGCAGAGACAGGGTGCAGACACTTCTAACACCTCATTCCCTATTCCAGCCCAGTTCTCCTCACTTCAACTGAAGGGAAAAATGTTTCCTGAACTTAATCATTTTTGAAAAGAAGTAAAAATCTATATAATTATTACCAGGGTAACTTATTAAATAAAAAGTGTGGGCAAGGTAGTATAGTGAGTCCTATGAAATCTGAATACAAGTCGAATCTCAGTCATTACTGTGGCTCGTCAGTAACTTACTGAAACTTTGAGCCTCATATTCTATAGCTGTAAAACAGAAATAATAAAGTAGCTGTAAAGACTAAATAAGACAATGCTTGTCAAGCTTTTAGCATGGTTTTTGATACACCAAAAATGCTCAATATACTAGCCACTATTAATTAAAAGTAATTTTTTTTTTTTTTAGTCAGAGTCTCACTCTGTTGCCCAGGCTGGAGTGCAGAGGCACACTCCTGGCCACTGCAGCCTTGGCCTGCTGGGCTCAGGAGATCCTTCCACCTCAGCCTTCCAGGTAGCTGAAACTACAGGCACTCGCTGCCATGCCCAGCTTATTTTTTGATTTATTGTAGAGACCAGGTCTCACCAAGTTGCCCAGGGTGGTCTAGAACACCTGAGCTCAGGCAATCCTCCTGCCTCAGCCTTCCAAGTGCTGGGGATTACAGGCTTGAGCCACCACGCCTGGCCTCAAAGTATTTTTCATAGGCACTTATTCCCAATTAAAACAACACAGGAGAGGAAATTGAAGTGCAACCAACTAACCACCTTATCAAAAGTACAAACCAGTCGGGCTTGGAGGCTCAGCCTGTAATCCTGCGCTTTGGGAGGCTGAAGTGAGTAGGTTGCCTGAGCCCGCGGGTTCGAGACCTGCCTGGACAACTTGGCGAGACCTCATCTCTACAATAAATCAAAAAATTAGCCGGACATGGCAACGCACGCCTGTAGTTCCAGCTACTTGGAAGGCTGAGGTGGAAGGATCACTGAAGCCCGGCAGTCAAGGCTACGGTGGCCAGAAGCGTGCCACTGCACTCCAGTCTGGGCGACTGGAGTTTTTTTTGAGTTGGAGTGAGACTCCAACTCAAAAAAAAAAAAGTACAAACCAAAGACTATCTATACAGGTTCTACAAAAGCTCTATAGCACAATATTATAGCTTTTCATTATACACACACACACACACACACACACACACACATATATATGTATACATACACACACACACCTTTTTTTGGAGACAGAATTTCTCTCTGTCACTCAGGCTGGAGTACAGTGACTACAATCATAGCTCACTACAGCCTCAAGTGATAGCTCACTTGGGCTCAAGTGATCCTCCTGCCTCAGCCTCCAGAATAGCTAGGACTAATGCATGTGCCACCATGCCCAGCTCTATACACACGCGCGCGTGTGTGTGTGTGTATTTAGAGACAGGATCTCACTATGTTTTCCAGACTGGTCTCAAACCCTTGGCTTCAGGCAATCCTCCCGCCTTGGCCTCCCAGTGTTGGGATCACAGCATGAGCCACCACACTCACCTTCACTTTATAATTGTATCAAAACTTAATAATACAAACTCAAGGTTAAAATTAAGAAATTAGAAGATGTCAGTTTCATTAACCAGATACTAGCTACTTGTTTGGGGGACATCATTAATGTTTGGTGCCCTTTTCAGTGTGACTCACTTAACGTGTCCCATATAAATATTTCACAACAGCAACTTTAACTCTCAGCAACAACAATAATATGACAAAGTTTAAATCTATTGCACATAATTTGTCTTGGCATCATTCTAATTTAAGATATTGATAGGAATCAAAATGAAGGGAAGTCATTAGTTACTAGGATCCACTTTAAGTGATAAAGTATAGAATATTACAAGAGGTTCTGTTAAAACAAAACAAAAAAAAAGGAATGTGGAGTATTTTGTGACAGGCCAGTAGGACAGCTGGAATAAAGCTGCTGAAACAACAGCTGTGCACCATGTACTGTTCATCCAAAACCACAAACTAAAGTAACCCATGTCAGACAACTCCATTGGACCCATCAGCTCAGCCAATGGCTTCTTCCTGAAACACTCTGCTACAAAGAAACAGACACTAAATATATAATTTACAATGATTTGAGGAAGGAGAGAAAAATAAACACAACAGTGCGTGCCACCAATTATAATATCAAAAACTAATATTGCAATCTAGTAGTGTAACCAAAGACAAAGTTTCCCCTACTATTTTCCACACCTAAATTATGATCATAGAACCTCTCAGGCATCATAATGATAAGAAAATAATCTCAACGCTCAAAACTTAGTGAAGTCTGAATTACTAGGATGCAACCTAACCATTCCTACTCCATTCTTAACTTTTTTTTTTTTTTTTTTGAGTTGGAGTCTCACTCTGTCGCCCAGACTGGAGTGCAGTGGCCGCTTCCGGCCACCGCAGCCTCGACCTGCTGGGCTCCGGCGATCCTTCCGCCTCAGCCTTCCGAGTAGCCGGAATTACAGGCATGCGCTACCACGCCCAGCTGATTTTTTGATTTATTGTAGAGATGAGGTCTCGCTGCCCAGGCGGGTCTCGAACCCGCGGGCTCAGGCAATCCACTCACCTCAGCCTCCCAAAGGCGCAGGATTACAGGCTGAGCCACCGAGCCCGGCTTCCATTCTTAACTTTTAAAAAGTATTTTATTTTAAAACAGCTTGCAGTAGTTATCAGATTTTTTTTTCTTTTTTTCTTTTTTTTTAAGAGTCAGAATCTCACTTTGTTGCCCAGACTGAGTGTAATGGCTTAATCACGGCTCACCACAGTCTCAGCCTCCTGGGCTCAAGAAATCCTCCCACCTCAGCCTTCCAAGTAGCTGGGACTACAGGTATATGCCATCATACTCTGCTAATTTTTTTTGTATTTTGTTAGAGATGTAGCTTCCTTATGTTGCCCAAGCTGATCACTAACTCTTGGGCTCAAGCAGTCCTCCCACCTTGGCCTCCCAAAGTACTGGGATTACAAACAGGAGCCACTGTACTCCACCTGATTATCAGAATTTTTTTTTTGGAGTTGGAGTCTCACTCTGTCGCCCAGGCTGGAGTTCAGTGGCACACTCATGGCCACCCCAGCGTCGACCTGCTGGGCTCCGGCAATCCTTCTGCCTCAGCCTTCCAAGTAGCTGGAACTACAGGCATGCATTACCACAACCGGCTAATTTTTGATTTATTGTGGAGATGAGGTCATGCCAAGTTGCCTGGTCTGGTCTCAAACCCGTGAGCTCAGGCAACCCCCTCACCTCGGCCTCCCAAAGTGCTGGAATTACAGGCTGAGCCACCAAGCCCGGCCCCAGAAATTTTTAAGTCACTTGATAATTAAAAAGTAATGATGAGCCGGGCTCAGTGGCTCAACCTGTAATCCCGTGCCTTTGGGAGGCTGAGATGAGTGGATTGCCTGACCCCGCGGGTTCGAGACCCACCTGGGCAACTTGGCGAGACCTCATCTCTGCAATAAATCAAAAAATTAGCCAGGTGTGGTAGCGCTCACCTGTAGTTCCAACTACTTGGAAGGCTGAGGCGGAAGGATCGGAGCCCAACAGGTTGAGGCTGCGGTGGCCGGGAGCGTGTCACTGCCCTCCAGCGTGGGCGACAGAGTGAGACTCCAACTCAAAAAAAAAAAAAAAAGTAATGATGGTGGAACAATTTTGCTGTTTTATGTAACCATTTAAACCAAGTTGATGCCATGGAAAGTCCATGCCAATATCTGAAAATAATAATTCTTGTAGTACTCAAGTTAGCTATTATAACCATTCACCTAAATGTCTGCAAGTCATATTAAATTATCACAGATGTAACCTGTTTTACATTTTATTTCCATTGCTATATTCCCAAAACCCACAAACCCTCTAACCTTAAACATACTTCTTTATTGGCCTAAGTATGATACACGCCTGTGAGTGCTTGTGCACAAGTATATACATGTGCAAGGCAATTTTCCTTACCTTATTTAGGTGACACCTCATTTCTGAGACAAAAGGGACAAAATTATGAGTGTAATAGTCACATATCTTTTCCACATGATTTTTGAAACAAATGTTAGATCTATCACAAAACTTCCTTCGCAGTTTTCCCTTCAGCTAAAAAATTGCTGACTATTGATTGTAATGTCAACCGCACGCCACCACTTAACCAAAAGCAAGGCATTAGGAGAAACTCCATCGGGAAATAAAACAAAATAAGTAACTTTTAAGACTCAATTCTCAGACTGTTGTACATTTCCCTAGTCAGCATTTCCAGAGAGAAATTAAAAGAGAACTATCTTGCCTGGCTCGGTGGCTCAGCCTGTAATCCCACACCTTGGGAGGCCGAGGTGAGTGAATTGCCTGAGCCCGCAGGTTCGAGACCCACCTGGGCAACTTGGCAAGACCTCATCTCTACAATAAATCAAAAAATCAGCAGTGCATGCCTGTAATTCCAGCTACTCGGAAGGCTGAGGCGGAAGGATCGCCAGAGCCCAGCAGGTAGAGGCTGCGGTGGCCAGAAGTGGCCACTGCACTCCAGTCTGGGCAACAGAATGAGACTCCGACTCAAAAAGAGAACAATCTTCTCCAAAACTATTTTGGATAAAACTGAATGCTATTGATC
This sequence comes from Cephalopachus bancanus, assembly GCA_027257055.1. Classification (NCBI taxonomy): domain Eukaryota; kingdom Metazoa; phylum Chordata; class Mammalia; order Primates; family Tarsiidae; genus Cephalopachus; species Cephalopachus bancanus. The sequence goes on along the minus strand of JAPVLO010000289.1, from coordinate 2,987,337 downwards.
AACTGCTGAAAATTCTAAAACTAAAGACTCAACTGTTCATGTGCCACATATGACTTTTTTTTTTTTTTTTAAGTCAGGGTCTCACTCTATCACCCAGGCTGGAGTGCAGTGGCATGGTCACAGCTCACCAAAGTCTCAACCTCCTGGGCTCAGGCACTCCTCTGGACTCAGTCTCCTAAGGAACTGGGACTACAGGCATGTGCCACCATGTCCAGCTCATTTTTTTTATTTTTTGTAGAGATGAGTTCTCGCTATGTTGTCCAGGCAGATCTTGAACTCCTGGTCTCAAGCAACCCTCCCACCTGAGCCTCCCAAAGTACTGGGATTACAATTGTCAGCCACTGTGCCCAGCTGATGATCTTTTTAAGTACAGGGAAATTCTGAAATCAAAATGAAAGCCAGTTATTTGTCTTCTTCAGTAACTAGCTGCTATGGAACTATAACAGATACAACTCACCTTTCCAAAGGCCTGTTTTTTCCCCTAATTATTTCCTACATCCCATTAAAGACCTTATACTAGCAATTAATAAATATTAACAAATATTTTGCTATGTGCTTAGTTCTATGTATGTAAAAAAGGTATTCCTTGTCTATGAGTCTCAAAATCTAAATATGAAGAACAGGCCGGGCACAGTAGCTCAAGCCTGTAATCCCAGCACTTTGGGAGGCCAAGGCGAGGGGACTGCCTGAGTTCACGGGGTTCAAGACCAGCCCAGGCAACTTGGTCAGATCTCATCTCTACAATATAAAAAAATAAGCCAGGTGTGGTAGCACGCGCCTGTAGTTCCAGCTACTTGGAAGGCTGAGGCTGAAGGATCACCTAAGCCCAGCAGGCTGAGGCTGTGGTAGTTGTGAGCATGCCACTGCACTCCAGCCTGGGCAACAGAGTGAGTTTCCAACTCAAAAAATAATAATAATAAAATATGTATGTATGTATGTATACACACACACACACACAAAACACACATACACACACGTATATTTAATACGTGTATTAATAAAAAGTACCAACAAATACACCTAATGAGCACACATTATGCAAAGCATTCCAAATGTATAAAGTCCTCTACTAAAATACTTGTTCATATCCTAATATTTACAGAATTTAAATTAATGTCAAGACATGGAATCCCTAGTCTAGTTCAAAACTCTTATTTGAGTGCACACATACACAAACCCCTCTCCAGCATCTTCCACTTGCCTCAGTGCACAAAGCTGAATCACAAGGACTTGAAAACTTGAAAATTATCCCTTTTAAACATCTCTAATTCTATAAAATTATACCTCTTAGCCAAAAGTTCAGATTTGGCTGAATATCTTAGAGGGCTTGACAGAATTTTGTAATTGTTGAAATTCTGCTAGTGGATCAAGAAATTGAAGCTCCCCAGTGTCAACTTGTTCTTCAGTATCAAAATAATATGGAAATCTCACTACAGCAAGGCAATTCTGAGAGATAACCAGTTCTTCACCTCCAGTGCCAAGAACAGCTGAGAAGGGCAACTCTACTCAGATCAAGAAAAAGAAAAAATATATATTATTCTTTATTCTAAAGAAAAATCACTCCCTGGAAGAAGCTATTTCAAGCTTTAGAAAAATAGGTTTTGTGGCCTTAAGTCAAAAGAACAAGCTGGGTGCGGTGGCTCACGCCTTTAATCCCAGCACTTTGGGAGGCAGAGGCAAGAGGACTGCCTCAGCTCAAGGGTTTGAGAACTGCCTGGGCAACTTGGCAAGACCTCATCTCTACAATAAATCAAAAAATTAGTCGGGCATGGTGGTGTATGCCTGTAGTTCCAGCTACTTGGAAGGCTGAGGTGGAATGACTACCTGAGCCCAGCAGGTCAAGGCTGCAAAGGCTATGGGCATACCACTGCACTCCAGCCTGGGCGACAGAGTGATAGTACAACTCAAAAAAAAAAGAAAGAAAAGAAAAGAAAAGAGAACATTACCATTGCTTAGTATCAGACCGAGAAATGAGGGGAATTAAATATGCTTGGGAGACAGTAACTATAGGTGACATCCAGAAAATCTAATCAGGAAAGCTCCACAGAAAGCAAATTTGACAAATCTTTCCTAAAATAGAGATGATCTTGTCCTTTTCACTGGTTTAAAATAATACGATATAGAGCTTACAGAAAATCAATGTACAAATAATAGGTATTTCAGAATTTAATTGAGAAAATGAGTAAAAAATGGAGAAGAAAGTCTTCCCAGACCGGAGAGTAAGTATTTCATCATTTCCCTGGGAAAACCAGTGAACAGAGAAAAACTTCTAGTCATATCCTGATAAATGTTTCCATTTCCAATGATAAGAGAATGCTGCAAGAATACAACAGAGTCATTTGTGCAAAATAGAAATGTGAGGCCAACCAGATAAAGATGATAAATAAAGCGATATTTTCACTGTTTTAATATTAAAAAGTTGGGACCCAATAATTTTACATCAAGCCAAATCATTTATCATGCAAAAGTAAATATAATCTTAGATATATTTTCAGTAAAAGTACTTGAAGTGTTCTGTAAATCACAAAATAATAACTACCTGTACAACATGGTAACTATAGTTAATAGCAATATATATTCTTGAAAAATGCTAAGAGTAAATGGTTACATGTACTCAACACAAAAATAACTGTGACATAATGCATACTAGCTATAGTCATTCCACAACGTATACATGCTTCAAATCATCACACTAGACACAATAAAGACATACAACTTTATCTGTCAGTTTAAAAGTAAAACTTTAAGGCTAAATAATGAATTAAAACTAGCTGTTAGCTGGACTCGGTGGCTCAGCCTGTAATCCCGCGCCTTGGGAGGCTGAGGTGAGTGGATTGCCTGAGCCCACGGGTTCGAGACCCGCCTGGGCAACTTGGCAAGACCTCATCTCTACAATTAAAAAAAAAAAAAATTTTTGCCAGGTGTGGTAGCGCGCACCTGTAGTTCCAGCTACAAGGAAGGCCGAGGCGGAAGGATCACCAGAGCCCAGCAGGTTGAGGATGCAGTGGCCAAGATCAGCCACTGCACTCCAGTCTGGGCGAGAGTGAGACTCCAACACATACACACACACACACAAATTGCTGTTGATGAGAATTGTTTGTAAGCGCTAAAACCAGGTAGGATGATAGAAATATCAGAGTAAATCAATAACCCTTAAAAACAAAGGTTTTTTTGTTTGTTTGTTTTGAGTCAGGGTCTGATTGCCACCCAGGCTGGAATGCAGTGACATGGCCATGGTTCACCACAGCTTGACACTCCCAGGCTCAAGTGACTTTTTTGCTTCAGCCTCCTGAGTAGCTGGGGCTGCAGGTGCACACCACCACACCTGGCTGATTTTTTGTAAAGATAAAGTCTTACTATGTTGCCTATGGTCTCAAAATCCTGGGCTCAAGCATTCCTCCCACCTGAGCCCTCCAAAGAGCTGGGATTTTAGGTGTGAGTCACTACGCCCTGTTGGATGACAAAAAAATTAATACCAATGAGTATTATTAACTTTTGCAATTACAATACCAAAATAGAACGCAAATAGTAAACAAAAAAAAAATTTTCTTTTTTTGAGTTGGAGTCTCACTCTGTCGCCCAGGCTGGAGTGCAGTGGCACACTCACAGCCAACACAGTCTCGATCTGCTGAGCTCAGACAATCCTTCTGCCTCAGCCTTCCAAGTACCTGGAACACAGGCATGTACCACCATACTCGGGCTCATTTTTTTTATTTATTGTAGAGACGAGGTCTCGCCAAGTTGTCCAGGTTGGGAAAAAAACTTTTAAAAATACTGTATCTCACACACTTTGGGTTGTTTTAAATAAAGACAATACATTTATGAAAGAAATGGGGGCCGAGCGTGGTGGCTCAAGCCTGTAATCCCAGAATTTTGGGAGGCCAAGGCGAGAGGATTGCCTGAACCCACGGGTTCAAGACCAGCATGGGCAACATGGTGAGACCTCGTCTCAACAATAAATCAAAAAATTCGCCGGGTGTGGTAGCATGCACTTGTAGTTCCAATTACTTGGAAGGTTGAGGCAGAAGGATCCCCTGAGCCCAGCAGGTTGAGGCTATGGTTGCCATGAACATGCCCCTGCAATCGAGCCTGGGCAGCAGAATGAGACTCCAACTCAAAAAAAATAATAATAATTAAAATTAAAGTAAAATTAAAAGAAACACAAAGAAAGAGAGAAAAAGAATACATTATTATAGCAAAAGACACACTTGGTACTAAGGGAGGAAGTTATTATGCTAACTAAAGAATAGAGTTTCATGGCCAAAACCTGTACTGGCCTAATCTAAATGTATCACCCTTTCCCTCCCAAGACATCTGGTTACAAAATTGAGAAGAGATTTTGTTTTTTAAACAGACAGAAAGCTGGTCCCTTTTATGTTCTACTTTGTTCCTTTAGGCTTAATTTCATTCAGTGTCTAGCTAGGGTGAATATAAAGAGAGATCTTGTTAGCTAATTGAGTAAAACAAGCTCTGCTCATACTATTACCCAAAGTAACATCAAAGATGTTAACTTTGACCACATGGGCAAGGTGGTGTCAGCGAGTTTTTCCCTTATAAAGTTACTGTTACCCTTGATAATTAGTAACAACTTGTAGAAGCATACTCTGAGACCATGTTAACATCCAGCTACTCTCAAACTTTCACCTACTAGTCTTAAGATCCACTTATAATTCTTATTTAAATCAATCGTTATGATTTTCAAAAGGTGATTTTCTAATTCCACCCTTTCCTCTATGCGCATTCATTTGTCAGAATTCTACATTAAGAACTTCTCCTCAGCCGGTTCAGTAGCTCAGCCTGTAATCCCACATTTTGGGAGGCTGAGGTGAGTGGATTGCCTGAGCCCGCGGGTTCGAGACCCACCTGGGTAACTTGGCGAGACCTCATCTCTACAATAAATCACAAAATTAGCCCAGTGTGGTAGCATGTGCCTGTAGTTTCAGCTACTTGGAAGGCAGAGGTGGAAGGGTCGCCGGAGCCCAGTAGGTAGAGGCTGTGGTGGCCGGGAGCATACCCCTGCACTCTAGTCTGGGCAACAGAGTGAGACTTCAACTCAACCATTTATCACAGATCTTTATTCTACTTATTGGCAATAAGCAAGTATTGTCTTACTTATTATTTTGATGATTAAACGGTCCCAGAGTTTGTCAATGGGTGTTTTTCCAGGTTGGCTCCTGTGTCTCTGGGATGTAACCTATCATTTTGTTTTTTAACACTTCCCTCATTTTATGACATTACAAGATGCACTAAGGTCATCTTGTATTTTTTCCTTCCCCCACCCCTCACATCAGTCATTTCTCAAAGGTTCTTTCCAGTAAAGAATGGTATTTAAGCCGGGCTCAGCGGCTCAGCCTGTAATTCCAGCACTTTGGGAGGCTGAGGTAAGTAAGTGAACTGCCTGAGCCCGCGGATTCAAGACCCACCTGGACAACTTGGCAAGACCTCATCTCTACAATAAATCAAAAATTAGCTGGGCATGGTAGCGCGTGCCTGTAATTTCAGCTACCTGGAAGGCTGAGGCGGAAGGATTGCCAGAGCCCAGCAGGTTGAGGCTGTGGTGGCCAGGAGCGTGCCACTGCACTCCAGTCTGGGTGACAGAGTGAGACTCCAACTCAAAGAAAAAAAAAAAGAATGGTATTTAGACTCTACCCTGTGCAACAGAGTGAGATTCCACCTCAAAAAAAAAAAAAATTAAGAATGGTATTTAGAAACCAAGATCTGGTGCTAGATGATCTCACTGCTAAAGGGGTGTTGCACAGATGTATGCACAAATATCTACACATTTATTTCTATATCTATACTTGTGAAACCATGAATTTATGCCATTGTCTTCAATTCCAACCAAACATCAGAGCTCATTCTAACCTTTGCCCTTTCCACATGTTAACTTCTTTCACCAACAGTAAGAAACTAGTTCACATTTTCCACAATATATTTACTTACTTGCCTAATCTTAGTATAGACAATTGCTTCAAAATTGCAAACTCATGCCTCAATGACAAAAACAAAAACAAAACCCATTAACCAGAGCTCAGTATTTGTTTCAAGTTCTTTTTGTCTTTATCTGGAGATACAGTCCAAACACTGGGTTCAAAAGTTACCTAAATTAGTTGTTTTTTACCTCTTCAGCGTAGTTATGTTATTCCTTGGAAATAAGGTTCAGTTCATTTGTTTCTGTTTATATTCCACCTTAGGTTTGTTTTTTGTTTTTTTCATCATTGGATTTTACTGTTGTCTGCTGTTTACATACTCTGTATGTGAAATGCTAACATGGTTCCAAAAATCAGAAAGAAATTCTCAGAAGAGTCACCACCTCCCCACCAATCCTTCCACCTCATCCCTACCCATCCTCTCTAGGCTATCAGTCTCTAATTTATCTTTATTCTGCTTTGTTTTTCGCCCCAATGAACAAACACATATATATTTTCCCTTCCTTCTTACACAAAAGGTAGTATACTATACATGCAGTAGATACTTTGCCCTGATGCTACAGTTTGGTTTGTTTGACGACTCCAACTCTCAAGTTGGAATCTGATCCCCTAAATTGAGGCAGGGCTTAAAGGGAGGTGTTTGGGTCATGAAGGCAAATCCCTCATGAATAGATTAAAGCCCTCCCTAGGAAGGTATGAGTGGGTCCTCACTCATTAGTTCCAAGAGTGCGGCACCGACACTTACCCTCTTGCCTCCTCTCTTACTGTGTCCCTTCTCCTGCTGCCATGAGTGGAAGCAGCCTGAAACCTTTAGAGGAAGCCATGCTCCTGGTACAGCCTGCAGAGCCATGAGCCAAATAGGCCCCTTCCCTAAAAATTCCCCAGCCTCAGGTATTCCTTCCTAGCGATACAAAGACAACTGAACAACATATACTAGAAAGCACTCCATATCAGCTCATCAAGCCATTTCTCATTCTTCTTTATAACGCTCCATCAGGCTCGTCTACCATGTAGGTTGCTTCTAATTTTTGTAATTATAAACAATGTTGTAAACTTGTGTGTGTGTCTTTTCAAATTGTTGGAAGTGTATCTTCAGGGTAAATTCCTAGATTTGGGATTGCGGAATCAAAAATAATATCCTAAGAATATAACATTTCTGTGTTCTTGCCCCCCCCAAAAAAATTCATAACCTGAATCTAATCATGAAGAAACATCAGTCAAACCCCAAATTGAGGAAACTACAAATAAGTAATTTGAACTCTTTAAAAATGTCAATGTTGGCCGGGAACAGTGGCTCATGTATGTAATTACAGCACTTTGGGAAGTCAAGGTAAGAGGACTGCTTGATGCCAGGAGTTTGAGGCCAACCCAGGCAACACAGTGAGACCCCATCTCTACAAAAAAATTCAACGGGCATGGTGACACATGCATGTATACCCAGTTACTTGGAAGGCTGAGACAGAAGGATCACCTGAGCCCAGGAGGTTGAGGCTGTGATGAACCATGATAGTGCCACTACACTCCAGTTGAGTAACAGATCCTGACTCAAAGAAAAAGTCAATGTCAATGTCTATGTCATAAAGCACAGAGTCTAAAGAACTGCTCCAAAGTGGAAACAGAATGAATTGTATAATCTGAGATTTTATTTTGCTACTGGGCATTATTGGGACAACTGGCAAAATTCAAACAAATTCTATAGGTCAGATAATAGTAATATATCAATGTTAACTTCTAAGTTTGGTTAGTATATTATGTTTATGTAAGAAAATCTTTTGTTTTTAGGAAATATACAAAGAGGTATTTAACAATAAGGGGGGTATTACGTCTTTAACTTACACTTAAATGATTCGTAAAAACTGTATATATTAGAGGGAATAAAGCTGATATGGTAAAATGTTAGTATTTGGGAAACCCGGGAAAAGGCAACATTGACACTCATATTCATACTACTGGTTTTGAAGTGGGGGGGTTGTTTGGTTTTTTTTTTTGGTTTTGGGGTTGTTTTTTTTGTTTGTTTTTTGTGTTTTTTTTGAGTCAAGGTCTCACTCTGTTGTCCAGGTGGGCGTGCAGTGGCACATTCACGGTTACCACAGCCTCGACCTGCTGGGCTCAGGCAATCCTTCTGCCTCAGCCTTCCAAGTAGCTAGAACTACAGGCTTGCTCCACCACACTCAACTAGTTTTCCAATTTACTGTAGAGCTGAGGTATCAAGTTACCTAGACTGGTCCTCAACCCATGGGCTCAGACAATCACCAGCACAAGCCACCATGCCCAGCCCATACTTCTAGTACTGAACATTTACCTACATATATATAAAGAGCTCTCTTCTAGAAAAAAAAAAAACAAATCACCATTATGAGGTGGCAGTAAGTTAGATGGCAATACTGAACTACTAACATATACCAAAAATAAATTGACTATAATATCTTTAAACTATTTAATGCTGTTTAATGCTATGTAACCAATAATCACACAGCTTTTATAAAAATGCTAAATAAGCCGGGCTCGGTGGCTCAGCCTGTAATCCCGCGCCTTTGGGAGGCTGAGGTGAGTGGATTGCCTGAGTCTGCGGGTTCAAGACCCGCCTGGGCAGCGAGACCTCATCTCTACAATAAATCAAAAAATCAGCCGGGCGTGGTAGCACATGCCTGTAATTCCGGCTACTTGGAAGGCTGAGGTGGAAGGATTGCCGGAACCCAGCAGGTCGAGGCTGCGGTGGCCGGGAGCGGCCACTGCACTCCAGTCTGGGCGACAGAGTGAGACTCCAACTCAAAAAAAAAAAAAAAAAATTTAGAAGAAAAAAAATGCTAAATATAAAAATAACTTACAAGATATTAAGGAATTCAGTCTAATTATATCCCCAGTAGCACAATTTAAGATAATTTATACTTCTTTGCATTTTTGAAATCCAAAATTTTTTTGGCAAAACAGAAACAAATCAAGACCGGGTGTGGTGGCTCAAATCTACAATGCCAGCACTTTGGAAGGCTGAGGCAAGAGGACTGCCAGAGCCCAGCAGTTTGAGGCACACAACTCAACTCAAATAAATAAATAAAAGGCCTCCCAAGGACAGTAGTTTAAACTAGGTTTCAATCCCAAACAGACCTAGCAGCTCTATCCAAAGTAACTCAAGATCAAGTCCTCTCAAAGAGATTCAGTGATTAACTCCCCACTGTCTACATACAACAAAGTGAAAAGCCTACTCATTATCACATTCAAAAAGGAAGGCACAATGGAACTAACACCCTAAAGACCATCTTCCCCCACCAAAGGAAAAAAAAAGAAAATATTCTCAGGTGGCATCGCAAATTCCACTTCAATTTTATGAGACCAATTTTAATCTGAAAAAGAAGTCTTTAAAACATTTTTTAAAATACTGCATTAAGAAAATCCTCTTTTCCCGTTCCCTTCCCAATTTAAAGTTAACAATGTATTTTCCAAGTTGAATTAAACAGGCATTCATTCAAAGTTTAGGTAAGGCCATGACATTTCAGCAGTATAGGTGAATTTTTTTTTTTTTTTGAGTTGGAGTCTCACTCTGTCACCCAGACACCTCGATCTGCTGGGCTCCGGCAATCCTTACTCCTCAGCCTTCCAAGTAGCTAGAACTACAGGAGTGCAATACCACGCCCAGCTAATTGTTGCTTTATTGTAGAGATGAGGTCTCGCCAAGTTGCCCAGGAGAGTCTCGAACCCACGGGCTCAGGCAATTCACTCACCTCAGCCTCCCAAAGCGCTGGTATTACAAGGCTGAGCCACCGACCCTGGCCTAATTTTGCTATTTGTTGTAGAGATAAGGTCTCGCCAAGTTGCCCACGCTGGTCTCAAACCTGCAGGCTCAGGGAATCTATTCGCCTTGGCCTCCCAAGGTGCTGGGATTACAGGCTGAGCCACGGAGCCTGGTCACAGGTGAATTTAAATCCCATACAAGTAGATAGTAGCCAGTCATCTACCAAGGGAAAGCAGCATTCTTGACTAACTCAACAGAAGGGTTCTCACTCAACTATTACAAATTCCCCATCCCAAAACACAGACACACAGAGGACCAAACACCTAAGAAGTTTTAAGTCAGGTTAGAAATTTCTTCCGCGTCCCCCCTAACCAAAGCAGTCATGCTCTGAAAGAAGATTCTTTCCAGAGTGTATGGAATCTAGGAATTGCCTGCAGGACCATTTCAACTTTTACTCAAACAAGAAAACCAAACAAGAAAATCTCTACTATGTACCACTTTTGGGGGTGGATGTCCTAGTTTCAGGGCCAACAATTCATTTGTAAATTAACATGAACAATTTCAATACTAATAATTCATTTGTAAATTAATGTTTAACAATAATTTGCACACTAAAAATAAGTCTAGAGTACAGAGTTTCAAAATCACAGATAAAAGTTAACAGTTTTAGTAATTTCTAATTACAGGAAAGAATTTCCAAGATGTAGCAATGCAACAGCTATTCAGGAATTTAAAGTTCCAACCTTCACATGTGGATCAATTAACTATTAACACAAATCTCTTGAAATCTCTTCTAGGATCTCTGCCCCAGGAAAAAACAATGCAAAAGCACTCAGCAAAAGACAAACTCTAGGTAAAAAGTAATGTCTAGTCCAGACTAACAGGTTTTAAGACTGACTAAAATTCAAGATGTAAGAAGTCAGCTAAATCCTAACCACCTCAAAATGTGAGAAACTGTTGAATAAAAAGTTAAGATGTAAAAAAAAAAACCAACCCAGAAACTGGAAAATTATATCTCCTTAAATGTGTAAAAACATGTATGGTCCCTTCTTATAGTTGCTAGGTAAAGCATTAACCCCAAACCCCAATGATTACTCCATTACTTCTTAAAATCAGCTCTCAACTGATAAAAAGAAATTTCCCAACTCATTCATCACCTGAACACCACACAGAAGTGAGGAAGGGCGTACCGAGTTGGTGCAGGAGGAGAGGGTGAAAACCTAAAATAAGAGACCAGATTATATGTCAAGGAAAAATGAACAGATTACAAATTTTGTTTTGGAGGAACACCAAGATACAGTACTAATAGCAGCAAATAAAATGAGATAACAATTATTATTAACTCACTCTGTAGATGGCACTGTACTGAATGATGTGCATGCATTGTTTTATTTACTGCAAAAACCCAAAGGGTGCTATTATTATTCTCCCTTCTCAAATGAGGAAACTGAGGCTTAGAGAACCTAAGAAACTCGACCAAAGACACAAAGTTAGTTAAATGTGTAAAAAAGAATTCTAGAATTTCAAAGATTCAGAGATCTGTTCAACCAAACCCAACATGTCATGGAGAAGAAAACAAAAGTCCTGAAGAGATTAAGGGCAATTAAGAGACAAACCAAGCCGGCTCGGTGGCTCAGCCTGTAATCCCAGCACTTTGGGAGGCTGAGGTGAGTGAACTGCATGAGCCAGTGGGTTCGAGCCCTGCCTGGGCAACTTGGCAAGACCTCATCTCTACAATAAATCAAAAATTAGCCGGGCATGGTAGCACGTGCCTGTACTTCCAGCTACTTGGAAGGCTGAGGCGGAAAGATCGCCAGAGCCCAGCAGGTCAAGACTGCAGTGGCCAAGAGCGGCCACTGCACTCCAGTCTGGGTGACAGAGTGAGACTCCAACTTAAAAAAAAAAAAAGAGAGACTACCAGAGTCACCTGGGTAGGGATCCAGACCCCAGCTATACAACCGTCACTCCTGTCCACTCCATGCAATGTTAAAGTCATTTCCTAACCAGTTTATTCATCATTTAGGTGTTCAGTTTACAAACAGAACTTGAAACATTTTTCAAAAAAACCATGAGCAACAGAAACAAGGTTATGTACACACATATACTCTTAATAACAAAATACTTTACATTTTTATGGCCAGTGTTTTATTATGTGTTACATTCATTTTTAAGGAGAGAAAAGTACCTCAATTTTATTACCCTAATTTCCTAATTTTGCAGTCCTTCTTATGCATAGAAGGTAACAACTAAATCTAAGGTCAAAGAGAGTGAGGGTCAAAGACATTGTTTTTAAATTATCCATTCCCAAATCTGTCTATTATATTTATTGTATTTTTTTATGCTTAAGATCACAAAATAGAAAAAACAGTGTGATATTTCAGGAGTCTTAAAAAAATGAATAAGACCAGCTTGTGCCATCCTAATCTCCTGCAGAGAGCTGACTTCTGCCTGTTAAAGTGATTGTTCTGGGGCCGGGTGCAGTGGCTCAAGTCTGTAATCCCAGCACTTTGAGAAGCCTAGGCAAGAGAATTGCCTGAGCCCAGGGGTTCGAGACCAGCCTGGCAATTTGGTGAGACCCCATCTCTACAATAAATCAAAAAATAAGCCAGGCATGGTAGCATGCGCTTGTAGTTCTAGCTACTTCGAAGGCTGAGGCAGAAGGACTGCATGAGCCCAGCAGGTTGACAACGCTGGGGTGGTGGTGAGCATGCCACTGCACTCCAGTCTGGGCGACAGAGTGGGACTCCAACTCAAAAAAAAAAAAAAAAAGTGATTATTCTGCTGGGTCCTCTCCCTCCAGTTACTACTGCTTCACACTCAGTGAAATGAATGTTACATTCCTAAGAGTCTGACAATAAATAGCTGCTCAATTAAGTGTAGATATAAACAGTCACTTTAGCTCCATAATCTAATTAATATGATAATGTGTGCAGCTTTACTAAGTACTGGACTAGACATTGTTCTAAGCTCCAGCCATGTTAACTCGTTTAATTTTCACAGCTGTATGTATGTGGTCCACTGTATTTCCCCAGCTTACGGCTGGGGAAAACTGAAGTACAGAGAGGTTAAGTGACTTGCCTATTAAATATCCAGCAAGTGGCAGAGCCAAGACTCCATCCAGGTAGTCTCGTTTCTGCCTCTCCAAAAAGACTCCTCAACCTCAGAGCTATGTTCTTCCCTCTCACTGGCCCCAAGTAGCCTGTCGACCCTATTCTGCCTCCTCCCTCCAAACTAGTGTATGACTCCCTCATACTCACATATGACATTTCCATTCTCCTGATCACCAAGCCTGCATAGAGCTTTTATCAATCCTTCCCACCCTGACTGTTCCAGGACTGCATTCCCCTTGCATTTAAACGTGTTACAGGACTGTTCACACGTACACTGATAATAGCTACCATTAGCTGAGTGCACACCACGCGCTAGATACAAGGCTACAATCTTTCTCATAATGTAAAATGTATAAATGTAATAAGACCCATTTTACTGACAAGAGCACTGAGACTCAGAGAGGCTGAGTATTTTGGGAAGGTCTCACAGCCAACAAACGACAGCTTTAAAAAACACACACTCAAGTCTCTATGATTCAAAGTTCATACTTCATGTGTATACAGGTCTTTCTCATGCATGCCTGCTCGCATTACTTTTTAGGTACTGTACTATGCATAAAGGAGATATTTCTTTAACAAATGAATTCTAGAAAATCATTAGAAAGACAGAGATTATCATTATGTTAATGGTTCTGATACTACCACCCAGAAACAAAAAGGGTCAACACCTTAATTAAATAATTAACTCAGGATTAATACATTCAGATGGCCCCTTTCTAAAAGCAAAAACCACAAATATCTGTGGTTCAAATATTTCAGGTAATGCTATTTACCAATACTGAAACCCAGGATTATTCTCTCACTCCTTAATCCACCTCACTCCCACGTTAACCCAGACTAGTCCCCCAAGAAAGGGTTAACTACAAATTGTTTTACTTTGCCATCAGTTAAAGTCTCTCTCAGCCCTAGAGAAATAGGAATCTGACAGCCTCCCTGATTCTGCAGCCAGCTAAACTTAAACCAATCTCACCTCTTACTCAGTGTGATTTTTTTTTTTTTTTTGTAACCCACGAAAGAGCATACTGTAAATGCTCATTAAATAAACATCCTCTCTTCCTGGATACAAAGGTTTTAGCAGCAGTAATCCCACGGAATATTACAGCAGCAATTATTGCTCATTTACTCAACGTGAAAGGTGACGATCACATTTATGTTACAGTACTCAGTTTGATGTCACTATAAACATTAAGTGAACTGAAATAAGCTACTTAAGAATTCCAGTTAATGACATACGGGTGAAACGGAAACCAGAAAAAATATTTCACCGTCAGTTACTCCAGATACGTGAAAATACCTTTGTTACCTGTTACATCAGGGTACCTTCGTTCTCACCCAGTCTATTCCACGTCTTTTAGGACTGACAAAAGCACAAAAGCATCATCTGGGTTTTTTGTTGTTGTTGTTTTTTAATCCCAACAAAGATCACTCAACCCTCTCACCAAAAGCAAATTCTAAGAACGAAGAATTTCACCTCCCTTTTCGGTACCACAACCCCTGACTTTCCGCCTCGAACAACCAAAGAAGGGTGGGGGTGGGGTGAGGGAGAGAGCGGTTCGAACACGGAACGCACGACTGGGTCATCATCTCCCGGCCTGGCCCATCCCTTACTTCACCTTGGCACGGCAAGAAGCAGGAAGGCACCAGGAATTCCTAGGAAATGGTCTCGCCCCTAAGAGAGAACATGTTTAACTTCCTCGAAGCCACCATTTCCCTGGGGCATTCTCACACACGCCCACCCGGACCTATGACCTAAGAGATCACTTATAAGAAAAGCAGAGACACACACAAAGAAATACACGCCGCTCCCAGAGGGCAGCTCCGGCTCGGGCGGCGCGGGGGAGCCTGGAGACCACGCGGAGCCGCGGCCAAGTTGCCACCGCGCTCGCTCGCACCGACGGTGCAGGAGGAAAAGCAGCGCGCGCGACTCCGGCTGCGGCCCCGGCCCCGGCCCCACGCCCGAGCCCTCGGGGCAGGAAGCCGGGCTCCGCGGCGCAGCCTCTCCCGGAGGGCTCGGCCTCGGCCAGAGCGATAAGGTGGATCCGCGCTTCCCACCCAGCCAGCTCCGCCCTACCGACCACATTCCTGAGACGCCCGGATCCCGGGACGCCGAGCCGGGCGCGGGGCGGGGAGGCAGGGGTGCGACGCCGCCGCTGCAGGGCAGGAGCGCCCCCGGCCCCGGCCCCGGCCCCGGCCCCGGCCCGCGCGGCGCCTCCGGGGCGGGGTCGCGGCGGCCGCCCCGCCACAGGTAGCGCGAGACCCCGCCCGCCGCCGCCGCCCCGGCGCCCCCGGCAGGCCCGCTGCAGGCACCTGGATGAACTGGATGGTGAGCGCCGACTTGCCCACGCCGCCCCCGCCGACCACCACCAGCCGGTACTTCTCCTGGCCGGAGCCGTCCCGCCAGCCGGCCGCGGCCATGGGGACGCCGCCGAGCCCGGCCCGCCGCTGCCGCCGCCGCCGCCGCCGCCCGCCCTAGGCCCGGCTCCGGGGACGTGCGCGGCCGGCGGGCTGCGGGCGAGCGGCCGGGCGGGGGTCCCGGGCGCCGGGAGCTGCCGGGAGGGCCGGTCGGCGCGGCGGCGCGGCGCCCGCGGCTGGCCGGGTCTCGCCCGAGGCGCGGAGAAGCGGGGTGGCCGCGGGGGCCGGGGCGGCAGCGGCCGGGGGGCGCGCTCCTCCACTCGTCGCCGCAGCGCCTGCCGAACGCAGCCTCCAGCGCCGCTACAAATGGCCGTCTGGGGCCGGGCCGCCGGGCGGGGGCGCTGCATATGCATGAGGGGGCGGGGCGCGACGGGGCGGGGCCGCCCGGGCGGGGCCTCGGAGTGGACCGCGGCGTCAGACCCCCGCGGACCGGCCGCCCCCGCCCCCGGCCCCGGCCCGCGAGCGCGCGCGTGGGAGCGCGTGGGGGCGGGTGCCGAGCGGGAGGGGAGGGAGACGGGACGACGGTGCGTGGCCGTGGGCGTGTATGTCAGGGGCTGCGAGGTGCAAAGTACAGTCTGCGACGGCGTGTGGGAAAAATAGAGCTGCCGGCCTATTCACTCGATTGGCAGGAGAGTAAATATCCTGTTCTGGGAGTACAGATGGTGCCCGCACTTGTGTGAAAAACAGTATGTGACAATGATCGAGGATTAGAGCTGTGTCAGTCATTGAGAGTGTGATGGGCTCGTGGTGGTGACAGAGTGAGGAATGGGACAGAGACTGAGCTGGGGAAAGTCACAGTGAGCATGCATGGGCAAGAGGGAATGGTGACAGATTTCGTATGTCAGTAGAATGTCTTAGTGGCTGTGTTTATGTGCGATAAATGTGCAGTAATTGAATATGAGAAGTGTGAATGTGAGAGGTTAGTTTTTACCTATTGTCATACTACATACCAGGCACTGTGCTCAGTGCCAGAGATGCTTTCGTACCCCTGCCCTCAGGGAACTTGGAGTTCAGTGGAGGGGACAGCCAGGCAAAGTGTAAGACGTAATGAGGCTGGACGCAGTGGCTCACCCCCATAATCCCAACACTTTGGGAGGCTGAGGCGGGAGGATTGCTTGAGCCCAGGAGTTTTGAGACCAGCCTGGGTAACATAACGAGATCTTGTCTCTATGAAAAATCAAAAAACAAGCCAGGCATGATGGCACATACCTGTACTCGCAGCTACTCTGGAGGCTGAGATGGAAGGATCACCTGAGTCCAGGAGGGCAAGACTGAGTGGAACTGCAGTGGTGCCACTGCATTCCAGCATGGGCAACAATGAGACTCTGACTCAAAAAAAGACATAATGGTAAGGGCTGTAACTACATAAGCACTGTGTAGCATGTGTTCTCAGTGGAAAAGCACTCACTCCAGAATCAGGGAAGGCCAGAATCAAGGGAGGCTTCCTGAAACACCTGAAGACTAAATAATATAGACAGATGAGTAATTGGAAGAAAAGCATTCCAGAGACAGAAACCAGCAAAAGTCAGAACTGAGAAGAAAAAGATTGTGTCACATAATTTTGAATGTGTTGGGGGAGTGTACATGCCCATGATTATGAATAAAATGTGACAATCTATGTGTATGGTAGTTTAATCAAATGTAGCAGAAATCACAGCTCTATGTTGAGGCAGGGTAAGGAAGTAGTTAAACCATGAACTCTTGGGTCAGACTGTCTGGATTCATAGTCCAGCTCGTCCACGAATGGTGTGATATTGGGGATCTACTTAACCATCATGCCTCAGGTTCCTCTTCTCTAACATACGGACGGTAAGACTACCTACCATGTAAGGTTTTTTGTTTTTTTTTTGTTGGTTTTTTTTTTTTGAGTTGGAGTCTCACTCTGTCGCCCAGACTGGAGTGCAGTGGCCTCTCCTGGCCACCACAGCCTCGACCTGCTGGGCTCCTGCGATCCTTCTGCCTCAGCCTTCTGAGTGGCCAGAATTATAGGCATGCACTACCATGCCCAGCTGATTTTTTTATTTATTTTAGAGATGAGGTCTCGCTGCCCAGGTGGGTCTCAAACCCGCGGGCTCAGGCAATCCACTCACCTCAGCCTCCCAAAGGCACGGGATTACAGGCTGAGCCACCGAGCCCGGCCATGTGAGGTTTTTAATGAGAATCCAATGAGTTAATATATATTAAGCTCATAAAATAGTGCTGGCATGTAGTAAGCACTTATGACAGTCTTGGAACATGACTGCTGGTTCTTGGACACACTTAGTGACTCTCTTGGAGCCAGGAGAATGCAGCAGAAGAGATGCTGCCTAATTTCCAAGGCTAAATCCATACAACTGTTCTCTTGGTATTCTCACTCTGGGAGAAACAAAGTCAGAAATTTGACTACCGTAAGACTGCCATGCTAGAGGCCATAGGTAGGTATGCCAAAGTCCAGCTGAAGTCGGGCACAGTGGCTCATGCCTGTAATCTCAGTACTTTGGAGATGAGAGGATTGCTTGAGCCCAGGAATTCCAGACCAGTGTGGGCAGCAGAGCGAGCCCTAATTTAACAAAAATCAAAAAAATTAGCCAAGTGTCCTGGCATGTACCTGTAGTCCCAGCTACTTGGGAGGCTGAGGCAAAAGGATTGCCTGAGCCCAGAAGGTCGAAGCTGCTGTGAGCCGTGATCATGCCACTGACCTCTAGCCTGAGCAACAGAGTGAGACCTCAACTCAAAAATAAAAAATAGCCGGGCTCGGTGGCTCAGCCTGTAATCCCGTGCCTTTGGGAGGCTGAGGTGAGTGGATTGCCTGAGCCCGCGGGTTCAAGACTCGCCTGGGCAACCTGGCGAGACCTCATCTCTACAATAAATTAAAAAAATAGCCGGGTGTGGTAGCGCGCACCTGTAGTTCCCACATCTTGGAAGGCTGAGGCGAAAGGATCGCCGGAGCCCAGCAGATTGAGGCTGCGGTGGCCGGGAGCAGCCACTGCACTCCAGTCTGGGCGACAGAGTGAGACTCCAACTCTAAATAAATAAATAAATAAATAAATAAATAAATAAAAGTCCAGCTGAATTCCCACCGGGCCACCAGCATCGACAGCCCATCCGAGTGAGACGTCTTGGACATCCAGCCTAATCAAGTCTTCTGATGACTGCATGTCCTGCTGGCATCTGACTGCCACTGCTTGAGAGACCCCACGCAAGAACTACCCAGTCCAGCTCTTCCTGAATTCTTGGCCCACAAAATCATGAGCACAATAAAATTTTAAACTGATTGTGTTTTTAAAAACTTTTTATTTGAGAATAATTTCAACATATAAAGAACACTCATACAACCTTTACCCAAATTCACCTATCGTAAACATTTTACCCGATGTGCTTTTCTCTTCTCTCATTCTCCCTTTTTGTCTCTCTTTCTCTCTCTCTCTCTTTCTCCTACTAACTTCAGTAAATTTAACATTGATATGAATGCCTTTGTCTAATCTACCATTTATGTTCCAGTTTTGTCAGTTGATTCAATAATGTCCTTTAGAGCTGCAGTCCCCAACCTTTTTGGCATTAGGAACCGGTTTCCTGGAAGACAGTTTTTCCACGGACCAGGAGGGAGGAAGAGGGGTAGAATCAGGGGTCCGTAGTGGGAAATCAGCAGGTATTGGAGTCTCCCAAGGAGGGCACAACCTAGATCCCTCACATGTGCAGTTCACAATAGGGTTTACACTCCTATGAGAATCCAATGCCACCACTGATCTGACAAGAGGCAGAGCTGTTCACCTCCTGCTGTGCAGCAGACAGGTATAGGTCCCAGGCCCCAGGGTTGGGCACCTCTGCTGCTGGGCATTTTTTTCCTCCAGTACAGGATCCAGTCTAGGGTCAAGCATTACATCTAGCTGCCAAATCTCTTTAGTTTCTTTGACTGTAATACAAAATTATTGTTTTAAGTAGCTTTTTGGGGGGGATATTTGTTACACAGCAATAGTCACAGAAAAGCCTCAATTACAGCTATTAGTTCCAATGTGAAAATAGAAAGGAGAAAGCAAAAAAGGAAACCATGTCAAGGAATTGTTGAGAAAGAGCCAGCTATGCTCTCAGTGTGTGCCTACCCTGAAATTTCCCATAATTTCCCATAATCCCACAGGATCAAGAATATGGTCTTCTGATGACTGCATCTCCTGCTTATGCCCATCCCTTCTAAAGTACCAACCCAAATCTTTCTCCTTTAAAGGAGACATGGAAATTTCATCAAGTCCCAAGAATATCCAAATGAAACAAAGTTATTCCCTGAGCAAAAAAAAAATACCAGCCATAACCATTTAGACTGGGGGGGGGTCGGGTATTGGTTCTAAAACAATTGAAATGCATTCCTCTGTATTTTCCTGTGACTCTGTCTGGTGGAGGAGCCCTCAGGAGGATCTAAGCCTGATGATAGTTTGGGCAGTAAAAGGAAAAGAGGAGGAGGCAATAACAGTGAACACACATATGCCCAGTGACTAAAGTTCCTAGAGAAAAAACCCATTTTCAAGAGAGCCTATTTCAAGAACATGTGTGTTGAACTTGTTCTCTACCTGGTTCCTGACCAAGACATTTCTACCTTCCTCCTGTGCACCTCTATAATCCTTGTGTACAGAACAGCTTTCAGAAAACCAAGCAAGCAAGCCCATCCTGTGAAAAACGTGTGTTGATTTCCTCCCATGTATCCATTTCTCCTTCCCCTTTCAAATGGTAGCTCCAAATTCCCCATCTGTACTTTGGGAGTGACTGACCTCTACGCCCAGCTCCAGGGGTTGAACCTAATTCACTTAAGATTACCAACTTCCGGCCAGGCACAGTGGTTCACACCTATAATTCCAGCACTTCAGGAGGCCAAGGTGAGAAGATTGCCTAAGTCCATGGGTTCAAGACTAGCCTGGGCAACTTGGCGAGACCTCATCTCTACATTAAACCAAAAACGTATCTGGGCATGGTGGCATGTGCCTGTAATTCCAGCTACTTGGAAAGCTGAGGGGGAAGGATCACCTGAGCCCAGCAGATTGAGGCTGTGGTGGCTGTGAGCGTGACACTGCCCTTTAGCCTGGGCAACAGAGTGAAACTCTGACTAAAAAAAAAAAAAATTACCAACTTCCACTGGCCATAGTAATTAGTTGAAGAGTGGTCATATATACTAAGTCAGGCCAACCAGGAATAGATTCAATTGAAGAATCAAAAGCACACTGAACTACCACTTTACACCCACTAGGATAACTGTAATTAAAAAGACAAATAATAAGAAGTGTTGACGAGAATATGGAGAAACTAGAACCCGCATACACTGCTGGTAGGAATGTAAAATGGTGCCTCTGCTTTGGAAAACACTGAGGCAGTTCCTCAGAAGGATAAATGTAGAGTTATTTATGACTTAGAGAAATGAAAATATATGACCACACAAAACTTGTTTGTGAATGTCCAGTAGCAACATTATTTATAATAGCCCCAAAGTGTAAACAATCCAACTGTCCATCAACTGATGAACAGATAAACGAAATATGGTATATCCATACAATGTAATATTATATGGCAATAAAAAGGAATGAAGTCCTGATATAAGCTACAACATGGATGAATCCTGAAAACTTTGTACTAAAACCTCAATTTCTCAACCAACTCATCGCAACAAAGTCTCCAGCAACAACCACTGAGGAGAGGGGAACCTATTCAGTAAATGGTGCTGGGAAAACTGGCTGACCACATGCAGAAACAGGACCCCTATCTATCACCACACACAAAAATCAACTCTAAATGGATCAAAGACCTAAATGTAAAACTTCAAACAACTGGAATCTCAGAAAATGCAGGAGAGACACCCTTGTAGAGATTGGAATGGGCAACCAATTTCTGATCAGAACCCCAAAAGCCCATGCCAAAAGAGATAAGATAGACAACTGGAATCTCATCAAACTGAAAAGTTCTGCAAAGCAAAGGAAGCCATCAAGAGAGTGGGGAGGGCCAGGCCCAGTGGCTCAAGTCTGTAATCCCAGCACTTTGGGAGGCCAAGGCAAGAGGATTACCTGAGCTCAGGGGTTTGAGACTAGCCTGGGCAACTTGGTGAGACCTTGTCTCTACAATAAATAAAAAAAATTAGCCGGGCATGGTAGCATGCACCTGTAGTTCCAGCTGAGGCAGAAGGATTGCCTGAGCTCAACTGATTGAGTCTGCAAAAGCCGTGAGCATGCCACTGCACTCCAGCCTGGGTGACAGAGTAATACTCCAACTCAAAAAAAATAAAAAAGGAGAGAGTGGGGAGACAGCCCACAGAATGGGAAAAAATATCTGCTAACTGTGTATCTGACAAATGCCTAACATCCAGGATCTACAAGGAACTCAAATGTACCAAAAGGAATAAAAACAAACACCCCTATTAAAAAGTGGGCAACAGACATGAATAGACACATCTCAAAAGACAACATACGAATTAGCCAGGCGTTGTAGCATGCGCCTGTAGTTCCAGCTACTTGGAAGGCTGAGGCAGAAGGATCACCCGAGCCCTTGGCTGGCCATGAGTGTGTCACTGCACTCCAGTCTGGGCGACAGAGACTCCAACTCAAAAAAAAAAAAAAAAAAAAATATACGAGTAGCCAACAGATACATGAAAAAATGCTCAGCCTCACTAATCATCAAAGAAATGCAAATCAAAACCACACTAAGATACCACCTAATTCCAGTCAGGATGGCCATCATTAATAACTCAAAAACCAACTGATGCCGGTGTGAATGCAGAGAAAAGGGAACACTTCTACACTGTTGGTGGGAGTGTAAATTAGTACAAACTCTGTGGAAAACAGTGTGGCAATTTCTAAAAGACCTAGAAATTGACCTTCCATATGACCCAGTAATCCTCCTTGTGGGAATAGTCCCACAGGAACTCAAATCATTCTACGCAAGATACCTGCACACACATTTATACAGCACTATTTACAATAGTGAAAACATGGAACCAACCATACTGCCCATCAAAAGTGGACTGGATTTTAAAATGTGGTACATATACACCATGGTATATTATGCAATCATAAAGAAGGACAAAATTATGGACTTCGCAGCAACTTGGATGAATTTAGAGCCAATTATAGTGAGTGATCTGTCACAGAAACAAAGGACTGGGCACCATGTGTTCTCACTCATAAATGAACCCTGAACATTTATTGTAATACTACAAGAAAGGGATTGGCAGTAGTGGGACACCACCAGGGCCAGCGGGGTGAGCACGTAACATCACAAAGGGTACCTAATCCTAAACCAGGTGAAGTGAGAACCAATGGGAGGCCCAAACTTCACCTGTACATAGATCACATATGTACCTAATCCTGACTTGTACCCCTTGAGCTAAATGAAAGAAGACAGATACAAAAGACACGTGTTGTGTGAGTCCATCTATATGAAAGATCCACTCAGCCTGTAATCCCGCGCCTTTGGGAGGCTGAGGTGAGTGGATTGCCTGAGCCCGCGGGTTCGAGACCCGCCTGGGCAGCGAGACCTCATCTCCAAAATAAATCAAAAAATCAGCTGGGCGTGGTAGCGCACGCCTGTAATTCCGGCTACTCGGAAGGCTGAGGCGGAAGGATCGCCGGAGCCCAGCAGGTCGAGGCTGCGGTGGCCGGGAGTGGCCACTGCACTCCAGTCTGGGCGACAGAGTGAGACTCCAACTCAAAAAAAAACAACAACAACAAAAAAAGAAAGATCCAGAATAGACAAATATATAGAGACCGATGGCAGAGTCATGATTACCAGGACTGGAACAACTGATATTAGGTATGGGATTTCTTTTTGGGGGTTGGAAATGTTCTGAAATTAGATGGTGGTGTTAATTGTTCAACTCTGTTACTATCCTAAAAACCACTGAATCGTACACTTTAAGTGAGTGAGTTTTATTGTATGTGAATTATATCTCAATAAAGTTTTGGGGGGAAAAAGATTCAACTGCAAGGTTTTGTTTGAACTACCAAGTTCAAGGAAATGGCTTTTCACTTCAGAATGCCCCCCATATCAACTCTGTTCCTTTCTTTTTTTGATTTGACTCAAAACCAAGTATTCAGCAAGCAAGACGCCCATATGTTCAACCTCACCCAGACTTTCTGTTGCAAAATGCTTTCTTCCCCTTAGAAAATACCCCCAAAAGCCTGCAACAAAAATAAATTTGCCTGCAAACATAAATCACTGAAGATATAGGTGAGTATAAGAGAGAAAGAGCTAGTTGTCACTCAAGCATATTAAACGTGAATGTTCAACTTAACCTGAAAAGTTTTCTCTTGAAGTAGCTGGAAAATAGTAAGTACATAAATTTTTGCGAGAAGAATGGCCTAGGACCTTGGAAAGAACAATAAAGATCATTCCTTTTACCCTGTCGAAAGAAATCCTGTGACCCAGGAAAGAATTTTTTTCCCAATGTCATCTAGCAAATTGGTAGCAGGGATTAGGAAACAGGTCTCCTGACTCCCCTGCTCTGAACACTTTGCCACATGCCAAGCTGGGTGTTATCCAGAACCCCAAAGAGCCACAGAGACAGTGTGATGCCGCCAGTCAAGAGGGCTGTTGGCTGCATCATTTCACTTAAATTGAGCGATTGTCTGGCTAAAGTGTCATCAAGAGATTTCCACAGGCAGATTCAGGGCCAGATTTGGCCAGCACATATGTTTTGGCCTACAATTCAGATTTTTTGTTTAAATGGTGAATTGGTTGCCAGTATTTAAAAATAGGATATTTCACAAACAAATCTGGATTTCTAACTCTTCTTGAAAAACTTAAATAGAATTTCTTTCAACGCTGGCTTGGCATTATCTGGCAACAAAAGGTATGATGCGACTGGGCTAGGTGGCTCAGCCTTTAATCCCAGCACTTGGGGAAGCCAAGGCAAGTGAATTGCCTGAGCCATGGGTTCAAGGCCAGCCCGGGCAACTTGGCAAGACCTCGTCTCTACAATAAATCAAAAATTGGCCGAGCGTGGTAGCGTGCACCTATAGTTCTGGCTACTTGGAAGGCTCAAGCGGAAGGATCATCAAGCCCAGGAAGTCGACCCTTGGGTGGCTGTGAGTGTGCCACTGCACTCCAGCCCGAGCGACAGAGTGAGACATCAACGAAAAAAGAAAAAAGAAAAGTTATGATGCTCCTGTTTCTCAGAGTCACCAGCACTCTTCTGTCACATACTACCCATTTGATGTTACCTGCCAGGCCTTAGGGGGCAAATTCTACTCTGTTATGCCAATGTTCTCCACCTGAAAGAATCAGAATCTCCTGTACAGACTTTTAAAATAAAGATGTTGGGCTCTGCCCCAGGCCTGCCGAATGAGAATGCCTGACGATGCAGACCCAGAATCTGAACTTGTATGTTTAAATATTCTAAGTGCCGGGCTCGGTGGCTCAGCCTGTAATCCCGCGCCTTTGGGAGGCTGAGGTGAGTGGATTGCCTGAGCCCGCGGGCAGCGAGACCTCATCTCTACAATAAATCAAAAAATCAGCCTGGCGTGGTAGCGCATGCCTGTAATTCTGGCTACTTGGAAGGCTGAGGCAGAAGGATCGCCAGAGCCCAGCAGGTCGAGGCTGCAGTAGCCAGGAGCTGCCACTGCACTCCAGTCTGGGCGACAGAGTGAGACTCCAACTCAAAAATAAATAAATAAATAAATAAATATTCAAAGTAAGGCAAAGCAAAGCTCATGCCTGGAACCCCAGCACTTTGGGAGGCCGAAGTTGGAGGATTGCTTGAACCCAGGAGTTCAAGACAAGCCTAGGTCACAGACAGAGACCTTGTCTCTACAAAAAATTAGCCAGGCATGGTGAATTATGCTTGTAGTCCTGAAGCAGGAGGATCACTGGAGCCCAGGAGGTGGATGGAGGCTGCGGTGAGCTGTGATTGTGCCACTGCACTCCAGCCTGGATAACAGGGTGAGATTCCAACTCAAAACAAAAACAGGACCAGGCACAGTGGCTCACGCCTGTAATCCCAGCACTTTGGGAGGCTGAGGCGAGAGGATTATCTGAGTCTGTGAGTTTGAGAACAGCCTGGGCAACATGGCGAGACCTCATCTCTACAATAAATCAAAAAATTAGCCAGGCGTGGTGGCTTGCGCCTGTGGTTGCAATTACTTGGAAGGCTGAAACAGAAGGATTGTCTGAGCCCGGCAGGTCGAGGCTGCGGTGGCCATGAGCTTGCCACTGCACTCCAGCCTGAGTGACAATGAGACTCTGACTCAAAAAACAAACATAAATAAATAAACAAATAAATAAATAAATACAAATAAATAAATTACAAAATAAAACAAAGGGGCTCTGAGACACAGCCAGGATCTGAGAAGGTACTCATCCATGATTGCTTTTATTTCAGGACAATGACCTTCTCATCTGGAATGTTGTTTACACATCATCCTTAAAAACCACTATTGGCTAAATAGCATCCCTGGCCCATCTCAGAGAAAGGATCTGAGGGTGGGGTGAAGAGGAAGGGGTTGAAATCAAAATTCCCCTGACCTCATAGACAGTGGAGTCAGACAGAGCCAAGACCCGGTTACCAGAGAGAGCCAGGCACCCAGATCAGAGAGCTTGCAATCCTTCTCATGGCTCCAGGAGGAACAACACCCATTTATTTCCTTAATGGGCCATTGCTTTTAATGTGAATGAATGGCTGGTGGAGAATGAAACAGCCCAGCAGGAGCTGCATGCATCTGAGATGAGACAGAAGCACAAATCTATTCCTTGTTTAAAGATCACGCTGCTAAGAATAGAAACTGAAACACATGCTGGAGCGTGTGCACACACACAGCCCTGAGCAAGGCCCCGATGGAGGTGGAGGAATCCACGACTTAGTGGAGGATAATCTGAGAATCGTTGAGCCTGAGAGCAGAAAGGCACCCCAAGTTCATTCCCTCTAACTCTCTCCTTTTACAGATGGGGAAGAAAGGACCCTAAGAGAAGAGCAGTCCCCACGGTCACCTGGAGATAGAGCAGAAGGAGGAGTGGAACTCAGATTTCTGTCTTCTGGCTTGATGTCTGTCTCAGGGTAGCACATTGAAAACCCAAGAGCGCAGGTGGTTGAGTGAGACCAAAGTCAAAGTCCCTCCTCAGGCATGGCTGCCAGGAAGAATCGAGTCAAAGTATCCACCATCACATGTTTAAAATAAGGAAAAGTCGGGCGTGGTGGCTCACGCCTATAATCCCAGCACTTTGGGAGGCGGAGGAAAGAGGATTACCTGAGCTCATGGGTTCAAAACCGGCCTGGGCAACATGGCAAGACCTTGTCTCTACAATAAATAAAAAAATCAGTCAGGCATGGTGGTGCATACCTGTGGTTCCAGCTACTTGGAAGGCTGAGGCAGAAGGATCATCTGAGTCCAGCAGGTCAAGGCTGTGGTGGCTATGAGCATGCCACTGCACTCCAGCCTGGGCAACGGAGTGAGACTCTTAACTCAAAAAAATAAAAATAAAATAAGGAAAAATGGAAAACTACCTAAATAGTCAATGACAAGGACTTGGCTAAATTGATGGTGCAACAGTCATAGAATGGAAGACTATGTGGCCATTAAAAATATTTTTTACAGGCTGGGCGCAGTGGCTCACGCCTCTAATCCCAGTACTTTGGGAGGTGGAGGCAAAAGGATTGCCTGAGCCCAGGGGTTTGAAACCAACCTGAGCAACTTGGCAAGACCTTGTCTCTAGAATAAATTAAAAAATTAGCCTGGCATGGAGGTGCATGCCTGTAGTTCTAGCTACTTGGGAGGCTGAGGTGGATGGATTGCCTGAGCCCAACAGGTCGAGGCTGCAGTAGCCATGAGTGTGTCACTGCACTTCAGATTTGGTGACAGAGTGAGACTCTGACTCAAATGTTAATAATAATAATTTTTATTTATATAGAAAACGAGAAGGGTAGGTGCTATGATCTGAATATTTGTGTAGCCCCCAGAATTAATATGTTGAAAATTTATATGTTGAAACCTAATCCCCAAAGTGATAGTGTTAGGTCAGAAATCTCAGTGGGATCTCCAAAAATGTTAGGTCAGACCCAGTGGGGCTGGGTGTCTGGTTTGCAATCCTGTGCCACACGAAAGACGCATAGAATTTCACAGAACTTAGATTAGAAAATATAGTTTATTTAGAAAGTAAATTAGAAAGAGAGAGAGAGGAGATTCCTACCCAAAGTAGGAGAGGGGGCCAAAGTTTAGGAAACATGGCGGCGGCCATAGCTCAAAGAGCCATGTGGTCATACCAGAATTTAGTAAAGCAATGGCAAATGGCTGCTTCAGGTTGAACCCTTTTTTTTTTTTTTTTTTTGAGTTGGAGTCTCACTCTGTTGCCCAGACTGGAGTGCAGTGGCCACTCCCAGCCTCCACAGCCTCGACCTGCTGGGCTCCGGCAATCCTACGCCTCAGCCTTCCGAGTAGCTGGAACTACAGGCGCGCGCTACCACGCCCAGCTAATTTTTTTATTTATTGTAGAGATGAGGTCTCGCCAAGTTGCCCAGGCGGGTCTCGAACCCTCGGGCTTAGGCAATCCATTCACCTCAGCCTCCCAAAGGCACGGGATTACAGGTTGAGCCACCGCGCCCGGCTCAGGTTGAATCCTTTTAAACTTTCCCTTTGATGGGGGCAGGTTATTAAGGTTATTGGAGGTGTCCTGCTCCATGTCATCACAAAGGGACAGGTGAGCACAGGTACTGATGCGATGGAAGGTAGGCAGATGGATGGGCAGTCACATGACTGTTGCCATGTTAATGGGGTCTGTGTCATGAAGGCCCTGAGGGGCTGATTAGGTTAACTTGTTCACAAAACAAGCCAGGAAGGCAAGTTGTCAACAATTATCAATAGTTACCCCTGAGAAATCAGTTTTGTCTTTGGTTAGTGATTAGAGGGAATGCTAGGTAATTTTGCCAAGAAAACATGACAGAATTAGGCAGTGTCAAAATGGCTGCACTTTAGTTAAGATTATTTCATTAAGTAATTCCATGTTGGCTTTTCACCCTTTCAGATGGTATTAAGAGGTGGTGCCTGTACAAGATGATTAGGTTGTGAAGGCTCCACCCTCCTGATTGGTATTAGTGCCCTTATTCTTATTTAAAATTTTAAAGGTGTGGAGCACAATTCAGGATTAGGTAGATAAGTGGTCACCGTACAGGTAAAGTTTGGGCCTCCCTTTAGTCCCCACTTAGCCTGCTTTGAGATCAGGTACCCACATTGTTGTTATGTGCCCCCCCCCTCCTGGCAGTGTCCCAGTACTGCCACTCTCTTTCTTATAGTATTATGATTAATGTTTGGGGTCTGCTTATGAGTGAGAAGTGCCCTTATAAAAGAGGTTTCAGGCCAGGCATATTGACTCACTCCTGCAATCCCAACACTTTGGGAGGAGAAGCAAGAGGATTGTCTGAACCCAGGAGTTCAAAACCAGACCAGGCAACTTGATGAGACCTCGTCTCTACAATCAATCAATAACAAATAAAATTTTTTAAAAATTAGCCAGGCGTATTGGCACATGCCTGTAGTTTCAGCTACTTCAAGGCTGAGGCAGAAGGATTGCCTGAGCCCAGCAGGTCAAGGCTGCATTAGCTGTGATCATGCCACTGCCCTCCAACCGGGGCGACAGAGTGAGACCTCAATTCAAGTAAATAAATAAATAAAAATAAAAGAGGCTTGAGGAATCCTGTTTGCCCCTTCCACTGTGTAGGGATACATAGACGGTGCCATCTATAAAGCAGAGATCCCTTATCAGACACCACATCTGCTGTCAGTTTTATCTTGGACTTGACAGCCTCCAGAACTGTGAGAAATACATTTCTGTTGCTTAAAAATTATTCAGTCTAGTCCAGGCACAGTGGCTCAAGCCTGCAATCCCAACACTCTGGGAGGCCAAGGTGAGAGGATTGCCTGAGCCCATGGGTTCAAGACCAGCCCGGGCAACTTTGTGAGACCTTGTCTCTACAATAAAAAAATAAATAAACTGGGCAGAGTAGTGTGTACGTGTAGTTTCAGCTACTTGGAAGGCTGAGGCGGAAGAATCGCCTGAGCCCAGCAGATCAAGGCTGTGGTGGCCGTGAGCAGCGTGACACTGCACTTCAGCCTGGGTGACAGGGTGAGACATCAATGAAAAAAAAAAAGAATTATTCAGTCTAAGGTATTTTGTTATAGGAGCCCTAATGGACAAATACAACAGGATACAAAACAGTATATCTAGTATAATTACAGTTATAAAGATAGATATAGGTGAACCACCATTTTCCTAGCACTTACCATTAGCCTGGCACTGTGCTAATCACTTAAAATATTATCCAATTTAATCCACTTATCAACCATCTGAAGTGAGTTCTATTATTATTTGTACTTTACATAAAAGCTACAGCATAGAGATGTCCTATAGCTAATAAATGACAGAGTGCATGTTTGAACCAGAAAATCTGAACTTCAGAGCTCTTGTACTTAAATTAACTGCTATGCATATATTGAAAAAAAGATGAATACTCGCAGGATACTTGGTGGGCCTAGATGAGATCACAGGTGAGTTTTATTTTCTACCATTTGTTTTCCTGATGTCTCCTTTCGTTTGTACCTCCAACCCCTGATAACCTCTAATCTACTTCTATTTTCCTTTTTAGAAACAGGGTCTCACCCTGTTATGGTCATGATTCATTACATTCCCAAACTCTTGGACTGAAGTGGTCCTCCCGCCTCAGCCTTCTGAGTAGCTGGGGCTATACATCAGGTGCATGCCACCACACCCAGCTAATCCTGTTTTTTTTTTTTTTTTTTTTGTAGGGATGGGATCTCACTATGTTTACTAGGTTGGTCTCAAATTCCTGGCCTCAGGCAATCCTCCCACCTCTGGACTCCAGAAGTGCTGGGATTATAATTGTGAGCCACTGAATCCGGCCTACCTTGAATGTACTTTCTGTCTCTATGAATTTTCCTATTCTAGACACTTTGTTTTTGTTTTTGAGTTGGAGTTTCACTCTGACACCCAGGCTGGAGTGCAGGGACACGCTCTCACAGCCACCATAGCCTCAACCTGTTGGGCTCAGGTGATCCTTCCACATCAGCCTTCCAAGTAGCTGGAACCACAGGTGTGCACTACCACGCCCAGCTAATTTTTTGATTTATTGTAGAAACGAGGTCTTGCCATGTTGCCCAGGCTTGTCTTGAACTCATGGATAGGCTCAGGCAATCCTCTAGCCTCCACCTCCCAAAATGCTGGGATTACAGGCATGAGCTGCTGCACCCTGCTATACACTTTATATAGGTAGAATCATACAATATCTGTCTTTTTTTTTTTTTTTTTGAGTTGGAGTCTCACTCAGTTACCCAGACTGGAGTGCAGTGGCACACTCCCGGCCACCATGCCTCGACCTGCTGGACTCCAGCGATCCTTCCACCTCAGCCTTCCAAGTAGCTGGAACTACAGGCGTGCACTACCACGCCCAGCTAATTTTTTTTTTTTTTTTTTTTTATTGTAGAGATGAGGTCTCGCCAAGTTGCCCAGGCAGGTCTCGAACCCACAGACTCAGGCAATTCACTCACCTCGGCCTCCCAAAGCACGGGATTACAGGCTGAGTCACCGAACCCAGCCAATATTTGTCTTTTGGTGTCTGGTTTATATTTTGTTTTTTATTTATTTATTTTTTTTGAGTTGGAGTCTCACTCTGTTGCCCAGACTGGAGTGCAGTGGCCACTCCCGGCCACTGCAGCCTCGATCTGCTGGGCTCTGGCGATCCTTCCACCTCAGCCTTCCAAGTAGCCAGAATTACAGGCATGCGCTACCACCCCCGGCTGATTTTTTGATTTATTGTAGAGATGAGGTCTCACTGCCCAGGCGGGTCTCGAACCCGCGGGCTCAGGCAATCCACTCACCTCAGCCTCCCAAAGAGCGGGATTACAGGCTGAGCCATCGAGCCCGGCTGGTTTCTGGTTTACTTCCTTTAGCATGATGCTTCAGGATTCATCCAAGCTGTAGCATATATTCATACTTATTATTATTTTTTTGAGTACAGATGAGGTCTCACCAAGTTGCCCAGGCTGGTCTCGAACCCCTGTGCTCAGGCAATCCTCTCATTTTGGTCTCCTGAAGTGCTGGGATTACAGGCATGAGCCACTGCACCCGGCATTTTTTTATTTTATTTTTTTGTAACTCCACCGGGACATAATTTTTTTTTTTTTTTTGAGTCGGAGTCTCACTCTGTTGCTCAGGCCGGAGTGCAATGTCATGCTCATGACTACTGCAGCCTCAACCTGCTGGGCTCAGGTGATTTAATATTTTTGGTTTGCATTTTGCTAATGACTGATGATGCTAAACATCTTTTCACAGTTTTATTTGCCTATGTATATCTTCTCCAGAGAAATGTCTATTCAAATCTTTTGCCTGTTTTAATTGAGTTGTTTGTCTTTTTGTTGTTGAGTTGTGAGTCCTTTATATATTCTGGATAGTAAACCCTTACCAGATATGGGATTTGTAAACATGTTCTCCCATATTCTGTGACTTGTCTTTTTTTTTTTTTTTTTTTTTTAAGTTGGAGTCTCTCTCTCTGTAGCCCAGGCTGGAGTGCATTGGTACACTCACGGCTACCCCTGCTGGGCTCCAGCAATCCTTCCACTTCAGCCTTCCAAGTAGCCGGAACTACAGGCACGTGCTACCATGCCCAGCTAATTTTTGATGTATTGTAGAGGCAAGGTTTCGCCAAGTTGCCCGGGCTGGTAACGAACCTGTGCACTAAGACAGTTCACTCGCCTCGGCCTCTCAAAGTGCTGTGATTACAGACTGCACGAGCCCAGCCCTGTGACTTGTCTTTTCACTGTCTTTTTTTTTTTTTTTTTAAGACAGGGTCTCATTCTGTCACCCAAGCTAGAATGCAGTGGTGATTATAGCTCACTGCAGCCTTGAACTCCCGGGCTCAAGAGATCATCCTGCCTCAGCCGCCCAAGTAGTTTGGACTATAGGTGCACACCATCACATCTGGGTAAATTTTTAAAAATTGGTTTTTTTAGCTGGGCTCGGTGGCTCAGCCTGTAATCCTGAGCCCTGGGAGGCTGAGGTGAGTGGATTGCCTGAGTCCGTGAGTTCGAGACCCGCCTGAGCAACTTGGTGAGACCTCATCTCTACAATAAATCAAAAAATTAGCAGGGCGTGGTAGTGCGCCTATATTTCCAGCTGCTTGGAAGGCTGAGGCAGAAGGATCGCTGGAGCCCAGCAAGCAGGTCGAGGCTGCGGTGGCCGGGAGCGGCCACTGCACTCCAGTCTGGGTGACAGAGTGAGACTCCAACTCAAAAATAAAAAATAAAAATAAAAATTATTTTTTGTGGAGATGGGGTCTTGCTGTGTTGCCCAGGTTGGCCTCAAGTGATCCTCCCACCTCAGCCTCTCAAAGTTCTGGAATTACAGATGTGAGTAATAGTACTACAGTGACTGTAATCTCAGCTACTCAAAGATTAAAAAAGGAGGATCACTTGAGTCCAGGAGGTCAAGACTGCAGTGAGACAGCATCATTGCCACTGTATTCCAGCCTGAGCAACAGAATGAGACCCTGTCTCAAAAAATAAAAATAAAGACAAGATTTGTGAATAACTCAGAAAAGACAAGAGTAGAAGGGAGAAGAGGGAAGTCCTTTCTCCCTTCAAATGACAGGTTGAGACATGCCTATCCTCCTAAACAGTAGATACAGCTTCAAGAACATCTGCATAGATTTAGGTTAGACAGCGGGCAGAACCTGATAGTAAAACAAGGTAGGTAACTCCTAGGAAGCTTTTTATTATTTTACTTTATTTTTTATTTTTGAGTTGGTGTCTCACTCTGTTGCCCAGGTTGGAGTGCAGTGGCACACTCAAGGCCACCACAGCCTCGACCTGCCAGACTCAGATGATCCTTCTGCCTCAGCCTTCCAAGCAGCTGGAACCACAGGCGCGGGCCACCTCTCCCAGCTAATTTTTTAATTTATTGTATAGACGAGATCTCACCAAGTTGCCCAGGCCTCTCAAACCCATGGATTTAGGCAATCATCTCGTCTCTGCCTCCCAAAGTGCTGGGATTACCAGCATGAGCCGCCATGCCCTGCCTTTAAATTTTCTGTAGAGATGAAGTCTCACTATGTTGCCCAGGCTGGTCTTGAACTCTTGGGCTCAAGCAGTCCTCACCTCGGCCTCCCAAAGTGCTGGCATTGCAGGTGTGAACCACAGTGCCCAGCCAGGAAGCTTTTTTAAGTGCAGTGGTTTCTAGGCCCGTTCCTGCCCCACAGAATGACACTGTTTCAGCAGAGAACTGAAAGGAAATGCTTTGTGATTGTAATCTTCCCTCCCATGCCCCATGGGGCAAGGGATACTTCTGTCTTCTGCGGGGGCAACAGCAGTGATCCGGTGAGAACAAACAAGGTTTTCTTCACCAGAGCACGCAGGATCCCTGGAGAGTGAGTGAGAGACATGGCGTCCCAGAATACTAGAAGAGAAGGGTCCCAAGAGGTCTTCTAGGACACCCCTCCTCTATTAGTCAGTGTTGGGCTTTAGGAGACACTAAAAGACAGCCCTCTTCTCACTCAAGTTCTGAACTAGTTGAGAGAGTGCAGAAAATCAGGAGATGGGGATCAAAAGGTCAGTCTTTGTTTTCTAATCAATACACTTTATTTATTTATTATTTTTTGAGTCAGAGTCTCACTCTGTCGCCCAGGCTGGATGCAGTGGCATGCTCATGGCCACCCCTCAATTCCAGGTCTTGTTTTGGGTTCAGGCGATCCTGCCTCAGCCTTCCAAGTAGCTGGAACTACAGGCATGCGCTACCATGCCTGGCTAATTTTTTGATATATTGTAGAGATGAGGCCTCACCAAGTTGCCCAGGCTGGTCTCAAACCCCTGGGCTCAGGCAATCCTCTCGACTTGGCCTCCCAAAGTGCTGGGATTACAAGCTTGAGCCACCATACCCAGCAAATACACTTTATTTTTTTAGAGCAGTTTTAGGGTCACAGCAAAAATTGAATGTACAGAGTTTCCATATATGCTCCCAGTTCCCATACATACACAGCCTCCCCCACCATCCACGTCCCATACACGGGGGGGTACATTTGTTGTAACAGATGAACCCACATTGACACGTCATTATCACCCACTGTCCATAATTCACATCAGGGTTCACTCTTGGTGTTGTACATTCCATGGGCTCAGGCAGATGTATAATGACATGTGCCCGCCATTGAAGTGTCATACAGAGTAGTTTCACTGTGGTTCCAGTGGGAACCTACAGAATTACAACCTAGAAAATGCTAGCTAGGCTGGGTACGGTGGTTCAGTCTGAAATTCCAGCACTTTGGGAGGCCGAGGCAAGAGGATTGCCTGAGCCTGGGGGTTCAAGACCAGCCTGGGCAACTTGGTGAGACCTTGTCTCTACAATAAATCACACACACACAAAAAAACTAACCGGGCATGGTGGCATGTGTCTGTAGTTGCAGCTACTTGGAAGGCTGAGGCGGAAGGATCACCTGAGCCCAGCAGGTCGAGGTTGCGGTGGCCTTGAGCATGTCATTGCAATCCAGCCTGGGCAAAAAGAGTGAGACTCCTACTCAAAAAAAAAAAAAAAAAAAAAAAGCTAGATGGTTTAGATAACAAACGGGCATGCTTACCCTGTTCCCAGAATAAGTTTACCATCTAGTAATAGGCAGGGCTAGAAAGACAGCAGGTCTCATCTTTTGGGAATTTGCCTCTGTAAGAGTTGTGGCACATAAGGAATGATGGACCTGTCCCCTGCTAAGGAGAACAAAGGAAAGAGTTCAACTGAGTATTCCCAGATCATTCTCCCAAACTCATTCAGATACTTGATATCTTCTTCACGAAAAGAAAGATTAAGGGGAAGAGAGAGAAGTCAGGAGTTCTATTCGTGATATTCAAATTTCGGTAGACATCAGAATCACCTGGTGAGCTTATTAGAATACAGATTGCCAGGCTCTGCTCCCTGAACCCTGATTCAGTAGGTCTGGGATTGGGCCTGATAAATTGTGCATGTGTGTGTGTGTGTGTGTGTGTGTGTGTGTGTGTGTCTGTGTGTGTGTTTCCAAATAGGAAACTGGAAAAAAGTGTGTTTTTGACTGGGCATGGTGGCACATACCTGTAATCCCAGTACTTTGGGAGGCAGAGGAGAGAGGATTGCCTGAGCTCGGGCGTTCGAGACCAGCCTGGGCAACTTGGCAAAACCTCATCTCCACAATAAAATAAACACACACAAAAATGAGCTGGGCATGGTGGCATGTGCCTAGTTCCAGCTACTTGGAAGGTTGAGATGGAAGGATCACCTGAGTCCAGCAGGTCAAGGCTGCAGTGGCCATGAGCTTGCCATTGCACTTCAGCCTGGGCGAAAGAATGAGACTTCTACTCAAAAAATAAAGAAAGGAAGAAAGAAAGAAAAAAATGTGCTTTTTAACAAGTTCCCTGGTGATACTGCTTATCTAAGGATACACCTTGAGAACCACAGCTTATAAGGAATCTCTCCACTTACAAACATAAGGAAGAATAAATGCTCCTCTTGACAGCCAGGACTTATTTGCTTGCCAGTGACAAACCCAACTCATACTGGAATGCAGGTTAAGTATCCCTAATCTGAAATTCCAAACTCTGAAATGTTCCAAAATCTGAATGTTCTTGAGGCAAAGAAAATGCTCACTGGAGCGTTTCAAATTTTGGTCTTTCAGATTAGGGATACTCAAACAGTAAGTATTATGCAAATACCCCCCCCCCCCCGATCGAAAATTGGATACACTTCTGGTCCCAATCATTTCAGATAAGGGATATTCAACTTGTGTGTTCCAGGAACCCACTGGCATCAGTGTACCAGCTAGCATTGTTGTGAAAGGCTACATTTGGCTTATGGTGGCTTTTTTTTTTTTTTTTCTAGTTTCTTGATGGGTGATTGACGAGCACATTTGCCCACACCTTGCTGAATGTTCAGTAGTTTTTGACCAAAAATGGCATGATCTCTGTGCCCCATCCTCTCTATTCACCCAGTCTCACCTATATCGACTTTTTTGTTGTTGTTTCCTCAGATGAAAAAAGTTCTCAAAGGGAAACATTTTGCCCTTGTGGAAGAGATGAAACAAAAACCAGCAGAGCACTAAAAGGCATCAAAATTGACAAATCCAAAAACTGTTTTGAGCAGTGGAAACAGCATCTCAAGGTGTATTGCATCAAGCAGAGAGTACTTTGAAGGTGACTGCAGTTTAAACATGTTAGAATAAATACACACTTTTTTATAAATAAATTCCGGGGGTCTTGGGGTCCCCCTTCATACTGGTTCATGTAACTACATGATACAACAGTCAGTGTAAGTTCAAACAAGATTAGACTCAGAGACTCAAATGATGGCTTCAGGGCTCTCACGCTCTGTATCTCTCATCTCTCTCTCTCTTCTGAATGGCTATGGTCTTAGGAGGGTTTTCCCTGGTGTTGGTAAGATGGCTCCACTTACATTCTTTCCCCTAAGCCAGTGTTTCTCGAACTTATGTGTGATTCAGATTCACCTGGAGGGTTTGTTAAAACACAGTTTGCTGGGCCCCATCCCTGGGGTTAATGATTCAGTAGGTCTGGGGCAACACCCTGAGAACTGGCATTTCTAGCAAATTCCCAGGTGATATTGATACTGCAGGTCTGTAGTGGCATTTTGAGAACCGCTTTTCTAGCAGTTTCTGAAGAAAAGAAAGGGATATTCTCCCTCCTAACTGTTCCTTCCTGCACTATTCAAAACAAAAACAAGACCTGGAATTGAGTCTCATTGGCTCCAACTGGCCAGATTTGAGATGTATGCTCATCCCTGCAGCAATAACTGTAGTGATGTTCTTTTTTTGGGGGGGAGGGGGGAGTCGGAGTCTCACTCTGTCACCCAGGCTGGAGTGCAGTGGCACACTGCTTACGGCCACCGCAGCCTCTGCCTGCTGGGCTCAGGTGATCCTTCTGCCTCAGGCTTCCTTGTGGCTAGAACTGCAGGCACATGCCACAATGTCATGCTAAATTTTTAATTTATTGGAGATGAGGTCTTGCCAAGTTGCCCAGGCTGGTCTCGAACCCATGAGCTCAGGCAATTCTCTAACCTTGGCCTCCCAAAGTGCTGAGATTATGGGTGTGAACCACAACACCCGGCCTAGTGATGTTCTTATTAGCCAGGTTTGAGTAATAAGTTTCCACAAGTACTCTAGAGGTATCTGGAGATGCAGGTGGGGTCAACCCCCATGAGCCATCTGGACTAAAAATGGGCAAGGGATTGGGTCACATGAAGGTATTTTCAGAAGAATGGTGGATAAATGTTGGTGGGCACAAACAATGGAGGCCCTCCACCCTGTGTTCCACAGATTAAGAAACCAAGAGTTTACATGGCTGTACTGTTTTATGCCACTTAGAAGATAAAAGTTTTTTGAAACAGCAGCTTGGCCCAAAAGAAAGAGCATGCATAGGTTTTAAAGTAAGAAAACCCATGCCCTTTGAGCTGAGAACAAGAGGAAGAAAGAAAGAAAGAAAGAGAGAGAGAGAGAGAGAGAGAGAGAGAGAGAGAGAGAGAGAGAGAGAAAGAGAGAAAGAAAGAGGAAGAAAGAGAAAGAAAAAGAAAGAAAAAGGAAAAACCCATTCCCACCACAGACAAACCGACTGACTGGTTTAGGGCAGATCTTTGGTGTTTAGTTCCCATCTTCAGTGTTTTAAAATGAGAGTAACAATAACACCTACTCATAAGGTGGGGTGAGAACAAGATAACATTCTAGAACAAGTAAGAGTTCTTTATTAGGAAAGTATTAGATATGAGTTTTAGGTTATTTGTAAAGTCTAGCCGAATTATAACGTATGAAAATCAAAACTACCCAGAGTTACTATTTTTATTTTATAAGCACTATTTTTCCCCTGGACAATTGGCAAGATCAAATATTTGATAACACTATGGAGTGAAAGTCTGGGGGAAGAGACACTTTCATTCATTAAGCTCAATCCCTATCCTAAGACCTTTCAATTTCCTCAGGGAACCTGAGGGCTCTTTACCTGAGGGCTTTTTCTGAACTGTGGAAGTCCATTTTGGTCACCAGAAGGCCAGGCCAGGAAATTAGCCCAGCTCACTCCCACCCCCACACCCAGCTTTCTGGGGTTCTCTGAACCTCCTAAACTCACTACTTGCACTAGAATCACTGTTGCACAGATTTGTTTTTCTGGAAGAATCCCAGCCAAGATACACTTTTTTGGTAGTAGGCAATGTCTAGCAACATGACACATTCATGTGTCCTTTGACCTGGCAAATTTAATTCTACTATTTTCACAAGTATATTCACACATGTGCAAAATAACATATATAAGGCTATTCACTGAAGCACTTTTTGTGCTATCAAGAGACTGGCATAGTTTGTACGTCCATTGATAGGATACTGATCACATAAATAAAAATTTATTAACACAATAAGATACTATGCAGAAAAAACGGGGGAAAAAAAGGAATTCCTGCTAACTTGAAACAGTCTTCAAGATTTGTTTAAATGAAAAAAGGGAAGATACCAAACAATATGTATCATTCACAACCATTTATGGTAAAGGGAGAGCATGTGTAAGTGTATATTTGTTTATAATCAACAAATTATTTCTAGAAAGGTAGACAGAAAACTGGGAGACTTTTGTTATACAATATTTTTGGTGCCTTTTGAATTTTGAACCATGTGAATGTATTCAGAAAAATAATTTTTTTTTTTTTTGAGTTGGAGTCTTACTCTGTCACCCAGACTAGAGTGCAGTGGCCGCTCCCAGCCACCGCAGCCTCGACCTGCTGGGCTCCGGCGATCCTTCCGCCTCAGCCTTCTGAGTAGCTGGAACTACAGACGCACGCTACCACGCCCGGCTCATTTTTGATTTGTTGTAGAGATGAGGTCTTGCCAAGTTGCCCAGGCAGGTCTCAAACCCGCAGGTTCAGGCAATCCACTCACCTTGGCCTTCCAAAGTGCTGGGATTACAGGCTGAGCCACCAAGCCCGGCCCAGAAAAATCAATTAATTAAAACTTCTTCAAAATGAATATGGACAAAGATTTTGTATTCAAAAAGTTTTTTTTTGAGTCAGATTCTCACTCTGTTGCCCAAATACACCCTTATACATTCTCTCCCTTTACCACAAATGATTGTGAATAATACATACTGTTGGCTGTCTTGCTTTTTTCATTTAAATAAAAAGGGCAGTGGCACAATCTTGGCTCACTGCAGCCTTGTTTTCCTGGGCTCAGGTGGTCCTTCTGCTTCAGCCTCCCAAGTAACTAGGACTACAGGTACGCACAGTCACACCTGGAAAAATTTTTTATTTTTTTGTAGAGATGAGGTCTTGCTATGTTTCCTAGGCTGGTCTCGAACTCCTGGGCCTAGCCTCCCAAGGTGTTGGGATTACAGGCATGAGTCACCAAGCCTGGCTCAGAAAGTGATTTTAAGAGTCGTTTCAGAAACACATTTATTTTTATAAAGTTAGATGTAATTAATTATAACTGCAAACACTACAGATTGCAAAACTACCAATTGCAATATGTCCAAAAAAGGTATACCAACAGCCACCTAGAGCTTTAAAAGTATAGATAATATGCTAATTAACCAGGGAAGCAGAAAAAATAAAAGAGAAAGTTGTGGAAGAGTCCAAGTCACGGTTGGGAACTGGGAAGCTCTCATTATAAATAACATCTCACCTGTCCTGTGAACCTGTTGTGTGAGATTGGTGCTTGAAAGGCACATTCTCTTTTGTGCACTGAAGATACATTTTTTTTTTTGAGACAGGATCCCACTCTGTTACCCAGGCTGGAGTGCAGTGGTACAATCATGGCTCACTACAGCCTCAATTTCCTGGGCTCAAGTAATCCCCTCACCTCAGCCTTCTGAGTAGCTGGGACTACAGAAGCTTGCCACCATCCCTAGCTAATTTTTTTTTTTGTAGTGATGAGGTCTCACTATGTTGCCCAGGGTGGTCTCTAGCTCCTGGGCTCAAACAATCCTCCCACCTCAGCCTCCCAAAGTGCTGGGATTATAGGCATGAGCCACCACACCCGGCCTGCAGCTACTATTATCATCCCAATTTTATAGATGAGGAGAATAAGGTTGGTAAGCTGATGGGACTGGCTAGAGGTCACATAAGTAGAGCATGAATTTGATTCCAGGTCTATCTGATCCCAAGGGAAGATATGTGCCAGCATCTAGTAAAAATGCAGATCTTGATAAGAGCATTGAATAAGGGATCATAGCCCAAAGTCCAGGCCCAAAAGTACCCTGGTGAGCAGGAAGGAAAGCCACTTGGGTCTTTGGTCCCTTTGCACAGATTTCCAGGCCGAATCAGAGCACAGAGACAAGCAAAAAAGTTCTTATTCCACACTTTTCTGTGACTTTAGCATGACAACCCCTGGGGTCATACTATAGGGTAAGAATCTATCAAAACTTGGAAAATATTTTTTGACAAACATTTAGTAAACATATATATTTTTTTTGAGTCTCACTCTATCGCCCAGGCTGGAGTGCAGTGGCACATTCACGGCCACCTCAGTCTTGACCCTCTGGGCTCAGGTAATCCTTCCACCTCAGCCTTCCAAGTAGCTGGAGTCACAGGTGTGCGCCACTACACCTAGTAATTTTTTTTTTTATTTATTGTAGAAATGAGGTCTTGCCAAGTTGCCCAGGCTGGTCCTGAACCCCTGGGCTCAGGCAATCTGCTCATCTTTGCCTCCCAAAGTGCTGGGATTACAGGCGTGAGCCACTGTGCCCAGCTAGTAAACATATTTTATGCACACTAAGCTGAAAAGTCTTGAAGTTACAGATCCTTTTGCTTTCAGAGTCCCGGCTCAGTGTCTGGCATGTAGAAGTTTATCAGAAAATGTTTGTTGAATGAATGAGTCAATAAATAGCTGGCAGCATAGTGTAAAGTAAAGCAGGAAGTCCAAACAAGTAAAATATATAATCCTCAGTTGAGGAGACAAAATTCCCAGAATACTTAAGAGTAGAAGGCAGTGTATAAATAAGGTCTTGGTGTCAAATGAAGCCTGAGTACAGGTGATCAGAGATGGGGAAATAGCCCTGTAGTCTGGAGTGATGGGAAGATGACATCTAGTTGGGTAGAAAAAGGAAGGCATTCTCGGGAACACAGTTCTAGTGAAGATGTTGTATAATACCAATATCTTGCCAGGCTCGGTGGCTCAGCCTGTAATCCTGTACCTTGGGAGGCTGAGGTGAGTGGATTGCCTGAGCCCGCGGGTTTGAGACCCACTCGGGCAACTTGGTGAGACCTCATCTCTACAATAAATCAAAAAATTAGCTGGGTGTGGTAGCACGCACCCGTAGTTCCAGCTACTTGGAAGGCTGAGGCGGAAGGATTGCCGGAGCCCAGCAGATCAAGGCTGCGGTGGCTGGGAGTGGCCACTGCACTCCAGTCTGGGTGGCGGAGTGAGACTCCAACTCAAAAAAAACCCAAATAATACCAATATCTTGATAACGGGAGAAAGAACTACCAGATTTGGAATTAGACAAGGCCAGCGTTCAAATCCCAGATCTACCTTTCATTGATGGGCAAAGTGACCTCCAATAAGAATAATATCTCAAAAGACCACTGGGAGAATGAAACTAGTTAATTATATAAAAAACCCAGTCCAGTGCCTCACACATAATAGGTGTTCCATAAAGGTTTTTTTGCTTCTCATGTGCGAAGCCCAAAAGTCCTCACCCCAGCAATGGCTACGGGCAACACTGAAGAAAGAGTGTGGGCTGGAGCACTGGGAGAGATTTGTGGGGCTCAGCTCCAGGAAGTAGCCCGGGATGGAGGTCATGTGGGATGGAAGAAAGCCATGGGCGCTTCAGGGCCAGGCTGAGCTCTTTGGACTATACAGCCCCCACAGCCATTTTAGATGACTGGTCTTGAGGATTTTGTCCTTCCTGGAATGGCTGCCTGAAGTCAGGCTGGAGAGAAGGAAGACTGTAGACAGGACAGAGGAAGGAAGTTTTTCTCCAAGCCACTGAAATCCTCCACACCTGAAGCTGATTGGAGAATGATGAGGAAAGGAGGTCCTCAAATAGTATGCAGGACGTCCTCAGATCCACAGGACGGCTAAAACCGGATGGGGCAGCAGGGCCGAGGAGTAGCCTCCATTGCTGCCGTTTGACATTGCCTCAGCCTCTGCCAGTCAGTCCCACAACCTCACTGGTCACCAAGGCAAGCCCAGGGCCTGAGACACGCAAAGCCCTCTCCTCCGCGAGAGCTTGGTCTCCCTCCCTTGGTTTCTTGCCCTTTGATTCTTCACTTCTCTTTGTTTCTGTTTCAGTCTCTATTTCAGCTTTTCTGTCTCTGTTTCAATTGTCCTCTCTGTCTCTCTTTGTTTCTATCTAAATTGTCTATGGTTCTTTCTCCATTTTACTCACATTTCTCTGAATAACAAGCCACAGCTCCCTGGGAAACTTTCTTTGCATTAGTAAAATCCAAAACAAAGCAAAACCAAAACAAAAACACCTAATAAGCCTGGCTTATCCACAAAAGTATACCAATCTAAATGCCTGTAACAATTTAGATTCATACCTGTATTCCATAAACAAAAATATCTTAGATGGATTAAAGAGTTAAATATATAAAAGCCAAATCACAGAAAAACTAGCAGGGAATTGAATTTACTATTTATCAGATCTTTGAAGAAATGGTAACTTTTTTTTTTTGAGTTGGAGTCTCACTCTGTCGCCCAGACTAGAGTGCAGTGGCCACTCTCGGCCACCACAGCCTCGACCTGCTGGGCTCTGGTGATCCTTCCACCTCAGCCTTCCAAGTAGTTGGAACTACAGGCGTGCGCTACCATGCCCGGCTGATTTTTTGATTTATTGTAGAGATGAGGTCTCACCAAGTTGCCCAGGCGGGTCTCGAACCCACGGGTTCAGGCAATTCGCTCACCTCGGGCTCCCAAAGTGCTGGGATTACAGGCTGAGCCACCGAGCCCGGCCAAGAAATGGTAACTTTTAAAGCACTGAATCAAAAGAAGAAGTCATGAAGGAAAAGATGAACAGATTTTATTACATAAAAATGTGAGCCCGGCTGGTTGGCTCAGCCTGTAATCCTGTGCCTTTGGGATGCTGAGGTGAGTGGATTGCCTGAGCCCGTGGGTTCAAGACCCACCTGGGCAGCGAGACCTCACCTCTACAATAAATAAAAAAATCAGCCGGGCATGGTATCGCATGCCTGTAATTCCGGCTACTCGGAAGGCTGAGGCGGAAGGATCGCTGGAGCCCAGCAGGTCGAGGCTGCGGTGGCCGGGAGCGGCCACTGTGCTCCAGTCTGGGTGACAGAGTGAGACTCCAACTCAAAAAAAAAATGTGAAGCTTCAGAGCTGGGTGCGGTGGTGCATGCCTGTAATCCTAGCTCCTGGGGTGTGGAGGTGGGGAGTAAAGTGGTGGGGTGGGAGTGGTATGGAGGTGGGGGCTGAGGCTGGAGGATCCCTTGAGCCCAGGAATTCAAGGCCAGCCTCAGCAACATAGAGCATGCCTCTTAAAAAAAAGTTGGTTTTTAAGCCGGGCTCGGTGGCTCAGCCTGTAATCCCGCGCCTTTGGGAGGCTGAGGTGAGTGGATTGCCTGAGCCCGCGGGTTCGAGACCCGCCTGGGCAGGCGAGACCTCATCTCTACAATAAATAAAAAAAATTAGCCGGGTGTGGTAGCGCGCGCCTGTAGTTCCAGCTACTCGGAAGGCTGAGGCGGAAGGATCGCCGGAGCCCAGCAGGTCGACGCTGTGGTGGCCGGGAGCGGCCACTGCACTCCAGTCTGGGTGACCGAGTGAGACTCCAACTCAAAAAAAAAAAAAAGTTGGTTTTTAAAAAAATTTTTTAAAGTTATGGGGCAAAAAAAAAAAGAAGTTTCTATACAAAGAAAAGTAACAAGATTGAAATTGAAAAAAAATAGACCAGGAAAAAAGTTTGCAGCATTCAAAGAATGAATGATTAAATTATATGAAGTCTACAACCATACCACCCTGAATGTACCCAATCTCATCTAAATTATATAAAGTTTGTATCATAAAAAGAAAATTAAAGCTTGAATAAACATATCGTTCACCCTGAAATATAGGTCAACACAAGGAAAAACGCTTAGCTTCTTCTTTTTAGCCATGTGCAAACTAAAACATTAACAGGAACCATTATCCTGCCATTTTCCTAGCAGAAATTAAAACAGCGATAATGTCCAATGCTTGTGGCTGGTAAATTTGCACAACACTTTTGGAATGGTATTTGGCAATAATTATTAAGAAACTTTAAACTGTTTGTACCTTTGTCCCTTACTTTCATTCCAAGAGATTTACCCTAAGGCAGC
Organism: Cephalopachus bancanus; assembly: GCA_027257055.1. Lineage (NCBI taxonomy): Eukaryota > Metazoa > Chordata > Mammalia > Primates > Tarsiidae > Cephalopachus > Cephalopachus bancanus. The sequence goes on along the minus strand of JAPVLO010000289.1, from coordinate 2,942,899 downwards.
AGATTTTAAACCATGCTTCTTGAAATCCTAGAAGTGCTACAGAATTGTGTTTGGAACCAGGGCTTGGGGCTACAAGCAAGAAAACTTACCCTGAGCGTCTTTAGCAAACAGGCCACGTCTTGGGAAACCTTGGAGGTTCACCAAATCAATGGCAAGCTATGGAACCAGGTTCTGAAAGCAGGCAGGAAACGAGAGCATTCCAGAGGGGTAGGCACCTGGAACCACACCACAGGTCACAGAGCAAGAACAGTCAAGTGCACACCGCAGCCCTGCTGCTGAGAGGAAAATGACCTCCCACCATCCCCACCCTGTCACAAGCTCGTGCTGCAAAGACTTAGGAAAGAATGTCTGACTGAGTGAGCCTAAATCGCATGCATCAGGTTCTGCAAGGAGGTAGGAGGAGAGGGTGGAGAAACTGGGTCTTTGACTTCCTAATGGGAGATGCGAACTACCTTCCAAGTGTACACACTTATGGGGAACCCCCAAGTGGAAGGCTTTGTGTGTCCCAGGCCCTGGGCTTGCCTTGGTGACCAATGAGGCTGTGAGACTGTCTGACAGCTGAAAAGGAGAAAATATTATCTACTGCTGGGTGATATTCCTGACCACATCAAGCTCTAAGCCCTCCACCCACACCAAGCGACACACTGTCACCAGCTTTTCCACATGGGCTTCCAGGCAAGATTTTGTAGGAAGGAACACGTTTGAGAAGCCCTTGTAAGAGCACCAGGAGGGCTGGCTTAATACACAGTACCAGCTCTTTTTCTTTCTTGCTGACTCCAAATAAAGAGATTAGAGCAATTCTTGTTTTTCTAGCCACCCTTATAAGAAGAGGTAACCATGAAATGCAATTCTAGTCAAATGGGATGTAAGTTTATGTCTGCTGAAGGTGATTTGGGGAGAATAAAAGCAAAAAGGCAGATCTGACTGGCATCGTCTCCTCCTCTTCTGCCTAGAATGCTAATGTTATGACTGAAATTTCTGCAACCACTTTGAGAACATAAACATGAGAAAAAGTCCAGGAGAACCAAAGCCAACAGTCATCCACCTCTGAATATCATGTTATATGAAAAAAAAAAACCCTTATTTTAAAAACCATTTGAAAAGCTTTATTTTCTTGCAGCTAAAAGCATTACTCAATAATACATCCTTAAGAAAAAAATCCAAAAGAAGTAAAAATACAAATTGATAAGTATATTATTATGTAATTTTCAAAACAGATTTTAAAAAGAACTCAATCAAAATGTCTATAGGAGATTGCTCAAATCAATTGTAGTCTATGCATTGGATGAACTATTATGCCTATTAAGCTGGATTCTTTTTTTTGTTTTTGAGTCAGGATCTCACTTTGTCACCCAGGATAGACTGCAGTGGAAAGCGCATGGCTACCACAACCTTGACCTGCTGGGCTCAGGTGATCCTTCCGCCTCTGCCTTCCAAGTAGCTGGAACTGCTGTTAGAGAAGGGAGTTTGTGGATGACATTTCTTTTGAAGAATTCATTATTGTTTTTATATTAAATAACAATTTTATGACTCCTGGGGTAAAGCCTTAAGCATATGCATACTATTGACCTCGCAATACTAAATACTATTTCCAAGAATTTATTTTAAGAATATAATCAAAGAAAATGCATAAAAATGTAAGTTCTTCCTTTTTTTCCCTTTTTAAATTTAAATAGTGATGGGGTCTCACCATGTTTCCCAGGCTGGTCTTGAACTCCTGGTCTCAAGAGACCTTCTCATGTCAGCCTCCCAAAATGCTGGGATTACAGGCGTGAACCACTGCACCCAGTCAGTTCTTGAACACTTATTATAACCTTGTTGTAGTAGGAAAAAATGGAAATCACTTAAATGCCAAGCAACGGAGTATTGGTTAAATAAATTATGATATATCCACAGAATGGGATACCGTATAACATTAAAAGAATATTGGTTGTACAGAAATGCTCATGGTTACTGCTAAGCAAAAACACACAACCCTACAAAATATTAACTACAGTATGATGCCCATTTTTGGTACGGAGAACAATGTATGCTATTACAGGCAGAAAAATACTGGAAAGCCAGATATTAACGTGTTCACAGTGGTTGTTCTTGGGTTGGGAGGCAGGGATGATTAGAAGAAATTTTTGTATTTTTCCTTTATACTATTCTGCTTTTTGTGTATGTGTTTTTCTGCCTTGAATATCTTATTTCCGTAAAAAAGGAGGTGGGAAGAGGAGAGGTTTTCCCCTTACTTTTATTTTTTTTTAGTTGGGGTCTCACTCTGTCACCCAGGCTGAAGTGCAGTGGCACGATCATGGCTCAATGCAGCCTCAAACTCCAGGCAATCCTTAGACTCAGCCTCCAGAGTACCTGGGACTACAAAATCACGTCACCATGCCTGGCTGAACGCCCAGCTGGTATTTTGATTTTTTGAAGAGCAGTCCTGCTGTGTTGTCCAGGCTGTTCTCCACCTCCAGGGTTCAAGCAATCCTCCTGCCTCGACCTCCAAGAGTGCAGGGATTACAGGTATGAGCCACCGAGTCTGGCTTGTGTGTGTGTGTGTGTGTGTGTGTGTGTGTGTGTGTGTGTGTGTGTGTGTGTGTCTACCTTGACTATCTTATTATATAATGAAAGGAGGTGGGAAGAGGAGGGTTTTTCTTCCCTACCTTTTTTTTTTTTTAAATAAAAAACACACTGACTGCCTGTGTGTCTAGGACACCATTGCCACAATTCCCAATCTCTCCCAATCCCCGTGCTTGGGAAAACCAGGAGAACTGAGCCAAAGGCTTTTGCTCTGGGAGCAAAGTGCACAGGTGACAGCCAGGAGAGAGGGCCAGAGGGTAGACGAGGTTGGACGGATCCGGAGAAGGGCAGGCGGGCGTGCGATCCGGCCCCAGCAGACACTCCTGTCGCTGACTGAGCTGCCACTGCAGCCCTACCTTGCCGGCCGGGGGCGACGCACTTGCCTGGAAGAGCACTGAGCGGGCACCGGCCGGGGCATCGGGCGGGCACCCGGGGCCGTGGGCGCTGCCGAGGGCTCCGGCAGGCTGTGATCGCTGAGCCGGGTAGCTCCACGCCAGGGAAGAGCCACGCCAGCCGGGCGGAAGCGGCTCTGCGGGAGCCTCCGCCCGCCCGCCCGGCCTGCTGGGGGCGGCGAGGAGCGCCCGGAGCCCGCGTGCCGCCGCCGCAGACCAGCCGGGGAGGAGCTGGCGGCCCGCCCGCGAGGCCCGCTGGCCGGGGAGCGATGCCAGGGTAATCAGGGCAGGCGGGGATCATGTGCTTCGCGCTCGGGAGCCCTTGGCATGCCTCGCGGGACTCGGCTCCCCCCTCCATCTCCACCCAGGGGGCTTATTTTAAAAAGACAGGGACACAAAAAATGATGACGACCCCAAGGGAGTATGAAATGGGGAGTCAGAAGAGCTAGGTGTGACTCTCAACCCATGTGACCTTGAGCAGGTCATCTTGCTGCTTCATGCCTCCGTTTCCCCATCTGTGACATGGATACAGGGATATTTATCTCAGTAGGTAGTTATGAGCCTTATCAGTGAAGTTAAGCATCATATAAGAGGCCGGGCTCGGTGACTCAGCCTGAAATCCCAGCACTTTGGGAGGCCGAGGAGAGTGGATTGCCTGAGCCCGCGGGTTCGAGACCAGCCTGGGCAATTTGGCGAGACCCCTCATCTCTACGATAAATTAAAAACTAGCCGGAGCCGGGCTCGGTGGCTCAGCCTGTAATCCCTTGCCTCTGGGAGGCTGAGGCGAGTGGATTGCCTGAGCCCGCGGGTTCGAGACCCGCCTGGGCAGCGAGACCTCATCTCTACAATAAATCAAAAAATTAGCCGGGCGTGGTAGCGTGCGCCTGTAATTCCGGCTACAGGGAAGGCTGAGGCAGAAGGATCGCCGGAGCCCAGCGGGTCGAGGCTGCGGTGGCCGGGAGCGGCCCCTGCACTCCAGTCTGGGCGACAGAGTGAGACTCCAAGTCAAAAAAAAAAAAAACTAGCCGGGCGTGGTAGCACGTGCCTGTAGTTCTGGCTACTTGGAAGGCTGAAGCGAAAGGATCGCCGGAGCCCAGATGCTGGGGTGGCCTGAGTGTGCCACTGCACTCCAGCCTGAGAGACAGAGTAAGATTCCAAGTTTTTTTTGTTTGTTTGTTTTTTGAGTTGGAGTCTCACTCTGTCGCCCAGACTGGAGTGCAGTGGCCGCTCCCGGCCACCGCAGCCTCGACCTGCTGGGCTCCGGCGATCCTTCCGCCTCAGTCTTCCAAGTAGCTGGAACTACAGGCGTGCGCTACCACGCCCAGCTAATTGTTTTTGATTTATTGTAGAGATGAGGTCTCGCCAAGTTGCCCAGGCGGGTCTCGAACCCGTGGGCTCAGGCAATCCTCTCACCTCAGCCTCCCAAAGCGCTGGGATTACAGGCTGGGCCACCGAGCCCCGCGAGATTCCAATTAAAAAATAATTATATAAGAAAGAATATGTGAGGGGCTGGGCCTGGTGGCTCATACCTGTAGTCCCAGCACTTTGGGGGGCCAAGGTGGAAAGATTGCTTGAGGTCAGGAGTTCGAGATTAGCCTGGGCAAGACAGTGAGACACTCATTTCTATTAATTTAGTTTAATTTAATTTTTGAGTTGGAGTCTCACACTGTCACCCAACTTGGATTGCAGTGGCATGCTTACGGCCACTGCAGCCTCGACCTGCTGGGTTCAGGTGATCCTTCTGCCTCAGCCTTCCAAGTAGCTGGAACTACAGGCACGTGCCACCATGCCCAGCTAATTTTTTTATTTATTGTAGAGATGAGGTCTCACCAAGTTGCCCAGGCTGGTTTCAAACCTGTAGGCTCAGGCAATCCTCTCACCTCGTCCCCCCGAAGTGTTGGGATTATAGCTGTGAGCCACAACGCCTGGCCTTATTTATTTTCTGATTTGATTTTATTTTATTTTTTTGAATTGGAGTCTCAGTCTGTTGCCCAGGCTAGAGTGCAGTGACACAATCACGGCTTACCACATCCTCGACCTCCTGGGCTCAGGTGATCCTTCCACTTTCGCCTCTTGGGACTATAGCCACATGCCACCACGCCCATTTATTTTGTTTTAATTTTTGTAGAGACAAGGTCTCACTATATTGCCTCAAAAATTCTGGGCTCAAGCAGTCCTCTTGCCTCAGCCTCCCAAAGTGCTAGGATTATAAGCATAAGCCACTGCACCTGGCCACCCATCTCTACTTCAAACAGGAAGGAAGGAAGGAAGGGAGGAAAAAAGACAAGACGTGAAAAGTGCTTTGTAAATTGTGAAAGACTAAGCTAGTGTCAGTCTCTCACCAAATGTGTACTTTTCGGGACTTAATGGTTCTCTAATTTTGAATGTCATTTAGATATACAGGTATTTCACAATGCTCCACTTTAGCTTAAAATGGAAATCTATGGCCAGTGACACCTTAGAAATTGGAAGGAAGTCAGGTCCCAAGCAAAGGAGAGCACATACTTGTAAATATAAAAGTCAATATAATTTCTGACATTAAATTTTGAATGTAGCTCTGAGTTTCACAGCCGACAACGTATGAAAGGAACCATGATCAGGTACTGTGCTCATTATTGGAAAAGATTTTTAAAATGTGTTGGCCGGGTGCAGTGGCTCAAGCCTGTAATCCCAGCACTTTGGGAGGCCAAGGTGAGGGGATTGCTTAAACTCAGGGGTTCAAGACCAGCCTGGGCAACTTGGTGAGACCTCATCTCTACAGTAAATCAAAAAATAAGCCAGATATGGTAGTGCGAGTCTGTAGTTCCAGCTACTTGGAAGGCTGAGATGGAAGGATCACCTGAGTCCAGCAGGTCGAGGCTGTGGTGGCCAGGAGCGTGCCACTGTGCTCCAGCCTGGGCATAGAGTGAGACTCCAATTCAAAAACAAAGCAAAACAAAAAACTTTTAGAGTGGGATTCCAGCTTAAAAAAAAAAAAAAAGGTGGTATATATACACAATGGATTATTATGCAGCCATAAAGAAGGACAAACATATGGACTTTGCAGCAACTTGGATGGATTTAGAGTCTATCATACTCAGTGATCTGTCACAGAAACAAAGAACAGAGTACCACATGTTCTCAGTCATAAGTGGACCCTGAACAATTACCATAATACTGTAAGAAAGGGATTGGCAGTATTGGGACACTGCCAGGGGAGGGTGGGGGGGAGGACATCCATCAATGAGGGTACCCAAACTTTCCTGCACAATGACCACTTATGTACCTAATCCTGAATTATACCCCACATCTTTAAAGTAGGACATTTTGGCCGGGCTCAGTGACTCAGCCTGTAATCCCAGCACTTTAGGAGGCTGAGGTGAGTGGATTGCCTGAGCCCGCGGGTTCGAGACCCACCCGGGAAACTTAGTGAGACCTCATCGCTACAATAAATAAAAAATTGGCTGGGCATGGTAGCATACTCCTGTAGTTCCAGCTACTTGGAAAGCTGAGGTGAAAGGATCGCTGAAGCCCAGCAGGTCAAGGCTGCAGTGGCTGGGAGCGTGCCACTACACTCCAGTCTGGGCCACGGAGTGAGACTCCAACTCAAAAAATAAAATAAATAAAATAAAGTAGGACATTTTATATCTTTACTTTTTCTCCTTGAACTTGCATTTTCATTCCACTACCCCCACAGAATTTTATTCTTTTTTTTTTTTTTTTTTTGAGTTGGAGTCTCACTCTCACTCAGACTGGAGTGCAGTGGCTGCTCCCGGCCACTGCAGCCTCGACCTGCTGGGCTCTGGTGATCCTTGCGCCTCAGCCTTCCAAGTAGCTGGAACTATAGGTGCACGCTACCACACCCGACTAATTTTTTTGATTTATTGTAGAGATGAGGTCTCACCAAGTTGCCCAGGCGGGTCTAGAACCCTCAGGCTCAGGCAATCCACTCACCTCGGCCTCCCAAAGTGCTGGGATTACAGGCTGAGCCACCGAGCCTGGTCAGAATTTTATTCTTTTTTTTTTAATTTTTTTTTTTTCTTTTGAGTTGGAGTCTCACTCTGTCACTCAGACTGGAGTGCAGTGGCTGCTCCCGGCCACTGCAGCCTCGACCTGCTGGGCTCCGGCAATCCTTCCGCCTCAGCCTTCCAAGTAGCCGGAACTACTGGCGTGCGCTACCACGCCCAGCTAGTTTTTTGATTGATTGTAGAGACGAGGTCTCGCCAAGTTGCCTGGGCAGGTCTCGAACCCGCAGGCTCAGGCAGTCCACTTGCCTTGGCCTCCCAAAGTACTGGGATTACAGGCTGAACACCGAGCCCGGCCCAGAATTTTATTCTAACATAATATTTTTATACTGGAAAGTCTTTTATTTATTCCCCTGTTGAAGTGCAACAAATATATGTTTGTAAATAAAAGTTTTGCAATTAGTTTTTAAAAAAGATTAATATAGAGAAGGCTAAGCAAATTAAGTGTCCTCAGGGAAGGTGGGGTATTCTCTAGCTCCTCATTGCCCAAGTATCCATGGCTTACATATGTTTTGCTGTGTTATATGCCAGGTGTACTTTCAGTAACTGAATGGTTTTTTTCTCTAAAACAATCAATCAAAAAATATTTCCTAAGAAAAATATGTATCACTCCTTTAAGTGTTATATATTTTCCCTAATATACTTTATTAAAAAAAAATTAAAGTAGAAAATAATTACCTTCTAACCATTTACACATTTACAGTTCTTTTTTTTTTTTTTTTTTTGAGTTGGAGTGTCGCTCCGTCGCCCAGACTGGAATGCAGTGGCCGCTCCCAGCCACCGCAGCCTCGACCTGCTGGGCTCCAGCAATCCTTCTGCCTCAGCTTTCCAAGTAGCCAGAACTACTGCATGTGCTACCACACCCAGCTAATTATTGTAGAGACAAGGTCTCACCAAATTGCCAGGGCTGGTCTCAAACCCGCAGGCTGAAGTCATCCACTCACCTTGGCCTCCCAAAGTGCTGGGATTACAGGATGAGACACCGAAACCGGCCTCACCTACAGTTCTCTTATGTGGCACATAAGATGTATGAGGGTAGCTATTGCTTGTAATCCTAGCACTTTGAGAGACCGAGAGGGAGAACCACTTGAGCCCAGGAGTTCAAGACCAGCGAAGGCAACACAGCGAGATCTCGTCTCTACAAAAAAAAAAAAAATTAGCTGGGTGTGGTGGCTCATGTCTCCCAGCTACTAGGGAGGCTGAGGCAGAAGGATCGCCTGATCCCAGGAATTCGAGGCTGCAGTGAGCCATGATCATATCCCTGTACTCCAGCCTGGGTAACAGAGCAAGACTCTAACTTAAAAAAAAAAAAAAGTATGAGGGTGTAATGCATGCAGGCTGTGCATACCACATTTTGGGAGACCCTGCTCTCCTTGTCTGATGAACCCCTTTCAGAGCCCATCATGGCATGTCCACACTGACAGAGATACCAGATATCACCAGGGTCTACTCCCTTTACAGACGCTACTTGCAGAGAGAGACCCAGCAAAGGAACCAGACCCACCGAAGATGGCACATCATGGGAGGGGCAGGCTGATGCCTCTTTACCTCCAGTCTCATGCCCTTGGCACCCTTTATCCCCTCCATCTTCCTGGGTCCCTCTCCCCTTCCCCCACCATCCCAGTTGATCCCTCCATTAGGGCTTGTGCCCATGAAAGCCCAATAACATGCCCATGTCTGATTCTAGGAAAAGATAAATTGACAATCTGAGCGGCTCCCCAGAGCCACTTTGGATCCTCTCCTGGTCTCTTTCCTTAGATTTTGAACTCCAGGAGGGGAAGAGCCATGATGGGGTAGGTTGGTGTGGAAAAATAGGTATAGAGGCAGAATTGTACAGACTTCATCTTTTAAAAAAGATTTTTTTTATTTTTTTGAGTCAGGAGTCTCACTCTGTCACCCAGGCTGGAGTGCAGTGGCACGCTCACAGCTCACCACAGCCTCAACCTCCTGAGCTCAGGTGATCCCTCTGCCTCAGCCTCCCAAGTAGCGAGGACTACAGACACATGCCACTGTGCTAGCTAATTTTTTTGTTTGTAGAGATAAGATCTCGCTATGTGGCCCAGGCTGGCCTCGAACTCCTGGACTCAAGCAATCCTCCCGCCTTGGCCTCCTAAAGTGCTAGGATTGCACGGCCACCCTATAGACCTCAGCTTAACATGTAAGTGGTGAATACCCTTTGGAAAAATTGCACAGAATAAAGAGAAGTAGCCAGAGGTGTGAAAGAATTTCCAGGGCTCAGAAACACTGGCAGCCTGAAGCTTCCGGAGAGTCAGTTTGTACCCTGAAGGAAGACTCCATCAGAGAAGGCAGCTCAGGATTCCCCACCTGAGGCTGAGCCAGTTGGAGGCAGGGAGGCTGTTTTAACTGGGCTTCCAGAGTTGGAGGCAGGGAGGCTATTTTAACTGGGCTTCTACCTTTCACCATTTGTCCACCTGACAGATTCTTGCTTACATAGGTGCTAAGGTGCCATATGAGCTGGCAGAGCCCACATAGGAAAAGTTAAGGCAGTCAAGGGAATAACCTGATCCCACATAAGTCCTTGAAGGCCAACAGGGATGTGTCTTCCTCACCCAAAGATCCCAATGAGCAGTGCTGCCTTGGACCAGTGGGAACAACCTGCGAAACTCAATGTAGCTAAGTACTAACATAGATTAGATTCTGTTCGGGAGGCTGATGCAGAGACCCCACAGAGTCCAGCAGTCTTGCTGTCAACAACCAAGGTAGACAGGGAACATCCTGTTCAGCTGCCCTTGGCCTCTGCAAGGTGTTGCTGTGGGCTGAAGGAACGAGCCCTGACTTGGAAGCCAGGAGGCTGGAGTTTTTGCTCAGCCTCTGTGTGATGTCAGGCAAGTCACTTTGCCACTCTGGGGCTCAGTTTCCTCACCTACACAAGTATTTGCCTAATTCTTGTCCTGCTGCAATAATTAGGAAATTTAGGTTCTGAGGTCAGACAGACTTGGTTGCTAGCCCAGCTCTTCCCAAAGGAACTCAGAGTTCAGCTGAGGACACAGATACATACACAAAGATTTACCGTAGAGACTGGCACAAAAGCAACGATCTCGTTTCTTGCTCAAGCCGGCAGAGACAGTGAGTGGCAGAGCGAGGATTAGAATGCAGAGCCCAGACTTTAATGCAGAGACACATCAAACATATCAATTACTGAAATGGCTAATCATAAAGGTGGCAGCAGCCACGATGGAAGAGGAGAGGATGCTGCTGTGGGAATGCACACCAGGTCATAACATGATATAGAAACTTTGGTAAAGATTTTGGACATTTCTCAAAGAGTAGTAGGAAATCATCTAAGCAAAAGAGTGATAATAAGAGTCTGCTAAAAACCCAAATCGTTGGTGGAAGGAGGAACACACACAAAAAGAGTCTGCTGCCATGGAGACCAAATTGAAAGGCTGCAAGAGTGAGGGCATGGGGGCCTGTTAGGTGGCTTCTGCAATAATCCAGACAAGTGATGGCAATGACGTGGGTTAGGGCAGTGGGGAGACCAGACCCAGGGGTGGGGGGGTGGGACCATCAGGACTTGAAGATGGATTGAATCTGAAACAAAAAAGGGAGAAGTCATGTTAAAGGCAACTCCTATGTTACTGAATGAGAAGCAAGGTGAATGATGGTGCCATTTACTGAGATCGGGTTACTAGAAGAGGCACTGCTTTTGGGTTGGGAAGGAGCTCTGTAGTTCAACTTTGGACACGTTGGTTTTTTTTAGCTGTGGCGGTTGTGTTTTGGCTTGTTCTGGTCTGGACAGACTGAATTTGCTGTGGAATTGAGAAAGTAGGTGGATACAGGAGTTCCTTGATCAAAGAGAGGTTTGGGCAGCAGAGTCAACCCATGTGGTACTTGAACCACAGTGGACAGAGAGAGGCAGCCTGCCAGCCTGAAGTCCAGGCTTTGGAATGGCAGTCATTGGTTTTGGATCCCTCTTCATCACAAGCTGTGTGACCTTGGGCAAGTTGCTTAATCACCCTAAGCATAAGACTCCCCATTTGTAAAATATAAATCCTGATTCCTACCCCACTGAATTCTTGTGAGAATGATACTATATTACGATGAGTAGTTCAAAAGGCTCTCATCTATTATACGGAGACCCTCATCTACTCTGTGTGTGTGTGTGTGTGTGTGTGTGTGTGTGTGTGTGTGTGTGTGTGTGTGTTTAGTTGGAGTCTCACTCTCACTTTGTTGCCCAAGCTGTAGTGCAGTGGCATGATCATAACTCACTGCAGCCTCAACCTTCTGGGCTTGGATGAGCCTTCTGCCTCAGCCTGCTGAGTAGCTAGTAGGACTACAGGCATGCACCACCACACTCAGCTAATTTTTTGTTTGTTTTGAGTTGAAGTCTCACTCTGTCGCCTAGACTGGAGTGCAGCGGCACACTCCTGGCCACCGCAGCCTCGACCTGCTGGGCTCCGGCAATCCTTCACCTCAACCTTCCAAGTAGCTGGAACTACAGGCGCACGCTACCACACCCAGCTAATTTTTTTTGACTTACTGTAGAGATGAGGTCTCGCCAAGTTGGCCAGGCGGGTCTCAAACACGTGGGCTCAGGCAGTTCACTCACCTCGGCTCCCAAAGCGTGGGACTACAGGCTGAGCCACCGAGCCCAGCCAGCTAATTTTTTTTTTTTGTATGTTGATCAGGCTGGTCTCAAACTCCTGCCCTCAAGTGATCCTTCCACCATGGCCTTCCAAAGTGGTGGGATTATAGGCATGAGCCATTGCACCTGGTCTAATTATTGTGATTCTATGTATTATAGCATCTGGCATACAGTTGAGCATTCATTCCGTGTTTGTCCTCCTACCTCCTTCTCATCGTTCCTCCAGCCACCCCTGGTCCATCTGCACACATTTTAGGTGCACGGGCTTTACTTGGGGACTGTTCATAGAGGAACTAGAGCTCTCTAAGTTCGGATTCCTCACGGCACTTTCAGACCTGCCCTCTCTACAGCCATTCACTCTCCCCCTTCATTCAATCAGCGCAGCAGATAGATAACATAGGACATTGTCGTGTTATTCTCACATACCAGCTCTTCTCACAGAGGCTCCAGGCCATATGCTCACAGCATCAGCTGCGTTTCCATGACGACCAGCCCAGCATAACTAGATGTTTCAGCAGAGGGGAGCCGTGACACCCGCTCTCCACAGAATGTAGCTGACTAGCTATTATTATCTTCTCTGCACTGACCTAAGGACTCAAGCAGGCTGGACATGGCCCTGAGGGGTGGGGAATTTTGTGTTCGCATAAATAGGAGACTGAATTTGGGAATGCACTTGGCTGTACATTGCAGCAGTTAACTCATCTGCTGTGCTAAGTTTACAGAACTATAAAAACAAAAATTCTGTTCTAAATGCCACAACAGAAGGTACCTATCACTATGTGAGCAATGTGAGGGTTCATACCCAATCCTTCCTAAGAGGGCCATAGAAGATTCATTTTAACAACAGCTTTGGTATTTTGTCTGAATTTTTTTTTTTTTAATCAAAGTCTCACTCTGTTGCACAGGCTGGAGTGCAGTGCCATGCTCACTGCTACCGCAGCCTTGAGCTGCTGGGTTCAGGTGATCCTTCCACCTCAGCCTTCCAAGTAACTGGGACTACAGGCATGCACCACCATGCCCAACTAATTTTTTTAATATATATTGTGGAGATGAGGTCTTGCTGTATTGACAAGTCTGGCTCGAATCCCTGGGCTCAGACAATCCTCTTGTGTCAGCCTCCCAAAGAGCTGGGATTACACGTGTGGGCCACTGAGTCCGGCAATATTTTGACTTTTTTTTTTTTTTTTTGAGTTGGAGTCTCATTGTGTCACACAGGCTGGAGGGCAGTGGCACGTTCCCAACCACCACAGCCTCAACCTGCTGGGCTCAGGTAATCCTTTCACTTCAGCCTTCCAAGTTGCTGGAACTACAGGCACATGCACCATGCCCGGCTAATTTTTTTGATTTATTGTAGAGGTGAGGTCTCAACAAACTGCCCGGGCTGGTCTCAAGCCCACAGTCTCAGGCAATCTTCTCGGCCTCTCAAAGTGCTGGGATTATAGGTGTGAGCCACTGCACCCGCTTTTAACTATTTTATACAAGGGAAACAGGAGGCCAAGGCAGGAGGATTATTGAAACCAGGAGTTCAAGACCGCCCTGGGCAATATAGTGAAACCCTATATTAATTAGAGTACTTTCAGCTGCAAGTAACAGGAAACCCAACTAAAGCAACTTAAATAATTAGGGCAGCTAATATCTCATGCTCCAGAAAATCTGAAGTAAGCCATTCCGGGGTTGGTTAACTCAGTGGCTCAGGAATATCAGCAGGACCCAAACATTTTCTAATTTTCTGCTTTTTTGACCTAGTCATACCTGCAATGTCTTCTCTCACAGTTAAGAAATGGCCAAGTCAGGCATGGTGGCTCACGCCTGTAATTCCAGCACTTTGGGAGGTGGAGGCGAGAGAATTGCCTGAGTTCACAGATTTAAGACCAGCCTGGGCAACACGGTGAGACCTCATCTCTACAATAAATCAAAAAATTAATCGGGCATGATGGCACATGCCTGTAGTTCCTGCTACTTGGAAGGCTGAGGTGGAAGGATTGCTTAAGCCCAGCACCTAAACCCTTGAGCATGCCACTGTGCTACAGCCTGGGTAACAGAGTGAGACTCTGACTCAAAGAAGGAAGGAAGGAAGGAAGGAAGGAAGGAAATAAGGAAGGAAGGCAGAAAAAGGACCAAAGCATTTTCAAGTATCCCAAGCAGATATTTTCTCTCCAAAGAAGAAGGGCATTTGCTCCTAGGCATCCCTTGTTAGTAGTGAGGAAAATCTCTCCCATCCCTCCACCTCCAGACTCCCTTGCAGGTCCCATGGGCCACGATTAGGGCAGTGTCTTGTCTCCTTCATGGATTCAGGGTCAGGGATTTGGATTTTATCCTAAGGGAAAGGGAGAGCCATTAAAGGATTTTCGACAGGTGATAGACTCAGACTTCCATTTCCGACAGATCACTTAGAGAGAAATATGGTGGATGGGAGAGGGGAAGGAAAGGATGAGAGGCAGGGAGCCCTGTTAGCAAATTGTTGTGAAATCCATGTGAGATACAAGGAGATCTGCACTAAGGTCGTGATGATGGGCATTGGGGGTGGGAATTAGGAGAGACAGAGAGAATCTGAGGTGTTGTCATTGGCATTAGCTGCAGAGATTAATTAGCTGGAAGTCTACTTGGAGTTCTTGTGTGTGTCTGAGTGAAAGTACCTTGCCACCACTCAACTGAAGAACATCACAGGAGCAGATTTGAAGGAGCTGGTCGTGAGTTCAATTGTGTAAATGCTGCGTATGGGGACCATGGTGCATCCGGGTGGCAGGACAATATAAAGCCTGGAAACTCAGGGAAGACATATGGAGCTGGGAGCTGTCAGCCTGTGAGGGCTTGGTTAAAGCCAAAGGAATGAATGAGGACACCCAGAGCAAGGAGGGAAGGGTACCAAGGAGAGAACCCTGCTCGAGCAGCGTTTAAGGAGTAGGCCATGGATGAGATTTCAGAGAAAGCAGAGAGAAAGAACCAGGAGAGGGTGGGGTTACAGAAGTCAAAGGACGAGGATTTCCAAAAAGAGTGGACCAGAGTGTTTGTACTGCAGTGGGGCAAGGAAGAGAGAGGACTGGCTCAGCTTTCGTGAGCGATGAGAACCGTTGAGGTAAGAGTGAATGTAGAAAATGCCGAGAACTCTTTCTAGAGGTCTGACTGTGAAGGAGAGTAGAGGGATAATGCAATAACTGAGGCAAGTAAGGAAGGATTTTATAATGTGGAATGGAACTTGGATATATTTGTAGACTGAAGGATGGAACCCAGAGCCAGGGAGATGTTATAGTCACACTACCTTACCCAGACGTAGGCCAGTTTTGAAGGAAACTTCCAAAAGTTCTCTCCTCCCCTAAACCGCTCCTGATGATCCTTAGGGCTGCCTCCTCAAGAGAGCGTCCCTCAGCCTCTTCTCTTTTGATGACATGTTTGTCCACATGCCCTTATCATTACCTTTTTTTTTTTTTTTTTTTTTAAGTTGGAGTCTCACTCTGTTGTCCAGGCTGGAGTGTAGTAGCACAATCCTGGCTAAGCCTGCTGGACTCAGGTGATCCTTCCACCTCAGCCTTCCAAAGAGCTGGAACTTCAGGTGCATGCCACCATGCCTGGCTCATTTTTTGATGTATTGTAGAGATAAGGTCTCGCCAAGTTGCCCAGGCTGGTCTCGAACCCCTGGACTCAGTTAATCCTCTTGCCTCAGCCTCCCAAATTGCTGGGATTATAGGGATGAGCCACCATGCCCAGCCCTTTATTATTTTTGAAGATTTAAGGGACTCAATCCTAGTCTCCACTTAGTGCTGGCTTTCTGGAAATTATTAAAAATATTGGTTGTCTCCCGGATTACCTTATTAGTGCCCCAGGGTGATAATTTCCTGGAAATGACTCAGGCACAGTTGAACTGACTAGCAGAGAGCCATTTACACTTGGCATCTGCCTTTCAGATCTTTCCTGCCTCCTTTGGGGCCAGCCCAATTGTCCCCAGGCCAGGCTCTCAGGAGCTACACCCTTATTGTCCCTACTTCCTTAGGACTCAGAGCACCCTTCACCAGGCCAGTCATTCATTGTCCATCTCTTGATGGCACAATTGTGACAAGGAGCAAAGACGAAGGGATGCACTGTGGGAAGGTCAAGGGTGTGTAACCGGGAGGAAATGCAGGAAAAGCTGTCGCCACTGCACGGATCCCAACATACAGCCCTGGGACATGCAACCCTTGTCCACATAACCCCAGTGGGACACATATTGGAATATGTTTTCTATAGGGAGACTTTCTTTTTCTCTTTCTTTCTTTTTTAAAAAATATTATTCAGCTTTACCTTCTTTCGTTCTCTTTCTTTCTTTTCTTTCCTCCCTCCCCCAACCTTTGGTGTTTTTTTTTTTTTTCTGAGTCAGAGTCTCATTCTGTCACCCAGGCTGGAACACACAGTGGCCATGATCATGGTTCACTGTAGCCTCCACCTCGTGACTCAGGTGATCCTTCTGCCTCAACCTCCCAAGTAGCTGGGACTATAGGTGCATGCTACCACACCCAGCTAATTAAAAACTTTTTCTTTTTGTAGAGATGAGGTTTCACCATGTTGCCCAGGCTGGTCTCAAACTCCTGAGCTCAAACAATCCTTCTGCTTCAGTCTCTCAAAGTACTGGGATTACAGGCATGAACCACTGCACCCAGCTGGAAATTTTCTTTATGGAAACTGCCTCACTCCTAGAGTGTACCCCTAGAAGTCACATTTCTGCTGCATTTCTCTTTTCCTCATCCCCATTGTTAGCTAGGTGGTCAAAGGTAAAAATTCTGGCCCAAGAGTCTTTTACACTGCAGAACTCCAGCTCCCACCACCATGTCTAGTGCACGGTAGGCACTTGTAAATTTTTTTTTTTTTGAGTTAGAGTCTCACTCCGCTGCCCAGGCTGGAGTGCAGTGACAGGCACACTCACGGCCACTGCAGCTTCGATCTGCTGGGCTCCGGCGTTCGGTTCGCCTCAGCCTTCCAAGTAGCCAGAACTACAGGTGTGTGCCACCATGCCTGGCAGATTTTTGATTTATTGTAGAGATGAGGTCTCGCCAAGTTGCCTGGACTGGTCTTGAAGCTGCAGGATCAGGCAATCCACTCGTCTCAGCTTCCCAAAGTGCTGGGATGACAGGCTGAGCCACCGAGACCAGCCTGTAAATATTTCTTGAATAGATGTTTTATTTTTGTATTCATCACATGCTTCACAGTAATGCTCTTTCTTTATTTTCATCATTTAGCTGAGGCCTACTCATCCTTCCAAGCTGGCCCAAAACATCATCAACTCCATGAAGCTGTCAGTGATTCTCCACCTCCAGTCTGTTCTGCAGCATTCAGGGTTTAACACAGAGGTAGAACTTTGCACTCTGTGTTGCAGATATTTGCTTGCTCATCTACTATGTGGGCCAATAGAAAGACAGACAGATAGGCAGCAATTACAGCTACTGCTATAAATGTAGATATTCTGTGGCTTCTTTCACTTAGTGTAATGTTTCAAGGTTCATCCATGTAGCATGTATTAGTACTTCATTTCTTTCTTCCTTTTTTTTTTTGTAGTTGGAGTCTCACTCCATTGCCCAGGCTGGGGTGCAGTGGCATGCTTGTGGCCTCCCCAGCATCGACCTGCTGGGCTCAGGCGATCCTTCCGCCTCAGTCTTCCAAGTAGTAGGAACTACAGGAACGCACTATCGTGCCTGGCTATTTTTTATTATTATTATCGATTGTAGAGATGAGGTCTCGCCAAATTGCCCAGGCTGTTCTCAAACCTGTGGGCTCAGGCAGTCCCCTCGCCTCAGTCTCCCAAAGTGCTGGGATTACAGGCTTGAGCCACCATGCCTGGCCACTTCATTTCTTTTGATTGCCAAATCATATTCTTTTTTTTTTTTTTTTTTTGAGTTGGAGTCTCACTCTGTCGCCCAGACTGGAGTGCAGTGGCCGCTTCCGGCCACCGCAGCCTCGACCTGCTGGGCTCTGGCGATCCTTCCACCTCAGCCTTCCGAGTAGCCGGAATTACAGGCATGCGCTATCACGCCCGGCTGATTTTTTGATTTATTGTAGAGATGAGGTCTCGCTGCCCAAGCGGGTCTCGAACCCGCGGGCTCAGGCAATCCACTCACCTCAGCCTCCCAAAGGCGCGGGATTACAGGCTGAGCCACCGAGCCTGGCTTTTTTTTTTTTTTTTTTTTTTTTTTTTTTTTTGAGTTGGAGTCTCACTCTGTAGCCCAGACTGGAGTGCAGTGGCCACTCCCAGCCACCGCAGCCTCGACCTGCTGGGCTCCGGCGATCCTTCCACTTCAACCTTCCAAGTAGCTGGAACTACAGGCACGTGCTACCACGCCTGGTTAATTTTTTTGATTTATTGTAGAGATGAGGTCTCGCTGCCCAGGCAGGTCTCGAACCTGCGGGCTCAGGCAATTCACTCACCTCGGCCTCCCAAAGCGCGGGATTACAGGTTGAGCCACCGAGCCTGGCCTCCAAATCATATTCTTTTGCATGAATGTGCCACATTTTATTTCTCAATTCATCAGTTCATGGACATTTGAATTGTTTCCTTTTTTTTTTTTGGTCTATCATGAAAAAAGTTGCTATGAACATTCATGTATAAGTTTTTGTGTGAATATGTGTTTTCATTTCTTTTGGGTATGTACTTAGGGATGGGATTGCTGGGTCATATAGTGATAGTATGTTTAATTGTTTAAGAACTGCCAGACTATTTTTGAAAGCAGTAACACTAGTTTACATTCCCATCAGTAATGTGTGGGGTTCCAATTTTTCTACCTGCTTGTTAACACGTGTTTTTGCCTTTTTTATTATAACCATCCTGGTGGGTATGAAGTGAAATCTCATTGTGGTTTTGATTTGCTTTTCTCTAATGGCTAATGACATTGAGCATCTGTTCATGTGTTTATTGGTCATTTGTATATCTTCTCTGGAGAAATGTCTGTTCAAGTCCTTTGCTCATTTTTTAATAAAGTTATCCTTTAATTATTGAGTTATAAAAATTCTTTATACATTCTGGGTATAAGTTCCTCATCAGATATATGATTTGCAAATACTTCTTCTCATTCCTTTCACTTCGATGGTGATATCCTGTGAAGCACAAAAGTTTTACATTTTGATATAATCCAGTCTTTGCTCTGTGTTAGCCTGTAATCCCAGCTCTTTGGGAGGCCAAGGTGAGTGGATTGCCTGAGTCTCTGGGTCTGAGACCAGCCCGAGCAAATTGGCAAGACCTCGTCTTTACACTAAATCAAAAACTAGCCAGTCATGGTAGCGCATGCCTGTAGTTCTATCTACTTGGAAGGCTGAGGCGGAAGGATCGCCAGAGCCCAGTGGGTCAAGGCTGCAGTGACCATGAGCATGCCACTCCAGCCTGGGTGATGGAGTGAGATTTCAACTCAAAAAGGAATCCAATCTCTCTTTTTTTGGTTGCTTGTGCTTTTGGTGTTGTGTCTAGGATGGCTTTGTCTAACCTAAGGTCTTGAAGATTTATACCTGTGTCTTATTCTAAATGTTTTGTAGCTGTAGCTCTTACATTTATGTGGATGATCCATTTGGAATTAAACCTAAATTCAGGTTTAATCTTAAATTCGGTATAAATCTAATCTTTCCCCCACCTCCTTCCCATCCAAGGCTTGGGTTGGGCTCTGATTGTTAGAGCAGAAGCGGAGAAATGGACTCTAACAGTGAGACATTTCCTCTCCTCAAACGGGAAAGGCTTCTTCTTCACCATCCATGTTTCCTCTCGACAGGAAAAAGTGCAGTTTGGTGTGACGCTCTCCATTCAGTCTGTCCATGAAAAGTAGAGTGACTTACTTGGTTCGTAAATTTGGGAATAGGTTGGGTATGGTTGATTCAGTGCCCCCTTTATTATTTATTTGTTTGTCTATTTATTTATTTATTGAGTCGAAGTCTCACTGTTGCCCAGGCTGGAGGGCAGTAGCATGCTCATGGCCTCCACAGTCTCAACCTGCTGGGCTCAGGCAGTTTTCCTGCCTCAGCCTTCTGTAGCTAGAACCACAGGCATTGCCCCACCATGCCCAGCTAATTTTTTTTATTTTTGTAGAAACGAAGTCTCACCAAGTTGCCCAGGTTGGTCTCAAACCCCTGGATTCAGGCAATCCTCTTGCCTCTAAAGTAGCTAATGAAATATGTAAAATAATTGCAATAACTTGCTTGACATAAGTAACTCCATTTTGTTGAAATCCTCCATCTTAGTTGTCTGCCTGACCTAAAAGTGACCTCCCCACCCCATTGTATATGTGTAATTGCTGTAATGTTCCCATGACCACAGACCCACAGCTGCGTTCCCCTGAACTAATCATGCTGACCATTCTTGCTGGTCATTGAAAACTCCCTAGCCACAAGTCCTGTGTAATTGTATGCCTTGTTGACTGAAATCCAAGAGGCTGTTCCTTTTGTTTTTAGTTCCTTGTACCCTCACCCCCTGCTATGTAGCCCACTTACAGTTTTTGCCTTTAAAAGCTTGTTGCAAACTTCACTTAAGCATCAGGAGCTTTCTTGGCATGAGCCTACTCTTGACCCGCGCATTAATAAAGGGCTCATAATTCGGATTTGGTGTGCTGGCATGTCTCCTACTTGCACTTTGGTCAAAGCATCTCCACCTCCCAAAATGCTGGGATTACAGGCATGAGCCACCACGCCCAGTGAGTTTCTCCTTTTACATTTCTTTTCTTTTTGTTCTTGGGATAGAGCCTGCCCACAGGGAGTGGGAATTCTCTTCTGCTCCCCCTTGTTTTCAGTCTCATCTGGGCAGGGCCCCCTGTCTGCAGGCTGCTGGGGTCTGTGCTATGCCACCTCCCCCCATAGTGAGTCTGCCTAATCCTGGTTCATTAGCTCCTTATTTGACTCTCACTCTAAATTTAACCTTTATCACTGAAGAGGTGACTTTTTGCCACTATCAATCTACATTATTCTCTATCTCATTTTCTAGTTTGCTTAGAACCCAAGCAGATGACAATGGTACTCTGACTGGGCCACATCAGAGACTCTAACACACTCTTTCCTGCTTTAAGCCTAGTTCCTCTAGTACATGGGCATGGGAGGGGGAAAAGAGGGCCATCTTCCTCCAATCTTCTCCCCTGCTCAGGTAAACAGTGGAGATACTTCAGGAATCCACTGCCTAAGCAGATATCAGGCTGAGGAATAGAATTTCAGTCTCTTCTTGCAGGCGATCCTAATTTCCATAAATGATTCCTTTGGCATTCTCTACCTCCACTCCCCAGTTCTAGGTTTTGGGTAGAGAAGAAAGCACCTACTCATCATGAACAAATACTGCAGTCTCCCCAAGACCAGCTACCCTCAAGAACTCTTCCAGCCAGGTTCAGTGGCTCAGCCTGTAATCCCAGCACTTTGGGAGGCCAAGGTGAGTGGATTGCCTGAGCCTGTGGATTTGAAACCAGCCTGGGCAACTTGGTGAGACCTCATCTCTACAATAAATCAAAAATTAGCCGGGCGTGGTAGCTTATGTCTGTAACTCCGGCTACTTGGAAAGCTGAGGTGGAAGGATCACCAGAGCCTAGCACGTTGATGCTGGAGTGGCTGTGAGCGTGCCACTGCACTCCAGCCCAGGCAACAGAGTGAGATTCCAACTCAAAAAAAAAAAAAAAACCAAAAAACTCTCCTGTCTTCTCTTTTCTATATGTTAATATATTTCAGATGGTGGTGGAGTGGTGGCTGATGGCAACCAATTCTGCACCCTGTCCTTGAGTCCAGGGGAGGACTGATGGCTAGGAGGGGTTCCACCCCCAAATGTAAGCTTATCCCTTTCTCTTTAGAAGGTTAGATATTTAGTTTTTGTTTTGTTTTTTGTAGCCAAGGGTTTTAGTGTCAATTGCATGGCAACAGGAAAAGAGTCATCAACATCCTGTTAAAAGCCTCTGCTCTTGGCCATATATATATATATATATATATATATAGAGAGAGAGAGAGAGAGAGAGAGAGAGAGAGAGAGAGAAAGAAAGAGATTATATACATTGTATAAAATATACAATGCAAAGTCCCTATAGCCCTACTCCTGGGTGGAAGGGAACAGTTTTAACAATTTGATATATATTCCTCCAGACATTTTTCCAATGCATACATTAACTTTTAAAAAGGGAGAGCTCAAAATAAACTACCACACCCAAGTTCATGCAATTTTGTTACTTTCTTTTTTTACTAACAAAATATCCTAGACAGCCATAAGGCTTCTCACTGTCAGAGAATGGAGTTAAAAATATGGAAAGGAAGAAAACTAGAATGAACCTTCTGCTGTTAGATAAAAAATGGAAGTGCAAGTACTTCAATATCTGTAGATAGATTTAGAAAGAAATATACATATAATGTTTATATGTGAGTATACACACACACACACACACACACACACACACACACACACACCCCATTCATGGATATACATAGA
The DNA here is from genome assembly GCA_027257055.1 of Cephalopachus bancanus. NCBI lineage: Eukaryota > Metazoa > Chordata > Mammalia > Primates > Tarsiidae > Cephalopachus > Cephalopachus bancanus. The sequence continues at coordinate 2,920,942 of JAPVLO010000289.1, read as the reverse complement.
TATATTTCCTAGCTCTGCCCATTCTTAGAATCTGGAAACAGTGATATCTCTTTTTTTTTTTGAGTTGGAGTCTCACTCGGTCGCCCAGACTGGAGTGCAGTGGCCGCTCCCGGCCACCGCAGCCTTGCCTGCTGGGCTCCGGCGATCCTTCCACCTCAGCCTTCCGAGTAGCCGGAGTTACAGGCATGCACTACCATGCCTGGCTGATTTTTTGATTTATTGTAGAGATGAGGTCTCGCTGCCCAGGTGGGTCTCGAACCCGCAGGCTTAGGCAATCCACTCACCTCAGCCTCCCAAAGGCGCGGGATTACAGGCTGAGCCACCGAGCCCAGCAACAGTGATATTTCAAACACAATGAGCACACCTAGAACTCAGTTCTTGGTTTTTAAAAACTATCTTCCGCTAGGCTGGGCACAGTGGCTCATGTCTGTATCCCATCACTTTAGGAGGCCAAAGTGAGAGGACTGCTTAAACCCAGGGGTTTGAGACCAGCCTAGGCAACATGGTGAGAGCTTGTCTCTGCAATAAATCAAAAACATTAGCCAGGTGTGGTTGCATGCACCTGTAGTCTCAACTACTTGAAAGGCTGATGTGGAAGGCTTGCATGAGCCCAGTAGGTTGAGTCTGTGGTAACTGTGATTATGCCACTGCACTCTAGTCTGGGCAACAAAGTGAGACTCTGCCTAAAAAAAAAAAAAAAAAAAGAAAGAAAGAAAAAGAAAAATTTCCCACTAAAAGGAAACAAAGCCCCTTGGAGAAATAGCTGATTCCAGAGTTCTGGCAGGGATCAGGCAAGATGAGAAAATGAATCTGAAATTTTTCTGTGCTAGAAAGTACAGAAATGCTCAAAAATTGATGGAGTCATGTCAGAAAGGACATAAAAGTCAGCTCATGGGGACGTTCTCTGGCAGAATCCAGAACAATTTGCATATTAAAATAAATAGTGATAATAGGGAATAACTCACTTGTGATGATTACTTTTATGTGTCAACTTGACTGGGCTACAGAGTGCCCAGATATTTGATTAACATTATTCTGAGCATGTCTGTGAGGGTGTTTCTGGATGAGATTAACATTTGAATCAGTAGACTGAGTAAAGCAGGTTCCTTTCCCCCAATGTGGTGGGCCTCATCCAATCTGTTGAAGGACTGAGTGAAACAAAAAGCTCAGACAGAGAGAATTTGCTCTCTCTGCCCAACTCTCTTTGAGTTGGGACATCAGTCTCCTCCTGCCTTGGGACTTGGATTTGGACTAGAGCTTACACCATCAGCTCTCCTGAGTCTTCAGCTTGTTGACTGCATCTCTTGGAACTTCTCAGCCTCCATAACTGTGTGAGTAGATTCCTTATAACAAATCATATATATGCTATAATTATTTTATGTATGGGCTTGCTATTATTATTGTCTACATACATATTATATACATTATATATTATATATTCTTTTACACATATGTCAATCATATTGATTCTGTTTTCCTGGAGAATCCAAACTAATACACCGCTGAATAAAATAGGACCACAAGAAAATATGGATATAAATAAATAAATTGAAAGTTTTATGAGGAACAGTATTATTTCAGTATTTTATTTGCATGGTTTCAAAACACCTGCCTACATTTCTCCTAATTAGGGAGGAGCAAAAGCAAAAACAAAAATCTTGCCCATGGAAAATTTATACAAATGGAAAGAGAGTAAGTTTTTGGTGAAGAAACTACCTACCTAATCAAATTATCAAAGCAAACATCGTTAGTAATGGGACAGATTGAAACCGTGTACCATCTAATAGGATGCAATGAAAACATCACATCATTCCTCTGATGCATAAGCTGAATCTAATCATGAGAAGACATTAGACAGACTTAAACTGAGGGTCACTCTATAAAATAACTAGAACTGTAATCTTCAAATGTGTTAAGATCATGAACGTACTTGTATCTGAGTCACAGCACCAAAATAAAAAGAATTAAATTAATTAAAAAGATGATGAATGTCAAGAATTGTGTCAGATTAAAGGAGACCAGAGAGACATGGCAACGAAATGCTGAAAAAGACCTCCCTTGGGATCACTGGCGAAACTTGCATGGGGTCTGAAACTTGCAGAGTACATGGCTGTAATGTGTTAATATCAGTTTCCTGATTTTCATGATTGTATTGTGGTTACATTGAAAAATGCCCTAGTGTTGCGGAAATATACACTAAAGTGCTCAGTAGTGATGGGTTATCATGTTGATGCCTTACTCTCAAATAAAGGGAAAAAGTTATTTATACTGTTCTTGCAACTTTGCTACAGGTTTGAGATTGTTTTGATAAATTAACCTTCTTCTAGAAGAAGAAAAGAGTAAGGCACTAAAACGCTGATCACAGTCTGTGTACAAACTGGACTTGTTGACTAGAGGGCTTCACTGCAGTTTGCTTAGGCAGAGGGATTGCTTTTTCATTGGGGGACCCACCCCTGTCTTCCGAGGCGTCTGTTGCCTCCAATTCCTGAGCCTTCCTAGGGTACTGCAGGGAAAATTGACTTGCTTCTTGTCCATGTCTCCTCTGCAGATATCTCCTTTTCTTGTTTGGTTTCCCTTGAAAGTAAAGTCTAAGATAACAACTGGGGTGAGGCTGGGCATGGTGGCTCATACCTGTAATCCCAGCACTTGGGGAGGCCAAAGTGAGAGGGTTGCTTGAGCCCAAGAATTCAAGACCAGCCTAAGCAACATAGCGAGACCTTGTCTCTATAAAAAATAAAAAGTCACACGTGGTGGTGCATGCCTGTAGTCCCAGCTATTCAGGAAGCTGAGGCGGAAGGATCACCTGTGCCTGGGAGGTCAAAGCTTGCAGTGAGTCATGATTGTGGCACTGCACTCCAGCCTGGGCAAGTGAGACTTGGACTCAAAAATAGATAGATAGATAGATATAGATAGATAGATAGATAGATAGATGATAGAAATGTAAAGTAACTTGTGTGTAGGTAGTTTATTTTGAGAGATGATCCCAGGAAGTGGAAGTGAAGAAGTACAGAAAAGTGAACAGAAGGAAAGAAGAAAAGCCAACATGAAGGTGCTTTATTAAGGCTGTCAGTTGTAGGCTGAGAATTGGATAATGTGCCTCTCAGAACTTTCTGTCCAGAGCACAGATGCTGGAGCATTTACCCACCCTTTCTGTGAACCACCCCCCCCTGCAACTTTGGTTGAGGGCTGCCCCCAGTGGCACAGCGCTAACTTGGGAAGCACTCATGGTTCATTTTCACTTGCTCATGGGACAAGCAGCTCGTATAATACGGATGGAACTCCAGGGCAAATAGAAGATGCAGGGACCAGATGCAGTGACTCAGCCTGTCATCCCAGCACTTTGGTAGGCCAAGACAAGAGGATTGCCTGAGCCCGGCAGTTCGAGACCAGTCCGGACAACTTGGCAAGACCTCATCTCTACAATAAATCTAATAATTAGCCAGGCATGGTGGCACGCGCCTGTAGATCAGGCTACTTGGAGAGCTGAGGCAGAAGGCTCGCCTGAGCCCAGCATGTCAAGGCTGCGGTGGCCGTGAGCACGCCACTGCACTCCAGCCTGGGCGACAAGGTGAGACTCCAACACACACACACACACACAAAAAGATGCAAATGCATTTCCCCTGCTTGGGGCACAGTGATCTCAGCACAGGCAAGTTTGAGCCGTGGCTGACATCAGAGGTGGGCTGAGGAAAAAACGAGGGAGATGCCAGACAACTCCACTGTCTGGCAGCTTTACTTGCCTCCATTTTTTGGGGGTGGGGTTGGAGTCTTATTCTGGCACCCAGGCTGGAGTGCAGTGGCATGCTCATGGCCACCTCAGCTTCCACCTGCCGGGTTCAGGAAATCCTTCCACCTCAGCCCCCAAGTAGCTGGAACTATAGGCACGCGCAACCACACCCAGCCAATTTTTTGATTTATTGTAGAGACGAGGTCTCACCATGTTGCTCAGGCTGATCTCAAACCTGTGGGCTCAGGCAATCCTCTCACCTCTGCCTTCCAATGTGCTGGGATTACAGGCATGAACCATCGTGCCCAGCTCTTCCTCCATTTTTTAAAGAACATTTCTCCACCTCTTTTCTTTATTTCGGGCTTCTCCTTGTGTTGTCAAAGGCGGAGTCTGCGTTTTTTTGTTTATTAGTATCCTTATGGGTATGGGTTGATTTGTTTTCTTTTTTTTTTTTTTGAGTTGGAGTCTCACTCCGTCGCCCAGACTGGAGCGCAGTGGCCGCTCCCGGCCACCGCAGCCTCAGCCTGCTGGGCTCCGGCGATCCTTCCGCCTCAGCTTTCCGAGTAGCCGGAATTACAGGCATGCGCCACCACGCCCGGCTGATTTTTTGATTTATTGTAGAGATATGGTCTCGCTGCCCAGGCGGGTCTCGAACCCGCGGGCTCAGGCAATCCACTCACCTCAGCCTCCCAAAGGCGCGGGATTACAGGCTGAGCCACCGAGCCCGGCTGGGTTGATTTCTGAGTAAAACAAGAGAGGAAAAAAGACCTGGATTTTGCTATCTTGTCATCAGAGTTTCACTAATTGATGACCATTATGACACCCGTTTGTAATTTATTCAATACTTGATTGCACTGCTGTCAGCAATTCCCCGACTCTGTCCTCAGCCCTCCCACTTGTCTCATTTCTAAGGATTTCTTTGTCATTGCGATTTGCTCATCATAGGCAAACCATGGGGTGGACTCCACCCATCCAAGAAGGAAGACAATTCAGACTTTTTTTCACAGAACTGTGTCAACTTTGGTGCCTACTTGTCTTATACTTAAAGCCTATCTAGTCATCAAACAAATGCCACACACCCTTGCCAATAAGCAAAACTCAGAGCGGAGTGCAAACTACCTCCTTACAAGAAGCACAACTGAAACTTAAAAGTCCAGTTAAGAGAGACTGAAAAAGAAACATACCACTCCCAGACAAGATCCTCTTTTATGTCTTTTCTCCCTTATAGCACTTTATACTGTTATGATTAAATAAGTAATTGTGAAAGCAATTATTTAATGTCTGGCCCTTCTCCACTGGAAGTTCTGGCTGGGTGTGGTGGCTCACACCTGTATAACCAGTCCTTTGGGAGGCCAAGGTGGGAGGATCGCTTGAGCCCAGGAATTTGAGACCAGCCTGAGCAACATAGTGAGACCTCATCTCTACAAAAAGTTAAAAAGTTAGCTGAGTATGGTGGCATTGCACCTGTGATCCTAGCAACTCAGAAGGTTGAGGAGGGAGAATCACTTGAGCCTAGGAGGTTGAGGCTGCAGTGAGCCAAGATCGCACCACTGCTCTCCAGCCTGGATGACAGAATGAGACCCTGCCCAACTCAAAAGATAATGTCTGTGGGAGGGAAGATGTGTTATCATTTAGAACCACTTCCTGCAGCATCTAATAAATGCTTAGATTCCAGTAAATATTTGAGCAGTACATGCTTTCAGATGCAAGTGACTGAACCCCCAACCGAAACTTGCTTTAAGATAGGAAAAATACGTTATTGTACACAATAAGGAGTTTAGCGGTAGGATAGTTTCCTCAATTGGTAGATTCAGCAACTCAGTGATGTCTTCAAGAATCCAGGTTCTTTCCAGCTCCCTATGGTGTTGACGTCAGCTTCAGGCTGCAAGATGGCTGTAAGGGTTCCAGGCATCACATCAGGTACCAAATCCAGAGGAAGACAAGAGAGTATCTCTCCTGACTTTTTCTTCGAAGCAAAGAAACTCCTCCTAGATTCCTCCTACAGGGGTCTCAGCACCCATTGGCCATAATTGGGTCACATGTGTATTCCTGGACTAATCTAGGAAAGGGAATAATAAGATTGCCTTTAGATCCATCAGCTAGGCCTACCCTCTTGGAGCTGGGAGTGAGGCCTCCTTTCCCGGTGCTCATGGCTGCATGAGGGGGGAGTGGATTGTTGAATTCTGTGAAATAGAAGCTGGAGGCAACAGAGTGTCCACCATAGGTTCATATCATGAGACTCTCCACACAGCAACCACTATTCAAATCCATTAGCCTGGGCCAGATGAAGTCTCTGTAAGAGACATCAGCTGTCCTTTCTACCCTCCCTTCTGATGTGGATAATTCTCCAAAACATTTATCCTCTTCCTTCCTCTCCTCCTTCCCTCCCTCCATCCCTCCCTCCCTTCCTCTCTTCTTCCCTCCTTCCTTCCTTCCTTCCTTCCTTCCTTCCTTCCATCCTTCTTTTCTTTTTTTTAAGTCAGGATCTCACTCTGTCACCTAGGCTGGAATGCAGTGGCACAATCATGGCTCACCGCAGCCTCAACCTCCTGGGTTCAGGTCACCCTTCCACCTCAACCTACTGAGTAGCTGGGACGACAGGTGTGGACCACCATGCCCAGCTAACTTTTTTATTTTGTAGAGATAAGCTCTTGCTATGCTGCCTAGGCTGGCCTTGAACTCTTGGGCTCAAGCAATCCTCCCACCACGGCCTCCTGAAGTGTCGGGATTATAGGCATAAGCCACTGTGCCTGGCCCTTTATCTTTTTTTATTATAATTTTTTGCCTCTTTCTTGTTGCCCACCTCCCTGTAAATTCTGAAATCAGCCACTCAAGCACAGCTGCATTTTACTTTGAGGTTTTTGCCACACGACTATGGAAGACATAGTTCATGCTCTTGCTCAATATCCTTCATATCAGAATCTGTGATGAATTTCTCCTTGAATTACAAGTGTGTATCTACAGACAAATATTCTGTCACCAAACAAGGACAATTACACAATCCATCGTCATTCTTTCTTATAACAATGAAACTTAGCGCTATCTATAGTTCTCAGTAGCCGTCGTGATCTCATCCCAGCTCTTGGTACCATTATGTTTCTTCTTCTTCTAATATTGTGTTTAATTTCTGGTTGTTGTTTTTTCTGCAAAAGACTCATGTTGGGAAAGATTGGACCTCAGGATTTTTGAGTTCTTAATGAGGAAAGACCAACAACAAAAGAAACTGACCTTAATTTGGCATATTTCCCTCTGGGTCAGCAATTGATTTCCCAGGTTATATATCTTTTTTTTGAGTGAGAGTCTCACTCTGTGCCCAGGCAGGAGTGCAGTGGCACACTCATGGCCGCTGCAGCCTTGACCCACTGGGCTCAGGCAATCCTTCCGCCTCAGCCCTCCAAGTAGCTGGAACTACAGGCGTGCATTATCACACCCAGTTTATTTTTTGATTTATTGTGGAGACGAGGTCTCACCAAGTTGCCCAGGCTGGTCTCAAACCCCTGAGCTCAGGCAGTCTTCTTGCCTGCACCTCCCAAAGTGCTGGGATTACAGGCTTGAGCCACTGTGCCCGGCCCTAGATTACATATCTTAATTTGAGTTTAATTTGGTAGCCCAAAACTGACTGACCAAACATTGGAAATGTATTTATATCAGATTACTGCAATTGTCTTTTGAGGACCTTAAAGCCAAAATATACTCTTATGGGCGTGTGGGAGATACTTTCTGAAGGCAATGGATATTATCATTGTTTTTTTTGTTTGTTTGTTTGGTTTTGTTTTTTTTTTTTAGAGATGGAGTCTCACTCTGTCGTCCAGACTGTCGTCCCAGCCTCGACCTGCTGGGCTCCGGCGATCCTTCCGCTTCAGCTTTCCAAGTAGCCGGAATTACAGGCATGCGCCACCATGCCCAGCTGAGTTTTTGATTTATTGTAGAGATGAGGTCTCGCTGCCCAGGCGGGTCTCGAACCCACGGGCTCAGGCAATCCACTCACCTCAGCCTCCCAAAGGCGTGGGATTACAGGCTGAGCTACCGAGTCCGGCTGGATATTATCATTGTTAATCATCCTGGCAAAAGTTCAATCCTGTGGCTATAAAAGAGATCTGGCGAGCCACCCCATAGACCAGAATAAGGAAAAACTTCCTTTTCTTTCTGGGGCCCGGGATCAGTTTGGCCTGCACTCTAAAGTGGAAACAGTTCTGGATGATGAACGTTGACTCTTGCTGTTGTGATTCCAGGCCTGAAACGCGGTGGGAAGATACCCTGTGGCGTCCTGAGGAAGAGTCTGAGTGTGTGCGGTCGCTGGAAGCTATCATCTTTTGTTATTCTTCTCTTTCTTTTTTCTTGAATCATCAGTCCCTTCCCTTTAAACATTATGGACTGGCTTCTGCTGGGATATGGAAAATAGAAGGGCAGGGCTTATCTTACATGTGGGCCACAGAAGTCAAGAGAAGAGTGATGTCCCCTGCATGAAGCCCAAATGGTGACAGCAGTTGTGGCCAGCAGCAGACAGAAGGCCCGCGGAGCAGTGACCTCAGGAGTCACTGTAAACACAGGCAGAAATGTGACAGTGTGGGGAGGAGACCAGAGAGAAAGAAGAGGAAGAATTGTCCCTCCTTTTTCTTCCTTCCTTCCTCTCTTCTTCCTTATTTTCTCCTCTCATTTCCTTCCTTTCTCTCCCGCTTTTCTTTTTTCCATCAGTCATACTCAGGCTAGAGTGAGGTGACACGATCACAACCACCGCAGCATCAACCTATTGGGCTCCAGTGATTAGCCTTGTAAGTATTAATATCTGGGACTACAGGTGCACACCACCACACCTGGCTAATTTTTTTGGTTTATTGTAGAGACGAGGTCTTGCCATGTTGCCTGGGCTGGTCTTGAATACCTGAGCTCAGGCAATTCCTTCTTTTTTTTTCTTTTGAGTTGGAGTCTCACTCCACTGCCCAGCCTGGGGAGCAGTGGCACACTCACAGCCACCCCAGCATGAACCTGCTGGGCTCCGGTGATCCTTCCACCTCGGTCTTCCAAGTAGCCGGAACTACAGGTGTGCGCTACCACGCCCAGCTAAATTCCTTCTTTTTAAATAAGTAACATATTCACATGGTCCTAAATGAAAAAAACATAAAAAGTATATACCCTGGATATCCGGTCTTCTAATTCTCTTGCCTTTCCACCCCTGTTAATAGTTCCTTTTGAATTCATTCCTCCAGGAATACCTGTGAATATACAAGAAAGTATATATTCATGTTATATAAATATATGTCTTTTTAAACTATATTTATCAAAATATACATTTATGCTTATGTTTATATATAGTCATGTGCTGAATGATGACATTTTGGTCAGTGATGGACCGCATATATGTTGGTGGTCCCATAGAATTACAATGGACCTGGAAAATTCCTATCACCTAGTAATGTTGTAGCTAACCTAATGTCATAGGGCAAAGTGTCACTCACATGTTTATGGTGATGCTGGTGTAAACAAACCTACTGCATTGCCAGTTAACAACTTCGTTACTGGTTTGTGTATTGACTATACTTTTTATCATTGTTTTAAAGTGTACTCTTTTTTTTTTTTTTTTTGAGTGGAGGTCTTACTCCGTCGCCCAAGCTGGAGTGCAGTGGTATGTTCATGGTCACCACAACTTTGACCTGCTGGGCTCAGGTGATCCTTCCCTCAGCCTTCCAATTAGCTGAAACTACAGGCAATGTGCCACCGTACCTGGCTAATTTTTTTTTCATTGTAGAGATGAGGTCTCACCAAGTTGCCCAGGCTGGGAGTATACTCCTTCTTATTAAAAAAATAAAATAAGATAAGATAACTGTAAAACAACCTTAGCTTAGGCAGGTCCTTCAGAAGGTATTCCAGAAGAAGGCATTGTTATCACAGGAGATGACAGCTCCATACTTGTTATAGCCCCTGAAGACCTTCTGGTGGAACAGATGTGGAGGTGGAAGACAGTGATATTAATGATCCTGGCCCTGTGTAGGTCTAGACTACTGTGTGTGTTTGTGTCTTCATTTTTAACAAAAATGTTTTTTTGGGGTTTTTTTTTTAGTTGGAGTCTCACTCTGTCACCCAGACTGGAGCGCAGTGGCCTCTCCCGGCCACCGCAGCCTCGACCTGCTGGGCTACGGCGATCCTTCCGCCTCAGCCTTCCGAGTAGCTGGAACTACAGGCGCGCGCTACCATACCTGGCTAATTTTTTGATTGATTATAGAGATGAGATCACACCAAGTTGCCCAGGCGAGTCTCGAACCCGCGGGCTCAGGCAATCCACTCACCTCAGCCTCCCAAGGCGCGGGATTACAGGCTGAGCCACCGAGCCCAGCTACAAAAAAGTTTAAGAGTTAAAAAAAATTAATAGAAAAAAACTTATACAACAAGGCTATAAAGAAAATGTTTTTGTACAACTGTATAATGTGTTTATGTTTTAAGCTAAGTGTTAGTATAAAAGAGTCAAGAAGTTAAAAATCTTTTAAGTTTATGAAGTAGAAAATTTATAGTAAGCCAAGGTTAATTTATTATTGGAGATAATTTATTTGAAATTTGAAACAGGGTTTTGCCTTGTTGCCCAGGCTAATCTTAAATTCCTGAGCTCCAGGGCTCCTTCTGCCTCAGCCTCCCGAGTAGCTGGGACTACAGGAGCATGCCATCACACTTGGCTGCTTTTATATGTTAAGCATGGCCTAAGTGTCCAGTGTTTCTAAAGTCTACAGGAGCGTGCAGTAATGTCCTAGGTCTTCACATTCATTCACTCACAACTCACCCACTGGCTCACCCAGAGCAACTTCCAGTCCTGCAAGTTCCATTCATGGTAAGTGCTCAATACATGTGTGTCATTTTTTATCTTTTTAAAAAAAGATTACATTAAAAAAAGATATAAAGGGTCTTGCTACGTTGCCCTTGTTGGTCTTGAACTCTTAGACTCAAGCAATCCTACCACCTCAGCCTCCCAAAGTGCTGGGATTACGGTATGAGCCATCGTGCCTGGCCTTTTCCTACATTGAGTTATGCATATACTTACCATTGTGTTACAATTGCTTAAAGTACAATTATACTGTACTAAGTACAATAACATGCTGTACAGGTTTGCAGCCTAGAGCAACAGGGTATAATGTATAGCCTAGATGCGTGGTGGACTGGACCATAGGTTTGTCAGCACCCTATATAATGTTCACATAATGACAAAATTGCCTAACACCGCATTTCTTTTTTTTTTTTTTTTTTTTGAGTTGGAGTCTCACTCTGTCGCCCAGACTGAAGTGTAGTGGCCGCTCCCGGCCACCGCAGCCTCGACCTGCTGGGCTCCGGCGATCCTTCTGCCTCAGCCTTCCAAGTAGCTGGAACTTCAGGTGCGCACTACCAGGCGCGCACTACTTTTTGATTTTTTATTGTAGAGATAAGGTCTCGCCTGTCCAGGTGGGTCTCGAACCCGTGGGCTCAGGCAATCCACTCACCTCATCTTCCCAAAGACACGGGATTACAAGCTGAGCCACCGAGCCCGGCTGCTAACACCACATTTCTAAGAATGTATCCCCATCACTAAGCAATGTGTGACTGTATTTTTATATTATATATATATGTATATTTACTCTATGAAAATGATAGCACTTTTTGGGTACATACTATTCCTTTTTAATTCATTTAATAAATGCCTTGGAGATGTTTGCATCACAGGACATAGCTTCTGGCTGGGCATGTTGGCTTATGCCTGTAATTCCAACACTTTGGGAGGCTGTGGAGGGAGGATCGCTTGAGTCCAGGAGTTTGAGACTGGCCTAGGCAACATAATGAGACCCTGTTATTATTTTTTTAAAAAAAGCTCCTTCATTTTTAAGAATCATATTCTGTTATTTGGGGGACATTATTTTTATCTAATCTTTTCTTTTTACAAACAATGTGTATTTCATTTCCCATGTGGGTAAATCCATCTATTGGAGAAATTCCTAGAAATTGACTTGTTGGGTCAAAGAGTAAGAACTTTTGTTATTTTGATATATATTGTCAAACTGAGGAGGAACTTATTCTTGAACACATATGGAATAGCATCTGAAACCATCTCAGAAATAGCTATGAGATTCTATGAAAGAACTTTTTTTTTTTCTGGCAATTCACTGGTAGAATTTAGTGGGTTGGGCCTAATCATTTGAGTTAAGTTTAACTCTTTCAAGTGATAGTTATTTATTATTATAAGACTCCTTCTGACAGACACCCCCAGTTGTCTCCCTAATTCCATTCACTCCTTTTTTTTCTTTTTGAGTTGGAGTCTCACTCTGCCGCCAAGACTGGAGTGCAGTGGCACACTCATAGCCACTGCAGCCTCAACCTGTTGGGCTCAGGCGATCCTCCCGCTTCAGCCTTCCAAATAGCTAGAACCACAGGCACAAGCTGTCACTGCGCCTGGCTAATTTTTCTTGATTTTTTTGTGGAGATAAGGTCTCGCCAAGTTGCCCAGGCTGGTCTCGAACCCCTGGGTTCAGGCAATTCTCTCACCTCGACCTCCCAAAGTCCTGGACAGGGATTATAGGCGTGAGCCACTGCACCTGGCCTCATTCATCCCTTCTTTTTTTAAAAAAAATTGTTTATTTTAAATATGCGGGGTGCAATTCAGGGTTAGGTATACAAATGTTCATTATGCAGGTACCCTTGTTGATGAGGTGTGTCCCCTGCCCTGGCAGTTTCCCACTACTGCTAATCCCTTTCTTATAGGTGAAACAAGTGGCCATTCATTTTCTAGACAGTTTGTGGCTAGATGTGACCTAAGTCACTAAGTTATCACCAGTGGACTATGAGTGGAAGTGAAAGTTGTGACTTTGCCTCACTTGTTTAAAAAAAACAAAGAATCCCTGGCCCTGAACTTGTGCTTCCTCTTCTTCTTATAAGCTGAGTCGTACTGAGGTCTATGGCCCATTTTTGACCATGCAGATGAAGACAATGGTATTGGGAATGATAAAAGCAATTAGATGGAAAGAACTGCAGACCCTTAGTGACTATGTGGATCAGAGAGGCTTTGTCACTCTGGCCTGCTTATGTTGGGGTACTTTTGTGAGAGAGAAATAAACTCATATTTTCTTTCAGTCATTATAGCTCAGATCTTTTTAAAAATAGCAGCTTCACCTTTACCCTGACGCCCATCCAATAGTTTTTTGGAACTAGGCAATCTCTTAGAGTACAGCCCTCAGTGTCTCAGCCAAATAATGTATTTGCACATGAATTCTGCCTATTCAAACAATAATTTAAAGGAGCTAAGCAAGGGTCTAACATCGAACTGTCAGTTCCTTCCTTCCTTCCCTGTGTAATATTTACTGAGCATATACTATGTGATAAACGCATTGCTAAATGCTAGGGACATATTGGTGAGCAAAGTAGACACTCTCCCTGCCCTCATAGGCCTTCCCATCTGGTGGAGGAGACCGTCATTATCCAAACATAATATAGAGTTACTATTTATATTATATATTTATAGATAAATTTACTATGGTAAATATATTGTTACAAAAGGAGTGAGTATAGGGGAAAGTAGTGTCAGACAGGATGGAGAGACAGGCGGTGGGCAGACAGGCCATGGGAAGGCTGCATGTTCTGCACCTGTGAGCAGCTCCTGATGCAGCAGTCTTCCAGTCCACTTGGCTCTGCACACACAACCCCATTCCATTTCACTCCTTTAGCGAATATTTCTTGATCACCTACTTACCTGACAAGCATACAGGAGCCCTTCTGGTCTTGAGAAGACAAAGTGCCTGGGTCTTAGGAAAACCTTAGGTATCCAAGCACATGCTTTTCGTGAGAGAGAAACTTTACGACTCCAACTGGGTATTTAGCTGAAGTTAGGATGAAGCTTGTGAGGGCATGAGTTTCTGCTCACTCTTCGAGCAGAAGCAGGATTAGTGCCTCGTCGAGCAACTCGATTCAGAATTCAAGTATGGAACTCAAGGTTTGGGACCTCCATGCCAAACAATTCACTCAAGGTCAGCAAGGGCAACAGAACTGGAACAGGAAACCACAGCGGCACACATTTGCTTCTGAGTGGGCTGTCCTTGCTGAGAGCATCCTCTTTCCGGGGTGTGGAGGGAGCTGCTGCCATGTGGCCTACCAGGATCCCTTCATGAGTCCGGGCTTCACCTACTGGCACAGCCTGAGTTTGAGAAGGAACGCCCCACGACTTGGCAGGGGCTTTGTGGACCCTGCACCTGTCTCCAGGAAGCCCTGGTTCAGTCCCACCTTCCCTCAGAGTTCTCTAGGGAGACTGAGGAAGATGCTGGATTTTCCATCAATATCACCATCCAGGGAATAGCAAGATGATGGCGTGGAAGGAGGACTGGAGAGGAATCTGGTCACAGCTCTGGGATGCTGACAACTCACTTTCCCTCTGTTCCCCCATCCGTACGAAAGGATTCAGGGCAGAGGGAGGGGAGTCGATGACCTCTCATACCCCACAGTGGTGGTTCTCAGGGTGTGGTATCCAGTCAGATTCACTGGGGGACTTGTTAGAAGCATACCTCTTCAGGGCCCACATTTGACCTGCTGAAACAGAAACTTTGGAGGTTGCAACCACTGCTCTACAGCACAGTATCTCCTGAGCTTGCTCCCTGCCATGGCAGAGCATGTGACAGTGTGGCAGTCACTGCTTACGACAGTGCAGGCTACGCTTTGTGCAACTCCTGGGAGACCCTTCACCCAGCAGACACTGAGGGTCTGCAGTTAGTAAGACAATTTCCTGGTGGACAGCAGTCAAGTGTCGAGGAAAGGACACAATCTTTTTTTGTTTTGCTTTGTTTTTGAGTCGCGGTCTCACTCTGTCTCCCAGGCTGGAGTGCAATGGAACGATCATGGCTTACTGAAGCATTGATCTACTGGACTCCGGCAATCCTTCTGCCTCAGTCTCCTGAGTTGCTAGGGCTACAAACGTGTGCCATCATGCATGGCTAATTTTTTGATATTTTGTAGGGATGAGGTCTCGTTATGTTGTCCAGGCTGGTCTTGAACTCTTGGACTCGTGCAATCCTCTGGCTTCAGCCTCCAAGGACACAGTTTTCTCATTGGATTGAAGTGAGCCTGGCAGGGACTGGAATTTGGGGCTGGGAACTGAGTAGTCTGAGCTTAGCTGCGAGACCTTTGACACTTCTTCAGCCTTCTGGGTTAGGATTAGAAAGATTGAAAGGAGCCCCGGCACAGTGGCTCATGCCTATAATCCCAGCACTTTGGGAGGAGGAGGTGAGAGGATTGCCTGAGCTCAGGGGTTCGAGACCAGCCTGGGCAAATTGGCAAGACCTCGTTTCTACAGTAAAATTAAAAAATTAACCAGATGTGATGGCACATGCCTTTAGTTCCAGTCACTTAGAAGGTTGAGGCTGAAGGAACACCTGAACCCAGCAGGTCAAGGCTGCAGTGGCCGTGAGTGTGCCTCTGTACTCCAGCCAGGGCGACAGTGAGACTCCAACTCAAATAAATAAAAAAGAGAGAGAGACTGAAAGGAGAGATTCCAACGGAACCTTCCTCTTGTCCCCAGCTCTCCGCCAGAAGGGATGTGTGTCAGGTCCAGTGATGCAGAACTGTGGGGGAAAGACCCCTGGAGACATCCTCACCCAGTGTCTTCTGGGTTTTTTTTTACAGGTGAGGAAACTGAAGCCCAGAGACCTGAAGTGACTTGCTCTTGCTCAATCAAGGACAGAGAATGAGTGGCACAGCCAGGACAAGACTCAGGTCTTTACCAAAGGTGCAGCCCTGCCATCATCTGCATTTAAGTGTCATCTCAGCCCCAACTCTGAACCTGTTTCTTCTTTCAGTCTCGCCTTACACATCTACCCCCAACACACACACGCGCGCGTGCGCGCACACACACACACACACACACACACACACACACACACAAGCACGTGCGTGCACCCTCAGGCTCTCACTGCTCCCTGCTATCTCCCTCTCCATACCCAGTTAAGGATGTGAAACTCAGTCCTCTATAAAGCCCTTGGGACTGATGTTAACTTTGAGGACACTCGGGCTGTCTAGGAAGTCGCTTTTAATTAGAAGCAAAGCCTCCAGGTAAAGGAAGGGTCCGCTGACTTATTTTAGACACTTGGAGCAGCTGGGGAAGGTGTGCTGGGGATGGAAAGTCCCAGGCCTCGTCCCCTGCCTCACCGCTGGGTGAAGGCCACCCTGCCTGCCTGAGTGCGTCTCAGGGCCTGTGCAGCCACCACCCGCCCTCATCCCTGCCAGATTTGGGAGGCAGCAGATTTAATTCCTTAATTCTGCTCTGAGTCAGAGGTGGCCCAAGCGGCAGAGCCCAAGCCAATGCAGTCAGGGGTGAAATTGCAGAACTATTCCCTCAGGCTCCGGCCACATCATCTGTGAATTACTAAGGCCCAAAGCAGAAAATCAGAACTTCTCCTGCAGCCCCTGAAGCAGGCTTCTTCCCAAGGGACTGCACTGTTTTTTGCAGCTGGGAGACCCACAGCGGGGAGGCGTTGTCCTTCCCTCCCTCACGGAAGTATCTAAATTGGGGAAGAAATAGAGAAGGCCTGGTGAGACAGTGGAAGGAGAAGAATGGATTTGCCCCAGCCAAGCAACCATAACCACCTGGGAACTTCTGACTATAACGAGAGTCCATTTAGGTCACAAAGCCAGACCCCTCAGGGTACAAAGCCTCATGGGAGAATCATAGCATCACAGATGTGGCCACTTAGAGATGGTCCCAGCTAGTGTAGTCATTATAGAATGCTGGTCAACCTGTCAACTCAACTGTTATGCCCAGTCTCTCCTAAGGGAATATACCCTGTTCACTGTCCCTTAAAAAGACAGCCAAGGAGAGCCTAGTTTTGCTTTAATATTTAAAAAAAACTATTATTGTTGTTGTTATTATTTTATTTGGAGTCTCACTCTGTCGCCCAGGCTGGAGTACAGCGGCATGCTCACAGCCACCCCAGCGTGGACCTACTGGGCTCTAGCGATCCTTCCGCCTCAGCCTTCCAAGTAGTCAGAACTACAGGTGTGCACTACCATGCCTGGCTAAATTTTTAAAATTTATTGTAGAGATGAGGGCTCACCAAGTTGCCTGGGCTGATCTCAAACCCCCAGGTTCAGGCAATCCACTCGCCTCAGCCTCCCAAAGTGCTGGGATTACAGGCTGAGCCACCAAACTCGGTCTAAAAAATTATTTTAAGAAATTTGAGTTTCACTATGTTACCCAAGCTGGTCTCAAACTCCTGGCCTCAAGTGATCCTCCCACTTCAGCTTCCCAAGTAACTGGAATTACAGGCATGAGCCGCCACACCCAGCATGGGGAGCTCTGTTTTTGACACATGGTCCCTTTGGCCACCACTAACCGATCAAGTGAAAGTGGAAAGCTGAACTGAGTATGACAAATCCACAGGGCCAGCCAGTGGCCTACAACATGGACTGACAAAAAAAGAGGAGCTGGGACAATCATATTTTCACACTTGGGAATAGAAAAGAGAAACCCTGAGAGGCGGCAGCAGCAAGAGCAGACGTTCAAGGGTCCTGATTTTTAGAGGGAAGTGGGTCAACCAGCATGAGCTATGGCCAAACAAAAGTGACAAGGAAATTGACATAAGGAGGAGGCAGAGCTGAGGGCAGCCAGTATTGAGAAAATGGAGCAGACGAGCAGATGTACAGAGTGACTGAGTGAAGGTACATGGAAACTCTACTGTTGGGGTCTCTTTAGATCCAGAACAATATTCCAGACGATGTGGTTCAGCCATACTGCAGTGGGGTCCTTCCTAGGGTTCAATGAGAAGTTTGTCATCTCCCTTGTCATATGTATCGCTCTCTTTCTCTCTCTCGTCTCTCTTTTTCCCTGTCTCTCCACAAATTACTTGAGGAAAATGGAATGATTCTCTCTCCCTTCCCAACAACCAAAAAAAAAAAAAAAATCAAACCTAGCCTAATCTCAGATTTTTAAAATTATTATTTAATTAGGGTTTCACTCTGTCGCCCAGGCTGGAGTGTAGTGGCACGATCATGACTCATCACAGCCTCAAATTCCTGGGCCCAAGTGATCCTTCTGCCTCAGCCTCCTGAGTAGTTGGGACTACAGGCACACATCACCATGCCCAGTTCATTTTTTTTTTAATAATTTTTTTTGTAAAGCTGAAATCTCACTATGTTGCCCAGGCTGGTCTTGAACTCCTGGACTAAAGCAATCCTCCCTACTTGGCCTCTCAAAGTGTTGGAATAATTACAGGCATGAGCCACTGCACTCAGCCACATTTTTTATAAATATAATGATTTGATACTAATGGTAATGTTGAAAGAGGAAAATAAAATCAGTCGTCATGCTTTCTCATTTAATAAAATAATAATATCACTAGATTTCAAGAATCAGGCACATACTTCTGCAAACCCTTATGTACATTTTTACACAATTGCAATTATAGCAAACATACCTTTTGGCTTTATTATTTTATTATTGGAATTTCAAGGGATATTTAGGAGAAGGATGAAGAAAGGAGGGTTCAGGGAAGATCCCCTAAGTTTCCGCCCTGAGTGATTGTATAGAACCACACTGTCCAACACAGTAGCGATCAGCCACATGTGGCTATTTACATTTACATTTAAATCATTGAAGTTAAATAAGGTAAAATTCCAGATCCTCCATTACCGGCCACATCTGAAACACTCATGAGGTTAATGGCGGCTACCACAATGGAAGCATAGGTATAGAACATTGTCATTATTTCAGAAAGTTCTACTGGACACTGCTGGGAGAGAGGCTCCCCCTCCCCCATTATCATTTATAACAGTGGTGGGCAAACTTTTTGTGTAAATGACCAGACAGTAACCATTTAGGAACCATAGTAGAAGGCATCAGGGCTTTGTTTCAACTACTCTAACTTGCCATTGTAACATGAGGACAAGCATAGGTAACGCATAAGCAAATAAGCATGGCTGTGTGCCAATAAAACTTTATTTATAAAAAAAAGGGACAGGGTGCTAGACCTGACCTGCCCAGCTGTTTGATCTGCTGACCCTTGCTCTACCACATCACCCTATTTGTTTCCCTCACAGCTAAGCATTTTTGTTTGTTTGTTTTTGTTTTGTTTTTTTCTTTGAGGCCGAGTCTCACTCTGTTGCCCAGGCTGGAATGCAGTGACATGCTCACAACCACTGCAGCCTCGACCTGCTGGGCTCAGGCGATCCTTCCACCTCAGCCTTCCAAGTAGCTAGAACTACAGGCATGCGCCCCACCACACTCGGCTAGTTTTTTGGTTTATTGTAGAGATGAGGTCTCACCAAGTTGTCCAGGTTGGTCTCAAATCCGTGGGTTCAGGCAGTCCTCTTGCCTCGGCCTCCCTAAGTGCCGGGATTATAGACTTGAGCCACCACACCCGGCCCACTAAGCATTTTTTAATAACCTCTTTATTTATGTACTGTATCTCTCCCCACCTTAAACTACTAGCTTTCTGAGGGCAGAGCCAACATTGATTTTGCTGATCAGAGTGACTCCAGTACTGACATGTAGTATATGCTTAATAAATATTTGGTGATTTAATAAATGGATAATGGTGTTGACTGACTGGACCAGAGAATGCCAGAGAAGGAACAGTTTTTGAGAGAAGATAATGATATTTCCCTTAGGGACACACTAATGCTATTATAATTGATTGTTTTTATTACCATTTCTGAAGTCCCTTTCAGCTCTGACCTTTAAACTTCATTAGTTTTGAGGTCAGTGATGTTTTTCAGGGTAGCTGCTTGTAATTGGAGGCCCAGCCATGGGAGAGATTCCCTGGGACATCAGCCATGAGCCAAATTAGCAGGAGGAAGATCTGGGCCTGGCCTGCCTCTCCTGCACATTTGTCAGTGTTGGCTCCAAGAACTCAGATTCCTTTCCCATTCTGTTTGGGCTGAGCAGAATTAGAAAGACCAAATTGTGACTCAAGGAATTACTTCATGCAGAATTTTCAAAATCTCAGTCATTCATGTACCCCCTTCACCGTTTTTGCCGCATTTCCATACCACCTACAGACACGGTTGCTTAATATTTTTGGCCCTTTAAAAATGGTAAATGTTTAAACTAAATTGGATCACGCCTCGCTCAAGAAATTCCAGCGGCTTCCCATAGCAGAGGAGTCAATTTCCCATCACACAGTCCATTTCAGAGCTCTCACCGCAGCCTGCAAGGCCCTGCCTCATTTGCCCCTGGCTACATCTGTGACCTCCTTTCTGCCATTCATTCAGTCTGCTCCAGCCACACGGACCTCGTATTCTTGGAACATTCCAAAGAAGCTGCTGCCTTAGAGACTTGGCTCGACCAACCTCAAAGGCCTCTCTCCTCTCACATCGTCCTTCAGAAGGCCTTTCCTGGCCTCACTATGTAGAATAGCAGCCCTCTTTGTCTTTCTGAATACATTTTAGAATCAGGTAGAAAACTTTCACACACACTCAACCCTGTCAGAATATTGTTTGGGGTTGCACTTCGTTTCTAGAATAATTTGGGAAAACTGACCTTTTTATTATACTGAGTCTTTTTCTTATCCATGCTAGATATCATTTGTTTAGGTTTTAATTTGTATCTCATTGAAGTTTTATCATTTTCCTGGTAAAGACAAAGCATACACCTTTTATTATATTTGTTTCTCCATGTACGCAATTGTTTTGCTTTTGTAAAGGGTGTCTTTAAAAAAAATTACATCAGGCCAGGTATGGTGGCTCATGGTTATAATCCCAGCACTTTGGGAGGCCGAGGCGAGAGGACTGCTTGAGCCAGGGGTTCAAGACCAGCCTAGGAAACATAGCAAGACCTTTTCTCTACAAAAAATAAAAACAAAAATAAAAATTAGCTGGGTGTGGTGGCTCGCACCTGTAGTCCGAGCTACTCAGGAGGCTGAGGTAGAAGGATCTCCTGAGCCCAGGAGGTCGAGGCTAGCATGAGCCACACTCGTACTACTGCCCTCCATCCTGGGTGACAGAGTGAGACTGTGACTCAAAAAAAAAAAAAAAAAAAAAAATTAGACCAGGCGGCGTGGTTCAAGCCTGTAATCCCAGCACTTTGAGAGGCCGCGGCGAGATGATTGCCTGAGCTCAGGGGTCTGAGACCAGCCTGGGCAATTTGGTGAGACCTCAAGCTGGGCATGGTAGCATGTGCCTGTAGTTCCAGCTACTTGGAAGGCTGAGGCAGAAAGATCGCCTGAGCCCAGCAGGTAGAGGCTGAAGTGGCCGTGAGCATGCCACTGCACCCTCCAGCCTGGGTGACAGAATGAGATTCTGACTCAAAAAAAAAGAAAAGAAAAGAAAAGAAAAATTGCATCACACTAGAAAATGTTTGCTTAATTCCATTTTTTATTTCTAATTTTTTATTTCTAATGTCATTTACGTATGCCTTCCCCCTTTTTTTCTGGTGAGTCTTACTGACACAGGAGGAGTATAAAAGAACTACTAGCACCTATCAGAGACATTCTCTTTGATGTAATAAAAAGTATTGGAAAGGGATAAAAAAGGGAGTAATTAAATATTATTGAATGCTGATGTTTGTGTGGAAATTTTAAACCTTTTTATTCCCTGTCAACGCTATGTGACTCCCACATTGGGAAACATTGACTTATTAGATTTCATGGACACATTGAAATGCCTTTGGGTTATCAGTTGCTCTGGCTCACCGCTGGGCCTCTCTTTAGCTCAGGTGGTAATAGAAGGATGTTGGGTCAGGAGACATGGGTGTGGAGGGTGCCCTGGAGAAGTGGGGAATGCCGGAGTCTGGATAAGCTGAGGGTACTCCCCCCTCCTCATTCTGCTGCACGCAGAGGGATTCTCCAGCATGAGGGTTGGAGGTGGAGGGAGCATCGGGTGAGGGCCTCCCCGCCTTTTCCCACCAAGGACTCAGGCTCCGGGTATGAAGCAGGAAACAGGGGCTTCTTAGAACTGACGAGGTTTCCTGGAAGCCTATGAGAGCTGAGACCATCTGGCTTTTAGCAGCCCCCTTTCTGGTGGTATTTGAGACTGGAAGGAGAGAGTCCCCTCTGGAGGCGTAGCTTACTTGTTGTAGACTCTGAAGCACTGGGAGGTGTTGATGTTAGGTTGGAGAAAGGGGCCTTTAGCCCTGGACCCTTCCAATCTCTATCGCTGTTTACCAGGACCACAGACTCCACGCTCTCTGGTCAGCCTCTGTAGCCTGTGTTTGTCACATCAAACTATGACTTCTGGGAAATATGAGCATTTTTAAGGTTCTGCCTTATCTGAGAAACCCTTGAACCGAAGAAGGCAGGAAGCCACAGACTCCTGGGTGGGCAGCACCTACCTGGGGTAACCCCCCACCTCAGAGGGCAATGCAGCTGCTCTGAGTCATCAAGGAAGCCTGACAAATAACACCTTTTTACATGTTGGTGTCATCAGAGGTAGGTGAAGGCCAGTTGAATACCTGGCCTGGGGGCACTGAAAATGGTACTGGCTTTGGTGCTACAAGGCCCTTGTTCTGGCTCTTCACCTCCTGGCCATATCTCTTAGAAAACCTCCCTCAATCTGTGAAAGCAAAATAACATGATGTAATGTAACCTCACTAAAAAATATATAACTGTGAGTAAATGTAACATAATGTAAAATAGCATGTATTTGTGTGTGTGTTTTACTAATTATGGTACGGCTAGCTGCTGCAACAAGTATTCCTCTACAAGTATAAAGACTCAAGCGTAGCAGAAGTGTATTTCTCGCTCACATTCAGTTCAAGGTTGTTTGTCAGGTGGCTCTTATCCCTCAGTGATTCAAAGATTCGGGGGTCTTCTGATATGTGGTTCTGTCATCCCCCAGGGCTTCAACAGGCAGAAGGAGAAGGAGGGTGTGGACGAGTTACACTTCCTGAGAGCTTTGGCCCAGAAATGACGCATGTCATTATCATTTCTGCTGGCATTCCACTGGCAAAAACGACACACATGACCACACCTGGATTCGAGGAAAGCTAGAAATGTAATCTCTGACTAGCAACAACTTGTATCACAGAAGAGAAACTGAGATTCTGGTGGGCATGTCATGCATGCAAAGAAAAGGTCTGGAGAATATTCCCCAGTCTGTTCATGGGTAATTACCTCTGGGAGGGGGTTAAGATCAGAGGAGATGGAGAGACGTTTACTTTTTACTTTAAACAAGTAATAGAAATCCATTAATTTCACAATTAAGAAAAGAACAATGGGCACAGTTCATCGTCAAGCGCTAGGCAAACACATGTTTTCTGTTGTTATTGTTAACATTGTTCTTTTCTCTATTCCCAGAGTCAGAAAATATCACCTGAGAAAACTATGTCCCTTGTCACATGTCCCTGATTAGAGGCAGGCATATTTTAGGGTGGGGGGTTGATGGGAAAAAGCAGAGGTTTTCTTTGGTTTTTTTTTCCCCTTAAAAATTTAAAAAGTATTCATCCCAAAAAAGAAGATTCAAATCCATAGGCTGGGAGCAGTGACTCACGCCTGTAATCTTAGCACTTTGGGAGGTCGAGGCAAGAGGATCCCTTGAGGCCAGGAGTTCTTGACCAGGCTGGGCAACATAATGAGACCCTGTCTCTACAGGAAAAAGAAATTTTATTAGCCTGGCATGGTAGTGTGTGCCTATAGTCCCAGCTACTTGGGAGGCTGAGATAGGAAGAATTGCTTAAGCCCAGAAGGTCAAGGCTACAGTGCACTTTGATTGGGCCACTACACAGCAGCGTGGGCGACAGAGTGAGACAATGTCTCACAAGAAAAAGGATAGAAATCCAGGAATTTATGGAAAGATAGACTCAGAAGCACTTATGGACAAACACTCCATACGCATTTCTCAAACACGTATGTGACAACATGAACATAGTTCTTAAAAAAATGAGATGTCATGTCTTACATCTTTGCAGGACATAAGGGCCACTCAGGTTTTCTAGCCTTATCCGAAAGCAAAATATTTAATATTTTGCATGTGGCTAATAAGAGGTCATCAGCATAAAAAGGGAGAAGAAAAGGATTTATAGTCAACACTATGTAGGAAGGAAGCAAAATGGCAAACGCCAGCTACTCGGCAGCTGGGTATTGGAGAGACTGGGAGACGGACCAGGGGCAAAGAGATGGAGGCAGAGAGAGGAGAGACAGAAGGGAAGGAGGAGTTGTGAAAGCTGGGACCATTCCCAGGCCCCGTAGCTGGTGACAACCTCTGAGAAGACTGAGGAGTCTGGCTCTGGTCAGAATCATGTTTCATTCCACAAATCTTTTTTTTTTGAGTTGGATTCTCACTCTGTCGCCCAGACTGGAGTGCAGTGGCACACTCCTGGCCACCGCAGCCTCGACCTGCTGGGCTCTGGCGATCCTTCCGCCTCAGCCTTCCAAGTAGCTGGAACTACAGGCGCGCGCTACCACGCACAGCTAATTCTTGATGTATTGTAGAGATGAGGTCTCACCAAGTTGCCCAGGCGGGTCTCGAACCCGCGGGCTCAGACAATCCACTCACCTCAGGTTCCCAAAGCTCTGGGATTACAGGCTGAGCCACCGAGCCCGGCTATTCCACAAATTCTTACTGTGCACCCACTATGGGCCAGAACTCTTCTAGGTATTAGACGTACAACATTGCCAGTCTTGGTGGCTCACACCTGTAATCCCAGCACTTTGGGAGTCTGAAGCCAGAGGATTGCTTGAGCCCAGGAGTTTGAGACCAGCCTAGGCAACATAGAGAGGTCCTATCTCTACAAAAAAAAATTAGCTGAGTGTAGTGGTGCATGCCTCTAGTCCCAGGTACTCCTGAGGCATAAGGATCACCTGAGCCCGGGAGGTCAAGGCTGCAGTGAGCCATGATCTTGCCACTGGACTCCAGCCTGGGTGACAGAGTAAGATTGAGACTCAAAAAATAAAAATATGAGAGAGAGGGAGTTCAAACATTTTTGAGTTGGAGTCTCACTCTATCACCTGGGCTAGAGTGTAGTGGCATGCTCATGGTCCCCGAAGCCTCCACCTGCTGGGCTCAGGCAATCCTTCTACCTCAGTCTTCCAAGCAGCTGGAACTACAGGCATATGCCACAACACCTGGCTGATTTTTTGATTTATTGTAGAGACAAGGTCTCACCATGTTGCTCAGGCTGGTCTTGAACCCCTGAGGTCAGGCAATCCTCTCGCCTTGGCCTCCCAAAGTGCTGGGATTACAGGCGTGAGCCACTGGGCCCGGCCAAACCTTTACCTTCATGAAATTTATATTCCAGAGAGAGAAGGCATAATAAACAAATAAAGCTAAAAGCATATTGCATGTCAGGCGGTGATAAGTGCTTTAGACAAAGATAATGCAGAGCAAGGGAGTTAGCAAGTGCAAAGGAGAAGGGTGAGGGACAGAGGTGGGAGCCTGGGCGTTGCTATCTGTGGCTGGTTGCATGATCAAGGAAAACCTCTCTGGTTAAGGAACCACTCAAGTCAAAGTCTTCAGAGATCCATGTGAGGCCAGGCTCGGTGGCTTAGCCTGTAATCCCAGCACTTTGGGAGGCTGAGGTGAGTGGATTGCCTGAGCCTGCGGGTTCAAGACCAGTGTGGGCAACTTGGTGAGACTTTATCTCTATAATAAATGAAAAATTCGTGGGGTGTGGTAGCACGTGCCTGTTGCTCTGGCTACTTGGAAGGCTGAAGCAGAAGGATCGCCGGAGCCCTGCGGGTCAACGGCGGGGTGGCTGTGAATGTTCCACCGCACTCCACCCTGGACAACAGAGTGAGAGTCCAACACCAAAAAAACAAAAGAGAGAGAGAGACCCATCCCATGTGAACTAGCATGCAAAAAACAAAATAGTAATCATCACAGAAGATGCTGTTTGTTGTCCAGCCAACACCCAAGTAGTCCTTCCTTCTTTCTAATGGAACCCCTCCCCCAACCAATGCAGTCATGTGATCAAGAGAAAGCTGGACCCCATCTCTAACCCCTGGGGTGGATCCCAATTACATTCCAATGAGTCTAAGCCAATCGTGGCTACCCAAACTCACTTACCAGTGAGGGAATCAGGAAGCCAGGCTTAAGCCAACCAACACAGGGATTCCCCCTGGTCACTGTCACTGGTCCAGGAGCAGGCACATAACCTAAGCTGGCCTAAGCAGATTGAAAGAAGGGATTTATATTTCTGTGTGGGGGAGGAGGTTTTTTTCATTGTCATGATGGACATGAACAAGGAAGCATGTTGTCAAAATCACTCAGGACACGGTGACACAGCCATCTCTGCACAATGAGAGAAGCCAGCCGGCAGACAGAACCAACACAAAGAAGAGGGCAGAGCTGGGAGCACTGCAGAGAAATGGAGTCAGAGACCTGATTATTCCATGCCTGGAGCCTGTGCTATTTCAAGACTCCCCATTATGTGGGATGAAGAATCTCCTTACTGTTTATGCCAGTTCGAGTTAGGTTTTTCTGTTCCTTGGTGCTTAAAGGCTCTTAACTATGACAATAAAAACAATACCAGTTAACATTTCTTGAGAATTCTCTTGTGCCAGGCACACTCTTTATATTTATAATTTTGATGTTCTCAACAATCTTATGAGGCAAATAGAACTATCGTCTTTGTCTGGAAGATGTAAGTGAATCTGCTCAAGATCATATGGGGTAGTAAGTGACAGGCCAAGATCCTTCAGAGCTCAGAGCCTGTGCTTTTAACCACATGATGATTCAATCTGTGTATGAGGTAGAGAAAAAGAGGAAGGGGACTGTGAAGAAACCATAGGAGATGGTGACGTTATTAATTTTATAATTACATGATCTTATTCTCTCTGCCTGGAATACCTCATCCCTGGAACATCTTTTCTCCATGCCCACTTCTCTGCCAAGAAATTTCTATTTGTCATTTTTTTTTTTTAGTTGGTGTCTCATTCTGTCGCCCAGGCTGGAGTGCAGTGGCACACTCACGGACACTGAAGCCTTGACCTACTGGGTTCAGGTGATCCTTCTACTTCAGCCTTCTGAGTAGCTGGGACTACAGGTACGTGCCACCACATCCAGCTAATTGTTTTTTTAATTGTAGAGATGAGATCTCACCAAGTTGCTCAGGCTGGTCTCGAACCCCTGAGCTCAGGCAATCTTCTTTCCTCTGCCCCCTAAAGTACTGGGATTATAGGTGAGAGCCTCCACGCCTGGCCTATTTGTCCTTTAAGAACTCAACTCTATGAGGCGCAGTGGCTGATGCCTGTAATCCCAGCACTTTGGGGGCAGAGGCAAGAGGATTGCCTGAGCCCAGGGTTCGAGACCAGCCTAGGCAATTTGGTGAGACCTCACCTCTACAATAAATTTTTTAAATTACCGGGCATGGTGATGGGTGCCTGTAGTTCCAGCTACTTGGAAGGCTGAGGCGAAAGGATCATCTGAGTCCAGGAGGTCGAGGCTGTTGTAGCCATGAGTATGCCACTGTACTCCAACCTTAGTGACAGAGTGAGACTCTGACTCAAAAAAACAAAACAAAATAAAACCCTTCAACTTAGATGTCACCTCTTCTGAAAAGCCTCCCTGTATCCCATCTCCTCAAACCTCCAACCCTCTGGGATCCCACAGAAAATTATTCAGATTTCCAATACAGCCCAGGTTATATTATAATGTGTTTGTTCTCATACTTCCTTATTTTACTAAACTCAGAACTCCTGAAAGGCCAGCATCGTGTAGACTTATTCCTTGTGGTTCCAGTGCTCAGCTTAGCTCATTGCAGGTGCTCAGGAAAAGTGGACTTGAATGAAGTGAGCGTCCATCCATCAGCCGTCACACCTTGAGGACCCGCTGTCTCGCCAGACACAATAAACAAGGAAAGCTAAAAGTACATGGCATGTTAGGTGATGATAAGTGCTTTAGATAAAACGAATGCAGAGTGAGGGAGTTAGACAGTACAGAGGAGAAGGGTGAAGGACAGAGGTGGGAGTATGGTTATCACTTTCTGCAGCTGGTTGCATGTATACATTATATCTGTAGCAGATATTGCTGAGGAGGAGTCCATTTAAAAAGATCAGACCTCTGTCCTCTTGAAGTTCATAAACAAATCGAGGATGTGCTTGTATCTTTCTCTCTTTTTTTTTTTTTTGAGTTGGAGTCTCACTCTGTCACCCAGACTGGAGTTCAGTGGCCGCTCCTGGCCACCGCAGCCTCGACCTGCTGGGCTCCGGCGATCCTTCCACCTCAGCCTTCTGAGTAGCCAGAATTACAGGCATGCGCTACCACGCCCGGCTGATTTTTTTGATTTATTGTAGAGATGAGGTCTCGCTGCCCAGACGGGTCTCGAACCCGCGGGCTCAGGCAATTCACTCACCTCAGCCTCCCAAAGGCGTGGGATTACAGGCTGAGTCACCGAGCCCGGCTTTTTTTTTTGGGTCAGAGTCCCACTCTGTTGTTGCCCAGGCTGTAGTGCAGTGGCATGCTCATGGCCTCCTCAGTCTCGACCTGCTATGCTCAAGCGATCCTTCTGTTTCAACCTTCCAAGTAGCTGAAACCACAGGTGTGTGCCACCACGCCTGGCTAATTTTTTTGATTTACTGTAGAGACAAGGTCTCGCCATTTTGCCCAGGCTGGTCTCAAACCCGTGCACTCAGGCAGTCCTCTCACCTCAGCCTCCCAAAGTGCTGGGATTACAGGCATGAGCCTCTGCGCCCAGCTTGTATCTTTCAAGTATATGTTACAGAAAGTCAACTCTGGCTGGCTTGAGTGTGGGTGGGCTGAGGCTGAGGCGAGTGGACTGCCTGAGCCCAGGGGTTTGAGACCTACCCAGGCAACTTGGCAGGACCTCGTCTCTACAATAAATGAAAAGTTAGCCAGGTGTGGTAGCACATGCCTGTAGTTCCAGCTACTTGGAAGGCTGAGGCAGAAGGATTGCCGGAGCCCAGTAGGTGGAGGCTGCGGTGGTCGGAAGCGTGCCACTGCACTCCAGTCTGGGTGACAGAGTGAGACTCCAAATCAAAAAAAAAAAAAAAAAGAGTGTGGGTGGGACAAAATTGATTTTTCCCAGGCAGATGATTTCTTGCTTTAAGAAGATCCAAAATTTCCTCAAGGTTAGGTCTGTTTCTATGACTTGTTCTTGGGTGGCTGAGCCCTCAGGAATGTTTTTTCCATGTGAAAGACCTTTGTAACTCCAAGTTTCCATCCAATCACTGCAAAAATAGAGCTGCTTATTCCAAAGTTTCTGGCAAATATCCCAGGAATAATTCTCGGTGTTTTTGTTTTGCTTTGTTTTTGAATTGGAGTCTCACTCTGTCGCCCAGGCTGGAGTGCAGTGACACGCTCACGGCTACCGCAGCCTTGACCTCCTGGGCTCAGGTGATCCTTCCACTTCAGCCTTCCAAGTAGCTGGAACTATAGGCACGTGCCACCACGCTCGGGAAATTTTAATTATTTATTTATTGTGGAGATGAGCTCTGCCAAGTTGACCAGGCTGACCTCGAACCCCTGGGCTCAGGCAATTCTCTAGCTTCTGCCTCCCAAATGCTGGGATTACAGGCGTGAGTCATCACACTTGGTCTTCTCAGTGGTTTTCATTGAAACCTTTCAATGAACCCTCATAGTGGCTCTGATTGAGAAGGCCTAAGTCACATGCCTACTTCCAGATTTGGAGGGGGTGGCTAATCCAATCAAAACACATGGACTACAAGGAAGGGAAGCTGGTTGTCCAGAGGAAAGTCAAGTTGCTGTTACCCAAAGAGGGAGAGGATGCTAGGCAGGTGAAAGCCAATACAAGTCCACCACAGAGGACACATCCTATGCATCCATTATCATATGGCAAGACCAGGAGTGATGCCTGTCTCAAGAGCTGACAGTCAAAGATTAGGCAGGAGAAATGAATCACTCCGAGGACAGCTGTCCACGAACATCTCCTGGGAGGTGAAGATGAGACAGGCTTTCAGACATGGAGAAAGGCATGAACAAAGGAAGCACAGTAGGGACCCTCTGGAGGTTTTCCAAGTTTGGTGGGAACTTTTGGGAATTAAGGCTGGAATTTGGTTGGAGTTTAGACCTATAAACAATCCAATGATGCACAAATCTTTTAAAATGCAGATTTCTTCCATATATGATCTCAAAAAAGAGTATACTAATTCTGGCAGGCACCAGGAGTAGGATTATTCTTCGCATGTTACCAAAGAGTAAAAGAGGCCCAGTGTAAGAGATGTCTGCAGAGCTCACCCCGCCTAGAGGCAGAATAGCATAAGAAGCCCAATGTTCTGCCCTCCAGCCAAAACTGTGTCTCCCTTCTCCCACCCACAGTAAAAATGAAGTCTGGCATTGGAAATCACCAGGATAGCAGCTGTGGCCCAGCCCCAGGACCAGCCTGAGGAGATCTTTGGAGAAGGCTGTGGAAACCACCATCTGGGCACAGACAAGGTATCTGACTCACATAATGGTTAAGAGTAGAGACAGTAGAGTCAGATAGGCCTGGCTTTCATGACCAGTTTCATGACTTATGATGTTACCTTGGGCATATTATATCACTTCTCTGAGTCTTAGTTTCCCATCTATAGAACAATATCTATAGAATCAGTGAAACACAATCAATGTTTTGGAGATAGGATTTGACTTCTGGAAGTCTGTCTGACCACCCTCAAAATCTCCATATATTGTACACTCTGTGGAAAAGACATTATGCTAAGTTCTTTTTTTTTTTTTTTGAGTTGGAGTCTCACTCCGTCGCCCAGACTGGAGTGAAGTGGCTGCTCCCGGCCACTGCAGCCTCAACCTGCTGGGCTCTAGCGATCTTTGGATGATCGCTGAGCTCTGGGATGATCAATGAGCTCTGAATGAAGTGATGCATTTTTTTTTTTTTTTTTGAGTTGGAGTCTCACTCCATTGCCCAGACTGGAGTGCAGTGGCATGCTCACGACCACCCCAGCATCGACCTGCTGGGCTCAGGCAATCCTTCCGCCTCACCCTTCCAAGTAGCTGGAACTACAAGTGTGTACTACCATGCCTGGCTAATTTTTAAATTTATTTTAAAGATGAGGTCTTGCCAGGTTGCCCAGGCTGTTCTCGAACCTATGGACTCAGACAATCCCCTCACATCAGCATCGCAAAATGGTAGGATTGCAGGCTTGAGCCACCACATCCAGCCTTGTGATGCATATTAAGAATTTAGCACAAGCCGTGCTCAGTGGCGCAGCCTGTAATCCCGAGCCTTTAGGAGGCTGAGGTGAGTGGATTGCCTGAGCCCGCGGGTTCAAGACCCGCTTGGGCAGCGAGACCTCATATCTACAATAAATCAAAAAATCAGCCGGGCGTGGTAGCGCATACCTGTAATTCCAGCTACTCCGAAGGCTGAGGCGGAAAGATCGCTAGAGCCCAGCAGGTCGAGGCTGCAGTGGCCGGGAGCGGCCACTTCACTCCAGTCTGGGCGACGGAGTGAGACTCTAACTCAAAAAAAAAAAAAAAAAAAAGAACTTAGCATAATGTCTTTTCCACAGAGTGTGCAATATATGGAGATTTTGAGGGTGGTCAGACAGACTTCCAGAAATCAAATCCTGTCTCCAAAACATTGATTGTGTTTCACTGATTCTATAATGTACTTTCCTCACTATCTACCCCCATATTTTTAAATTTTCTGTTACCTAGACTGGTGTGCAGCATGATCATGGCTCACGGCAACCTTGAACTCCTAAACTGAAGCAATTCTGCAAATCTCTTGCCTCAGTCTCCCAATTAGCTGGGACTACAAGCATGCACCACCATGCCTGGCAGTTTGTTTTGTTTTGTTTTGTTTTTAGTAGAGACATGGTCTTGCCATTTGCTCAGGCTGGTGTCAGGCTCCTGGGCTCAAGCAATCCTCTTGCCTTGGCCTCCCAAAGTGCTGGGATTGTAGGCAAGAGCCATTGCACCCAGCGACCCCCATATTTTAAAGGTCTTTGAAGTCAGTATGCACTCTAGCATTGTCACATGGTTTAATTTTCAGTGTCTCTTAGCAGTATGTGATATAATAGCCTGTCTTTATAATCAATGTCTTTTTTTTTTTTTTGAGTTGGAGTCTCACTTTGTCGCCCAGGTTGGAGTGCAGTGGCATGCTCACGGCTACTGCAGCCTCGACCTGCTGGGCTCAGACGATCCTTCCACCTCAGTCTTCCAAGTAGCTGGAACTACAGGCACGAGCCACCATGTCCAGCGAATTTTTTTATTTATTGTAGAGACGAGGTCTTGCAAGTTGCCCAGGCTGGTCTCAAACCCCTGGACTCAGGAAATCTTCTCCCCTGGGCCTCCCAATGTGCCAGATTACAGGTTTGAGCCACTGAGCCTGGCTTTTTTTTTTTTTTAAGCATGAGACTTGGAAGAGACAAACAGTGTCATATTAGGCAAGTACTTTAGTTTCTTCCATTGTAAAATCGTTATCTATAAAGTTGTGAAGATTCCATGAGATTTGCTTTGCAAGTTTCTGGCACGTAAGAAGGGCTTATACGTTGCATGTATTGCCATTATTTGCATTATTATTATCTCAACCAGGTAATGGGGGTTATGAAGCGGCATGGGCTGATTACCTAGAAGCAGAAGTATCCTGAGGGGCTGTGCAAAGGCAAGGGTTGGTATCCCAGGGGTGACGCTGCTTCTCAGATTCAGAGGGAGTGTCAGGAAGCCCAACAAGTGGCCGGTGGAGTCCAAGGTGGATCAGTGCATGTGGTTTTCAGTTGAAGACTGGGAACCATGTTAGGGCACCAAGGCTGGGAGGGGGGGTTGTTACAAGGGCTGGTCTGCATGTTCTCTGACTGTAATGGCTACCGCCTGGCTTATTCTGTGCCAGGGAACTGTGCTCCTTGATAAGCACTGTCACAGAGAATTCTGTTATCAACCACGAGTTCGGTGATTTCATCAGAATAATTTTATAGAAGAAACTGAGGCTCAAAGAGGTTAGTTAGCATGTTCAAAGTTGCATGGCTAAGTGGCAGAGCTGGAATCTGAATCAGGCTTTTTTTGACTTTACATCTGGCTCCCAAGTCCCTCTGCCACACTCTTGAACTCCGCCTCTCAGCATCTCTCAGTAGACCCAGAAGCAAGTTTTTTCTCCCCCCTCCCCTCCCATTTTTCTCCCCCGCCCCACAGGTCTCCACCTCCCAAGTCCGCACATGCCAAGCTCACAAGTCATCTGTTTTGCCAAAATTCTGTTCCGATTTGATAAACCCTAGCCGGGCCAGCTCACTCAGCGTGATTCAGCCGGAGAGAATAGCGAGGCTGCATGCCCCGCATGCCGACCGGCTGAGCTCAGGCAGGATGGGCGGCGCTCGGGAACCTCCGCCTGACAGATGGCTCCCTCGGCTGTCTCCGCGGGCCGGGTGCCAGGGCCGCACTCGCGCGCGGCCGCAGGGAGGTCGTGTGGGTTTCGCACGCGTGCGGGGGCGCCGGTGTGTGGGCTCACGGGGAACACGCAAGGAGCGAGGCCGTGTGGGGCCCACTCGCGTGTGGCTGGTTTGTGCATGCTTATCCGTGCCGTCGTTTGGGTGGGGGTGTTCGTGTGAATGGCAGAGGTGTGTGTGTGTGTTCGAATTTTGAGCTTGCATTCAGTTGGCTGGTGTGCTCATGAGCACGGAAGAGAAAGACGCGGGTGCGCCGTGGAGGAAGAAGCCTCCTGGGCTTGGAGAGTTCAGCCTTTCGAGTGTTCCCACCTGCGGTGTGGGGGCTCTCCCAGGCCCCCCCTCCAGTGTTCTCCTTGTGCAGGGACCGACTGACATCAGCAGAGGCAAAAGGTCATCCCGGGTTTAGGTTCTGGCTGAGACTTAGGTGTCCCAAAAGAATTTATTGGCTGCAGTTTTTCCCTAAGGTAGGGGTGCTTAACTGTTTGTGAATCTTAGGCTCTTCTGAAAATCTGGTGACCAGAATATCTTTCCAGGAAAACAGCCTCAAAACATATCATTTCTCATGCAATATCACAGAACTCAGGGGCCTTGTAATCCCAGCAGTAGGGGAGGTCGAAGTGGGAGGATCACTTGAGGCCAGAAGTTCAAGACCAGCTTTGGCAACAGAGTAACACCCTGTCTCCGCAAAATAAAATAAAGTCTCTGCGAAATAAAATAAATATAAAATAAAAAAAGCCAGGACTGTGGTGTGGTCTCAGCTACTGGAGAGCTACTGGAGATGGGAGGATCACTTGAGCCCAAGGAGTTCAAGGTTGCAGTGAGCTATGATTGTGCCACTGCATTCTAGCAGAGCAATGACAGAGCAAAATCCTATCTCTAAAAATAAAACATAAAACAAAGAGAGAGAACCAATTATTAAGTACATACTTATACTTATTGAGGGCTTACTATACCAAGCCCTTGTTAGGACTTGTTAGAGAGATAAGTACATAGATAAGAGATAAGATGACCACTGTTTTGTTTTTTTTCCCCTGTGGTCTGGGTGGGGGGAGGCAGGTAAAGGGGCCCCAGAAGGAGTCTCAAGTTTGGGGGATGTCTGAGCCCCCCCTTAGAGCTTAACGTCCCCAATAGTGATTTAACAGGGGAGGAGGCAAGAGGCGGAGCCCATGGAGGAGGCAAGATGGCCACTGTTTAAAGATTACAGGCTTGCTGGCTCAGCCTGTAATCCCGCGCTTTGGGAGGCTGAGGTGAGTGGATTGCCTGAGCCCGCGGGCTCGAGACCGCCTGGGCAACTTGGTGAGACGTCATCCCTACAATAAATCAAAAAACCAGCCGGGCATGGTAGCATGCGCCTGTAATTCCGGCTACTTGGAAGGCTGAGGTGGAAGGATCGCCGGAGCCCAGCAGGTCGAGGCTGCGGTGGCCAGGACCGGCCACTGCACTCCAGTCTGGGCCATGGAGTGAGACTCCAACTCAAAAAAAACCCCCAAAACAAACAAAAAACAAGAAACACAAAAAAAGAGAGAACACAGTCAGTCGAGTGTGGTGGCTCCTGTAATCCCAGCACTTTGAGAGTCAGAGGCAAGAGGATTGCCTGAGCCCAGGGGTTCGTGACCAGCCTGGGCAACTTTGTGAGACCTCGTCTCTACTATAAATTAAAAAATCAACTGGGCATTGTGGTGTTTGCCTGTGGTTCCAGCTACTTGGAAGGCTGAGACGGAAGTATCACCTGAGCCCAGGAGGTCGAGGCTGCAGTGGCCATGAGCACGCCACTGCACTCCAACCTGGGCGACGGTGAAACACCAACACACACACACACACACACACACACACACACACACACACACACACCACACAAAGAGCACACAGTATAGTAAGATAAGCAGATGTAAATACATAACTACAAGCCACTGTAACAAGTTCAGTGACGACTGGGTGAAGGAACCGTCAGAGCTTGAGAGGAATGGGGAGGAAGGGAAGCAATCTTGAGGGGTTCCAAGGAATAATTCCCCGAAGAAGTGAACTTTAAGTTGTATGAGAACACAATTTGTCAAACAGAGAAGATGGGGAAGGCCTTTCCAGGCAGAAGGAGGAGACTGCCCCAAGGCAGAGGGATCTGTGTTGAGGGGCAAGACACTGGGAGGAGCCAGGAGTAAGGCTGCAAAGGGGGTTGGAGGCAGCACGTCAGGAGCCTTGTACGTACTAAGTGAAAGGCCTTGGCTTTTATCTCATGAGTGATGGGAAACCATTGGAGATCTTTAAACAAGAGAGTGGGGCTGGCACTGCGGCTCACGCTTATAATCCCAGCGCTGTGGGAGGCTGAAGAGGGAGGATTGCTTGAGCCCAGGAGTCTGAGTTTGAGACCAGCCTGAGCAACATAGCGAGATCTTGTCTCTACAAATAAAAAAGAGAGAGAGAGAGAATAACATGACCTAACTGGCATTTTGCAAAGACCCTGATGCATTCTGCACTTATCCAGAGACCAAATAAGAGGCTGTTGCAATAGTTCAGGTGAGAGAAAATGAAGGTGTGTACAACAGGAATGTGTGAGAAGCCAGGGCATGGGTTTGAAGAAAAGGGAGATTTAAGAGATAAACTAGCAAAAATTTGGGTGCCCTCATTAAATATGTGAAAATTAAGAAGGAGGAAGGACTAGTTGAGCATGGCTTCTGTGTTGTGTTTCCAGCTTGGGGAGATGTTTATGCTGTGCACTGAGATGGAATCACAATGCAGTTTAGCTTCTTGGGGAAGATAGTGAGTTCTGTTCGGGACACAATGTGAGACATCCAAGTAGAAATGTACGTGAGGTAATTGACTATGTGAGTCTGGAGCACTGGGGAGAGAGATTTGGAAATATAAATTTGTGTGTTACAAGCAGAAAACTGAAGTCATAGATAATAGATGAGATCACAAGACAGAATGTAGATATTGAACAAGAGGAAAAGCAAGAAAGAAGTCATTATTTAAGGGGACATGAATGAAGAGGAGTCTGTGAAGGACTGAGAGAGAGGATTCTTAGGGTATGGAAGTGTTGGAGTAAAACCACGGGAGAGCTGTCTCCTGGAAGCCAACTCCCTAAGAATGAGGGAGTAATCATTAGTGTCAAAGGCAAAAAATATACCAGGTAAGCTGAAGACGGTTGTAAAAGCCATGCACAACCAAAAGATAGAAAGAAGAGTAGGACGAAATATGAAATATACAAAATATTAATCAGAGTTATTACTATGGGAGAATGATGGGAATTTTTTACATTCTTTTTTATAGTTGTTATCTCAGTGTTCCCGTGAGTGCATAGCAAATTTGAACCATGAGAAAGGATACCTGGGGAAATTTTGGGAGGCTACTGGGTTAGAATACTTCCACTTCCAGCCAAGATGGAGTAACAGGAGCTGGATTTAAATTCCTGCCTAAAACAATCATAAAAACAGGCCAGGTGTGGTGGCTGAAGCCTGTGATCCCAGCACTTTGGGAGGCCAAGGTGAGGGGATTGCTTGAGCTCACGGGTTCAAGAACAGTTTGGGCAACTTGGCAAGACCTCTTCACTACAATAAATCAAAAAATTAGCCGGGCGTGGTGGCATGTGCTTGTAGTTCCATCTACTTGGAAGGCTGAGGTGGAATGATCACCTGAGCCCAACAGGTTGAGGCTGTAGTGGCCAAGAGCATGTCACTGCTCTCCAGTCTGGGTGACAGAGTATGACTCTAACTAAAAAAAAAAAAAAAAAAAAAAAAAAAATATATATATATATATACAGAGAGAGAGAGAGAGAGAGAGAGAGAGAAGATTAAAACAAAAAACAAAAAACAAAAAACAGGCCAGCGCAGTGGCTCAAGTCTGCAATCTCAGCACTTTGGGAGGCCAGGGTGAGGGGATTGCTTGAGCCTACAGGTTCGAGAACAGCCTGGGCAACTTGGTGAGACCTCATCTCTACAATAAATCAAAAAATTAGCCAGGTGTGGTAGCGCGTGCCTGTAGTGCTGGCTACTTGGAAGGCTGAGGTAGAAGGATCACCTGAACCCTGCAGGTTGAGGCTGCCGTGACGGTGAGCATGCCACTGCACTCCAGCCTGAGCACTGGGGTGAGACTCCAACTCAAAAATAAAAAAAACCCCAAAGACAGACAATAACTGTTTCAGACACTGAACAGCCGGCAGAGCAAGACACTGATCCCTGGAAGAGGGTGAAAACATAAGATGGGATCTAACTGCACCAGCTTACTTGGAGAGAGTTTCCAGGTTGTAGTGCATAAAGCGGCAACCTGGGCAGAGCTGGCAGATTCTCTGAGTTGAGGAGACAGAGGCCTAAAGGAGGCCAGTATGGACAGTAGACAGGGCAGAGTACCAGGGAGAGGAGGGCTGGCTGCACAGGGAGAACTCCAGAAATCTACAGCATCTTCTCTAAGTCTTCACCTGAAAGTGATGATTGCATGCACAGGAGGAAGCTGCGAGAGGCTGGAGAACGAACACTTGAAAGAACTAGGTGGAACAATTCTTGGAGCTCACACAAGGCTGGAAATAGTTCATATTCCCAACAATCGGAGTAAAGAAACCCCCCCCTCTATTGAGTTGGGGAGAATACCCAAAAGGATATTGCCGCCTCATGGAGTCAAATTAGTCCTGGAATAGACTCTGCTCCCACAGCATCAAAGCAACCCTCAAAGGCATCAAACTGTTTCCAAGTGAGTTAACTGCATCCTGGAACAAAACTCAAAACAATTAAGGGGTAAAACAGTCTAGCATCTAACAATGTAAAGTTTACAGTGTTGGCATTGAATCAAATTTGCCAGACTTGCAAAAAAGTAGGAAATTATGATTCATAATAAGGAAAAAAATAGATCAATAGAAACAGACCCATAATGATATAAATGATAGAATTAGAAGACAAGAACAATAAAGTAGAGATTATAAATAAATTTCGTATGTTCAAGAAGACAGAGGAAAGCATGAGCATGTCCAGGAGAGAGGTAAAAGATATAAAAAAAAAGACCTAGTTCAAACTTAAAGAGATGAAAAATGCAATATCAAAATGAAAAATATACTAGATGTGACTAACAGATTAGACACTGTAGAAGAAAATATTCGTGAATTCAAAGATAGAATCTATCCAAAATAAAACATAGGGAAAAAAAAGAAGAATTAGTCCTTAATATACATATAACTGGAAGTTCTGAAGGAGAGGACAGAGAAAGGAAAGAAGAAATGTATGAAGAAACAGGCCCAACATTTTTCAAATTTGATGAAAACTAAAAAACCCACAAACTCAGGAAGCTCTATGAATCCCAAGCAGAAGAAACACATAGACAATACATAAAGCACATCATAATCAATTTACTTAAAACCCTTGGTAGAGAAACTCTTCAAGTTTCTAGAGGAAAAAAAGATGTTGCATACATAGGAATGAAGATAATGACATGGGAGGCTGAGACAGGAGGATCACTTGAGTTCAGGAGTTCAGGGCTGTAGTGCACGCTAACTGAGTCTGTGAATAGCCACTGTGCTCTATCCTGGGCAACATATAGCAAGATCCCATCTCTTTAAAAAAAAAAAGGTAATAACAGCAGACTTCTCATCTTCTCATCTGAAATCATGCAAGTCAAAAGAGAGTAGCGTAACTTATTTTATTTTTATTTTTTTGAGTTGGAGTCTCACTCTGTCGCCCAGACTGGAGTGCAGTGGCCGCTCCCGGCCACCGCAGCCTCGACCTGCTGGGCTCTGGCGATCCTTCCATTCAGCTTTCCAAGTAGCTGGAACTACAGGTGCATGCTACCATGCCCAACTAATTTTTTGATTTACTGTAGAGATGAGGTCTCGCCAAGTTGGCCAGGCGGGTCTCGAACCCGTGGGCTCAGGCAATCCATTCACCTCAGCCTCCCAAAGCGCGGGATTACAGGCTGAGCCACCGAGACCGGCTTACTTTTTTCTTTTTTAAGTTGTCCTCCCAAAGTACTGGAATTACAGGCTTGAGCCACCACGCCTGGCTGGTGCAAAAATTTTAATGTGCAGAAAGAAAAAAAAAAGACTGTCAATATAAAATTCCTTACCTAGCAAAATATTTTTCAAAAATAAAGAAAATCAAACTTACTATGAAGCCACAGTAATGAAGAGAACGTGGTATTGGCACAGAGATACACATATAGGGCAATGAAACATAACTAATAGTTCAGAAATAAAACGTAGTCAGGCGTGGTGGGTCACGCCTGTAATCACAGGACTTTGGGAGGTGAAGGTGAAAGGATTGCCCGAGTCCAGGTGTTCAAGCCCAGCCCAGGCAACTTGGCAGGACCTTATCTCTACAATAAATCAAAAAATTAGCTGGTCATGGGAGCACACACCTGTAATTCCTACTTGGAAGGCTGAGGTGGCAGCATCGCCTGAGCCCAGCAGGTTGAGGCTGTGGTGGCCATGAGCATGCTACTGCACTCCATCCTGGGTGACAGAG
Source organism: Cephalopachus bancanus (assembly GCA_027257055.1). NCBI lineage: Eukaryota > Metazoa > Chordata > Mammalia > Primates > Tarsiidae > Cephalopachus > Cephalopachus bancanus. Next base: position 2,881,562 of record JAPVLO010000289.1, on the reverse strand, counting down.
TGAGACCCAACTCAAAAAAAGAAAGAAAGAAAGAAAACCTTACATTTAGGGTCATTTGATTTCAACAAAGGAACAAGGACAACTCAATGAGGGAAAGAGTAGTCTTTTCAACAAATGGTGCTGGGAAAATTAAATATCCCTGAACAAAAAAAAGCAAACTCAAACTCTTACCTTACATCAGTCACAAACATTAATTCAAAATGGATTATAGTCCAAGATGTAAGAGCTGACACTATAAGGCTTCTAAAAGAAAATATTGGAGAAAAATCTTCGTGGCCTTGGGCAAAGAGTCTTTAGACACTTTAGACATGACACTAAAAGCACAAGCCATAAAAGAAAATTTTGATACACTGGACTTCATAAAATAAAAGACTTTTGCATCCAATAGACGCCATTAAGAAAATGAAAAAATAGGCTATAAGTTGGAATAAAAAACGTGTATCCAGGGTATATTAAAAAACTGTTGTGACTCAATCATAAAAAAGAGAGACCATCATTCTAAGTGAGCTATCACAGAAATGAAAAACTGAACACTGCAAGTTCTCACTCATAAGTGGGCCCTAAACACTAAGCATTTGAGCACAAGGGCAGGAACAGCTGATGCTGGCACTCTTGGGCAGAAGCAGAGGAAGCACACAACCCCCCCGTTGTGTACCAGGTCCACTACCAGGGGAGGGAGGGCTCGCTAGGGGCCTGAACCTCTCCTGCACACAATTTACTTATGCAACAAATCCTCTCATGCACTCCACAACTCTAAAATAAAAATAAAACGCAAAAAATAACAATAAAGAAAAATAACTCAATTTTAAAATGGGCAAAACATTGAAGACGCTTTACCAAAGAAGAGAAGCAAATAGCTGATGAGCACATAAAAATGCTCATCTTCTTTTGTTAAGAATATGCAAATTAAAACCACAATGTAAGGCCACTATACACCCACCAGAAGGGCAATGATTTAAAAGACAAGCTGGATGGGCTCAGTGGCTCACCTTGTAATCCCAGCACTTTAGGAGGCTGAGATGGGTTCGAGACCAGCCTGGGCAACTTGGTGAGACCTCGAATCTACAATAAATCAAAAATTCGCTGGGTGTGGTAGCACGCACCTGTAGTTCTGGCTACTTGGAAGGCTGAGGTAAACAGATCGCTGGAACCCAGCAGATCGAAGCTGCAATGGCCGTGAATGTGCCACTGCAGTCTAACCTGGGCAACAGAATGAAATTTCAGCTCAAAAAAAAAAGAAGAAGAAAAAAGACAAGCCACAGGTGCAATGGCGATGCCTGTAGTCCCAGTTGCTAGGGAGGTTGAGGAGGGAGGATTGCTTGAGCTCAGGAATTTGAGGCCAGTTGGGCAACATAGCAAGACCCCATTTCAAAAAAAAAAGGACGATACCAAGTGTTAACAAGGATGTGGATAAGTTGCAACTCTCATGCATTGCTAGTGGGAACGTAAAATGTTACAACTACTTTGGAAACCAGCTTGTCAGTTTCTCAAAAAGTTAAACACAAACTTACCATATAAGCCAGCAATTCAATGTCTGTAAATCTAACCAAGATTAGTGAAAACATGTCTACATAAAGACATATATGCAAATATTCATAATGGTATTATTCATAATAGCCAAAAACCCTGGAAACAATCTAAATGTTCAGCAACAGGTGAATGGATCAACAAAAGCAATTGCCCTCCTCAACCTCCTAAGTAGCTGAGACTATGGGCACTTGCCACCCAGCTAATCTGTGATTTTTGTAGAGACAAGTTCTCACTATGCTGCCCAGGCTGGTCTTGAACTCTTGGACTCAAGCTTTTCTCTCACCTCAGCCTCCCAAAGTGCTAGGATTACAGGCAGGAGCCTCCATGCCCGGCCTATCTCATAGTCTTGATGGTGCAGTGTTGGGAGACAATTCTCCATGGCATATCTCTACATCTGTATCACCTTTGTTCTAGACTATCTTTTTAAGGATGTTTGTATAGAAAACAGCCTTGGAAAGTGAAGAAAGTGTCTTCTTCCATGGCAGAGGGCTAATTTGCTTCCTGATCTAAGAAAGAAACTGCTTTTATCAGGGATAAAGGTTGGGCAGGTTTGCTTGAAGCCTCTAACTTTTAACCATACACTATGAATGTCGAAGTTGATTTTCGAGTGTTTTCTCTTGAATGGTCCAAACACAATCTGAAATAGTCACAGCTATATTATGCTCCAAGAAATACCTATACCAGGAACTGGGGTGAGACGTAGAAAGATGAAAAAGACTGTCTAGTGGGACTAGCGTAAGGGTTAGAGGCAAGAACTTCCTAAAGGAAAAATGGACCAGGTGTGGTGGCTCAAGCCTGTAATTCCAGCACTTTAGGAGGCTGAGGCAAGAGGACTGCCTGACCCCAGGTGTTCAAGACCTGCCCAGGCAACTTGGTGAGACCTCATCACTACAATATATCAAAAAATTAGCCGGGCGTAGTAGCGCTCTCCAGTAGTTCTGACTACTTGGAAGGCTGAGGCGGGAGGATTGCCTGAGCCCAGCAGGTCAATGCTGGGGTGACCATGAGCATGCCACTGCACTCCAGTCTGGGTGACAGAGAGAGAGACTCTGACTCGAAAAGCAAAAAAAGAAAAATGTAATGTACAGCAATCTATGGTCTGATAGAGGCTGCTGGCATGCAAGACAGTGGCTAACTCAGCAGACGAACCAGAAGCTTCCTGCCCTTTGCAGATGGCATGAAGATAGGAGGATGCCCAAAACTGAGATGGGCTTTTGATTGAAAAGAGAAAGCACAGTGTGGAACCCACAGAGCCATCGCCTTACTGTCACTGAAACCAAAAGGAGACAAATCTACAGACAAGGCTTGAGCCTAGTGATAGAGAAGGCTTCCATGGGTGTTTCAATGGCCTGGAGATGAAATTCCCAAGAAGGCAGAAAATAGGGGGAGCTCATTTATTATTTTTTAATTATAATTATAAAAGAAAGGCATGCTTATTGTAAAATATTTCAACAGTACAGAGGATCTTTAAAATGGTAAAAAGCCCTCTCCCAATCAATCCCACTCTTCAGAGATACCTAATGTAAACAGTTTTTTGGGTATTCTTCTATCCTTCCACTTGTATTTAATGCTTCTTAAGATAATGCATGCACAAGGCTTTTCAAAAGGCAGTCATATAAACTACAAAGTTTATTACAAAAAGCAGTAATCCCTTGCCCTGCTTCTCCCTCCCTATTCCTCTAAGCCCATTTCCTCAAAGGTAACCATTTCAGACCTTTTGGCTGTTTCTTCTGGCACTTATATATCTCTGCTTTTCCTAAATAATATGCTTTTAATGCTAATTTTGGATTAATCAATTTCAGACAAAGTGTAGTGACTTTTTTTATGGTGACAAAGTGTAGTGACTTTTTTACGGCTCTCTTACACCCACACCCTCTCTGCTTCTTCTCCCCATTCTCCCAAGAGAATTATGTCACAATTTTTGGCTAAACCAATATACAGTGTTATATTATTATGCCTATACGAATACTATTTAAAACTTTTAAAATATATTTATTTGTTATGCTATCACAAGTATGCCAAAATTATATTTATTTCCCTACTTTTGCTTTTCCTAAAGTCAATAATTGCCTTGGTTTTTCATCTGCTTAATTTGTGTGTGTGTGTGTGTGTGTGTGTGTGTGTGTGTGTGTTGGAGTCTCATTCTGTCTCCCAGGCTGGAGTGCAGTGACATATTCATGGCTGCCGCAGCTCAACCTGCTGGGTTCAGGTGATCCTTCTGCCTCAGCTTTCCAAGTAATTGGAACTACAGGCGTATGCCACCATGCCCAGCTAATTTTTTGATTTATTGTAGAGATGAGGTCTCTCCAAGTTGCCCAGACTGGTCTCGAACCCCTGGTTCAGGCAGTCCTCTCATCTCAGCCTCCCAAAGTGCTGGGATTACAGCCTTGAGCCACTGCATCCAACCTACGTTAATTTTCTTTTTTCTTTTTTTTTTTTGAGTTGGAGTCTCACTCTGTTGCCCAGGCTGGAGGGCAGTGGCCGCTCCCGGCCACCGCAGCCTCGACCTGCTGGGCTCCGGCGATCCTTCCGCCTCAGCCTTCCAAGTAGCTGGAACTACAGGCACGTGCTACCACACCCGGCTAATTTTTGATTTATTGTAGAGATGAGGGCTCACCAAGTTGCCCAGGCGGGTCTCGAACCCGCGGGCTCAGCCAATCCACTCACCTCAGCCTCCCAAAGGCGCGGGATTACAGGCTGAGCCACCGAGCCCGGCTGATTAATTTTCTTTGTAATTATCACCTGTACCTAATTCTTCTGACGGTGCTTTTGGAAAACTCCCAAACTGGCATTTTTCCTCTGCTCTCACACCATGACAACATTCATCAACACGGAAGTCTTCTGTGACAAAATGTGTGAGGGTCTTTTCCCACACACCAAGCAGCAGACACCAGCTGGGTGTCCTCCAATTCAACTCCCAAAGTATCTACCTGGAGATAGTGTCAGATTCCACAGGGTGAGGGCTCAGTCCCCAAGACCACCCTCAACCTCAGAAACCAGTGGCAAGTACAGGCCTTTGGAGTGTCTGACGGACCAGCTTCAAGTTGGGGCTCCCACAACCCCTTCTTTTAATTTGCAGGAGCAGCTCACAGAATGCAGGGAAACACTTAACTTGCATTTAGTGGTTGATTATGAAGGATATTGCAGGCCAGGTGTTGTGGTTCAGATCTGTAATCCCAGAACTTTGGAAGGCCAGGGCATGAGGATTGTTTGAGCCCAGGAATTCAAGACCAGCCTAGGCAACATAGGGAGACCTTATCCCTACAAAAAAAATTTTAAAAATTAGTGGGAGCAACCCCCTCACATCCCCTCCCACTGTGGAAGCTTTTGTCCTCTCAATAAACCCTGCTTTAGAAAAATAAAATAAATAAATAAAAATTAGCAGGGTGTGGTGGTGTATGTCTGTAGCTCCAGCTATCCAGGAGGCTGAGGTGGGAGGATTGCCTGAGCCCAGGAGGTTGAATCTGTGGTGAGCAGTGATTGTGCCACTGCATCCAGTCTGGGCTTTTGTCGAGTGTGACCCCCCCCCCAAAAAAAAAGGATATTTCAAAAGATATAAAAGATGCGTAGGGTGAAGAACGGGAAAAGGGCCCAGAGCTTCCATGCCTTCCCTGGGCACACCACCCTCCAGGAACCTTCACATGTTCAATCGGGAAGCTCTCCAACCTGGTCCTCTTGTTGTTTTTTTTTGTTTTTTGTTTTGTTTTGTTTTGTTTGAGTCAGAGTCTCACTTCATCACCCAGGCTGGAGTGCAGTGGCACGCTCATGGCCACCGCAGCCTCGACCTGCTGGGCTTGGGTGATCCTTATGCTTCAGCCTTCCAAGTTGCTGGAACTACAGGCATGCGCCACCACGCCTGGTTAATTTTTAAATTTATTTATTGTAGAGATGAGGTCTCGCCAAGTTGCCCGGGCTGGTCTCAAACCCCATGGGCTCAAGCAATCCTTTCGCCTCCGCTTCCAAAAGTGCTGGGATTACAGGCGTGAGCTATCGCGCCCGGCCACCTCTTGGGTTTTTATGGAAGCTTCATGCCAGCATTTCTTCCCCCATGATATAACGTGGGACCCCCTCTGGGGAGAAGAGTGAAGAAAGGTGGAGGGGGATCAGAGTTCCCCGTGGGCAGGAGAAGGTTGGAGAGATTCTGTTTCCTGAGACCTGCCCCTGAGCCCTAACAAACCCAACATTGTAATAAACACTGTCACAAGGGCTGTGTGAGCTAGGAACCCAGAACCCTGGACAAAAACCAATACACAGAGATATATTGTAACACCACAGACACCTTCCAGTAACTGTTCACTACAGTTTTCCTCGTGGTCAATTACAGCAGGTAATCCGTCAGTTCCATTTTTTTTCTCTTGAAGACACCCTTCCTGGAGACCTTTGTGTTGCTGTCTAAATTGTCTGCATTCTAGCTCTTCTGCTCAGGCACTTTCCTGTCAACTGAAAGTTTTCTCTTCTCGTCTCTTCTCTTCTCTTCTCTTTTCTCTTCCTCCCTCCCTTTCTTTCTTTTTCTTTCTTGATTCCTTGCTTTCTTGCTTCCTTTCTTTCCTTCTTTTTTTTTTGAGTCAGGGTCTCCTCTGTCACTCAGGCTGGAGTGTAGTCCAACAATCACGGTTCACTGCAGTCTTGATCTCCCGGGCTCAGGCAACCCTCCCACCTCAGCCTCCTGAGTAGCTGGGACTACAGACACACGCTACCACACCTGACTAATTTTTTAAGTTTTTGTAGTGATGAAGTCTTGCTATGTTGCCCAGGCTGGTCTCAAACTCCTGGACTCAAGCCATCCTCTCTCCTCTGCCTCTCAAAGTGCTGGGATTATAGGCATGAGCCACCACACCCAGTCCTTTTGCCTTTCTCTGAATTGGAGTCCCTGTTGCCTAGAATTTGTCTCATCCTCTTTCTTGCTTGCATTCTTGTTTGGGAGATCACATATTCTGGTAGCTTCATCAGTTTCAACCTGATGATAGTCTTCAATGTACATCTCTTGAATCACCTTGCTCTTATCAGACCTGGTTTTACTCCATACCTGGTGAAAAGCTGTGCTTCCAGGAGCTCTCTGCATTATCAATGCCCAGGTACTCTACTTTTTTCCTGTTTTTTTGTTTACTCCCATATTTTGGTGAGAAAAGGTGTATTTCAGACATTGCATGTCTGAATTTTGCTTTATTTCATTTTTCTTTCTAGTCAGAGTCTCACTCTGTCACCTAGGCTGGAGTGCAGTGGCATGCTCATGATCACTATAGCCTCAACCTTTTGGGTTCCAGCAATCCTTCCACCTCAGCCTTCTGTGTACCTGGAACTGTAGGCACACGCCACCACACCTGGCTAAATTTTTTATTTATTGTACAGACGAGGTCTTGCCAAGTTGCCAGGCTGGTCTTAAACCCCTAGGCTCAGGCAATCCTCTCACCTCTGCATCCCATAGTGTTGAAATTATAGGCTTAAGCCACCATGCCCAGCTGTCTGAAGATGTCTTCATTCTATCTTTACACTTGATTATAGTTTGACAAGATATCGAATCCTTAGAAACTATTTGCTTACAGAATTTTAAAGACATTGCTTCATTTCCTTCTTGCTTCCAATGTTGCTAAGACTCTTACAGACAGTCTCAGTCAGGAATGGTGACTCATGCCTGTAATCCTAGCACTTTGGGAGGCTGAGGTGGGAGGATTGTTTGAGTCCAAGAGTTTGAGACCAGCCTAGGCAAGACCTCATCTCTACAAAAAAATAATCTGGGCATGGTGACGTGCACCTGTAGTCCCAGCTGCTTGAAAGGATGAAGTGGAAGGATTGCCAGAACCTAGGAGATCGAGGCTGCGGCGAGCTATGATTGTGTCACTGCCCTCCAGCTTAAGCAACAGAGTGAGACCCTGAATCCCCCTGTCCCCCCCCAAAAAAAACACTAGGCACGGTGGCTCATGCCTATAATTCCAGCACTTTTGGAGGCCAAGGTGGGACGACTGCTTGAGCCCAGGAGTTTTGAGACCAGCCTAGGCAATGTAGTAACACTTTGTCTCTACAAAAAAGATTAAAAAAAGAATACTGCAGATATTCTGATTCCTGATTGTATATAACCTATTAGTTTTGGGGTTTTTTTGTGGCTTTTTTGGAAGTTTTTAAAACCACCTATTTGTCCTTGGTGTCCTGAAATTTCACAATTGTGTTCTGAATTTCATCAATTGCCAAGGTATGGATCATATCTTCATTCAATGCACTGGGCAACTTCTGGACGACAAAACCTCTTCCACAATTGGCTCAGCAAGTAAAGGGATCATTGGAGATTCACATACCCACTATTTTATGCTTTGGTCCAGAATGAGGTACTAGTCATGGAAGCCTATCTAAAGTTCCTGAGAAATATGGGAGGCCGATGGAGTATCTGGTGAGCACCACTATCTCTGACATAGGGAGAGTAGGCTACATAAAATGTGTTGGCCATGCCTGGGCATGTGGCTCACGTCTGTAATCTCAGCATTTTGGGAGGCAGAAGCAAGAGGATTGCCTGAGCCCAAGGGTTCGAGACTGACCTGGGTAACTTGGTGAGCTCTCATCTCTACAATTAAAGAAAGAAAGAAAGAAAGAAAATTAGTTGAGTGTGGTGGTGCATGCCTGTAGTTCCACCTACTTGGAAGACTGAGTTGGAAGGATCACCTGAGCCCAGCAGGTTGGAACTGTGGTGGCCATGAGCATGCCATTGTACTTCAGCCTGGGCAACAGAGTGAGACTCCAACTTAAAAAAAAAAAAAATTGTTAATAAAGGAAAGGAGAGGTAAGGCAGTAGCTAGGGTAACATGAGGTGAGTGAATCTTGTGTTTTGTTTTTCTAATTAGAAGAGAATTGAGTGTTTTTAGAGGAGAGAGTGGTTAAGCAATGAAACATCATATTGGTCTTGGAGAAGGTAGAAGAATGTTCAACCTTAGAAAGGAGATCTGACCCTCTTTCTCTGAGACTGGCAGGAAGGAAGTCAGGGAAGTATAGTTCACTAAATTTGTGAGTATGGAGGCAGGAAACTGAAGAAGTTGACACCTCATATTTTTTATCTCCTAAGACATAGGAAGCAAGTCAACTCCCAAAGTGGTATGATGATGGTGTGCGGGGGAAGCGTCCAGAAGTAGGCATGGGCCATGGGCCTTTAGGAGTTTGGAGAAGGTTCTCAAATCTATCTCCACTAAGCCACCAACCCTGAAATGGACAACTATGATAGCTTCCTATTTGGTTTACTTACCTCCGTGAAACCCTTTCAGCATATTACAAATAGGTTGACCTTTTCTAAAAGACAGGGCATATCAGATCATGCCATCCTCTGCATAAAACCTTACACTTGTTCAAAATCCTAAAAGTGACCCAAAGATCTGGTTCACATTGCCTTCTCAGCTTTGCCCTTAACCCTCCGTACACTCTCCCAGGGCCCCTTTTCGTTTTCTTCCTGCTCTCTGCCTCAAGGTCTTTAGATATTCTCCCCTCCACCCAGAGAGCCCTTCTGTGTCATCCCTACTTCCTTCACTTAGCTCATTCAATTCCTTCGCGTCTCAGATTAAATGTCACTTTCTCAGAAAGGCCTTCCCTGATCCTTCGGATGAAGTTAGGTTTTCCTATTGTACACTCTTAGGATACCTGGAGTTTTTTCCTCGGTAGCACTCTTTTCAATTGTAATGACAGTTGTCCCTTACGTGAGTTCGAGCGTGAGTTCAAACCACGTGGGTTCACTTGCACACAGACTTTCTTCCACCTCTGCCACCCCTGAGACGGCAAGACCAATCCCTCTTCTTCTTTCTCCTCCTCCACCTACTCAATGTAAAGACGATGAGGATAAAGACCTTGATGATGATCCACTTCCACCTAATAAATAGTAAATAAATTTTCTCTTCTGTATGATTTTCTTAATAACATTTTGCTTTCTCTAGCTTACTTTATTGTAAGACTACAATATATGATACATATAACACACAAAATATGCATTAATCAACTATGTCATCAGTAAGGTCAATTATACGTTATTAGTTAGTTACTTTTTTTTTTTTTTTGAGTTGGAGTCTCACTCTGTCGCCCAGACTGGAGGGCAGTGGCCGCTCCCGGCCACCGCAGCCTCGACCTGCTGGGCTCCGGCGATCCTTCCGCCTCAGCCTTCCGAGTAGCCGGAATTACAGGCATGCGCTACCACGCCCGGCTGATTTTTTGATTTATTGTAGAGATGAGGTCTCGCTGCCCAGGCGGGTCTCGAACCAGCGGGCTCAGGCAATGCACTCACCTCAGCCTCCCAAAGGCGCGGGATTACAGGCTGAGCCACCGAGACTGGCTACATTTTTGAGGAGTTTAAAGTTATATGTGGGTTTTCGACTGTGCAGGGGGCCAGGTCCTCTAACCCCATATTGTTGAAGAGTAAACTACAAATGTTTGTATATAGAGGGCAAGGGGTCACTTCACTCTAGACCATCATTTTATGAAGGTAGGAACTGCGTGTTTGTTTTGTCTACTGTTATGTGTTTAACATGTATCACATTGCCTGGCATGTGACAGATGACAAATAAGTATTTGTCAAATGAATAATGGATCAATCCATTTTATTAGCTAATTAAGCCTTACCTATGGCAAAAGAAGACAAGATTCGCAATACCTATGAGAGCCCTGTCGAGGATGGACACTGCGGAATTGTTGTAGAATCAATCTGCACGGTTAGACTCAGCAGCCCACCTATGGGGTGGAGAAGGCAGATAAGCTGATGTAAGGTTGAGACTTGTCAGAATGGGTGTGGAAGAAAGAGGATAATGTTGGTCCTCCTGCTGCACTGTAAGTTCTAGGCAGCCTAGGGGAGGAAGGAAAATATTAAGAGAAGTGATAGATTTTGTAGAAAACCGTGAGGCCAAAGACCTAGTGGTCTTCAGGATATGAAGGAGCATGGTGGTGGGAGTAAAAGAGTAAGAGGGCCAGGGAGCCAGGAGGTGACAGTCAGAGATTTCGTATCCCAGATCTAAAGACCTCTCAAGTGGAGCAGTGCCAGGTTTTGAGAAGGGCCAGGATATAACCACGGAAATGAATGGCTGGGGTGGCTTTGAGGTGCTGGTTACAGTTGTCAACAATAAGGAACAAAGGCTGGGTTCAGTGGTTCCACATAGTGAGGTTGTCTGAATGACAGCAAGACTTGAAGACGACTGTGCTAGGTATCAAAATCTGTAGAGACGGAAGTGGTCAGAAGACGACCCCTGCAAAGAGCACAGAGGATGACGGCATGAGCCTCAAGCCATCATTCCTTCCTTTCTTCGATCAGTCATTCAAGAGTCAAAAGAAAACTGATGAGGTGAGCTAGATGGTATAAGCCTCAAAGAAAAGAATTGTTTATTTATTATTACTATTTTTATTATAAAGATGTGGGGTACAATTCAGGGTTAGGTATATAAACACTGATTATGCAGCTACCCTTGTTGATGAGATATGCCCCTCCCTCCCCAGCAGTTGCCCTCAACTGCCAATCCCACCCCGCCCCCCAACAGTTTCCCATTACTGCCAAACGCAGAAAAGAATTGTGTCTGTGGTAGAAGTATAATAGTAGGTTAGTGTCAATGGGGAATGACACGACTGCCGGTGGAGTCCCCAATGGCATATGGAATATGTGAGAATAGGCAATTAAAAAAATTTTTTTTTTGAGTTGGAGTCTCACTCTGCCGCCCAGACTGGAGTGCAGTGGCCACTCGCGGCCACCACAGCCTCGACCTGCTGGGCTCCAGTGATCCTTCCGCCTCAGCCTTCCAAGTAGCTGGAACTACAGGGATGCACTACCACGCCCAGCTAATTTTTTGATTTATTGTAGAAATGAGGTCTCACCAAGTTGCCCAGGTGGGTCTTGAACCCGCGGACTCAGGCAATCCACTCACCTCAGCCTCCCAAAGCGCGGGATTACAGGCTGAGCCACCGAGCCCAGCTAGAATAGGCAATTTCTAATCAAGACATTGAAAGAAGATACAAGGGAAGTGAAGGAGAGCCAAGTTCCCATTAAGCAGGAAGTAGAGAAAGCAAGTTTAGAGAAGGGGCTTTTGTTTGCTTATTTTTTAATGGTCCTAGGGTTGTTCCAGCAGTAAAAGTAACATGTCATAGAGAGAGGACAGGCCCTGGTCAGAGGTCAGAATTCCATTCCTGGCTCTCTCACTTACTAGTTAAGCAATCTCAACCAAGTTCTTCACCTCTTTGAGCTCAGTTTTCCCACTTGTGAAACAATAAAGTTATACTTGGGTTACTGTGAGAAGCAAATCAGATAATGGATGAAAAACTGAATTACAAACTGTAAAGGGCCATCCACACGTTATCATTATTGCACAGTGTGTTCATGATGTTAATAACATCTGGACCAAAGTTCTTAATTCCTGACTCTCAGTTTAGAACAGTCTTGGAAGGAAGGCAGGACAAATTCTATCTCCATTTTATAGGTGGGACAGAAAAAGTAACCTGCTAAGTTGTGCTTCATGGTGTAATGGTGGGCTAAAAAGCGCTGTGTGAGCACAGAAAAAGGAACTATTCAAGCCTAAGCGAATTGTACAGTGGAAGCACCATGTGAGTTGAGCCTTAAAGATTAAGCCAGGCCGGGCTCGGTGGCTCAGCACTTTGGGAGGCCGAGTCGAGTGGATTGCCTGAGCCCACAGGCTGGAGACCAGCCCAGGCAACTTGGTGAGACCTCATCACTACAATAAATCAAAAATCAGCCGGGCGTGGTAGCACCGCCTGTAGTTCTAGCTACTAGAAGGCTGAGGCAGAAGGATCGCCAGAGCCCAGCAGGTCGACACTGGGGTGGCTGTGAGCTCTTCACTGCACTCCAGTCTGGGCTTCGGAGCGAGACTCCAACTCAAAAAAAAAAAGAAAGAAAGTCAGAGAAGGGAGACTATTCCACTCCCAGTAGTTAGCAATACAGATCCAACTAGAAGCCAGGGCCACAGACCTGCAGCTAGTTGCTGCTTCCTGGTGCTCCTTGGACGAAAGGGGAAGAAGTCTCTTTGATCCCCACACAGCACCCTATTCCCCTTGCTCATGCTAAGAGCCGGGCTGCCATGGGAAACACCACCATTCTTGCACAGTCTCTTTGCAATTTGCTGTCAACAACTTGCTGTCAGAGTGCAGGTGCACAGCTCAGATCCTGTGGGTGAGGGGCATCATGCTTCGGTTTCTCCTTCTTAGCCTCTTCCCAGTTGTCTGATGATGCCTGTTTATTGGCCAACTGCCATGTCTTACCTGGAAATCAGTGAGAGGCCAGTGGGTCAGCTCTCCCAGGAAATTAGCAGGATTTTAAAAGAATTGTGACTCGTCACACACACTGTGATTGTTTTACTCCTCTGTCCCATCCCCTTCTCCCCTCATTATTTCCTTCAGTAACATTGGGGAAAGCTACATTTTTTTTCTTTTCTTTTCTTTTCTTTTCTTTTTTTTTTTAGTTGGAGTCTCATTCATCTCCCAGGCTGGAGTGCAGTGCACACTCACAGCCACCCCAGTGTCGACCTGCTGTGCTCCAGCGATCCTTCTGCCTCAGCTTTCCAAGTAGCTGGAACCACAGGCGCACACTACCACACCCGGTTAATTTTTGATCTATTGTAGAGATGAGGTCTTGCCAAGTTGCCCAGGCTGGTCTCGAACCTGTGGGCTCAGGCAATCCACTCACCTCAGCCACCCAAAGTGCTGGGATTACAGGCTGAGCCACCCACAATTTTTCAAAGGGCATTGGAGGGCACTCAGTTACCCATCTCATTCCTGAAAACTTGGTCACCTGGAGCTGGGCCCTATTTCTACTTAATAGCCAACAATAACAACAACCATGGTATATCCATCTTACAGATGAAGAGACTGAACCACAGAGAGGGTAAGTGGTGAGATGCTCAGGTGGGAGAGCCCATTTGGAAGAACACCATAGCAAGAGACCGGAGCATAGCCTAAGGCTAAGGAACCCCTGCTTGTCAATGTTTGGCTGCCCCCGCATCCGTTTCCCCCTCCCTAACAGTACCCTGACTTCTGTACACATATGTGCAGTCTTGGTGGGAGAGGACCTCCAGATGCTGTCTCCCACTACAGTTACCGGAAGGCCACAGAGTTCTGACCTTTGAAGTTTAAGGGAAATAGCAGGAGTTATCTCCCCGCTGAAGCTGGCATAAGGCCTAGACCATACGACATGATTAGCAAATGCCACTCCTGCTCAGCACTGCCTGTTACTATCTGTGTGGTACTGGGCAAGTCTCTTAACATTCTTTGCTTCAGAAACGATGTGTATAAAATTATCAGCATTCCTAACATGTATTAAGTGCTTGGGGGATAGATAGTAACTGCTATGATCATCATAATTATTCTCTTGCCCCCAGAACAGCGAGGGGGTTGAATCAATTGTGGTATATCATCAGCAGTACAGTAACTATTGAAAGGAATGCAAAAATTAAATTAAAGTAAATTAAAAAAGAAAGAAATGCAGAAGCAGATCTCTTGAAATAAAACTGGTTTACATCAGTGAATAAAAAGGTCATATTATGATTACACTTTGATTAAAATATACATCTAAATGTATATCTGGAATAGTATTTTCACTTTTTAAAAATTTTTAAAATATATATTTAAATACATACATTTTTTGAGTCAGAGTTTCACTCTGTCACTCTGTCCAGGCTGGAGTGCAGTGGCACATTCATGGCCACCGCAACCTCGATCTGCTGGGTTCAGGTGATCCTTCTGCCTTAGCCTTCCAGGTAGCTGGAACTACAGGTGCACACCATCACACCTGGATAATATTTTGCCATGTTGCCCAGGCTGGTCTTGAACTCCTGGACCCAGGCTATCCATTCACTCTTGTCTCTCAAAGTGCTGGAATTATAGGCATGAGCCATGGCGCCCAGGCTACTTAAATAATTTTTTTTTTTTTGAGTTAGAGTCTCACTGTCGCCCAGACTGGAGTGCAGTGGCCGCTCCCGGCCACCGCAGCCTCGACCTGCTGGGCTCCGGCAATCCTTTCGCCTCAAGCTTCCAAGTAGCCGGAACTACAGGCACGCGCTACCACGCCCGGCTAATTTTTGATTTATTGTTGAGATGAGGTCTCGCCAAATTGCCCAGGTGGGTCTCGAACCCGTGGGCTCAGGCAATCCACTCACCTCAGCCTTTCTTCATTTTCTATCTTTCTTTTTGCCTTTCTTCATTTTCTATCTTTAGGGAACAGACATTACTTAGTCGTTATTAATTTTTAAGTTAAAAAAGGCCATTACTGAGTGTGGAATCAAGACTTGATTACAGCCAGGGACAAATTCAGGGGGGTGGGATAAGGCAGCCAGGTTCCATGCAATAAGGATGAAGTCAGAGTAACAGTCACATCAGATGTCTGGATGGTATACTTCTGGTTTCAAAGGAGGTCCTTGGCCAGGCGCAGTGGCTCACATCTGCAATCCCAACACTTTGGGAGGCCGAGGCAGGAGGATTGCTTGAGCCCAGGAGTTCAAGACCAGCCTGGGCAACATAGTGAGAACTCATCTCCACAAAACAAACAAACAACAGCAGCAACAACAACAACAACAAAAACAAAAAACAACAACAAAAAAAACTTAGCCAAGTATGGTGATGCAAGCCTGTAGTCCCGGCTACTCCGAAGGTAAGGCAGAAGGATCGCCTGAGCTCAGGAGGTCAAGGCTGTGGTAAGCAGTGATTCTGCCATTGCACTACAGCCTGGGTGACTGTGAGACCCTAACTCAAAATAATAATAAAATTAGATAAACAATAATAATAACATAAAAGGAGGACACAGGCAGTGGCTGCATACAGAATCTAACCCTCCAGAGGTGCTAGGGGCCAGATCTCAGAGGATAATTTGTATCTGTCCCCTGCCTACCTCTCTCACTGCCTCTTCTACCACTTTATCCCTTTGTCACACACACACACACACACACACACACACACAACACAAGCCCCAGTCATCTGTTCCTCAAATATGTAAAGTGCATTTCCACCTCAGGGTTTTGAAATTGCCTTACTGCCCTGACAACCCTGTCTCAATTGCCTTTCCATCTGCCAGCCACTACCTGCCTTATTAACCTATTTCCTTCCTAACATTCATCCACTCTGAAAATACCTTATTCAGCTGTTATTCAGATTTGGTCTGTTTTAGTCATCATATACATACTGTGACATTAACAGTGCTTGCACAAAGTAGTGGGAGCTCGGTGATTAATAAAAAAACACCAAATTAACACAAAATCAGAATTCCTCATCAGGGAATAAAAATGTTAAGCAGGGTAACTGAGGCAGAAATCCAGCTGTGCTACTGGGACCCAGGAGTGTGAAGGGTCAGCAATTATAGAGTTCACCTTTTGGGGATGGATTCAGAGTCAGAAACGTGAGCAAATAAATACCATTTCAACTGTCATTTTCCTGTTCTTTTTTTTTTTTTTTTTGAGTTGGAGTCTCACTCTGTCGCCCAGACTGGAGTGCAGTGGCCGCTCCCAGCCACTGCAGCCTCTACCTGATGGGCTCCGGCAATCCTTCCCCCTCAGCCTTCCGAGTAGCTAGAACTACAGGTGCGCGTTACCACGTCTGGCTCATTTTTGATTTATTGTAGAGATGAGGTCTCCCTGCCCAGGCGGGTCTCGAACCTGTGGGGTCAGGCAATCCACTCACCTCAGCCTCCCAAAGGCGCGGGATTATAGGCTGAGCTACCGAGCCCGGCTGTCATTTTCCTTTTCAAAAGGCAGTTATCACATTAAAAAGTTGGTGATGACACTCCCAGGGGGATGAATATGAACTTATTGGAAGTCTGGGCTAAATGAGTAACTTCCTGAATGATGTGAAAAGTGATGAGGCTTGCGGCATTCCGGAAAAACTTGACACAAATAGTGCACCAAAGCAATTCCATGGTATGATGCTGAAAAGTTTAAATGGACACTTAGGCTAAAAGATTTTGGCTTGAAGTTACAACAGCTGAATATCTCTGACATACACCAAAATCCCTAGCACACCTCAGTTTTTCTGGAACACAAGGAAATCGATAACTCTTAAGAGTTCTATGCCAAACTGTCTATGAACAAATAGGAAAAACGAAAGGGAAAGGAGAGAGGGAACAGTTGAGACTAACTTTTGTATGCCATACACTAACAGGCCATGGCCTTGACTTTTCTCATTTAATAACCCTTCAAGGCAGGCATTATTTCCATTTTCCAAACCAAAAAAAAAATGAATAATAATGATAATGCTGAAACAGATTGATTTACCCAAGATCAGTTAATAAATTTCAGAGGAAAAACCTATTTCCAGGTTTATCTGGCTCTAGAGGTTATAAACTTTCTCTCTGCCGTACTTGCCTCCCCAGCATGCCTGGAAATCCCCTTTATGACATGTATTGCTCATCTTAAAAAAAAAAAAAAAAAAGGCAATGATATGGCTAAAAGCAAGAAGGAAGCAATAGGAAACACTAAGTAATCCACAAATTATTAGGGTGACTCACATAAAATTGCTGATATTTGACTCTTTTTTAACCCATAAAAAAGGCAATTTCATGTCCCTTAACCTCATGGAATTTGTTCTGTGGATGAAGATCGCTACGACAACACTGTTAATGACTACTAATTTGTACATACCTTCACAGGTTACTTTTATTGTCATTTCAGTAACCCTTTAAGACAAGAAGGGGTTTAAACATGAGGAAAAGCAGATTTGGTGGCCCCACCCATTTATCAGAGCAGCATTTGATCTTAGAGAAACATGTTCACCTTTTTTTTTCTTTTTTCTTTTTTTGAGCAATTTGGAGTTTATTAGAAGATAGGAAAGCTCTCAGCAGCAAGAGGCGACCCAGAAGTGGGTTGTCCCAGCTTTTGTTTTAAAGGCTCCTACCTGTCCCCTATTCCCTGCCCCCACCATGTCCCACTTTCCACATTATGCTTTCTCAAAACCACTCTTGAATTTGCCTTCTACTATAGGCTCTTAAATGGTCTCCCACAATTCCAGTCTATTCTCCAATGGTTTTTTAAAATACAAATCTGGGCCGGGCACGGTGGCTCACACCTATAATTCTAGCACTTTGGGAGGCCAAGGAGGGGGAAACTGCTTGAGCCCAGGAATTTGAGGCCAACCTGGGCAACATAGTGAGATCTCTACAAAAAATTAGGAACTTGGTTACTTGGGAGGCCAAGGTGGAAGCATCACCTGAGCCCAGGGGTTGAGGCTGCAATGAGCCATGATCATGCCTCTCTACTCTAGCCTGCGTGACAGTGAGACTCTGACTCAAAAACAAAACACAAAAACAAGTCTGATTGTCACTTATTTATAAACCTTAGTAGCTCTTCATTCTCTACAAGATACCGTTCTTCAAATACCTCAGCCTGTCCTTCATGTTCTGATGCTCTGCTACCACCTCTAGCCTCATTGTCATTGCCTCCCAACAAACCCTGTGTTGAGTAGAACCCACTTCTGTGTGTCATGCATCTCAGTGACTGTATGCAAACTCTTCTGTGGCTGGAATGACTTTCTCATCTGACATTCAGCGGGCAAACTTCAGCCACCTCTTTATGGAACCATTCTAACTTTCTACAGATAGCCACCAGTTTTTTTGCTCTCACAGCAGTTGGTACATTTTTTTCTTTTTTTTTTTTTTCTGAGTTGGAGTCTCACTCTGTCACCCAGGCGGAGTGCAGTGGCACACTCATGGCCACCGCAGCCTCGATATGCTGGGTTCAGGTGACCCTTCTGCCTCCACCTTCCAAATAGCCAGAATTACAGGCATGCACCACCCCACCTGGCTAATTTTTTGATTTACCGTAGAGACAAGGTCTCGCCAAGTTGCCCAGGCTGGTCTCGAACCCACAGGCGCAGACAATTCACTCGCCTCGGTCTCTTAAAGTGCTGGGATTACAGGCTGAGTCACCGAGTCTGGCCACATTTTTCTATTTTAAGACTTAAATAGTGCTCTGATTAGGTGTTCTTGTGCCCTTAAAATATTCACCAGACTGTACCTTACTTTTCATAACATCAGGACACAGTATAGCATTAGCAAGTATTGTCAGTTAGAACCCAAGGGTCCTCAGAGCACTAAGTCAACATCAGGAGATGCTCTTTAGGTTGGGGAATGAGGGAAAATCTTACAGGTTGAGTGTCAAAAACCAGGCCACACTCCTCCAGGGCTCTTCCAGAGTTCTTCACATTGAAGGCATAAGCCAGGAGCTACCTGAACTTGGATTTATATTTCCATCACCAAGGCTTATTTCACTGGAGTAAATAGTGTCTACGAGCACATGATCTGTATGAATTACATGAAAGCATTTGGATTTTTTTTTTTTTTTTGAGTTGGAGTCTCACTCGGTCACCCAAACTGGAGTGCGGTGGCCGCTTCCGGCCACAGCGCCTTGGCCTGCTGGGCTCCGGCGATCCTTCCGCCTCAGCCTTCCGAGGAGCCGGAATTACAGGCATGCGCTGCCACGCCCAGCTGATTTTTTGATTTATTGTAGAGATGAGGTCTCGCTGCCCAGGCGGGTCTCGAACCCGCGGGCTCAGGCAATGCACTCACCTTAGCCTCCCAAAGGCGCGGGATTACAGGCTGAGCCACCGAGCCCGGCTAGCATTTGGATTTTTAAAATTATATTTCACACAAACACCTAGGCCAGTGGTAGAACACCTCAAAATCAAGTTGTTCTTTGCCACAACCATAAAATTGACACACTTCATTCAATTTCATAAACAAGATACAATTTACTAGCAGAAAATATATGTATGCAATATAAAACCACCAGGAGCATACATGGCCTCAAAGACAAGCTGTTAGACCAAGAACATTCAGCTAGTCAAATAGTCTCCTAATACTTCTGTAGTATTTTTAAAATTTGGTAGCAGGTATTAAAGTGTTAAAAACATTTTTAGGGATAAAACATAAAATTGACAAAATCTGCTCTACCAACTGTGTCTTCTTGGACTTGGGAAAATGACCACCATTATCTGATCTTAGCTGTGGGAACACATTGATTTAGCTTGTGGAATACTAGTGTTCTAGCAGAGTGTTTGAAAACCACTTTTCACTTAATAGAAAACAGTCATATCTTTACTCAAAGCAAGGAGTGACAAGAAAAAAAAAAGGTGACCTTTAATGACTTTGTAGAAAGAGAAAATTTTTAATTCAATTTTCAAATCTTCTTTTTGTGTTGTTGGTCTTTAAGAAATGGTTTGCATAGCTTTGTAGAGGTCAGTAATTTTCCCAGACTCCTTGAGCCAGATGGGCATTTTCCCCACACCCCAGCCGGTGAAGTCCTGTTTGGTAGGAGTAGAGTCAGTCCCCGCCCTCTTATAAGGGAATGCAGTGCTTACTCACCAGGGGATGCCAGCTCTCAGGGTGTCCAGAAAAGGCTGAGGTTTCAGCCACTCTGAAGCCTGAGAGATCAAGATCACAGATCTAAAAATCACAAGAGCTGGAATCAGGGACTCCAGTCAATAAAATATCTTAGCACCACCCAGTAACAGGGTGGGTAGACAGTATTTATTTTCAAGATGAACTAGTGATACAATTGATGTGATATTTTAGTATCTATTCACTTGGAGGGACAATATCCTGATTCATCTTAATGTCAGAGACACATTCTTACAGAGTGCTGTCTTTTTTATTACCAAGCATTGTTTCATAGGCATGTGTCCATAGTGCAATTTAATCTACACCCTTGTTATCTTTATGGCTACATGCATCATTCATTTGGTCACTCAACAAATATTTAAAGAGCATCTACCATCTACTGAGTATTCTGGTACACAATGCAGACACTTAACAGCATTTGCTTGTCAATACTTGTTTTGGAGCATCTTCATCAATTTTTATGTTTATTATTTTTATTAGTAAAATATTTGGCTTTTTCTTTTTTTGGTATGTCTCTCAGAAATAGCATTAGTTGATTAATAGTGTGAGGAATGTATTCAGATATCTGCCTCTTTGCCATGCATTTATCTTCTTTGGTGAAGTGACTCTCAAATCTTTCAAATATTTTCAAATAGAGTGCTTGTTGTATTATTGAGTTTTGAATGTTCTTTATATACACATCTGGTGCTTATTTTCAGCCCGTGGCCCATAATTCCGTTATAACTGTTAACTACCTATAAACTCAAGTTGAAGAAGGAACTCTAGATTACAGTAGTTCTCCAGGTAGTTTTGTTGAAACAGTAGGAAAACTATGGGCATCTAATTCATCCACATATTTCAATCTCGTGTTTTCACATTGACACACTGACCTCTTTTGTTTGGAAATGTCTTCTTCTATCATCCTCATCCAATATGTAGAAGAAAATAAAATACATCAAATGTTGCATATTACTTAATCATGAAGTTTATATACTTTTTTCTTAAAAAAATATTTTTATTTTTTCTTAAGCTATTAATTTGGAAATAATCTCCAATTTTTAGATTAAAAAATTGATCCATTCTATATTTTTCTCTTTACTACAAATTTTAATTACTTTTATCATTATTTTTATCTCCATAATTCTTTCATTTATTTGTTTCTGTGTCTCCTAACTTATACAAAGTTAAATAAGGTTATTAATAAGTAAAAGCAACCTTGGCTAGAATAATATATTTTGGTTGTTATAATGGCATTCTTTTAAGTTCCCTAACTGTAATTTATTTTGAATGCTCTAGTCAGTAAGTAAACATAATTAAGCTAAAATTGTGTTGACATACCAAAAAAAATAGCTGCCGGGCTTGGTGGCTCAGCCTGTAATCCCGCGCCTTTGGGAGGCTAAGGTGAGTGGATTGTCTGAGCCCGCGGGTTCGAGACCTGCCTGGGCAGCGAGAGCTCATCTCTACAATAAATCAAAAAATCAGCCGGGCGTGGTAGCGCATGCCTGTAATCAGGGCTACTTGGAAGGCTGAGGTGGAAGGATCGCCGGAGCCCAGCAGGTCGAGGCTGCGGTGGCCGGGAGCGGCCACTGCACTCCAGTCTGGGCAACAGAGTAAGACTCCAACTCAAAAAAATAAAAAAGTAGCATTAGCAGGGAAGAGTCTGAATAGGTCAAAGAATTATATTACTACTGTTGTATGTGGTCAAGATTGAAGCACAGGCTTTAACTATATGTGACATTTATGGTTAGGCTACTACAGTAGGCCAGGCTAAAGATTACAAGCATCTAAGTCAGGGCAATGGCACTGAGAGTGGAGAAAAAAAGAGAATTGGAAAAATACTAAGGAAGGTCCTCACTGGCAAGCACCAGCCCTCTCCCCCCCGCCCAAAGGAAAACTAGAGAAGGGAGAACACAGGTCTTGGAGTCTGATGAGATATAGGGATGAGGGTAGAGTTAACAATGACTACTGGGTTTTAAGCCTAAGTGACCAGAGAACACAGTAGAAGAGCGCGTTTGGAAAGCAAGATACATTTCATTTTATAATGTTGATTTTGAGGTGCTCATGGGGAATATCCAGGAGGAGATATCACAGTTGATTATAACGTTTGTTGAAGAGGTAGCTTAAAAACACAAGGCTTTTTAGTGAGTTTCTTAGCTAGAAACCTATGAGGTCAGTTAACTGAATTGTTTCATTTTACAGATATAAGGAGATAGGCCCAGACAGATACACCTATTTTCCAAAAGCTACTTAGCAAATTGAGAATAGATTTAGGAAGACTCATTCAGTGCTGTTTCAGTCCACTGTGCTGCATTCCACTTGAATGTCTTGTTGATTTTATAACTATTCCAGAATACACAATGAGATGTTTTCTCAGAATACCACAATTATATATGAAGCCCCCGATAAAAGGCACAATCCCACTTACATTCTTTTGTCGCTACATGACTGACTTCTCAAAGAGATTCTGTCATTGTAAGATGGAGAAAATAAGGAGGAAATGGTCAGATTATTAGAATTGGCTTTTGATCGCAGTGAGCAACCCAAGTATCACACTGTTACTATAACCTAGCTGCACATATCTCTGTGCTCAATTTTTAAAGAACCAGTCATCTGAATGTCATTCTGAAAGCAAACAAAGTCAGTGTGTTCATCATAGACAATCTATCACATGAGGAACATGGGCTGTGACAATCACATTTAACTAAGTTAGCAACAGTCAACAGGCACAAAATGCCAAGAGCTTATTTAAAAAGTTACACAAGAGACAGTTACAGAGTCAAAGGCCAATGACACCTCTATTAAAGAATTTTCAAGAAATGAAGCTTCCTTTAAGTTACTAGTATTAAAAACAAAACCAGAAGCATTCAAGTAGAGTACAAAATAAAGACCTACATTCTGAGGGAGGTATAAAGTAAGTGAGAATAGGCTTCAGTCTTTTCTGCAAGATAAGGAAGGTGAATGGGGGAAGAAATGAACACTTAGATAAGCATCTGCTATGTGACAAATATTCATAATAAATACATTATATCATTTAATCTTTGTGTCACTCTAAGAAGTAAATGTTAAAAGCATCTTACAAATGAGGAAACTGAGGCACAAAGTGATTAATTAGGTAGTGATGGCACTGTGTGATGACTAGTTGCAAGGGCTTTAGTGTCAGGCACCCTGGCTTTACATCGGACTACATCTGCTACTATTAAGCCTTAAACAAGTAACTTAACCTCTCATAAGACTTTTAATCATCATCTGTAAATGCCGGTATTAATAGTATTTGCCTCAGAGAGTCATTGTGAGCATTGCACATGTCATGGAAAAAGCGCTCAGTGTTACGCCTGGCACAAGTAAGCACTCAATAAGTTAGCTATTTACCATTGTCTGAGACCTCGAAGCAAGTAAGTAGCAGATAGGATTCCATACTTTCTTAATTCTAACTGAATCCCCCCACTGTTCCTGGTTACTTCTTTAGGCTCCTGAGATCCTAGAGACAGAAAATAGAGCTCAGGGACAGGGACAGATTACACTGATCGGGTACTAAGAATGTGGGAGAAAGAAGTGAGGCAGGGGCTGATATGCTTAACCACACTTTGAAGACAGCACTCAAAACTGTTAAGGGGCTGGGCTCGGTGGCTCAGCCTGTAATCCCAGCACTTTGGGAGGCCGAGGTGAGTGGATTGCCTGAGCCCGCGGGTTCGAGACCTGCCTGGGCAACTTGGCGAGACCTCATCTCTACAATAAATCAAAAAAATTAGCCGGGCGTGGTAGCGCGCACCTGTAGTTCCAGCCACTTGGAAGGCTGAGGCGGAAGGATCGCTGGAGCCCAGCACGTTGAGGCGGCAGTGGCCGGGAGCGGCCAATGCACTCCAGTCTGGGTGACAGAATGAGACTCCAACTCAAAAAAAAAAAAAAAAAAAAAAAACTGTTAAGGAAAAAAACAAACTACTATTTAAACTCAGTATATTTTTCTTCAATCTTGACTTAAGAGAAAGGCTATGAATTATTAGCTGACTAGAACATTCACCAATATAGAAGAAACAAGTTACCAGTTAAACTACTTACTTTACTTGATGTATAACATAGATATTTCATCTTATACTGAGTTTCTAAAAATATGTTTTGCTTCTGTTATCTTTTCATACATTCCAAAATGAGATTTTCTCCTAGTATTTCTAAGTTATGTAGAAAAGTGTCTTTTTTTTTTGAGTTGGAGTCTCACTCTGTCGCCCAGACTGGAGTGCAGTGGCCGCTTCCGGCCACCGCAGCCTCGACCTGCTGGGCTCCGGCAATCCTTCCGCCTCAGCCTTCTAAGTAGCCGGAATTACAGGCATGCAATACCATGCCCGGCTGATTTTTTGATTTATTGTAGAGATGAGCTCTCGCTGCCCAGGCGGGTCTCGAACCCGCGGGCTCAGGCAATCCACTCACCTCAGCCTCCCAAAGGCGCGGGATTACAGGCTGAGCCACTGAGCCCGGTTTTTTTTTTTTTTTTTTAGTTGGAGTCTCACTCTGTCATCCAGGCTGGAGTGCAGTGGCAAGCTCACAGCTACCGCAGCCTTACCTGCTGGGTTTGGGTAATCCTTCTGCCTCAGCCTTCCAAGTAGTTGGAACCACAGGCATGTGCCACCACACCTGGCTAATTTTTTTATTTATTGTAGAGACAAGGTCTCGCAAAGTTGCCCAGGCTGGTCTTCAACCCTTGAGCTCAGGCACTGCTCTCACCTTTGTCTCCCAAAGTGCTGGTATTACAGGCATGAGCCACTGTGACTGGCCAGAAGTTTCTTATAAGTAGCAGAAAACCACTATCAATCTTAATGTCTGAGTTATTTGTATTACTGAGTCAGAGTCTTGCTCTGTTGCCCAGGCTGGAGTGCAGTGACACAATCACGGCTCAGTGCAGCCTCAACTTGCTGGGTTCAGTTGATCCTTCCACCTCCCAAGTAGCTGGAACTATAGGTTCATGCCACCATGCCTACTTTTAAAAAATTTTTTGTAGAGTAGAGGTCTTGCTGTGTTGCCCAGGCTGTTCTTGAACTCCTGGGCTCAGGCAATTCTCTCGCCCTGGTCTCCCAGAGTGTTGGGATTATAGGCATGAGCCACCATGCCTGTCCTGAAGTTGTTTTATAAGAAGAAAAAGGTAAGGTAATTTTTCTATTAGCAAGGTAATTCATAAATAAGGACAACAAAGAGAAGGAAGTTATTACAGTTACATTAAGCTGTTTACTTACCTTGCTAATAGAAAAATTACCTTGCTTTTTCCTCTTATAAAAACAACTTTAGGCCAGGTGCAGTGGTTCATGCCTGTAATCCCAGCACTCTGGGAGGTCAAGGCGAGAGGACTGCCTGAGACCAGAAGTTTAAGAATAGCCTGGGCAACATGGCAAGACCTTATTTCTATAAAAAATAAAAATTCAGCCAGGTATGGTGGCATGCACCTGTAGTATGTGAGTATGCCACTGTACTCCAGCCTTGGTGACAGAGTAAGACTCCAACTCAAAACAAACAACATTTAAAAAGAATTTTTTGAGTCAGGGTCTCACTGTCACCCAGGCTGGCACAATCATGGTTTACTGCAGCCTCGACTACTTGGGTTTAGACAATCCTTCCACCTCAGCCTCCTGAGTAATTTAGACTACAGGTTTGCACCACCATGCCTGGCAAATTTTATTATTTTTTGTAGAGAGGTCTCACTATATTGCCTAGGCTGATCTCGAACTCCTGGGCTCAAACAATCCTCCCGCCTTGGCCTCCCAAAGTGCTGGGATTACAGGTGCAAGCCACCATGCTGGCCTAAAAACTTTAAATACCTATTACTGCATTTCTCATTGCAAAATGAAAATCACTGCATAGAGCTCCCTCTAGTGCCATGACTAGTGAAATATGAGAGCCATTTAATTCTCTCATGACAATTTATAGGTTTATTCATTCAATATAATAATATATTAAGCCCTTACCTAGATACTAACTTATTCTCTTACCAGACATCATGGTCCTACTTATATGGTATCTTCTAATATGAGCTGCGACTACCCTCGAGTGTATATTATATCCAAATAGGACACAATGTAAACAGCTTCTCTGAACAATCTACTGCTATCCAAATCAGTTTACATGTATTACATTCGCAAAGCTAACGAAATGCCAATGAAGTAAAGAGTGTAATGTATCTGACAACTGCATTAATTTTTCTCTTTGTTCTCCTTATTTATGAATTTAAGAAAATGGTGATGTGAGACAATTGGATTCTGACGAAAGTGGGTGGCCTGAATATGTTAGGCAGGCAGCTTTCTGAGTACCAACAGACATATTCTGGGACTACAGGAACACAATTCCTTGAGATTTAGAACGTGATACTGGTTGACTGTGAATACAAGACTAATATTATTAATGTGCAAAGTCACTTTTCCTGTCCCATATGTAGTCAATAGGTATTCCATGAAAAAAGGATTCTCTGGTCAAGTAAATTAGGATATGCTGGGTTAAACCAAATGAACCTGCTTCCCTCTCAGAATCATTAGTATACTAAGTATCTAGTGAATCCCCAGTACGGGACAGTGTGCAGTTTTTCTCAAACTTACTTTACTTTGAAACACTTTTTCTCTCAGAATATTTAATAATATCTAAGGAAGCTAATGTTCAGTAGAACAGAGTTTGGGAAATGATCTAATCCAAAAAAATCTGCATTAGTTCCTCTGCTCTCATCATAAGCCTCCACCCCTGACTCAACGCATCAATCAAACCGACCCTTTTCCTGCATTCCTAGTACTTTTCCCATTTGGTAACCACTGGCTCTGTTTTGAGTTCCTAGTGCTCTGGAATCTCAAATGCTCTGTAATCTTCTGGGGTTTTTTTTGTTTTTTTTTAAATAAAGCAAGTTGGCTTCAAAGTTTATGACATCATTAAAGGTTTCAATCTCCTGACACTCCAAATAAATTATTTCATTCTCACTGAAATAGGAGATGCTGCTTTTACTCTTCCACAGACCTTATCTATAGACTCATGGGGAATGTAGCCCGGAGCCTAGCTGGAAAACAAAGTATAATCGTTTAAGTTTAGACTTAGCTGAAATATCAGAATACCTCAATCATCCCCTGTGAAGGCAAGAGCCAAACGGATAGCACAATCAGACTTGGGGAAACTGGGCTCAGAAATGCATCTGGAATCATATTAGGAGGTGATGGCGCCAAGCCCCGGTGTAAAGTGAGGAAAAGGGGAGCAGTGAGTAAGGACATGGGATACGGGAAAGGGTAGCTTTCTGAATCCTCCATAGTTGAGTCCTTCCTGTAGCAGCTTCAGTGGTTGGTTAGAACCATTTTAATTCCTAACAAACATGGAACACCCAAAGCTAATATGAATGATTAAAAAAATCTACTTTTGATTATCTACTTTTTATTATGATTCAGGATTATTAAGAACAGGATGACTATTTCAGTCAGGGTTCATAGTATTCCTTTAACCTGAAGACAGATCTGTTTTTTTCAAGTTATTTTGATACTTCTCTGGAGCTAAATTCCAGAGAAAAACCCCACAGAACATAAGAGATAGCAATGTTGGAATATTAAATAAGTAAAAAGCAATCAACAACTAAGAAAATTAAAGCCTGTCTTTTTCTTTTTCTATAACATTGGGTTTATAAATTCTCTTAATAAAGCTGCATATATTCACAACTCAAAAATTTATAATAGAAATCTATAACACAATGAAAGGAAATCCATTGCTACATAACTAAAATTCTGTAATTATTTATTTATTTAAAAATAACAAAAATTTATGAATAGATCTGTTTATTGTATTGTGAAAATGGTCTTGGTACATGTGAGAAACATATACTTTGAGGACAGCATTCAGATCTGTTATGACAAAACAAACTATAATTTTAAACTCAATCTTGACT
The DNA here is from genome assembly GCA_027257055.1 of Cephalopachus bancanus. Classification (NCBI taxonomy): domain Eukaryota; kingdom Metazoa; phylum Chordata; class Mammalia; order Primates; family Tarsiidae; genus Cephalopachus; species Cephalopachus bancanus. The sequence goes on along the minus strand of JAPVLO010000289.1, from coordinate 2,853,837 downwards.
TAAGGAAAAGGTTATAAATTATTGGCTGGAATGCATTTAGCATGAACTCAGATTCTATATAACATATAAGCATTAAAGAGTACAAAAGATGCTGGAGTCCAGTAAGCCCATACCTAAATTTCAACTGTAAATCTTCAAGGACTTTTTGTTTATTCTTATATACTAGTTTTCTTCTGTGACAAGTTGATTTTATCTCCAAGACTTAAGGCCATTCCCTGTAAAGAAGAATAAAGATATTTATAATGACTGAAACTATATATAACCAGTAGGCTATTCCACTATTAACTAAGTCCCCATTCAACGATACCACATCAATAATAAAACCAATGTACAAAACAGACTAAAACTTTACTGGGTTAACTACTTTTTAGTACTAGATTACAAATAGTCACTATATTTGTACTCTTTCAAAAAATTTTAGAGAACCCATTTTACAAACATCTCATAGGACTCAATCTGGTTTTAAGCAAATATCCTAGAGTGAGGGGCCCAAAAGGTGTGCCATTTTAATGAAGCAAAAGTTATACTTCTATTGAAAGAATACCATTAGTATATATGCAGATGCATCTAAATGCTCAAAAGATACTACATATAGAAATAAGACATAAATTCTTCCTCTTTTTGTTCATTCCAGAGATGCTTTCAAACAAAAGGAATCATTACCTGACTCTTTGCACGAATCCTTATGTGGCCAGTAACAGCAGCATCTGGTCCCTGGTGAATTGGCTTCTCAATGCTGACATTTGCAAGCGCATCTTCTCCAAATATAGAACGAGCATAGAGGTTGGCAGCCATAAAGCCACAGTAACCAGAAAGGGCCTAGAGGGAAATTACGGTAAATTCCATATTTTACTAGAGAACAACATACAGGTAAAACCAAACAGCATAGGCGAGTTATCACTTAAAAAAGTACTCATGTGATAGTCGTTACAGAACCATACAAGTCTGTCAAAACTCACAGAACTATACATGTAAAAAGTGTACTTTTTACCATGTATACATTATACCTCAGTAACTAAACCTGATTCTAAAGAAACAGTACTTATTACAGATGTATTTATATATTCTTTTTTTGGGGGGGCATTGGAGTCTTACTCTGTCGCCCAGGCTGGAGTGCAGTGGGGCACACACACAGCCACCCCAGAGTCGACCTCTGGGCTCCAGCAATCCTTCCGCCTCAGCCTTCTAAGTAGCCAGAACTACAGGCGCACGCTACCACGCCTGGCTAGTTTTTGATTTACTGTATAGACGAGGTCTTGCCAAGTTGCCTGGGCTGGTCTGGAACCCACGGAATGAGGCAATCCACTCGCCTCAGTCTCCCAGAGTGCTGGGATTTAAGGCTGAGCCACCGAGCCTGGCCTATATATTCTTTAATTATTTGACTGCCTCCTCATACCATGAAAGAAGAGATATTTTTGTTGGATTCAGTATTTGTTGAATAAACTAATACACAAATTAAAACCTACTTTTTTAGCAATAGACATTCTTTTATTGATAAAATGAGTATTATAACATTAACAAAAATCATAATATTATTCTTTGTTTTTGAGACAGGGTCTCACTCTATTGCCCAGGTTGGAGAGCAGTGGCATGATCATAGCTCAGGGTAACCTTGAACTCTGGGCTCAAGTGATCTTCCTATCTCAGTCACCCCAGTAGCTGGGATTACAAGCATGCACCGCTACGCCTGGCTAATTTCTTAATTTTTTGTAGAGACAGGGGTCTTGCTTGTTGGCCCAAATTTGTCTCAAACTCCTGTCTTGGCCTCCCATAGTGCTGGGATCAAAGGTGTGAGCCACTGTGCCTGGCCTTAACAGAAATTTTATAAGGAAAAAACTTCCTTAGAGCCCCAACTTCACGCTCCTCCCCATTTTTGCTTCACACACACACACATACAGCAGAAAGTCATAGTAAACCATGACTGTATTTGAGCAGATACATCTGATGTATAATCAGAGCCTACAGGAGAAGTCATGGACATTTTCTAATCTAGTATCACAAACTATTTTGGAATAAGCCTCTAGCTGAAAGAGGGTGAAGACTGAAAAGAAAAACTGGTTTGACTATTCAACTGGGTCGCTGCACTAGGAACAAGTAGGATGGTATAATCCAAGAGAAAGAGGTAAGCAGATTCAAACGTTCTATGGGATAGTTTCTTTTAACTACTCTGGAATGTCACTGCTTTTTCCATGCTGAATAATAACAAAAATACACCAGAGGATACACGGGAAAGCTAGGAATCTACTATGCTGCTCTCTACCAGGTTTAAGAATTTCCCAAATTTTACCTTCTCTGGAGTAAGGCATTTCATGTTGGTTGACTTTAATATGTGCTGTAAATAGTCATTTAAATCAATCATATTGGTATTAACTGTCACCTGTAGAGAAGGAGAAAAATGTCAAGAAGATCATAAATCTTGCAATGAGAAAGTTTTGAACTACTGATATTTCACAGCAGAACCTCCTTCTAATTATTTAGGTGGGGGAGAGTGGGTAACAAGAGAGTAAATGACATCATCCACAAAACCTAGCAAGCTGCAGGTTGGCATCAGTATTTTCAGACAGAGAAATCTTCACTGAAGATCAACATGAAGCACACAGAATATTTCTAATAAAAATCAAGGCTCAAAAGTTTGCAAAGCCCTTTTGGATACTAGACTCAATGGTAAATTATTAATACACAGAAGGGATAAAATATTGTCTACAATGTCTTAATCAGATTATAGAATTTATAACAGCAAATTACCAAACCACTTGCATAATTTCCAGTTAAGGTTAATTTACAAGAAGAGATCCTGAAAGACTGTTTGCTTTTCATGCTTGACACTTTTTAGTGGAATTAATTTTATCAGGTAACTCCTCAATACTAGCCAAAAGAAAGATAAAGCAGTGCAAGGAAATCTCCCAAGGACTAACTTTGTTTTCCCATTCAAATTCGGCCCACATCTGACGGAATTCAGCATCAGTGCAAGTTGCAGGCTGGATATAGTCCATGATGTCAATGTGAATATCACTGAGGACCACACAGTTTCTGTCACTTGCTGCTCCAGAGACATCATAAACTGCAATATACATGTACAAAAAGATCCCAAATCACCAGAGTAAATTTCAATTTAAAAAGTTTTAATACCTAAATAATAAATTATGATATTAGCAAATATTTATATAATGCTTATTAGGTACTGGGCTCTATTCTAAGTCCTTTATAATTATTATCTGTTTAATACTCCCATCAATCCTAACTGATAGTATTGTTATTTTCCATCTTACACATGAGGGAATGAAAGCAGAGAAGCTAAATATGTTGCTCAAGGAGTGGTGGGGCCAGGATTCAAACTTAGACACACTTTATCTTTTGGTTTAAACAATTCAGCTGAGTACTTCTATAGCAGTTGCAAGTTACTAGGCCCTGCAATGGATACACAAGTAGTAGTGTCCCCATAAGTGCTTAACTAGTATTTTTGAATAAATATGGCTGAGCCAATAGTACTTGATATAAGGTTATAGTTGTCCTTCAGTATCCATGGAGAACTGGTTCTGGCACCCCACTTGGATACCAAAATTCATGGATGCTCAAGTTCCTTATATAAAATGGTGAGCTATTTGCATATAACCTACACATATCTTCCTGTATACTTTAAATTGTCTCTGGATTACCTGTAATACCTAACACAATGTAAATGCTATGTTAGTAAATGCTATGTTAGAGCTATTATACTCCATTGTTCAGGAAATAATGTCAAGAAAAAAGTCTGTACGTGTTCAGTATAGACACAACTATCCTTTTTTTAATGAATATTTTTGATCTGCGGTTGGTTGAATCATGGATGTGGAACCTGTGGATACAGAAGACTGTATTTGCTTCTATGACCACCTCTTCCACAGTAGAAAGTAATAATCTGGTTGGAGCTTACCTTTTCTCTTTCTAGCCTCTTTTCTTGACATTCCCCCACTCTTTCTACTTTCAGAAAAAACTGAGGTTACCAAAAAAAACTCCTTTAATTTCCAGCCACCATTTCTAAAAATAAATGTGTCTCCTCTGAATCTACATTGACATTCTTCTCTTTCATACATATCAGAGAAGCACTGCTGCTTCTCTTCAAGATGGACACTTCCCGCCATCTGTAATCCCTGCTTTGGTCCAAGATTCCATCACATCAATCGTTGTCTCTTTGACTCTTCCATCTCTACCTTTCCACTCTCTACCAACTTTCTTCCCTTATAGCCTATAAATATACTTAAGGCTTTCTTATCTTAAAAAAATATATATATCCTACCTTATCCTTGCCTTTTCTTCCAGTTACTCCTCTCTCTCATTCCTATCAAAGCCAAAGTCCTACTTAGAATAGTCTACACTGTCTTTATTTCTTCATCTCCTGTTTAGTCTTCACCTACCATCACTGCTCAAGGCATGCCACAAGAAATATTTTAAGATCACCAATGGCTAAATCCAAAGGACCCTTCTTTCAGACTTCAAGTTACTTCATCTTTTGCAGTTTCAGATACTTCTTAAAGATTTTTCCTTAATTCTCTAACCACACTTCAGATTCCTTGGTAGGCACCTCCTTTTCTGACCAAGCTTTCAATACTGCTGTTTGCTTAGATTCTGTTTTCAAATCTCCCTTCTTTTCATTCTTTATGCTCTCACTGGGTCATTTCTTCTATTCCTTTGGTTTTTAAACAAATACTTATCTCTAGTTTAGACCCCTTGTCCAAGTTCCAGACACATATAAAACTACAGTAATACTCAATCTGATCAAGATTTAACTTACTATGTTTTTCTCAAATTTGTTCTTTTCTCCTATATTTGTTTTGGTGATTGACATAAATAACAACCCAACAGACCCAATTCAGAAATCTGAGGGTTAGTCTAGTCACTTCCTCTTCAATCAGTAACCATATCCTTAACGTCTATTATATTTAGCCCTTCTCTCCATTCCAACCACTACCGCATTGTCTCAGGCCCTCTGTCACCTCTCATTTGGGTTTCTGCAATTGTTTATCTTCCTGCCTCTTCCAATCAATCTTCTATAGTGCCATCACAGAAATTAACACGTAACTCACTTACTTACTTTTTATTTAGTCAAGGTCTCACTCTGTCACCTAGGATGGAAGGCAGTGGCATAATCACAGCTCACTGCAGCCTCAAGCTCCTTGGCTCAGGTAATCCTTCCACCTCAGCCTCCCAAGTAGCTGGGACTACAGGCATGCATAACCATGCCCAGTTTGTTTTTATTTATTGTAGAGATCAGGTCTCACCATGTTGCCCAGGCTGGTCTCGAATTTCTGGGCTCAAGCAATCCTCTTGCCTTGGCCTCCCAAAGTGCTGGGATTGCAGGCATAATTCACCACACCCAGCCTCATTTATACTTCTTCCGGGTCTTTTCTTTCCACAGATAAAGTCTCAAATCCTTAGCATGACAAGTAAAACATGGTGCCTGCTAACCTTCCTAACTTCATTTTTTTCTACCATCACTCTCCAACCCACACTAAACTCAAGGTATATCAAACTACTTGCATTTGTCCTTACAGGATCCTTGTCTATCTGTACAACACTGACCTGCCTTTTAAAACCCCACTCAAGCATTAGCTCCTCTATGAAGCCTTTCCTAACCCTTGCCCTGCTAGCACCCATCATCACTCTAAGAATTGACCAAATCCCTTCATGGACTTCCACTTTACCTAGTACAGGCTTTTTCATAGCATTTATCATTATGTATTGCACGTATCTATTTTACATATCCGTTTTCCCTTACTTGACTGTAAGCTATCTTTTGTTCCTCAACATGGTAGCCCTGTCCCTACAGAAACTGCAACAAAATATCCTTATTGACTGAATGCCTCTATACAAGCTAATCCCTAGATCTGAAATACCCTTACGTGCCTGGAACAAACAAATGATTCTGTTCAAATGTTATTCTTAGATAACATACTCTTGTCCTATATAAAGCCTTCTATACGATTAGCATATTTTTATGATCTCAAAGCACAGAGTATATAAACTAGTCCTTAACAAACTGTACCATAATTATATATTTTTTTAACCATCTTCTCCTTTTGTATGACAGTTTGTTGAGGATCATGATCCTATCTGGTTTATTTCTGCATATACAGGATATAGTACAATGCTTGGTACCATGGAGACTGCCTCAGAAATGAAGAATAAATGGATTCAGGTCCTATCCTCAAGCAATGTCTATAGTTACTTACTATACAAATTCTTTAATAAACATATTCAAACATCACAGGCCATAAAACAGCACCTTACCTATATTACCAAAAATTATTCCATTCTCTGTTGATGCTACTTTGACATTAGCTTTAATATTTGCAAAATCATGAGGAGCGAGAGTCAAAGGAGATGGCTTTTCCACAAGTTTCAAATCCCCTAGAAAAAAGTTTGGACTTGGTTAAAAATACATATATTGACTATAAAACCATAAAATGTATGCAACACAATAGTTTCTAGGAAAATAAGGAATATGAAGAGTAAATTAAACTATTATAAGGACAAAATTAATTATTTAACATCTTTATTATTCATATCAATATGCACATTTTCTGTTAAAAGGCAATGGGCATCTCAAAACAATTCTATATTTAATTTGTGTGCATGGGCAGGGAGATAGTTTGAGCCTACCATTTTATTTCAATGAGTGAATATAAACCCAAGAAGCTTAAGTCTTAAATTATATACTCCATTACAAAAGAAAGGTAAAACAATTTGCAAAAAGACTTGCAAATTCTTGAGACATAGTTCTTTACAAAGACATCAAGCTATGCTGAGGAAGACAGAGCAAAAATACATTTTCCTTTGCTATCTTAAAGTCTCTTAAATCTTGTATAAGCCATACTCCAGATAAGGTCTCACTCAAGTGTCTTTATTAAGAAGAAAAAAGACATCTCATGTTGCTAAATCTGATAATGATGCATTACTGTAGCCACCTGTGGCACTGGACAGTTATGGATTCAGGAAATACCTAGTTCTGTAATAAGACAATTAAAAATCAACTAAGTAAGTTACCTGGTCAATCTGTAACCTAAACAGCTCTTCTACCCCCCAAAAACCTGACATTTTGCTAGATAAGCTCATTGAATGAACACATCTGAATGTGCCAAGAGCATAAGTATGACAGGTTTAGAAAACTGGAATTGAAAGAGACCAAATATAAAACTGTAAAACAAAGCCTTGATTCAAAATGTCCAAAAAGGCTCAAGAGAATTTTTATAATGAAACATGCACTTCCCTTAATACTCTGGCATTAAAGATCTACTATGTAACAATATCTTTCCTTTACGGTAAATTTCCTCACCTAGAGTAGCTAACTCTAATGTGCAGTTCTGCAAAGTATCACTGGTTTGGTTCACAACAAGTACATCCAGGACAATATCATACTGGTTGACATGAACATAAGCTTCTGCATATACAGGATCTGAGAAACCTGTCAACTGGGTGACCTGTCAAAACAAATATAAAGACATAATCATTCAACTTGAGAAAGCTATTGAAAAAAAAAAAGGAAAAAAAAAACCAATCAAATAACTGACATGATTTAACCAAACATATCCTAGCCAAATGATTTAAGTCTGGTAGGTTATTAACAGACTTGCTTAGTTTAAAAAAGTTATTTTGAGATGGTAAAATAAAATTGTTTTGCAATGCAGAAATGGAAATTAAAGCCGGGACATCAGAAATAAAACTCCTAGAGTTGAAAAAAAAGCTATTCAAAAAACACAGAATTTAAAACTCTAATTTAAAAGACGATATGCAGGTATCTATTGGTTTTTAAGCTCAGTAACTCGGTATAAGATATGCTACACTATTTTAAGCTTAGTAGTTCAGTAGTAGAAAGATGTTAAACACCTTTGGCAAATACATTAAACATTATCCCTACTTAGCAGCTGAAAATATTTGTATACAGTTTCCATTAAATTCCTTAGTTTCTAAACTATTAGTTCTCTGAAACTTAAGGATACAAATACAATCCAGATCATGTGGTGGTCTCTGCTACCCAAGCTCAAAACTAAACATCATATAACAAGAAATGCTGGTAACGCAACAAATATAAAATTGCAACATACACCCCCAATCTAAAAACAACCAAAGTATAATACTTTAAAAATGTAATACTGCCACCAAAAGCACAGGAAACAAAATACAAAATAGATCAACTGGACTACATTAAAATTAAAAAGTTTGGTGCATCAAATGATATTATCAAAATAATGTAATAGTAGTCCAAAAATAGGAGAAAACATTTGCAAATCACTTAATTGATAAGGGGTTAGTATCCAGAATATTAAGAACTCCTAAACTTAAAACAACTCAATTTAAAAATGAGCAAAGAACTTGAATAGACATTTCTTCAAAGGAGATATATAAAGGGCCAATAAGCACATAAAAAGACACTAATCATTACAGAAATGCAAATCAAAACCACAATGAGATACTACTTCACGTACCCATCAGGATGGCTACTATCAGAAAACCAGAAATGTAAGCGTTGGCAAGGATGGGGAGAAATTAGAACCCTTGTGCATTGCTGGTGAGAATGTAAAAACAGTGTAAACTCTATGGAAAACAGTATGGAGGTTCCTCAAAAAAAAAAAAAAAGAAAGAAAAAAGAGTAGAATTATCATATGATCCAGCAATTCCACTTCTGGGTATATATTCAAAAGAACTAAAAGTAGGAACTCAAATAGATTTTTGTACATCAATGTTCACAGCAGCATCATTCATAATAACCAAAGATAGAAGCAATCCAAGTATCCATGGATGAATAAGCAGATAAAGAAAATGTGATATATACTTACAATGAAGTATTATTCAGTTTTAAAAAGGAAGGAAATTCTGACATGCTACAACATAGGTGAACCTTGAAGACATGCTAAGTGAAATAAGCCAATCACAAAAGGACAAATATGGTATGATTCCACTTATATGAGGTAGTTAAAGTAGTCCAAATCATAGAGACAAAAAATAGAATGGTGGTTTCCAAAGGTTGGAGAGAAGTAAACATGGGGAGTTATTATTTAATGGGTATAGTTTCAGTTCTGCAAGATGAAGAGTCCTAAAGATGGCTGCACAATAATGTGAATTTAATTAATTCTATGAAACTGTACACTTAAAAATGGTTAAAGGATAATTTTTATTTTGAGTTGAGATCTCAATCTGTTGCCAGGCTAGAGAGCAGTGGCATGATCACAATAATCACAGCTTACTGAAGCTTCAACCTCCTAGGCTCAGGCAATCCTTCTGCCTCAGTCGCCTAAGTAGCTGGGACTACCACACTTGGCTAATTTTTTTATTTTTTGTAGAGACGAGGTCTTGCTATGCTGCCTAGGCTGGTCTTGAACTCCTGGGCTCAAGCAATTGTCCCGCCTCTGTCTCCCAAAGTACTGAGATTATAGATGTGAGCAATTGCACCTGGCCTAAAATGGCAAATCTTATGTCATTTAAAAAATATATATATATTAAGGTAATATTGATAGCAATTTCTGAACTTCCAATCTTAAGGGAGATAAATTGTTTTAATAGTTCAAATTTTGTGAATGACCTTATCATGAACAATAAAATCAGCATCCGACTGTTCACTCAATCTAATAGATGAGGATTAAATGAGATCACTGATTCTCAAACTTACATATTTAAAAGAGTAGAATCACTTTCCTAATAAAATTCCATGTGGAACTCAATATATTAAGACTACAAAAGTAGAGGTGATCTTTAAATAGCAGGAGATAGAAACAGCTGAGGTCAAGATGCAGGAAGATGTTAGAGCCCTGTCTGTTCAGTTTCCCTTTAAAAATTTTGGTTAGCCAGGCCAGGCATGGTGGTTCATGCTCATTATCCCAGTACTTTTTTTTTTTGAGTTGGAGTTTCACTGTGGTCCAGGCTGAAGGGCAGTGGCACGCTCATGGCCACCACAGCCTCGACTTGCTGGGTCCAGGTGATGCTTCCACCTCAGACTTCCAAGTAGCTGGAACCACAGGCATATGCCACCATGCCCAGCGATTTTTCAGTTTATTGTAGAGACAAGGTTTCACCATGCTGCTCAGGCTGGTCTTGAACCCCTGAGCTTAGGTAATCCTCTCACCTCTGCCTCCCAAAGTGCTGGGAATACAGGCATGAGTCACTGTGCCCGATTAATCTCAGCACTTTAAGGGGAGGCTGAGATGAGAGGATTGCTAGAGCCCAGGAGTTTGAGACCAGCCTAGGCAACACAGCGAGACCCCATCTCTATAAAAAAAAATCAGCCTGACATGATGGCGTGCACTTGTAGTCCCAGCTACTTGGAGGTTAAGACAGAAGGCTCTTCTGAGCCTATAAGGTCAAGGCCACGGTGACCATGATCGTATCACTGCACTCCGACTTGGGTAAGACTTTGACTCCAAAAAAAAAAAATCTTAGTTAACCTCTAAGAACACCTCCTCTTCTATTTATTAGTCTGTGATTCCACACACAACTAGGACAAGTTAAAAAATCATCTAGTGGATTTACAGTACTATCATATATAGTAAAGTACTTCATCTGCTTCTGAGTTTCAGTTGAGGTTTAATGGACTTACCAACCATAATGACAAAAATTAATTATGTATACCTATTTTTCTTTTATAAAACAGCAGGGCCAGCAAATTTCTGATTCCTACTTTCTTAAGTAGCCAATTTAAATAATTTACAGCGTATCTGACATTTTGTTACCTTGTTAAGTTTAGATGCTAGAGGATCTGCTGCCTCTTTTCTCTGTGTGTTACCCATTGCTGCCAGCAAACTCAGCTGAAACTGATCTTCCTTGCAGTTCATTTCATTCTTAGCAGTCAGCTGCATGAAGGAAATGGGGTCATCAGGCTGTACCGTCACATTCCTCTTTTCAGATTCTTTCTGTGTGGAAAACAACATACAAGTCTCCCTTCAATATGGGAAAAAATACAGATTTTTTATAGGCCTTTAATGAAGACAGCCCTCACATACGGAGTGAAAAATCAACAACAAATACTCATAAAAAGCACTTTTATGGCCTCATCTTATAAGCCGTACCTTTTGGGATAATTTTTCTTCTTCGAGTTTAGCAGATAACATGTGAGAAAGGGACTGTCTGCATTCCTTATTGAAAATGTCATTCATTAAAGGTGAACACTCAGACAAGACCTTGAGGCACAAGGAAATTCGATCTACATCATCATCAGTAATTGGCTTCTTAGGAAGAGAGGATTTTCCCAAATGAAGGATAGTAGCCATGAGCAACATAGCCTCAGCAACAAAAGACTAGAAAAGTAGAAAAATGGGTTATTTAAATCATCATGATTCTTCAACCGCAATAATATCACTTTATTATAACTCACAATCTAAGAAATAAAACCAACTTTTCACTTCACCTGATAAGTTTCAAATCTTTATGGTTTATCTCCATAATATCTTTTTTTTTTTTTTGAGTTGGAGTCTCACTCTGTCACCCAGACTGGAGTGCAGTGGCTGCTCCCAGCCACTGCAGCCTCGACCTGCTGGGCTCCAGCAATCCTTCTGTCTCAGCCTTCCAAGTAGCTGGAAGTACAGGTGCGCGCTACCACACCTGGCTAATTTTTGATTTAATGTAGAGATGAGGTCTCGTCAAGTTGCCCAGGTGGGTCTCAAACCCGTGGGCTTGGGCAATCCACTCACCTCAGCCTCCCAAGGCGCGGGATTACAGGCTGAGTCACTGAGCCCGGCTCCATAATATCTTTTTTGTACCTTTCTACCCCTTGCCATTCTTGAAACCTGCATTAACCCTCAACTAGAAGACAATAATGGCTTTTTAATGTTTTGCCTTGCTCCAGGCTCTCCCTTTAACTCTCTCACATGCTGATGCTATCCTTTTTAATCCCAACTACAGAGAAGTTTAAAAGAATTACATACTTTGTCAAATGTTAACATTTTGCCATATTTGCTTTCCTATTCTATATATGTACACTTTTTTGTGGTTGAACATATGAAAGTAAGAGTCTTTATCTCATAAATACTTCAGTGCTCATCTCCTAAGAATCAGGACAGCCTCCCATAAACCACAATATCATTTTCTTACCTGAAAAACTGAACAATCTCCAAATATATCTACTACACTCTGAATTCAAATAAATCTTCCTAAACTGTCTCAAATAATTAAAAAAAATTTTTTTAATCCAGGATCAGCTTCATACATTTTATTTAGTTGCTGTTCTCTTTAGTGCCTTTTAGTCTAAACCAGTTCCCTGACTTTTTGTTTTTAATCACTGATTTTTTTTTTTTTTAAAGAACTCAGGTCAGTTGTTTTATAGAATGTTCCATACTTTTGACTAGAATACCAGATGGGTGATGCTTCTGTATTTCTCACTGTGTTGCATCCCTGTACATCCTGGCAGGCTGTCCTACGACTGGTGATTCTAAGTGTAATCATCTGCTGTTGCTATCTTAATTTTTAAACTGCACCCATCACTTCACTCTGCACATAAACACCTTTAATGACTTCCCCCAGCCTTCCTGCTAAAGTCCATAATACTTAGCCTGCTATTCGAAGTCTTCCACAAGTGAATTTCAACTTTTTAAGACTTATGTGGCATCCTGACACATACGCTCTATGCCCTTGCCAAATTGCCTTTGGCTGAGTTCTGATCTGTACATGCATAAAACGACTTCAGGCCTGGGGAAGAAACAAGGGGTAAGTTTAACAATCTTCCCTGCTTGGATACTGTCTCCAAAAGGAGAGGAGAAAGAGCAGGGAACAGAAAAAAACTGACTCAGGAAATAATGACCGAAAATCTTCCAAACTGATGAAAATTATAAATCCACAGACACAAGCAGCTCAATGAACAACAAACAAGGAAAACTACAACAAAATATATTCTAATCAAACTGCTAAAACCTAGTGAAAAGGAGAAAACCTAAAACCAGAGGGAAAAAAAGAACACATTCTACAAAAAGGCATAAGAATGACAGTAGACTTCTCATCAGAAAGCCAGAAGACAATTCAACTTAGAATTCCACAAAGGTATCTTTCAAAAGTGTAGGAGAAATAAAGCTGTTCCAGACAAAACCCAAGAGAACTCACTGTCAGCAAACTGGCACTACAAGAAAAATCAAAGCAAATTCTTTAGGCAAAAGGTATATGACACCAGAGAGAAACTCAGTTCTACACAAAGAAATAAAGAGTATTAGAAACGGCATAAATGAAGGAACACCAGTGAGGTAATAAACAACCAAACTTCCTTCTCCCTTATACCAAACACAGCAAACTTAATTAACTAGATATGTTTTGAGAAATCTGGCTCTTTTAAACAGCTATCAGTAAATACTCCTGCAGCTTCCAGAAATGAAACCTGTTCCACGAGAGGAAATAAAATTGAACTCTGAGACAAAAAATGTTGGAGACGTTTAAAAAGCATATCTTAAAGATTACACTGTGACAAGACCGAATAAACAAATAATGGCCTATATAGGAGAGTTACAATGTAAATTTATATCTCATAAATAAAAATCAATTAATAAGAGGTAATGCACCTTGTAAGTTACTTGGCTCTCTACATTTCATTTACGGCCTTTTCTTGTTGACAGAATTTTTTAAAAACCACTCTTTGAAATTCCCTAACCTGAAATGAAACTGTGTAATTATATGGAAGGTAAATAAAGAAATCATAGACTTAATGAACCATTTTTTTTCTTTTGAGTTGGAGTTTCTCATTTGGTCACCCAGGGTGGAGTGCAGTGGCACACTCACGGCCACTACAGCCTCGACCTGCTGGGCTCAGGCGATCCTTTTGCTTCACCTTTCCAAGTAGCTGGAACTACAGGTGCACGCTACCAAGCCGGGCTTATTTTCTGATTTATTAGAGACGAGGTCTCACCAAGTTGCCCAGGCTGGTCTTGAGCCCCTGAGCTCAGGCAATCTTCTCGCCTTGGCCTCCCAAGTGCTGGAATTACAGGCGTGAACCACTGCAACTTAATGAACTACTATACAGCTGTTAAATATTATGATGATGACTAAGAAGAGTTTATAATAACACAGGAAAATGCTTGTTGTAATGTTAAGTGAGAATGCACTATTATAAAACACAAAATGATCACCAATATAGAAATAACTATTTCACAGATAAAAGCCAATTTTATGCTGGGTGTGGTGGCTCATGTCTCATTCCAGCACTTCGGGAGGCCAAGGAGGGAGGATCACTTGAGCCCAAGAGTTCAAGACCAGCCTAAGCAATGTAGTGAGTCGTCTTTACAACAACAACAACAAAAAAAAATTAGCCGAGTGTAGTGGCACATATCTGTTGTTCTAGTTACTCGGGAAACTGAGACAGAAGCATCACTTGAGCCCATGAGATTGAGGCTGTGGTGAGCTGTGTGAATGCTACTCCACTACAGCCTGGGCAACAGAGTGAGATCCCGACTCAAAAAACAAAAAATCTTAAAAGATAAGTGACTATTTATAACAGATGAATGGTTATTGTATGATTCCAATTCTATGAGGTAACTAGAATAAGTAAATTCATACAAACACAAAGTATAATATAGGTAACCAGGAGCTGTGGGGAAGACAAAATGGGGAGTTGTTATTTATTGGGTACAAAGTCTCAGTCTGAAACAAAAGAAGAGGACTAGAGATGAATGGCTGTGATGGCTGCACAACAATGTGACTGTACTTAAGACACTGAACTGCACACTTAAAAATAACTCAAACGGTAAATTTAATGTTGTGTACATTTTACAATAAAGAAATTAAAAACACCCAGGAAAATACTCGAACTGCCCTGCTTCTAACTCTTGACTTCTTACACTTGTCTAAGCATGCCCTCTCTCCACCTTGGTCCAGACACTAGGAAAATAAGACACAAAAAGTTATTTTTAAAAAGAGAGCATTAATTGACTATGTAAAACAAAAGTAACAGCTGGGCATCCTGGTGTACCCCTGAAGTCCCAGCTACTCAGGAGGCTGAGATGGAAGGATTGCTTGGGTCCAGGAAATCCAAGCTATGGTGAGACATGATCATGCCTGGGCACTCTAGTCTGTGCATCAGAGTGAGACCCCCAACTCGAATAAATAAATAAAACAAAAATAACTACGTATCATAGGGTTTGTAACATGACATGTAAATGTAAAAGTAGAATAGCACAAAGGATAGGAATGGGGATTGGGAAAATGGAAGGTATGGTCATCCCTTGGTTTTGGTTTCCTTGGGGTTAGGATCCCCTTGGATACCAAAATCCATGAATGCTCCTTTATATAAAATGGTGTTGTATTTGCATACAGCCTACACATATCCTCCTGTATACCTTATTTTTATTTTTGTAGAGATGAGGTCTTGCTATGTTGCCTAGGCTGCTCTCAAACTCTTGGGCTCAAGTAACCCTCCTGTCCTTGTCTTCCAAAGTGGTGGGATTGCAGGCGTGAGCCACCACACCCGGCCTCCTCCTGTATACTTTAAATCATCTCTAGATTAAACACCTAATAATAATAAAATGCAGACATACCTTGAAGATACTGCAAGTTAGGTTCCAGACCACCTCAATAAAGTAAATATCACAATAAAGCAAATCAAACTTCTCTGGTTTCTCAGTGCTTATAAAAGTTGTGTTTATACCACACTATCATCT
The DNA here is from genome assembly GCA_027257055.1 of Cephalopachus bancanus. NCBI lineage: Eukaryota > Metazoa > Chordata > Mammalia > Primates > Tarsiidae > Cephalopachus > Cephalopachus bancanus. Next base: position 2,838,238 of record JAPVLO010000289.1, on the reverse strand, counting down.
ATTAAGTATGCAACAGCATCTTTTCTAAAAAAAAAAAGTACACACCTTAACTTAAAAACACTTTATTGCTAAAAAATGCTAATAATCAAAGTAGTAATCTTTTTTGTTGGTAGAGGGTCTTGCCTCCACGTTGATGGCAGCTCACAGATCAAGGTGGTGACTGCTAACAGTTGGGGTGGCTGTAGCAATTCCCAAAAATAACACAATGAAGTTTACTGCATCAACCAACTCTTCCTTTTACAAAAAATTCTCCGTAGCATGTGATGTTATTTGACAGCAGTTCACACACAGTAAAACTTTCAAAATTGGAGGCAAACTTCTCAAACCTTGCTACTGCTTCATCCAAAGTCTATGGAAGTATTCTAAATCCTTTGTTGTTATTTCAACAATATTCACAGCACCTTCACCAGGAGAAGATTCCAGTTCAACAAACCATTTTCTTTGCTAATTCATAAGAAGCGCCTCATTTGTTCAAGTTTTATGATGAGATTGCAGTAATTCAGTCACATATATCTTCCAAAGCTGCACTTTTAATTCTAGTTCTCTTGCTATTTCTACCACATCTGCAGTTACTTCCTCCACTGAAGTCTTGAAACCCTCAAAGTCATCCATAAGGGCTGGAATCAGCTTCTTTTAAACTCCTGTTAATGTTGATATTTTGACCTCCTCTCATGAATCACAAATGTTCTTAATGACATCTAGAATGATGAATCCTTTTCAGATAGTTTTCAATTTACTTTGCCCAAATCCATCAGAGAAATTACTATGACAGAGTCTTAAGAAATGTATTTCTTGAGTGTGACTGGGATGGCACACAGCATCTATGGAATTCCATCTGTCATCAATTCTGCCAATTATGTTTATTTCCTTGGCCCAGAGTAAGTCTTAACCCTTGATCATCCAGATGCAGTGAAACTTTTTACTCAGCAAAACTTTTGGAACTACATCAGGGACACGCCCTAGATATTTACTGTCGGGATAATTATACTTATTTCACTGTAGAAGACAACAAAACTATAATGCTGCAAAAGACAGGTGGACTATTTCGATTTGCAGTAGGCCTCATGCAGCCTTCTCTGATTATAAAGAAGATTTAAAGCCACTACTTAATACACTTGGGTCTTTTTTCCAATTAGAAATGATTATGCTAGTTTATACTCCAAAAAATATAGTGAAGACAAAAGTCTTTATGAAGATCTAACTGAGGGAAAGTTCTTATTGCCTAGTATTCATGTTACCTGGTCAAGGCCTGAAAGAAAATGGAAAACACAGATATTAAAAAATATTATGTTGGACAGGAGGGGGTCATTCCTGCCTGAATCCCAGTACTTTGGAAGGCCAAGGCAGGAGGATTGCTTGAGCCTAGGAATTTGAGACCAGCTTGGGAAACGTAACAAGACCTTGTTTCTACAAAGAAATCAAAAAATTAGCTGGGCGTGATGGTGCATGCCTCCAGTCCCAGCTACTCGGGAGGCTAAGGAGGAAGGATCCCCTAGAGCCTAGGAGGCTGAATCTGCAGTGAGCCTTGAACATGCCACTGCCCTCCAGCCTGGGTGACAGAGTGAGACTCCAGCTCAAAAAAAAAACAACAAAAAAAACCAATTGTGAACATTATCTTGAGGATGTAGGGTCTTTTGAAAACACTTGGAATACTCTTAAAGATCTTGAATCTAAAGCCTATAAACACATTGATGCACATGGTGGGAACCCTGAGCTAATATTTAATAATTTAATAATTTTTATTGGACCTGATATCACCTTTTAAAAAATTTGGACCAAGCTGTTAGCCTCCAAAAACTGAGTAATTAGGGGTGAGTTAGAAAAAATGTTTCAATTTAAAAACACTCTGTACAGATAACATAATACAAAGTTAAAAAAATTGAAACAAGCCTTTTATATATATATAGACCTAATTTGAATGTCAAAAATTGCTGTGAGGCTGGTGTGGTAGCTCACACTTGTAATTGCAGCACTTTGGGAGGACTAGGCAGGAGGATTGCTTGAGCCCAGGAGTTCAAGACCATCCCAGGCATCATAGTGAGATCCTGTCTTTACAAAAAGTCAAGAAATTAGCTGGACTTGGTGGTGTGTGCCTGTAGTCCCAGCTACTTGGGAGGCTGAGGTGCAAGGATTGCTTGAAGCCAGGAGGTCAAGGCTACAGTTAGCCAAGATTGAGCACTGTACTCCAGCCTGGGCAAGATGAGACCCCTACTCAAAAGAACAACAATAACAAAAATTGCTGTGGCAGGACATTGTGACCAACTCTGTCTTACTACCACAAATGTTCTGTTGATTCTGTTTCTTAACAAATAAAACCTGAAAGTCAAATTTATTCCTTAATCAATGGCTACAGAATGAATGCTGTTAGCAGACACTAAAATAATATTAATTTCCTTGTACATTTCCATTAGAGCTCTTGGATGACCAAGTATATTGGTAATGAGCAGTAATATTTTGAAAGAAACCTTTTTTTTTCCCTGAGCAGCTCTCAACAGCAGACTTAAAGTATTCAATAAACAACGCTGTAAACAGATGTGCTTGTCATCCACGCTTTGTTGTTCCATTAAGAGAGCACAGGCAGAGTAGTTTTAGCATAATTTTTTTTTTTGAGGGCCACCACAGCCTCGACCTGCTGGATCAGGTGATCCTTCTGCCTTCCAAGCAGTTGGAACTACAGGCATGAGCCACCATGCCTCCCAATGTGCTGAAATTACAGGCGTGAGCCACTGACTTGGCCAGCATAATTCATGGGGCTCTAGGATTTTCAGAATGGGAAATTAACACTGGCCTCAACTTAAAGTAATCAGCTGCAGTAGTCCCTAGCAAGAGAGTCAGACTGTCCACTGAAGCTTTGAAATCTGGCATTGACTTCTCTCTAGCTATGAAAATCCTAGATGGCATCTTCTTCAATAGAAAGTTGTTTTGTCTACATTGAAAATCTGCTGTTTAGTGTAACTGTCTTCATCAATGATCTTAGCTAGGCCATCTGGATAACTGCCACCAGCACTTGCTGCTTCACCTCACACTTCTATGTTATGGAGACAGCTTCTTTCCTTAAATCTCATGAAACAACCTCTGCTGGCTCCAAATTTGTCTTCTGCAGCTTCTTCTCTTCTCTCAGCCTTTAGAGACTTGAAGAGAGTTTGTTAAGGAGTCAGCTTTGGCTAATGAGAATGTCGTAACTAGTTTGATCTTCTATCCAGACCATTCAAACTTTCTCCATATCAGCAATAAAGCTGTTTAGCTTTCTTATCATTTGTGTGTTCACTGGAGCACTTTTAATCTCCTTCAAGAACTTTTCTTTTACATTTGTATAACTTGGTTACCTGTTTGGTACAAGAGGCCTAGCTTTTTTGCCTGTCATAGATTTCAACATGACTTCTTCACTAAGTTTACTCTTTTCTAGCTATTGATTCAAAGTGAAAGACGTGGGACTCTTCCTTTCACTTGAATACTTACGAGGCCATTGTAGGAGTACTCACTGGCCTAATTTCAATATTGCTGTGTCTCAAAGAATAGGAAGGCCCAAGAGAAGAGAGAGAGATAAGGGAAAAGCCAGTTGGTAGGGCAGCCACAACACACACAACATTTATCAAGCTTTTAGAAATCAGAATTAAGTTCGCTGTCTTACATGGGCAGTTTGCGGTGCCACAAAACAACGACAAAAGTAACATTCAAGATCACTGATCACAGATTGTGATAGCAGATATAATAATGAAAAAGTTTAAGCCGGGCTCAGTCTGTAATCCTGCGCTTTGGGAGGCTGAGGTGAGTGCATTGCCTGAGTCCGCAGGTTCGAGACCCGCCCAGGCAACTTGGCGAGAACTCGTGTCTACAATAAATTTTAAAAATTTAGCTGGGTGTGGTAGCGCACGCCTGCAGTTCTAGCAATTTGAAAGGCTGAAACGGAAGGATCACTGGAACCCAGCAGGTTGACGATGGGGTGGCCGTGAGTGTACCACTGCACTCCAGCCTGGGCAACGGAGTGAGACTCCAACTCAAAACAAGCAAACAAACAAACAAACAAATCTGCAGAATCTGCAAAACATAATAAAATGAGGTATGTCTGTAAATGCTATGTAAATAGGTGCTATAATGTATATATAATAATTTTTGCGTTGGAGTATCACTCCATTGCCCAGGCTGGAGTGCACTGGCACACACGCTCATGGCCACCCCAGCGTTGACCTGCTGGGCTCAGGGGATCCTTCTACCTCAGGCTTCCAAGTAGCAAGAACTACAGGCGTGCACTACCACACCCAGCTAATTTTTTGATTTGCTATAGATGAGGTCTTGCCAAGTTGCCCAGGCTGTTCTCGAACCCGAGGGTTTAGGCAATCCCCTCACCTTGTACTCCCAAAGTGCTGGGATTACAGGCTTGAGTCACTGCGCCTGGCCAATGTACTGTTTTTAAATCTGTAATTTTTATTTTTGTTTTTTTCAAATATTTTTTATCCATAGTTGGTTGAATCTGTAGATGTGGAACTTGCAAATATGTAAAGTTGACTGTGTACTATTGTCAATAAGTATACAAAAGCTTTGATGAAGGTTTTTACTCTTTTTTTCTTTTTTGAGTCAGAGTCTGACTCTGTCACCCAGGCTGGAGTGCAGTGGCACGATCATGGCTTTCACAGCCTCAACATTCTGGGCTCAGGCGATCCTTCCACTTCAGTCTTCCAAGTAGCTGGAACTACAGGCATGAGCCACCACGCCTTGCTAATTTTTTTACTTTCGGCAGAAACAAGGTCTCACTAAGTTTCCCAGAGTGGTCTTGAACTCCTGGACTCAGGCAATCCTCTCACTTCTACCTCCCAAGTTGTTGAGATTACAGGCGTGAGCTACTGTGCCCAGTCAGGTACTGATGGGAATAATTTAAGAGAGATTTTGGGATAAAACAGACAATGACTGACTGGATGAAGGTGCTGGATAGAAAGGAATTTCTTTCACTGGTCCTTAACTGATCCTAACAAACAAGTGACTTCATAAATCCTTATATCTTTCCTTCACAGGACTAATCACATGCTATTATTATCGTATTACTTTGTCAGTTTTAGAGTAATATTATATTACTGTGTCCATGGCCTTCATTAAACCATAAGCTCTTTCATGATATGAACTTTAGCATTAACTTTTGCATCCCTCACTGTTCAGAAGCATACAGTGGGCACTCAATATTGAATTGCCAGGTAAACGTAGACTATGAACTTACGTTTTGCTTTTTTTTCTCTGGAACCAAAGCTACATAGCGCAATGCTATCTTTGTCAGAGTTGTAGCAAGGGAGGCAGCAACAAAGAAATCTCCATCAAGAAGGAATCCTCTTAGGGGAGGTCTACAAAGCAAGAAAAATGAAATCCACCAATTTCTTAAGCAGCATGCAGTTTCTGTATAAATGATTCAGTTAAGCCTACTGAACATTCTTACTGCCATCTTTTAGTCATAAGGACCTCAGTTAGCTCCCTCTTTAGCTCTGACAAGGAAAAGGTAAAAAGAACAAGAAAAAGATTAAAACTTTATTTGGGGTCTATCTATTGCCTATTTGCATCTGGAAACATTTTGAAGAGTTTTCGTTTCCAATTGATGGAATAAAATTTTGATGATTTCTCCTTTATTTTGTTTTAAAACTTATCTTAATCATGCCTGTAATCTAGCATTTTGAGAGACCACGGTGGGAGGATCATTTGAGGCCAAGAGGTTCAAGGCCAGTCTGGACAACATAATGAGAACTTGTCCTTATAAAAGTTTAAAATAAAAAAAAAGCCAGATGTGGTGGCACACATCTATAGTTATAGCTACTCAGGAGGCTGAGGCAAGAGGCTCACTTGAGACCAGAATGTTAAGGTTGTGTGAGCCATGATCGCACGATGTATACCATGCACCTGGGCAACAGAGCAATACTTTGTCTCTAGAAAAATGAAATAAATTAAAAATAAACTTATCTTCAAATGACATGAGAGCCAACTAAATATGAAAAGAGAAAATGTTTGATTAAGGGTGTATGTAACTGGAGCTAATGAAGTATATCCAAATTCCAGCTTATTTACTGGGTGAATTACAAATCTAAGTCTCAAATTCTACTTCTGTAAAATGGAGGTAATATATTCTATCTCAAAGAGTTGCTGTCAAGACTGAGATAAATTATTTAGCATAATGCCTAGAACATCATAAGAAGTCAATGAAATTTTAGTCCAAATTTCATCATCTTCACCATAACAATGGGGAACAAAATAAAGGAGAAAACATCAAAATTTTACTCCATCAATTGGAAATGAAAACTCATCAAAATGTTTCCAGATGCAAACAGGCAATAGATAGACCCCAAATATCATCAGTTAGCTCCACTTAGCACTTTCTATGTGAGTAAAATAATTTTAATTTAAACAGATCACAATTATTTAAATGAAAACAGCTGGAAGGGACAGAATTAGATTAGAACCATCAAAACAATTCCTGAGGGGAAAAACTTAAACTCATCTTCCTCCTTTCAAGTGCCTTAAGTGACCAACACTTTCATTTTGATTAAAAAAGCAATCTAATAAAAGAAAAATTATTTGTCATACACAAGAGTAATAATAAAAGTAGCACAGCTGACAGGGCACATATGTCATAAATTACCTGTCTTCCTCTTTCTTCGTGGGTCTAGAACTGCTAAGGGCACTCTGAGTTGCATAGGTTCCCATTTCAGTAACCAATTTCTGAACTGGCCCCACAGTTATTTCTTCCTCAGGTTTTAATTCACCAGCTTCTTTCTTTATTTCTGACTCTACAATTGGAATCTAAAAGCCAATTGGAAACATCAATTTAGTAATAATATAAACAGCAAGCAAAATTATATTTAAATATTCAATTATTCCAATGGGACTTCTAGAAACTGGAACTCAGCTTTATCTTTTTTATTTTTTGAGTTGGAGTCTCTCTCTGTTGCCCAGGCTGGAGTGCAGTGGCATACTCACAGTCACCCCAGCGTCGACCTTCTGGGCTCTGGTGATCCTTCCACCTCAGCCTTTCAAGTAGCCAGAACTACAGGCACGTGCTTTCATGCCCAGCTAATTTTTTTATTTATTGTAGAGACGTGGGCTCGCCAAATTGCCTGGGCTTGTCTTGAACTTGCGGCTTCAGGCAATCCACTCGCCTCGGCCTCCCAAAGTGCTGGGATTACAGGCTGAGCCACTGAGCCCAGCCGGAACTCAGCTTTCAATTTCTTTCCTTTCCAGAATAATGTAGTGAGAGGAACAGGGACTTCAGAGTTGGATGTTCAGTGTTTGAATTCTTGCTCAGTTGCTTACTAGTCACACGGTTTCGGGTAAATTAATTAAATCTCTTAATGGAAAAATGCACAGGACAGTGTCTAACATAAAGCAGATGCTCACTAAGCCTTATTCTTTTCCTCTATTCCTTCCCTTGAGATATTAACCAAAAACAGCACTCATTCTTCTAAAATGAAATATATTTGACTTATTTGTACATAATAATTGTATCAAATATCTTTTAAATTAACTGAATGGCTATTATGTATATTCCTCAAAACCAATCCACCATCTAATTTAAGAGCTTTCAAAGTATTTAATCACTACCAATTTAAATTCCTTTACTTTATAGATAAAAAAGCTGATGCCTAGTCAGGTTAAGGATTCAAGGTCCCAGAGTTAAATATTGGCAGAACCAAGACTAGAATGCAGGTCTTCTGACAAGTAGTCTACTGTTCTTTCTAATCTACCATAAGGTTATTTAGATGGGAAATACTGCCAGTTTTAGTACATAAATATTCTGAAGTCAGACTTGTTGTAAGGTACTTTTTGTTCAGAACACAGACTAAAACAGAATTTTACAGACTTTTATTTTGTAAACACAGAATATTTTGTTCAAACAAAATCTTACCCAGAAGGGTAAATAATATAAATAAAAGAAGAGCTGCTATAATTCAACAAGGGTAGTGGGAGGGAAGTAGGAAAGAGATACCCTTAATTTTCCATAGCTGTCAGACTTAACTGCTTGGGCAATTAAAATACATTGTTCAGTGTTCTTTACCCCAGACATTACTAATAAAAATATAAAAACAAATCATCACATAAAAGATTTTCCTGGCCAGGTGCAGTGGCTTATCCCTGTAATCATAGCACTTTGGGAGGCAGAGGCGAGAGGACTGCCTGAGCCCAGGGGTTCAAGACTAGCCTGGGCAACTTGGCAAGACCTTGCCTCTACAATAAATCAAAAAATTAGCTGGGCGTAGTGGTGTGTGCCTGTGGTTCCAGCTACTTGGAAGGCTGAGGCATAAGGATCGCCTGAGCCCAGCAGGTTGAGGCTGCGGAGGCTGTGAACATGCCACTGCAGTTCAGTCTGGGCAACAGAGAGATTATAATTAAAAAAAAAAAAAAAAGATTTTCCTAACGTTAAAAACTACCATATAAAATAGGATTTACTAAAGTACAACATACCTCCCCAAGGGACCTGCGAACCTCAGTCATCACACTCTGAATGTCTTCCTTGGTACTACAGTATTCTCCTAGGATCCATAATGCTCCTCGGTAAATCCTAGGACAAAATACAAGACCTGAAACACAAACCTGGCAATCAAATCTAGACATCTTTGTGAATCTAAGCTCAAGCAAGAAAACAAGATTCTGCAGTTCTAAAGAACTGGATAAACATTTCAGAAAGACTATAGCAAATACTAGGTTTCAATTATCTCCAGAAATCACAAAGAAACATAACTCTTATTAATTGTCATTAGGAACTTTCTAAAATTGGTAAACCCTGCAGTAAAAATAAAATACTAAAAAGTTTCCCAGAAAAGTGACACAAAGTAAATCTGACTTTATCACTTACTACTATAAAAAATGAATTATTTTAAGTAAAAAGTAATTCATTTTTTATTTATAGTCACCAAAAAGAAGCAGGAAGGTACTAAAAAGAGTATTGAATATAAAAAGTACAAGGAATCAGTAATAAAGAAAGAAAAGAAAGCAACAAATCTTCTAGCTTAAAATGTTAAACTGAATAGTCTTTAAGTCACCTATTCCCTAAGAGTTAATTAAATTTATATTTAAAAAATTAATTATAGAAACCAAAGCTCCAAGAGATTATGGCTATCCAAAGCAAATCCCTGATATTAATTTCTTCTCACAAAGGAAGCAAATTTGCTCACTTACACAAATATCAATTCATTTTCATATCACAAAAACAATTTTGTACCGCTCCCTTCCTTCCTATCTAAACAGACATACTACAGCTATAGTCTACCCATCAGATGCTTTAAATGAAGTAAAATGTAGATGCCACAATCTTTTCTCATTAGCAAAGGCTCTCCCTGTAGGGAAACACATAATGCAGATTTAGTTGTGTTTTAAATCATACACTTCAATAAATGTGAAAAGGGGATACAAATAATAATGACACCTAAAAACTGATGCATTTAAAAATACACTCTTTAGTTACTTTAAGATTCACAGAGTTTTAGAGGAAGTCACAATAAAGAAAACTAGGTAAATTACTCCTAAAAAATTAGAGTTGGGGGTGGGGTTAATTTGTCTTATTTTGGCTTGACTGTCTTGAAGAATCTTCTCTCCATTATATTTTCTATCAACTGAACTTTTAAAGATAGAAACTGATAAAAAGCTTACTTGACCTTACTCTTAAATGTATTTTAAACCTACTTGACAGATTTAATAGCATGAAAGACTTCAAGCATCTTCTCAACAATAAGCATTCTCAGGTTATCAAAGCGCTGAATGGCTTCACGAACAAATTCCAAGACATCAGCAGCTGCTGCTTCATTACTATCACTGAGAAATTCCATTAACTAAAAAAAAAAAAAGGAAAATGGACCTAACAATTACCAATTACACAATGTTAAGAAAGAAAATTACCTAAGACAAGAACAAAATTAATAAATTTACAAAGAATGTAATTATCAATAATTTTCAAATGCATAACAAAATGTAAACTGAAAGACAAGTCCTATTATGTAAACAAAGTCACAATGGCTTTTCTGTTTTATGTTCAGCAAAGTTTATTAAAAAACTCACTATAGCCAGGCGCGGTGGCTCACGCCTATAATCCTCGCACTTTTGGAAGGCGCTGGTGAGAGGATTGCCTGAGCCCAGGGTTTCGAGACCAGTCTGGGCAACTTGACAAGACCTCATCTTTACAACAAATCAAAAAATTAGCCGGGTATGGTGGCACGTACCTGTAGTTCCAGCTATTTGGAAGGCTGATTTGGAAGGATCACCTAAGCCCAGCAGGTCGAGGCTGCAGTGGCCACGAGTGTGCCACTGCACTCCAGCCAGGGTGACAGAGTGAGACTCCGACTCAAAAAACAAAAACAAAAAAACTCACTATAAAAGAAGCCACGTTGGGCATAGTGGCTTATGCCTGTAATGCCAGCACTTTGGGAGGTAGAGGCGAGAGGACTGTCTGGGCCCAGTGGTTCGAGACCAGCCTGGGCAACTTGGCAAGACCTCATCTCTAACAATAAATCGAAAAATTAGCCAGGCGTGGTGGCATGCACCTGTAGTTCCAGCTACTTGGAAGGCTGAGGTGGAAGGATTACGTGAGCCCAGCAGGTCGAGGCTGTGATGGCCAGTATGCCACTGCACTCCAGCCTGGACAACAGAGTGAGACTCCAACTCAAACAACAAAAAAAAGAAGCCAGAGATCCACAACTCAAAATAAATTAATTGGATACTCTTATGTGGTGACTAAAAGTAAAATCATTTTAGAAAAAATTCAGAGCTCATAGGCAAAATTTCAAATTATAGTAACATACATCATTTATCTGATAGTGACAGTGAGCAAAATATCCCAGGTATGTGAATTTTTCCTATAATGGATTTCTTTAAGAGCTAAAACTATCTGAAATACTTACTTGCTTTACTGAATTTTATATGTATATAGATCATAATTTCATTTTAGGTACCTGTAACAAACATCAATTAAAATAATATGCAGAGTGATGTTTCTGTTTGTTCAAGATATAAGAGAAAAAAATCAGAGTCTTTACTCTTCTGAGCTTAAGGGTGGACACAAAGATCCCTTCTGACCCTGAGATTTAGTGGTTCCAGGCAATTGAGACTTCTGGAGTTTAACTATTGAATAACTAGAGCTTTTTAGAAAATTCTTTTAGAGAATTTAAAAATTAAAGTTATCAGAATTACACACCACAGGAATAACATTTGCAGCCATATCTGGAAATCGGACAGAACAGGAATGCAATGTTCGCACAAGGAGTTGTCTGTATTTGTCAGTATCTTCATGCTCAGACACGTTATTTGTTTTTATCACTTCTTTCTTCAGGACAATAACCAGCTATAGAACAAAGTAAAAATAAGTGAAAATTACACCAATTTGGAACAATAGCCTACAAAGTGCTGTAAGAATTTTGTTTTACCTCTTCAACATTCCTAGAAGAGACAAGATCCAGTGCTAACTGCAGAGTTTTCTTGCGTACTTCTAAGTCTGGTGTGCTCAATACTCTTAGGATGTCCATAACCAGATCCTAAAAAAGAATAAAAATTCAAGAATTAACACCAATCTTTCTTGTCACAAGAAGAAAATCTTCACTGTAGAACTGCGGGCTCTGTCCATCAACACTATAATCCCTTGATCAGTAATAGTAAAAAATCACTAGTGGTGGAAGAATAATATATTTGGGAGTTTCCTGATATAATACAATATTCAGTAATAATATCACGTATGATATAATCAAACTGAAAATGTTAACTTTGACTCCATCAATCTTTAGCTCTAACTTACAGTTTATAGAAAATATCAGAAGTCAAAAACAAACCAGATGACACCACAAGAAAGTAATCATACACATCCAGAAACAGCAGCATTTTATAGGAAAATTGGTCTGGTCCCTTCAAATCAGTGTCATGAAAAAAAGATATTATTCAAAATTAAGAGACAGAAAGGATGTATCAACCAGACATGATGTATGATCACGAACTGGACAAACCAAACAAAAAGGGCATTTTTGAGATAACTAGGAAAATATGAATCTGAATTTGGCACCAGATAATACTAAGAAATTATTAACAATTTTATTAAGTGTGAAATATTATTTAACTATGAGGGAAAATGTTATATTTTAAAGATGCATGCTTTAAAAAGATCTATGGTAGATAAACATTTTTAAATATAGCAAAACTGTAATTTACAAATGATATTACTGCTTTAAAACTTTGTTTTAAAAAAACTCCAAACACACAGCGGCTCACACCTATAATCCCAGCACTTTGGGAGGAGGAGGCAAGAGGACTGCCTGAGTCCAGAGGTTGAGTCTGAGTAACTTGGTGAGACATTGTCTCTACAATAAACGAACAAACACAAAAAATTAGCCAGGTGTGCTGGCACATGCCTGTGGTTCCAGCTAATTGGAAGGCTGAGACAGAAGAATCACCTGAGCCCAGCAGGTGGCCATGAGCATGCCATTGTACTCCAGCCTTGGCAACAGAGTGAGACTTTGACTCAAAACAAACCAACATTTAAAAAAACTCCAAACTCATGAAAAAAAATTATAAAAGATAAAGAGTAAACTCCTGTATATCTTTTAACCTATATTCATTCACCAATTATTAATATTTTGCCACATTTGTTTTTATCATAGTCTCCCTATTGCTAAACATTTTAGTGTACGCCTCTCAAGGATAAGAATAATTTCTTAGCCGGGCTCGGTGGCTCAGTCTGTAATCCCAGCACTTGGGGAGGCTGAGGTGAGTGGACTGCCTGAGCCCGCGGGTTCAAGACCCACCTGGGCAACTTGGCAAGACCTCATCTCTACAATAAATCAAAAAATTAGCCGGGTGTGGTAGCGCACCTGTAGTTCCAGCTACTTGGAAGGCTGAGGCGGAAGGATCGCTGAAGCCCAGCAGGTCGAGGCTGCAGTAGCTGGGAACGTGCCACTGCACTCCAATCTGAGCGAGACTCCAACTCCAAAAAAAAAAAAAAAAAAAGAACAATTTCTTGCCGGGCTTGTGGCTCAGCCTGTGATATCTCAGTGCTTTGGGAGGCTGAGGTGAGTGGATTGCCTGAGCCTGTGGGTTCGAGACCCGTCTGGGCAACTTGGCGAGACCTCATCTCTATAATAAAAATCAAAAAAATTAGCCAGGTATGGTAGTGCGCGCCTATAGTTCCGGCTCCTTGGAAGGCTGAGGTGGAAGGATCACCGGAGCCCAGCAGGATGGGCTCCAGTCTGGGTGACAGAGTGAGACTCCAACTCAAAAAAAAAAAATTTTTTTTTAAAATAAAAATTAAAAAAAAGAATTTCTTATATAAACACATTGCAATTAACTAAGAATTTTAAATTGATCAATACTATTAACTAGTTATAGACTATATTCACATTTCTCATATTGTCCCAATAATGTCCTTTATAGCAATTTGTTGTTCTTGTTCTAATCCATGATCAGCATTGCATTTATCTGTCATGAGCTTTACTTTTCTTAACATCATTATTCTCATGAATTAAATAGGTGTGCTGATAGTTTTCAAGAATCTAATCATCTTTAACTTTCAACCAATCAGTATAATTATTTTTCACTAATGTTAATTATATTTAAAGTGAATATACCACTATTGCTAAGAATGCTCAGTACAGTACAAATAGAAAAGATAAAATATATTAATTCATTTTACAAATATTTTTTATGGGAAAGATAATATCCCAAAAAACTACAGTGACACAAGAGTTAAAACTTCGGTTGATCAAAACGTAAACTGTCCAGTCTTCAAGCATTTAAGTTAACCAAGATGACAAGGCTTGGAAATGGTCTAAATTTGAAAAATATTTTATTTAGGATCTCTTTCTTTCAGATAACACTTACCTGAAGTACTCGTTCATGAGCAGGATGCTCTTTTAATTCTATCAAGCGATCCAAAACTATGAGCTTTACATTGTTGTCACTCTCCTTAATAATTAAGTCAATATAACACTGAGCAGCAGCCTACATTAAAAAAAAGAAAAGAAAAGAAAAATTTTAAGAAATCATCCATCTATCATAAACATAGAATCTGAAAAAAGTCCCCAGGAAGCCAAAATATATTCATTAATCTCTGCATTAATTTATGTGTTTTGTTCAGAGGAATGTGTCCCTTTATTCCCTAAATTCTAACAAAACTTGTTATTTTTCAAACACAAAACATTAGAAGCATTACAGATTCAAAGGATGAAAAGAGGCTGCTACAGGCCGAAATACTTAGTAACAGATAAAAATTAAGGGTTGAAATTAAAGAGCCAGAAAGATTTAGAGAATCCCCAAAATATAGCTATTAGGCATATTTCAGTTTGGGGACAAAATCTAACTCATTTGCATTAGCAAAAATGTACAACATATTTAGAATGATAAAGTTTAAAAAGCAAAGAACAAAAAAGAGCGAATCTGAAAGAGCTCTTGTCTACAGCCATACCATCCTGAACGCACCCAATCTTGGCCGGCAGAGTTTTTTCTTTTTTTTTTAATTGGGAAAGGTAGATTTATTAAAGGAAAGATAGCTGTGAAAGGCATAATAGGCAGGACAACAGCAAGAGTGTCTGCTGTCTGCTGCCTGACAGAGGTCTTAATAGCCAAAGTTGAAATAATTATCAACAAATAATGATAAATATTGGATTATAACCTATAGAATAAAATATTCACACTGTATAAAGAAAGGAAGAAGGAAAGAAAGGAAGGGAAGAAAGGAAAAGGACAGCTCTTCCTTGCATAAAAATTCCAATTAGTAAGTGCAGAATGAGAGAAATAGAAAATTACCATTAGAATACCAAAGTAATAAATGTTGCAAGAAAATCCACTGATGGATGCTAAAATAAGTAGGCATGAATTTGAGGAACAACAGGGCATTTGCAGTCTCAAAGTATCTCCCCCACAATATTTATTGACTACAATGGGAAAAATCATACAGTGGATCTGGCAGACATCACATTCACAGACTGATCAAGGTTAATAAGTAACTTTGTTATTTATTAATAAGTAATAAAATATATAGACAACATGTACTCCTTGATATGATATACTGAGAAGGATACACCACTTCTGTAGTATTCTTTCCAAAAATGTATAACCTCAATTTAAGGAAATTGAGAAAACATCAGACAAACCCAAGTTGGGGGATATTTACAAATTGGCCAATACTCTTCAAAGTGTAAAGGCCATGAAAAACAAGGAAAGACTGAGGAACTACCACAGGTTGGAGGAGACTAAGACATGACAATTAAATGCAATGCAGAATCATTGATTAGATCCTGGAAGAGAAAAAGGCCATCAGTGGGAAACTGGTAAAACATAAATAAAGTCTACTGTTTAGCTAACAATATTGTCCTAATATTAATTGTTTAGTTTTGACAATTATACAATGGTTATGCAATATGTGAACATTATGGAAAGCTGGGTGAAGAGTATAAAACAACTCTGTTCTAGTTTTGCAATTCTCCTGTTTATATGATCTTGCCAAAGTGAGAGAATTGTTTGAGCCCAGGAGCTCAAGACCAGCCTAGGCAACATAGTAAGGAGTCACCTCTACAAAAAAAATTAGCCACGTGTGAAGCTTCACACCTATAGTCCAAGCTTCTTGGGAAGCTGAGTTAGAAGGATCACCTGAGTCTAGAAAATCAAAGCTATGCTGAGTTCTGTGTCACTCCAGCCTGAGTGACAGAATAAGACCCTGATCCAAAAAAAAAAAAAAAAAAAATTTTATGCTGTATTATTACAATAATAAAGCTTAGAGAAAAGAAAATGTCATGAAGAACATCATAAGGAAAATATATTTAATAGTCATTAAGAGAAAATGGGTCATCATTCTAATACTTTTCACAATAAGTGAGTTAAAGAGGAGGAGGAAGAGCAGGGATTGATCTGTCTCAAGGATGACAACGGTGGAAAAACATTCATGTAAAAGTGAACCTACACAATTTGAACTCATATTGTTCAAGGATCAACTGTATTGTTATTCTCTTTCTCTCTTTGTGTATGTACATGAAAGGAAGAAAAGAAAAATCTGGACTATATAAAGTATCAAATAATTTTATAAAATTTGTAGTTGTTCTCTCTGTGCCATGTAACTATATAGTGAATTGCAATGTTGCCAAATCATAAGAGATAAGACAAACCTATCATCTAATCTGGCCCCAAAAGAAATATGCAGTACCTTGATTGCAGTTGGTGCACTAGAGAGTGTCACTAACGTCCCAGCAGCTTCATATTTTACAGCAGGGCTAGATGACTGTAACAAGTTATAGATGCAGCGAATGAAACGAGCTCTTTCAGATGGATTAGCATGACAGACCTGGAGAAGAAAACATTTAGATTTCAACTGATTTCAGAGAGACTTGCTTTCAAATGAAATTTTTTCACTCTAGCCTGGGACAGAGTGAGACTCCGACTCTAAAGAAATAAAAGATGTGCATACAACATACAAGTGAAAGGAAAAGGAATTGTAAAGTAATAAAAGCAAAGACACACCAAATCTAGTATACTGATATGGGTACTGTGATAGAATATTAAATTTGATCCTCAGTTTTTATTTCGGATGCCATGTCAAATGGGAAGCATGATGAATGATATAAATCTCAACAGCTTAAAAAAGAAAATATCTGTTCTTCAAGCACGAAAGATAACACCTTTCCCCCCAAGTACTACTTCCTATTATTTGGAACTATATTCAATAGACGAGGAAATTAAAAATTTCTAGCCCATTTTAAATACACCTTGGTATCTTTGTGAAGCAAATGTCTACATTTTTTCTCTTTTGAAGTCAATATTTATAAAAAATATATTCCTAAAAAATATATTGTCAAATCTCTATTACTTGGACATCACTTAAAAGTTATTCCCTCTTACTATAAAGACACTAGATAGCAGAGAACCCCTATTTCTGAGAACCTCAGGGGCATCCCTAAACTACACATGAATTAAAAGGAACTATATACATAAAGTCTCACTTTCATCTTAAATGCCAATTCCAAACAATCGGTACCCTGTGTTGAGAGGAGCCCTTTCCTGTAAAGCAAAGACAACTATAATCAGCAATGTCTGTCACAGGCATTCTTTCCATACCATGCTATTTAATAAAGCTATTCGTGCTCTATAATTTTTTTGGCTTTTAATGGTGTGGATAGCAAAGTTGGATCTTACTGCTCCTTTTATCAGGAGATAAGATGTAATCGACTCTTTCAAATGATTTATCAAATTAAAATGTTGTCAATAAACGATTTCATTTTAAAATCCGAAGTTCTTAGCTGGTTTTAAACTTCCTGTCAATGGTCTATAATGTAATATTAACATATTTAAGGTTTCTCTATTTTCTTTTACAAACAAGGAACATAAACAGTATTTAAGGCTTGTTTTTAGACTTCCATAGTAGTATAGTGAATGCTCAAAAAAATTCTGAATTTTATTACAAAGCCTAATTCATAATCCATTCATTACTGGGCAGTTCACAATGATTTCTTTGCAGCTGTAACTGGCTCAAGGCATGAATTTTTATAGAATTTCTCACGGAGATTTAGAAAGGAAGAAAGCAAGTACTCTACTTGGAAAATACAATAGAACAAAGGTAGAAGAAAAAAAGGCTTTAATGGGTCATGTTATAAAATATTTCTACTATAAAGCTGGGCACAATGGTCCATGCCTATAATCCCAGCACTTTGGGAGGCAGAGACAGAAGAATTGCTTGATACCAGGAGTTCAAGACCAGCCTAGGCAATATAGTAAGACCTTGTCTCTACAAAAATAAAAAAAGTAGCTGGGCATGGAGGCACACACTTGTAGTCCCATCAACTCAGGAGGCTGAGGAGGAAGAATCATCTGAGCCCAGGAGGTAGAGGCTATCGTGAGGTGACACTATGCCACTGCACTCCCCCAACTCAAAAAAAAAAAAAAAAAAAATCAACTATTAAAATGCAATATCCTAGCAATTAAGTATTGACCTTTGACTCAGAAAGAGACTATATAACCTTGTCTTAAACTGCTGTGTTTATTTTACCCATCATAGATTATCATTTTACCTTATAAATTAGCTCAACAATAACCAACTGCAGAATGTCTCCAAATGTTTGAACTTGATCAATACAAGTACTTAGGTAATCCAAAGCTCGATCCTACAAAAATAAAAATATATTTATCATACTCCACCTCATTCAATACAATGACAATACAATTTTAAAAATACATACATTACAAGTAAACATGAAACAAATGAGGAAATCAAGGCAAAGATAAATTGGAAAAAAAAGAGAAGAAACTAAGAATGATATTAACACACAAAATATAAGAAATGAGCCACAAACCTGGGGTCTGATTTTCTAGTGCTAAACCAAAAAGAAAAATACTATGTGTTACATGATTCAGGGTAGCCATACAATCAAAACCAACAAGATGCTTAGGAGTATAGTTACTCCTATTACTAAGATCTAAAAGAAAAATCTATTATGGGTCTTCATCTATTAGATATTGTAACATAAAGAACTATGGCCTCAACAACAGCTTTTCAGTAAAAATATAAATAAATTATATTGAACTATTTCTGGTTAATATAGGTAAACAGCATAATAACAAAAGCACAGGTTAGTAAACCAATTCTACAAAATAACAATAACATTGTGGCTCATTTAAGCAACTTTCTCATAGTCCTATTTAGGAAGATAAAATGACAGTATCTAAAACCACCTCATACCCCTTAGGATGATGCCTATCAAAAAGCCAGGAAAAACAAGTACTGGCAAGGATGGGGAGAAATTGGTACCCTTGTATTGCTGTGAAAAACAGTATGGCAGTTTCTCAAAAAGTTAAAAATGGGATTGCCAATTTAAAATAGAATTGTAATTCTACTTCTGGGTATATACCTAAAAGAACTGAAAGCAAGATTTCATACAGATATTTGCACACATACGTTTACAGCAGCACTATTTGCAATAGCTAAAAGGTTGAAGCAACTCAAGTGTCCATCATTCAATGAACAGATAAACAAAATGTGGTCTATATTTACAGTGGAATATTTTTTTCAGCCTTAAAACTGAAGAAAGTTCTGACACATGCTAAAACACAGATGAACATTAAAGACATGATGCTAAGTGAAATAAGTTGGTCACAAAAGAACAAATACCACATGAGTCTACATATGTGAGGCACTCAGAGTAGTCAAAATCAGAGACAGAAAGTAGTTGCTAAAGAATGAGAGGAAGTAGGAATGTGGAATTAATGTTTAATGGGTACAGAGTTTCAGTTCTGCAAGATGAAGTTAGGGAGATAGATGGTGGCAATAGTTCTACGTCATTATGAATATATTTAATACCATTGAATTGAACACTTAAAAATGGTTAAGCTGGGCCTGGCGCAGTGGCTTAGCCTGTAATCCCAGCACTTTAGGAGGCTGAGGCAAAAGGATTGCCTGAGTCTGGGAGTTCGAGACCAGCCTGGGCAACCTGGTGAGAGCTCATCTCTACAATAAATCACAAAAACTAGCTGGGCGTGGTGGTGTGTGTCTGTAGTTCCAGCTACTTGGAAGGTTAAGGTGGAAGGATAGCCTGAGCCCAGCAGGTTGAGGCTGTGGCGGACATGAGTGTGCCACTGCACTCCAGCCTGGGCGACAAAGAGTGAGACTCCAGCTCAAAAAAAAAAAAAATAGTAAAGCTGACAAAACGTTCCTTAAGCGTCTGGACCCCTGTCCAATCTTGGAGAGGTAGATCCAACCATTTTCTCTGATCTACTTTCTACATAAACTTTCTTTTCTAATCTAAAAAAAAACAATGTTAAGCCGATAAACTTTATATTATGTGTATTTTATCACAATTTTTAAAATTAAGAAAAAAATCTACTAAAGGAAGACGTGGAAAGAAAAGTGACAGTATCTAGATTTCAGAGGAATGGATGAACTCCATATTTTTTAGTCTTCACGCATATTACTCCCCAAATTTTAATGAAAAATACTGGATAGTGAAAATTTCAAGATTAGATGCCCTCAAAGTGTACACAGTAATTGCTAGCCAAAGTAGATTCATATACTTTAACCACCAGCAGAACTGGATGTACAGTTGATATCCACTTACAAAATTTGAAGAGCCTAATAAAGACAGACATCTAACTGAAGACCACCCTACTTCTAAAGACAAGACTAAGGGTGTACCCCATGCAAAGTCACTATTTTTCTCTATTTATGAATTTTAGATCTATACCATATATAGAAAAAAACAGGCAATTAAAGTTACAGAGTATCACAGAATATAGCCATAATAATTTCAATTTTTGAGAATAAGGTAACTGTTATGAAATGCCTCTTCAATGTTTAAAGAAAATAGAATACATATATCAGCAATATTTTAGAGAAGGGTTAACAAAATTTTCTTATACAAATTGAGTATCAAAGCACACAAACTACACACAGTATAAACAAAATGACTAACTAAAAGCATGGTTAGGCCTATGTAATACTTTTCTCACATAAGAATAGTCATTAAAGTATTTTTCTTAAAAGTACTTCACCTGATCTGCATGAATTAGCATCATAAATGCATTCCTTTTGCAACTTGCATCCTTCTCATTCACCAGAAAATCATGTATCAGTTCAGGAGCATCAGGTATAAGATGTTCAAAATTCCTTTAAATAAAACAGGTAACATCTGTATTTAACAAAAACCTAGTTTGCTATTTTAGTAACTCTCTGGACAAAACCAAATTTAACTTAATCAAACTTTGTAACACTAACAATTTGTTCACTTTTTGAAACTTTAAATCAATTAGAATTGGGGGAAGGAAACATAAGGTTACATCTTCATCTATTAAGTAATCATAGTGCATGTTTTATAGCTCAATACAGAAAAAGCTAATTTATTCAACATGGTATCTATTAACTGATATCTCTAATAATTATCTTCCATACACTTTAGGAATATAATGTCAACGCATTAAAAATTATCAAAGAAAAAAATACAGTCCCTTGAATTTTATAGGTTTGTACTATATCTACTTATGTTTACTTACTAACTTGCTTATTTTGGAAGTTTAGAAATATTTGTAGTACAGACAATAATGAACACTAACTTAGTAAAAACCAGCAGTTGGCTTCAACAATTACTAATTTACAGTCAGATTTGTTTCACCTATAGCCCTGCCCACTCTACTTTCTTTATTTTGAAGCAAATTCCAAACAACTGACTATTTCTTCTGTAATACCTATGTTTCTCTAAAATCAAGGACTCTTTACTTTTAAAATTAATCATAATTCCATTATCATACCTTAAAAAATTTAATAATATAATTATGTAGCCAGTCAGAGTTCAAATTTCCAGTTGTCTTATACACGTCATCATTTTTGTATGTGTACTACAGTTTAAATTCTGAAATTTGTGTAGTCTGTATGGTAACATTCAAAGAACTCAACTACAGTATTAACCAGAATATCACTTTAACAGATAAACTCTTATAGTAAGATAACTGTGCAATCATACTTCAATCAACTAATATATTAAAGTACAAAGATGCTTATAAAAATTACACTTTACTTCTAAATGGAATGACACCAGTGACTGTAAAAGCCAAGCACTCTAACTTCATCTAACTGGTTCTTTACACTGTTTTTAAGGTCCAAAATTCAGCTTTCTAAGAAAAGAAATCAACTGTAGCCTTTCTCATTAAAATCTTTTCCTCCTCAAAGCCTTTCAGGGGAAGATAAGATCCTCAGTGCACAAAAGATAATTCTAACACAAAGCCCAAAATCCAAATCCTATAGGGGTTAAGCAAGTACATACATAAATTATGTGGGCTGGAGTCATACAGCTGAGAATGATAGGTGCTACCATAAACTGGAAAGTATATAACCTACTAAAAAGGGGCTACTGCCATTCAATTTCAGTAGATTGTTGTCATGTGGAAACCAGGGCCAGTTTTGCCAGATCTTCTGACTTTTCAATGTTGACAATGATAATAAGGAAAAAATATTGTGCTGGTCAAACAAAATATACCTATAAGCTACATACAGTCTCTGCAAGCTACCACTTTGGAACCTCTAGACTAAAAGGCTAAACAGTCCTCATAGAGCTAAACTAAAGGAGTATCTTTATTTACCTATAAATAGTATAGATGGCCAAAACAGCATTTCTTCTAACATAGCTGTGTCGATGCTCCAAACAAGCACGGATAGCTGGCATTAAAGGTTCTAGCAATTCTGCTTCTTTCAGTTTGCAAAGAAAACGAAGAGTAGATCCTCGAATAAATTCATTAGGATGTTGAAGATCCTAATATAAAAATTTAAATATAAAATGCTAAGTTTCAGTGTTTTACAAAAAAACAATTTTTAAATGCAAAGCTGTCCAGTGAATAAACCAAAATAAGTTTCAGGAAAAAGATCTAGATTACTGGGCAAGCTCCATCAGATTCCTGTTGATTAAAACAATTACTTTTACCTGTTTCATCAATGTCTTATATATGTGTCTTTTTTTATTAATAACACTTATACATAAAATGCATAGAAAATATATGAAAAGAGCAAAAATAAAGCTTTTTTACAACTCTTTACATCAATTCTAAAATTACCTACAACATTGTATCAAAGACTCAATTTAAAAAATTAAAACAAAGCCCATTCTACCAACTTTATAATTATATAAAGTAAAAGCAATCTTTTTTTAAGTCAAAAATCTCACTATGTCACCCAGGCTAAAGTGCAGTAGCATGCTCACAGCTACTGCTCACAGTTACCACAGCCTTGACCTGCTGGGTGGGCTCAGGTTATCCTTCCACCTCAGTCTTCCAAGTAGCTGGAACTACAGGTGTATGCCACCATGCCTGGCTAATTTTTTTAATTTATTGTAGAGATGAGGTCTCGCCAAGTTGCCCGGGCTGGTCTCAAAACTCTGGGCTTAGGCAATCCTCTTGCTCCAGCGTCCCAAAGTGCTAGGATTATGGGTGTGAGCCACTGTGCCTGGCAATAAAAGTAATATTGAGAAATAATCATGATTTGGTTTACCTTTCTATATGCATCACATACAAGGATCATTTCATGTAAAAGTCTCCCATCTGGAGTTGTTTTAGGTACAATTTCCCAAAATACCAGAAGTAATTTCTTGATGGTATGATCCTGAAGAGGCAGCACAAAACGAATGATGGTCATCAGAAGTCCAGGAAGCTTTTCACCATTCAGAATCATGATGATCACTTTCTTCAAAGCTTCAGTCTTTGACTTCACATCTCCTTTTTCTGGTTCAAAAATTTAAAAAATAAAAAGCACAATTACTTTAAAAGAAAATTTCTCACATAATCTTAAAGCAACTAACAAAATAAAGTGTACTTTCCTGAATTATTATCAGCAACGGTAATAAAGGTATAAACCCAAGTGACAAAGGTTCTCCATCTGGCTCTGCTACAAATGAGTCCTGCACAAGTCATTTACCTCTGAATTTCAGATTATATATTGTATGAAAGGACTGGATTACATTTCTGGTCCCTAACCAATCAAGCTAATGTAAATTTCATTAATTTTAGGCATACCACATAATCATGTGTTTCATAAACACATGTAGTTATTTTTCAAAATGTAAATAGGTGCTGTTAAGTGCTTCTGAATTCTAAACAGTTTTTAGCTTGTTTGTGTGTATTTTTTTTTTTTTTTTGAGCTGGAGTCTCACTCGCTCTTGGCCACCACAGCCTCCCCTGCTGGGCTCCGGTGATCCTTCTGCCTCAGACTTCTAAGTAGCTGGAACTACAGGCACGCGCTACCATGCCCGGCTAATTTTTGATTTATTGTAGAGATGAGGTCTTGCCAAGTTGCCCAGGCAGGTCTTGAACCTGTGAGCTCAGGCAATCCACTCACCTCAGCCTCCCAAAGGCAGGGGATTACAGGCTGAGCCACCGAGCCCGGCTGTGTGTATTTTCTTAAAGCTGCAACCATTATTATGGCTTGAGGGATACATGACTTTTTTTTAACATTAGGAAGAGGGACCTCATACTCAAAAAGGAGTGGATTAATTCCCAATTTTATCATATTTCTACAGGCTACAAAACTTTAGATTCTTTCTTAAGATATCTTTGAAAAATTGGAAGAAAATTAAAATGTTCTAGATTAACAGGCATTGTTTAGAATTGAGGGTGATACATTTATGATAAAATGCTAATTTACTGTTACTTAGTCTAAAATCTTTGCAATATAAATCTTTTATGCCAAACAATCTATAACTTCACATCAATATCAATGCATACTGAAGAATTTATGGTACTAAATATCTTCTGAACCAAAATTTAAAAGCAGAAGTATGAGACAATTGTTTAGATCATAAAATAAATATCTAGGGGAGGCGAGGACAAAGAAGGATGTCAAGTCTTCAATAATCTTAGGACCATTATGAGGAAAAGGACTACAAATAATGGGTAGAAGTTACCAGGAACTAGATTTGTGTCTAAATACGTGAAACAAATTTCTAACAATCAAATCAGAGCTAAGTGACTATTAAATAAAGAATTCCAACAGAGTGAGACTCCAACTCAAAAAAAAAAAAAAAAAGTTCCCTGTTGCCAAAGAGAGACAGACCATACATAACAACTTGGTAGAGTTACAATGTCGGAAGGGTTCAAGCTTCAGAAGACTTGTAGTTGGTAAGTAAAAAGTCCTTGCTAGCTTCGAAAGACTATACATTATTACTGGGTTAGTACAATATTTTCACATGTTTCAGAATAGAGAAAATCCTCTAGTACGTGGTCTGATAATAGAATGAGAGTTATTCATCCCATGAGAGTCAATATTTTTGTTTAAGATAGATAAGCTTCTTATGCATCTCTGCCACATATGAAAAAAAACTGGTTTGTGCCATATCAAACCAAGAAATAAACAAACGTAAAAAGATAAAATGAGTATCAATCTGGGCAAACCTAAGACTATGAAGATGACAAAAACAAAACATCAGAAGAAATGACAGTAGCTGATAGCAATAAACTAGCAAAATAAGCCAGATTAAGCAAAGTTCTAAGTGGTCAAAGTTGTATTCACCGAGCCGAAATAGGTTTTACCTCCAAAGCTTCCTTTTGAATTAAAAATTTTTTTTTCCTAAGCTGTTTGAAAGCGTTAAGGACACAAAATCCAAAAGACATAAAACTATCACCATGACCGATGGCTTCTTTTGCTTCAGTTTTTAAAATTATTTTTCACAAATTAGTAAATTACCAAAAGGACAAAACTCCACTTGTAATAAAAGTTTACAATTAATTAAAGCAACTCAATGTTTAACCAAACAAAAAAAAAATTGTTATTCAAAATTCAAAATTACTTCTAAACTTCTCGCCTCAAACAAATATAAACAAAACTGGAGACTACTTATTTATTGGTTGGAAGAAAGTAGTTAAGGCAGCTGCAATCAAGACAAGAGTACTGTTCCAATTAAGGGCAGGTTTTGCTCCTTGCCTCCCTAGTTCTAACCTTCTGCCTTTTGGGGGGGATCTAATAATAAAAAATTTTAAATTATGAAAAAAATAGTAATGAATACATTCACTAATCTGCATCCCATTCAACTAACTTACATGAATATGAAAAAAGGAAAATACATGCAGTTTTTGTATTTAATGGTATAAGTTTAAATGTCATAAAAGAGAGGTTTCTTTTCCCTTTTCTAAAATAGGCTGCAAAAGAAATCTAATATTAAGTAACCTAAAATCAGGAGGTATTCCATTACTATTGATTAAGAGGTAGGAATAGTGTAAGTAAAATATTAAGTCTTTTTTAAAACCGCAAACTAGCTTCTGAAAGATACTTTCGGCCAGGTATGGTAGCTCAAGCCTATAATCCCAGCGCTTTGGGAGGCCGAGGCAAGAGGATTTTCTGAGACCAGGGGTTCAAGACCAGCCCAAGCAACTTGTCGACACCTTGTCTTTACAATTAAAAAAAAAAATTAGCCAGGCATGGTGATGTGCACCTGTGGTTCCAGTTACTTGGAAGACAGGCAAAAGGATCACCTGAGCACAGCAGGTCAAGGCTGCAGTGGCGGTAAGCATGCCAATGCCCTCCAGCCTGGGCAGCAAAGTGAGACTCTGACTCAAAAAAAAAAAAAAGATACTTTCAATATCTGAGGCATAATTTTCAGTCTACTAACTCTGTTAAATATTTATCAGTTTGGCTGGGCTTGGTGGCTCAGCCTGTAATCCCAGCACTTTGAGAGGCCAAGGCAAGAGGATTGCCTGAGCCCACGGGTTGGAGACCAGTCCGGGCAACTTGGCAAGACCTCGTCTCTACTATAAATAAAAAATTAGCTGGGCATGGTAGCACACGCCTGTAGTTCCGGTTACTTGGAAGGCTGAGGCAGAAGGATCACTGGAGCCCAGCAGGTCCATGCTGGGGTGGCCATGAGTGTGCCACTGCACTCCAAATTGGGCAAGAGTGAGACTCCAACTCAAAAAATAACAATAATAATAATATGTACCAATTTAAGTTAGATTTCTTCTTAGTAGTTCAACTAGTAAGCATCATTACTTAGGAAACGATTATTTATATTAAAAAAATTTTTTTTGACAGAATCACTAATAAAAGGCAGACAAAGTATGCACTTTTAAAATTCAGTTCTTGTTTTCTTATTTGCAAAAATGCATTTCAAATGAAAAGTTAAACCTTTTCTGGAAAATACATGTTCATTCCAGTGTTGACTTGTTTGGGAGGGGAATCAAAGAACAAAGTTCTCTTGGTTTTACTAGGTAAGTAACATGAAGTTAAGTGCACAATGGAATTAAGATATTCCAAAACATATTCTCAACCTGTTGCCTACAGAGAATTGTCAGCTACATTTAAGTACAATACGCTGAATGCACAAGAAATTATGATATTTTTGAGGAATGTCTAACAACTAAACCATTACAGTTCTTTAGCTTTACCAAACTAAACTGAGATGTTGTTCTATTTCCAAAAATCAATATTGAAAGGGAAGAAGTTTTCATTTTTAAAAAGACAAAAGGTCTGTTGAAGAGATCCTAGAAGAACACAGACAAAATTTACCATTTCTAGCTATAAAAGAAATGTGAGTTTTTTCATTTTTTCCTCTTTTTTCATTTTAGTCTCAAAATATCATCAAAGTTTACCTAGATCATTTTTTAAGCTAATTTCAGATGGTGGTTCTGAATCCATTGGCACGTTAATTAACGTATAGCACACGTTCTCAGCAGCCGTCATGGTTTCTGGTTATGATCAACCCTTAATACAAGACTTAGGAACGATAGACGCCAGAAAACCTACAAAACAAACACAGGGATATCGTCACATGTTTTAAAAAGAAAAACCACACACAAACCAGTAACTAAAGTATGAGAAGGAGAGGGTCAATCTATACTGCGTTCCCATAAAATTCTGGGGTAGGGGGGAGAATCAATAAGGGTACCTGAACTCAAACCAGGCAAAGTGGGGACCAAAGGGAGGCCCAAACTTTACTTGTACGGTGCCCACTTGTATACCTAATGCTGAATTGCAACCTACATCTTAAAAAAAAAAATCTAATTAAAAAAATACACTTGTCAGTCCCGGTCGAAGGTCCCCCGTCCAGGGTTTAGGAAAGTTGCACAGCAGAATGAAGACCCACACAACGGTGACAGTCCTTTCAGCCCCACCCCACAAAGTTACGGAACTGAGATTGTTAACTACAACACGCAATCGGAACCGCTCAAGTTACGAGACCCTGTGCGTGAATACTCAGCCAAAACCGTAAAGTGTTGGATCGCGGTCCCCGGTCGGCCGGATTCTGCATCCGCGGGTCCCGTAGACGGTGCGCTGCACCCGCGCCTCGCCCCACTCGCTTCTCCCTCCCCTTCCTCCAGCAAAGCAAACCCGGGCCTGCAAGGGCGAGGCCTGGGGTCCTGGGAGGGAGAAGACCCCCGGTCAATACGCAAGCGCGAATGGGGCGTCCGGCCCGGAGCTCCCTAGCCCCCTGCCCCGCCCCCACCCGTTCCCCTCGGCCAGGCCCAGACGCGAGCGGCCTAGTCGATCCCGCTCCGCGTCTTCCAGCCGGAGAACCAGTTCTCCCAACCCTGCCCGACCTACCACGCCTTCGGGGTTGAGGACTTGTGGTCTGCTCCCTGGCTCCGAAGGGCAGCGGTTGAGACAACCGCGGAACCGTCGAATCCGGCTACAACCTGCAGAGGCAGCGGCGGCTCCACCGAGTCCCAGCTGACGTGGAAGGAGGCGGGGAGACAACGGAAGCCACGGTCTCTGTGCACCTACGGCAACGCAGAGGGGACAAGCCTGCTCCGTGCGGCGGCTGCGCGCTGCAAAGATGTCCTATTCTCTTCTCGCGTCCGTGGTTGATTTAGGCCGCAGAGCAGAGTGAAGCATAATTTGTCGTTTGCCCCGCTGAGTGCTGAGTTAAGCACTATGGTCATTTAAACGCTACTTGAGAATTGTTCCTTCTTCCAGGCACTAAACAGTCAAGAGGAGGACATTTTTGGAGAGGGAAAACATTTTTATGTGTGTGGTCTGGTCTGGAAGCTGGAAACCCTTTTCTTGCTTACCCACTAACAAACTGGGAAAGTAACTCATACTATCAGGAAAGTAATTTCAGGTTTTTAAATAATGGCCACTAGATTGTATTAAGACCCGTCTCAGTCCTCTGATACTCTAAATCTGCCTCTCTGCAGTAGGGCTGGAGTTGAGTCGCACTGGTATAATTTCTGCTCTTTCATGATCCCTTCTGAGCACCTGGTAGATGCAAAATATTTTTGTGTGTGCATAAAGGGAGATGATCGCTGTTTTAAAGGATTTTACATATCGCCAAAGACCTTTTATGACTGCATTGTACCTTTAGTTTTATCCATTTGAGGTTTCATATTCCCCCCCCACTGCAACCCCCACCAAAAAATAAAGTTTTCCTGGTCAATTATTAATAACAAAACATTTGAAGGCTTAAACAAATCAAAATATTGTGCATGCACAGAGTTCTGACAGAACCTGCCCTTATTAATAGGTTCACCTCTTGGAAGGCTGAGGCCGAAGGATCACCTGAGCCCAGCAGGTCAAGGCTGTGGTGGCCGTGAACGTGCCCATACTGCACTCCAGCCTGGGTGACAGAGTGAGACTCTGACTCAAAAAAAAAAAAAAAAAAAAAGCCGGGCTTGGTGGCTCAGCCTGTAATCCCGCGCCTTTGGGAGGCTGAGGTGTGTGGATTGCCTGAGCCCGCGGGTTCGAGACCCGCCTGGGCAGGCGAGACCTCATCTCTACAATAAATCAAAAAATTTGCCGGACATGGTAGCGCGCGCCTGTAGTAATTCCGGCTACTTGGAAGGCTGAGGTGGAAGGATCGCCGGAGCCCAGCAGGTGAGGCTGCGGTGGCCGCGAGCGGCCACTGCACTCCAGTCTGGGGACAAGAGTGAGACTCCAACTCAAAGAGAAAAAAAAAATTAGGTTCACCTCAGAGAGGTAGAACAGAAATATTATCTCATCACCTAAAATCCAGCTATTTTGAGATTTCTGCTTTTTAGAACCACCAAACAAAATATAAACTGTTTGAACACCCAAAATATATCACACAGGCCATGTGTTTACAGTACTTTAAGAGTGCCCCTTCTGATCCTGTCCAAACATTTTTTAAAAAACATTTTATCTTGAGGTAATGGTAGAATGATGTAAATATAGAGATCTCATATACTCATCATTTAGTTTCTCCCAGTGGTACCATTTTGCATAATTATAACAAATATCAAATTCAGGAAGCTGACAGATACATTTACCCATCATTATTCTAATTTCACGTTTTACATGCATTCATATGTGTATTCTAGACAATTTTATCATGCTTAGATTTGTGGGATCAACAGTTAAGATAGAGAACAGTTCTATCACAAAGTTCCCTCATGCTATCCTTATAGCCAGCCTAACCCCTGCAACCACTAATCTGTTCTATACCTCGGTAATTTATCATTTCAACGATGTTATATAAATAGAATTATACAATGTAATCTTTTGAGGTTTTTTTTTCTCAGCATAATTCCCATGAGATCAACCCAAGCTGTGTGCGCTCACAAGTTTTTTCCTTTTCTGTGTATTCATTTTTAACATGACATTTTTACAAATGCAGTTATCTAGCTTCAAGCTCACTTGACTCACCAAGAAGTGACAATCTGTTGTCAACAAGAAATGAGGCCAAAAAGTCATAAAAACTATACTTAACAATAAGAAAGCTTAGCTTGGGGCAATCATGGTGTAGGACTAACCATACTAACTTCAGCTGCCCCTAAGGTTCACTGTGTCACAGAATAATTTTGAGGTTTATCATGACCTCAAGTCATTAAAGAAACGAATAAACATAAAAAGGCAAGAAAACGTAATGTTTTACATACCTTATTTTAGGTTTATACCTAAATAATTGTCATTGACAGTGTGTAATGAGAGGGGATCCCCCAAAAACCAGGTATTAAAAATTGTGTATTTATTCTTATATGTTTAAACTTCAACCATCTTCAAAGTACTGTTTGATGCAATTCAACTATTGAGATGCTTTTTCCACTGCTCACAAGTTTTTGAACTCAATGTTAATGTTTTAGTGCTTGTGCCATTTTTGTTTCACTTCTTCCACACCAGCAAACATTTCCTTTTGAGAACTTTTTTCATGCGAGGAAACACAAAAGTCATTTGGGGAGAGATTGGTTGAATAGCGAGAGTGGGGTCACAAGGGGCATGCTGTTTCTGGTCAAAAACTGCTGAACACTCAGCATGGTATGGGCTGGTGAAATGGGCAAACACATTGAAAGAATCTCCTTAAAAAACCTCACTGAAGCTGAGTGCAGCCTGTCACACTAGCTGGTACACTGATGCCAATGGGTTCCTAGAACACTTACCTATTAGGGAAGGATGTACTAGAAGGGGGGCCTGCCCTCCAAAAGTAATTTCAATTTTTGAGGGGATCCTCTCAGTATACTGTTGCATATTCTTAAATATAGATCTTTTTGAACAGGTATCAAGGCCTTACGTAGCCTCACCAATTCTTCCTGACCTGTTATAAAATACTTCATTTTGGGGCTTTTTGCTCTAGTATGTATTATGTTGGATGTTTTCTAAATTATAGATGATTTGCAAGCAAAGACACTGCAATATATTGACTCATAAAAAATTTAGATGTCTAGGAAATCAAGGCCTAGAGAAAAGGGACTAGGCCAAAATCATGCAATGGCCGAACACTTATGCTCCCTCCCCAGACTATATACTCACTGAATATGAAGGCAGGTGGGATGAGTCCCTCAGTTAACTGTTTTGTGTGTAAGTTATGTGTACTTGATTTAACTCCATTGTTGTTTAAATAGCCACATGGTACTTGTGTCCAACTCCCAAGCTTAAATGGCAGTAGACCGACATCTCAGACATTCCAGTAATTGAAGGTCTTTTTCTCCATAAGTTTCCCAGTTTCTTTTACCACTCTCCCTACCAAGAAGTCAGAGTTAAACCTAAGGCTTTTCAAGATTTGGGAAACCGGGGAAAAAAATTAAACAAAAATGTTATAAATGTTAAGTCTTTACAAGGTATCATCATGTAAGTTCACCCATTTAACCCTCACAATAATTCTCCAGAGGGTTTGCTTAAAGTAGGACTAAGTAACTTGCCGAAAGTCAGTATCAGCTAATTAGAATTAGGTATAAGATCTGGGTTACTATCTATAAATGAACTTCTCTAGAAAGATGTACCATCTCAGAAAATAAAACATCTCCTATGGGCTTCATAGCAGCATTTGGATTAGTGGTTGTTACGCATTTTGGATTAGTGGTTGTTACTGTTTTTTAATGATTTCCTCTAATTTGATTTTTCATACTCTAAGATAAAAATGCATCTGCAATATCTGAGTATGTTACTCATGGGAATAATGGGAAGCAGTCTAAAGATTATGTTGCAGTGGGGTTGTGGAGGAAAAAAGCTTTGGACTTAAAATTTCCCTTATGTTATTTAATTATTTTTAAGGTGAGAAAGCAGGATTTTTTGAGAGGACAGAAATGCTCCCACAGTGGGAGGGGACCCTAGGTGGTTGCCCTCCCTTATGTTACTTTTGCAAAAGTTTCATACAAAGATCAGAGCTACAAATACTGCCATCTCCTGGCTGGAAAGAAAAACCATTCATAATTTTGCTACTTTGGTTTAGTAAGCAGTAGATTCTTAGGTTTAATCAGAATCTTCAGGGCTGAACCTTGAAATTTGTACTCAGAACCAAATCTCCGTGAATTCTCAAGCAGCCAAGTCCATACACTGGATAAACTATATAAAGTTGTGAAAGATAAGAGATTTTTTTTTTCTCCATCACTAAGAATTTGGCAAACATGGTGAATGACAGTTACAATCTCAGAAAAAAACAAAAACTCAATACAACAGGAGGTGAAACATTTTATTTCACAGTTGTCTTTAAAATCGCAAAGACACTATTATCTTCATATAAAAACATCAGTACAGATAGATACCTATACTTTCTAGAAAATGATTATACAGACCTCAAAGAAAAATGCACCCTTTTTTATGGTTCCAGTGAGGTTGCTTGGAAAAAACTCACATCTGGACTGATTACTAAGACATGCCATTCCACCGTTTTGCAACTTTTGGTTCAAAATATAGGTTATTGTCACCAATATATACTCCTGCAGTCTTACATACTTGATAAAACACATATAAACTGGTTTATCACTTAATGTTCCATTGGTTCATCAGCCTTTTCTGCAGGTTCATCAGCAGGTTGAGCAGGCTTAAGAGAGGAAGAAAAAGGAAAATATGTAAATGAACATTTGATCAATAAATATTTCTAGTCACGAATATTACATTACAAAAAATTAATGAGAAAAAGGGATTAGACATAAAGTATTTTGAATACTCCATTTTAGTTCATTGTCCTATTAAAGTTTCTGACCAGGCCAGGCTTGGTGGCTCAGCCTGTAATCCCAGCACTTTGGGAGGCCAAGGTGAGTGGACTGCCTGAGCCCGTGGGTTCAAGATCAGCCTGGGCAACTTGGCAAGACCTCATCTCTACCATAAATAAAAAATTAGCCAGGCATGGTAGCACATGCCTGTAGTTCCGGCTACTTGGAAGGCTGAGACGGAAGGATCGCTGGAGCTCAGCAGGTCTACACTGGGGTGGCCATGAGTGTGCCAGTGCACCTCAGCCTGGGTGACAGAGTGAGACTCCAACTCAAATAAAAAAATAGATAAATAAATAATTTCTGACCAAAGTTTTTTTTTTTTAATATGATTGACCCTCAGACAACATGGGATGAACTATGTGAGTCCACAGATTTTTTTAATTGATAAATATATTGGAAAATATTTTTTTGAGATTTGCAACAATTTGAAAAAACTAGATTAACCGTGTAGCCTAGAAATATTTTTAAAAATTAAGAAAAAGTTGAGTATATCATGAATGCCTAAAATATAAGGGGGGGGAAATTCAGAATTTATTTAGTTACTTATTTACATTTATTATTATTATTTTGAGTCAGAGTCTCACTTTGTCTTCTTCTTCTTCTTCTTATTATTATTATTATTTGAGTCAGAGTCTCACTTTGTCGCCCAGGCTGGAGTGCAGACGGCCACTGCAGCCTCAACCTGCTGGGCTCAAGCAATTCTTCCGCTTCAGCTTTCCAAGTAGCTGCAACTACAGGCGCGCCACCACACCCGGCTAATTTTTTTATTTATTGTAGAGATGAGGTCTCATCAAGTGGGTCTCAAACCCGTGGGCTCAGGCAATCCTCTCGCTTCAGCCTCCCAAAGTGCTGGGATTACAGGCTTGAACCACCATGCCCGGCCCTAGAATTTATTTATAAAAAATTATTAGCCGGGAGTGATAGCACGTGGCTGTAGTTCCAGCTACTTGGAAGGCTGAGGCAGAAGGATTGCCGGAGCCCAGCAGGTCGAGGCTGCCGTGACTGGGAGCGGCCACTGTACTTCAGTCTGGGTGACAGAGTGAGACTCCAACAACAACAACAAAAATTATGTATTTATTCTTACATGTTTAAACTTGTCACCTTCAAAGAACTCTCCGTTTGATGCAAAACACCTCATCAAAACACTTTTTTCACCGCTGCTCAAAGCAGTTTTTGAACTCATCAATTCTGATGCCTTTTAGTCCTTCTGCTGTTTGTTTCAACTCTTCTACATTAGCAAAATGTTTCCCTTTCAGGACTTTTTCATCAGGGAAGAGTGGGGCACAGGGGTCTTATTGTTTTTGGTCAAAAGCTGCTGAACACTCAGCACTATATGGGCAGGTGCACTTGCAAATTACCCATCATAAAATGGGCAAACGTGTTGAAAGAACCCCCCCCACACACAAAATAAAAAAGCACCTCACTAAAGCTGAATGCAGTCTGTCACAGCAATGCTAGCTGGTACACTGATGCCGATGGGTTCCTAGAACACCTACCTAGTGGATAAAGCCTGAACTACAAGGGGCCTGCCCTCCAGCAAGGTAAGTCCAGGGTTTTGAGTTGGAGTCTCACTCCATTATCCAGGCTGGAGTGCAGTGGCATGCTCACGGCCATCCCCGTGTTGACCTGCTCAGCCTTCCAAGTTGCTGGAACTACAGGTGTGCACTACCACGCCTAGCTAATTTTTTGATTTATTATAGAGATGAGGTCTCGTCAAGTTGCTCAGGCTGTTCTCGAACCCATGGGCTCAGGCAATCCCCTCACCTCAGCCTCCCAAAGTGCTGGGATTATAGGCCTGAACCACTGCACTCAGTCAAGCCTAGTTTTTTTTTTTAGGTTCCCCCTCATAAATGCAGGAAACTAGTCTATTTATGTGTTAATTAATTGCATATGTTATTCATAAGGCTTCTGGTCTATAGTAGGCCATTAGTTTTGGGAGAGTCAAAAGTTATATGTGTGGCTCAGCCTGTAATCCCAGCACTTTGGGAGGCCGAGGTGAGAAGACTGCCTGAGCCTGGGCAACTTGGCGAGACCTCGTCTCTACAATAAGTCAAAAAATTAGCTGGGTGTGGTAGCATGATTCTGTAGTTACAACTACTTGGAAGGCTGAGGCGGAAGGATTGCCTGAGCCCACCAGGTTGAGGCTGTGGCAGCCGGGAGTGTGCCACTGCACTCCAGCCTGGGCGACAGAGTGAGACTCCAATTCAAAAAAAAAAAAAACACAAAAAAAGTTACATGTGACTGTTCAACTACACAGAGCATAGGCATCCCTAATTCCTACACTGTTCAAGGGTAACTATATATGTAAGTTCACAGTTCTGAAAACCTAACATCATTGAACAACTCCACCATTTATCATACTCTGTCTTGTTCAAGTAAAAGCCTTCCTTATATTATCACTACTATCCTTAAAATATAATCAGTTTATTTTAGACATTCTTTCCAATAAACACAGCAAAAATACAATCAAACTAGCTGTGTGGCATTCCACAGCATTCTTCCCAACATTGCTAGTTCTTACCAAGAGCAGTTTAAATAACGCAAATTTTACTTCCCCAAAGAGAGTACCAACTATATTCTTTTCAAGTTGAAAAAAACTCTTGCTGTAGAA
The DNA here is from genome assembly GCA_027257055.1 of Cephalopachus bancanus. Lineage (NCBI taxonomy): Eukaryota > Metazoa > Chordata > Mammalia > Primates > Tarsiidae > Cephalopachus > Cephalopachus bancanus. The sequence goes on along the minus strand of JAPVLO010000289.1, from coordinate 2,802,798 downwards.
GGAATTTCTGCAGGAGACACTTATTTTCAATTACACATCTACGAGATAAGCATCCATAAATAGCAAATGTGTATCCTAAACATTCAGTAAAAAGACCCATATTTAACCTAAGATTAGCCAACACTTCTTGGTGGTGCCTTTCTTACTACTTATGAAGAGCCATTTTAGGGTCCAAAGCTGGTCCCGAATGAACCACTTCTCCCAGGCCCCACTCACACAGAATCTGGGCTGGCCCTGTGACTACCTTTAACCACCAGAATGTGTAGAAGTGGATATTGTGTCAATACTGGTCTTAGCCTTAAGAATGCTTGGCAACTTCTACTTCTGATTTTTGCAAGTCATGAACTGCCAACCTGCTAGAGAGACCCTGGAGAGATTCTGAGACTACATGGACAGAGGCCTAGTTATCCTAGCAGAGGTCCCAGTCTTCTAGCTGCTCCTCTAAGACACCCAGAAGGTATCAGTAAAGAAGACATGTGAGTAAAGTCATCTTGGATGTTCCAGCTCCACCCCACATCTATCTCACTACAATGTTTGAAAGACCTTAAATGAGACTGGCAAAAGAATCTGTAGCTGAGTCCCAGTCAACCACAGAATTGTGAAAAATGTTTGTTGTTTTAAGCCCATAAGTTTTGGGATAGCTTATTTCATAGCAAAAGATAACTAAATAATCAACTCTTCTCCCTTTTTGTGTTTTTAAAGACCACTGTCCTATCAATATTTTACTTTACTCGGTTCTTAATTTTCCTACTGTCATTTGGGTCTAGCTTGATAATTAAAGACAAAAATGGTCGATTATATATACACAGTGGTGGTAAAAAACATTTTGTGTTATGATTAGTTATGTACCTGTGCCTTTCTCTGTGGCCTTTCTTCAAGACCTTCCAGGAATGGAGACACATCATCATCATCATAGATTGTAAATTCCAAGTCTTTACCAACAATTCCAATGGAAACATTCTGAGAGAAGAAAAAAGGTAAAAATTAAAAATCCAGAGAATTTTGGTTGGACAAATGAATATAGTAAAATGTTGGGTCAAAAAACCAGAATAAAAACATACAGTACTCAAACAGGATTATAAAAATTACTTATGTGTAGATATAAAAGGGGGAAGAAAAACCAATAGACTCTTGTCATTTGCAGACTGAATATTCACTTGATTATCCTGAGTAATCCCAAAGATCTATATCATTTAGAAACATTGTTTTAAAAAGATTGTGCAGATTGTAAAGTCTTCAAATAGATACATACATATTTTTTTTGGAGTTGGAGTCTTACTCTGTTGCCCAGGCTAGAGTGTAGTGGCATGCTCACAGCCACCCCAGCACCAACCTGCTGTGCTCCAATGATCCCTCTGCCTCAGTCTTCCAAGTAGCTGGAACTGCAGATGTGCACTACCACGCATAGCTATTTTTTTTTTTTTAGTTTTATTGCAGAGATGAGGTTTCACCAAGTTGCCCGGGTTGGTCTCAAACCCATGAGTTCAGGCAATCCTCTCACCTCGGCCTCCCAATCTAATGGTTAATTCTCAACATACATCTTTCTTGATCTATTAAGCAGTTTTCCATTGCCTCCCCCTTGAAAGTTTCTTCATTTGCTTTCAAAGCTGCCTAATTTTCTAAGTTTTCCTCCTACCTCTTGGCTATCTTTCTCAGTCTCTTTTGCTGATACATACTCACCTCCCAATTGCTAACAGTATCTTGGTCCTCAAGCCGCTTGTCTAACTATTTGATTCCCTTAGGAATTTCTAAATGCCATTTCTACATGAAGACTCTAAACATTTTAAGTCTAGGCTGGACTATTTTCCATGAAACTCCAGGGGTACTAATAGTTGCTTATTCTAGATTATCAAACAACAAGCACTTCAAATTTTACATGTCCAAAACGGACTTCCTGATTTTCCTCCCATACCCCCCACTCCAAAACCTGTTTCTCCCACTGTCCATCTAAGTAAATCACAAATCTTTCCTTCCAAGTTAATCAGACTAAAAATACTGGAGACATCCTTTTCCCCCTCTTCGGATCTTACAACAAATTTGTTAGCAAACTTTTTGCCTCAAATTTCAAAAGATTTCAAAAACTGAACTATTTCTCATCATCTCTATCACTCTGTTCCAATCATCATCATTTCTTTTTTTTTTTCTTAATTTTTGGTAGAGATGGCATCTTGCTACGTTACCCAGGATAGTTGCAAACTCCTGACCTCAAATGATCTTCCTGCCTCAACCTCCCAAAGTGCTGGGATTACAGGCATGAGCCACTGTGCCCAGTTGTTACCACCATTTCTCACTTGAATAGTCTTAAAACTATTTCTGCCATGCCCCCACTATAATCTGTTGTCAAAATGCCAACCTGTGTGACTCTCTTAAATTTAAACCAAATCATGATATTATCTGTTGAAACTCTGACAGCTCAATCAGAGTAAAATGCAAAGCATCTACAATGGCTTAGAGGACATAAACAATCTGGCCTTCGTTACTTTTTTTATTTCTTTTCTTTTCCTCTTCATCATTGCATCAGCAATACTTGGCCTACCTACCTTTAATACTAGGAACATTCTGATCTCAGGGAATTTACATTTGTATTCCTTTTATTTATTTATTTTTTTGAGTTGGAGCTTCATCTATCACCCAGACTGGAGTGCAGTGGCCGCTCCCGGCTACTGCAGGCTTGACCTGCTGGGCTCCAGCGATCCTTCCGCCTCAGCCTTCCAAGTAGCTGGAACTACAGGCGCGCGCTACCACACCCGGCTAATTTTTGATTTATTGTAGAGATGAGGTCTCGCCAAATTGCCCAAGTGGGTCTCGAACCTATGGGCTCAGGCAATCCACTCACCTCGGCCTACCAAAGCGCTGGGATTACAGGCTGAGCCACTAAGCCCGGCCGTATTCCCTTTAATGATCTTGCTCTAGTCATCTGCATGGTTCAGTCATTCATCTCCTTTATTTTGATTTCAAATTTCACTTTCTTTCTTTTCTTTCTTTCTTTTTTTTAACATTTTTTAAAGATGTAGGATACAATTCAAGGGTATACAAATATTCATTATGCAGGTACCCTTGTTGAGGTGTGCCCCCCACCACAAATTTCACTTTCTTGATGAAGCTATCCTTGACCACCTATTTTATTTTTTTTTAGTCAAGTGAAGCAGTAGGAGTGGAGAAGGAACAAAAAATCTCTTAACTGGTTGTGATCAATTTGTTGTAAACACCATTGCACTCCGACCAGACCACCTATCTTAAATTACACCTACCATGTTATCCACCTATACCCAATTGGTCATTCTTTCTCCTCTTAACCTGTTTTACTTTACATAGTATTTACCACTTCTCTATTACTTACATTTATGCAATAAAGGATAAAACTGTAATGTTAACATCTATAATTGAAAAATGATATTTACCTTTGTTGTTAAGTCCTGCTCTGCAGGAAGTGTCTCTCTTAAAGCACGCAGACCATGTTTAACCAGTTCATTTAAATTACCTATATGTAATAAATTAACAATTATTTCCTAATTCTATTTTCCAGTTCCACATTAAACTTACCACAATAAAAAGTCAAAAGTTTAATGCTAGTAATATAATTTTCTAACAGTAATTAATAATATTATTGACTATTATTTTGTTTGATGAGAGGAAACATGACTTTTATCACCAATACTGACCTTTTCTTTTGTCACGTTAACTTAAAATCTGGGTTCACAAATGAGAGAACTCCAAGTTTTGTAGACTGTGTTCCATGGAACACCAGCCTCTATAATCACTCTTTATAAAAGCAACCTCCAAATCACTCTATGTAGCCAGTATTACCCTAATACCAAAACCAAAGGACATCATGAGAAAACTATTGATCAATATCCCTTATGAATACAGACACAAAAAAACCCTCAACAAATCCAGCAACATATGTACACTATGAGTAAGTGAGATCTATTCCAAGAACGAAAGTTGGTTTAATATCAGAAAGCAAAGTAATACAGGACATTCATAGAATGAAGGAAAAAACCTCTGGCATAATTACCATAACACATGCATAAAAGGCATGTGATAAACCTAAACTCTTGCATAATAAAAACACTAAACAAACTAGTAATTGAAGGGAACCTCCTCAACTCAATAAAGGGTATCTACAAAAAATGCACAGCTAATATCATTCTTTTTTTCTCTTTCAACTAATGATGAAATGAAGACAAGTAACATCATTCTTTTTTTTTTGAGCTGGAGTCTCACTCTGTCGCCCAGACTGGAGTCTGGGCCACCACAGCCTCGACCTGCTGGGCTCCGGCGATCCTTCCACCTCAGCCTTCCAAGTAGCCGGAATTACAGGCATGTGCTACCACGGCCGGCTGATTTTTTGATTTATTGTAGAGATGAGGTCTCGCTGCCCAGGCAAGTCTCGAACCCGCGGGCTCAGGCAATCTACTCACCTCAGCCTCCCAAAGGCACGGAATTACAGGCTGAGCCAGTGAATGACTGAAAGCTTTTCCCTTAAGATTAGGAACAAAACAAGGATGTTTGTTCATGTCACTTCTAATCATCACTGTCCCTAATAGCCAGTAGGTAAGAAAAAGAAAATAAAAGGCATCCAGATTAGACAGGAAGAATGTAAAGCTATCTTTATTCCCAGATAGCATGATCTTGGATCTAAAAAAAAATCCACAAAACTACTAGAATTAATAAATGAGTTCAGCAAGACTTCAGGATACAATATTAATATACATGTACTTTTGCAACAAGTAATGGGCAAATGATATTAAGGAAACAATTATGTTCACCATAGCACCGAAAAGAATAAAGTACTTAGGAATTTAACAAAAGAAAAATAAGTATACTGAAAACTACAAAATATTGTTGAAAATTAAAGACCTAAATAAATGAAAAAACATTCCATGTTCATGGATCAGAAGATTTGTATGATTAAAGTAGCAAGCTGGGCTCGGTGGCTCAGCCTGTAATCCCACGCTTTGGGAGGCTGAGGTGAGTGGATTACCTGAGCCCGCGGGTTCGAGACCCGCCTGGGAAATTTGGCAAGACCTCATCTCTACAATAAATCAAAAATTAGCCGGGTGTGGTAGTGCGTGCCTGTAGTTCCAGCTACTTGGAAGGCTGAGGCGGAAGGATCGCCGGAGCCCAGCAGGTCGAGGCTGCAGTGGCCAGGAGCGGCTACTGCACCAGTCTGAGCGACAGAGTAAGACTCTAACTCAAAAAAAAAAAAAAAAAAAGAAAAAAGAAAGCAGTAGTACTCTCCAAAATTATCTACAGAGTCAATGCAATCCTTATTAATTTCCTATCCAGATTGGGATGTGCTAGGCAGAGGTTCTTTTTTTTTTTTTTTGGAGAAAGCAGGATTTATTAAGAGGACAGAAAAGCTACCAAGCTACCACAATGGGAGGGGACCGAGGGGGTTGCCACAGAGGTTCTTATACGATCGGTTTTCAATCAAAACTTTGGACAATGAGTTTCTAATGAGCTTCCCTGGGCAGAAACATCATATACATGTTGCCACATGTGTACTCTCTTGACCCCTTATTGGAGGGAGAGAACATAAGGAAGTCTGCAGATGGCTTTATCTGGACTGTATTTTTCTTAATGATCCAGTTGTGTACCCTTTCTATGTATATTGTTGTAGGTCTTAGTTCTGAGTACAACTATATGTTGAATGCTGGAAGTCCTAGCAAATCTCCAAATGTGGGGGTAGTCTTGAAGGCCCCAACCCACTTACTATAAACCAAATGTTAAACTTTAATTCAGCATTTACCACACTTACCTGGCAATGGAATACCCTTTTCCCAAAGTTAAACCTATTATTGTCCTATAACAGCTTGCTTTGAGTAATGTTAATGTTACTATTTTTCTTTGCATTCACCAAGTCCCAAATATTTCCTTCACAGAATACTCTAATACCACAAGAAAACAGATGATAAAGAAAAATATAAAGGTCCTGACTAGTCCTCCTTCCAATATGTGGCAAAGCTGGGTGCGGTGGCTCAAGCACTTTGGGAGGCCGAGGCAAGAGGATTGCCTGAGTCCAGTTGTTTGAGACCAGCCTGGGCAACTTGGTGAGACCGCATCTCTACAATAAATTTTTAAAAAATTTAGCTCGGCATGGCGGTGTGTGCCTGAGGTTCCAGCTACTTGGAGGGCTGAGATGGAAGGATCACCTGAGCCCAGCAGGTTGAGGCTGTGGTGGCCGTGAGTGTGCCACTGCACTCCACCCAGAATGACAGAGTGAGACAACTCAAAAAAAAAAACCACCAAAACAAAACAAAAAGACACCAAAAAAACCCCTGCCCTATCATCACACCTTACCTCTTTTAACTTCCTTTCCCACAGCCACAGTGCCTTTTTATTTGTTGTGTATGGACTACTGAACGCAGAACTGTCTATGTGGCTTAAAATAGGAACAGAAAACTAAATGCTGTAAACAGAATTTACAACTGGCAGCTAGCATAGTGCTTCTCCATCTGACTGGGCCATACTTCAGACAAAGTGAATCAAGAATTTTCAAGGTTGGGGAAACATTTATATTTTGAAAAAGTCTTAAAGGTGATTGAAGCTACTGTGGTAACCAGAGGAGTTAAAACTAGTATGTGTGACAGAAACAATAAACACTTCTTGGGTTTAATTTTCTTTCTTTCTTTTTTTTTTTTTTGGTTGGAGTTTCACTCTTGTTGCCCAGGCTGGAGTGCAGTGGCATGCTCAGGGCCACTGCTGCCTTGATTTGCGGGCTTAGGCAATCCTTCCGCCTCAGCCTTCCAAGTAGCTGGAACTACAGACGCACCACGCCTGGCTAGCCACCACGTCTGGCTAGTTTTTGTGATTTATTGTAGAGATGAAGTCTCAGCAAGTTGCCCAGGCTGGTCTTAAACGCCCGGGCTCAGGCAATCCTCTTGTCTTGGCCTCCCAAAGTGCTAGAATTACAAGCTGAGCCACCGTGCCCAGCCAGGCTTAACTTTCTTTAAAAACTCTTTCTGTAAGGCTAATGGTTTTCGTTTAAGATCCCATGTTTATTCACTATATGAAGACTGGAGTAGGAAAAAAAAAAGAAGGCTATCACTTACACTCCATAAATTCAGACATATGCCTCTCCAGGTAAGTACGAGCTGACTGAGAACGGGCTCCAATGGACATAGCTCTGCAGTCAAAATAGTTAGCAGATGGACAGGTTTGGAAAATGTGAGGGCCCATATCCTACAAATAGAAAAAAAATACCACATAATTCTTGACTTTGGTTGAGCTAAAAGTTACAAAATTTCTAGTTAGTAAAAAGAAAATCATTAAAATATAACAATACTCTTTGAACTTACATCATAACCAGCAATAAGCAGCCCAACACCATAGGGTCTCCGGCCATATCTTTGTGTTGGTATCTGGGTCTCTTAGACTAGTTAAAGAGTTTGTTCTATCAAAGAATAAAATACTATCTTTATTTTCAAATTAAACATTAGTTACATTAACCACCAGAGGAAGAAAACAAAATAGGACAGTATTTCTTTGGCCTACTACTACAAAATGTTTGACTTTCCACCAAACTTAAGAATGAGTGCCAGAAAAATGATCTCTTCCCATGTAGATCCTTATTTGTTTAGATTTTTTGGGACATCTAGAACCAATGAAAACTTTAAAGTCTTTCTACAAATGATGCCTAGATAACTTTCCTTAAAATTGGGCTTACTTACATCTTGAAAATAGCAACTGCTTATAAGGGTTAATGAAAAAGTAAACCAATTTCTTAAAGTTTTCACGATCTTACCTATGTTATGTATTATATCCCTAATAATTAAAACAAGGACTAGGTATCAAAACCCTTAAAGCTCATATTCACCAATGTTAATATAAAAAGGATACTGCTTCCAATTAGAGATACAAGACGAGACACGGGAAGTGGTCTGTCAAATACAAATCTGGAATCCAAACACTCCTGGCGCATAAAATTACTAAAAAAGAAACAAGAAAAAATAGTAACTTCAAATCAGAGTTTATTCCAACCTAAATAAAATAGTTTGATTTCACTTCACTTCCTTCCAAACATTTACAGGGATGACTGCATAGCATGAAAATCTCAAAACAATGGCTTTACTATCTGTCCTTGCTGTTTATTTTTTTTTCCCCAATCAAATCACAAGTTTAAGAGTTAGTTTGGCTAACTACCTCCCACCCTCAACATATACACCCACATACTACCTGAGAGGCACTGTTTAGAGCTCTACAGGTTAGGGTATTTAACAATAACCTTGAAAAAGAAAATACCAGAAAAGCTGAAATTTAGCCCAATCTCAGATACTAAGTGGTGAAGATGAGAACTCAATTTGTGTGATTTCAGAGCCTCACTCCTTCATTCACATATTGCCTTTCAACTCTTTGAACTTTCACGAAAATTTACCCCGTTACTCTTCACTTTCTACCTTGTATTATAAATTGGATTTTAAGTTCCTCGAAGACCAGATCCATGTCTGAGTCACCTTTGTATATCCAGCAGTATCCAGTACTAAGTGTTACAAAAAAAAAATGTATAATAAATACTGATGTATTAAAGAAAGCCAGCGTGGTTCAACTCATCCTTAGAAACCAGATAACATCAAGTTCTTCTTAGACATAATATGGTCTCAAACAAAACACACTGCATTAATAAGTATCACAGTACTCAGTGACTTCTTAAAAGTGATAATATTAATACATTTACTTCTACTAGTTACTACAGGGACCAAGAAATGTAATACTTAATAATTAATACAAACCCACTAAAGTATTCACGATACTAACTTATGAACATTATGGCAGACAACTTTAAAAAAAAATCTTATCTAGAGTTCATCTAGAAAAATAATCAATTAGGAATCAAGAGATCTTTCGTTTTTCATGTTCATACTCACCATAACAGTCTAGCATCAGCAGTAAGTCCCGCAATTGAAATACCAATATGGTTGTCAACATGGAGAATTTTTTTCTGATGAGCTGCAAGCTCTGACTGTGCCCTCTAAAAAAAAGACATCATAAGACGTAAAAATAAGTTTACAACTTTACTGTCCATATGGTGAAATTTACATTTGATAGTTCTATTTTCTAAAAAAGAAAGATGTATCTCTTGCTTTACTTACTTTCAATGCAACCAATACTGCATGGGTTTTTGATTTCAGACCAACTGTGGCTGAACCTTGTTTAACAGCTTCCATTGCATATTCAATTTGATGAATCCGGCCCTAAAGAGAAAAGAACGACACATCTTAGAGTAATCTTAGAAGACCATTTTTTTGAGTTGGAGTCTCACTCTGTCACCCAGACTGGAGTGCAGTGGCCACTCCCCGCCACTGCAGCCTCGACCTGCTGGGCTCTGGTGATCCTTACGCCTCAGCCTTCCAGGCAGCTGGAACTACAAGTGCGCGCTACCACACCCAGCTAATTTTTTTTTTTTTTTAAATTGTAGAGATGAGGTCTCGCCAAGTTGCTCAGGCGGGTCTCGGACCCGTGGACTCAGGCAATTCACCACCTTGGCCTCCCAAAGCGTGGGATTACAGGCTGAGCCACCGAGCCCGGCCCAGAAGACCTTTTTATAAGTTAAAAATTAATTCAGAGTTTCCAAACCTTCAGGTAAGCACAGTTAAATCTCAAATGATGTTTTTTTACTCAGGAAACTTTTAAAAGAATAAATGTTATTGTTTATATTTATTTTTTTGAGTTGGATTCTCACTCTTGTCATCCAGGCTGGAGTGCAGTGGCAAGCTCACGGCCACCATAGCCTTGACCTACTGGGCTGTGGTCCTTCCGCCTCAGCCTTCCAAGCTGCTGGGACTACATGTGTACACCACCACACCCAGACAGTTTTTGTGATTTACTCTAGAGACGAGGTCTCACCAAGTTGCCCAGGTTGGTCTCAAATCTCCAGGCTCAGGCAAATCCTCGCCTTGGCTCCCAAAGTGCTGGCATTACAGGCTGAGCTACCACACCCGACCTATTGTTTATATTTAGAGTATACAACATGACGTTGTAAGATACACATATATAGTAAATTGATCACTGTAGTGGAAGAAATAAACATATCCACCATCTAAGTTACCCATCCCTCCCTCATCTCAAGAACAGTTATAATCTACTCATTTAGCAAAAATCCTAAATATACTGCACTCCATATATTACTAACTGTAGTCCCACGCTGTACATTAGATCTTTTCACTTGTTTTTATTTGCTACTTAGTATCTTTTGACCTACATCTTACTACTTTCCCCTCCCTCCCAGCTCTATCCTGGTAGCCATTGTTTTATTCTCTACCTATATATTTGACCTTTTTAAAAAAGATTACAGGCCGCGCATGGTGGCTCAAGCCTGTAATCCCAGCACTTTGGGAGGCCAAGGTGAAAGGATTGCCTGAGCTCAGGGGTTTGAGACCAGCCTGGGCAACTTGGCAAGACCTCGTCTCTACAAATCAAAAAAATTAGCTGGACATTGTAGCACGCACCTGTAGTTACAGCTATATGGAAGGCTGAGGCAGAAGGATTGCCTGAGACCAGTAGGTCGAGGCTGTGAGTGTGTCACTGAACTCTAGCCTGGACGACAGAGTGAGATTCCAACTCAAAAAAAAAGATTACATATATATATAAATGAGAGAAAGCATCTGTTTCTGGCAGATTTCACTTAGCATAACATCCTCTAGGTCCATCAGGAAACTTATTATAATTATTAATTTAGGTTCCAAGAATGTCTAAAATAATTACATTCCATTTTCTCCCAGTCTACAATGTCCGAGTTTCTAACTATATTGCAGTCATAAAAAGCCACTTCACAGAAATAGTCAAAAAAAATTTTTACCTGAGGGCTCCAAACAGTGACATCATTGTCATACTGGTTGCGAAACTGAAAGTAAAAAGAAAAAAGACCTATCAATATAAGAACATTACAAATCCCAACTCTCAACATTAAGAAATGTGCTTGCATGTGTTTCCATTCAATGTTAAGTCAATTCTGCTAATGTAATCTTACTGGAAGCTTACTATTGTACTCAACTGCAAACCAATTCTTCATTACCATGAGCTGGTGGGGGAAGGAGAAACAGATTGAAATGGATCCTATCTTCCCAACTTCCTATTCTGCCAACCTCCGGAGCACCCACTTTGGGCTCAATTACTGAAATTTATAATCATCAACTTTACTTCCTATTTTACTTATGCTGTTCCTTTATATCGGACCCTAATAAACAATTTTTTAAGATTTTCTTTACGTTAGCTTAAATGTGTATCTCTTGAAGTCGTCTCCTTTTCTCCCCAGATCCCTCCAACAAATACTCTCATAGTTCTTTTTCTAGACGCCCCTTTCTCTTTATATTCTAATTAGAGGCACGTCTGATTTACCTTTGAACCCTCACTGTACTGGTGCCTGTACAAACGCTTTTTGTATGCATGAATATTCACATGGAATGAACAAAACGTCCTCAGAAAGTTAGAGATAGACACAAATAGTTGCAGCGATAGAACCATTACAGCTATAAAGACAGTATTAAAACAAGTTATCTACATTTGGGAGAATAATCATGGGGTGAAACTGAGTGCTGTAATGGCAGACATGGGACTGGACACCCAGAGTCCTGTGGTCGTAACCCTAATTCTATGTCTTCCCCTCACCGCCTCGGTTTACTCATCTGTAACTAAGTAACTGGAGAAAGTGACTGAAAAGCGCCTCTCTGGACCGAGCTCTAGGAAGGAGAGAAATCAGACGCACCCGGAAAACAGACGGTCCGGGAACACAACCTTCGAGGTTAAGTCCGCCCAGGCGGTACAGGAAGGCCCCCGAGGCAGGTCCCTACGCCGGACCTCTCACGATCTACTCCGCTAAAGAAACCCGAGGAGCGAGCGCGGCTGGCGGGCCTAGGAGGAAGGGTTCGCGGCTCCGTGGAGAACGAAACCAACCGCGCTGGAAACGCCGCACCGACTACGCCGGCCCCTCGCCCAGGCCGGAGATGCTGAATCACTGCCGGAGCCCTCTCGTGAGCTGAAGCCGCCGTACCCCATGGCCCCGGGCCGCGCTGAGGATGACAGGACAGGCGGTTCGCAACCCCCCAGGCAGCGGGGCTCTGCCCTAAACTTTCCAGGGATCGGGATCCGACTTACCATGGTTCCAGCGCGGGTCCGGCTGCAACCTCCAGCAAAACTACGAATCCAGCAGCGCTGCCGACGCTACCGCTCGGCGATCTACGGAGAAGTCTGCGGGACTTGGACGGCGACGGCGCAGGGTAGTGAAGTCTATTCCAGAGAGATCGATAGATCTCCACTGCTTCCGCGCGCAACATTCCCTCCCCTCTCGGGGGTGGGCGGGGCCTCCGAAGATCCGGGAACAGAGGTTGGCGGGAAACCCTGGGCCAGGAGTACCCTGGCTAAGAGCGGAGAATCCTCAGCCCCCATCACATCGCCCTTCTAAGGTCTTCTGCGAAATTCCCTATGTGTTACAGATTCCCCAGTTTCTCAACCCTGACGGCTGCACCTGAAATCAGTCGAGACGATATTGCTGAATGAATAATAAATACTGAATGAATAAATGCTCATGTAAACATTGTTCTATACTGAGGTGCCAAAAAAAATACACACATTTTAAGCGATGTTACCTATGCATTACTTTTAGGTCACCATGATCAGAAGTGTCTGGACGCTGATGGCAACCACTATAAACACCTCTTGTAATCGCAGAAGTCAAACGTGACTTGCTTTCATCTTTTGTTATCGGTATACATTGAGTATTACAATTTTATTTACTTATGAGTTGGAGTCTCACTCTGTTGCCCAGGCTGGAGTGCAGTGAAACGCTCATGGCCACCCCAGTGACGACCTGATGGGCTCTGGGCGATCCTTCCACCTTAGCCTTCCAAATAGCCAGAACTACAGGTGTGCGCTACCAGGTCCGGCTAATTTTTTGATTTATTGTAGAGACGAGGTCTCTCCAAGTTCCCCGGGCTGGTCCCATACCCGTGGGCTCAGGCAATCCACTTGCCTCAGCCTCCCAAAGTGCTGGGATTTCAGGCTGAGCCACCAAGCCCAGCCTGAATATTACAATTTTAATACAATTTTTCCCCTTCTTAGAATGTGTATACATTTTTTGGGCACCCTTTATAATACCCTTTTATTGAGACAGTCTCATTTTATCACCCAGTCTGGAGTACAGTGAATGATCATAAATCTGTGTAATGTAGTATTTGGGCTCAGGGATTCTCCCACCTCAGCCTCCAGAGTGGTTATGACTACAGGCGTGCCAATAAGCCCAGTTAACTATTTTTTTGTAGAGATAGGGTCTCGCATGTTGCCCAGACTAGTGTCAAACTCCTGGCCTCCAGTGATCTTCCTTCATTTACTTCCCGAAGTGCTGAAGTCACAGGTGTGAATCACCCTGCCCAACCTCTACATAAACAATTTGACAATTCTTTTCCATATATCTCTCTAGTCACATGCCTCACACAAGTGTATGGTAAATATGTAATTAAAAAAAATAGGATCATACTAAACTGCTTTATACTAATACACTTAAAAGGTTATGGCTGGCACTATAAAAAACATTATTGCCATCTTACTATGTCCATAAGTAATGGTCTGTATTACTTTCAATAGTTGCATAGTATTCCATTTGTGGAAATACAATAATTTACCCAACTATGGGTGAGCAACTAGATTATTTCCAAGTTTTTGCTCTCACAAAAATACTATAATGAATATTCTTGTACATGAACACCTTTTGTGTACTTTCCTGATTACCTTCTTATGAGGACTTCATGGAAGAAGAATTGTACATGTGTCAAAGAAGTGCACATGTACAATTATGGGGTCAAAGAAGTGCACATGTACAATTATGATAAATATGACTAAGTTGCAAAGAAAGTTATATCAATTTATATCCTATAATACCTGAGAGTCAACATTCTTTATATGTTCACCAACACTGGGTATTGTTTTTAACCTTTTACTTTTTACCTTTACCTTTTACTTTTTACCTTTATCAAGATAACAGGTGGAAAAGAAAATAAAACTCTCTTAATTTTATTTGTATTTTTTTACTACCTGTCCAAATTTTTCATGTATTTCTTCCCTGTTTATGCTACTTTAGTGAATTGCCACTTCATTCCTATCCTTAATTAATTATTATGTTAATAATTTTCTCATTTACTTGTAGGAGCTCCCTGAAATTAGGGATAGTAACCACTTATTACTGTGTTACTTTTACAGAAGGAGGCTTTTGGATGCAAAGAAAAGAAACTCACCAGCCAGGTGCGTGGTGGCTCAGCCTGTAATGCCAGCACTTTGGGAGGCCGAGGCAAGAGGATTGCCTGAGTCCGGGGTTCAAGACCAGCCCAGGCAACTTGGTGAGACCTCGTCTCTACAATAAATCACAAGAACTAGCCAGGCATGGTGGCATGCGTCTGTAGTTCCAGCTACTAGGAAGGCTGAGGTGAAAAGATAGCCTGAGCCCAGTAGGTCAAGGCTGCAGTGACAGTGAGCATGCCACTGCACTCCAGCCTGGGCAACAAAGTGAGGCTCCAACTCAAAAAACAAACAAACAAACAAACAAACAAACAAAAAAACAAGGAAATAATCTCACCAAATCTAGCTCAAGCAAAAGTTGAGGAAGGGTAGATATTGTGAATATATAACAGGGAAAACACATAAACATCCAAGGATGTGAATTTTTGACTTTCTAAATTTACTAAGGGATTCCTAGTACCTGGAACAAAGTCTGTCATATGATAGACACTCACTAAACATCCATGGAATAATAAATGAAAGAATAATAATCTATCACTCCAAAGCCTGTCCTTTTGATTATTCTCTCTTAAGCAAATATCTGGAAATTTGTGATATATCCTTCATTCACTGCAATTGGTGGGATTCCTCAGAGCGGCCCTTACCAAAGCTCTACTTGTAAACCAAGAGGAGGGACATTTTATCGGCCTTTTTGTCAAAACTAAAGGTCCTAGGCACTTATTATTAAAATTTTATATGACTTTCAGCTCCTTTTTGCATGTTTTAGGGATTTGGCTGAAGATACATTTTGATCATAAAGCAATAGCTGAAAAATTGATTGATATATTTTGTAGGAATACAGGGTTAACTGGGTTGGCAAACATAGCACTACTTTTTTAAAGGTCATTGGTAAATTACATCATTTTAAAGAATCAGATACAAGTGAATTCTAAATAAAAGCCAAGTTAAAAAAAAGTTTATGGACATGTAAATCTCACTGTTACTATGTTTAGCAGCTGTAACTGGTGCATTGAACAAATGAGATATATAGGGTGCAATCCGCAAGTAACTTATTTTCCCCTACATGTTAAAACATACCCGGTGGGGTTAATTCTTCCACGCTTTTTGAATAAAATATGGTACAAATCTCATGGCTTTTCTGGTCATTCAAGTAAAAAAAAGTCAACTAGTCAATCAAACCTCCTCAGATCAGCAAGTATTATGTCCAGTATAACAATAAGAATGTAAAGGGCAAGCCGGGCTCGGTGGCTCAGCCTGTAATCTCATGCCTTTGGGAGGCTGAGGTGAGTGGATTGCCTGAGCCCGCGGGTTCGAGACCCGCCTGGGCAGCGAGACCTCATCTCTACAATAAAAAAAAAAAAAAAAAAAAATCAACCGGGCGTGGTGGCGCATGCCTGTAATTCCGGCTACCCGGAAGGCTGAGGCAGAAGGATCGCCGGAGCCCAGCAGGTCGAGGCTGCGGTGGCCAGGAGCGGCCACTGCACTCCAGTCTGGGCAACCAAGTGAGACTCCAACTCAAAAAAAAAAAAAAAAAAAAAAAAAATGTAAAGGGCAAAGCTTCACTTCCCCCAGCTTGAGCTGCCATGGCAAAAGGGGGGAAATGGTTGACTTCATCTCTATGTCCCTGTCTAAAATTTCATCCCTAATGTCCCCTCCTAGTACCACCAACTAGGTTTCCTTCTTTCAAGTTGCAGCAGAGGAAATGACCAAGAAAGTTCTTAATTTGGCTAGTACAGTTCTGTGATTAAGGGCTGGTACTCTTTCAGCTTGGCAGGTGTTTACAGTTGACACTTGTTACTTTATGGCTTCCTTGGTAACATTTCCATCTTCACCTTACCCCACTGAGAAAATACAAGTAATCTCTCACTTGCACTTGGGTCAATAAATTGCATCTACTTGTCAGCTCAATGTGAATTGCCAGCATCTGTGGATATACTTCTAGCTTCTTTTGGTAGAAGTTGCCTCAATGCATTCATGTGACCCTTTCCAGTAGTCCTTGTCTGAATCAAAGAAACCCTATACAAGGTCAGGCGTGGTG
The DNA here is from genome assembly GCA_027257055.1 of Cephalopachus bancanus. Classification (NCBI taxonomy): domain Eukaryota; kingdom Metazoa; phylum Chordata; class Mammalia; order Primates; family Tarsiidae; genus Cephalopachus; species Cephalopachus bancanus. Next base: position 2,786,531 of record JAPVLO010000289.1, on the reverse strand, counting down.
GCTCACACCTATAATACCAGTGATACGGATTTTTCAGGTCAGCCTGGGCTTCAAGAGCGTCAGCTTAATCGATCAGTCAGCCAAGCCCCAGAAAGGGTCGTCTTGAGGGGTTGGTAAGCCTAGCCCCGGAAGTGTTAGCTCTAATGGGCTGGCAAGTCAACCCCGAGAGTGTTGCTGGTCCAGTGGGCTGGCCAGCCTAGCTCCCAGAGTGTTGACTCTGATGGGCTGGAAAGCCAGGCCCTGAGAGTATTGCTGGTCCGGTGGGCTGGCAAGCCTAGCCCCCCGAGTGTCTCAGTTTCGGAGCCTTGCCTTCTTCCAGCAGCTCTTCTGGTTCAGCCAGCTCAGTCAGTTGGCAAGCCAGCTTCTGGGGTGCACTGCTCTTCAGCTCCAATGATCTTCTACAGCTCTTCAGGGTCAAGGTTCTGGCCTCATGCCTGGAAGAATAAGGGACACAGGACAGCTGCAAAGTGAGAAAGGAGGACTTATTGAGAGGACAGAAAAACTCCCACAGTAGCATGGGAGTGAACCCCAAGGGATTGCCCATGTTGGGGGGGGAGGCAAAACTGGTGTTTATATAGCCCTAAGTCCAAACCAATTGGCTAACACTAGCTGTGAGCTGATTGGCCTGCACTTAGCTGTTCTGATTGGCCAGTACTAAGACCCTGGTAGCTGATAGCAGGATGTAGGGGCCCAATGGTGAGCTGATTGTTTGCTTTTCAATCCCAGCAGTGACTACTTAAGCTCTAGCTTGAGCGCCCTGCAGGGAGCTTGTTTACCAAAGCTGAGCCGGAGGTTCAGAGGGGAGTTCGCTACACTGTTACCAGAGAACCTGCTTGTCTGCTTAGCCTTTCTCTAGCTATCTCCTTATCTCACCAGCACTTTGGGAGGCCGAGGTGAGAAGACTGCCTGAGCCCACAGGTTCGAGACCAGCCTGGGCAACTTGGCGAGGCTGCGTCTCTATAATAAATCAACAAAAATTAGCAGAATGTGATGGCACATGCCTGTAGTTCCAGCTGCTTGGAAGACTGAGGCGGGAGAATCACCTGAACCCAGCAGGTGGAGGCTGCGGTGACCGTGAGCGTGCCACTGCTCTCCAGCCTGGGCAACAGAGTGAGACTCTGACCAAAAAAAAAAAAAAAAAAAGGCACAAACATTTAAGATTTTTTTTTTTCAAATAAAGACAATATGATAAATTCTTATAATTCTCTAGGTAGAGAAAATCACTATGATTTTTTTCTCTAATAATATCCATCTAGAAAAGGGAGAACACCCTGAAAATATATTTTCTAATAATATGTATACTATGTATCTGCATTGTGTATGCATACACATATTGTGGATATGACCCTATTCCATAGAAAAAACTATTACTACCAAAGGGAGGCCCGAACTTTACCTGCATAATGTCTACTTGTATGCCTAATCCTGAATTGTACCCCACATCTTTAGAATAAAACCTAATAAAATAAAAACAAATAAATAAAATAAAAGGAATGAAGTATTTTTAGATCAACTTGAATCTAATCCTGAGCTCCCATCTTGCCATGCTGGTGGGAAATTCTATCTCAGTTACCAATGAGCGTTCCTCTCTATCCAAGGTTGTACAAAGTTTCTAGGGCCTTAATTATTGTGGAAGTACTGGAATTACCACAAATTATTTGGCCATCTGTCCACACTGGCTTGCTGCTGGGATTCTCTTCCCTTCAGATCTGGTGACACATATTTCTTTACCAACCTTGGTACTCAAGAATCTGGAATCAGGCCCAGTGTGGTGGCTCACACCAATAATTTCAGCACTTTGGGAGGCAGAGGTGAGAGGATTGCCTGAGCCAGGAGTTTGAGACCTGCCTGGGCAACTTGGTGAGACCTCATTTCTACCAAAAAAAAATTTAGCCAGGCGTGGTGACCCACGCCTGTGGTTCCAGCTATTCGCAAGGCTGAGGCAAAAGGATCACCTGAGCCCAGCAGGTCGAGGCTGCAGTAGCTGTGAGTGTGTCAATGCACTCCAGTTTGGACGACAGAGACTTCCACTCAAAAAGAAAAAGAAAATCTGGACTCAAATGAGTGAATCTGGCAGCTCCTGCATCCAGGTGCAGCTGCCCAAAGTACCCCATGTGGCCTTCCTTCCCTGTGAGGTTTTGCCACCATCCTGGGCTTTGTCACAGAGTAGGATGGGAATCTTAGCTATTAACTCAAACTACAGTAGGCTTCAGAATCCTAAATTTTGAGAACTCTCTTCCACCTCACCCTTCTCATTTCAAAAGACAGGGAGAGCCTAAGTTATCTTAAGCAGCTTTTGCTTTTTGCCTCACAAAAACTGAAATCTGGATATCCACTTGAATAGGGGAAAGAGGTAGGACAGGAGAATGCATGCAATTAATATTGTAACAAAATAAACTGCCACAAACATTTTGTATCAAATTATGTAGGACTCTTTTTTTTTTTTTGAGTTGGAGTCTCATGGAGCGCTCATGGCCACTGCAGCCTCGACCTGCTGGGCTCGGGTGATTCTTCCACCTCAGCCTTCCAAGTAGCTGCAACTACAGGCACACACCACCATGCCCAGCTAATTTTTTTAAAATTTATTGTAGAGATGAGGTCTCGCCAAGTTGCCCAGAGTGGTCTTGAACCCATGGGCCCAGGCAATCCTCTCACCTCAGCCTCCCAAAGTGCTGGAATTATAGGCGTGAGACATTGTGCCCGGCTCTTTTTGTTTTTTTGAGTTGGAGTCTCACTCCATCGCCCAGGCTTGAGTGCAGTGGCACACTCACTCACGGCCACCCCAGCATGGACCAGCTGGGCTCCAGCGATCCTTTTGCCTCATCCTTCCAAGTAGCTGGAATTACAGGCTCATGCTACCACACCCAGCTATTTTTTGATTTATTGTAGAGACGAGGTCTCGCCAAGTTGCCCAGACTGGTCTCCAACGTGCAGGCTCAGGCAACCCACTCACCTCGGCCTTCCAAAGTTCTGGGATTACAGACTGAGCCACTGAGTCCAGGCCAATTTTTTGCTTTTTTAACTTGCTTTTCTATGGAAACATACCACCAACATTTTTTCATGTCATCTGCTTTTAAGTGTCTGTATAACTACAAGGTATTCTAATATATGTTTCATGATTTATTTGGTCAGTATTTGATACCCTTTAGATAGCTCACTTTAAACCAGCTTTGTATTCACTCCCACCTTTTTTCTTTTTTGACTGGTTATTCATATGCTAAGGTTCTCTTCTGGTAACAATAATACTAGGAACAGAGTAAATGGGAATTAACAGACAAAAAATTGAGGAGAATAACAATTTAGTTATACCCAGACTATATAAAATAATTTCCCTCCCTCAGCGTGTATGACTAAAACAGAGGCCTGTACAAAAGCCACTGGCATACTTGAGTTGTTTAGAAACATTTTTTTCCAGAAATTAAGCAATTATTACAGAATGTCATCTAGATATTGAGTAACAATGAATATTACATGTCCATGAGAAAATCAGCTTGGCTCTTATTAGATTTTTTTATTCTAAAAAATCCTGAAACAGTTTTTTAATGTTTTTAAAATTGGAATAGTGTTGCTTTTCTGTCCGATGCTCCCTACAAAATACCCTTATTGATGATTTTTACAACTACTAGTTAAAGATCAGTGTTTATCCTGAGCCAAATCCCCAAATCCTGCTTAGAAGAGCTGAAAGCCATGAAAACTCCCAAGAGACCAAATGTCTTCTGTTGGTCCACAAGTGGGGCTTTAATATAAGAGCCACCCTGAAGAGTCCAGCCCAGCACCTTTAGCCACCAATATGTGCATAGAAAGTAATGATGTAAAGGACAGATTTTTGGAGTCAGACATTCCTCATTCATTCCACAAATATTTGATCACCTTACTGTATTCCAAGGATTATTACTAAGATGCTGATTGTACCTCAGTAAACAAAACATACAAAAATCTCTGAGAGGAAGGGGGTATGGATCAAATCAGAGAGGAAATGAGATAGGGATTACAGATAGCATTGAGCTTTTAGGCAATAGTAAGGAATTTCATTGTGAGTGAGACAGAAAGTTACTAAAGGGTTTTGTTTGTTTGTTTTGAGTCAGAGTCTCACTCTGTCACAAAACAAACAAACTGTCACCCAGGCTGGAGTGCAGTGGCACGCTCATGGCCACCGCAGCCTAGATCTGTTGGGCTCAGGTGATCCTTCTGCCTCAGCCTTCCAAGTAGCTGGTACCATAGGGGCATGCCACCACACCTGTCTAATTTTCTTGATTTATTGTAGAGATGAGGTCTTGCCATGTTGCTCAGGCTTGTCTCAAACCCCTGGGCTCAGGCAATTCTCTTGCCTCTGCCTCCCAAAGTGCTTGGATTACAGGCATGAGCCATGACACCCAGCCAATATTGGCTAATATCTTCTATGATTATTGTGATGATTAAGTGAATTTCCCAGTTAAAAATTCTGAAAAATTTAAATTTCCCATAAAAAAAGTGATTAGAGCAGTGCCTGTCACATGGTAAACACTCGGTAACTATTATCCATTTTTATTATTACTTATAAAACCAGCATTTGTCTCCAAAATGTCGATTGCTTTAGTGATAATATACTCACATAACCAATATAGTAGTAATGCTTATTGTTTACCTGATAAAGAGTGGCAAACTGGAAGTATACAGTGAACCACTTCTCTGTATTTAATCTCTTAAATAAGTTATACTTTTAGCCAGAAACCTTCTTTTTCATCTTGTTAGCTTTTCAAGGCCTCCTAAATATTTAATTTTGCTTTAATTTCTTTTGACAATTTTTTGTTATTTTTGTTTAGCTGCCAAGATCAATGAAGTTCGATAATAGAGAATCCTCTTTAAAGCTTCGGTATTCAGGATGAGTGCCACAAAAATAAAAACATGATTGGTGGAATTTGAAATAACACTTTTCTTTATCATAGGTGGAATAATAATTTGGTCTGTAAATTATTTCATCCTTTATCCTTTGTAAAAATTCTTCTCCTTTTTTTTTTCCTGAGTTGGAGTCTCACTCTGGAGTGCCATGGCACATTCACGGCCACCCCAGCCTCGACCTGCTGGGCTCCAGCGAGCCTACCGTCTCAGCCTTCCAAGCAGTCAGAACTACAGGCGCGCACTACCATGCCTGGCTAACTTTTTGATTGATTGTAGAGACGAGGTCTCACCACGTTGCCCAGGCTATTTGCGAATCCATGGGTTCAGGCAATCCTCTTGCCTCAGCCCCCCAAAATGCTGGGATTACAGGCTTGAGCCACCACACCGGCTTCTTCTCCTTTTTAAATATAAACCTCTTTTTATTGTCTTAGCACAATAAAGTGTATTCTGATCTCATTCTTATAGAAATTTGCCCTGAGATTATTTGGGAAACTAATCTCAGTAATCTCTGTATTAAAAATATTTATTCCTTTAATGGGCCCAAGCCAGCATTTCTTGGTATCAGGATGGCTTCAGAATTTCTCTTCCTTTGGCCTGTTGCTGGAGTGGCAGGGTAACAACAGAGAAATTTTACGACAGAAAGAGTATGCTTATACATTAGCCAATCATTTTCATTTGCTTTATTTCTTTTTTTCTCCTCAAGATAAGAAGAAAAAATTCAATACTTAGTCTACCAATAGGCCAATAATTCCTAAGATATTGTTCACAATAAGAGTAATGTGCTCTTTAAAACGAGGGTTTTCTAAAATTTCAGTCCTGAGCCAAGCACGCAATTCCCTTCTCTGCTGCTAGGTGGCAATTAACGCCTTGAAGAGAAGAAAAAAAATTATTCCTCCCTTTTCCTACCTCCCTCACCCAGAAAGATACGTGCATTTTCTCTTCCTTAAGGTAAGAATTATCTTGAGGATAATATTCTTTTTCTTTTCCTGTTTTGTTTTGTCTAAGTGAATTTACATTCACCTTTTCCTTTAATTGTTAAGAATAACACATACAAATCTAACATAGACTGCTATAGCTGAGGAAGAATAGATCATATCTTTTAAAGAGGGTGGTTTCCAAACAAAGTGTATGTTCATGAGTGATATAGAGTAGGAAGTTGCCTTAATTTCCCTGCAGATTTTTTTTCAATTTTACTAAAGAAAAATTTCCTGTAAAAGGAATTACGCTAACATTATGCCTAATATAATTAATCATAAATGTAATATAATTAACTGTAAAACAAAAATGGAGAAGGATAATAACTGTAAAGACCTAAAGGCAATTTCAATGTGATAAAATTCATTTTTGAGTGAAGAATCAGAAGAAAAATAAAATAATTCATCATAAGAGTAATAGAGGGGTACAAGATAAAAAACAAAATTTTTTTTCCCGACAACCTTTTCAGATTTATTCCCAGCAAAATTACTTAAAGACTATGGCTAATTTCTGTGTATTTATACATCTAGTAAATCCAGTCTACATTATTTTCCAAGTATGTCTAATTGTGTACATATTGTTCTCTCTGACCTTCTTTACCAGAAAGAATATATGTACTGGATGTTTGTTTTATATAAAATCCAAATATAAAATCCCTTTGCAAAGACTTTCAGTTTGGGTCTTAAACCAAAGACTCTCCCCAGGCTGGACTCAATGAAGTCTCAAACCAAAAAGAAAAGCTGCTTCTGGCGTTCTAGGCCTTCCCTGCATCCAGATGGCCTGTCTGTAGCCTAGCCAGAACCAAACCCTTCCTGCTGCCTTTTCAGCTGGCCTTGGATGACAGCCCCAAGCTATGCCGCTGGCTTCCATACCCCTTTAACTCCTGAATGTCCAAGACTTTTAAGGAGAGGTGGGGCTTCCAATGTGAATTTGGTTGAAAGGGTAAAAACAAGTTTTTAACTCGAAGTTTAGTTTATAAAATATTTATTCACATCCCTCCCCCCATAGGCTTCCTCCCACAGTAGCTCAGTCAGCCAATTGGCATCAGAGGGAGCACCGTTTGGAAGGGCGTGTGTGTGGGCAGCTTGCAGGTGAGGACAGGGCTGCCAAGGCAGACCATGCGGTTTGTCCTGTGCCTACACCCAATACCTGACTTGTGCCTTTCCAGAGCATTTGGATATACACAGCAGTTCTGCTGTTCGGGGTGTGGGTAATTTCAAAAAGTATTTTTTAAAATGACTCGTTGACGGGACTTACGTTCAGCAAACACAAATACGTAATGGCAGATATAAAATGCACGGATTTAAGTGAGAACTTCTCTGAAGCAGTTGTGCCAGGAAAACAAATCTACTCTATGTTTTTAAAGTACCCTTGGAAATTCTTACTGGTGGCTGCCATTGTTTTCATTTGGGTTTTCAAAGGTTGGTTTGTATGTGAGAATTTCATCAGAAGGTAGTATACAAAGTAAACTCTACACTCAAAGGCAAAATTTCCCTATGGCTTCGTTTTCTCCTCAAAGAAAGATGTTATTAACTGATTTGCAAGGGTGTTTCTCATTTGGCCAGGATAGATATTTTCAGATGAAAGCCCATGCCTCTATGTCACTTTCCCTCTTATTTCTGAATCTCATTTTTTAGTTCCATGCTCACTGTTATTTTTAATTATTAGTACTATGCCTGTTAAGCTATTCCACTTTCCACAATGTTGATTAGAGACCTGAGAAATCCATGCCAATATAAAGTCCTGGTTTCTAGATCAGACTACATGAACAAAGAAAGAAAAAAAACCCTACAAAAATGCTAGCTTTCAGAGAGCTCCTAAAGGAAAAAAGAAAGAAATTTTAAAACAACCAAAAAGCACAAAGGAAACTAGGGTTGTAAAGAAGGAAGCTAAAAACAGGACCCATGGGAGGAAGAATTCAAGGATTAAAAAAACCATACAGCAGTAAGATAAGAAGGAAGAATATAAAAGAGAATAAAAATAGATCCGATATAGCTACTGATTTGCAGCGTTCAGCCTGGAGTGCTGGGTGGCTACTCTAAGCAGGGAACCTCTCTCACCAGCTAACGTAAAGGGGGCATTCTGGCACAGGCTTCCCATTTGTGGCTTCAGAACTGAAACACTTCCCCTGACCCTCCTCCCTACCTGCCTAGCTCTGTTCAGATCCTCATTCCCTTGTTTTCAGCTTCCCTATTTGCCTGGCCCACAAATGCACAAAGTTGCCTTCTGTGGGTGACCTTGTCTTCTTGCAACTAAGATGATGAAAATTGGAATTCCCTATCCGACTACTTTGTCTCAGGCCACCCTGTGTAACAGTCTCCCCAGTTGGACCCAGTCCTCAGGATTCTTCCCTCTGAAAAACACAGGGAGCTAGACAGGCATTGAGAAAAGATTATGTTCTCAGGGAAGATACAATATCACTTATGGTTCAATGCATACTTTCAGAAAATAAGCTGAGATCACCTAAATGCAGAAAGAGAAAAAAACTCATCATTTCTGGACACAATTGTCTGTTTTTCAGTTTCACGCATTCTACCTTACCAATAACTGCTACCTGATACATTGCAACTGGGTTTTCATCAGAAAGGAAATGTGGGCAACGTTTATGAAAGCAAAACAGAAGCATGTGGGGTTAGACGTCAATTTTTTCCTCTTAGAAAAATCTGAAAGACAGCCCAATTAAAGAGGAAGGTTGTTTTAGAACAAGTCATCTAATGTTGGTCTACTGTTTTGTTGTTGTTGTTTTTAAGTACATCTTATTTTTGTGAAAAAGAATTTTACTTCCCCTTTCCTTCTGGGGCAGGGGGCAAAAACTTGTGAGTACCATTCTCATGTTCCAGTGTAAAAGGAAAAAATTGCTGGCAAGAGAAGTATTATGAAGTTATACATAACAACAGTTTTCTCTTCAAATTAAAATGTATTTTTTTCTACTTTTCCTCATCTCATGTGAATACACATATACAAAAAAAAAAGCATCCTTGCATAAAACCGTTTGACCAGATTTCACAACTCTAGTCCTATGTTAATAAGAAGTCTTTATTTAGTTTTAGTCTTTCCAAATAGGCCTGTAAGTTTCTGACACAGCAAATATCAGTTTGGTCCTCTTTGTCCTATGTCCCTTGACCCCTTGCTGAAATCTGGCTCAGTCTGTTCACCTAAAAAGGTAAAACTCGGTCCTATTTCTACAGAGGTTTTTTTTTTTTTTTTTCTTTTTGTCTGTGCAGGGCCACACTGAACCGTGGGGAGCTCTGCTCTGGCTCAGGAAAGAGATAGCAATTGGCGGCCATCCAGCTCAGTGGGCTCAAGAGAGGCTCAGCTTCCTTGTCCTTTCACACAGACAAACCCTTCCGTGCTGACCTTTAGTGAACTAGCAGGGCTCTAGAGCTCTGACCCTGCTTGCTCATTGCCCACACACGTCTTTCACTCATTGTTGGTACCTTTTAGGAGAAAAGCCTGAGAAAGAGGTACAAGGCAGACAAAAGTACAAGTCCTTACCGGAGCTTCTTAGAACTTCCCCCCCTTCTTGATAAGGAAATGGGACTGTTCATTTAAAAATGATGATATGACATGGAAGATCCGTAAACACATGGAGAATGTAGCATGGTTTATGCATCAGGGCAGGTGCTCATATGCTTCAGGAGAATATACCAGCTCTTCTGCAAATATCCTATAGTTTTTTTTAAACTCCATATTTAATGGAACATTTGCAAACATAAAATGTTTTGCCTTCTTTTTATAAGTATCATCATCAGAATTTCCACTGTGTAGGATCAGATTCTGGGAAAAACTAGACACGCAGACGACAAACAGCTTATAGAGTTTGGTGCTAAAACTTAAAAAATGTAAATTATTTATCTCATAGTTATTTAATTAATTTTTGAAAAGGACCTAGTCAATCTATATCTAGAACTCTTTATACCATGGTTAAAACTTTTAATAAGTAAATAATATGGAATTAACAATTGCAAAATTGTAAAAGAAGTTTTACAATTGTAAATGTAAAGACTTGATTGTATTTTCCTGATTTTTGTTACCCTTTGATGACCGGTGATGGTAGTGAAGCTGCATGCTTTGGAATCTCTCCTCCTGTTACTTTTGTACAAACAACCCTCATTTGGGGGCATCTGTAAGTCATTCATCTAGCCCACTCCACCTTCCAAAAGCTGGCATTCAGCTGTAACCCGGAAAAAACCCCCACCAACTTTCCAGTTTGCTGGCAACTTATTGAAGGCAATTGACTGCCTTTCAATAGAAAATGTTTCCTTCCCCTATTGTGTCACCTCTACCCCCTAACACACTTCACAAAGCTCTGGCTGAGCCCTCCCATGAGTGCCAGACAATGGCTTCCTTTGGAAGAAAAATAACAGAAGCAGCTGGTGTCACAGACCTCAGGTGTTTTCTTTCTTTTTTTTGTTTTTTTTTTTGAGTTGGAGTCTCACTCTGTCGCCCAGACTGGAGTGCAGTGGCCGCTCCCGGCCACCGCAGCCTCGACCTGCTGGGCTCCTGCGATCCTTCAGCCTCAGCCTTCCGAGTAGCTGGAACTACAGGCGCGCGCTACCATGCCCGGCTAAAGGTGTTTTCTTAAGAAAATTGTCTCTCAGCCGGGCTCGGTGGCTCAGCCTGTAATCCCGTGCCTTTGGGAGGCTGAGGTGAGTGGATTGCTGAGCCTGCGGGTTCGAGACCCGTCTGGACAACTTGGCGAGACCTCATCTCTACAGTAAATCAAAAAAGTAGCTGGGCATGGTAGCACGCGCCTGTAGTTCCAGCTACTTGGAAGGCTGAGGCGGAAGGATCGCCGGAGCCCAGCAGGCCGAGGCTGCGGTGGCCGGGAGCGGCCACTGCACTCCAGTCTGGGCGACAGAATGAGACTCCAGCTCAAGAAAAAAAAAAAGAAAATTTTCTCTGCTCTCCACCTACAATGCACAGTGAATACCAATGCAGAACCAGAAGGGACTTCCCATGCAATCCTATCTATGAATTTTACAGGGGAGGAAACTGAGGACCAGAGAAGTAAGAGTATATAGTTCAAATTCTAGAGCAAGAGTTCTTCTTTTTTTTTTTTTCTGTGCCATGGACCACCTTTGCAAGCTAACGAAGCTTATGAATTCCCTTTAGGAATAATGTTTTTAAGAGCACAAAATAAAGTACATGACGCTAGACCCGTTTCTCACACCATATGCAAAAATAAACTCAAAATAGAGCTGGGTGTGGTAGTGTGTGCTAGTAGTTTGAGCTACTGGGGAGGCTGAGGTGGGAGGATCCCTTGAGTTCTGGGCTTCAAGACTAGCCTGGGCAACATAACGAGACCCTTTCTCTAAAAAGAATTAAAATTTAAATTAACTCAAAATTAGGACCATAGACCTAATTCTATTTGGACCATAGACCTAAATGTAAGGGTTAAAACTATTCAATTCTTAGAAAAACACAAAGAAGTAAATCTTGTGACTGTGGATTAGGCAGTGGTTTCTTTTATCTTTTTAAAGATAGCTTTGTTGTAGTGGGTATGGTGGCTCACTCCTGTAATCTCAGCACTTTGGGAGGCCGAGGTGGAAGATTGCTTGAGCCCAGGAATTGGAGACCAGACTGGGTAACATAGTGAGCTCACATATCTTAAAAAAAAAAAAAAAATTAACCAGTCCTGTAGTCCCAGCTATGCAGGAGGCTGCAGAAGGATTGCCTGAATCCAGGAAGTAGAGACTGTGTGAGCTGTGATCGTGCCACTGCACTCCAGCTTGGGTGACAGAGTGAGACTTCAAGTCAAAAAAGAAAAAGAAAAAAAGCTTTATTGAAATATAATTTATGCACCAAAAAATTTATTCACTGAAAGTATATACAAGTGGATGGTTTTTACTGTATTTACAAGTTTTGCCACCATCACATGATCTAATTTTAGAATCTGATTTGTTCCTGAGATTTGTTTTGTTTTGTTTTTGTTTTCAGCATATTCCTGTAACCAAATGTTTTTTTTTTATTTTTTGAAACAATAAGGAAGATTTACTGACTCGTGTAACGTCAAATAATAACACCAATATCTGGGTTTTTCTCAGTCTATTTTTTTCTTCTGCCATTTTGGCCTTTTTAAAAAACAACTTTTTAATTAATTAATTAATTTATTTTTTGAGTTGGAGTCTCACTCTGTCACCCAGACTGGAGTGCAGTGGCCGCTCCCGGCCACGGCAAACTCGACCTGCTGGGCTCCGGGGATCCTTCCGCCTCAGCCTTCTGAGTAGCCGGAATTACAGGTGCGCTCTGCCACGCCCGGCTAATTTTTGATTTATTGTAGAGATGAGGTTTCGCCTGCCCAGGCGGGTCTCGAACCCGCGGGCTCAGGCAATTCACTCACCTCAGCCTCCCAAAGGCGCGGGATTACAGGCTGAGCCACCGAGCCCGGCAAAAAACAACTTCATTGAGATTAATTCACATATAATAAGTCCTCACTTAACATCGTCAATAGGTTCTTAGAAACCATGCCGTTAAGCAAAACGACATAAAATAAAATCAGTTTTTTCCTCATGCTTATAATGAAATGATATTGAACCTTGTTCAAGAAACTGCTGTAAGTCGTGGTTTCCAAGAACGTACTGACAACATCGGGGACTTTCTGTATTATACAATTCCTCATTTAAAGAGTACTGTTTGTCAGTCTGGGCAATATAGCCAGACCCTGTACCTACAAAAAATAATTAAAAGAAAATTAGCCAGGTGTGGTGGAACAGGCCTGTAATCCCAGCAATTAGGGAGGCTGAAGTGAGAGAATTGCTTGAGCCCTGGAGTTTGAGGCTACAGAGAGCCATGATTGTGCCACTGCACTCCAGCCTAGCAATGTAGTGAGATCCTGTCTTTAAAAGTAAAAAATAATAAATAAAGTGTACTATTCAGTAGGTTTTGGTATATTCACAGAGTTGTACAACCTAGATAACAGCTTCTTATAAATGTCATCAAAGCTTAAGCAATAAAATAAAAAATAATAATAAATTGTACTACCTCAAAATTTAAAAACTTTTTTTTTGAGTTGAGGTCTCCCTCTGTCACCCAGGCTGGAGTGCCATGGTACACCCAAGGCCACTCCAGCGTCGACCTGCTGGGTTCCAGTGACCCTTCCACTTCAGCCTTCCAAGTAGCCGGAACTACATGCATGCGCTACCACGCCTGGCTAATTTTTATTTTATTTTATTGTAGAGATGAGGTCTCACCAAGTTGCCCCGGCTGGTCTTGAACCCGCAGGCTCAGGCAATCCACTCGCCTTGGCCTCCCAAAGTGCTGGGATTACAGGTTTTGCCACTGAGCCCAGTCAAAATTTAAAAACTTTTGTGCTGTGAATAATCTAAGGAGGAAGGGCAGCTCACAGGACAGGAAAAAATATCTGCAAATCATGAATCTGATAAGGACTTCTATCCAGCATATCACAAGAACTTTAAAAACTCAATAATAAAAAGTGAAACACCCAATTAAAGAATGGGCAAAAAATGTCTTTTTGTTTTTTGAGTCTGAGTCCTGCTTTGTTGCCCAGGCTGGAGTGCAGTGGCACAACCATGGCTATTTCAAATTGTACACTTTAAGATGTTTTAAAAAAATAAAATAAAATGCATAAGAATCCAAAGGAAACCAATTCTATTGAAATTCATTTATCATAATATTAAATAACAAATTTGTACTATAGTAATATATGTGTTTCTGTATTAGCACATTAAATTATAAAATGAAGCAGTAATCTATTAGCTACCCACCCCCCTCTTTTTTTTTTTTTTTGAGACAGGGTTTTACTCTCTTGCCCAGGCTGGAGTGCAGTGGCAATATCTCAGCTCACCACAGCTTCAGACTCCTGGGTTCAGGCAGTCCTCCTGCCTCAGCCTCCTAAGTGTCTGGAATTACAGGAACATGCTACCATGCCCAGCTAATTTTTCTATCTTTTGTAGAGATGGAGACTTGCTTTGTTGCCCAGGCTGGTCTTTAACTCCTAGGTCTTGAACTCCTAAGCAATCCTCCTGCCTTAGCCTCCCAAAGTGCTGGGATTAGGCATGAGCCACCACATCCAGCTAACTACCATCATTTTGGAGTGTGATTAGTGTATATTATATTTTGCAATATCTGCAACAAATGCAAAAGCAATAAGAACATTTCTGTGCTTTTCTTTCTTTTCTTTTCTTTTTTTTTTTTTGAGTCAGAGTCTCGCTCTGTCACCCAGACTGGAGTGCAGTGGCACGCTCACAGCCACCACAGGCTTAACCTGCTGGACTCAGGCAATCCTCCACCTCAGCGTTCCAAGTAGCTGGAACTACAGGTGTATGCCACCACACCTGGCTCATTTTTTGGTTTATTGTAGAGATCAGGTCTTGCCAAGTTGCCCACAGTGGTCTCAAACTTGTGGGCTCAGGTAATCCTCTCTCCTCCACTTCCCAAAGTGCTGAGATTACAGGCGTGAGCCACCATGCCTGGCTGTCTGTGATTCTTCCTTCCTTTCTTTCTTTCTTTCTTTCTTTCTCTCTCTCTCTCTCTCTCTCTCTCTCTCTCTCTCTCTCTCTCTCTCTCTCTCTGTTCACCCAGGCTGGAGGGCAGTGGCATGCTCATGGCCACCGCAGCCTTGACCTGCTGGGCTCAGGCGATCCTTCTGCCTCAGCCTTCTAAGTAGCTGGAACCACAAGCACGCGCCACTACACCCAGCTAATTTTTTGATTCATTGTAGGACAAGGTCTTGCCAGTTTGCCCAAGCTGGTCTCAAGCCCTTGTGCTCAGGCAATCCTCTCACCTTGGCCTCCCAAAGTGGGATTATAGGCGTGTGCCACTGCGCCTGGCCTGTCTGTGACTGCGCCTGGCCTGTCTGTTCACTGACAGGTCATAAGTACGCAAATACTTTGTGGGTTCTTGTCTACATCAATAATTGAAGGACCATGTGCCTACAAATGGGAGGAGGTAAAAGATAGAGCAGAAGTTGGGAGAGATCCTGAAGGAAATGCTAAATTTCAATTAGAGGTGAATGAAAATAATGATGTAATTTTATTTTCCTCCCAAGTTCATGGACACCCTGAGTTCTGTCCATAGACTCCTTGGGGGCGTTCATCAATTCCAAGTTAATAGCCTCTGTAAGGCCAGACGTGGTGGTGCACACCTATAATCTAGCACTTTGGGAGGCCAATGTGGGAGGATTTCTTGAGACTGGGAGTTCAAGACCAGCTTGGGCAAAATAGCGAGACCCTGTCTTTACAAAACATTAAAACAAACCACACAAACCTCAGTAGTGAGAAAGTTAGTTTAAAATTTAGGTTTTTTGGCTCTTATTCCAATGCTCTTTCTGTCTAACTCTACCTTCTTCTCTCTTTTTTTAAGTAAAGGGGATTAGGTGGAAGAGAATGCGTTTTATTTAAACAGCTAGACCGAGTCAGTTCCAAAAAGAGAGGGGCAAGAAGGTTGCTTCTGTGGGAGTTTCTAAAGAAAAAAGGGAGTTTCTATAGTCCTCCCGTTCCTTCTCCACCCTGTACCCTCACAACCACCACTACCCTTACAACCCATATAAAGCATTACCACCAAATGACACTATAATGTTTTTCTCTCTCAGGAGAAGATATCAATTTAGAGAAATAATTGTTGTTTAGAGCTCTAGCGGAAATGTGGATTTTGAAGTTTCCTCAGAGGGAATATTTTCTAGAATTTGCCTTTGAGTGCAAAGCTGCCAGCAGAGATTGAGTCAGTTAGAGATAGGGTGGGGTAGCCCAGCTCAAACCACTCCTTTTGGATTTTGCAGAAATTTAGTCACTCTTCTATCTAGAGGGGCGCTTACCAGAGCAAGTCTCATGATAAAGATTTAAATGGACCCTAATACACGTGTGGTCACTAAAGAGAGGGAACGAAGAACAACAGAGTCTCAAGCTGTCAGTCTCCACCATATTCAAATGACAGCAAATATCAGATGTGCAATATGCGCGCACAAATAAAGCAAAAGAATATTTTGCTTATTTATTAGCTTCATTGCGGTGATGATTTCACAGTGTATGTGTCTATCAAAACAGCACGTTGTATACCTTAAATATATACAATTTTTAGTTGTCAATCATACCACAATAAAGTTGGGGAAAAAATAAATGAGAAAACTGTAGCAAAAATGTTTACTTTGTCCTTATTTTTGGCTGCTCATCACCATACTCCCAATTTAATTAATTGTCTTTTAAATTTTCATTATGACATCTGTGTGGAACAGTACAATGTGCACCAGTGTCCGGTGCCCTAATAAGCTTTCTTTACCATTCCCAGTCCAGTTTACCCATGCCCATACAAAGTGACTCTGTTCTCATGCTGCGTTTTGTGCCAAGAGAACCTGGTTCTCTTGTCACTCAGAGTCTCTTTTCCACAGCAAAATAATATTTTAAAATAAGAATAGAATGTGTGGCAGAAATCCGCGATTAATTTGAAAGCTGGAGCAAGGAAGTTTCTGAGTCCTCCTGAACTTTGCCTTCTTTCTAAATCACCTCCTCTGTGTAATATGGAGAGTAGTAGAACCTGGACTATGGCCTAGAACTGGGCATTGGTTTAGAATGAGTGGTCACTTCAGTACTGGAACTCAAAAGATTAGAGAAATATAGACGATGTATAGGATATACACAGATAAAGGATGTATACAGATCTTCAGTTTAGTTTCCACTTATCAGTGAGAATATGCAGTATTTGGTTTTCTGTTCTTACATTAGTTTACTTAGAATGATGTTCTCCAATTCCATTCAAGGTACCGCAAAATACATTATTTCATTCTTTTTTTTTTTTTTTTTGAGTTGGAGTCTCACTCTGTCACCCAGACTGGAGTGCAGTGGCTGCTCCCAGCCACTGCAACCTCTATCTGCTGGGCTCCAGCGAAGTCTCAGCCTTCCAAGTAGCTGGAACTACAGGCACATGCTACCACGCCCGGCTAATTTTTGATTTATTGTAGAGATGAGGTCTCACCAAGTTGCCCAGGCGGTTCTCGAACCCGCGGGCTCAGGCAATCCACTCACCTCGGCCTCCCAAAGCGCTGGGATTACAGGCTGAGCCACCGAGCCTGGCTTCATTCTTTTTTTTAATGAATTATTCCACAGTATGTATGTACACACACAGGCGCGCACACACATATCACATTTTCATTATCCACTGTTGATGGTCATTTAAGTTGATTCCACATCTTTACAATTGTGAATTGTGTTGCGATAAACATATGAGTGCAGAGGTTTTTTTTTTGGTGTAATGAAGAGGACAGAATATTTAGAATTGACCCTCTCTGGAGAATCCAGGTTAAATGGTCATCATAGTTGTAGATTTCAGGGTGAGTGTCCCAGATAAAGGGAGTTCCGTAAAAATGGTTAGAAACTGGGGAAGGTCCGGAACAAGATCATTAGTCAGGGTTCTGAGCCAAAGCAAGGTTGCAGAGTCGGAACTTAGCAGTCAGGGTGTAGATGTCCAGATACACACTCCAAGTAGAGATCATGGCAAGCCATCAGTCAGAAACCAATAGACAAGGGGCAACCAGATGAATCAGAGACTCTGTGTGGGGATCCAGGTAGGCAGCCGGTCCTCTGGGCCCATCCTCTAGTTACTGGAGCTCTCCAGGGATTAATGGAGGGGGCCAAAGAAGGCAAGATAGCAGACATGAGGCTTGATAAGAAAACAGCTCCTGCCTCATGTCTAAAGATTTGCTGTGATTCTGGTTGGGGGTTGGGACAGAACTCAATCCCTACATGGCTAAGTTGAACCTGCAAGTGGGAGGAGGGGAGAGATGGAGCAGAGGTCAGGGAGTCGAGGAGGTAGGGATGGTGCATCTGCTGCTTCTGATGTCAGGTGATCCTGATAGGTCACCACGTGTATAGATACTTGTGTATACAGATAATAATGACAGTAATAATAACACTAATAGCTGATTTTTCTGGCAGTGCCAAAAAAAGTATACACATTTTAAGAAATGTTAAGAGATGATTTTTGAGGCCAGGCGTGGTGGCTCACACCTGTATTCCAGCTCTTTGGGAGGCTGAGGTGAGAGGATTGCCTGAGCCCAGAGGTTCGAGATCAGCCTGGGCAAATAGGCAAGACCTCATCTCCACAGTAAATAAAAAAATTAGCTGGGCGTGAAAGTGCACTCTTGTGGTTCCAGCTACTTGGAAAGATGAAGTGGAAGGATTGCCTGAGTCCAGCAAGCCAATACTGTGGTGGCTGTGAGTATGTCACTGTACTCCAGCCTCGGGGACAGAGTGAGACTCCTACTCAAAAAAAAAAAAGAGAGAGAGAGACACTTGCCATAATCAGAAGTGTCTGGATGCTGATAATAACCACTTTGAGCACCTCTTGTAATTACAGAAGTCAAATGTGACTTGTATTCATCTTATTGAGTATTATAATTTTAATACAGATTTTTCCTTTCTTAAAGTGTGTATAAGTGGTACCCTTGGTATATGTGTTACTGTTGTTAGCACTTTGCATATATTTGTTTAATCTTTATAGCACACCTACTAAGTGATAGTATTTTCACTATGCAAAGTAGGAAATTGAAGCACAGAAAAATTACGTGATTTGCCCAAGATCATATAACTAGTGAGTGGTATAGGTGGGATTTCAATGTAGGAACTGGCTTCAGTCTCTGTCACTATGCCATAAAAGTCTTGGTGCATGTGTGTGTGTTTGTGTGGTGTAAACAAAACCCGTACACACAGTTGTGTGTGTGTGTGCATGTACACATATATTTTATATACTTATGTATGTATATACACACATATACGTATAGATGTGGTGGTGTGCTGGCGCCTGCTTGTACTGGCACACAAGAGTCAAGAGTGCACATCTCTTCCAAACTCTACATTCAGTAACATCATGGTAGCTTGACATTGGCCCTGGTGGGAATATTACAGCATGTAAATGAACACAAGCAATAAATCAGGACAGTTCTTTTTTTTTTTAGTCATTGTCTCACTGTTTTCCAGGCTGGAGTGCAGTGGCACTCTCACGGCCACCGATGTCTCAACTTGCTGGGCTCAGGCAATCCTCTCACATTGGCCTTCCAATTAACTGGAACCACAGGTACATACCATAACACCTGGCTAACTTTTTGATTTATTGTGGAGATGAGGTCTCACCAAGTTGCCCAAGCTGGTCTCAAACTTCTGAACCTCTGGGTTCAGGCAATCCTCTCGCCTCCACCTCCCAAAGTACTAGGATTGCAGGGATGAGCCACTGTGTCTAGCCTAGGATAATTTTTTGGAAAGGTTTACTTACCAGCACCCCACTAGGTATACATGTCACATAGATACACATATCATATGGATAGATATATGTAACCCCAAATATAAATAAATTAATTCACATTATAAGCCACAAATACATTTAAAATACATTGTATTTTCTTGACTGTGTAATAACTTTAGTTTGACCTACTTTCCCTCACACCCAGCCTATACTGGTTAAAAGATCAAACTAAGAGATTTCTTTATATGATACTTGTTATAAATGTTAAACAAAAATTTAGTATGGAAAAAAATGTCTTGATACGCTCTGTGGACAGCACTTTATGACAGGCCCCTATCAGTCCTAAATCTGCTATGTTGCTAAATGAAAAGTACTGATTTAAAAAAAACCCTGATGCTTGCTATTACTGTTTGTTTTTCAGTTAGACTCATGATATAGTCGGTAGTGAAAAAGATACATTACAATGTTTATTTACAGCGTTTGATGAAATGTTCCTATGAGTTGCTGTTAATTTTAAGATGAAACTTATTGCTTGGGATCTGCACAACTCTTTTGTTTAACTTAATAAAATCTTCCGGATGCGGATTCACTTCCTTTGCTCAATATTTATTATTGTTTCATCCGCAATGAAATGGGAACTATAAGCATTTTGATAAGTGGGTTGAAAGGCTTCTAAACCTCACTCTAGTCTCTCAGAGTGAGCCCCATTATGTGCAGTAATCTGATTTTGTAATTTCCTGCAATGAAAACCAAATCTAAAGAGACATTCTTGTCACCTTAAATAACATAGCAACAGTAGGCAGCTTTCTCTGTGCCGGCAGGATCTTCCTGACCAAATGAGTGTCACGGGGTGTGCTCAGGGTCGGTGCTCTGGCTGGGACCAAGAGGAACGTGACCAGATTTTGTCCTGACGCTCCAACTACAAGAGGATAGAGTCAGCAGGTAATAGTACATCGGACTGGGACTTTATCTTAGCAAAACAAAACATGTTAACTCTTCTTAGCATCAATCTTCTCTTAATGCCCGATGTTCTGTAATTAGCAAAATGTATCTTGGGTGAAATGATCATCTGAACAGATTCTGAGCACAGTCATTATTTGTAATCATGCTGAGAGGCAATGGAGACCATATGACTGCCCTCTAGGGCTATGACTGAATCGCTTCATCTCAAAGGACAGAGCTGAACACAACTAGCTTATTATTATTATTTCAAGTTTACATAAATAAAAAAGGATCGTTATGCATGAGTTAGAGGCAAGCACAGCTCAAAGCAAATATATTCATGTATTTTATAAACATTCATGTTTCATAAATAGTCAAGGAATCAAATCAAAATAAAACAGCACAACTTGATGTAAACATTATACTAAATTTTACCCCCAAACCGGTAGAAATGAGCTTTTAAAAGCCCTTTATTTTCTCATATACTGCCTTTGGAATCCTAAAAGTGTAGTGAAATGACTTCAGAAGCCCTAACATGCTACAGCAAATCTGTTTATCTTGATAGATAAAGCTATTACAAAAACATTCATGAGGCAGTTGGCTGTGTTTTTTTCTGGCTTTATTGGACATAATGAATTGATTAAGATTGGGAAGATCTCATTAGTGATGATGGGTATCCAGCTTGTGCCGTTTTAAGAAAATGAGGTAAGAGTTTTAAAAAGTTGAAAAGAGAAATCAGGCAAGCAGAAGGATTCTAGAGAATACGAGGTGACTAAGTGAAGTTTGAGGGTGAGGGACCATTCTGAGTTTTATTCTTGCTGCTGTGGGTGATGAAACTTGTTAAACTTTTTATGGGAAAAAATAACTTTATAATTGATTATTATCAATAATTATATTTTCTTATTTTTCTTCTATAAACTAGAAAATAGTATAATTCTTGATAGATATATATGTGAGAAATTACCACAAAGGTTGCACTTCAACATTTTGTAAATTTGAAGAATAATACTTTCTTTAGAACATCCATTATTTTTTGCAAAGAGTGGGAAGAAATATGGTCTTGCCTGATTCATACTAGGTTATTGATATCTAAAGTTTAGGTCTCTTGACACAGCACACAGCACAAAGTGTGTGATCTCAGCACTTAAAGGCCTGACTTCAGTGATATTACTACTGTCCCTTGCATCTAGCTGATTTCGGTATTATCATACATGCTGCAATTGACTAACCTTCAATGTTCAAAATGATGTAACTTTTCATGTATACTTATTCCCAAATTGTTTAAGACAATTCCTTTGAATGCTTCTGGTGTTTAGAATCCTATATTGAAGATCTTCTAATGTAGTTTGTTTCATATATACCATTATCAAGCTGTGGTGTGTACAGGAAGGTTAACCCAAGAACCAAGAAATTGTATGACTCTTAGAGTTCAAATTTAAAGTACCTATGTAACTGATTGGAATAGATCTATGAAAAGTCATCCTGAAGAGAGATGAATCCTAGGCCAGCAGGATCTTCTATTTGATAGACGAGATAGTGAGTAGTTGTCAAAGCATAGAAAAAAGACAGTCTCTGTCAGGCGCGGTGGCTCAAGCCTGTAATCCTAGCACTTTGGGTGGGGGATTGCCTGAAGATTTTGGGAGGGGGATTGCCTGAGGATTGCCTGAGCCCACGGGTTCGAGAACAGACTGGGCAACTTGGCCAGACCTCATCTCTACAATAAATCAAAAAATTAGCTGGGCGTGGTAGCGCACTCCTGTAGTTTCAGCTACTTAGAAGGCGGAGGCTGAAGGATTGCCAGAGCCCAACAGGTCGATGCTGGGGTGGCCGTGAGTATGCCACTGTACTCTAGCCTGGGCAATGGAGTGAGACTACAACTCAAGAAAAAAACAAAAAGTCAGTCTCCAGGACAAATGCTGGTAGTGTTTATCTAAGTAGTCTGTGGTGAGACAGAGTCACAGCTAAATTCCTGTGAATATTGCAGTGCTACTGACAAGGACCTTCTCAAAGTAAACGTGGTTTCAGGGGATTCACAGCCAATTAACTTCCAGCATTTCCAGCTCCCTTAGCATGTCATGAATATCTCTATTGTGAGATTAATACATGAGGCTATGATAACCTGGTTCCTTTAACTGTTGAACTGTTATAAGACCCTTGGCTCAGATTTCATTCTAATTAGGGTCGTGAATGTCTACTTTAAATAGGGGAGAGTGAGCTAGCCACTGTGGATGTGACCTGTTGCTGTGACATTCATTGCAAATTAATAAGATGGATTTTCTCGTTTGATATAGTTTTGGCAGAATGATTTGTTAATATGTTAATTTTATTTTATCCTGTCTATATTTCCCCACATTTCATAAGGCAGTGGGCTTTCTAACTCCTTGCCATGAGGATTTTGGCAGAATAAAAAGTAACTTCAATTTAGTGGTTTTTTCCACTTCTGGAAAAGCTAAGCTGATTGACCAGGTGATGCTGGGTGTCTTGGAGTGTTGAGAGAGAGGGTCTTAAAAGTGGTAAGGGGCTTCTCTAAGAGTTTTCCTGAGGCTGGAGAGGGTGAGATGTCAGAACGTAGAAGGGTGGCAAGACCTCAGAGAGATATGATTGCATGGAGTGATCAGGGAAGATGGATCCTAGGTACTTAAGTTTCCTGAGTCTGACAAAAGGTAGAGTCACCATTCCTGGAAGTACCCTTCAGACTACAACAGTGCTTCTGGGCAACAGAGTGAGATTCCAACTAAAAAAAGAAAGAAAGAAAGAACAGAAGACACTTGGTTTTTGTTGTTGTTGTTGTTTTTGCACATCTGAAATTGTGGCTGATTTTCACACACAATATATCAGTTTTGTGAGTTCAGTTAATATAAATCCTGCTAGCAAATCAGGTTTTTGAAACTGAAAAGTTAAGACCTAATTAATGAGGTCTATAAGTGAGATTCTATAAGGACTCTTGGAAATTTCTTTCTTTTTTTTTTTTTTTTTTTGAGTTGGAGTCTCACTCTGTTGCCCAGGCTGGAGGTGCAGTGGCACACTCATAGCCACCCTAGCATCGAACTACTGGGCTCTGGCAATCCTTCCACCTCAGCCTTCCAAGTAGCCAAAACTACAGGCACGCACTACCACGCCCAGCTAATTTTTGATTTATTGTAGAGATGATGTCTCACCAAGTTGCCCGGCCTGGTCTCGAACTCGTGGGCTCAAGGCAATCCATTCTCCTTGGCCTCTCAAAGTGCTGGGATTACAGGCTGAGCCACCGAGCCAGGTCTGGAAATTTCTACCTTCCTTCCTTCCTTCCTCCCTCCCTCCCTTACTTCCTTTCTTGTCAGAGTCTCATTCTGTCACTCAGGCTAGAGTGCAGTGGCACAATCATGGCCACCACAGCCTCAACTTGCTGGGCTCAGGCAATCCTTTCACCTCAGCCTTCCAAGTAGCTGGAACTACAGGCGCACATCACCATAGATGGCTATTTTTTTATTTTTATTTTTATTGTAGAGATGAGGTCTTGTCAAGTTGCCCAGGCTGGTCTTGAACCAGGCTGGTCTCAAACCCCTGAGCTCAGGTAACCCTCTTGCCTCTGTCTCCCAAAGTGCTGGGATTACAGGTGTGAGCCACTACACCCAGCCACTATTTGCCTTCTTGAAACAGTGAGACCTGCATAAACAATCTCCCTCCAACATAACCCTCTTTGCCTTCATCATATTTTGCAAGAAACACTATTCTTTGATGAATTTCTATGTTACCAACAATATTGCAGATGCTTAAATTATAATTTTATACAATATATAAAGATATATTATTAAGTAATGATAAACTTCACTACCCTAACTAATGAGGTTTTATTATAGCGCTTATCTAAAATTTTTCATAACCTATATTTTTAAACTTTTAAAAAAAATAATTATAGATTCACAGAAAATTGCAAACACAGTACAGGGGGTCCCCTGAAACCTTTATTCAGTTTCGCCCGGTGGTAACACCTCTTTTTTTTTTTTTTATTTGGAGTCTCGCTCTGTCACCCATGCAGTCACATGCTCACGACCACTTCAGTGTCCACCTGCTGGGCTCTGGCAATCCTTCCGCCTCAGACTTTCGAGTAGCCAGAACTACAGGTGCATGTTACCGTGCCTGGCTAATTTTTTGATTTATTGTAGAGACAAGGTCCCACCAAGTTTGCCCAGGCTGTTTTCAAACCCAGGGGCTCAGGCAATCCTCTCATCTAGGTCTTCCAAAGTGCTGGGATTATAGGCATGAGCTACCAAACCTGGCCTGGTAACATTTTATATAACTGTAGTACAATATCGAATCCAGGAACTGATATTGGTGCAATTCATTGAATTTTTTCAGTTTTCAACAGTTTTACATGTACTTGTGTATGTGTGTGTGCATGTAATTCCATCCAATTTCGCCATATATAGTAGATTCATGTGACAATAAGATATATAACTTTTATTAGCAGTAAGATCCCTCATACCACCTCTTTGTGGTCACACTGATACACCCCCCATTCATAACTAAGACCATGCTCTGTTTTCCATCTGTTTAATTTCATCATTTTAAGAATGTTGAAAAAAATTAAAAGTTAAAATTAAAATTAAAAAAAAGAATGTTAAGACAGGCTTAAAAAAAACTCAGCACAATTCTTTGGTGAACCATCCAATTTGTTGCATGTATTAATAGTTTCTTTCTTGTTGCTAAATAGTATTCCATGATGGAGATACCCACAGTTTGTTTAACCATTCACCCATTAAAGGAAATTTGGGTTGTTTCTAATTTTGTGCTATTACAAATAAAGCTGCAATGAACATTTTTGTATGAGGGGGACCCCAAAAAACTTGGAATTTGTTTATGAAAAATTGTGTATTTATTCTTACATGTTTAAACTTCAGTCACCTTCAAAGTCCTCTCCATTTGATGCAATACACCTATCAAGACACTTTTTCCACTGTTCAAAACAGTTTTGAACTCGTCAATTTTGGTGTCTTTTAGTGCTTCTGTTGTTTTCTGTTTCATCTCTTCCATATTAACAAAATGCTTACCCTTCAGGACTTTTTTCATTAAGGGAAACAAACACAAAAAAGTTGCTCAGACCAAGATGGGGTGAGTAAGGAAGGTGGGGCAGTGGGGTCACGCTGCATTTGGTCAAAAACTGAACACTCAGTGCAGTGTGGGCAAGTGAGCTTGAAAATGTCCCATCAGGAAATGGGCAAATGCATCTGAAAGAATCTCAAAAAAAAAAAAAATTAATGAAAGTCAAACACACCCTCTCACAACAACACTGGTTGGTACCCTGATGCCAGTGGGTTCCTAGAACACTTACCTAGTGGGAGAAACCTATACTATAGGGGCCCATCCTCCAAAAAATAATTCCAGTTTTTTGGGGGGTCCCCCTTTGTACATGTCTCTGTGTGGATGTAAATTTTCATTTCTCTGTATAAACGCCCAGGAATTTCATTGCTGGGTCATGTATTAAGTATATATTTAGATTTTTATAAAGTTCGAGACCCGCCGGGGCAACTTGGCCAGACCTCATCTCTACAATAAATAAAAAAATCAGCCAGGCATGGTAGCGCGTGTCTGTAATTCCAGCTACTCTGAAGGCTGAGGCGGAAGGATCGCCAGAGCCTAGCAGGTTGAGGCTGTGGTGGCCGGGAGCGGCCACTGCACTCCAGTCTGGGCGACAGTGAGACTCCAACTCAAAAAAAAAAGTTGTCAAACTTTTTTGCAGATTGGCTACACTATTTTACATGACCACCAGCAATATGTAAGTCAGCTTTCTCCTCTCCACCAATAGTTGGTATTGTCATTATTTTAGCCATTCCAATGGCTTTAATTTGCATCTTCCTAATGGCTAATTATGTTGAACATATTTTTATTTGTTTATTTGCAACCTGTCTATCCTCTTTGCAGAAATGTCTCTTCATGTCTTTTGTCTTATTCTTTTTTTTTTTTTTTTGAGACTGAGTCTCACTCTGTTACCCAGGTTAGAGTGCAGAGGCACGATCATAGCTTACTACCACCTGGAACTTCGGGGTTTTGCCCATTTTCTAATTGGATTGTTTATTGCTTTGGCATTTATTTATTTATTTATTTATTTATTTATTTATTTATTTATTTTTGAGTTGAGGACTCACTCTGTCACCCATGCTGCAGGACAGTGGCACTATCACAGCTCACCAAAGCCTCAACCTCATGGGCTCAGGCAATCCTTTTGCCTGTCTTCTGAGTAGTTGGGACCACAAGCCTGCACTTGGCAGTCTAATTTTTTGATCTTTTGTAGAATGAAGTCTCACTGTGTTGCCCAGGCTTGTCTCAACTCTTGGGCTCAAGCAACCCTCCTGTCTCAGGCTCCCCAAGTGCTGGGGTTACAGGTGTAAGCCACTGTGCCCTGCTGTGGTATTGATTTTTGAGAGTTCTTTGTGGTCCTTTGTCAGATGTTTTGCTTATGTTATTTTCTGCAGTACTTTCTGGTTCACAAATACTTTCCCCAAGTCTGTTTCTTGGCCTTTTAAAAATCCTTTTAGCAGGATCTTTTGCAGAGCAAAAGTTTTTAAGTGTGATGACGTGCAATTTTCTTAAGGATCCTGCTCTGGGTGTCATATTGAAGATTTCTATCTAGCCCTAAGTCTTGAAGATTTTCTTCTTTGTTTTTGTCTTAAAAATTGTACAGTTTGACATTTTACTTTTAAATCTGTTATCCATTTTGAGTTAATTTTTGTATAAGTTGTGAAGTTTAGGTTGAATTTCATTATTTTGCCTGTGAATATCCAATTGCTTTAGCACCATTTG
This sequence comes from Cephalopachus bancanus, assembly GCA_027257055.1. Classification (NCBI taxonomy): domain Eukaryota; kingdom Metazoa; phylum Chordata; class Mammalia; order Primates; family Tarsiidae; genus Cephalopachus; species Cephalopachus bancanus. The sequence goes on along the minus strand of JAPVLO010000289.1, from coordinate 2,759,765 downwards.
TCGAAAGATGGTCTTTCCTCCATTGATTTTTTTTCCCACCATTGTTGAAAATCAGTTGGCTGATTTTCACCTGTGTGATCTACTTCTTTATTCTGTTCTATTGATCTGTGTGTCTATCCCTTCATCAACATCACAGTGGTTTTTTGTTTGTTTGTTTTGTCTTAAGTTGGAGTCTCACTCCATCGCCCAGGCTGGAGTGCGGTGGCACACTCACAGTCACCCCAGCGTCAACCTGCTGGGCTTCGGTGATCCTTCCACCTCAGCCTTTCAAGTTGCCAGAACTACAGGCATGTGTTACCATGCCTGACTAATTTTTTGATTTATTGTAGAGACAAGGTCTCACCACGTTGCCGAGACTGATCTTGAACAGTGATTTCAGGCAGTCCTCTCTACTCGGCCTCCCAAAGTGCTGGGATTAGTAGACTTGAGCCACTGAACCCAGCCTTTTTTTTAAAACTAGAGTTTTTTCAAAGTCTCTGGATTTTTTTTTTTAGTGCTTTATATGCCAGGCATTGTTAAAAGTGCTTCACATGTATAAACTCATTTAATCTTCACAAAAGCTTGCGATGGTGATATTTAGACCTATCTTATAGATGAGAAAACTGAAGTACAGCGTGGTAGTTAAGTAACCAGCTCCAGAGATAGAGTTGGAATTCAGGCCCGTACTTTAGCCACTATGCTTTATTGCCTCTCGGAAGTAAAAAGACTTTTCATCTCCTCATAGAATTGCTTTCACTGGACTCTGCATTGGCATTTTGTCATTGACCTATGATGAGAGACATGATAAGAAACAGCTCTATGAAATGTATTATTGCATTGACTGTTGGCAAGTTGAAGAGGATGTGGTTCATTACGTCACATGTAGGAGGGCAGATGGGAAAATTGTCTCTTAGATCTCAGTACCAGGAATTGATCTATTTCTCCTAAGTGATTTGTTTTTACCTCTTGAACATTGTGAAACAATATAAATGATTACATTTCCCACTTTGTGCTGGCTGCTAAAAAGCTTAGAACCAAATTTCCAACCTATCTTTAGAAATGATGCGCACTGGACCTGTATGACTTCTGACGTCACCTTATTTTTTTTTCTACCCTACTTTTCTCTTCTCCCTTATTTCCTCTCTAACCCTTTTTTTTTTTTACTTTAGTCTTTTACAGCAATAAGAATGCAAGCATTCTTAAGGTATCATATCTAAAGGAATGAAAATAAAAGAAAAAATACATAAAGAGTGCAATACAGGGCTTTTAACATCAAGGAAACAAAATGGCAGTCCCATTATCCAATCCTCCCCACCTCTAATTTCTGCTCCACACAGACAACTATGTTAACATCTTTAGCCATTTCTTCTGATACTTGTACTGTTTTTTTCTCTTGACTTTTCTGTTTAGATATTATCTTTTGATTTCCTATCATCGAAGTTAGGATCTAATATTATTATACCACTATCTACATACAACACACACCCTTCATTTATCCCTATCTTCTCATGATATCACAATTTTGGCTAAATCCATTTTCAGTGTTTACATTATTAGGCCTATGAAAATATTGTTCACAGGTGAACTCCTTGCTGTTCACTTCATATCTGATATGACCATTTTGTTTTCCCTGAGGTTAATAATTATCTTTTAAAAAATCCACTTCCATGAAGTCATCACTAATTTCTCTCTAAGCCCTCTGACAGAATTGTAAATCTCCTGTTCTATCGGCTTTGCTTTCTCACAGGCTTCTTTTCTGGATGTCATTCTGGAACCCCTCCTTGTCCAGCTCTGGTCTGGACTGGTTCTAGGCCAGCTGACCAGCTGTCTGAAACTCCTCACCTCCCTTTTTTGTTTTTTTTTTTTGATTTGGAGTCTCACTCTGTCACCCAGACTGGAGTGCAGTGGCACGCTCCTGGCCACTGCAGCCTCAACCTGCTGGGCTCCGGCGATCCTTCTGCCTCAGGAATTACAAGTGCACACTACGACGCCTGGCTAATTTTTTGATTTATTGTAGAGATGAGGTCTCACCAAGTTGCCCAGGCAGGTCTTGAACCCGCGGGCTCAGGCAATCCACTAACCTCAGCCTCCCAAAGCATGGGATTACAGGCTGAGCCACTGAGCCCGGCTTCACCTCCCTTTTTAAAAAAATCATTTTGGGGCCGGGTGGCCGGGTGCGGTGGCTCAAGTAATCCCAGGACTTTGGGAGGCTGAGGTGCGAGGACTGCCTGAGCCTGCAGGTTCAAGACCAGCCTGGGCAATAAGGTGAGACTTTGACTCTACAATAAATCAAAAAATTAGCTGGGTGTGGTAGCATGTGTCTGTAGGTCCAACTACTTGGAAGACTGAGGCAGAAGGATCACCAGAGCCCAGCAGGTTGACGCTGGGGTGGCCACTGCACTACAACCTGGGTGACAGAGTGAAACTCCAACTCAAAAAAAAAAAATCATTTTGGGAGTTCCATCTGCATCCCTCTTTTGTTGCATCTTGCTTCTATTTGTCTAAATTTTATAGTTTTTCTCTTGGTTTACTCACTGGGTTTAGTAGAGCTCATCCTGCAATAGCTTCCTGAGAAAAAAGTTCATGAAAGGTAACTTTTTTTGAGACCTAGCCTATCTGGAAATGTTTTAAATTTAGCATCACACTTGAATGATAGTCTGAGTATAGACTTCTAGGTTGGAAATAATTTTTCCTCAGAATTCTAAAGGCATTGCTTCTTTGTCTTCTAGCTTTCCATGTTGCTGTTGATTAGTTTGAAATTAATACCTCTTATGGGATATGAAAGGTTCCCCTACCCCAGAAAGTTTTGGGATCTTCTTTTCTTTAAGTTTCATGATGATGGACCGTGAAACAGGGTCTTTTTTCATTCTCTGTGAGGAATAAACCTCAATACAATGGGCATTTCCAATCTGAAAACACTTTTCCTTTAGTTTTGAGAAACTGTCATGTATATTCTTTTTTTTTTTTTTTTTTAGGCCATCTCAGCTTCAGAATGTATGTTTTTATGTTAGTAATTCCTTCCTCTCCATTTTCTCTGCTCATTCTTTCTAGAATTCCTAATTCAGTTTTTAGATCATTTAGACGGATCTAGTTTTCTTATCTTTCCTTTTTTTCCCCTAGGACAATTTCTTAACTCTGTCTTCTAATTTTTCTACTGAATTTTAAAATGTCTGTGGATCATATTTATTTTCTAAACATTCTTTTTGGTTATCTGAATGTCCCCCCTACCATCCCAATTTTTGTTCTGCTTTGTTTTAAATGGCATCTGTTCTTGCTTTATGGAGGTAATATATTTTTTCTTACCTTTTTTTTTTTTTTTTTGAGTTGGAGTCTCTGTCGCCCAGTCTGGTGTGCAGTGGCACACTCACGGCCACCGCAGTCTTGACCTGCTGGGCTCTGGTTATCCTTTGGCCTTAGACCTCCAAGTAGTTGGAACTACATGTGCGCGCTACCATGCCTGGCTAATTTTTTTTTTTTTAATTGTAGAGATGAGGTCTCTCAGACCCTCTTCCCAGGCTGGTCTCAAACCCGTGGGCTCAGGCAATCTTCTCACTCCAACCTCCTGAAGTGCTGGGATTACAGGAGTGAGTCGCCTCGCCTGGTCTTTTCTTACCTTTCTAAGGATGCTGATGATAGCTTTTGAAGTTTTTTCCCCCATTTCCTACATTGTCATCTCCCTTTGAACTCCTGTTTGCTTGGATTTCGCATTAGTGACTTTCATAAATGCTGTCTATCCATATTTAAGAGTGAGGCAAGTGCTTCATGTGAATGGGCAGAGTTTATAGACTGTCGGGCCTCACAGTAGTGTCACAGTCCTTTCATGGGGAGAGGGACTTCCAAAGGTCATTATTAAAGACTCTCTTCTTTTAGACTGGCCAGTTTCCCCATCAGTGAAATCCTTTGGCATGGGAGTTGATAAAACTAACTGCCAGTCTTCTGGAGCTTATCAGAAGGGGAAAAGGGTTGGAGGGGGTGGAGGAGCTCATCATTCAGTCTGCAGGCTTCTATTTAATCCCCCCGTTTTCAGTTGTGTCTGGCATTACCAGCCCGGCGTGATAGACCTAGCCTTTCCAGACTTTTTCCATGGTGGTGGAATGGTAGTCATTTTACTATGCTATCTTTGGAAGACGATCAGGGGATCTAATTGGTCATTATAAAGATTTTCTAACAATCTTCTTTTCCCACCTATTCCCCACACTCCCATCTTCAGATACAACCCTCTAATTGCAGTATTTTCCAGGGTTTTGTGGTGCTATTATCTTCCTTCTTTCAGTTTTTTTCTGATTTGTCCCAGTGTGCATGAACCTGGATCTTGATTCAGGAGCAAAACAAAAGTTTAAAGCCAGTCAAATAAATGCTGCCTATAGCCAGATATTAAAAATAAGCAGGCTGGGTTCAGTGGCTCACCCTGTAATCCCAGCACTTTGGGAGGCTGAGGCAAGTGGATTGCCTGACCCAAAGGGTTCGATATCTGTCTGGGCAACTTGGTGAGACCTCATCTCTATAATAAATTAAAAATTAGCTGGGCATGGTAGTGTGTTCCTGTAGTTCCAGCTACTTGGAAGGCTGAGGCGGAAGGATCGCTGGAGCCCAGCAGGTCGACGCTGGGGTGGCCGCGAGTGTGTCATGGCACTCCAACCTGGGTGACAGAGTGAGACTCCAACTCAAAAAAAAAAAAAAAAAAAAAAATATATATATATATATATATATATAAGCAAAAACAAGAAAGATTCTGAAAGTAGAGGAATAGTTATATTAAAAGTCACATTGTCTATCGTCTCCATACATTTCTCTGTTTGAAAAGGCTGAAGAGGAGCTGTATTTCCCTCTGTTGACTCCCAGCTATACCCTGAAGGAGAGGCAGGGCTGGAAATGGCAGAATGAATTGCAAGATTAGAAACCTGGAGATTGGGGAAAGGTTGAGAAGTGTGTCCAAGCTATAGGACTAAGGTCAACAACAATGTGAGGATGGAGAAAATCCAATATCATGTGGTTTTTGATTTTAAAAATGCACAGGAGGGCCTAGTGTCTGAATAGAGCCACTGAAAGGGGGCTGGGTTGTGGTTTCCAGGATCCCTGTCCAGTTGGCCTTTGAAAAGTGGCTGGTCGATAGAAATCTACTAGTTAGGGGCATTCCACTTTGCTACACTAAATATAGTAGGCCTTTACAAAACTTGGAAACATTCCTACACAAAGAGAATGCTGTTGATAAACTCTCTATCCGGTGGTTTCTCTCGCCCATGCCAGCTCTGGCATGTCTCCCTTTTATTTTCTCTCTTCTTTCTCTAATAAACTTTGTCTTAAAACTTTAAAAAAAACCCAAAAAACAAAACTCTCCTTCCAAGGGCATGAGCTCTGGGTTGTTGTTCCAGTGGGATGTGCTGCAAGACTCAGCCAGACCAGCGATCTGCTGCCAACCCTGGCCCCTAGGGAAGTTTTGAGAGAGAATGATTGTGTCCTTAATATCACATTTAATTAACCTTAAATAAGCATAGGTATTGCCTGCCTTCACTTATGAGATGACACAGAGTTGGTGAGCAATACATTTGCTGAAGGAAGAAAAGAAGGTAGCAAAAACAAAACAAAACAAAATGGAAGGAAAGATTTTAGTTCCCATTTATAGCTTTGTCATTCAGAAACTTGAAAGTATGAGTCATTAATACAGGGATTTACTATAAAAAGGTGTTGAGATCCCAGTGGGCAGAGGAAGTTGAAGATGAAGTGGGATAAGAAAGCGACTCTCTAATCATGAGAGGATGGGGCAAAGGAAGAAACAGAAACAAGATGGTGACTGCTAGCTTGAGGAATTTAAGTTCCCTTCCTCCTGGCAACACTGGAGAGATTTCCACAATTGTCTTAGTAAATGGAACTTATTTGACTATGGGTGGAGGGAGATAAGTGACAGCCAGTGGGACTAGTGGCTTTCTGGAAAGATGGGATGGAAAACGCTCAGGGCTTGATACAACCGGACAGCTGAAGGAGAAAGGAAAATGACCATTAGAAGCAGAATTGAAAGGCTTCCTGGTTACTTCTGGTACTTCACACATGCAGCCGGGTCCCAGGAAAACAAAATCTCCACAAGAAGAAGAAATAATGTCAATGTTGTTGGTGAGGTAAATGAGCTTTCCTGACACAGTTCACCCAGGTAATATCTATATACAGTCACACACTCAAAGCTTTGCATATGTGTTAGACAGTATTTTCTTTTAAAATACAAAAGCCAAAAATGAATATAGCTGTTGCATGCTGAGTTCTGTAGAAATGGACTCTGGGCTGGATATTTGCTTGCAGGGAGTTTATTGGGAGTGCCCAAAGACTCAATATTAGGGGCGTGAAGGAAGTAGGATTAAGTAGAAAGAGCTTAACTCCAATGGGGTCATCACAAAGGTCTTTCAGCTCATACTGCAGGGAGCTCTAGAATTGTTCTGCTTTGGAGCAAAGAAGACTGGGCCTTCACACCTGGGCACACTAGTCATTAGATGTGGGCTGCCTGTGTCCTAGGGCAAGATGGCTTTTTAGCTGAAGACAGTTACCAGAAGACTTGCCTGCGAGCCCATCAGATGCCAATATTCCTAGCAGCTGAGGAAATGATTGCCTCAATCCAGCAGGGGCATCTGAGTGGCACATCATAGCATCCATTACAACCAACTCTTCGCACTGGATCTACTAATTTTGTAAAAGTTCTGGGAATAGGTTGGGCTTGGTGGCTCAGCAAGTAACCCCAGCACTTTGGGAGGCTGAGGTGAGTGGATTGCCTGAGCCTGCTGGTTCAAGACCAGCCCGGGCAACTTGGCAAACCTCGTCTCTACAATCAATCAATCAATCAATCAATCAATCAATAAGTCAGGTGTGGTAGCATGCGCCTGTAGTTCTGGCTACTTAGAAGGCTGAGATGGAAGGATCACCAAAGCCCAGCAGGTCGACGCTGGGGCAGCTGTGAGTGTGCCACTGCACTCCAGCCTGGGTGATGGGGTGAGACTCCAACTCAAAAGGAAAAAGTTCTGGGAATAGCTCCTTCAGGACGCTGGTTGACTCTTCCTGGGAAACTTAGAAGAGGAAGGTTAGTAGGACAAATGACAACCCTTGCTACTACTCCTAGTCTGCAGGTTGCAGCTGATACTCATTGTGTCCCTGCTCTATAACCATCAGCTCTGTTGTCTAGGAGGCTTACCTGGTGGGCTTCTGGTTACCATGTCCTTTTCAGGCTATGGCTGCTGCCCTTGTCTCCATTTACCATCAGAATTGAACAAAGGGGTACCAAGAGCTGCCCCAGTCAATCCCCAGGACCTCCAAACCCACAAAGCCCAGGGATGCAGGAACAAGAAGCACAAATACCACAAGAGGGTCACCGTGAGTGATGGTAACCAGAGCCTGGGGCCACTCCCACTTCTTCTCTTGGCTCCCTGAACTGTATATTACACCTATTGAGGACACAGTGAAAGAATTTCAGGGCCAGTAATGACTCCACACCCGGCCAGGACCAAGAGATTTATTAAAGCGGCTGTTACAGAGGGGATCTGTAACGGGAAAAAAGAAAGAGAGAGAAAGAGAGAGTAAGAGAGAGAGAGGAAGTGGAAGAGAGGCGGGGAGAGAGCTGCAGAGAGGGAGAGAGCAACAGAGAGAGAGAGAGAGAGAGACCGAGAGAGAGCGAGTTGCGGGAGAGGGCTATATTTATCAGCCTGAGGCCGGAAGGGGCCATGCTATGTTCCTATTGGAGGAGCTGCATGGGAGCAGGGTGGGGCCAATGCCATGTTATAGTCCTATTGGATGCATAACAAAGCTGGCTACGGATTGGAGGCTTGCAGGTTTGAAATTCGAGCGCAAGGGGAATTGTGCTCACAGAAGCCGGGACCTAGGGCCTTTGTTGTCTGGTGTGTCGCGCCATTTTGGGAGCCGCCCCTCTGGTCGCTTCCTGCACCCTTCATTAAAAAATAGAAGGTTTAAGCATGTCAAAAAATGGTATGAGCATGTCGAAAAATGGTATAAGTATGTCGAACATGGTAGGTGAAAGTTTGTGAAAAGAAGTAAAAGAAATTCTGTAAATACTCAAGGCTACAAAAAAGGTTTAATTAGCCCTCCCCCCCACTGTCTTTGTTACAGAAGAGAGAGGTTTTTTTTCTCCAACGACTATCATTTTGGCTAAATAAGTAACTTTTACAATAACTACTGTGATTTTGTGTTATAACATGCTTTTGAAAACTTTGCTACTTAAACTCTTCAAGTTCTTAATTCAATCTCTAGGGTGAGATAAGCAGCACGCTCCAAAAACCACACTCCCCACTCCCTTCTAAATTGCCTAGAGGCCAGGTAAATTAATTTCACTAACAACATTGCCAAATTGCTAACAAACTTTAAGATCTCCTTCCAGGCACAAGGATTACTATCCAACATAGGATGAGTGACAAAATAACCTGGACTTCACTCTCTAGCACATCAGTTGTTATAAAAGTATATCAGCACTTAACTTTTCTTTTAGACATGCTCTCTTCCAGGTTTTCTGTCTACCTCCACAGTCTGCTCCAGGACAGCTGGTTACTTCCATCCCCGTGCTCATTAGAAGACTGGCCAGAACAAGTTGCTGTTCTACACTTACAAGGAACCTTCATGGAACTCTCACCTGCAGAAATCTACACCTTCAGCGCCTACCTTTGAGCCCTGCTCTGGCTGGTTCTGCACCCTTCCACCACCTTACCCCCACAATGCCCCCGACCAGCAGGAAGTAGCCAGAAAGAGTAACGATGCCCTTCCCCATAAAAAACAGAAAAGGTGGGAATGAAGGGTGCAGGAAGCGACCAGAGGGGTGGCTCCCAAAATGGCACCGACACACCAGACAACAAAGGCCCTATGTCCCGGCTTCTGTGAGCACAATTCCCCATGTGCGAATTTCAAACCTTCCCGCGTGAATTTCAAATCTGCAAGCCTCCAATCCGTAGCCAGCTTTGTTATGCATCCAATAGGACTATAACATGGTGTTGGCCCCACCCTGCTCCCATGCAGCTCCTCCAATAGGAACATAGCACGGCCCCTTCCGGCATCAGGCTGATAAATACAGCCCTCTCCCCGCAACTCGCTCTCTCTCGGTCTCTCTTTCCCTCTCTCTCTGTCGCTCTCTCCCTCTCTGCAGCTCTCTCCCCACCTCTCTCCACTTTCTCTCTCTCTCTTACTCTCTCTTTCTCTCTCTCTTTTTCTTTTTTCCCGTTACAGATCCCCTCTGTAACAGCCGCTTTAATAAATCTCTTGGTCCTGTCCGGGTGTGGAGTCATTACTGGCGCAAACTTTAGGCTTAGGGTATATATTGCATCCTCGAAGATGTCACTCATCTTTACAGAGTATCACCTACAAAGTGCCACCTCAGCTGCATCTTCAGAAGGCCACTTCATTACTCGGTCAAGCTGGCAGCTTCTCAGAAGCTGTATGGTATGAAATAGGAACAGTGGAGTAATTTTGGGTTTTTTAAAATTTAATTATTTTTGAGTTGGAGTCTCACTCTGTCGCCCAGACTGGAGTGCAGTGGCCGCTCCCGGCCACCGCAGCCTCGACCTGCTGGGCTCCGGCGATCCTTCTGCCTCAGCCTTCCGAGTAGCCAGAATTACACGCATGTGCTACCATGCCCGGCTGATTTTTGTATTTATTGTAGAGATGAGGTCTCGCTGCCCAGGCGGGTCTCGAACCCGTGGGCTCAGGAAATCCACTCACCTCAGCCTCCCAAAGGTATGGGATTACAGGCTGAACCACCCAGCCCGGCTAATTTTGGTTTTAAGATATAGGCGTATGACCATAGGTATGTACATATGAATTTGCAAGCATAAAGAATAAAGAATACAGAAAGAGGCCAGGCTCGGTGGCTTAGTCTGTAATCCCAGCACTTTGGGAGGCTGAGGCCAGTGGATGGCCTGAGCACACGGGTTTGAGACCAGCTCAGGCAACTTGACAAGACTTCGTCTATACAATGAAAAAAAAAATGAGCTGGGTGTGGTAGTACGCTCCTGTAGTTCCAGCTACCTGGAAGGCTGGGGTGGAATGATTGCAGAAGACCAGCAGGTTGACGCTGGTGTGGCCGTGAGTGTGCCACTGCACACCAGCCTGGACGACAGAGTGACTCCAACTCTGAAAAAAAAGAATACAGAAGGAAAATTGTAACAGTGGTAAACCTTGGACGGTTGTATTACAGATGAATGTAATATTTTCCTCTTCATGTATCTGTATATTTTAATATATATTGCATTACAATGAACACATATCACTTTGTTGCTAAAGAAAGGAGAAACTTGCTAAATAAAATGAAGAAGATAAAACTATTAACTGTTAAATAAAATTATCGAGAAAATAAAAAGAGGAGGAAAGCTGGGGAGCATATTAGGAGTATACTGCGCTCCCAAGCCCCTTTACTAATTTTTTCCAAGTCCCTTTATGTGGCATTTTCATTCACTATGCTGACTCAGAACAGCTCCTTCAACTTCAGTTGAACTGCCCAGGAGTTTTGGTCACTGTTATTTAGCAACATTACCTGACATTGTCCAGCCCACTGCATAGACACATCTCTGCATAGCTGCTGCTAACATTTCTAAAATGTCTATTTCTCCTGCCCCAGTCTGTATCAGTTCTGTTCCTGGACTGCAACTGTCTCTGCTTTTGGCTTTTGACTCAGCTAGCTGCCATAGTGACACCAGTCACCAATTTCTTTCTGGATTCCTGGTATTAGAGTTTCCTCTTTGTGTGTTTGGGTAACTGTGCAGATCTCTTTGTAGTCCTTCCTCAATTGCCAACCTTCCTCATTCCCATATCACCCAACCACCTACTCACCCAGCCCAAGCTCCACCTGGGCTATCTTGGTCTCAGTTGCACCAGATTTGGGATGGCAGACCATCTGTTCAATATAGCCATGCCCTGGGCTTGTTTTCTTGGGTCAGAGGTGGACACCTGCCCAAAAGAGCAGTTCCTTGTGATATGTACACTCTGGCTCCAAAATAAATAAAATAATTGCTGAAGTTAATCATGCGTCAACCAGAAACCATTCTAGATATATTAAACAGAGGGTATTTAATTCAGGGAATTTATTATACAGCTGTTGGAAAGCTATATATATAAAAAAAGAAGTGGCTGGGCTTAGTGGCTCAGCCTGTAATCCCAGCACTTTGGGAGGCCAAGGCAAGTGGATTGCCTGAAACTGCAGGTTTGACACCAGCTTGGGCAACTTGGCAAGACTGCATCTCTACAATAGATAAAAAATTAGCTGGGTGCAGTAGCGCATACCTATAGTTCTGGCTACTTGGAAGGCTGAGAGTGGAAGGATCACTGGAGCCCAGCAGGTAGACACCTTAGTGGCCATGAGTGTGCCATGGCACTCCAGCCTGGGTGAGAGAATGAGACTCCAACTCAAAAAAAAAAAAAAAAAAGGAAGCTAGGAAAATCAAAGATTTATATTTCAGAAAGCTGCTACCCCTTGTAAGAGTAGGAGAATAAAAGTGAAAAAATGTTATGAACATCCACCAAAGCCACCATCACTTTAGGGGCTGAGACTGTGGGGCAGATGGAAAGTAGGGTGAGATGAGAGGCCACCCAGCTAGTGCTCAGACCTCAGAGAGGGCACCATAAAGGGCTCTTGCCATGGTTTTTAGTTTCAGAGCAGTGGGGTCTAGCTGTTTTTTGTTTCTGTCCTTGGATGAGGTGAGATAGCTTGTTATATAAATAAATAAATAAACAAACAAACAAACACCTCATTTACTTGAGCTACCTTGAAAGAGGTCTCTCTGCCTTACAAACCAAAAGTCTTCCCAAGACACTCATGGCTTCTGAGTGGTCTTTAGCCAAGACCTCTTCTTCGACATTTCCCTTCACCATGCTGACTCAGAACAGCTCATTCAATTTCAGTTGAATGTCCCCAGAGGTTTTTTTACTACTGCTTGATAACATCACAATGTTTTTCAACCCATGAAAGCCTTCTGCAACATTATCTTTTTTCCTCCCAGAACACCAACAAATATGCTTCTATTTACGTGCATTTTACAATTATTTTGTCACGTTCTAGTTTATAAAACTCTTAATGCCCCATTAATTACAACTGTATTAAATCTATGAATATGGGAAGTGTTATCATGTCACCTGTTTAGTCTTTCCAGTTATGTGCAGAGACAGCTATCTATCTAGTTTGATTACCTTTATTGTGTCATTGTGGTTTTAGAGTTTTCTCTATAGTTCTTTTTAGTTTGACATTAAAGTATTTAATAGAGATTTAGAGTCTCAGTCACAAATGGGATTGCTTTTTACATTTTTCTTTCTGTCTACTGATCATAACAAGCATTTTAAAATCTGTTTGTGTTTCCTGCTGATCACTTAAGAAAATGAGAAATTGTCCAGTGTGAGAAGAGTGCTTAGCAGAGATGGATTCGCACAGCCTGTTTACTTTCACATGTTTGTGTCTCTTGTGGACAATGTTTGAGTAGAGCCTGGCCCTGTGAGCCCTGTGGGCAGTGTACCTTTACCATTTTCCTTTATGAATAAGCCAAGATCATTGACCTGTGCTAGGATCAAACCCGTGTCCTTAAACCCCCTAAAGACATGGACAGTGCAAACCTTTACTTTCAACAGCTCATTTCAAACGATTAGAGCTGCCTGGGCTGCTTTGGGAGAAATTAGTTTCTATGACATCAAAGACTGAAGTGGCTAATTATTTGAGGATTGATTGCAGGTTTTCAAGCAATAGATTAAAGATTGGTCGAAGTATCTTAAAAATATGATGTGCCTCTAAAATGATATAGTAATATGTGTTCACTGTAGAAAAATAAAATGAAGGTAAGCTAAAAAAAAAAGTCCACAATCTTACCATTTAGAGACGATTACTGTTAAAAAAATTTCAGGCGGGGGAGGTGGGATTGGCAGTTGAGGGAAACTGCTAGGAGAGGGAGGGGCATACCTCATCAACAAGGGTACCTGCATAATCAATGTTTGTATACCTAACCCTGAATTGTACCCCACATCTTTATTTTATTTTATTTTTTTTTTGAGTTGGAGTCTCACTCTGTCGCCCAGACTGGAGTGCAGTGGGCGCTCCCGGCCACCGCAGCCTCGACCTGCTGGGCTCCGGCGATCCTTCCGCCTCAGCCTTCCGAGTAGCTGGAATTACAGGCATGCACTACCATGCCCGGCTGATTTTTTGATTTATTGTAGAGATGAGGTCTCGCTGCCCAGGCGGGTCTCGAACCCGCGGGCTCAGGCAATTCACTCACCTCAGCCTCCCAAAGGCGCGGGATTACAGGCTGAGCCACCGAGCCCGGCTACCCCACATCTTTATAATAATAAAAAAAATAATAGAATGAATAATAAATAAATAAAAAAAAGAAAAATTCAGGCCATTGCCTGACCATTGTGGCCAATGGTTTGCTAAGCAGTGGTGTGGACATGTGCTCTATGAGCTATGGGCAGGCCATGTTTCCTGGCTTTGGCCCCCTCCGATATCTTGGAGAGGTAAATCTCCTCTTCCTCTCTCTCTGTTACTTTCTAAATAAGCTATGTTTTCTTCTTATTATTATTATTTTTGAGTTGGAGTCTCACTCTGTCACCCAGATTGGAGTGCAGTGGCCGCTCCCAGCCACCGCAGCCTCAACCTGCTGGGCTCCGGCGATCCTTCCGCCTCAGCCTTCCAAGTAGCTGGAACTACAGGCATGCGCTACCATGCCCGGCTAATTTTTGATTTATTGTAGAGATGAGGGCTCGCCAAGTTGCCCAGGTGGGTCTCGAACCCACAGGCTCAGGCAATCCACTCACCTCAGCCTCCCAAAGGAAGCTATGTTTTCTAATCTAAAAAAAAAAAGATGTCGATTTCAGTGTCTTTCTTCTAAGTGAGTTTCTATGTCTAATGTGTATAACTATACAAATAAGTATGCATGCTTAATATGTTTTAGAGTTTCTAAGGTATACTTCTCACATTTTAACATTTCTGAAATTGAGATGCAGTTTTACAATTAATGACTAAATTTAATAAAGTGTTTGTCTTCTCCCCCAAATAGCTATAATTAAATGCAGTCCATTGGGAAAAAGATTTTTAACTAAACTTTTAATTTTCAGATAATTGTAAATTCACATGTAGTTGTAAGAAATAATAAAAAAAGATCTCTTTTACTCTTTATCCAGTTTCCTCCAATGGTATTATAACACCTTGCAAAATTATAATATGGTATCACAGCAGCATATTGACATTGATACAGAACATTCCCATCACCACAAGGATTCTCTCATATTGTTCTTTCATAACCATAGCCATTCTGTCTTCATCCCTCCCTCCTCCACTTAATTGGCTGCTCCTGGTAGCCACAGATATGTTCTCCATTGTCATATCAATAATATTTTATAAATGGAATGATATATTATGTAAATTTTTGACTTTTAAAATTCAGCATAATTCTTGGAGATTCATCCAGGTTTTGTATGTATTGATCATGTATTCTTTTTTATTGTTGAATAATACTCCATGGTACGGATATACCCAGTTTTTTACCTGTTCACTCACTGAATGAAGTACCTCTGGATTGTTTCCAGCTTTTGGTATTACAAATAAAGCTATGATAAACATTCATGTGTAGATTTCTGTGAGAACGTAAGTCTCCATTTCTCTGAGATAAATGTCCAGGAGTGTAATTGCTGGTCTGTATGGTAGCTACATGTTCAATTTTTTTTTTTTTTAACAAACTGCTAAACTGTTTTCCAGAGTGGCTGTACCATTTTACTTCCCAATAACAATGCATGAGTGATCTGATTTCTCTGCATCCTTGATAACATTTGGTGTGTGTGTTTTTAAAATTTATTTTTAAATTTTGGCTATTCTGACAGGTAAGTGAATTTCCTTAAAAGGTACAGTGCTCTTCAAATAATCTATTTTATATTGGGTAAGTTGTGATTGTTTGTTTTTCAAGGAGTGATCTATTTAATCTAACTTGTCAAATTCATGTGTATAGAGTTGTTTATATTCCTGTATTATCCTTTAGATATCTGCAGGGTCTATAATGCTATCCCCTATTTTACTTCTGATATTAGTAATTTGTACCCTCTCTCTTTTTTCTTTATCAGTCTTGCTAGAGGTTTATCAGTTTTATTGAACTTTTCAAAGAACTAATTATATTTCATTGATTTTTCTCTATTCTTCTGTTTCCAGCTTTGTTGATTTCTGCCTTTTGTTTATTTCCTTTCTTTGCTTTGTGTTTATTTTGCTTTTTTTTTTTTTAGGTTCTTGAATGGGAGATTAGGTTATTATTCTAAGATTTTTCCTCTTTCTAGTATGTGCTTTTAGTGCTGTAAATTTCCCTGAAAGACATATTTTATATTACACAGGGAAAGCTTTAGTGTGTCTGCTATGTTCATAGCTCCCTACCAAAGAATTCAATTCAATTCAGCAAATATTTAGGGAGTGCTTTTGTCAGACACTGTTCTAAATTCTCAGTGTATAGACAAAGATCTCTGTCTTTTTAGAGCTTACATTCTAGTAGGGGGAGACAGGCAATAAATAATAAGCATAATTTATATAGCATATTAGAAAGCCGTAAGTGCAGAAACAAGAAGTAATACAGGGTTAGCAGGAATGAATAGGTGGAAAACTGTAGTATTTTTTTTTAATGATGTTGTGGGTTACAGTTAAGGGTTAGGTATACATTACGTTTCATTCAGGCACCCTGTTGATAAGAGAGGTTTCCTTGTCCCCAGACAGATATTTGCTACTGTTAATCCCATCTCCCCCCCCATAGTTTCCCAGTACTGTCAGTCATTTTCTTATAGTATTACACTGGATGTTCAAGGTCCATTATATAAGTGAGAACATGTGATACTTGGATCTTTGTTTCTGTGAGAGGTCACTCAGTATAATAGACTCTAGTTCCATCCAGGTTGCTGTGAAATTCATGATTTTGTTCTTTTTATGACTGCGTAGTATTCCATCATGTATATGTACCACATTTTTTAATCCAGTCCTCTTTTGATGGGCAGCATGGTTGCTTCCAGGTTCTTGCTATTGTGAACAATGCTGCGATAAACATACGTGTGCAGGTTTCTTTTTGATAGAGTGATTTGAGTTCTTCAGGATATATTCCCAGTAGGGGGATTGCGGGGTCATATGGGAGGTTGATATTTAGAGCTTTTAGGAATCGCCATGCTGCTTTCCACAGAGGTTGCACTAGTTTACACTCCCACCAACAGTATAGAAGTGTTCCCTTTTCAACACACCCTCTCCAGCTGCTGTTATTTTTTGAGTTGTTGATAATTGCCATTCTAAGGGAGTTAGGTGGTATCTCAGTGTGGTTTTGATTTGCATCTCCCTGATGATTAGTGAGGTTGAACATTTCTTCATGTGTCTGTTGGCTGCTCGAATGTCTTCCTTTGTGAAGTGTCTGTTATATCTTTTGCCCATTTTATAATGGGGTTGGTTTTTTTTTTCTTTTCAGCACGTTTGAGTTCCTTGTAGATCCAGGATGTTAAGCCTCTGTCAGACCTGGTGTTGGCAAATACTTTTTCCCAGTCTGTAGGCTGTCTCCCTGCTCTCTTGATGGTTTCTTTGGCTCTGCAGAAGTTTGTCAGTTTAATAAGGTCCCACTTGTCTATCTTCTCTCTTATGACCTTTTCAGGTTTTGTTCAGGAATTGGATGCCAGTTCCGATTTCCATGAGGGTATTTCCTTCATTTTCTAAGGTTCTTATGGTTTGAGGTTTTACATGTAGGTCTCTGATCCATTTGGAGTTAACCTTTGTGCATGGAAATAGATAGGGGTCCTGTTTCAATCTTCTGCATGTGGTCAGCCAGTTTTCCAGCACCATTTACTGAATAGGTTCTCCTCTCCCCAGTGGTAGGTGGTGGAAGCTTTGTCAAAGATGAGTTGGTTAAGAAATTGAGGTTTTGCTTCTGGAATCTCAATTCTATTCCATTGATCTATATGCCTGTTCCTATACCAATACCAAGCTGTTTTGATGATTGTAGCTTTATAGTCAAGTTTGAAGTCTGGTAATGTGATACCACCTGCTTTGTTTTTTTTGCTGAGGATTGTTCTGGCTATTCTTGGACATTTGTGTTTCCATATGAATTCCTGTGTTGTTTTTTCTAGGTCTGAGAAGAATGTTGCTGGTAATTTGATGGGTATTGCATTGAATTTGTAGATTGCCTTAGGTAAGATGGACATCTTTACAATGTTGATTCTTCCGATCCATGAGCATGGGATATTTTTCCACTTGTTTGTGTCATCTTTGATTTCTTTGAGCAGTGTTTTGTAGTTTTCATTGTAAAGGTCTTTCATGTCTCTGGTTAGGAAGATGCCAAAGTATTTCATTTTTTTGGTGGCTATTGTGAATGGAATTGTGTTTTTAATTTGGGTTTCTGTTAGTTTATTATTGGTGTAGAGAAATGCGATTATCTTTTGTACATTTATTTTACATCCTTGAGACCTTGCCAAAGGCCTTTATCAGGGTAAGGAGGTTTTTGACAGAGTCTCTTGGGTTTTCATGGTACACAATTATATCATCTGCAAAGAGAGATAACTTCACTTCCTTTTTTCCTATTTGGATACCCCTGATTGCCTTCTCTTCTCTGACTGCTCGAGCCAGGACTTCCAATACTATGTTGAACAGGAGGGGTGAGAGTGGGCATCCTTGTCTTGTTCCAGTTTTCAGGGGAAATGGTTCCAATTTTTGTCCATTTAGGAGTATGCAGGCTGTGGGTTTCTCATAGATGGCCTTTACTATTTTGAGGTATGTTCCCCATATGCCTAGATGTTCAAGGGTTTTTATCAAGAAGGGGTGCTGGATTTTATCAAAAGCTTTTTCTGCATCCAATGATATAATCATGTGGTTTTTGTTTTGACATCTGTTGATGTATTTAATTACATTTATGGTTTTATGAATGTTGAACCAGCCTGCATCCCAGGAATGAAGCCCACTTGGTCATGATGGATGATTTTTGAGATGTATTGCTGAATCCAGTTTGCTAAGATCTTGTTGAGAATTTTAGCATCTATGTTCATCAAAGATATTGGCTGTAGTTCTCTTTCTTTGTTGGATCTTTACCTGGCTTGGGTATCAATGTGATGTTGGCTTCGTAAAATGATTTGGGGACAGTTCCATCTTTTTCAATCGCCTGGAATACCTTCAGTAGGATTGGTATCAGCTCCTCCTTAAATGTCTTGTAGAATTCTGCTGGAAAGCCATCTGGACCAGGGCTTTTTTTTGTAGGTAGTTTTCTTATTATGTGGTCGATTTCCTTGATTGTAATTGGTCTATTTAGGGTCTCAATTTCTTCTTGTTCCAACCTAGGTAGGTTGTGTGATGTCAGAAAGTCCTCCATTTCCTTAAGGTTTTCAAGTTTGTTTCCATACAAGTGTACGTAGTAGTCTCTAATGATCTTTTGTATTTCTTCAGGGTCAGATGTGACTTCATCTTTTGTGTTTCTGATTGTGCTTATTTGGTTTTTTTCTCGTTTTTTCTTGGTCAGTCTAGCTAGGGGAGCATCGATCTTGTTTATCCTTTCGAAGAACCAGCTTTTTGTTTCATTGATTTTTTTGTATTATCTTTTTATCTTCTATGTCCTAGATTTGGCCTGTTATTTTGGTGATCTGGATTCTTCTGCTGAAATTAGGTTTTTTGTGGTCTTGGTTTTCCAGCTTCCTTAGGTGGCTCATTAGGCTGTTAACTTGTGTTCCTTCCATTTTCTTCATGTGTGTTTGTAGGGATATAAATTCCTCTCTTACTACAGCTTTCAAGGCGTCCCAGAGATTTCGGTAAGATGTTTCTTCATTTTCATTTGTTTCCAGGTATCTTTTGATCTCTGTTTTGATTTCATCAACAACCCAGGAGTTGTTTAGCATCATGCTGTTTAGTGTCCATGTCTTTGTGGGTTTTGGGGGGACCTTGTTGGTGTCAATGTTTATTTTTATTCCACTGTGGTCCAAGTAGGTGCATGGTAGAATTTTGGTCCTTTTAAATTTGCTTATGCTTGATTTATGTCCAATTATGTCATTGATTTTAGAATATGTTCCATGCGGTGATGAGTAGAATGTGTATTCTGTGGTCTTTGGATGGAGTGTTCTGTACGTATCAATTAAGTCCATTTGGTCCAGAGTCTCATTGAGGTTCCGGATCTCCTTGCTGATTTTTTGTCCTGATGATCTATCTAGGGTTGTGAGTGGGGTATTAAAGTCCCCAGTTATGATGGTGTTAGAGTCAATATCTTTCTTTACTTTTCCTAGAAGTTGCTTTATGAAAGTCGGCACACCTATGTGGGGTGCATATATGTTTAGGATAGATATTTCTTGTTGATGGAGTGAACCTTTTATCATTATGTAGTGACCCTCTGTATCTTTTTAAATTTTTGATAGCTTAAATGGTATTTTGTCTGAAATTAGGATCACAACTCCTCCTTTCTTTTGTGTTCCATTTGCCTGAAAATTGGTTTCCCATCCTCTTACTTTGAGTCTGTGTATGTCCTTTCTAGTGAGATGGGTCTCTTGAAAGCAGTATTTTGTTGCCTGGTAGTATTTTATCCATTTTGCCATTCTATGTCTTTTCAGTGATGCGTTTAGTCCATTCACATTCAGGCTAATTATTTAAATGTGAGTGTTCGTCCCTATCATAGAGTTCTTATAGAGTTGTTGTTCTTCACTTGGTTTTTTTTTTTTTTGTCTTTCTTTTGGTTTTGGGGTTAGTTCATGTATATTTCATTCTTTTTCCTGTACTCTTGTGAAGAACGTTGTTCTTTTTTCCTTTTCTTCTGTGTTTAGTACTTTCTTAAGTGTTTCATGTAGAGATGTTTTGGTGGCAGCATAAGTTCTTAGGGATTGGATATCTGGGAAAGATTTTAATTCTCCCTCACTGATGAAGCTTAGCTTGGCCGGGTAGGTTATTCTTGGTTGAAATTGTTTATCTTTTAGGACTTTGAAGATAGGGCTCCAAGCTCTCCCAGCCTGCAGGGTTTCTGTAGATAAATCTGCTGCTATTCTGATTGGTCTTCCATGGTAGGTGATCTGGTCTTTTTCTCTTGCTGCCTTTAGGATTTTTTTCTTTTATGTCTACTTTGTTTAGGCGAATTATTATGTGTCTAAGAGTTGGTCTTCTCATTTGTTGTCTTGCAGGGGTTCTCTGAATCTCTTGTGTTTGAGTTTTTGCATCACTGATTAGATAAGGGAAGTTTTCTTGAATGATCTCATGGGAAGTTTGTTCCAGTGTGGTCTCTGTCTCTCTTTCTGCCTCAGGAAGTTCAATTACTCTTAGATTAGACCTCTTGAGGTAATTGCTCATCTCTTGAAGGTTTTGTTCTGTCTTTTTGAGCTTATTTTCTGTGTTTTTAAGAGTTTGGGTTATTTCTATATTTTGGTCCTCAAGCTCTGAGATTCTTTCTTCTGCTTGAGTAATTCTGCTTTCCATGCTTATCAGTTTGTTGTTTATTTCATTCACAGTATTCTTTATTGCTGTTATCTCAGATATCAGCTCCTTCCTAGTTTCTTCTTGTGTCTCCTCAATTCTTTTTAGTCTCTCCATTATTGTCTTGAAATCTACGTTTGTAGTTTGAGACCCTTCATTCTGGGGGCTCTTCATTGTTTGCTTTCCAAAGTCAGTTTTCTCGGTGTGTGCCCTCCCAGGGGTCTGGGAGAGACCTATACTCTTCTTTTGGTTTTTCTTCATTTGTGTAGATTTTTCTCTCTCTCCTCCTTTCCCTCCCCTTCTTTAATTCTGTTTTTGAGGGAAGGTGGGGTTGCTTTTATTTCTTTCTGCAATAGCCTATTCTTCCTTATGAGGGTCTTCTGGCTTTGTTCACTTTTCAGGTTGAAGCATAGGCTGCAATCTGTACTTTTTGCAGTTTTGAGGTTTAATTGAGAGGGAAGCTATGGTTCAGAATGCTGATTCTAGCATCCATGAACAGGTGTATGATCACACTGGAACCTATTTCCCTCTGCCTTACAATCTGTCCATTCAGCAGTATGTAGTCTTGGTCCCTAGATTAAAAATGGGGGTATAAAAGAGGAAAATAATGGAGGAGGGGGGGTCAATAGGGAGTTAGAAAGAGAGAAGAGTGAGAGGGAAAACATATACATACCAACTATCAGGTGAGAAAGAGACACAAGGCCGGGAAGAAGTGAAGAAAGTGAAGAAAGAAGGGAAGAAAGATTCCCTAAAAAGTACTGAGACAGGCCAATAAAATCAAGATACAGTGTAAGTCAGAAGGCAAACAACAAACGTGATCAAAACCAACAGTTACAATGATAAAATCATAAGTCAAAATAAATGATCAGACTAAAGTCACTTCTCTGATCTCCGATTCTGGCCTCTCCCCTTTGTTTTTTGCTGCAGTGTAGGGGTGGGGCTTTGTCTCCCGTTTCGTACCATTGCCTTAGGAACTGAGGTAAAGTTTGTTGATAGGTGGGCAGGGCAATGGAAGTCTCTGCCTGGAGAATGGCAAGGCAGTTTCTGCAGATATGTTTTTCTCCACTTGTCTGGGTCCCCCAGCTTGGGGTCTCAGGCTGAGTGCCTCAGCCAGGGTGGACCTGGAGTTCCAGAGCTCCAAATCTCCAAAGGGCAGGCGGTGAGCGGCAAGAGTGACCCTGGGCCCCCTACAGGGTACTTCAGCCAGGAATGGGACCGGTGTCTCTGAGGGGCGGTGCCCAGAGCCTCCCTGAGTGACCGGCGGCTTGGTGCTGGGTGCCGGGCTGGAGATGATGTAGCCAGGGAGGGAGCTGGGAGAGGGCTGGGACTCGAGACTCCCACGCACGCAGTGGAAAAAGCAGCAGCAGGGGGCCACAATATCTGGCCCTGGATGGGACCGAAGGTCCCTGGGCCTCACACCAGCGTGGCTGGTGGTGGGCTGGGGGATGGGGGAAGAGAGGT
This sequence comes from Cephalopachus bancanus, assembly GCA_027257055.1. Lineage (NCBI taxonomy): Eukaryota > Metazoa > Chordata > Mammalia > Primates > Tarsiidae > Cephalopachus > Cephalopachus bancanus. Next base: position 2,737,942 of record JAPVLO010000289.1, on the reverse strand, counting down.
AAGAGTCTTTTGGGGAACTCACGTTCAGAGAATCTCACAAGTTCACCTTTTGCCATCGCCATCTTGTTTGAGTGTCTCAAACTGTAGTATTTAATACCACAGTATTTACTGTCCAGCATTTACTATTACAGTCATAGAATGAAATAAGTTGACCAAGCAAGCCTCGTGGGGAAGGTGAGCTCTGAATAAGGACCTGAAGTGTGTTTCAGAGAGATAGGGCAGCGGGAGCAAAGGTCTCATGGGGGTAGCATGCATGGAATATCCAAGGACAAACATGACCAGTAGTTGGGGTAGAGTGAGCAAGGGGAAAGTGGAAAACACGGGTCAGAGGTAATGGGGGCCAGGTCTTTGATTTTTACTGAGTGAAATGGGGAGCCATTGGCATATCTGATGCAAAGGCATGACAGGACATGACTTAGGCTTTAAAAGAATCATTCTGGCTGCCATACTGGAAATAGACTATGGGTAGAAGCAGGTGACCTGATACTGGAGTAATGCAGGTGAAAGGCAGTGTGGCTTGGAGCAGAGTGGTGGCCGTGGGAGCAGTGAGAAATGATTACATTCTAAATGTATTTTGAGGTTAGAGCTAATGGGATTTCTTCATAGATTGGACATGAGACAGTAGGAAAAGAGAAGGGTCTGGATAACCAGCTTGATGTAAATCCTTAAACATTAGTGGCCACATTCAATACCATATGCACACCTCCAACCCTACAATTCTGTTCACTATTTGTTGGGCCGTGGCAGGTCCTTACCTGGGGTAGCTGATCAACAGGCTGGACACTGGCCTACAGAGTGTTCTGGCATAAAAACTCTGCCCAAATACATGGCAATTAATTATGCCAGTAAGATTTTTTTCTTTTCAGACTGGAAAGACAAGAAAAAAATATCACCAGTGAGTGCAGAAGTGGGAAGACATGGAGAGAAGGTAGTATTCAGACTTCATGAATAAGCAGAAGCCATGAATAAACAGGAGCTCTGAGCAAACAAAAGCCATGAGGCAGCTAAAATATATACAGAATAATGACAGAAGTGATAGAAAATAACCAAGACAGATTGGATTCTCAGGAGAAGAGAGAGTCAATGGCCAGGCCCAGCTCACAGGTCAACTCTGGAACCAGAAACAGTCGGTTTCTCTGTTACCAGAAGTGGAAGATGGACAAAAATGACAGGTGTGCCCCAGTCATGTGCAGTCAGGCTGAAATCAGTGCCACGGAAGCCAGAACCACATAAGAGGCAAAAATTACGAGGATGTAAGGCAGCCAGAGAAAGCAGAGGAAATCTATCTGCTGAGAGAAGCAGAAAACTGTAACAGATGCTCAGAGAAAGGCACAGATGGCAGAGGATGCAGCCATGTGAGAGTTGGGACTGCTTCTGATCTTCCTATTTCAGTCCCATCCCAGGGTGGCCTGGCTGTGCTGATCCCTGCTTTTCTGCTTGAGTTAATGTGAGTAGTTTTTGGTTTATGCTCCAAGAATAAAAATGATACTTTTGGCTGGAAAGTTCTTGGTATCTAGTTATCTCTTAGGTTTGAGCATGACAGATAAGGTACAAAGGGTAAGAATGCAAATATTTAGTATAAAGAAGGACTAACTGGAGTCTTGCCAAGCATTTTATGTGTCTTCTTGCATTTAATCTGTAGTGTGAGGGAGGTACTCAGGTTCACAGAGATTTAGAATAGTCCATCCTCATTATTCATGAATTTTCTAACTGTAAATTTGCCTACTTGCTCAAATTTATTTGTAAACCCAAATGAGTACCCATGACATTTTTATAGTCATTCATGGACATGCACAGATCCGTGAAAATTTTGAGTTGTTTTATGTGCACATTCCCCAGCCGAGGTTTAACAAGGCAAGGCCTTGCTTTCTTGTTTCATCTCTTAGTCTGTAAACAAAGCTCTTTTTGTAATCATCTAGTGCTATGTTTTTCTCATTTGTGTGCTTTTTGGTGAGTCCACTATTTAAAACATTCCCTAATTATAGTACTAGAGTGCTATCTGGTGTTCCTAAGAGCAAGAAGACTATGATGTGCCTTACAGAGAAAACACGTGTTAGATAAGCTTCATTCAGGCATGAGTCATAGTGCTGTTGGCCATGAGTTCAGTGTCAGTGAGTCAACTAAGGTGTCTTTAAACAGGAACATGCATAAAACGAGGTTATGTATTGATTACTTGATGATAATGTTGTGACCAAAGCTGGCAGGAACCTAACCTTGTATTTCCCCATGAGAAGCAGTACATTAGCAAATGCTAATTCAGTGTGCATAGATACTTTATTGAATATAACTACCACGAAAAGTGAGAATTGACTGTAACATGTCCAAGATCAAACAACCTGTGGAAGAGTGGAGTGGCCAGCTTAGAAGCCATGTCTTTCTGATTCTGGGCACCTTGTGCTCATTCCATCCCACCATGCTACCTTTCAGAAGAGAGAGCAAAACTCTTCTGCTCAGTTTCCAGTGCTTCTTCCACTGCATAATGCTGTCTTCCCTAGAGCTTGTTGCCTAGGTAGAAAATAAGCAGGTATGAAGCAACTATGAAAACTGCAAGATTGGCCAGGCACAGTGGCTCACACCTGTAATCCCAGCACTTTCGGAGGTGGAAGTGAGAGGATGGCCTGAGTCCAGGGGTTCAAGACTAGCCTGGGCAACTTGGTGAGACTTCATCTCCATAATAAATAAAAAAATTAGCCACGTGTGATGGCACACATCTGTAGTTCCAGCTACTTGGAAGGCTGAAGTGGAAGGATTGTCTGAGCCCAGCAGGTTGAGGCTGCAGTGGCCATGAGAGTGCCACTGCACTCCAGCCTGGCTGACAGAGTAAGACTCTGACTTAAAAAAAAAAAGCAAGATTGTTTACATTAGGGCTGGGAAAGTAATGTGTAGCACATTTGTCCTCACTCATCCATTATATACATGTGGCAGACATTGCTAATCTATCACAGCTCCCTTTCCTGCTGAGCTCAGATGGAGTTTCACAATCCTTCTTGACACAGGACTCCAGACAACTACTCCTAGTTGATCAGAATTAGCATCCAAGATGAAATATTTATCCTTCTTGCATGGCAATCCAAGTCCTTACAAGATCAAACATACCCTTGAAGGATCTGAGTTGTCTAGCTTAAGGAACTTTAGAGTTTAAGCAAATTTATAAGCTTGTTTCAAATCCTGGACCTTCGTGGTAGCTCTGAGTGTCTTGGCTGACTCTGCTTTGGAAAGACTTATGGAGTCCTTTGTATAAGACACTGCTCCTGCAAGATTCATTATGACGACATCTTTCTTGTTCATCTCTGAATTGCCTGTGTCTAGAACATTGACCAGGCATAGAATTGGTGGCTCACTGATGTTTGTTGAATGAATGCTGAGGCACCTAGAGCAACACTTGTATTCGCCAGGGAAAACAAGCTCTGATGTAGACTGATGACAGAATGGGATCCTTGGGGGGACACAGTAGGGTCAGCACAGCTGGGAGTAGAGTTCTTCAGAGGAGTCAGTCAAGGGATTGTAAATGAAACTGAACCGGACAAACATTGTTGGTTCTCACTGCCTCTTTTCATTCTCTCTTATATCTCATCTCTTCACCTCTGGTAAGATGGACCTGAGAAACCCAGGCAGGAATGGGGTGGAGGCACACAGGGAAAAGGAGGCATGAAGTACACTGCTTGAGCTGGAATTTAGTTGTGGCTCTAAATCAAAGGTCCCTGGGCTTCAGCTTCTAGACCTGCTGGGCACTAGTGTGCCCATTCTTATATAGCTCCAGACTCTCACCCCTCTATCTGCCTAGCCCAATTCCTCTGACGTCACCTTCTCTCTCTTCCCCTTCTCTGCCCCAACAGTCATGGCAAATGATGTTTGAGAGGAAATAGGGAAGAGGGGATGGGAAGTTAGATGAGGAAAAGATGGATACATTTGACTGGGAATCTAGGAAGGGAAGGTCACTTCATGGGCCAAGGTAGCCTGGAAGTCAGGATTGAAAGGGTGTTGTTAGATTTTGGAATCATGTTTGTTATTGCTGGAGTTGATTTTCAGTCCACATCACTGCTCCTGTGTTATGAGAAGTAGAAGAAGCTGGAGCTTCTCAGTCTGCAGCTAGTTCTGGAGAAGTAGTGGGGTACTTAAGGCAAGTGGGAGGTAATGGTAAAGTGCAAGAGGGCATGAGCTTTGGAGTAAGATTGAGTTGGGTCACTACCTGTTAGCTTTATGATTTTGGGCAGTCTCCTTAACTGCTCTGGATTTTTGTTCTTTTATCTGTAGGATGTACTTTATAGTTAAAAGAAAGGCAGTCTGTAAAGTTTTTTGTGAAGTGTGCTTGCAAAGCTCAAATAGTATCTTTTGTTATCATTTGGAATACTACCATCTTACGGTATTTATTTGCAGGTGGTGAGGGCTTTCCTTTTCTTCTCAGCTCTGAGAAAGCAAAATACATGGAATTTTCCAAAAATTTATAAGAAAAAGGCAGGCATTCACAGGGATGTGAGGTTCTATGGTCAAGAAGTAATCCTGGCTGGATTCAGTGGCTCAGTCTATAATCCCAGTACTTTGGGAGGCCGAGGCAAGCGGATTGCCTGAGCCTGTGGGTTTGAGACTAGTCCGGGAACTTGGTGAGACCTTGTCTCTACAACAAATCAAACAACCAAAATCAGCTGGGCACAGTAGCACGAGCCTGTAGTTCTGGCTATTTGGAAGGGTGAGGCGGAATGATCGCTGGAGCCCAGCAAGTCGATGCTGGGGTGACCGTGAGCGTGCCACTGTACTCTAGCCTGGGCAACAGAGTGAGACTACAACTCAAAAAAAAGGAATCCTGATAGTGTCAGAAAGCCCCTATGCTTTCCCAGCAGGGATTACAGTGGGGGCTTTGGAGATCATTTGTTTCCAAAAACATAGAGTGACTGACTAGGAAAAGCTTGAAAGTCTTTCTTTGGGAACATTTACCTTCACTGCTTGCTGCCCTTCCTCTGCAGTTCCTGGAGTGACTCTCTCCAATTTAACCAAGAAATGAACCAATTAGCAAGAGATATGGCTATTAAACTACTTTAATCCTTGACACAATTAGTTTCCCCAGCTTCTTTGATACTTAGTTTCTCACAGTTGGATGCACTGATACACCCCAATGCCCTGCACTGACCCCCGTATCATGAGCCGGTGTTTGTCTATCATCCATTGTATTCATCTTCTATCACTGCTATAACAACTTATCACAGACTTAAAGGGTGGGAGATCAGAAGGCCAAAACTGGCTGCCCTAAGCAAAAAATCAAGATGTTGGCAGGGCTGCATTCCTTTCTAGAGGCTCTGCAGGGGGCATTTTATTTATTTCTGTTTTCCACCTTCTGGATGCCACCTGTATTCCCTGGCTCATGACTCCCTTCTATCTTCAAAGCAAACAATGGTGGGTTGAGTTCTCACAGTGAATCACTCCAACCTCTGCTTCCATCATCACATTTCCTTCTGCTATGGTATGAATGTGTCTTCAAAATTCATGTTGAAATTTGATCCCCATTTTCTTTTGGAGGGCAAGTCCCTTGTAGTTCAGGCCTCCCCTGCTAGGTAAGTGTTCTAGGAACTCATCAGCATCAGTGTTCTAGCTAGAATTTTGAGAGACTGTGTTCGGCTTCAGTGAATTTTTTTTTTTGAGATTTTTTTCAACCTGTTTGTCCATTTCATGATGGGTGATTTATGAGCACACCTGCCCACACTGTGCTGAATGTTCAGCAGTTTTGATTTTTAAAAACGGTATTACCCCTATGCCCCACCCTCCTATTCACCCAATCTCACCGTGAGCAACTTTTTTTTTTTTTGTTTCCCCAGATGAAAAATGTTCTCAAAGGGAAACATGTGGAAGAGATGAAACAAAAAACGTCAGAAGCATTAAAAGGCATCAAAATTGATGAGCTCAAAAACTGTTTTGAGCAGTGGAAAAAGAATCTCGATAGATGTATTGCATTAAATGGAGAAGGTGACTTTGAAGTAATTAAAATTTAAACATGTAAGAATGAACGCACACTTTTTAAAATAAATAAATTCCAGTTTTTTTGTCCCTTCTCGTAATGTGGTGAGGGAAAAGATGTTAAACATCTGTTAAAGATGTGTTAGATGTCATCTTACTTTGAAGGAGAAAAAGAAGGAAGGGAGCTAATATTTGTTGAGAATCTGCTCTGTGCCAGGAATTTTAATGTTACTTTAACTCTCATGACAATGCAGGAAATCAATTTTCTTTCCCCTTACCAGAACAACTTTTATGTGTTTGTTTTTGTTTATTAGAGACAGGGTTTTGCTCTGTTGCTCAGGATGGATCGATCATAGTTCACTGCAACCCTGAACTCTTGGGCTCAAGCAATTCTCCCACTTAGCCTCCCGAGTAGCTGGGACTACAATCATACACCACCATGCTCAGCTAATTAATTTTTTTTTTTTTTGAGTTGGAGTCTCACACCATCTCCCAGGCTGGAGTGCAGTGGCACACTCATGGCCACCCCAGCGTCGACCTGCTGGGCTCCAGCGATCCTTCCACCCCAGTCTTCCAAGTAGCTAGAACTACAGGTGTGCACTGCCACGCCTGGCTAATTTTTGATTTATTGTAGGGACGATGTCTTGCCAAGTTGCCTGGGCTGGTCTCAAACCTGTGGATTTAAGCAATCCACTCACCTCAGCCTCCCAGAGTGCTGGGATTATAGGCTGAGTCACTGAATTTGACCCTGATCAACTCTTAAAGCAAGAGAATGGACTAGAACAAGGATCAAACTGAGATTGCGGAGCAAGCCTTAGGGTCCCATACAGGTACCTCCAGGGACTCCTCACATGGTAGTGAAGGTATCTGGCAAGAGGCAAGCTTAGTGGACTGGGCTTTAAGTCCCTCTCAACTTTAAGACCAGCTCTGCGTTAATCAGTTTTACATATTGGGATTCAATATAATATTTCAAAAAAGGTGGGTGAAAGTTCTTCTAAAACAGCCTTTTGAAGGCTATTCGACTGGAATCTGATCACCATAGCCCTGTAATTCTGTGAAGTCTATCCTAGTTATTCCCAGTTAATTATTCAAATCTTCCAGTGTCTCACTTATTCACTGGATGTGCATTAGGGACTTTGGCAGTAAGTGCTCTCTAGAATGAAAAAGATCACACAACGCATCTCAGTTGGTGAGTGAGGCAGGGATTGCTAAGATAGAGAAGAAAAAATATTCTTCAGCTACTTCTCTGCACCACAGATAAAATATGAGCCAATGACAGACAGGGGAAGTTAGACTCATGTTGGAAACATTGCTGATCTGGCCTCAGACAGCGGAAGTTGCTGCAGAAAAGGAAACCCTCAGAGTGATGATGAATGGGGTATGAGGAGGTACATAGATCTTTTGAGAACTGTCCCTTCCAGAAACTATATCTAGTTAGGATATCAGAGTGCTCTCTTCTGAGAGTCTGCCTGCCACATCACTGTTTGGGTTACAGTGAGTCAATGTTCTACTCTCAAAGCAAGCAAAGTCCAATTAAAGTATCACTTATTTAAATCTCTAAAGGAGATAACAACATTGGAAATTTTAAGCCAACACATCATAGGCTACAATGTCTGGGTGAGTCACCATCCTAGCAAAGGGTAAAATGAAAGCTGTATCTTCTCTTCATTTGGGTGACCACTCATCACATTACTCCTTGGTTCCTCAAGGAAGAAGACTAAAAATAGCCAACATTTCTTGATGGAGCACTTAAATCTTTGTATTAAATAACTTAAGAGCCTCAAACTGTCCCTCAAATCCATCTTACCCTTTTCATAGTAACAGAATTCCTAGTTTTTCTTTTTTTGGAGTCAGAGTCTCACTCTGTTGTCTTAAGTGAGACTTGGCTTGGGTGCAGTGGCATGCTCATGGCTACGACAGCCTCGAACTTCTGGGCTCAGATGATCCTTCTGTCTCAGCCTTCCAAGTAGCTGGGAGTACAGGTGTGTGCCACCACGCCCGGTTGATTTTTTGATGGATTGTAGAGACAAAGTCTTACCAAGTTTCCCAGGCTGGTCTCGAACCTCTGGGCTCAGGTAGTCCTCTCGCCTCATTCTCCCAAAGTGCTGGGATTAAAGGTATGGGCCATCATGCCCAGTAGGATTCCTAATTTTTAGTTGTGTACAATGCTGCCTGGAATTTCTCATTGCCCTTTGCAGCTAAGCATGATTAAGTTCTTGCCAATGAGATATAAGCAGAAGTGTTATATGGAAGCTTCTGGGAACAAAGACAGATCGTAATACCCCCTCTGTCTTCTCTATCTTTTCCTCCATCCTGCTTCCTGGAACACAGATGTGATGGCTGCCACTCTAGTAACCATCTTGGAACCTGAGAGCGAGGGCCACATCTGAGGAATGAAGAAACGTCAGCCTGGCCCTTGAGTACCTGATGTACCAGCTCTGGACTTTCTATCTCAGGACTTTTATGTGAGAGAAAAATAAATGACATTGTTTAAGCCACTTATATTGTGTTTCTGTTTCTCACAGCCAACATTAATCCAATGATATGCCCTATATGTTAGATACTATATTACTCTAACTTTGCAAATGAGAAAACTGTGGTATAGTCAGATTAAATAATTTGTCAAGGTTGCCCACCTAGTAAATGGAGAAGTGAGGATCTAAAACCTGATTTTTGCCAAAGTCCACGGACTTTCTTTTTCTCAGTGGTCACTTTCAGACCACAAGGGTACTGGCTTTAAACCTTCTGTGACTGCTAAGAAGCCTTTCAGCAAAGCCCGCTGACAGCGTTTGGTCATGAGAAAACAGTCTCCAACTTGCCCCTCCATCATCTACTTCACAAAGAAAAGTTGGAAAAATCATGAGTTGGCTGGGCTCAGTGGCTAAGCCTACAATCCCAGCACTTTGGGAGGCTGAGGCGAGTGAATTCCCTGAGCCCATGGGTTCAAGAACAGCCTGGGCAACTTGGCAAGACCTTGTCTCTACAATAAATCAGAAATTAACCAGACGTGGTACCACACACCTGTAGTTCAGCTACTTGGAAGGTTGGGGCAGAAGGATCTCCAGAGCCCACCAGGTCAATGCTAGGGTGGCTGTGAGTATGCCACACTCCAGCCTGGGTGAGAGTGAGACTCCAACTCAAAAAAACACATGAGCCACAGGGGTCATGGTGAGAGTTAATCGCTTATCACTTTGAGAGTTCTGGGATGTCACTGCCAAGAGAGTCTGATTTCCATGTAGACTTTCAGGTCTTTTGGGAGAAATGGCAAAAAGAACCTTAGAAACTAATGACTGGGACCCTGGAAAGGTGATTGATACCGTTGAAAGGAGAGAGGATCATGAAATAGGCCCTAATCCTAGGAGGGAAGAGGCCTGGTGCTGGAAAAAGGTGATGCTGGAGAGCAGAAGGGCATATTATCTTTCTTTTTTGTGTGTGTGTTAGAGTCTCACTCCATCGCCCAGGCTGGAGTGCAGTGGCATGCGCGGTGGCTCAAGCTTGTAATCCCAGCACTTTGGGAGGCCAAGGTGAGAGGATTGCCTGAGTTCAGGGGTTCGAGAGCAGTCTGGACAACTAGGTGAGACCTTGTCTCTACAATAAAAAAAAAAAATAGCTGGGCGTGATGGCATGTGCCTGTGGTTCCAGCTACTTGGAAGGTTGAGCTGGAAGGATCGCCTGAGCCCAGCAGGTTGAGGCTGTGGTGGCCATGAGTGTGCCACTGCACTCTGGCCTGGGTGATAGAGTAAGACTCCAACTCAAAAAAAAAAAACCCAGTATCTTTCATAAGCCAGACAGGAAAGGGCAAATATTGTATGGTTCTACTTATATGAGGGACCTAGAATTCATATCATTCACAGGCAGAAAGAACAGTGGTTGCTAGGCGACGCCGGCAGGGAGAAATGGGGAGTTGTTTAATGGGTATGGAGTTTCAGTCTGGGATGATGATGAAGTTCTAGAAACAGTTGGTGGTGATAGCTGTACAACAGTGTGAATGTACATAATGTTACTGAACTATATGCTAAAAAATAGTTAAAATAATAAATGTTATATCATGTATATTTACACACACACACACACACACACACACACACACACACACACACACACGCACAGTGTGTTTCAATGTGAAGGCCAGGATATACATTTTTTTCTCCTGCCTCTACTTCCCATTGAGGAGAAGGAGTCCCAGGTAAGCTAGTACCACGCCTACCTGTAGCTTTTGCTCATTTCTGCCTTGACCCTGTCTTCTGCTCTGTTCCTGGACTGGATTTATCTGCTTCTGACATTGGGTTTCTTCTTTCAGTTCTGAATGTTTCTTATTCCTTAAACTTAATGCAGACTTGGCTTCTAAGGCTTCATTGCTGATATATAGTCCTGGAATTTGCATTCTGTCTCTGCACTATCTTAGTTGCTTTGTGGAACTCAGCACTCCTGCTCCCCAAACCTGATCCCACCTCTTGGGCCTCACTTTTGCTTATGGTCCTGCCTGGTCTAATTTGTGTATAGTTAAGAAGGGAAAATCAAATGTGTAATAGCTCAGCCCCACACTGGTATCTCTTGTCTCTGACCCCCTAGACTCTAGAACTTAGAGCACTTATCATATACATACTCTTTGTGACACCCTTTGAGGTAATAAGGGCCAAGACCATAGCCAACAAAGGCCACTCCGGGGAAGAGAGGATAGGCCATCAGCCAGACCAGCCTCAGAGACAGGAGAGACTAGTAGAGAGGCCCATAGTGGACAACAGCTCATGTGGCCAACCAGCTCTGGTAACAGGACCCACAGGCCATTTTGTTTTGCTTTCTTTCCTAATGTAACCCTGACCGAATGAGAGCTAGCCAACATTACTTCACCACCTGATTCCACAATGTGGGGTCACAAAGATCGTCCCAGCTTTCTGGGGATTTTCAGAGGTTTACATTCACCTTCTTTGCCTCCAGGCATCTGCATTCAATTGTGCTAGCTCCACTTTGGCCTGGTCAACTCAAATGGGAAACTCAATCCTTTCTACAAGTCACCCACAACCAAAAATCCCTCACCAGAAAATTTATACCATTCATTTTTAATCTGGTGGGCTTTATCAGACTTTTACATGGTGTGTTTATGTGTGTGTGTGTGTGTGTGTGTGTATCACTATTACATGGTCTACTACCATCTTGCATAATTCCTCTCTCCCTTTCTTTTTCTATCCTGACTTTCTCCAAACCGCAGGGCCCTCAGATTTTAAAGTTCTCCTTTTTTATGCAGAGAGGATTTCCACTGTTTTACACTTTGGGATTCAGGTGGTTTTCAAAGTAATATTTCTTCTCAAGCAGTTTGTTCTTCCCCTAGCAGGAATACTATTACCAACCTTTAAGGTAATACAAGTTCCTTTACTGTCCTCCCTCCCTCCCTTCCATTCCTCTTGCTTGCTTTCTTTAAGACAGGGTCTCACCACATTGCCCAGACTGGTCTCAAACTCCCAGGCTCAAGTAATTCTCCTGCCTTAGCCTCCCAAAGTACTAGGATTACAGGTATGAGCCACCATGCTCAACGATTTTCTCTATTGTTAACATTCTTTTAGTTTTAAATTTTCTTATATCAACCAAGCCAAACATTTTCAGAATAAAAATTATCAATGGGATCCACGTCACTTGGAATAAGATAAAAAATTTAAACCCTCTCAAATAAGGTCTATATGTTATCCCTTCTCATATTTAACTCTTTCTCCAGTCTACTTAGATCATATGGCAATTCCCAAACCTGTCCTTTGGGATCTCTGAGAGATAAGTTCTGGACCAGATAGCAGAGATTTTAATTCAGTAGATGGGGGTGGGGCCACTAATTTAGGCATCTCAGTCTCTGCATCTTTTTTTTTTTTTTTTTGAGTTAGAGTCTCACTCTGTCGCCCAGACTGGAGTGCAGTGGCCGCTCCCGGCCACCGCAGCCTCAACCTGCTGGGCTCCGGCGATCCTTCCGCCTCAGCCTTCCGAGTAGCCAGAATTACAGGCATGCACTACCACGCCCGGCTGATTTTTTTGATTTATTGTAGAGATGAGGTCTCGCTGCCCAGGCGGGTCTCGAACCCGCGGGCTCAGGCAATTCACTCACCTCAGCCTCCCAAAGGCGCGGGATTACAGGCTGAGCCACCGAGCCCGGCAGTCTCTGCATCTTAACAAAATTCTTCCATAATTATTTAGGAATACTGCTCACACTGGTCTCATTTTCAAGGGCTCAGAAGCCACACAGGGCTGGTGCCTATTCTATTGGACAGTGCAGATGCAGAACATTTCTATCATTACTGAAAGTTCCAGTGGATAGTGTGAGTCTAGGCCATTTACTGTCCATAGCACTTACTGTGATGTTTAGCAAATGTAGCTTTACATTCCTTGCATCCTTCCTCCACCTTCCAGAATCTTACCATGCCATCTGAACTGTCATTCCCTAACTAGAAAACTCCCATAGAGCCTCAGCACCTGACTGTCCCCTTTGCTTGTTGGCCTTAATTTATTGTCTCAGTTCTGGATCAACCTGTGGTACTGAGGTTGTCTTTGCTCCTGATAAGTGCTTCCATGTTCTTGGAAAAGACTCAGTCACTTGGAGGCTAATGCTGTTTGGCTGTTATCACTCCCATCCTTCTTACTGCTTTACTACCAGCCTCCTGGTCATCTTATTCATGGAAGACTTTTACACCTGTCTCACAGAGTTCCTGTTTACCTCAAACATTGCCATCATCTCAGGTTATGTCAATGTCTAGCTAACACTTGGCCCCTCAGTTCCTTGACCTTCTCATCGCCAATAAAAATAAGAGCTAACACCTGCTACATGCCAGTCACTGTTCCAAGACTTCAGCATGTTAAGTATTAACTCCTTTGACTCCATGACAGCTCTGTAAGGTAGGTCACTGTTATTATCTCCATTTTACAAATGAGGAACCAGTTAAGTAATCTGCTCATAGTTGTGTTGCCATTAAGTAATGAAGGCGGGATTTAAACTCAGGCACTCTAGTGTCAAAGAGAGAACATGCTTTGATAGTATTCCAAAATTTCTTCTTGTGGCATTAGTCTTTCCTCCATCCCACCTCTGCTATCCATGTTCACTGTCATACTATGAACTCTCACATCACCTCTACCTGCATCATCTTCATGTCACTAAATCAGGCATCTCACCCTCTGACATACTTCTTGTCCCTCCAGTGGTAAGAAAAACAACAATAAAAGTAATAGTAATAGCAGCAAACGTCTATATAATCTAAGTGCTTTTCTTTTCTTTTTTTTTTTTTGAGTTGGAGTCTCACTCTGTCACCCAGACTGGAGTGCAGTGGCCGCTCCCGGCCACCGCAGCCTCGACCTGCTGGGCTCCGGAGATCCTTCCGCCTCAGCCTTCCAAGTAGCCAAATTACAGGCATGCGCTACCACACCCGGCTGATTTTTTGATTTATTGTAGAGATGAGGTCTCGCTGCCCAGGCGGGTCTCGAACCCTCGGGCTCAGGCAATTCACTCACCTCAGCCTCCCAAAGGCGCGGGATTACAGGCTGAGCCACTGAGCCCAGCATAAGTGCTTTTCACATGTTAATTTGCCTATTCCTCACAGCAATTCTATGATGAAGGTAGGTATTACTACAGCTGTTTTACAGAGAGGAAATTGAGGCATAGAGAGGTTAAGTAACATGTCCTGGGTCACACAGCTCATAGGTAGCAAGCCCAAATTTGAACCCAGGCAATCAGGATCTCTTATCTATGGTGTTAAGGGTGATAAGCCTAGAGTTGTGGGAAAAATCATCAACACTTAGGGACTTTTTCAAAATACCCATGCCTACCTTCAAGTTCCAAATGTTTGTCTGTCTGTTTGTTTGAATCTCTTAGATGACTTGGATATTAACCTCATACTGAGAACCACAAATTAGATCATTTCAACAATCCCCCAGCCTGGTGTTCTGGTTGAGGTGTTTTTTTGTTTTTGTTTTTTTTTTTGAGTCAGAGTCTCACTTCATTGCCCAGGCTGGAGTGCAGTGGCACACTCAGTCACCCCAGTGTCGACCCGCTGGGCTCTGGCAATCCTTCCACCTCAGCCTACCAAGGAGACAGAACTACAGACACACTACTACGCCTGGCTAATTTTTGATTTACTGTAGAGACGAGGTCTCGTCAAGTTGCCCAGGCTGGTCTCGAACCCACGGGCTCAGGCAATTCACTCACCTTGGCTGGGATTATAGGCTTGAGCCACTGTGCCCAGTGTTCTGGTTGAGTTTATCCTACTGCTGTCCTGCTGGCCTTGGTCAGAACTGCTTACATAAACAGGTCAGGGCTGGGCTTGAGAGTACATATGGTGACTAGCACAGTTGAATAATAATTTTTAAAAATCAGAATCAACAGCTTGGGGGCTGGGGGAAGCAGGGATGGACAGATTTCTTGATGCATACATAATGCCTAATATGTTAATACTCAATGTTCATCTGATTCAATCCAATAGTCAGGAAGAAGACCAGCTGATTAGCTGGGGATGGCTCTGGGTTTCTCATTAATATGGTAGAATAAAATAGAATGAGAGAAGGAGAGCAAAGAAGGTATTCTTGACATGGGCCCCGGGGAAAAGCAGTCTGGTTAAAACCATTCAGTTTCCTTGGCCAGGAAGCAGCAATCTATGTAAACAGGAAGTAGAGAAGGTTAGGGGAGAGGGCAGTGGTTAGTTGGTGAGAAACAAGAGCTGACACCAGATGGGTGTAAATGGTTACATGTAAGAGATTCTGATTCAGCCCAGGCTTTGTTAATTATTTTGGCTCCTTCCTGGGAAGCCTTATTTTACCAGAGTGTCTGTGCAATGTGTGTTGGGTCCTGTTCTCAAAAGGTTAAATCTTTGAGCACCTGCCTTTTGCCAGTTGCTGCTGGGGTAGTTTTACTTAATTTCATTTAATTGTCTCAACATTCTGTGAGGGTAAGATTAGGTGAACAAATCAGCTCCGAGGAATTAAGTTACCTTGCCCAAGTTCATTTACATTATATCATTATACAACACTTTGGAAATTTTCTCCTCTCTGAAAAGTGACTGTTAGGCATAACTTATTAGAAAGAAGGTACATTAGCTTTCTAGGGATGCCATAACAAATACCACAACCCTGGTGGCTTAAAACAACAGAAATTTATTCTTTTACCATTCTGAAGGACTGAAGTCTGAAACTAAGGTGTGGCAGGGCCATCCTCCTTCTGAAAGATCTGAAGAGAACACTTCCTTGTCTCACCCAGCTTTAGATGTCTCCGGACATTCTTTGACTTGCAGCCGCGTAACTCCAATCTCTGCCTCCATCTTCACGTGGCCTTTCCTCTTGTCCTTGGTTTCCTCTCTTCTGTTTCTTGTCCACCTGTATGTTCTAATGTCAAGATCCTTAACTTAGTTACAGCTGCAAAGACCCTTTTCTAAATAAGACAAAATTCACAGGGGCAGAGGATAAAAGGACATGATCATATCTTTTTGGGGGCCAACATCCAACCAACTACAATAGTATCACTATTAAGATATAAATGCAGATTTTGTTGTGTTTTAATAACAACTATGAAGTTGACAGGGAGAGTATCTTGATTAGAGTTTCCATGTCCATACCTCTATTCTTTAAAAGAATAAACTTTTCCAAAATCCTAGTCCCCTTGACCACCCTCTCCCTCAAACCTTTGGTCAATTAGAATTTCAGAGAAAGAGGGGAGTGTGATGCAAAGTCACATGTATTTTGAAAATGTCTTCCAAGTGAAAGTGATGCATCCTTCCTATCATACACACACCCATACAGAGCTGAGAATTGCTTCTCTGAGGGAATGCTATGGCCCAGGCTGATAGGTAAAAGGGATCTTCAGTGTATTGATTGTATGTGAAGGAAAGAGAGAGAAAAATTTACCAGTAGTGATTATGGAGGCTAAAAGATTGATCAGAAGAACCTCAAATCCAAAAAGCTGATCTGAAAGGAAGGGTCGATTACTACAAGGGAGTTATACTGTTGTCCATGTGATTTGTCTGAAATAGAAATGCAACCATGTCACTCCCTGCTTGAGGTCTTTCATTGGCTCCTTATGAATACTGGATAAATTTCAGATTTCTCAACACAGCACCAAGGGACTTTGGAAGCTGGTTTCTACCTGCTCTTTTAGACTCATCTCTCACTGTTCTCCCTTGGAAACTGCTCCTGCCACACCAGAAGTTTTGCTATTTCTCAAGCAAGTTATATCCTTTATTGATTTTCTAGTCTTGAACATGCTGTTCCATCTGCTTCAAATGCTTTTCTCTTTTCTCTGCCTGATAATTCTTATTACTTCTCAGGATCATTTTTCCTGCCACCCTGGCTGCAGTCCTGCATTAAAAAACCTCCTTACTCCCTTCAATGAATTGGCACCTCCCTTTTCTGTTATTCTAACTCATTCTGTTCATGAAAACTGTTGACCTTGTGTCTCACCCAACCTATCCCCAAAATTTTGAGAACTTTTAGAAGGACCACACTATGTCATACTTGCTGAAAAATGAAAGAGTCAGGTCACTGTGGCTTCAAGTCTAAAATACATACTTGGTTTGGTGACAGTGGAATCCAGGATTTCCGTCTTTGTAAAGAGCCACAGGCAGAGAAGAGCACACAGGCAGTTTTGGAAGTAAGTCCAAAAGAGGCATAAGAAGAGGGAATTGTAGGAAAAGGAGTGGTTATCCATTTTGGATGCGATTTGGAGGCGGTTATCCAAATGGGGGTGGTTTAAGACAGATTAGGAGCCCTGAGTTCATTCTCCCATCTTCAGCATGAAAACTACTGAAGTGGAATCATATTGGAGTGCCCCATCAATACCAGTGACAGCACATCAGGAGCAGTGGGGATGACAGATGAACTTCAGTTGGAAAGTATTCTACTGACACCAGGGAGCTGTGCAGTTATGGGATAAATTGAGGGAAAGAGGACAAAGGGCAGTGTGTGTGAGAGAGCCTTTAGAAACTTCCTGAATAAGATAAGCTATTGTATTTTTGGTACTTGCCATATTTGGCCAATTCTGAGGAAAGTGGACCATATTGCCCATATTTGCATTTATTCTAAGGGCATCTGATCCATAAGCTGGTAATAGCTAATGGAGTCTTGGTATGAGAGCTCTTCTTAAAATGAGGTAAGTAACATCTGTATCAGTTGGCTCAGGCAGCATGGTGTAACAGTTAGGAATCCAAGGTCTAAAACCACAGTATGTACTAATAGGGCAAGTTACTTAAAATGGGGATGATAATAACAGTTCATACTTCATAAATTTGCTTTTAAGATACAATGGTTTAATAAGAGTCAAGCCCTTAGTAAGAATGATCAATAAGTAGTATCTATTATTGCAGCTATTGAGAGGCAAATATACTAAAGAATTGCCTTCTGAATTGAAGTGAGAATAGTTATCATTTTCTAGCATATTGGGACCTGTAACAGTCAAAACTCTTTTCAGTTGCAAGTGATAGAAACCCAACTCAACCCAGCTTAAGCAAAAAGGGTTTTATTGACTTGCCTATCTGAAAAGCCCAGGACCATCTGTACTAGCTTCAGTAAAACCTGTTTCAGGGTTGCAAAGTAACATCATCAGGACTTGGCTTCCTTTACCTCTCAGTCCTGCTTTCTTCTACGCTAGTTTTATTCTCAGTCAGGTTCCTCTTATAGAAGCAAGATGGCTGTTGGCAATGCTAGAGTTGCATTTCCACACCTTAATAACTCTGATAGAAGATCCAGCAAAAAGCCTGACCCTGATTCTCATAAGCCCAAATTGGATCACATACATATTCCTTAACCAATCACCGTCTTCCTGATTGGTTAGGTCTGGATCATGTGTCTACCACTGAGTGAACAGAAGGGTTTTCCACAAAGGCAAATCAAGGTGTGGTTACCAGAAGAAAGGCAATCGAGGCAGATAGGGACAGATTCAGGTTTTATGGCGCCTGAAGCTTTATCATTTTGGGGTACTCTTTAATTAAAAAAATTACAAATTTAAAAATAGGTATCAAAGTTTTATTTAGAATGAGAAAATAAATCACAACAAATTATTGGACTCTTGGAGAATCAGGCTATTTTCTTCTTAGATCTATTTAGGCAATTTACCAGAAATACTGTACTAATATAGTATATAAATGTTTGTTAATTGTAGCCTGGTTTCCTCTCCCCACCTAGAATACTCCATACTCCTAGCATCTTTTAGCACTTACAGGGACCCATACAAGTGAAGGGTTTTGGAGCTTAAGTTTTGTTAGCTTCACAATAAATCTTCCTCTGGACACAGGGCAAGAAAAAATCCAGCAAACGTCCACTTCTTAATAGCAGCTTCTTGTTCTAAAGAATGGAGAGCTGGATGTATATCCAAATAACTCTGCTCAGGCCACCATGTCTGGGGAACCCTGGGTCTTGGCATTACAAGTGATCATCATTTTGTACTTTGTGGCACTGGCCAAACCCAGCTGGATTTTTGCTACACTGATTTTAACAGCTCTGCACTCACGTAATTCAGTGCTTTAAAAGGCCATGTTTTATTTGGCACTGATGCTTTCAACAAACGCACAGGGACCGTTGGCCCCAGGAGCCAAAAGCTGAACCTGTCCTACCACAGCTCCTGGCTGTGCCCTAATTTCTTCTTCCTTTTTCTTCTCCTCTACCTTTTCTTCCACCTCTTACTTCTCTTCTTCCTCTCTGTATTCCTCCACTTTCTCTTCTTCCTTCTCCTCTTCCTCCCTGATTGTTTTGACAGATCATTGAGTTCAGACAGTACATCACACATGAGGCCTAAATTATGAGCAAATTCCATTGACGTCAGGCCATTTGTACATCCAGTGAACTTGGCTCAATTTTTGGCATCTTTAAGCCGTGTCCATTGGAGACGCAGACGAGTGCCTTCAGGGCAACAGAGGCATTCCAGATGGTGGCGTTCAGAGAGCCTCCCCAGCAGGCTGCCTCCTATCTGCGCCAGCGCTTGAAATGCCATAGGCCACTCTGGGAACATCCCCACAGCTGCTGTTGACTTTTGGAAGGAGCGCTGCAAACATACTGTGACTTATCAGGGGAAACCTGCAGATCATTAACTCTGGGCCCATTATATGCTGCATTTCCACCCAAGTGGACTCCAGGCTGGGGGTAAAAGCAGGGTAGAAGAGAGGGCAGACAAAGTGGAACACCAGAAGTTTGGCAGCGATTGTAAATGTTTTCCCCAGCGAGGAGACACAACAGTAGGAGAAGAAAAAAAAAACATTTTAAGATAGACAAACATGAGTTCAGGTTCCTGCTATTTCATTCGTTACCTGTGTGAACTTGATAGATCGTGGTAGATATCCGCCCGGCATTCTTTCCCACCCCTCTACTTATGAAAATAGCAGCCTCTCATTTGGGACACTCCATATGGCCTCAGGGCTCATACCCTCTTACCCCAAACCCATCTCTCTTTCGGGGAGTGATAGTAGACAGCGGCACCAATTATAGTGTCACAGCTCCCTGGACGTGGCAAATAAACACATGGTTAATGCCGGCCCAACGTAGTCCTTCCCTGAAAGTTTTCAAGGTTTCTATACTGGATCAAAGCTATATTAAAATGTTAATATATCTTACATCTCCAAAATAAGGGAGAAAAGAAAACAGCTGTCATTCCAGCTAAGAAATGGAGACTTTCAAAGTCAGAAAGCCCTGCCTCCTCTCTGAATCATGGCCACAGCTACCCAGATTTATGGAGGCAGTATGGCATTATACATATGTGAATTTTCCTGGCAGCTGGAAGTTATCCCTTCAAGGATAAAAGGACCTCTTTTTTTTCCTCAGCCATGTTATTCATAGACTTTTCTAAAATATTTCACATATTTCCCTAACTTTTTAGATGGAAGATACATTTAACCTCTTCTGGATGGCTCAGGGGCTTCAAAATAAGCATCAGTTAATAGGCTGTGTGATAATATGGCTTGGGGCTTTCTTTTTTTTTTTTTTAAGACTGCCCCAGGCCGAGCATGGTGGCTCACGCCTGTAATCACAGCACTTTGGGATTTGGGGGGCAAGGAGAGACAACATAGCGAGACCTTGACTCTCTAAAAATTCACAAAGTTAGCTGGGTGTGTGGCATGTCTGTAGTCCCAGCTTTTTGGGAGGCTGAGGCTGAAGGATGACCTGAGCCCAGGAGTTTGAGGCTGTGGTGAGCCATGATCTTGCCTCCGTACTCAGCCTGGGTGACACAGTGAGACCCCAACTCAAAACAAAGCAAAACAAAAAAGACTGCCCCAGCCTGAACTTCCTAACTCCTTCCTGCTTAAGAATGAGCTTGAGGAACGCTGGCCTCATTCATAACCAAAGCCCTGATTCTATTCCTGTCTTGTATCACCCTTCCTGATGTGTTCTTGCATTCCTCTGGCTCCTGAACTTCTGTTTGTTTCCTGCTTTTAGGCCAGCAGTTTCCCTTTAGATCTCACCTGTGATACAGCTGCTCCATGACTGACCTTTGTCCTCTTCCTCATTTGCCATTCTGCCTTTGCCCTTGGGCCCTGTTCTGCTTCCAGCTGGCAACTGTAGCGAGCCAGGCTGGGGTCCCATGACAAGGGATCAGATGCTAGTGTTCCTGTCTCCTTTCACATGGTTAAATGAACTGGGGCCATTTACTGCAGGGACAAACAGCCTTACACATTACAGTAATCCTCAGAGTAAGATTTAAAATAGCTGGAGATAGAAGGGTTATAGAAGATATTCATAATACTGCAGAGGGCATAGTGTAATGATACTGGGCAGAAATCAGTGTTCTGGGAAGTATTAATTATCCATTTTATTGATTAACTGGGTTACAGATACTTCTTTGGAATTGTCACACTTCCGAGCCTGACAGCTAGGGTCGATTGATGGTCCCTGTCCTACCCAGGCTAGCTTTCTCTTGTTCCTTTCCTGCTGACCCAGGAGACCAAGCCTGTTGAGGTTTTCTGTTTTAATAGGCCTCTCTCTTTATTTCCATAAAAATGGTGTAAAGATAGTAAAACATGAAAATGTATCTATTTATATGTTGAAGTGGATCTTACACTTCTCAAGGGCTAAAGGGAGTTAACATGTTAAATGTATCATTCTGAATGAACGTATGGATGACCTTGTTTAAAATTATAAGAAACATTGCAAAGGATGAATCGTTGCCAAGTTAAAAGCTTACATTAACTGTAAACTTTTCAGTTCCATTTAAAAAACTTTGGAGAGCCTTAGCCAAACCTATGTTCTCAGTAATCCTCACCACACTGCTGCTTCTCTTGTCTCTTTTACATAGAACCAATCCACCCAATCCTGACACAGAAAGCACATAAAAGCCCAGCCTGAGGTCCTCATTTCTGATATGTAGGCAGAAATTTCCCCCTCCCAACTCATCCTCCTGCTTATCCCATACCCTGTTCTTGCACCCTGGCTCTGTGATCCCATGGCATACTTCAGTGTAGTGGTCCCCAGCCCTGGCTGCACATGGGAATTCATCCAGAGAGCTCTTTAAAAATTCTAGAGAACTGAGCTCAGTCTCGCTTGCCCACTGCAAGACCTCATTGAAGTGGTTAAAAAAAAAATGGCCGGGCTCGGTGGCTCAGCCTGTAACCCCAGCCACTTTGGGAGACCCAGGCGAGTGGATTACCTGAGCCCATGAATTTAAGACCAGCCAGGGCAACTTGGCGAGACCTCGTCTCTACAATAAATAAAACATTAGCCGGGCATAGTGGCGCACACCTGTAATTCTGGCTACTTGGAAAACTGAGGTGGAAGGATTGCCGGAGCCCAGCAGATCAATGCTGGGGTGACCGTGAGTGTACCACTGTACTCCAACCTGGGTGATGGAGTGAGACTCCAACTCAAAAAAAAAAAAAACAAAAAAAATTCTGATGTCCAGACTCAGACAACCAGTTAAATTAGAATCTCATGGGCTGGGGCTCAACCATGGAATTTCATTTCCCAATATTTTATTGAGAAAAAAAATTTTTTTTTAAAGTTTTGACTTCTTTTAAAAATTTTTTTAATTTTAAAAACGTGGGGTACAATTCAGGGTTAGGTATACAAATGTTCATTATACAGGTATCCTTGTAGATCAGGTGTGTCCCCTCCTCCCCTGGTAGTTTCTCACTACTGCCAATCCCTTTCTTATAGTGTTATGATAATTGTTCAAGGCCCGCTTAAGAGTGAGAACATGTGGTACTCAGTTCTTTCTTTCTGTGAGAAAATTTTCAAACAGACAAGAAAATTGAAAAAATTTACAGGGCATCTATGTACCTACCACCTAGATTCCATCATTAACGTTTTATTACACATATCTAGCCATATAGTAGCATTTTATTACCACATATCAACTTATTAACATCCCTCTAAGTATCCAGTAATCCATCTTATTTCTTGATACATGTAAAAATAAATTGATTACCAGGGGTGGAGAGAGGTGGAATGGGGAGTTATTGCTTTGTTGTTAAAGAGTTTCAGTTTTGTTATAAAAAACTTTCCAAAATAGTGGGATGGTTGTACAACATCGTGAATGTAATGCCACTGAATTGCACACTGAAAATGATTATAATGGCAAATAAAGGCAAATCCATATATATATATTTTTTAACCCGCAACACATTTTTTGAAAAAGTAAATGCAGATAATGATGTATTTATTACCCCCTTGAACCTGACAGTACGTATATGGGTGTATTTTGTCATTATTTTTATATTGTAATGTAAATTACAGATATTCCATTTTAACTCCTGAATAAAAAAACTTTTTATTTTTATATTTTGAGTTGGTGTCTCATTCTGTCGTCCAGGCTGGAGTGCAGTGGCATGCTTACGGCCACCCCAGTGTCCACCTGCTGGGCTCCGGTGATCCTTCTACCTCAGCCTCCCAAGTAGCCAGAACTATAAGCGTGCACTACCATGCCCGGCTAATTTTTTATTTATGGTAGAGACGAGGTCTCGCCAAGTTGCCCAGGCTGGTCTCGAACCCCCAGTTTCAGGCAATCCTCTTGCCTCAGCCTCCCAAATTGTTGTGATTATAGGCTGAGCCACCGAGCCTGGCCTAAAAAGACTTTTTCAAAGAATGAATAGTATTCTTTGCCCACAGGAAAAGAAGGGGTTCTTTCTGGCAAGAACACTTACCTACTTTTATTTACTTACAGAAATTCTACCTTTCTTTGGGAATTGGTATAACTTCCCCTCTCTAAAGAGTCTCTCTCTTGCTACTGTGACCATCATTAGTCTCCTTTTCTTTTGAATTTACTTAATATCTTTGCCATTCATCCTAGTCCCAAGTTAAATATCATTTCATTTCATAGGCCTTTTCATTTCAGGTAGAGAGGTAGCATGCTGGCACTAGTCTCAAATCATTCTCACCATGCCCCTGCTTCACTTAGTTATTGCTTCTCATGGGCTCTCTTGTTCTTTGGCTCTTGGTAGATTAAAGTAATGAGAAACACTGTGAAAAGATTGGAAACAGGGGGAGGAGAAGCTAGGGTATTTCTCACTCTCTTCCCTGCTTCCTGTGGAGTCTGGTAGTGTCCCACTAGACAGCCCCTCCCTTCCTTGTCCCAGTTCTACTTGGGCAATTCCCCGGTGGTTTTTGATCCCTCTGCCTGACAGTTCAGGCTTCTGGGTGCAAATGATACCCTCTTTTCCCAGTGTCACCCATGCAACAAGGGGAATGACTTCTCGATTTTGCTGATTTGTGGATTGCCTCATCATTCCCTGTTTGGCTTCTTCGCTGTTCCATTCATCTGTGTAACTAATCCTCTGTTAAAAAAATTTTCCCTTCATCGGAAAGACCTGTTTCTTTTCCTGGCTAGATCCCAATGATACCCTGTATAGTGAAAAGAACACAGGATTAGAAGCTGGAGGGACCTAGTTTGAATCCTGTTGCCTTTTCTGTGAACTTGGGCATGTTATATAACCTCGTTTCATAAGCTGGGGTTATAACACCTACCTCACTGGGCTGTTATAGTATTAAATGGCATACGATATGAACAATGTCTGTACCATAGTAAGGACTCAATAAATAGAAGCTACTATTATTGATTCGGAAACTCCTTGACAACAGGACCTTTTTTTTTTTTTTTTGATTCGGAGTCTCACTCCGTCGCCCAGTCTGGAGTGCAGTGGCGTGCTCACGGCCACCCCAGGGTCGACCTGCTGGGCTCCAGTGATCCTACCACCTCAGCCTTCCAAGTAGCAGGAACTATAGGTGTGTACTATCACACCTGACTAATTTTTGGTTTATTGTAGAGACGAGGTCTCGCCAAGTTGCCGGGGCTGGTCTTGAACCCACAGGGCTCAGGCAATCCACTCGTCTTGGCCTCCCAAAGTGCTGGGATTATAGACTGAGCCATCGAGCCCAGTCAACAGGGTCCTTTTATTCTCCTTGTGACCCAGTGCTTTACTTAAAGCTGTTTATCATATTACTGTCTCTTCAATTTCATTTTATCAGCAACTTGTTGAGCTTGTTGTTGAGACTTGCCATGTGCTAGCAATTGTGTTGGGTATGACTTGTACTAAACATGACAAAGATACAGCCCTTGCCTTCAGTGTGCTTAAAATCTAATGGAAGTGAGAGATGTGACAGACAGCAATCTGACACACTAGACTGAGGCACAAGTGACACTGATGGGCACATGGTTGAATGAATGAGTGACTCTGCCTTGGAATATCAGTTACAACTTCAAAGAGGTTTGGGCATTCTTCTGGCTTTGAATGAAAAGAAAACTTCAAACAAGCAAAGATGGAGGGAATGGCATGAACTGAATGGTGGCATTATAATCACGCATGCACATTCAGAGCACAATTTCAGCACCGCTAATAGGAGTAGGTGAAGGAAGGCATAGACAGAGGCCTTGAAATCCTTGTCAGCTGCTGGGCATGAACTTAATCCTACAAGTAAAAATAAATCATTACAAATTTTTGAGGAGGGGAGTGATTTGATCCAATTTTATCTTAAGAGATTAAAAAATGAGTTTGGAGATTCATTATAAAGTTCCTGCTATAGTCCTACTGTGACATAATTCACACTTGAGAATTGATCGATACAGAGAGTGAACAAGAAGATTACCATATGATTCAGCAATACCACTTCTGGGAATATATCCAGAGGAATATGAATCCCTCTACCAAAAACACACCTGCACATGTATGTTCATTGCAGCACTATTCACAATAGCCAAAACATGTAACCAACCCAGATGCCCATTGAAAGTGGACTGGATAAAGAAAATGTGGTACATATACATGATAAAATATTATGAGCCATAAAGAACAAAATCATGTCCTTTGCAGCAACATGGATACAACTGGAGACCATCATTCTAAATGAACTATCATAGAAATAACTGAATACCATATGTTCTCACTCATAAGCAGGCCCTAAACTCTGGGCATATGGGCATAAAGGTAGGAGCAACTGACATTGGTCATTGCTAATGGGGAGAGGTAGGGAGGGGAGATTAGGGGCATAGTCTCTTATTGGGGACCAGGTCCACTACCAAGGGGAGAGAGGGCTTGCTAGAAGGCCAAACATTACCTGCATGCAACTTACTTAAGTGGCAAATTCTCACATGTACCCCCACAACTCTAAAATAAACAAATACATATAAAATAAAATTAAATTAGCTCTAAGATAGCATTTCTCAATCGGGTCAGCTAAATAGTGCCTCATGAATTATAGCAATAGCAATTGTAGCTAATTATTTTTTAATGTACTTAGAAAAAAATATATATATACATTCCTTTCACTAGCCTATAATTATAACATAAGGCTGTACACGATCTGACCCAGATGACTTCTTGGACCTCATCTCTATTCTTCCCCTCGCTTGGCCGGGCATGGTGACTCAAGCCTGTAATTTCAGTACTTTGGAAGGCTGAGGTGAGAGGATTGCCTGAGCCCACAGGTCTGAGATCAGCCTGGGCAACTTGGCAGGACCTTATCTCTACAAAAATTCAAAAAATTAACTGGATGTGATAGCACGCACCTGTAGTTCCAGCTCCTTGGAAGGCTGAGGTGGAAGGATCACCGGAGCCCATCAGGTTGATGCTGGGGTGACCGTGAGCGTGCCACTGCACTCCAGCCTGGATGATGGAGATTCCAACTCAAAAAATAAAAAATATATATATTCTTCCCCTCACTTAACATGCCCCAGGCCTATCAGCCACTTTCCTGCTGCTTAAATAGGCTGCCTTGGTTCTGATTCAGGGCCTTTGCGGTTGCTATTCTGTCTGTCCAGAGGAACTTTACTCCAGACCTTTGCTTATTCTTACATAATCTGGCACCTCATTTCTTACTGCCCTCCCTTGTGCTTACTCCTCTTTAGTCATTCACCCTCGTTGCGTTTCAAGAGTATCAAGCATGCTCTTGGTCCAGGGTCTTTGCACTTGCTGTGCCTTTCTGCCTAGAATTCTCTTCCTCTAGATTTCTGCATGGTTCACTTCCTCACCTCTATCAGGTCTTTGTTTATGTGTCACTGTTTCAGTAAGGGATCCCTGTAACCCTGTTTAAAAATTCGAAGTTAGGTTGGACTTGGTGGCTCAGCCTGTCATCCCAGCACTTTGGGAGACCAAGGCGAGTAGACTGCCTGAGCCCACGGGTATGAGACCAGCCCGGGCAAGACCTCACCTCTACAGTAAAAATCCAAAAAATTAGCTGGGCATGGTAGCGCATGCCTGTAGTTCCAGCTACTTGGAAGGTTGAGGTGAAAGGATCGCCAGAGCATAGCACATCGACGCTAGGGTGGCTGTGAGCATGTCACTGCACTCCAGCCTGGGTGACGGAGTGAGACTCTGGTTCAAAAAAAAAATTGAAACTAAAATGAAATCTTCTCACCTTTTTTTTTCTGCCTTTTTTGTCCTCATAACACTTAACCACTTGGTATATGGTAAGTTTCTCTTTTTGTTTTTCCATATTGGAATGTAAGGTTCAGCAGAGCAGGTATTGGTATCTAATTTTGTTTATTGCTCTAACCCTAATACCTAAAACAATTTGTGGCCACTTACTATGGTAAGTGCTCAGTAAACATTTGCTGAATGAATGACAGAATGAATAGATAAATGACTCCAGTGGCCTCATATCTCAGGTCTCAGATAAAATGCCTTCCTCACAAATGCCTTTCCTGACCCTCCCACCTAAAATTACTGTTCTCATCTTAGTTATGCTGTATAGCAACATTATGTTTTATTTTTCTCATAGTAACCATCATTATCTGAAAGTATTCTATTTATTTACTTGTTTATTATCTGTCTTTTCCTTCCTCCATCAGAATGTAGGCTCTGTGAGACCTGAGATCTTGACAGATAGTAAGTATTGAATAAACATTTGTTAAATGAGTGAATGTACAAAGCACTGTGCTGAAAGCTTCACACAGGTGATCTCACCCACCACTCATAGAAATCCCAATTAAGTAGTACCATTAGACTCTTCTTTTCTCAAATGAGAAAGCAGAGGTTTAAAAAACTTATACATGTAAAAAAAAAAAAAGTGGTAGAACCCAGATTTGAACACAGGTAGTTTGGTTTTAGAACTCATTCTGAATTAGTTTTTTTTAACTGCATGACTTCTCAGAGTCTTCTGAATCTACAGTCTACAAGAGAAGGAAAGCATGTGCAACATTACTTAAACTTACTTGATGACAGGATCCTCTTTTTTTGTGGGATGTTCCTAGTTTTATGGTTATATTCTTGGAAATGCTTTCATACAGCTTCTACCCTTTTTGACTGGGAAGTTGTTAGAGCTTTATTTACAGGTCAGTAACATAACTCCATTGTAATCCCATGTGACCTAATATGCCTAGGAGATGTGGTGGGATGAAGGCATAAAGGTATGCTCAATGGGAAGGCAAAGACATCCCAGGGTTACTGTCAAAAAAAAGTAATAAAGGAGGAAAAGTATCTAGGTGAGAGAAAGAAAGAGGGAACAACACCAACAACAATAATAACAACAGTTAGTCCCAGTAAGAGAAAGGCACAAAGATCACTTTCCTTTCAGCTAAATCTGTGACTATTGTGTATGTGGTCCCGAGTAAGGCAGCAGGAAGTTAATTTTGGCCTCTAACTCAGAGGAGTCTGCAGATCCCCAGTGGGTGAGTAGACACTCGTGTTGTTTACTCAATGTTCATTCTCTTTCTTCCTCTTTTCTAATAGAACCCCATATCTCCCCTTGTTATTCACCCTCCTTCCCTCAGCCTTGTACTTCCCTAAGCCAGTCACTCTCTTCACTGGCAAATGGTGTAGAAAGGAGCAGTTCAGCCAGGCTCGGTGGCTCAGCCTGTAATCCCACGCTTTGGGAGGCTGAAGTGAGTGGATTGCCTGAGCTCACGGGTTCGAGACCCGCCTGGGCAACTTGGCGACACCTCATCTCTACAATAAATCAAAAATTAGCTGGATGTGGTAGCGTGTGCCTGTAATTCCGACTACTTGGAAGGCTGAGGCGGAAGGATCACCGGAGCCCAGCAGGTCGAGGCTGCGGTGACTGGGAGTGGCCACTGCACTGCAGTCTGGGCGACAGAGTGAGACTCCAACTCAAAAAAAAAAGAAAAAGAAAAAAAAAGAAAGGAGTAGCTCGCCTTACGCAGTCCTTGTCAATGAGACATAAAGGCAAGTCTGCCTGGGGACTTTTGGGAAAGGTTTTGCTGTTCATGAAAAAGAGACAGATAGGAAGAGATTTTGGACAAAGCTGATATTATTAACGAGAATGGAAGAGCAGAAAAATGGAAAGAAGCTGGGTTCACAGTGACATTGCTTTAGCCAACCTACATCCCCATTTCAATTTCTTATTATGTAAATAATGAACATTTTTCTTTTTTGGGTTTAAGTCTTACTCTGTCACCCAGGCTGGAGTGCAGTGGCACACTAATGGCCATCCCAGCGTCGACCTGCTGGGCTCTGGCGATCCTTCCGCCTCAGCCTTCCAAGTAGCTGGAACTACAGGCGCACACTACCACGCCCGGCTAATTTTTGATTTATTGTAGAGAAGAGGTCTCACCAAGTTGCATGGGTTGGTCTCGAACCCAAAGGCTCAGGCAATCCACTTGCCTTGCTTCCCAAAGTGCTGGGATTACAGGCTAAGCCACTGAGCCTGGCCCTTTTCTTTTTTTTTAATTTTTAATTTTGAGGATATGGGGAGCAATTCAGGGTTAGGTATATAAATGTTTATTATGCAGGTACCCTTGCTGATTAGGTGTGCCCCCCACCTCCCCTGGCAGTTTCCCACTACTGCCAATCCCGCCTTGCCCCCGGCAGTTTCGTGCTATTGCCAACCCCTTTCTGATAGTATTATGATAATTGTTCAAGGTTTGCTTATGAGTGAGAACATGTGGTACTCAGTTCTCAGTTTCTGTGATAGATCACTCAGTATTATAGACTCTAAGTCCATCCAAGTTGCCGCAAAGTTTATAATTTTGTCCTTCCTTATGGCTGTGTAATATCCCATCATGTACATGTACCACATTTTTTTTATCCAGTCCTCTTTCATTGGGCAGCATGGTTGGTCCTATGTTTTTGCTATTGTAAATAATGTTGCAATAAATGTGTGTGCAGGTATCTTTTTCATAGAGTGATTTGAGTTCCTCTAGGCTTATTCCCAGTAGGGGGATTGCAGGGTCACACGGAAGGTTAAGTTTTAGAGTTTTGGGAATCACCAAACTGTTTTCCACAGAGGTTGTACTAGTTTACACTCCTGTTAACAGTATAGAAATGTTCCCTTTTCCCCGCATTCTCTCCAGCATCTGTTGTTTTTTGAGTTATTGATGATGGCCGTCCTGACTGGAGCTAGGTGGTATCGCACTGTAGTTTTAATTTGCAATTCTTTGATGACTAGTGAGGCTGAGCATTTTTTCATGTGTCTGTTGGCTGCTCATATGTCTTCTTTTGAGAAGTGGTTATTCATACCTTTTGCCCACTTTGTAATGGCGCGGTTTTTTTTTTTCTTTTCAGCACATTTGAATTCCTTGTAGATCTTGGATGTTAGGCCTTTGTCAGGTATACAGTTGGCAAATACTTTTCCCCAGTCTGTGGACTGTCTCCCTGCTCTCTTGATGGTTTCTCTGGCTTTGTAGAAACTTGTCATTTGATGAGGTCCCATTTGTCTATCTTCTCTCTTATGGCAGGGGCACTTGGGGTTTAGATCAGGAACTGGTTGTCAGTTCCAATTTCCATAAGGATGTCTCCTGCGTTTTCTAAGGTTCTTATAGTTTGAGGTTTTACTTTTAGATCTTCGATCTATTTAGAGTTGATTTTTGTGTATGGTGATAGATAAGGGTCTTGTTTTAATCTTCTGCATGTGATCAGCCAGTTTTCCTAGCACCATTTTCTAAATGGGTTCTCCTCTCCCCAGTGGTTGATGGTGGAGGCTTTGTCAAAGATGAGTTGGTTGAGAAATAGAGGTTTTGCTTCTGGAATCTCTGCCCTGTTCCATTGGTCTATATACCTGTTCTTGTACCAATACCAGGCTGTTTTGATTACTGTAACTTTATAAGAAAGTTTAAAGTCTGGGAGTATGATACCTCCTGCTTTGTTTTTTGTTGTTGTTTTGCTGAGGATTGTTTTGTCTATTTGTGATCGTTTATGTTTCCATATGAATTCCTATATTGTCATTTCCAGGTCTGAGAAGAATGCTGCTGGTAATTTAATGGGTATTGCCTTGGATAGGATGGACATCTTAACAATGTTGATTCTTCTAATCCATGAGCATGGAATATTTTTCCATTTGTTTGTGTCATCTTTGATTTCTTTGAGCAGTATTTTGTAGTTTTTGTTGTAAAGGTCTTTCATTTCTCTGGTTGGGATTGTTTGTGTCATCTTTAATTTTTTGAGGAGTGTTTTGTAGTTTTCGTTGTAAAGATGTTTCATTTCTCTGTTTAGGAAGATGCCAAGGTATTTCATTTTGTGTGTGTGGCTATTGTGAATGACTTTGTGTTTTTTATTTAGGTTTCTGTTCGTTTATTTTTGGTGTATAGGAATGTGGCTGTTTTTTGCACATTTATTTTATACCCTGAGACTTTGCCAAAGTCCTTTATCAGTGCAAGGAGGTTTTGTGACGAATTCTTTTGGGTTTCAAGGTATAGAATCATGCCATCTGCAAAGAGGGATAACGTAATTTCCTCTTTTCCTATTTGGATACCCCCGATTTCCTTCTCTTGTCCAGTTGCTCTAGCTGGGACTTCCAATACTATGTTGAACAGGAGGGGTGCGAGTGGGCATCCTTGTCTTGTTCTGGTTTTCAGGGGAAATGGTTCCAATTTCTGTCTGTTTAGCAGTATGTTGGCTGTGGGTTTCTCGTAGATGGCTCTTACTATTCTGAGGTATGTTCCATCTATGCCTAGTTGTTTTTATCAAGAAGGGGTGCTGGATTTTATCGAAAGCTTTTTCGTGTCTAGGAATGTTTCTTCTTATTAAAGCCCTCTTCTTAGGTTTTCCTTCTACTAGTGACCAAAGTGTTTCAACTGATGCAACTAGGAGAGAGAACTCCTCACATCCCCTCCTTGTGTGCACACAAATCAGAGTGTGAGCGTCTGGAAGGTGCACTACAGCAGTGGGGAAATCCAGATAAAGAGATCTACGTCTGTTTGGTAAGACATTAATGAGTTTGGGAAATTGGTGGCACAGGGAGGGTGGGGTTTCAGCTTTAAATTTCAATCATGTCTGGACTGAGAATATATATTCCCATACAAAAAATAATTTAGTGCTCTTTTAACTCAATATTCAGTAATATTTGTTCAATATTTAATTAATGGGAATGATAATATCTGATTTTCTGTTAATTGACATTGTAGGTTCTTTCTTTGTGTTTGAAATGAGATGTATCACATATATTGAATATAATATAATATTTTTATTTGGAATTGTTTTTCCATTGCACAATGTTAATTCCTAGTTGTCATTCATATTAGTTAAAGTTAAAGGTAACTTATATGGTATATAGTTGTTATGGGTTCAAAAAGTACATAAAATGTATTCATTTCACATTGGCATTCTTTCCCACTTTTGTGTAGTTCTTATTCTCTGTTACGTTTTCTTTTTAAAAAATAAGATCATGGGATAAGTAGTAAAGGGATTAAGTTTTAGATAGGAAAATAAATCACTCATTCCCAGTTTTAAAAAAACATTATGTTATGCAGTATTCGGTTTTAGAAGTTCAGCTCTGACTCTTTATTTCAGGTGACTATCAAGTTGACTGTCTCAGGATTAGGGGACTGAGCCTCAGTTACACATGCAGCTTGCATAAGGTGTTGCAACACAAAATGAGCAAGTGCCAGCTGAAGGGTGCTGCTTAAATTGGCAGGAGAGAAACTTGTTAGAAACGGACATGAGGAGAGTAGCTGACAGGTCAATGGTGTAATACTGGAGTAAAGATCCCCAAACTGCTAAGGCTAAGGATTTTAGGGATTCTTCCTGTTCCTAAACTGTTCTAGCCTCCGAAATGCCCAGCTGCTTGGCTATCCCTGAGTCTTGTGAAATTTGTACTTGACATCAGCAAAGGTTGCTGTTTTTCCACCTCGAAAACACAAGGCTAGCTGCCTGTATTCTTGACTGGGAACCTCTAAATATGGCCTGGAGGAGGTGTAGACTTTGTCAGACTAGTCTCTTGGGTTGTTAGCAACCCTTGGGGAATGGAAACTCAAAAATAGAGCAGAAGTTTCTCCTTAACCAAATAATCATGTCTACATGCTCCCCTTGGGGGAAATCATAGCGCCATGGGCTTCAGAATATGATTTTTAACAGATTTTAGATCCCTTAAGGAGCAAAAGTGAGCACTTCTACCTCCCACACCATGAACTTACTCAGGTAACTTGTCCAAGGCCACACATTTAGTAAGTGGAAGAATGAGAATTTAAATCCAAGTTGTCTAACTCTGAACACCTGTGCACATAACTATTTTGCCAAATGAGACTTTTGCCAAAGTTCATGCCAAGTAATTTCTTGCATGAGGAAATCTTGTGAAGGGCTTACTGTCTGAAAAAGAAAATGAGACCGATGCCCATCCTCATCCCTCACCATTCCCCACCTTTCGCATCTGCCTAAAATTTAGTCAATCCTCCCATTCTCCATATCAAGCACTCACTGGTTCCTCACTATAGATGAATTTCTTCATGCTTCACACCCTGCACAGCACACGTGGGTAATTGGGTCCCAGCTCAGGCTCAATGGTACCACCTACGAAGGCTCATCTATTATTTAAATCCTTCCCATTAGAGGAAGAGGATCCAGCAGGATGGAGGAACCCAGGAACTGCTGTATTGTAGAAGGAATTTATATTGGAGAAGGAATCTCTCATTTACTGTGATGGAGTGGTTTCTCAGAATTAAGGACTTGGGCAAAACTATCTTGGGCAATGGAGAGACTGGGCTATTGCCAAGCTATTTGGGAGTAGCAAAGAAATATGTCCTACTTATCACCATTTCTCTGGGACATTTAAGGGAAAAGAGTAGACTTTGTTTCATATCCTCTTCCTTGACCTGGTATATTTATTGGGCAGAGAGCCTGTGCCAGGCTTTGTAGCTCCCTTTAGACATTCAAGGTTTGAATGAATGATAGTTATAGAAACTTGTTTCTACATATTATTACCTTGTAACTTTAAAATCTACAAAATGCATGAGATTTGACCTTTTTTTGGAAGGAGGAGTGGGAAATATGTTCATAATCTTGGAGTAGCCATATTTGGACAAGAATCAAAAATGGCTGTTGGTGAGGCAATGAATGAGGTGGTGATAAAGTTTAAATATATAAACTTGGATGGGCAAGACAAGAGGCTGTACATATTGCTTTAAAGTGCAGAGAAATAGAGAAAGAAAGTCAGAACCCAGCCTGCAATGAGGGTTAATTGCATTTATGCTAAAAGCAGGAACAAAGAGGGTGTTTCTTATGGATCTGGTATGGGCACAGCAGAAGAGAGCCAACCTGGAGATAGTTTATATTTCATCCAAGAGTTCTGCTGAGAAAGGTGAAGAGACTCCCCCAAAAATGGGTTTACTTGATCTGAAAACAGTGTGGTGATTCCTAAAAGATCTAAAAATCAACCTTTCACGTAACCCAGCAATTCCCCTTCTGGGAATGCACCCGGAAGAACTCAAATCACTCTATGAAAAAGATACCTGAACATACATGTTTATTGCAGCATTATTCACAATAGAAAAACTTGGAACCAACCGTGCTACCCATCGAAAGTGGACTGGATAAAATAAATGTGGTACACATACATGGTGGATTATTACACAGCCATAAAAAAGGACAATGAACTTCGCAGCAACTTGGATGAACTTAGAGTCTATAATACTAAGTGATCTATCACAGAAACAAAGAACTGAATATCACTTGATTTCCACTGCTTTGGGACCAGTTGAAGGCAAGTGCTTTACTCACAGACAGTTCAATGTGGGGGCCTCCAAAGTACGCATGAAAGCACTTGTGAGAAGGGTAGTCAGCTTTGAACATCAGCCAGAAAGAGTTGGCTTTAAACATTTGCCACTGCTAGAGTTAACCAGTACCAGATTACACCAGTGCCAGTTGGGTGAGATGTTTTCTGCCCCTTCTTATTCCTCTCCCTGTTTAACCCTGGAGGACCCA
The DNA here is from genome assembly GCA_027257055.1 of Cephalopachus bancanus. Taxonomy (NCBI): domain Eukaryota; kingdom Metazoa; phylum Chordata; class Mammalia; order Primates; family Tarsiidae; genus Cephalopachus; species Cephalopachus bancanus. The sequence goes on along the minus strand of JAPVLO010000289.1, from coordinate 2,703,482 downwards.
GAGGCAGCCTGAGGGGAGGTAAGGAAAGACGAGTAGAAGCACTGGGTAGGGAAATGGATGAAGCCAGCTGAGCACCCCTCTCTCATTGCAAGCACTTGCAAACTTTAACTTTAAATGAAATTTGGAGTGTTGACTCTTGGACTTAAGTTATTGAACATTGCATGAACAAAATAGAACTGTTCATATGATTAGATGTAATCAGAAGACTTTATTATCTAGAGGTGACTGATTCTGTATTTTTCTCAAGAGGAGATCTGGCTCCTCAGAATGGGCAGTGAGAATGAAAGGAAAAGTTGCTTTTGATTGCACTTTCCGAATCTACTTGCTCAAAGTACCTAAGTGCCTGTCCTAGTGTTTTGTGTTGTATTTTCCTGTTATTTGCGAAGATTCTAATACCATACAACGTATTCCATGCATAGATTAAACACCAAGTATACATAAAAATGAATTTCTTAAAGTAATGTTTTACTTCAAATTCTAGCTCACCCAGTTTATTGAAAGGACATTTACTGGGTCAGAAGAAATGTATTTTAATTTTGGGAAGAGTTTACCAGGAATGATTTTCAGAGGATTTTGTAGGGGGTCAAACAGGAGATAGCATGCCAACTTTCTCAAAAGAGAGTTAAGCCTTGGTTTGCTTTTTCTTGCAGAGGAATCAAGGCAGAAGCTGCATCCCCATCAACAGAGCTACACAACTAAAACTTCTCTTTATATTTGAATTTCTGGAATATTTCTTGACACTGATTCCAATTCATAATTTTATGGATCTATTTTCTCTGTCACTTTGTTCTGCATTTTACACAAATACTTTAAATGTATTTCTTGAATTTGTAATTACACAGTTGACCAGCTTAAGTCCAATAAGAATTTAATTGAGGCTAAATAGTTGCTGCTTTTAGCATGTCTATTAATTTCCAGCTTTGTCTTACTTGAATAGTTACAAGTATTAGCATTTTATTTTTCTGCTTACCATTCATTTTTTATAAAATAGCTTCAAACAAAATGTTCAAATTACTGTATTAGTCAACAATGTTTTACAGATAATCCAGACAACATAGAACCAATGATTGACAATGCTATCATGGATACTTTATTTTTATTATTTATTTATTTACTTATTTTTAGAAAGTAGGATTTATTAAGAAGACAGAAAAGTTCCCACAGTGGGAGGGGACCTGAAAGAGGTTGCCCAACACTTTATTAATCAGCAAATGTTTGAGAATCCCAATTTAGACAGAAAAGTTGGCTTATGAGTCAGGGTCTCATTTACTGAGGGTCACTAGTATCTAGAAACATGCCTCTCAATAACTGTGTGCTTATGGGTTATCCCTCCCTGGAAAGTATGGAGTAGAGATTTGTATGTTTGATAAATTTTGCTTGATGCTTAAGATTAGTATTGTATCATTTTAATTCTACTTCCTTGACTATGACCTTCAGGCTATCTGAAATCTCTAGACTGAGGTCTTTTCAGGTCTCTGGTGCAAAGATGAAAATATTTGGGGCATACACAAATTTGGTCCACTCCTTGTAATACACTAGAAGTTACATGAGATAATAAGGTAATTAGAAGTTATGTTTTTCCTTCACATCACCTCTTTTTGAAGTATTTGTCAAGACACTCAGTGAGAGATTTCAAATGTAGTAACTTAAAAACTTTAAAAATGCAAGATAAATAAACGCACTGGACTACAGGACCAAATCTTATCAACACTACTAATGTATTCACTAGTCGAATGTTTCTAATTCTATGTGTCAAAAACCTTCATCATGAAAACAGAGCTATGGAGTCGCCGGCTGAGCGGGCTTGCTGGGAGCCGCCTCCGAGCCGCAGCGGCCTGGGCGAGGGGGGTGGTGGTGCGAGGCCCGCCCGGGAGCTCTGCGGGGCCGCGGCTGTCTCTGAGGGTCGGCGAGGGAGGACCGATGGCTCTCCATGTGTGGCTTTTTCTTTCTCAAGTTTTTCCAGTTTGTTTGGAACTCGGGAGATGAGGATTTTAATTTGGGGATTAGATGGAGCAGGAAAAACCACAATATTGTACAGATTGCAAGTTGGAGAAGTCATGACTACTATTCCTACCATAGGACTTAATGTAGAGACGGTGACATACAAAAACCTCAAGTTCCAAGTCTGGGATTTAGGAGGACAGACAAGTATCAGGCCACACTGGAGATGTTACTATTCAAACACAGATGCAGTTATTTATGTAGTAGACAGTTGTGACGGAGACCGAATTGGCATTTCCAAATCAGAGTTAGTTGCCATGTTGGAGGAAGAAGAGAGGAGAAAAGTCATTTTACTGGTGTTTGCAAATAAACAGGACATGGAACAGGCCATGACTCCCTCAGAGATGGCAGATTCACTTGGGTTACCTGCCTTGAAGGACCCAAAGTGGCAGATAGTCAAAACATCAGCAACCAAAGGCACTGACCTCGATGAGGTCATGGAATGGTTAGTTGAAACGTTGAAAAGCAGACAGTAGTCCAGTCCCTTAGCTCTGGGAATTGAAGGGTGCATCACCTGTTGTGTTCACACTGCAAGATGCGGACACTGCGTAGCATCACCATGTGTGGAACTGACTACAATGTTTGTAATAAATTCGGAAAATAAGTGTGTGGAGAGGTAATTCGGTTGAATCACCTGAATATTCTGTGCCATATCCAATATTCCTTCCTTACTTTCTTGTGTTAAGGTAAATATTCTGTTTGTATGAAATTCTTATTCCAGTACAGTCCTGTTAAAGAATGCACTCTTCTTCCTGGGGAAAAAACTCTTCTGTTTTTGAATTAGTAGTTGCAGCTTTTTTGTATAAACATTAATAAATATCTTAACTCGGACTTTTTCCCCCCTTATAATGAATTAAGTCTTTCCAAAGATTAGGCTCAATAGAGTAGGCTGGGAACATAGTCTGTATAATATAGTCCTCATTTACTTAACTTTTTTGATTTAAAAGCTTTTGGTTGTAGGCATGAATATTCTTTTGGTGGTTAACTTCACTGACATATCGGTAATTGTCTTTTACTTTATAGTTGTTGAAAAATTTTACGTATAGTGATCTAGTTGATTTGTGCAGGACCTATATGAGGTAGGTAGGATGGGTTGTGATGTCTTCATCTGGTGGATGTGGACCAGGGTTCTGACAGGTTGGCTTGTTCAAGGCCACCTGTTAGTGAGGAGGGAATAGGGCTCAGAGTAGGATGTTTGGGTCAGAAGCTGGACTCAGACTACATTATGTATTTCTGAAAATGCCAACACTGACGACATAACCTAACTCTTAAAATTATGCTAACTGAAGTAGTCACCATACATGCAAAATAACACATGTATTTTGTCTATACTGGAAGTGATCGATGATACAGTAAAAACAATCCTAAATGGTTATATTTGATGGCATTCACAACACGTTAAAGAAAAAAATTCACATGAAAGGAAATAAAGTCTATTTTAAGAAGCATTAAAAAAAGAAAAAAAAAAGAAAATAGAGCTATAATAACAGATGACAAATTTAAAAAGCGTGGAGGCTAAGAACTTCCTCTTGAGCTCTAATTCTGCCACTTGTTAGCTGTATAATCTTGGGAAAGTTACTTGGTATACCTCAGTTTCCTCCTATAAGGGAATAATAGTACCTTCTCTTCACTGGAGTTCAAACCAATTATAAGACAAAAAGGAAAAGATATATGGTTATCACAATATCATCTGCTAAACTGCTAAAGGATAGACTTGAGGATGTGGCTTAGATGTGGGGCAACAATGAGCTTACTGACACGGAACCCCAGTCATACATCAGGTAGCGGCTGGTCTTCCCATACAAGAGCCTGTCCCTCTAAAATGTATGGTGTGGAGTAACAGAATAGCATGCATGCTTTCTGTGGATCTGAACTTAAAATGAAGGAAAAAGAGGCTATAATAAGCATTAAAAAAATTCTCCCAAACTCACCAAGAAGAAAATCACTTCTCTTTCCTTGAGGAGGTATGAGAAGGGTTGGTGGAAAGTAGACAGGGTTATTAAATTAGTGAAGCTCCTTCCACAAGGAAAGAAACATTGGAGTAGGGGTAAGTTTTAACCCCTAACATTTCCCATACTCTTTGTTCTCTTAATCCACTGGGCTTGATCATTGAGTCAATATTCCACCAGGCTGTAGCTATTCTCTTACCCTCATGGAGGGTTTGCATTCTATAGGGGAAGACATTTTTTTAAACAAGATAGATAATTAAATATACAACATATTAGTGGTATGACAAGAAGGAAAAAATAAGTAAGAGAAAAGGGTTATGAGATGTTGGGAGTTTAAATAAACACTGGAAGTGACAGACTTGCTCATTTGGAGGAAAAAAACTGCTGTTTCTTTTGGTTTCCTCCGGAATTCTAAGTACACCCCTAAAACTCAAAGGAAGGGTGTGGTTTTGACTCAAACTTTACCCTGTTTGCCAGCCCCATGGAGTCTGGGTAGGGTTAGGGGGAATGTAACAAAACCTGACAGTAGACAAGTCTGATGTGGTTTAAAGTTTTATTATGAAATGTATGTGTAGTTCTGCTTTTCACCCAGTTGTGTCATAGGAAAACAATCAAAACATTCATTTTAGTTTTTGCTAACCATCTGTGTAGAATAACACAAAAACATAATACTTATTTAAATATCCTGCATTGTAACAATTTATCATAAGATATTGAAATTGTATTATGTATTGGCTCATAAGTCAGTTTTTCTTTTCTGAGTTGGAGTCTCACTCTGTCACCCAGACTGGAGGCAGTGGCACGCTCCTGGCCACTGCAGCCTCGACCTGCTGGGCTCCGGTGATCCTTCTGCCTCAGCCTTCCAAGTAGCTGGAACTATAGGTGCGCACTACCACGCCGGGCTAATTTTTTTGATTTATTGTAGAGATGAGGTCTCACCAAGTTGCCCAGGTGGTTCTTGAACCCGCAGGCTCAGGTAATTCACTCGCCTCGGCCTCCCAAAGCGCGGGATTACAGGCTGAGCCACCGAGCCCAACCATAAGTCAGTTTTAAACCATCTCCTCACTTTCCTTAATTTGTTTGATAATATTTGTATACATATATACATACTATATATAAGTATATATGTTAAAAAAACAGAAACAAAATATTGAGACTTTTAATCATTTTTATTATATAAGAAATTTATATTCATTAAAGAAAAATTGAATAATACAGAAAATTAACACTGGGTGCGGTGGCTGATGCCTGTAATCCTAGCACTTTGGGAGGTGGAGATAAGAGGGTTGCCTGAGCCCAGGGGTTTGAGAACAGCCTGGGCAACTTGGTGAGACCTCGTTTCTACAATAAATAAACTAGCCAGGCATGGTGGTGTGTGCTTGTAGTTCCAGCTACTTGGAAGGCTGAGGTGGAAGGATCACCTGAACCCAGTAGGTCAAGACTGCAGTAATCATGAGCATACCACTGCACTCCGGCATGGGTGACAAGAGTGAGACTCCAACACACACACACACACACACACACACACACACACACACACACACACACATATACACACACACACAAACACACACGAAGAAAAAAAAGAAAAAGAAAATTAGAAAGAAGAAAAGCCATGTATGCAGCAATTTCTTTTTTTTTTCTTTTTTGAGTTGGAGTTTCACTCTGTCATCCAGGCTGGAGTTCAATGGCACACTCACAGCCATCCCAGCGTCGACCTGGTGGGCTCTGGCAATCCTTCTGCCTCAGCCTTCCACGTAGTCAGAACTACAGGCACACACTACCACGCCTGGCTAATTTTTTATTTATTGTAGAGACGAGGTCTTGCCAAGTTGCCTGGGCTGATCTTGAACCCTCAGGCTCAGGCAGTCTACTTGCCTTGGTCTCCCAAAATGTTGGGATTACAGGCTGAGCCACCGAGTCCCTGCAGCAATTACTTAATTGATCAGTTGATATTGTGCTGAGAAAAATGTATAGGTGACTAGGACATAGACTGTACCCTATAGGAGAGAGACATAAATAAAATACATGTATTTTAAATATTCAACAAAAGTTTAAAATTTGTCAAGAATTTTCAGTATTCCTGTATCTTCCTGTTAACCTTTCACTTAGTCATTTAGAATAGGCTCTGTTTACCCAGAGAGCATATGATCCGTGAGTGACTAGGCCTTGTCTTGATTTAACTTGAGGTCAAGTCCTCTTTAGACCATGTGTGTCTACACTTCCTTCCTTAGAAGGAAGAAATCTTTCCACTTGTTACATGGGCTGATAGGACTGGGCAGATGAGAGTTAAAGGTGCAGTGTAGATGATGCCCATTGAAGACAAAGAAACTACATTAAGATTGAGGTAGGGAAGGAACATGGTTAGTACAGTGGATCAATGACTCCTTCCAAATTTCTCAGGATGGATAATCACAAAAGCAGAACATTTTTTTCTAAAGTTATTTTGAGTAAACAGCCATACCACCCTGCATGCACCTGATCTTGTCTAAAGTTATTTTGAATAAAGTTTTGAAAAGAAGATTTTAACAAAATTAAGTCAGCTAAATAATATTACAATTTTCAATAGGTATATTAAGTCACATATTGGTCATATATAAAGATAGGAGTAAAAACATCAATCCATTGGTTCTACTTGTACCTCATTATGTGCTACTAATAGCAGACTTCTATTACTTTTAGATAAAAAGAAGTATATTTCTAAGGTTTCAAAATAATTATTCTGAGAACTACACAAAAGTTGTGAACCCTATACCTACAATCATTTAACACAACAAGAAACTGGAATGAAAGTATTTCAGTTCTCAAGTAAGGTGGCTGAGGCAGCTGGATTACAAAGGAGAAACTAGTAGTTGTCTAAATAATTCTGGCCTCTTTCACTGATTAAGCAAAACTAGACAGTTTCTAATTCTCTCTTGGTTATGTTTTTATACACTTACCATGTATATCCAATTCATGACAAAATTACCTTTTTAAAATTTATTATTTATTTTTTTCTTTTTTTTGAGTTGGAGTCTCACTCTGTCGCCCAGACTGGAGGGCAGTGGCCGCTCCCAGCCACCGCATCCTTGACCTGCTGGGCTCAGGCGATCCTTCCGCCTCAGCCTTCCAAGTAGCTGGAATTACAGGCACACGCTACCACGCCCAGCTGATTTTTTGATTTATTGTAGAGATGAGGTCTCGCTGCCCAGGCGGGTCTTGAACCCGCGGGCTCAGGCAATTCACTCACCTCAGCCTCCCAAAGGCGCGGGATTACAGGCTGAGCCGCTGAGCCCGGTGACAAAATTACTTTAATACAATCTATCGCTTTCATTTATCCATCTGCCTACCCATTCATCCAGCAAATATTTATTATGTATCTACATATAAACAACAAATAACCCTCAATTTTATTTTACTTATTTTTTTTTTGAGTCGGAGCATCACTCCGGCGCCCAGACTGGAGTGCAGTGGCATGCTCATGGCCACCGCAGCCTCAACCTGCTGGGTTCAGGTGATCCTTCTGCTTCAGCCTTCCAAGTAGCTGAAACTACAGGCATGCGCTACCAAGCCTGGCTAATTTTTTGATTTATCGAAGAGATGAGGTCTCGTCAAGTTGCCCAGGCTGGTCTCAAACCCCTGGGCTCAGGCAATCCTCTCGCCTTAGCCTCCCAAAGTGCTGAGATTACAGGCTTGAGTCACCGCACCCGGCTATTTGTTGTTTTTTTAAAGAACACTCCTAAACTACCACACAATCCTGAGTTATGAGCTTCTGTTACTAGCAAACAAAAAACCCTTCCCATGAACAGGAGCATCATCAGTGGATTTATTTCTGACTCTTATTGTAGTTTATTTCCTTATGTGATAAATTGCATTTTTCCTATGTTAGTTACAGAGGTTGAGAAAAGTCTGATGAGTATGTTTTATGTAGGCTACAAAAAAAAATTATTCTTCTCCAAACTGTATATCTGGCTCTTGGGTCTTTCTCCAGAGTCCTGGCCATCTATTATTCATTGCTAACTAGATAAAAAGTTCTCAATTAATGCTCCATAGTAACAAGACTCAGTATGTAGAAAGTTAAAATCTATGTAGTCTCCACAAATCTAGTCTTCTTGAATTTTCTCTCTTAATTAGTAGTAATACCATCTATCCCGTTTCTCAAACTAAAAATTGGATACTCATCCAATTCCTCATAGTTATTAGGTCATTAAGTTCTGTGAATTAAGTCTTCAGAATAGGCCTAGGATCTTCGCTGTGTAATCACTGCCACCGCTTTAGTGCCATCTGCTTTTATCTCGCCTGGACTTATTGCAAAGACTTTCACAACAGTCTTCTTGATTTTGGTCTCTCAGTACTCTAATGCATCTTTTATACGGCCATTGGAGTTCTCTTTTTTTGACTATGCTTAAATCATTCTCTCTTTGAGAGTCTCTGAATAGATTCTCATTAGCTACAGGATTGAATCCAGTCATTTTAGCCTGAGCCTTTATAATCTGGTCCTAACTCTTCTTTTCAGATCCATCTCTCCATAAGTATTATGTGCTTCTGCCAAATGGGACTATTGTCTAAATATACCATGCACGCTCTCTTTGTATCTATGAAATATTGACTATGCATCCCTTTGCCTGGAATGTCATTTTTCATTTCTTCACTTGTTACACCTCTACTTATCTTTCAGAACCTATCTCAAATATTATTCACCTAAAAGTCTTCGTTGAAATCCTCAGGACAAGTCAGTCCCTTTTCTCTCTGTGTGGGGCTGTTCTTTGCTGGCTTCTTGAAATTCTCTCTCTACCATTCTCTTTGGACATTAACCAGGTTTCCTTGCCCAGTGGAAATAAACAATGGGAGGCCCTGGAAGAAGCTCAGAGGACAAAAGAGTAAGATTGTAGTAATATTTCCCTAGTGTCTTTTCTTCCAGGCTTTGGATTGGCAGGGGCTGCATTAAGTTGCATTAACCTACTAAAATTGAGTTCCTGTTGGGTAGCCCTCTCCTATAGGTTTCTTTCTGGATTTGGGTAATAGCTTCTTCCCTTTGTCGTTTCAGGCCTTGGGGCGAGAGCAATTTCTTTGTGTTGGTGCTTCATTATGCCTAACTCTGCCTACACTTTTGTAAATAAATTCTTTATTAAACTCTCTGTAACCATTCCTTTTGAGTATGCCATCTGTTTCCTGTCCTAACTGGTCCACTTCTGTGGTACCATTTAGATATCTCTTTAACTATATGTAACAGTGTATTACAGTTTTTTCTGTCTACCTGTCTGTTTCCTCCATTAAACTTCTTAAGGGAAGTTCTGAATCTTGTGGCTAGGTAGGAAAGAGTTTTCCTTTCCTAGGAGGGTTTTGCAAAGACCAGGGTAGGACATGCAGAGGCCAGAGCAAGGAGGGACCTCTGGAATGTGCAGATAACCTAAAGGACTTGGGAGTAGTCTTTGGGAATCAAGTAGAGAGCTGCCTGCCTGCATTACCCATGGAGATCAGAGGTGTCAAGTTCAATTCAACTTTGGCTAGCTTGAGGTCTTGTCCTGACATTTGGTATCCACTGATAGAGTCCTCCAAATTTCATCCAGTAAGGAGCCAATAACTATAAACAAAAGGGCAATGACTGTAAGAATTGTGAAAGATTTCTTAAACTTCCATAAATGTTGGAGGTGAGATTTGGATGATTCCAATAAATAGCACTTCTCCTTCTTGCCTGAGTTTTCAACAAATTGAGAAACAAAAGATTACAACAGACTAAGGCTAAAATAACAATACTATAATGATAGCAAAACTTCTGGAGCACTTATTTTGTAACAGGCAGTGTTATATGTATATTATATACACACAATTAACTCATTTATCACCACAACAACTCTATGAGTAGATTTTATCAGCCCTATTTTGTAGATGGAGAAGTTGAAGCCCAGGGAGGTTAAGTAACTTACCCAAATTCTCATGACTATTATTAAGCAGCAAACCAGGGTATGAACCAACTTGGCTCCAGTTTATGTACTAGCCACAATGTTACACTGCCTCTTGAGAAATAACACACTTATTACAGATAAAACTGGTGTTGGGGCATGTGGTTTGTATATATGAAGAATTTGTTTCCTAATAGTGGACCCCTAGACACAGACGGTGCTGTAGGCTTTCTTACAGGGGGCCAGTATCTGGAAAACACGGGCATGGAAGAACAGAACAGAAGTTATCTACTTTGCAGGCTAGCTACTGGGGGTGGGGGGAGAGGGAGGGAACAAGGGCTTTGTATTGCCCACTTTCCTTTTTCATACTCATCAATCAGATTAAGTAATTTCTCTTCCCCTGATAAGGAAAGAGTTGAGGAGTGAAGGAAGCTTAGGGAATAGCACAGTAGTGGAATCCCCTCTGCCTGGAAGAAAACATCACAGATTGTGAAGGGGTATTTTCCTCCAATGTAGCATTTCTATGTTCATTGCCTTTTTAGTTTTCAATATCAATACCACACTGTACTGTAATTATTTGCTTGCCTGTTTCTACCTTCCCCTTTCTCAACTATGCGATTCTTTTTTTTTCCTGTTGGCTGGACTGTCGCCCAGGCTGGAGTGCAGTGGTATGAGCATGGCTCACTACAACCTCAACTTCCTGGGCTTAGGCAATCCTCCTGCCTCAGCCTCCCAAGTAGCTGGAACTACAGGTGTGCGCCACAATGCCAGCTAATTTTTTTGTAGAGATGAAATCTCACTGTGTTGCCCAGGCTAATCTCGAACTCCTGGGCTCAAGTAATCTTCCCGCCTCAGCCTCCCAAAGTGTTGGGATTTATAGGTGCTAGCCACCATACCCAGCCAACTATGTGATTCTTAACAGCAGAAATCTTTTTCTATTAATCTTTGTGTCTCCAGTAACTGGCACATGGTAAGCACCCATTAATTGCTTGTTAAATGAAAGAATGAATGGATACTTCTCTCTAATTCTCAGAAGATATAGAAGAATTTAACACATGCTAAGATTGTTAGCTCAGAAATAGATTAGCTACTTCAGAACTTCAACTATTTGGTTTGAGATCATCTTCAGCCTGTTTACTGGCTGATCTTTTTTTTTTTTTTAATATAGGGGCTTAACAAGTGAGTTGGGCAAGCTGAAAGCTTCTTTCTGTTATTGCTGCTGTAACTTTGGCTTTACTGAAACTGGAATCAGAGTATCAACAGAGCCTGAAAGCTTGGTGCATACCTTGATAATCCCTTGTCTAGAAGAGAGGAGTACAGTGTAGAGGATATGGAATTTGGTGCGAACCTGGTTTTGAAAATCCATTTTGAAACTTACTAGCTGTGTGACTTTCAGATTGTTTGTAGCATTGGAACTATGTTCTAGTGGTTTTTAGGCAATTCCCTAAAGGACACTATTTGCTTTTCAGAAAGGTCCCCATTTGACCGCTTTTATGGAATTACTCATTCTCTAGCCCATGGCCTCCTTTTCCACTTTTGAAATCTGGCTGCTTGATCTTCCAGACATCAGATTCTTCTGTCTGATAGCATGTGACTATCGAGAAATGTGATTATTCCTCTTACTTCTTTAATTTATCCTGTTTTTCTAGTTTGTGATTGTATCTCAATTAACTATTTCCTTAGTTACTGATTGACTTAATGGAATTCAGCTTCATTGACATAATTTGTGAACTTTGGCTACCACTAACATCTATTTGAACCATAGCAGCTTGTCAAATTGTCCTGATATTTTTATTGCCTCTTCCAGAACCACTGAAGCTTACTAGCAATGGTCATTTCAAAATGCGTCAGTTATTTTAGCCTTTAGTAGAGTCATCCAAATGTAACATACATTTCCTTGACCAATCAAGCCTGTATGTTTTGTACCTGGTAACACATATTTCTGGGAATGCTACATGGAATTATCCAAATCCTAAGCACCTAAGGAAATGGTTCATTTATAAATCAGGACACAAAAATGAATATTTAAGAAAGATCGCAGCTGGGCATGGTGGCTCACACCTGTAATCTCAGCACTTTGGGAGGCTGAAGTGGGAGGATTGCTCGAGCTTGAAATTAGCCTGGGCAACATAGTGAGACCACGGTCTCTACAAAAAAAAAAAAAAAAAAAAAAAGAAAAGAAAAGGAAAAGAAAAGAAAAAGAAAGATCTCAGTAAGGCCCAATTTTCCAAAATTGGACTCCTATTCTGTTACATGACAACCTCTTGTCAACTTGCTTCCATTTATTATATCTTCCATGTCCTCTTATTCTAATGAGTCAAGTTCATTCTTGTTTTCACAGACTGCTGAATCACAAATTCAGAAACTATTCCCTGAAGGCTACTAAGTAATAAGCAACAGTGACATCTGCTCACATTTATGTGAGATTTCACAGTTTGTAAAGTGTTTTTGAATCTGTGAATTTCAGTTCTAAAACAGGATTTTATATGGGTATATCTTTAAACTATTAAAATAATGATTCTCTGGTTGATATTTTTGACATCTGAGTATGTTTCTGCCTCCAATGCCATTGATATTCATTATTTCCTTCTACTAACATTGATGAATTTCTCTCTCTACTGAGCACTATGCTAGAAATTCTGGGGGAAAAAAAGATGATTAAACATGCCTTACATTTAAGCCGGGGAGAAATATTTAAAATCAATCAACAAAAACATGATGTTAAAATGCTGTCATATAGATTTATACTGTATAAAGAGCTAAAAGAATACAGCAGGAGGAAAGGTTAATTCTAGCTTAAGCTCTAGGGTAGTTCAGGCTTCAAAGAAGAGGTAATTACAAAGAAAAACAAACAAAAGCTTGAAGCAATTTAAGATTAATTTAAGTCATTTAAATGCCTTTTAAAAATCATATAATAGATTTTTTTTCCTTGAGTGTGTGGGAATAATACAACAGGAGGGATAGTAGTGTAATTTAACAAAACAGGGTGTCCCAGTGTCAAAGAGGTTGAAAATCATTGTTCTAGTACCCTAGAAGTTTAAATACTGAATTACTCAGACTTTGTTGCATGTAATTTCTAGGCAGTGAATACTGGGAGAAGTTTATGCCAAATAAGTATAATAGCTAAAGGGTTTTTAATAGCAATCACTTACTTTATTGTAATAATCATGACAAGGTGATTATGGCATCAGAACCTAGATAAGTATTTCCTATTTCATAAATAGTAGGGGCATTTTAAGTTATATTTTTGAAGGATGTTGGACAATCATTTAATTCTCATGTACCTAATAGTAAAGACTATTACAGTGATTTGCCTTTTACTTGGTTATAAACATATTGTGCGTGTGTTTTAAAGAGTGTCTTTAGCATTGTAATATACCAAAAAGCTCTACTTGAGTTCCTTTTTAAAAGGCAACTACAACAGAAGAACAAACAGGATTTTCTCTATAACTAATATTGACTTAACTTTATAGGGTCCCAAGCCTGAACTCCTCTGTTTATTCATGAAACAGATCCAGGCTATTGGTTCAAACTTCCCAGTTCAGACTGTACAGCCAGTTTAACTCTTGGCCTCTCAGGTGACTTGACTTGCAAGGGTTATAGAAAAGGCCACAGCAGTGCTGGGATGTTACGAAAGAAACCCAAGCTCTGGCCCACAGCCCAGTAGACTAGAGTCCCTCAGCAAAAGAGAGTTTCCACTGGTTACACTTGGGAGTTATCCCTGGTCTAGCCTTTGTCTCAAACCACGTGGATGTCAAAATACTAATAAGCAACTGAATCACTGGTAGAATGATTTCAGTCTGGTGATTCTGTTGTGGAAGACACTGTAAAGACAGAGATACTGACAATAAAGCAACAAAGCAATTTCCTAAGTTTTGAGGTCATCTAAACTTAGTTGTGAGATGACATATTGATTACAGAGTGGGCACTGGGACTCATCACTTTTTTGTAGATGAAAGAAGCCATGTTTAGACCTTGTCCAACAACCCTCTTCCTAGCTTTCTTAAAAGTAACAAGTGTGGATTCCTTCTTAGAGACCCTGGAATGATTTCTCAGTTCTCATTGTTGATGATGGTTGGAAAAGTTTTATGAGACTTGGCAGTTTCCTGAGAGTTATCAAGATCACTTAAAATTTGACCAAAAACTAATGCCAGAGGAGAGTAGCACTGAGTCCTCTCCAATCTCAGTAGAAGAAGAATTAAATTTTTTCCTAATGAAGAGCAGGAGTGTGTGGCTCCTGTTATTCCTTTTCATTTTCCTATACTGACTCACACTGACCTATGTCAGAGATGAAAAGTGTGCATGTGCTTTTTATTTATTTATTTTTATACAGAAACAGTCATTTTAGGTAATAGAAAACATAATTTTTGTGAGATGGCTAGTGGGTATAACTGCATTCATTCATTTTATTTCAAGATATGTTTTACTTTATTATTAGTGAAAAGTGTGTGTTAAGCATTTAAGTAATAATCATGAAATTATTTTAAATATAGCAATGCTAGTGATGGATTGCCACATGGTAACCACCTATTTTCTCCATTAGGTTTAATGTCTATTTCTATAAGTAATTATTTATTTCCAGCATTACAATCAGTTTTCTTTTGAGTTTTCCTTGGAAATCTTATACTCAGGAAAAATGTGCCAGGCTCTTTCACTTTAAAGGGCAACATACATTACTCACATTTCATTTAAAACTCTGTCAAGGAGTTAGCCTAACGTCACATCTCTCTATTGTACTTGATGATTCTTTGTGACCTGGAAAAATAAAACTGATAAGATTTACTGAGGGATTTTTATGGTCAGATACCATTGTAAACACTTTCCATTTAGTAACCTATTTAACCCTCATAATAACCTTATGAACTAGGGTCAGGTCATCTGAGTCAACCTAAGTTAGCAGGCATCTTCTTGAATTTCATAATCAATTTATTCATTTATAAAATACTTATTGAATATCTTCTAGGTATTGTCCTAAAAACTCTACATACAAAAATGTAGAAGACCGGGTACCTACTCTGATTTTCAGGAGTCAAAGTCCAGCAATTAGTAGCCTCAATTATAGCTGCTTTGCTGGACATTATGTAATGGACAGAATAGATTAGTGAGACCTCAGGCACACAGCGCATGGCAATTGATATGGTGAATGTATTCTTTTCCATTCCAGTTAGAAGAGAGGATCAGAAACAGTTCACATTCCTCTGGGTTAGATAATAATATTCATTTACACTTTTGCCTTAGAGCTATATTAACTTTCTTCATAATATACTTCAAAGAGACCCGGACTGCCTGGACATCCCACTGATATCTTACATTAATGACATCATTCTGATTGATCAGAACCAGCGAGAAAGGGTCAGTATGCTGAAGGCCTTGTGGTAAGAAGGCACGAGGTTCCAGAGGTTGGCAATAATTCCTGTAAAGATTTAAGGATTTGAAACTTCAATGAAGTTTTTAGGATCCAGTGGTCAGAAGCATGACAAGGTATACCCTCCAAGGTTAAAAAAAAAACCCAAAACTTGTTGCATCATGCATTTGCTATTACAAAGAAGGGGACAAAATGTCAGGTAGGCCTCTTTGGGTTCTGAAAGCAAACACATTCCAAACCTACGAATACTGCTCTATATTCTGAGTGGCATGGAAAGATGCCAGTGAGGGGGTCCAGGTTGCAGTTCAAACAGTCCTGCCATTTGGGCCACATAGTCCAGCAGAGGTGCTGGAGGTGTCAGGTGGGAAAAGATGCAGTGGCTTATGGCAAGTCTCAATGGAAGAATAACAATGTAGCCCCCTGGGATTCTGGGAGAAGGCTTTGCCATTTGTAGTATAGAATTATAAGTCTTTTGAGAAAAAGTTCTTGGTGAGTTACTGGGATTGATAGAGACAGAATGCTTTACCATGGGGTGCAAAGTTATCTCGAGTCCAGGACTGCATAGTACGAGTTGAGTTCTGTCAGATATGTCAAATCATCAAATCATATAGGCCCAGCAGCAGTCTACTATAATACAAAGATGATGCATATTAAAATAGACTGTATTTAGCTCGAACAGGAGACACAGTAAACTGCGTGAATAAGTAGTGCAGACAGGCATGTCATTCACGACAGTCACAACAGCACCCTTCCCTAGCTTGCTCCTATGGCCATATGGGGTGCCCTGTATGACCAAATGAAGGAGAAGAAAAGCTTAAGCTTGATTTTTGGGTGCGTCTGTTTTGTGTGTGGGTACAAGCTGAAAATGGACCATGGCTGCGTTACAACCACATTCAAGGACAGCCTTGAAAGACAGTGGAGATGGAAAACCTTCCAATGGGTGGAGCTGTAAACAGTGCACCTAGTCATTGACTTTTGGTGGAATGAGAAGTGGCCTAGTATATACAGACTTGGGGAATGTCCAGTGGCCTGGCTGTCTGGTCAGGGGCCTGGAAAAAAAAAGAATTGGAAGATTTCATAAAATAAGTTCTGGGACAGAGGCATGTATATGAACATGAAGAGTTTTGTATGACATATTATGGCCCAAAGAAAGCATTCACCATGGAAGGAGGTAGTGAACAACCAAGTAGCTATAACTAGACCAGTTGATATAAACCAGCCTTTGTTGTTGGCTACCCTGAAACTGTCATGAGGGGCACATGAAAAGCAGCCATGGTGGCAGAGACAGGCTATGTATTAGCCTAGTAGCGTGGGCATCCCATCACCAAAGCTGATCCAGATTCTACTACTTGTGAATGTTCAACCTGTCCACAACAGAGATCAATGCTGATGTATCACTATTTCTTAATGAGACCAACTGGCCACTTGGTGGTAAGTCAACTACAAGGACTAGTGGTTTGTTTTCACAGGGGTAGATACCTATTCTGGGTACAGACTTATTCTTCTTGATTGCAGTGCCTCAGTCAGCACATCAATCCAGGGGCTTACAGAATGCCTAATCTATGGGCAACCCACACAATACAACATCTGAACAGATGACCCGTTTCACAGTAAGGGAGACACAGAATTGGGCTCATGACCATGAAAGCACCAGCTATATAATATACAACTTCATTTAGAAGCAGCCAGCTTCATAGAACACTGGAACACAGGCACAGCTGAAACAACAGTTTAGAAACAGCACTCTGAAAAGAGGCAGTATCATCCTCTGAAGACAAAATCTCAGGATTTGTCCTTCTCTTTTAGCTGGTTGTATGGGAACCCTTTTCCCCTAACCCTGTCTTAGCCATATGCATGAACTGGGGGAGGGGTGCTTTTGCAACTGCCATAGGTGACATGGGGATCTGGGCTAAATTAGAAAATTCTATATGGTAACATATCCCCAGTAGGAATAACATAATGGCCACCACGTGCCAACACTCTCAATAACTCCCACTGAAGGATGTTGTGCTTCCTACATTTGCAACTCTGGGCTCTGCAGGGCTGGGGTCCCCAGAGATGAAGTGCATTCCTGCCAGGGTTCAGAGTGAGTGTCTCATTAAACTATAAGTTGTGTATACTGCCAGGGCACTTTGGACTTCTTGTGTCTAGAGACCAGTAGGCAAGAAGAAGGTCACATCTTGGCAGGGGTAATCAACCACGATCATGATGCAAAGATAGTGCTGCTTTTACACAATAGGGATAGGAAGATGTATGAAACTCAGGTGATCTACTTGAAAGCCTCCTTGTACTTCCTTGGCTCACTGTAACTGTGAATGGACAAGTGCAACAACTCTGACTTAAAAAGAGTATGACTGCTGAATGTTTGGATCTGTCAAGAATGAAGGTTTGGGCCTCACCACAAGGTAAGTTACCAATACTTGCCAAAGTGATAGCTGAGAGTTGAGAAGTATTAGAATCAGTAATAGAGGAGGGAGAGAGTTGCAGTCCCAAGACCAACTGCAGCAATGAGGACTTTGGAAGTCCTTCTTCTGTGTTTTCCCACCAGAGGAGAAGCCCATAGGAACCAAGGATGATCTGTTTCCTAAATCTACATAGAGAAGCAGATCTGTCCAGAGCAGGGGGTAGATCATGGCAACCAAGAAAATGTGTCATTCAAATCTTCCGTTGTGGAAGATTACTCCTCTGAATTCACCCTGTTTCTGCATTGAGGCAACACTTCCTTTGGGCTTCTAGCCGGTGATAGCAGGGTACTATTGCAGGCCAGTTCTTTTGAGAAGAAGAACTCCCTTAACAGGTGACTTTGGCTCAAGGACTCCACATTGGCTTGGTTGAAACTTTCTTTAGAACTGTGCTATAGTCTGAGGTTCTTTCTACCTAGTCCCTTCTCCTTTCCCTAGAGTCAGACTTGCATCAGAGTCTGAAGGCTCTCCCCACTTTCTCTGGATATCTTTCATTTATCCTCCACAATTTCCTCAATACATCTCTTGTGTGGCTAATTCTGTTTATTTTTATTTTTTTGAGTTGGAGTCTCACTCTGTCACCCAGGCTGGAGTACAGTGGCACACTCATGGCCACTCCAGCATCGACCTGCTGGGCTAAGGTGACTCTTCCGCTTCAGCCTTCCAAGTTCCAAGCTGGAACTACAGATGCCTGACTAATTTTATTTATTGTAGAGACAAGGCCTTGCCAAGTTGCCCAGGTTGGTCTGAAACCCGTGGGCTCAGGCAATCCTCTCACCTTGGCCTCCCAAAGTGCTGGAATTACAGGTTTGAGCCACTGCATCTGGCACTAATTCCATTTTGACATCTGTTTCTCAGAGGACATAAGCTAACACAGTGCCACTGGGGAAATTCGACCTTAGCTTTAATGGTAGTGTGAAGAAGACGAGTTAGAAACTATCCTCCTGTGCTGAATCTCCAGAAATGTCTTATACAATGTTGATTGTGTTCTGTAAGTTGTTTTCTGCAAACACCAATTCAAAAATTCTTTATTTTTGTAAACTAAATTAAAAGGAAGTGCTTGCAAGGGAAAAGAAAATGAAAGTAATCACTTCCTCTATCTTTAACTGCTCTTTCAATTTTTCTTTTTCTTTTTTTTTTTTTTTTGAGTTGGAGTTTCGTTCTGTCACCCAGGCTGGGGTGCAGTGGCACACTCATGGCCATCTCAGCTTTGACCTACTGGGCTCCTGCGATCCTTCTGTCTCAGCCTTCCAAGTAGCTGTAACCACAGGCCTGATACCATGCCCTGCTAATTTTTTCATTTATTGTAGAGATGAGGTCTCACCAAGTTGCCCAGGCTGGTTTTGAACTCGCGGGCTCAGGCAATTCACTCACCTTGGCTTCCCAAAGTGCTGGGATTACTGAGCCCGGTCGAACTTTATTTTTCTATTTACAGTTTTTATTATTACTTAAGCTGTAGTCCATTGTATAGTCTGGCAGTCTACAAATGTGTATCACTTGGCATTTAAGCAAAACTATTTCCACTGTGAAAAAAACAGTCAAAAAGTATGTTCCTTGAAGGACTGAAAGCATAATCTTAACCCATATAAATGGGAGCATTTTGTTACTGCCTAGTCAATTGTTTGAGAAGTGGACATTAGGATCTTGTAACTGTATTCTGATCTTATTGCTGCCATTAATGTTTGGGCACATCTCTTTAATTCCTGAAACCATATTTTACCTAACTAGAAAATAGAGTAAAGGATTTCCCCAGATGGATCTTTTATATGGTAATCATTCTTCATGATGTATATATGTGTGATGTAGGGAAAAAAAGCTTAAGATTTGGGGTCAGGTCTCAACTCGACTTTACAACTTATAAGAAACCTGAGCAAGTCCTATTGCCTTAAGTTTTGGGCACCTCATAGGCTGTTGCAAAGTTCAAGTGCAACAGGGCAAGTGAAAGGCTTTGTAAATTATAAAATGTCAACTAGATATGAACTTTTATGATAGAGATGCTAATTAGGGATCTTCTTTGGGACAGCTCCTGATATATGACAGATGTATATAGCCTAAGAAAAGCAGGAAGTTAATTTAGCTCACTCTATTAGTCTACTAGGGCTTCCATGACAAAATACCATAGACTGGCAGCTTAACAACCAAACTTTATTTTCTCACAGTTCTGGAGGCTGGAATTCCAAGATCAAGGTGCTGGTAGGGTTGATTTCTCTTGAAGTCTCTCTCCTTAGCTTTCTGATAGCCCCCTTCTTGTTGTGTCCTCCTCATATGGCCTTTTTCCATCTCTTGTGTCTCCCATTTTTTATAAGGACATCAGTCATATTGGTATAAGGCTCTACTCTTATGACCTCATTGAGCCTTAGTTATCTCTTTAAAAGCCCTATTTGCAAATACAGTCACACTAGGAATTTTGGATTCACTATATAAAAACTTTTGTTTCTTAAAATTTATTTTTTTTTAGACTTGTGGGGTACAAGTGAAGATTTACTACATAAGTAGGTTGCATGCGGGTGAAGTTTGGGCTTCTAGCTGGCCCTCTCTCCTCCAGATAGTGGACCAATATAAATGTTGGAGGGACACAATTCAGCCCGTAACACTCATCATTAAGTATGTTCAAGTCCATTCTAGGTCTTATTCAAAATTCTGCTCGTCTACCTCAGGATAATGTGGTTCCTAGACCTCCTGCATCAGGGTTACTTGAGGTGCTTCACAGAAATGCAGATTCCTCAGTTCCATCTTGGGTTTATGGAATCAGAATCTCTGGGGTTAGGGTTTAGCAATTTGCATTTTTATAATCTGGGTAAAGGTTATCTGGATGATTCTTGTGTACCAAAGTTTAATAATTACTGACATAGAAGCTTTGGAGTCACATGGCCTGAATTCAAATCCAGGCTCCATCAATTACTAGATGTATAACCTTTGACAAACCACTTAATCTGTCTGTACCTCAACTGCCCAATTTTTAAAATGAGGATTATTATTACTATCTACAGATTATTGTGAGGTTTAGAGGAGCTGGGATATGCTTCATATTATGCTTCATAATATTTTAATTTTTTAAATCATTCTTCAACTTTATGTTCTAATAAAACAAAGATTCCGTTAGCACTTTCTTTACTTTTATGCCTTTTCTCTTCCTTGCAGCACCATTCTCTCTTATCTCTAAATCCTACCCATCCTTTAAGACAGCTTTTAAATCCCATCTAGTTCATGTCATCTGTCTTGATCCCTATTGTGATCTGGCTATCTTTCAGGATAGTCCATTCTGCATTATAGTTATTTGTGTATGCCTTGTTTTCCACTGACCATCCCAACACATGTACATACATATGCAACATGCACACATGCATGCAATACATACTCTTTGAGGGTACTTAGAACAGGGCTTAAATTAATAAATATTTGCTGAATGAAATGAATGGGAATATGTTTTTTTCAAGGTGAATATCCTGCTTAATTCTTCACAAAATTCAGGCTTTCTCTGTCCATGATATAAGAAGCAGTTGGTAATTTAAGTAGTATATATAAAAAAAAATTGAAACAGAATTTTTTTTTTTTAGTTGGAGTCTCAGTGGCACGCTCACAACCATATCTGCGTCGACCTGCTGGGCTCAGGCAATTCTTCCGCCTCAGCCTTCCAAGTAGCTGGAACTACAGGTGCGTGCTACCTTGCCTGGCTAATTTTTTGATATAGTGTAGAGACAAGGTCTCACCAAGTTGCCCAGGCTGATCTTGAACCCTTGGGCTCAGGCAATCCTCTTGCCTTGGCCTCCCAAAGTGCTGGGATTACAGGCTTGAGCCACTGCGCCTGGCCTGAAACAGAATTTTTTAACTAATATGAATGTATTCAGGGAATAAAGCTAACATTTTTCTCCATTCTGATGTCCTAGTAAGCTAATAGAAGTGGAGCCTTTATTATGAATATGCATCCAGAGAAACTGCCTGCAATGTAGCACTGGAAGAATAAAGAGCTTGGGCATGAGATTGATGAAGGATGAAGGAATTTTGATTGTTAGAGAAACTTGGAGCTTATTTTGAAACTATTTTTAGTAAAGATTTAGTCAGGTTCATTCCTATGAAGGTTTGGAAATGTCTGGTCTATTTTATAGCACAATAAAACCTCATGGTTTCCTGGTTGGCTGGTATTTGTTTAAAGAGAGTGGGTAGCTGGTCTGGACAACATTTGAGAGGTTATAATGAGAGGAAATCTGATGTAAACCTTTTCACCTGTAAAAAGGAGGGTCTCTAAGGAATAAAGTCAGCCATAGCTATGAGGTTTACTGGTTAAGAGCCATAGTTTTGATTTATTTAAATTCTTGTTCATATTAGAGTGGATGTTAGTCATCCTTTCAAACACGATTACACATTCCAAAATACAGTATTAAAACCTTGAATTTATATAAGGGTTCTTGTTATTTTTCACAGTTTGTACTTACATTTAATATAGTTACCAAAGCACCAAACCATGCTAGAGAGTTGTCACTGGAAACAGTCCAAGCATAATTCTAGTGAAGACTGATGTTAGGCTAAGAACCGGAGCACTGCAGTTAATCCTGGTTATTTAGCAGGAAAAGGACATAAAATACTATTGCTTTTGTCTAAATTATCTGACCAGACATTTAGAAAAATTCTCTAATTGTACAAATATATATTTTGCTTTTCATTAGATCTAGCTTCCTATTTCCAGAGCTGGTAAAAATATAGTGATTTTATTGAACCAGACCATTCACATGATCTTATCATCTGAGTCTTTCCAAAAGGGGAGATTTCTCACTGACTTCAAAGGGGTATAAGAAAAAAAGAATCAGGCTAAGATTCATTGAAGCTGGCTAATAACTATTGAGTGGTTTTTAAAAAAAATTTCTCAGAGCTACGCTAGATGTTCCTATTTGTTTCTGTTATATACAGAATATATATACAGATTATATGGAATCTGTAACCTCACTCATATTTTTATTCCTTTATTTGTAGGATACCATTATGAATACAAAATAAGTGATAGTTTATAATACCTATTTATAAAAACATAGGCAGTATACTATTAAGGGAAATCTATTATTTAAAATTTATTTTTTATATAGGAGAAAAAAAGAAGGTAGGAATACTTACTGTATCAGTAAACTATTTAAAGTTTAAATTGTTTAAACTTTTTTGTTAAAACTTTAAAGCTGCCGGGCTTAGTGGCTCAGCCTGTAATCCCGCGCTTTGGGAGGCTGAGGTGAGTGGATTGCCTGAGCCCGAGGGTTCGAGACCCACCTGGGCAACTTGGCAAGACCTCATATCTACAATAAATCAAAAATGAACCGGGCATGGTAGCACGCGCCTATAGTTCCAGCTACTTGGAAGGCTGAGGCGGAAGGGTTGCCGGAGCCCAGCAGGTCGAGGCGGCGGTGGCTGGGAGCCGCCACTGCACTCCAGTCTGGGCGACAGAGTGAGACTCCAACTCAAAACAAACAAGCAAACAAAAAACTTTAAAGCTAAAACTAACAAAAATTAATGATGAAACTATCGGAAACTAAAAGTAAAGCATTTTCCTGGCTAGCCTTTCTAGAATGAAACCTTCTTTTCTTAATGTCAACTTAAGTATTAACTCATTCCTCAATCCACTGCAATCTGGCTCCTGCCTCAACTCTGGCAACTGTTCCACATAAGGTTGACAATGACTTCCTGTGGATACTTTCCTGTCCTCATCTTTACAGAATGTGATATTTTATGCTTTTTTGTTCCCCTTGCTGAAACTTCGTTGTTTTGGTTTGGGACACCACTCCTGCCTGATTCTCTTTCTAGCTTTGCTACTTCCTTTTCCATCATCTTTTTGCTCAGTCTTTGTCCCTTACACATTGGCATTCTTCAGAGTCCAAAAATTGACCCTCTTCTCTTCTCACACTACATACTTTCTTAGGAGATACCTCATTCCCCCCTCACCCCCAGGGTTCCACTTTTATATACCACAAGCTTCCAATCTATACTTCTAGCCCAGATTGTTTTCTTGAGCTTCTTCCAGACTCATACATCCAACAGCCAAGAAACATCTCTACTTGGATTCAACCTGCTCAAAATGAAACCCACAATCTTTGCTCTCAATTATTCTTCTAGCACTTCTTATCCTGGTTAATAGTTTAAAGATACTCTAGTTAACTAGGCTACACCTGGGGTACCCTCTTCACAGTGCATTCCAATCCTATGGAACTGATCAGAAAGTTCTGTAGCTGCTATTGATTCAATCTTCCTTTTCAAATGTATTGCCATTGCCTTGAAGAACTTTCTCTTTCATTTGGCCTTTATAATGGTTTTTTAAATGATTTTCCTGGCTTTGGTCTCACATTCTTTCAAACGATCCTTCATTCAGTGCCAGTATTGAGTTCTGAAATGCAATTAAATTGCAATTAAATACAATTAAAGTTGATCCTGTCTCTTCCCCACTGTAAAAGCTTTAACTGTACCCACAGAAGAAGAAAGAAAGTCTAGGCTTTGCTGAATGGCCTATAGGACTGCCTATGGTTAGTTTCCACCCATCTATCCAGCCTCATTTTACTTCTTTTTTTTTTTTTTTTGAGTTGGAGTCTCACTCTGTCGCTCAGGCTTGCTGGGGTCAGGTGATCCTTCCACCTCAACCTTCCAAGTAACTGGAACCACAGGCGCACATTCCACGCCCAGCTAATTTTTTGATTTATTGTAAAGACGAGGTCTCGCCAAGTTGCCCAGGCTGGTCTCAAACCCCTGGGCTCAGGGTATCCTCTTGCCTCGGCCTCCCAAAGTGCTCGGATTCTAGGCTTGAGCCACCGTGCCTGGCCTCATTTTTCTGTGCCCATTTTCCCTCTACCCCAACCTGTGTATAGTTCCAAAAATGCCCATTGTATCATGCCTCTATGGCTTTGCACATACAGAACTGTCTGGAATGATCTACCTTTCTCCTTCTCCACCAGGGAAGCCCCTATTTATACCTAAGCTAGCATCTCTCTCTTTCTCTCTTTTTTTAGTTGGAGTCTCACTTTGTCGCGCAGGCTGGATAGAGTGCAGTGACACACTCACGGTCACCCTGGCATCGACCTGCTGGGCTCCGGCAATCCTTCTGCCTCTTGGAGGTTGTGTAGCTACAGAGTGGTAACCAGATCAGAATGACGATAAAATTTCCTTCCTTTACATCACAGCTGTCCTGCCTTTCCCATAAAGTTCCCAGAGCTTCACTGCTCTTCCAAGTAGCCAGAACTACAGGAGCGCTCTACCATGCTGGGCTGATTTTTTTGATTTATTGTAGAGACAAGGTCTTGCCAAGTTGCCCGGGCTGGTCTCGAAACGCTGGGATTAGGCAATCCACTCGCCTCGGCCTCCCAAAGTGCTGGGATTACAGGCTGATCCACTGAGCTCGGTCCAAAGCTAGCATCTCTTTATCCATGAACTCTTCTTTGTCCCACCACCGTACTTGGGAAAAACTCTGCTAGAGCATTTCATACTGTGCTGCACTTGTTTACATATTTTCTCTTTTACCAAACTGAGAGAAGGGGCTATACGTTATTCATGTTTGTACCTTTAGTATCTATGTGGCGTATGATACATGCTGAATTAAAGAATAAACATTTGTAAACATAAATGTTTTCTTGTCTTCATTATGTTTAATGCTATTATGGTTGAAATTGGTTGTTAAATTTTTTTTTCTGTTCCTCCATGTAACCACATATAGGCCCTAAATCAACATCTTTTCGGCAGAATGAGATCTAAGATATGTAGGCCCACAAAATTATGATAATAATATGCAGTCATTCTTTAAAAAATTAATTTATTAAAAATTTCTGCACTTATAGTAATTAGGAGACAGGCATTAAAACTCCTGTAGCATTTGCTCTGTGATGAAAGAGAGGTGCTAATTCATCTATTTGATTTCATAGTTAGTAAGGCAAAGACCTAGGTGAATGAAATAACATTGAAAGTAAGACTTAGAGTTGAATAGGCTGGACTGAGTGGCTCAGCCTGTAATCCCAGCATTTTGGGAAGCCAAGGCCAGTGGATTGCCTGAGCCCGTAGGTTCGAGACCAGCCCAGGCAACTTGGTGAGACAGACCTTGTCTCTACCAAAAAAAAAAAAAAAAAAAATTAGCCAGGCATGGTAGTGCATGCCAGTAGTTCTGGCTATCTGGAAGGCTGAGGTGGAAGGATCGCCGGAGCCCAGCAGGTCGACGCTGGGGTGGCCGTGAGTGTGTCACTGCACTCCAGCCTAGGTGACAGAATGAGACTCCAATTCAAAAATAAAAAGAGAGTTGAAAAGATGATACAATCTGGAGATCATCGTGGAGAAATTGATAATTAATAGAATCCTGGGGAGTCTTGAAGAGATGTGGGAGGGTAAAGAACAGGGTAGATGTAAGAAAAAGAAACTAATTTACATATACTAAGTTTTTACTCATTGTTGGTTACCTATGTAATTTAATTTAATTCATGGTAATAACCCTGAACAGTAGACAATGCTATCCCTATTTCATAGATAAGGCAGGTAAGATAAGAGATTAAGCAACCTCCAAGGTTGTGTAGCTACAAAGTGGTAACCAGATCAGAATGATGATAAAATTTCCTTCCTTTATATCACAGCTGTCCTGCCTTTCCCATAAAGTTCCCAGAGCTTCACTGCTGCTGGGTGCAGCTTAGTACCACCCACACTTTATTTTCTCCTAATTGCTATGATTGTATGTAGAAGTCTCATTTAGCAGTTAAGAGTGATATAACTATAATTCTATTTCTATAACTATAATTTTATTTCTAATCTCATGTCTATTTAAAACATCTATCAATGAAAATAGTATCACATTTATTGATGAGGCTAGATAATGAACTGGATGAATGAGTCCTTTTGAGTTCCTCTTGCCAAATGGCATGAATACATTTTAAGCAGATTTCGTGGAGAAAGCATACTTTTGAATTTTTCTTTGGTGTGCCCGCTGTAGGTTCCATTTGGAATCTAGAAATGACTGCTGTCTGGGGTAAAAGGCAGTTTGCTCTTGCTGCCTCCTGTAGATTGCTTGGCCTGGCAGTTTGTCACTCTCCTGGGCAAGTATCCAGCTTGTGGTAGTGAGGTGGTTTTGTGGCAGAACTCCACAATTAACCACAAGTTCAGTGTCAACGGTAGGCTGCCACCGTCGTGGCTGTGATCCTTCAGATCCGCTGGGATAGCCAGAGCTGAAGAAACTACTGCTTGTCTAAGGAGGGAACAAGAAAACTTGGAAAGAGTCTGCATTGCTGTTTATTGTTCAAGGTTTCAGGTTTTCGGTTTAAAACAAAAAATTCAGGAAATTTCAGGCTAATGGTTATAGATTTAATCTTTTTACCATTTGTCATAAAGTATAACAATGAGGTTGTAATATAGACATAATTGTTGCTCTGAAACCAGAGACTGAAAAAGGAAAATTCTTAAAGTACTAGAATATATGCTTTCATAGCAGAATAATTCAGGCACCATCACTTGAATTAAAATTAAAAATTACCCACACACTTAAACTTTTACTTTATGTTAAAAATTAATTCAAACACAAATATATACATATATTTTTGGTAAATCTAAGAGAAAGGGTTCTTTTACTGATTTGCGCAAAAGAATGCTAAGAAAAATATTTTTCAATAATAATATGGAAACTTTTTTCTGTTATGTCCTATTTAAAGGGTTTTCTATTAAAATTCACTGACTAACAAAGCAAAATATCAGCGAATATACAACAAAAATCTGATTTATTAAAATTATTTTGAGAAACATAAACACTCTTGAAAAATTCTGAGGACTTTTTGTAGGCTGAGTCCTGTGTTGGTCACGGAGACTGAGCTAAGGTTGAATAAGACAGAACCCTTGTGTTTGAAGAATATATGGCAGAGGTAGCCATGTAAATAAACACATATGATAACAGAAATAAACTTTTATATAACAAATAGTAACAATAAACTCCAGTTCCATATTAGGGCCACACCATCTCTCTAGCCGCCCCCATACCTTACACTTCAACCACAGAATGCTGGAGTTATCCAAATATACTATGGTTGCATTCCTCCAGATTTTTGCTTGCTTCCTTTGCCCAGATTATTTTTTCTTCTTATTTTTACTTTATTAGATAACCTTTATTCACCTTTCAATACTGAGGCCAGAAGTCACTTTCTCTGACTCCCCTAGAGCATTACTCCTTACCTGCTACTCCCATTAGAGTCTGGGTTAGGGGCCCCTCCTCTGAGCCCATTACCTCTTTATCACAGCTTTTATTACACTTGGTACTCTCCTAGCTTCCACTAGACTAAGGGGCCACATTCTCATCATTGTATCTTTGTCATCTAGGACAGTGTCCGGCACAATGCCAGGCACATAATAAATGCTGTCATTAAGGGAGATAGATTAAATGTTGGTGGAGTGGGGTGGTACATACGAGTAAAAGAAGTGAAGTAAAAGAAGTGAAGGAATTAAATATAGAGATGAAAGAGAGGCGTCAGAGGAGAGGGAAAAGAGATCAGAAGACAGCCACCTGGACAGACACTGGAGAAAGAATGAATACAGCAAGGGAGAGAACTGGAACTGGTAGAGAAGGAAAAACAAACCATGAGTACAAGCTGAGACAACCACACAGCAGAGAGACTCTAGAAAAATGATTCTCTTCTTCTTGAATATCCAGGTACCCTGTTCTCCACTTTTACAAAACAGAGATAGGGTCTCACTTTGTTGCTTAGGCTAGAGTGCAGTGGTGTGATCACAGCTCACTGCAGCCTTGAACTCCTGGGCTTAAGTAATCC
Organism: Cephalopachus bancanus; assembly: GCA_027257055.1. Taxonomy (NCBI): domain Eukaryota; kingdom Metazoa; phylum Chordata; class Mammalia; order Primates; family Tarsiidae; genus Cephalopachus; species Cephalopachus bancanus. The sequence goes on along the minus strand of JAPVLO010000289.1, from coordinate 2,675,072 downwards.
TCCTGCCTCAGCCTCTTGAGTAGATGGGACTACAGGTGTACACCACCACGCTTAGGTAATTTTTTTTTTTTGTAGAGATAGGGCATCTTACTATATTGTCCAGGATGGTCTTGAACTCCTCATCTCAAGTGATCCTCCTGCCTTGGCCTCCCAGAGTGCTGGGAATTCAGGTGTGAGCCCCATGCCTGGCCTTTATATTGATTCTCTTGTGCTATTTAATTGTCTATGTGCATATGCATTAATCTCCCAAATGAAACTGTAGCTCTGAGGAAGCTCTGAAGGAAGTTTCTTTTTTCTTTTTTTTTGAGTCAGTCTTACTCTGTTGCCCAGGCTGGAGTGCAGTGGCACACTCATGGTCACCCCAGGGTTGACCTGCTGAGTTCAGACGATCCTTCTGCCCCAACCTTCCAAGTAGCCAGAACTACCATGCTACTTGCCCGGCTAATTTTTTGATTTATTAGAGTGACGAGGTCTTGCCATGTTGCCCAGGCTAGTCGCGAACCCCTGGGCTCAGGCAATTCTCTTGCCTCAGCCTACCAATGTGCTGAGATTACAGGCTTGAGCCACCATGCCCGGGCTGAAGCATCTTTTATAGTTGTTTAATGTTCTAAATAGCATTGAGCACAAAGCTCTGCATGTAGTGGGCATTCAATAAATACTTGAGATGAACAAAGGGAGTAAGTCAAAGTGAGGCTCAGTTTATGAGATGAGTATTAGCTGGAAGGAAAATAGGAATCATTAACACACTTGGGCAATAGAGTTGCCACTGCACACTGAAGACAGAATGATCCTTTCTAGACTAGAGAAAACCTAGTCTGTTTTTTATTTTTAAATATGTTTGTAAATGTTAATTCTTTCATTCTTTCAAAACCTTATCAGTTTTTTAATGTATCTTAAGGGATGGCTACTAGTTTTATAAATCTGGTATCTTAAGGGATGGCTACTAGTTTTATAAAACTGGAATCTCAATGACACTGGTTAATTTATTGCCTATTTGTGAAGGTTTGCTTAATATTTAAAATTTATCAGACTGCCTTATATCTTTATCCTGATAAATTAGAAAAGAGAAATACACAGGGGGTTGCATTGCCTCAGAATGACTTTGAGCGCTGGGTGGTAAGTACCAGGACCTCAAGTCATGGATCATCAAAGCAGGAGAAGGAAAACATCCACTGGAAAGTGGCGAGATCACAGATCAAGATGTGAGGGAAGGCAGTCAAGTAAAATGAGGCCAGGGCAGAGTGCTAAGAAGAGTCAAAGGGACACTATGACTTTAGGTCTTTTTTCACAAACAGATATTGGTCATAAATTCTTGAACCTAAAGATAAGAGTTAAGTAATTCTATTGGTTGTTTAAATTTGGCAGGAGACTAATTAAATAATTTGACCTTTAAGAAATGTAGCTCAGTAATAATCTTTGGCAAAGACTGTAAACAGAGAAGGGAGTTGCTATAAACATAGCTAGCTCATTCTTTTTGTGCATATTTTTAGTTAAGTAAACTTCTGATGGTCTTTGGTCATGTCCTTACATTTTATTTTAGAATCCTCTCAGGTGCTGGGTTGGTGTTCAGAGGGATGCACTCCACCTATGGGTAACTGAAAGAGTTGGGCTTTTAGCCTCATAAAAACCTTAATGACAGCTGAAAGACAGCTAAAGAATCGGGAATTAAAGAAATTTTATGAAGAGGGTTTTGAATTTTATTTTCCAGAAAACAGTCCTTTGTGATACAAATCCCTTTATTTTTACTTGTCAACCCTAAGAGTTTGGATTAGTTTGGTGATACAAATTTCAAAGGTTGTTCTTGGCAATCTGAAACATGAATCCTAAGGATGCTTATATATTTTTGGCATACAGAAATCAGAGCATTTTAAGACCAGAAGGGATTTCAAAGGTCGTGTAAATTAAATCACTTCATTTTACATTTAGAAAAACAAGGCTTGTAAAAGTTATGTAACTGTTTAACATCAGGGTATGAATGGCTGGGCCCAGACTAAAACTCAAAAAACTAGATTTCTAGTTCACCAGTGTGTCCATTACCATGCCTACCCTACCTCAGATGACAACCAAAGATTTTAAAACACACACACACATTAATCTGAATTTGTTCTAATTTCAAATAAATTTATTTCCTACAGAATTGACAATGGACATTTCAGTAATGCTGGTGCAGTTTTGCTGTATAAGCTCAAAAGGTATCCGTTGTTTCCTAGTTTAATCTGTAACTGGTGGTGATGAATTCTATGCACATCATTTAAAAAATGTATTTGCTGAGTTTTGTTGAAATGAGCATTTTTTTTAAATTGTGCATTCAATTGTCATGGTGGTTGGAACACCTGATGGGTTCTTATCTTTTAGGACAAGTCTGTGGATAAACAATTAGAAAACTCCTAAGTATTTTTCCTTTATCCAATATACAGAAGAGGAAGGGGATTTCTGGACTTTTTCCATCTTGGTCAAACTCTTGTGCTAATTTCTCAGTGATTTCTGTTACGCACGTGAACTATGACCATACACGAAAATGGTTTGTTTTAGGTCATGGCTGTGGGTAGAGATTAATAGGTGAAAAATGGGCCTGTTTGTGGGATTTACCACACAGTAAGGTTTCTCATCTCCCCGGAAAAATGTGGAATTAGCTCTCTGAGAAATTCAGGCCTGTCATGAGGTTGAAGAGAGACTTTCGGCAGAAGGAAACAGTTGTGATTGGTTAGAGTCTAGATCAGACCCTTTGGTATAGCAAAATTCTTTTCTTCCCACTTTCACCGGTACGTCACAGACAGCATTCTATCTGGCTTCTTTCAAGGCCAACTGATTCAAACTGGGGAGTGGCCGTGGAGAGGGCTTTTAGCCTTCTCACCTCTTCCCCCCTTTAAAAAGCCTTCGATTTGGAAAGAACACTTGCGACAGCAAATTATCTGTGCTGTATTGGAGGGGACACATTATGTGAACCGGCGGGTACGAATGGCAGGGGTGCAAAGAGAAGGACAGGACGTTAGTTCCTCACCTGTGAAGGTGGTTCTTGAGCAAGGTTTGGCTGCTTCCAGAGTGCGCTCCACGTGCTCACTCCTCGCTAAGAGTCACTGCAAGGATCCCGGGCCTGCTGCGTGGCCCAAGAATCCACGTCGCTTTAGAGTCCTGACCTACTCACAGGGATGAGGGTTTCTGCGCCATGCCCTTGGTGGTGGCTGGCTCTCACCTGGTCGCAGCTTTGCGCACACAGTGGAAGGACGCCCCCCCCAACCGGGTTGAGGTTAGAGGCGGGCGCCCTCTCCCCCTCCCACCCTCAGCTCGGCATCCTTACTGAGATGCCCTCTTTGGGGACCACACATGCCACGCCCTCTTTCCCCACGACCCCAGTCGTGACTTGTCGGAGCCTGGCGGGAGGTCTGTGACTTACCCCGCGGGAACTTTCGCGCCTGGGGTGCCGGGATGGCGGGCTTGCACCTTCCATCGGAAGATGACCCGCCGTTCTCTCTCGGCCCCGGCCGGTCTCCGGCGTGCCCCGGCCGCGCTCTTCTCCTCCCTGGGGGCGCCCAGCCGGCGGGGGTCCGGGACTCGCGTCCCCGTCGGGCGGCGGCGGCGAAACGGGGCGCGGGCGCGCGCGCGGGCTGCGGGCGGGGCGCGCGCCCGCCGGGGGCAGCCGCGGGGGAGGAGCGCCCGCCCGCCGCTCGCGCGCCCAACGGACCAGACTGGGGCCGTGAGGTAACTGCTGCAGCCAGCGGGAGCTGGGAGGCGACGCCGAGTCTCCAGTCCCGAACGGGGCCCGAGGGACCGGGAGGAGGCGGCCGACGCGGTCCGGGAGAGAAGCCCCTTCCGCCCCGGTCCGCAGCCGGCATGTCGCGGACGCCGCCGCTGCTCAGCCCGCGCGGCGGGGACCCCGGGCCGCGGCGGCGGGCGCAGCCCTGACGCGTCGCGAGCCGGGGGGCGCCCGAGCGCAGGGGCGGGGGTCCGGGAGCGCGAGCGGGCTGCGCCGAGCCCCGCGGCCACCCCCGGCCCCGACCATGAGGAGGGACGAGCGAGACGCCAAAGCCATGCGGTACCCGGCGCCGCCGGACGGGGCCGGCTCGCCCCCCGAGAGTCTGCGGAACGGCTACGTGAAGGGCTGCGTGAGCCCCCTGCGGCAGGACCCTCCGCGCGGCTTCTTCTTTCACCTCTGCCGCTTCTGCAACGTGGAGCTGCGGCCGCCGCCGGCCTCCCCCCGGCAGCCGCGGCGCGGCTCCCCCTCCGGCCGGGCGCGCCTCTCGCTGGGCGCCCTGGCCGCCTTTGTCCTCGCGCTGCTGCTCGGCGCGGGGCCCGAGCGCTGGGCTGCCGGGGCCGCCCGGCTGCGGACGCTGCTGAGCGTGAGCTCGCACAGCCTCAGCCCCCTGTTCAGCATCGCCTGTGCCTTCTTCTTCCTCACCTGCTTCCTGACCCGGACCCAGCGCGGCCCCGGGCCGGGCCGGAGCGGCGGCTCCTGGTGGCTGCTGGCGCTGCCCGCCTGCTGCTACCTGGGGGACTTCCTGGCGTGGCCGTGGCAGAGGTGGGCTGGGCCCTGGGGCGACGGGGACGCGGGGCCCTCCGGCCCGGGCCCGCACACGCCCCCGGCGGTGGCGGGCAGGTTGTTCTTGGTGCTGAGCTGCGTGGGCTTGCTGACGCTCGCGCACCCGGGGAGGCTCCGGCACAGCCTCCTGGTGCTGCTCTTCGCCAGCTGCGTCTGGTGGGTCTCCTTCTCCAGCCTCGGCGCGCTGCCTTCGGCCCTCAGGCCGCTGCTCTCCTGCCTGGCGGGGGGCGCCGGGTGCCTGCTGGCCCTGGGCTTGGATCACTTCTTTCAAATCAGGGAAGCGCCCCACCATCCTCGGCTGTCCAGTGCCGCCGAAGACAAAGTGCCTGTGATCAGACCCCGGAGGCGGTCCAGCTGCGTGTCGCTGGGGGAGACCGCAGCCAGTTCCCATGGCAGTAGCAAAATGTTCAGGAGACCTTCGTTGCCTTGCATTTCGAGAGAACAGGTACGTGAACCCGAAAGCAGGGTCTGGTAAGCAAGCGGGTGCGGGTCGAGCGCCTCTCTGTTGCTGAGCCGAGTTAGCCGGTTTGAAAGCCTGTTGACTTTCGGAGTCGGGGGATGGAGGGGAAAAAAAAAGGACCGGAAAGAATGTTTTGTTCGGAAAAGGATTCTTAAAATACAGGAAGCCTTTTAAAAAAGCAGAAGCAAGTACTTTTTATCATTGAGTAGAAATGAAGTCGCCCGCTCACATGGCCCTTTTTGAAGACTTTGTTTATGCAGTAGATGAGTTCTTAGAAGAATGAGGTGATTCACTTTTGGTTTAACAGAATGACTGCTCGCCCTGATGTGTATCTTTTTAGTGCCATTTATCTGTTAGCTGTATAGTGATGTCTGTTCAAAGATAACGTGCAGCGTTTATAATGAGGGGGCATGCGAATTTTAATCAGTGGGGTTTTGTTATTAGGATAACAATTGAGAGGCATCTGAGAGATCGTCAAAGAACAGTGATGAGCTTTGGAAATGAGACATTAATTTAGGTGAAAAGACAGCGATATGGGCTAATAACAAGTTTTTACAGACTAAGTCATGGTTGTGTTTGTGGTATAATTAGGAGAATGTTTTAACAATTTGATCTTTAAACTTAGTAATGCCTAGAAAGATACCAAAAACATTTCCATTTTTTCCCCTGTAGGTTTACATATTTTTGTTTTTTAAAGGAATTGCAATCATCATCAGGGAATGAATTTACATCTTTATATAGTGTTGGAAAATCTACCTGTTCTACATTACCAAGAAACTCAATAAGTATAGCTATTATATATTTAGCATTTACTAAGTGCAGAACATCTTGCATATATTGTCTCAAATCCTCATGAGAACCCTGTTTAGTTGGTGACTTTAGAGATGAGCAAATCTAGACTTATAGAGATGACCCAACTTCACAAGTCTAGTAAGTGACAGGCTGGGATTTGATTAGATTTTTTAGTTCTCAGTGCTGTGTGTGGTTCTGCACAAGTAAAAGGATAAGGACCGTGTTTTTGTCCTTAATACATTTGATGCATTCTTTTCTCTTCCTTCACTTCTTGTCTCTTGTCTTCAATGTAATCTACAAGCTACTACTACATTGATTTCATGACATGTAAACACTGATCTGTAGTGTTCCAGTGACACAACACTTTGCTTTTTGAAATGGCTTTAGAAGCCACTTTTGTGGTCTGTAGTTATTTGGCCAAACACTTGAAAATTTTTGTTACACCTTTTGTTTTCTCAGTTTTACTACCACTGATAACAGATAATGCTTAGTAAAATGTGTTTCAGAAGAAAAATTGTCGAGAGGATTCATTATAGAGTAAAATACTATCAACTATTTTCATAGAATGGAATTACATTTGACTTTTGACTACAAGTGAGCAGATTGCATTTTTGTTGTTGTTTTTTTTGTTTGTTTGTTTGTTTTTTTGAGTTGGAGTCTCACTCTGTCACTCAGACTGGAGTGCAGTGGGCGCTCCCGGCCACCGCAGCCTCGACCTGCTGGGCTCCGGCGATCCTTCCGCCTCAGCCTTCCGAGTAGCTGGAACTACAGGCGTGCGCTACCACGCCCAGCTAATTTTTTGATTTACTGTAGAGATGAGGTCTTGCCATGTTGCCCGGAAAAGTGTCGTAGCACAGTTTCCTCGCATTTGTGGACAGTTTTTCTGGATGTAACACTTAGAGTTTAACATTTTTTTTTTTTTTGAGTTGGAGTCTCACTTTGTCGCCCAGACTGGAGTGCAGTGGCCGCTCCCGGCCACCGCAGTCTCGACCTCCTGGGCTCTGGCGATCCTTCCACCTCAGCCTTCCGAGTAGCCAGAATTACAGGAATGCGCTACCACACCCGGCTGCTTTTTTTGATTTATTGTAGAGATGAGGTCTTGCTGCCCAGGCGGGTCTCGAACCCGCGCGCGGGCTCAGGCAATCCACTCACCTCAGCCTCCCAAAGGCGCGGGATTACAGGCTGAGCCACCGAACCTGGCTTGAGTTTAACATATTTTAATTGTAATTTGTTGGTGTAGTCAATTATGTCTGTCCTTTTGTAAGTGGAAAAATTCTAGTGTTCTTAATCCTAGTGTGCTCTTTCCATCACAGCAACCTTTTTCAACCTTTAGGTGCAGGGTTACACCAGGTATCTTTATTATTTGTAAAAGAAGAAAATACAATTTGTGCTTCTAAAAAAGGCATATTTTCTTAGTGCAGAAAAATCTTATTCACATTCTACTTTGAATAGGAATATTTTTTGGGAAAATATATGCAAATAGTTCAGGGCTTATACATGGCTAGTTAATGTTCAGTGTCACAAAGTAATTATTTTGACATTACTAGAAAAGAATATTTTTAACATAGCAGAGATTGTAATAACAAGAATTTTTATGTATGCTTGTTCCCAAAGTTTAATGGAGAATCCGTGGTTTTTGTTTGCATGTATGTTATGTTAAAGGTATTAAGAAGAAACCAATATTTTTTTGGAAATAAAAGATCAAGAGATTTTCTAATTTTCAAAGTGCTGTATATGACAGTTGTAAAAACGCTTTCTTGTTTCAGAAACTGAAGCAAGATGAAAAGATTTTAGGTAGAACCTGACATAAAGGAAGATGTCGTGGATTTATAGGCAGTGGATTGAGGAGTCTTGGTTCAACTGTTTAATCTTGGAAAAGTCTGTAAACCTTTCTGAGCTCAGTATCCTGTCAGAGCAGGGATTCCAGTAGATGAGTTCTATAATACTGTCCAATTCAAAATTAATTTCTGTTGTAGTTAGTTTATACTTTTGGTAAGATATAAATACAATTATAAATAAAATATTACAAATTAGTTATTCTTGAAGTTTTGCTTAAATAGTGAATGTTGATATCGCTACCCTATATTTTCTAAGGTGTAGTAATTGGAATAAATGAGCAAATATTCTATATTTCTTTGAATAGAATTTTCTTTAAAATTCTAATTTTAATTTTTGCCATGGTAACAAAATTATTACACTTCTGTTCCCTTAAGAATTTAAACATTTTTTCCCATCCCCTCCAAGAATTTAAACATTTTTTATTAACATCTTTGAAAGCCACTTTTGAAAACACATCTCTCAGTATAAATGTTTTTAATTGTGTAACAATAGATTTAAAGGAATTTTTAACTTTTGGGATATTATGTTAGGCACTGTGTTGAAAAATAATGGCACACATTCATATAATTAATTTAATAGTTAGATTTATAATATTTGACTTAAATGCTATATATGCATCAGTTCTTAACTAAGACTTTTTTTAAACAAAGTATTTAGAGATTTAAAATTTAAATCTAGTTACTGCAGACTGTTCTGCTAACTAAAAGAAGCACTGAGTTTGTAGTCTAGCTGCCAAGAGTCAGCTGAAGCTAATGGGAAGTTTAAAAAAAAAATCAGTTGTCTACATAGAAGCTTTGACCAGAATTGAACAAACTAAATTTCGATGCCATTTTAATTATATATTCTATAATGTAGTTTTCAGCTCTTCAATGAAATCACTTTCTGTGTGATTAGGTAAATATGAGGTTTTGAAAGGCGTAAGTTGGTGTGTGAAATATTTTTCTATACCTATAATGCTAAGTGCTTTCTAAATGGTTAGGTAAATATTTAAAAATTCTGTGGCCTTAATGCTCATAAATATTATTTAAAGTGTTAATTTTATTTGAAAAAGTCATACATATGTGGCGCGAGGAGTTAAAAAAAGAGAGGCTTTAAAGTATAAGTGATTATTTACCCGTCTAAGGAATTTGCAGGGCTTAGAGAATTTCTTTAAGAATACTGTAATATTTGTGAAATCTGTTTTATGGCTTCAGTGAGCGAGTGTTTTATTCTAATTTTGTGTTAACATTTTGTGGTAAAATATCAGCCTGAATAATAATTTTATATTTTGTACATATACTATGTACTTTGCCATCAGAGCTATCTTTCAAAAACACGAATTTGATGGGATCACTCGCTCTGTTTTAAACCATGGCTCTTCATTGTCCACAGGATAAAGTTCATGTCCTTGACCCTTGCTTGCAATGTCCTTCATAACCTGCTCTTAGACTTTTTTTGTTTGTGTTATGTTTTTTTGTCTTTTAAAAAGCATTCTAGAATTTAGGGAACAGTCCCTTTCCACATGTATTCTTGGTTCTAGCTATTTGAGGACTGCTTCTTGTAGATTTTGTTTTCTTTTTCTTTTACCATTCCGACTTGTTGAAATCTCCTTTAAGGAACGAATAAGATTAAGTCTTTGGGCAGTACACTGCTACACAATGTAGGCTGAGAACAAAACTCCATTATAGCAGAGGGGGCCATATTTTAAAATAAACGTTGACAAGTTATATGAAATAGTGTTGATATATGATAGAATATTTTCATTACATTGCATGGGTAACCTTCATAATTTATGTTTTCATATACTGAGTGGAAGGTAATCATAAATAAAACCATAAAGTTTATTTTCTTTAAAAAATTTTATTTTAAAGATGTGGGATACAATTCAGGGTTAGTTATACAAATGTTGATTATGCAGGTACCCTTGTTGATAGGAGCAATTTCCCTCAATTGCCAATCCCACCCCTCCTCCCCTGGCAGTTTCCCACTACAGCCAATCCCTTTCTTATAGTACTATGATAATTATTCAAGGTCCACTTATGAATGAGAACATATGGTACTCTGTCCTTTGTTTCTGTGATAGATCACTGAGTATGATAGACTCTAAGTCCATCCAAGTTGCTGCGAAGTTTATATGTTTGTTCTTTATGGCTGCATAATATTCCATTGTGTATTTGTACCACATTTTTTTAGTCCAGTCCAGCTTCTGTGGGCAGCATGGTTGATTCCATGTTTTTGTTATTGCAAATAGAGCTGAACAAGCATTCATGTGTAGGTATCTTTTTTGTAGAATGATTTGAGTTCCTTCAGGTATATTCCCAATGGGGAATTGCTGGGTCACATGGAAGGTCAATTTCTAGTTCTTTCAAAAATCGTCACACTGTCTTCCAGAGAGGTTGCACTAGCTTACATTCCCACTAGCAGTGTAAAAGCATTCCTTTTTCTCCGCATCCTTGCCAGCATCTGTTATTGTTTGTTTTATTAATGATGGCCATTCTTACTGGAGTTAGGTGGTACCCCAGTGTGGTTTTATTTGCATTTCTCTGATTAGTGAGGCTGAGCACTTTTTAATGTGTCTGTTGACTGCCTGTATATCTTCATAAAGTTTATTTTCATTGTCCTCAGACTGTAACCTCCTCATTAGAAGACCTTTCTCTCATTTTCCCCTTTCCTTTTCAATTACCATCCAAAATAGGAAGAATTTATACTTACTGGAAAAACTTTTTTCAGTATAAATGTTTGTACAGATATAGGAGAGATTTAGAGTTCATCTAATTGAAATTCGCTCATTATATAAAAAGGAAATAAATTGAACCCCAGAGAGATAAAAATATTGGCCCAGGGTTATGCTGTGAGAAACTGGGAAAACAGGGACTAGAACATAGGTCTTGGCTCCTAGTCCACCTACCTATATTTGCCATAAAGAGCATATATACCTGCCATTGCAGTTTTCAAGACTGTACTTAACTTTGTCTGGATCTCCAATTACGTGATAAAAGGCAATGTCCTTGGCTAAAGGAGGTGGGGGATAGTAGTGGGAGAGATGAGAGAGATAATTAGTTAAGAGGGACCCTTGAAATCATATGGTTCATAATTATGACCTTGATGATAAAATTCTGTTTTAGTCATTTCGGACGAACTTGTAAGGATGCAGCTGGCCTCAAACTCATGTACAGCGTAAAGTATTTGTATGTTGAGGAAGGAGGGGAGGGTAAAAAAGCAGAGTAGGAAGAATGGAAGTGCACTGACTATTGCTTGCTTTGCCCAAAGGCATTCTGTTTAAACAAAGCAAACAGAACATCTGGTGTTAGCCGAACAAAACTTTAGAACTATTTTCTGTCTTTGGGTAGTTCCTGACAATTTATGAGTTGGTGTTCACCTTGTTACTTACAGGCTGATCTTTCCTTATTTAGGTGGTTGTTAGAAGCCTGTTCTTAGAACTTGGGACAATAGAATGCATCTTCCATTGTTTTCTTTTACAACCTACAGTGTTCTCTCCATTGATTTACCTAGGAGGTATCTATAGATTTCTCCTTCATCAGCTATAGTACATTGTTTGGCTATTTCTTCCTTACATTTCATACAACTTGCATTCAGCATATTTTAAATTTGGTTAGTTAGAATTTAAATTTTCAATGAGAAATACATAAAAGATCGTATGTATACATATATATTTATATGGTTTAAGGAAAAAAAAGAAAAAAGTTACACACTACTTATTTTCTTTGGAGCTCTCTCCCCTCTCAACCTCTCTTGTATCTCCTCTGCTCTGCCCCAGAGGTAACACCTTTATTTTGAAATTTTTTTCTATTTGTTCTCTTGCTTATCTTTATAATCATAACCCACTATTAATGTATACCTAAATTATATGCTGTTAGTGTTACTTGCTTTTGGACTTTAGATAAATAGAATCATACTGTATGCATTCATCTGTAACTTTTTTTGTCGTTTTCTGAGGTTTATCATTGTTGATGCAGATGGTTGTAGTGATTCAGACAGTTGTAGTTTATTTTTCCAATGCTGTATAGTATTTCATTGTATGAACCATAGTAAAATTTATTTATCCATTCCACTATTCAGGACATTTGAGTGATTTTCACTTTTTTGCTATTATATACATTGCTGCTATGAACATTCTTGTAAATGTCTATTGTTACCTGTGTGTAGAAGTAGAATTGCTGAGTTGCAAGGTATGTTCATATTCAACTTTACTATTTATGGTAATTAAAATAATGGCACCCCAGAGATGTTCACATTTGAGTGCCTGGAATTTTTTAATATGTTACCTTACATGGCAAGATGGACTTTGGAGGTGGGATTAAGTTAAGGATTTTGGAACGAGGCAATTATCCAGGATTATTTGAGTATAATGCAGTATAATCACAAGGGCTCTTAAAAAGTGGAAGACAGAGGCAGAAGAGATCAGAGAAGGAAATGTGACAGTGGAAGCAGACTTGGAATAATGTAGTGTGAGAGGGATTTACTCAGCCTGGCTCTGCTGACTTTGGTGATGGAAGAAGGGGACCCTGAGCTAAGGAAAGTAGGCAGCCTCTAGAAGGTGAAAAGGCAAGGAAATGAATTTTTCCCTAGAACTCGCAGAAAGTAATGAAGCCCTGCCAATGGTTTGAATTAGCTTAGTGAGACATATGTCAGACTTGTGAACTACAGAACTATAAGATAATAAATTTGTGTTGTATTATGCCTCTGAATTTGTGGTAATTTGTTATAGGAATTTATTAGTTTGCAAGGGTTGCCATAACAAAAGTACCACAAACTGGGTGACTTAAACAACAGAAATTGTCTCATAGTTCTGGAGGTTAGAAGTTCAAGATCAAGGTGTCCCCAAGGTTGGTTTCTTCTGAGGACTGTGAGGATAATTTGTTCCATGTCTTTCTCCTAGCTTCTGGTGATTTGCCGACAGTCTTTGGCTTGTAGATCTATCACCCTGAACTCTGCCTTCATCTTCACATGATGTTCTCCCTGTGTATTCACGTTGTCTTCCCTCTGTGCCTGTCTTTATGTCCAAATTTTTCATTTTTATGGGGACCTCAGTCATGCTGGATTAGGGTCCACCCTATTCCAAGGACATTTTTTTTTCCTGTTTACAGATGACCTCATTTTAACCTGATTAGCCCTAGAAACACCTTATTTCCAAATAGGGTTACATTTTGAGATCTTGAGAGTTAGGACTCAACATATCTGTTATGGGGGGCCATGATTCAATCTATATAAGTAGCAGTAGAAAAATTCACTCTAAAGTTGAATTGTTCTTTAAAATAGATATACCATTTTTATTTTTGCTAGCAGTGAAGGGAATGCCCTTGGATCCATATTCTCACCAACCAAGGCTTCCTATTTACTGATTTTAATTTTTGCTAGTCTAGTGGGTGTGAAATGGATATGTGTGTGTGTGTGTGTGTGTGTGTATTCTAAAAAATGACACATTTTTTCTTTTTTAAAAAATTTCAGCCTGGCTCTGTGGTTCAACCTGTAATCCCACGCTTTGGGAGGCTGAGGTGAGTGGATTGCCTGAGCCCACGAGTTTGAGACCCGCCTGGGCAAGTTGGCAAGACCTCATCTCTACAATAAATCAAAAATTAGCCGGGCATGGTAGCACATGCCTGTAGTTCCAGCTACTTGGAAGGCTGAGGCGGAAGGATCACCGGAGCCCAGCAGGTTGGGCTGCAGTGACCAGGAGTGACCACTGCACTCCAGTCTGTGTGACAGAGTGAGACTTCAACTCATAAAAACAAAACAGAAACAACAACAACAACAAAAAACAATTTCAGTAGCCTTGAGGGATACAAATAATTTTTGGACTGGGCTTTAAGAGTACCCACCACCCTGACCTGTGTACACTACTGTACCCAGTAGGTAGTTTTTTTGGTCCTTTCATATTTTTGTGACTTTAATTAGAATTTTTTATAATTACTTTTTTTTTTGAGTTGGAAACTCACTCTGTCACCCAGGCTGTAGTGCAGTGGCACAGTCACAGCTCACTACAGCCTCAACCTCCTGGGCTCAGGCATTCTTGTCTCCTCAGCCTACTTAGTAGTTGGGACTATAGGCAGCTGCCACCATACCTGGCTGTTTTTTTTTTTTTTTTTTTTTCAGAGATGAGATCTTGCTGTATTACCCAGGCTGGTCTTGAACTCCTGGGCTCAAGTAATTCTTCCACTTTGACCTCTCAGAGTATTGGGATTGCAGGCCTGAGCCACTGTGCCCTGCTTATTGTGTTTTCTGAAAATAGAATTTCTTAATTTTAATGATGTCATGTTTACCAATCCTTACCTCCAATAATAAGACTCTTTATGTCTTGTTTACAAAGCCATTCCCTGTTGGCAGTTGTATAATATATTCCTATATTGTCTTAAGATTTTTTTCATTTAAGATATTTATTTTTTTGAACTCTTGGCCTCAAGTGATCCTTCTGCCTCAGCCACTCAAGTGCTGGGATTACACAGGTGAGCCATTGTACCTGACCTTAAGCTATTTCTTTTCTTTTCTTTTTTTTTTTTTTGAGTTGGAGTCTCACTCTGTCGCCCAGACTGGAGTGCAGTGGCCGCTCCCGGCCACTGCAGCCTCGACCTGCTGAGCTCCGGCAATCCTTCTGCCTCAGCCTTCCAAGTAGCCAGAATTACGGGCGCGTGCTACCACGCCCGGCTGATTTTTTGATTTATTGTAGAGATGAGGTGTCACTGCCCAGGCGGGTCTCGAACCTGCGGGCTCAGGCAATCCACTCACCTCAGCCTCCCAAAGGCGCAGGATTACAGGCTGAGCCACTGAGCCCGGCTTTATCCATATAGATAGATATCAGTTATGTCAACACAATTTATTGAAAAGTTTATTCTCCATCCATCACCAGTGCTACCTCTGTTATATATCAAATTTCAATATATGTATGACTCTGTATCTGGGTTCTCTACTGTGTTTTATTTGTTGGTTTATGCACCCTGTGTTAATACCACAGTTGTAATTATAATAGCTTTCTTTTTTTAAGAAATATTTTTATTTTATTTTATTTTTTATTTGCTGCTGATGAAATTATATTTTAAAAAAGAAACATAAAAATTAAAGAGTAAACCATATTGCTTACAAGAAATAGTTATGAAAAGTAACTCATATTGCCCACAAGAAACAGTTAAAATTATTGGGAAGGATCAGAGTCTTTGCCCTATAATAGCTTTCTAATGGAATTAATAACCAATAAGCCCCCTCATCTTATTCTTCTTCAAGAGTGTATTGAACTTTTGTTTTCAGTATGAATTTTAGAATAAGCTTGACGTGTTTCACAAAAAATTCTTTTGGGATTCTGGTTGGCTTTGCATTAAATCTTTTGAACCATTTAGAGGAGAACTGCTTTTGATTGAAATTTTAAAATTGTACTTTTCTGGGAATTTAATATAACTTTTAAAATTTCGAATTCATAATACAAGTATCTTACTATCTGTTTAATCTTATCATCTGCATGTATTCCCTCTTTTTCATTCCTCGTATCATTTGTATCCTTTTCTTTGTTTCTTAAACAACCATTCTAGAAGTTTATTACTCTACAAAAAACTATCTCTTAGGATTGGTGCTTATTTTCTACTAATTTATTTGAGCTCTTACTTTTATTGCTTTCTCTCTCTCTTTTTTTTTTTTTGCTTCCTTTGAGTTTTTCTTCTTTTTCTAACTTTGTAAATGGGGCAAAGCCATGAGTTTTGAATACATACTTTTTCAATACATACTTTTAAAGCTATACATTTCTCTCTAAGAATTGCTTTAGTTGAATTGCATAAATTTTGATGTCCAGATCCCAGACCATGAATGGGTAGCGATCCATAGCCTGTTAGGAGCCAGGCTGCACAGCAGGTGGTGGGCAGTGACAATCGAGGGACGCTTCATCTGTATTTATAACCACTCCCCATCACTTGCATTAGTGCCTGAGCTTTGTTTCTGTCAGATCAGTGATGGCATTAGATTTTCATGGAGCATGAGACCTATTGTGAGCTGTGCATGTGAGGGAACTAGGTTGTATGCTTATGAGAATCTAATGCCTGATGATCTGAGGAGGAGCTAAGGCAGTGATGCTAGTGCTGGGGAGTAGCTGCAAATACAGCTTAACACTAGCAGTGAGGTTTGACTGCACAGAGACCATAATAAGTCAATTGCTTGCATACTCATATCAAAATTCTCTCAGTGAGTGTAGCAAGTGATGTCCTTCAATTATACAGCTGCATTTGGTGGCATAATTATTGTATAGTAATTTATAATATATAATTATATGTGAATATTTCTGTATATATTACATATAAATATGTATTTACATGATATCTCATATATCATTATATATTACAGTGCAGTAATAATAGAAATAAAGTGCACAGTAAATGTAATGCACTTGAATCATCTTAAAACCAATCACCCTCCCCCCTAGTTGGTGGAAAAATTGTCTTCCACGAAATTGGTCCCTCATGCCAAAAAGATTAGGGACTGGTGATATAAAATATGCTGAGCCAAATAAGGCAAGCTATTTACCACTCAATTACCAATCAGTATTAACAACCAAGAAAGATGCTTAAATTCTCTACCAGAAATGTCAGTTCAATGGTAAAAATAATATAGATGATAAAGAAATTCCCCCCATATCAGAAAAGAGTGATTATTATATGATTTAATAATTGCCAAGTGTCAATTATATGCTAGTCTCAATCTCAATAACCCTATGAAGTAGACATTGGGACCCTATTTTGCAGCTAGAAACTAAGATAGGCAGGGAAATTGACTAACCCCCAAATCACTTAGCTAGTGTGTAGAAAATGTGTAATATGCTAAATGCCATTTCTAGTATAAAAAGCCCCCAAGACCTCTCCCAACCGAAAAAAACTAAACTACAATTTGAAAAATATAAAATATCTTTTGAAAGGAATTACTGAATTGGCACAAAAGTAAGAGAATCTCAGATCCTAAAATGATTGAAAATTGGAATCCTGAGAGGTAAATAGACACTAAGTCAGATTTCACTTGAGTTTCTGACCATCCTTAGAGACCTTGATTGTTTGCTTTTGCTATGCATGACTGAGCACAAAAGATAACATTTGTTTATCCAAATATTTGTCCAAAGTGAAAAATCCATTAAGAAATCTCTGCGTAAAGCTGAGATCCCCAAAGTGCTACTCCCCCCAGTATTAGGATAAATGAGAAATAAATGTGACTGTGGAGGTGGAAAGTGTATTTTGATTGACCTTGGCACAAGGGAGAGAAGAGGGGCTAAAATAAATCTTCTTTGAGAATGCGTAAATATAAGAAAGCTCTCATACAATTTTTAAACAATTCTAGTAAAATATATATAACACAAAATTTACCATTTAAATCAATTTTAAGTGTACAGTTCAATGGCAGTAAGTACATTCACATTGTTGTGCAACCATCACTATCATCTGTCTCTGAAACTTTTTTTGTCTTCCCAAACTGAAACTCTATTTTCATTAAACAATAACTGCCCATTCATGTCTTTCCTCCAGCCCCTAGCAACCATCATTTTACTTTCCATCTCTATGAATTTGACTACTCTAGGTACCTCATGTAAATAAATGGAATCATACAATATTTATCCTTTTTTGAGTGGCTTATTTCACTTAACATAATGTCTTCAAGGTTTATCCACATTATAGTATATGTGTCAGAATTTCCTTTTATGACTGAGTATCATTCCATTATATGTTTATACCCATTTTGTTTATCTATTTATTTGTCAGTGGACACTTGGGTTGCTACCATTTGGCTATTGTGAATAATATGCTGCTATGAAGATGGGTGTTTGAGACTCTGGTTCTAGTTCTGTTCTTTCCTTTTTTTTTTAGAAAGCAGGATTTATTGAGAGAACAGAAAAGCTCCCACAGTGGGAAGGGACCTGAGGGAATTGTCCTGCTTTTAGTTCTTTTGAGTATATACTCAGAAGTGGATTTGCTGAATAATATAGTAATTCTAATATTTTGAGAAACCACCATACTGTTAGAAAACAAGCAGTTGCAACATTTTACATTCCTACCAGCATTACACAAAGGCTTCATTTCTTTACATCCTCATCAATATTTTTAAATTTTATTTTATTTTTGTTTATCTGTTTTTCTTTTATTTATTTCAAAGATGTGGGGTACAATTCAGGATTTTTGTGTGTGTGATAGTAGCTGTCTTGATGGATGTGAAGGTATCTTATTGTGGTTTTGACTTGCATTTCTCTGATAATTAGTGATATTGGGTATCTTTTCATATAATTTTGGCCATATGTATATCTTTTTTAGAGAAATCTGTGTTCAGGTCTTTTCCCATTTTTTGCCTGGGTTTTTTTTTTTTTTTAAATTGTTGGAATTATTTTTATATTTCTGGGGGATATTAATTCCTTATCAAATGACTTGTAAATATTTTCTTCCATTCCATGAGTTGCCTTTCACTCTATTGATAAATGTCCTTTGATTTGCAAGTTTTTAATTTTTATGAAGTTGAATTAATTTATTTTTCTTTTGTTGTCTGTGGTTTTGGTGTCACATCAAAGAAATCATTGCTAAATTCATTGTTAAGAAGCTTTTCCACTATGTTTTCTTTTAAGAGTTTTATAAAAGTTTTGGTTCTAATATTTAGGTCTTTGATCCATTTTGAGTTAATTTTTGTGTATAGTATAAGGTAATGATCCAACTTTATTTTTTCCTTGTGGATATCCAGGTTTCCCAAGACTATTTGTTAACAAAATTATTCTTTTCCCATTCAATAGTGTTGGCTTTCTTGTTGAAAATTATTTGATAGTATATATGAGGATTTATTTTGGGACTCTCTATTGTATTGGAATATATGTTTTTTTATGTCAGTACCACACTGTTGTGATTATTGTAGCTTTGTAGTTTTCAGACCATGAGGCGTAAGACCTCAAACTGTTCTTTTTCAAGATTGTTTTGGCTGTTTGAGTGTTTCTTGAGATTCCATATTTTAGGATGGATTTTTCTACTTCTGCAAAAAACACCTTTGAGGTTTATTTTATTTTAATTATTTTATTTTTTGTTGCCCCGGTTGGAATGCAGTGGCACGCTCATGGCCACCGTAGCCTTAACCGGCTGGGCTTAGGCAATCCTTCTGCCTCATCTTCCAGTAGCTAGAACTACAGGCACATGCTACCATGCCCGACTAATTTTTTAAATTATTGTGGAGATGAGGTCTCACCAAGATGCCCACACTGGTTTCGAACTCCGGGACTTAGGCAGTCCTCTCGCCTCGGCCTCCCAAAGTGCTGGGATTATAGGCTTGAGCCACCACACCCAGTCAGGTTTTATTTTTATAATTACTTTTTTATTGTGGTAAAAATATAACATAAAGTTTACCTTCTTAACCATTTAACAATATACAGTTTAATTAAGTATATTCATATTGTTGTGTAACAGATCTCCAGATCATTTCTGTCTTGCAGAACTGAAACGCTATACACATTAAATAACAACTTTCTTGCCGCCTCCCAGCCCCTGGTAACCACCATTCTACTTTCTGTTTCAATGAACTTGACTACTTCTGATACCTCATATATGAGGAATCAACACTATTTATCTTTTTGTGACTGGCAGTTTCACTTAGTATAATCTTCAACAGGGAAGTTATAAACATTCATATGAGACACTCTTAGAACAGTAGGAGTGGAAAAGCTCTGGTGACTGGAGAAGGGAGGTGTGAAGATGTTTCAGTTCTGGGTATCTGAAAGGTTAGCGGTGTCATTAACTAACGTGGGGGACCCTGGAAGAGGAGCTGGTTTGGAGAAATTAAGAGATTAGCTTTATTGATTAATGCATGTTATAGTTTTCACATGGGTATACTTGGTATCTCTAAATTGGATGTAAGCTCCCTGAGTACAAGGACCAATCATTTCTATTTTGCAATTCTCTTGTACATTTTGGAGTTCATAGTGTATATTTATTATTATATTTATACTTATTATCATTTCTCATAATAGTTCTATGTTAATCTTGAATGAAGAGAGAACTATGGGTGAAGATGAATCTGATTTCCTACTGTCTTTGGTGTTCTCATTAAGGATAAAAAAATTAAACTGTTGCACAGTGGTGAAGTCAGACTGAGTTTAAATGTTATCGCTGACACTTGTAAAATATTGGACAAATTTTTTAGGTTTTCTATACCTCAGTTTTCCTGTATCTAAATTGGGAGTAACAACATTATCTACCTCATTGATGTGAAGTAGATATAATATGAGATATTATTGTGAGGACTAAATTAGTTAATAACCTGTAAGTTCTTGGAACAACATCTGGCACCTGAAAAACTCCCAACAGGATGGTTTTTGCTGTTATTATTAATAGTTGAGATTTTCATCCTCACATGACTTAATAGTTCATGCCAAATTACTCTAAAGTCAATGTTAAAGCTAATTGAAAGTTAGAAATTACAAACAATCCTTTTTTTCTGGTTGTTGTTTTCTTTTTTTAGTTGGGGTCTCACTCTTTTGCCAAGACTGGAGTGCAGTGGCATGGTCATGGCTCATCTCAGCCTTGATTCCTGGGCTCGAGTGATCTTCTGCCTCAGCTTCCTGCCTTGGCTTCCCAAAATACTGGGATTACAGGCGTGAGCCACTGTACCTGGCCCAAACGATCCCTTTTTATTGCCTGGATACTACTTCTGAAACCAGTATTAAGTAAAGAAGTAAATCCTTTACATAAGGGATCTTAGGGGGAAATTCTTTCAGCAGTTTTCAATATTCAGGACAACAAAAAGGACACAAGTGATGATTTCAAAAGTAATCAAAATGGCTAATTTAATTTAGATTTCTTAACTTTTGAAGTTTCAGAGTTAAAAGTTAAGAATCTTCCAGAAGAAAAATTTTGTCAGCTGCCACAATCATAATTTATTTTCTCATAGTTTTTGTTTCAGTCTGTCACTGTGGGATTGGACTTGCACTTGAAATTTAAACAAATGCTCTTACGCATAATTCTTCCTTCACAGTTCACTATCTGTAAAGCATGTTGATAACTATGCAGCCCATCGCATGTATGGTATGAGGAAGATAAGAGATAAGGAAAAAAGTAGAAGAGAAACTGCAAAAAAGGGACTTCTTCAACCTTCTTTCTCACTCCAGTCAGTATTAGTCACCTTGCTTTACTGCTTCAATTTAACACTCATTCCACTTTTCAGAAAAAGTCTCCTGAGGAACTTCTGGCACTTAAATGGTAATGATTCGAAGCAGACAAAAACATTATGGATATGAATTTTTACTAACATATGGAGAAATATATTTTCTTTAGGGGAAAAATGCATATATATACATTAGTAAACAATATGTATCATTATGTAAGTAATCTGTTTGCTTTTATTGTTAAAATAAGCACCATCTAAAAGTAACTTTAATACCGAAAATTCATTCCTTTAGCAAACATTACTAGACATTCTGCTAGGAGCTATGAGTGTTGTAAAGAAGGATCATGTAAGGATACTACTCCCAGGAGTTTAATGTAAGACAAAAAGCAAAAATTTTATGTTAAATTTTAAAAAGACAATATAATATTGTAGTATCTGAAAGGTCTCAATAAATAACACTCAAATTCCTTGCCCAAATTCTGAGAAGGGAGTGAGAGATGAAAGTTCAGAATACCACTTTTGTTCCTGATAAGGCTGTTATTGGAGGAAATGGCTTATATATGCAGATAGTTTTGTTTCTAATACTGAACTCTAGAATTAAATAGACTTATCTGGTCATACGCGGGACAGAGCCAGGAGCAATCCTCCTATTTGCTGGGTGAGCCTTTCCATGGAAAAGCGTTGGAGAACTTCTGCTTCCCAGCTAGTAAGTTTGCTTCCAAGAGCAAAAAGCTAGGGGTAGAGTTATGCTTATGTAATTCTTCAGTCTAAACCAGTCAAGTGCTTATGTAATTCTTCAGTCTAAACCAGTCAAGTAAGTCACTATTGCCCTTTTAGGAGAAAAATAAGAGAGAGCTAATATACATACATACATATATACATATACATATTTAAATGAGAACTCAAATATTTAGGGAAAATTCTTCCTCATAGAAGCCATAGGATTGAGGAAAAGGCATTTTGCCTCTCAACATGAAAATAGAAAAAGCCATTTGTAATTCTGACACTTTTACACAGCGTGTATTTTAATTTTTGCATGTCCTCTGTTTTGCAACCATGGTTTTTATATAGTTGCATGAAATGTACATAATTTAAACACTGAGCTTAGATTCTACATTCCTTCATTTCTTTCTTTCTTAACATAGAGTCACTTCTTTCTGTGTGCGTCTGTTGTGGCACTTAGTATTCTCTGCTGTATTTGTATTAACAGATCTTTCTTAACCTCTATATTTTATGTTCCTTAAATGAAGGGACAATATTTTATTTATTTATGTATCTCCAGTGCTTGGAATAGACCAAATAAATTTATTTTTTATTTTTATTTTTTGAGTCAGAGTCTCACTCTGTCACACAGGCTGGAGTGCAGTGGCATAATCATGGCTCACTGCAGCCTCCACTTACTGGGCTCGGCTACTTCTTCTGCCCTCAGCCTCTTGTGTAGCTGGGACTACGGGTGTGCGCTACCATACTTGGCTAATTTTTTTGATTTTTTTGTAGAGAAGAGATCTCACTATGTTGCCCAGGCTGGTCTCGAACTCCTGGGTTCAAGTAGTCCTCCTTCTTCGGCCTCTCAAAGTGCTGGGATTATAGGTGTGAGCCACCACACCTGGCCCAGATAAGTTTATTGAATGGCATTAATGGACTGTATACTACTTATTATTTCACAGAACATCTTTTCCTACTTGCTGCATAATACTCATAATTTCATTATCGAAACTTTGAGAAAGAGGATGTTTGCGGAATAAGTTCTTGTATTACAAAACCCAGCAATAATCTTCTCTGACAGGGACACTTTAGGTGAAGCCTGGAAGAAAGTTGAAGTTGGGAGAATGGAGACTAATTCAAGACATGGGTAGGAGTTGCCTCTTTTAAAAAAAAAAATAGCATAGAATGATAATTTGAGGTAAGATCATAGTGATTGATGTAGGATTGTAAACAGTTTGGTGACTTTTTCCAATATGGCTTTTAAAAATACTTTAAGATTTGGTGAAAAATTCCTAGATGCCTGAATGGTTCTCGGTTAACAAGTGTCCATAGCACATTTTCAGTGCTTACATTGCTCTTGTTATTTCTAGGGAGAACTTAACGTTTTCCATACAAATTTACTAATGTTTATATTTCACCAAAGAAGAGGATAGTAATGAATTACTAGTCATAATGATCTAGCAAACTCTATTAATGTGATTATTTTAAATTAAATACACTTTTTGTCATGTGTCATCTTTTTACAAGTAATACTTTTTTAGTTTAAATGCATTTTTGCTATGGCTATTTTTTTCTTTTTTTAATAGCAGTTTTATTGAGATGTAATTCACATATGGGGGACCCAAAAAACCCCAGAATTTACTTATAGCGAATTGTGTATTTATTCTTACATGTTTAAACTTCAGTCACCTTCAAAGCACTCTTCATTTGAAGCAATACACCTATTGCCTTTTTAGATGCTTTTTCCAATGCTCAGAACAGTTTCTTTGTTTTTTTTTTTCTATGTCTAGCTTCTTTTTTTTTTAATTTTAAAGATGTGGGGTACAATTCAGGGTTAGGTATACAAACATTGATTATGCAGGTACCTTTGTTTATGAGGTATGCCCCTCTCTCCCCTAGCAGTTTCCCTCAGCTGCCAATCCCATCCCCACCCTGACAGTTTCCCACTACTGCCAATCGCTTTCTTGTAGTATTATAATTGTTCAAGGTACGCTTATGAGTGAGAACATATGGTACTCTTTTCTTTGTTTCTGTGATAGATCACTGAGTATGATCGACTGTAAATCCATCCAAGTTGCTGCAAAGTCCATGTTTATCTTTCTTTATGGCTGCATAATATTCCATTGTGTATATGTACCATATATATATATTTTTTTTATCCAGTCCAGCTTTGATGGGCAACGTGGTTGGTTCCATGGTTTTGCTATTGTGAATAGGGCTGCAACAAATGTACGTGTACTGGTATCTTTTTTGTAGAATGATTTGAGTTCCTGCGGGTATGTTCCCAATAGGGGAATTGCTGGGTCATATGGAAGGTCAATTTCTAGTTCTTTCAGAAACCACCACACTATTTTCCAAAGAGGTTGCACTAGTTTGCATTCCCACCAGCAGTGTAGAAGCGTTCCGTTTTCTCCACATCCTTGCCAGCATCTGTTGTTGTTTGTTTTATTAATGATGACAATTCTTACTGGGGTTAGGTAGTATCTCAGTGTGGTTTTGATTTGCATTTCTTTGATGATGAGTGAGGCTGAGCACTTTTTCATGTGTCTGTTGGCTGCCTGTATATCTTCTTTTGAGAAGTGTCTATTTATGTCTTTTGCCCACTTTTTAATGGGACTGTTTGTGTTTTTTTCCTTTTGGCGTATTTGAGTTCCTTGTAGGTCTAGATGTTAGGCCTTTGTCAGATATACAGTTGGCAAATATTTTTTCCCATTCTGTAGGCTGTCTCTCTGCTCTCTTGATGGTTTCTTTTTGCTTTGCAGAAACTCGTTAGTTTGATGAGGTCCCACTTGTCTATCTTATTTCTTAAGGTATGGGCATTTAGGATTCTGAATAGGAATTGGTTGCTAGTTCCAATTTCCATAAGGGTATCTCCTATGTTTTCTAAGATTCTTATAGTCTGAGGTTACGTTTAGGTGTTTGATCCATGAAGAGTTAATTTTTGTGTATGGTGATAGGTAGGGGTCCTATTTCAGTCTTCTGCATGTGATCACCCAGTTTTCCCAGCACCATTTACTGGATAGGTTCTCCTCTCCCGAGTGGTTGTTGTTGGAGGCTTTGTCAAAGACAAGTTGGTTGAGAAATTGAGACTTTGCTTCCGGAATCTCTGTCCTGTTCCATTGGTCTATGTGCCCATTCTTTTACCAATACCAGGCTGTTTTGATTACTGTAGCCTCATAGTAAAGTTTGAAGTCTGGAAGTGTAATACCACCTGCTTTGTTTCTTCTGCTAAGGATTGTTTTGGTTATTCGTAGTCGTTTATGTTTCCATATGAATTTCTATATTGTCATTTCCAGGTCTGAGAAGAATGATGTTGGTAACTTAATGGGTTTTGTGTTGAATCTGTAGATTGCCTTTGGTAGGATGGACATTTTAACAGTGTTGATACTTCCTATCCGTGAGCATGGAATATTTTCCCATTTCTTTGTGTCTTCTTGGATTTATTTGAGCAGTGTTTTGTAGTTTTCATTGTAAAGGTCTTTCATTTCTCTGGTTAGGAAGATGCTGAGGTATTTCATTTTTTTATGGCTATTGTGAATGGGATTGTGCTTTTAGTTTGGGTCTCCACATGCTTGTTGTTGGTGTATAGGAATGCAATTGTCTTTTGCACATTTATTTTGTACCCTGAGACTTTACCAAAGTCCTTTATCAGTGCAAGCAGGTTTTTGACAGATTCTCTTGGATTTTCAAGATATAGGATCATATCATCAGCAAAAAGGGATAACTTGACTTCCTCTTTTCCTATTTGGATACCCCAGATTTCCTTCTCTTTTCTAATTGCCCGAGCTAAGGCTTCCAACACAATGTTGAACAAGAGGGATGATGGTGGGCAGCCTTGCCTTGTTCCAATTTTCAGGGGAAATGTTTCTAGTTTCTGTTCATTTAGCAATATGTTAGCTGTGGGTTTATCATAGATGGCACTTACTATTTTGAGGTATATTCCTTCTATACTAGGTGTTTGAGGGTTTTTATCAAGAAGGGATGCTGGATTTCACCAAAAGCTTTTTCTGTCTAATGAGATAATCATGTGCTTCTTGTTTTTACATCTGTTGATGTATTTAATTATGGTCTTGTGAATGTTGAACCAGCCCTGCTTCCTGGGGATGAAGCCTCCTTGGTCATGGTGGATGATTTTTGAGATGCGTTTTTGGATTGGATTTGCTAGAATCTTGTTGAGGATTTTTGCATCTATGTTCATAAGGGATATTGGCCTGTAGTTCTCTCTTTTTTTTTTTCTGGATCTTTACCCGGTCTGGGTATCAGTGTGATGTTAGCTTCATAAAATGATTTGGGTAGAATTCCATCTTTCTCAATTGGTATGGCTCTTTTTTAATGTGTTGACTCTGTTTTTGCTTATTAAACAGATATTGATACAGATAATTTATTATATCCCTAAGTAGGATTGTCATTTTAATAAGTAGACAAAATAATCAAGCAATGCAAAAATAATTCATGCAATCTATTTGGCAAACTCAGTGAAATCCCAGTTCTGATTCAACCACACCTTCTATAAATGGTTCTCTTTCAGCAGATGCAACAATACCTTGGAGGCATAATTATTAGCTTTATAGTCAGTCAGCATTACGCAATTAAAGTCTTACAAAATAAATTTCAGACTTGATTCCAAGTCCAAGAACCATATGAACGGTAGAAGATATAGAGCTTACCAGATCTTATTCCCTGTTTATAAGGGAGGGGACTATCCCCAAAATATTTAAGACAGTTTACACATATTGAATACCATTAATTCCAAGAAGAACTCATTTCTGATATTCCTTATATTAAACCTTCAGGGCTAATAGGAGTACTTTCTGAAGTATATATATTGTAACTGCTTTGAAAATGTGACCTTCCTGACTAAATGATAACTGATCACCACTAGAATTGTACATTTTTGTTAAATAGCATATTTAGATTTAAATAACAAGAAAGGAGAATATAAGCTCCATGAATGCAAATTTTTTTCTTTTTGCTCACTGCTCTGTCTAAAATAATACTTGACTAATAATGAGAGCTCAAATATTTGTTGATTTAATAAATATCACACTGACTTTGATGAAGCAATGAAGGATGTTATAGACATTTAAAAAATAAATGTGGCTTGGCCACAAGCATATTTAATGCAACAGTAATAAAAAATAGGTTTTAAACACACAGTCCTATTTTGGGGGGCTCACGAATTTAAAAGGAAGAAAGAAAGGACTTCCAAGTAAGAGAACATGCATGCTAGCTTTTTAATATTGGATATTTCCGATACTGGATTTTTCTCATACTGTATCAACCCATCAACCATGATATATCTTTTTATATAGAGTCTCATTTAATCTGAAAATTTAGTTGGTACTTACAACCAATAAATACATTCTCTACATTTTCTGTACAGTCTAAGAACACTTTGTTCCTTCTCTTAAATCGTTTTCTCACTTTTGAGTAATTTACTTTTGCATTTATAAATAACCTCACCCTATTTTCACCATATTATTTGCATCGTGTTAAAACCCTTATCAACCCTGTTAAAGGAAATAATATATTTCCTAATTAATACACTAAACTTTTAAATACAGATGTATTTACAATCAACTCCTGTAAAGCCACTGGATGTCTGAAAAGAGAGAGTTTTTAAACATGAACTAAAGGGTCTAGTTTTAAGAACTTTAGCTATGAATGGATGAAACCCTACCCACTAATAGAGTTCTCCAAATGAGTAACAGGAAGTGCAAAATGAAAGGAAGGTCCTTTAGAGATTTGAAATTCTTCTGCCGCACAATCCTGCCTGTCTTCTTTATTTAAGAAGTTTGTAGTCATTTTCAGAATTTACTCCAGAAGCCAACTTCCTAATTTGGATGTCAGCAAACCAGTCATGGCAAAAGATACATGAAAATAAACAACACCATGAAACGGATGAAGAGGTGGTGATCCACCCAGTAGAAGTGTTTTGGCCTGGCTGAGGCCGTACATTTAGGTTCTGCTCCTGCCTCTCAGCCTTATACAAGCTCCATTGCTCCCAAGGACTGTCTGGACCATCTACCTTTGCCTCAGCCACCTTCACCTCACTTCTGCAACCAGGGTCATCATTTTTAATACTGTTTTACTGTGTCATGATACAGGGATGCCTAACTGGCTTATGAAGTCTCTTTGCTATATACTAAGCGATGTATCTTAAATTTTTATCTTCTCTAATAGTTAATTGGCTTTCTCCTTACTGCTAGCTGTTATCAGTCTCTGCTAGCTTTACAGATCTCTCCTTTCCCAGTGAGTTACTGATTATCAATAGTGGTTAGGGAACTAGTTAACCAACCTGATTGTAACTGACTGTAAAAGTAGGGGTGAAAAAGTCTGAAAGTCTTTCTTTCTTGAAAATCTTACTTTGTAACATCTAATTTGAGTCTGCAGACATCTTTTTTGTTTGTTTTGATAAAGAAGCTCTGGATAAATGAGCACCTCGGATAAATGAGCTCATATTGTCTCAACATGAGCTGCTAAGTATAGATTTCTTTTTTCTTCTCTTTTTTACTCAGGTATACTGTACATACTGTAAAGTGAACAAAACTCAAGTGTATAGCTCAACAAATTTTTACATATAGATATATCTATATAATTACCACTCAGATCAAAATACAGGGGGAGCCAAAAAATGCATACCCATTTAAAGAGATGTTATCTATGTATTACTTTTCAAAGTTGAATTAAATTATAGTAGCAGTGTGTAGTATGATGTTCACTCAACCGTGCTGCCATTTTCTTTGACTCTCCTGCCTGTCACATAGTGATGCTAGCATTTATTTGATTAATACCATCTTTTGAGCAAATACTATACTTAAAATGTGTATACATTTTTTCGGTACCCCATATAGAACATTTTCTCATGTTACCATGAACCATAGAACATTACTTCCTCATATTCTTTCCAATATGATAGCCTGTTTCCCAAGATGTCCACAATTCTGACCTTTATCCTAATAGATTAGTTTAGCCTGTTTTTGAACCTTCATAGAAACTGAAGTTTGAGTTTCATTTCATTTTCTTATGTCATGAAGTATTATTTTTCTTTTGATTTAAAAAGATTTTTCCCATTTATTTTTGAAACATTCATTTAGTACCTATTGTGGACAAGAAACTAATAATTTTGGAAATTCGAAGATGAATAAAATAATAGCTGGGCATGGTGGTACATGCCTGTAAGTCTCAGGTACTTGGGAGGCTGAAGTGAGAAGGATTGCTTGAGTCCAGGAATTCGAGGATACGGTGAGCTATGATTGTGCCACTGCATTCCAGCCTGGGCAACAGGTGAGACCCTTCTCTAAAAAAAAAATAACAATAACCCCCACCCCAAAGATGGGTAAAATATACCTTGCAATCAAGAAATTTGGGACCTAATACAAGGAGAAAAAGTGCCATAAGGGAAGTATAAGCAAAATATAGAGAAGGCTTAGGTAAAGAGTGGTGCTGTATCAATGAGAGTCCTGATGAAAATAGATGGTGCACTCAGATGAGTAGACTCTGGAGAGTTTATAAAGGAATGATTTATAAGAAAGTGGGAAGGCTTAAGGGAAAGCAATGTAGTAAGATGAGTATCTGATAAGCAATCATGGTTAGACATTACCGCCCTTAGATAGATAAGGGCAGACTAGGAGTTGTTATCAAGACTCAGAGAGTAGCTGTATAGAACAATGTAGCTTTTGATAGAGGAACATTGCTAACCAGAGATGATTTTACTTGGAGATGGGGAAGTAAATACCCCAGGCTGTCCTGTTTTTCAGTTTCCTGCCATTGTCTTCCATTGGCTAAATGGAACCCAGAAGACAGAGGCAAGGTGGGCTCTTGATATGCACAAAGCCTCCTGGGGCACAGAACTGAGGGGAGAAGAGTAGAGAATAGATCTGGAGGGGCAAATGAAATATACATAGCACAATAAGTTTTTAAAGGACACATAAGATACCAATCTCTGTAGAAGTATAGGGAAGGATCTTTTAGGAAGAGAATCATGTAAATGAAGAGAAGTATTGAAATAAAGAATATATTAAGAAAATGGAAAGTACTTCAGATAGTTTGGAGTATATGCTGAATGAATAGGAATACTAGGCATAAAATCAAAAGGTAGATTAGGATTTGCATACAAATGTTAATCTTTACATTACTTATTTTCTTTTTATTAAGTCTTGTATTATATTATGGTTTTTATAGATGTCTGAGTATCAATATTGTCATTAGGTGGAAGGTAGTGGGTTAGTTCTGTGCCTTAGTATTGTTGCCTGACTGATTTGCACATGGTGGTCCAGTGCAAATAGTACAAAGAGCCTGAATCATTTAGAGAGTGAGGCTTATAATTAGTAATATAGGCTGTGGGTTTGGATCATCTACACTTGAATTCTGGTTCCAGCACTTTCCAGCCTGATAACCTTAGGCAAGTTATCTAATACAGGCCTCGGTTTTGTCATTTGTAAAATAGGCACAGTCATAATAACTTTATCGTAGAGTAGTTGTAGGATTGAATGAGTGATTTGTATATGATATTTAGCCTAGCAGACACTGTCAATAAATTTACCTTTTTATTTTATTTTTGAGTCAGAGTCTTACTCTGTCACCCAGGCTGGAGAGCAGTGGCATGCTCATAGCCACCCCAGCGTTGACTTGCTGGGCTCAAGTGATCCTTCCACCTCAGCCTTCCAAGTAACTGGAACTACAGGTGTGCGTCACCATACCCAGCTCATTTTTTTGATTTATTGTAGAGATAAGATCTCGCCATGTTGCCCAGGATGGTCTCGAACCTCTGGGCTCAGGCATCCTCTCGCCTCCGCCTCCTAAAGTGCTGGGATTACAGGCTTGAGCCACTGCGCCCGACCTAAATGTACCTTTTAAAATTATGTTTAGGAGGATACTATCAGGCTATGTTGCCCAGGGTGATCTGATTGAGCTCCTAGGCTCAAGCAATCCTTCCACCTTGGCCTCTTAAAGTGCTGGGATTACAGGTGTAAGCCACTGCACCCAGCCTGAGGAGGATACTATAGATGTCTTCAGATATTTGAAAGGCTGCCACATGAAATAGGATTAAATGTATTTTTTGTTTGTTTGTTTTTTTGAGTTGGAGTCTCACTCTGTCACCCAGGCTGGAGTGCAGTGGTACACTCTCGGCCACCCCAGCGTTGACCTGCTGGGCTCCGGTGATCCTTCTGCTTCAGCCTTCAAGTAGCCGGAACTACAGGCACGCACTACCACGCAGGGCCAATTTTTTGATTTAGTGTAGAGACAAGGTGTCACCAAGTTGCCTGGGCTGGTCTTGAACCCGTGGGCTCAGGCAATCCATTCACCTCAGCCTCCCAAAGTGCATCCTCTCGCCTCCGCCTCCCAAAGTGCTGGGATTGCAGGATGAGCCATTTCTTTTGATTTTTTTTTTTTTTTAATTTTTTGAGACAGGGTCTCACTCCATCACCCAGGCTGGAGTGCAGTGATGCAGTCATAGCTCATGTAACCTGAAACTCCTGGGTTCAAATGATCCTCCTGTGTCAGCCTCCTGAGTAGCTAGAACTACAGACATGCACCACCATGCCTGGCTAATTTTAAAATTTTTGTGGAAATGGCATCTTGCTAGTTTGCCCAGGATGGTCTTGAATTCCTGGCCTCAAGTGATCCTCTCGTCTGGGCCTCTGAAAGTGCTGGGATTACAGGCGTGAACCACCATATTTGGCCTAAATTTCTCATCTTCTTGAGACCCTTTTGTGTCAGAACAAAAACTAATAACACACAGGTGTAAATAACAGGCAGACAGATTTGGGATTAATATGAGAACATCTTTCAATTATTTAGAGTTGTTTGAGTCAGAACAGGTTAGCTCATGAGATAATTACATACCAAGGAAAGTGTTTAAGGAAAGACAGATATTTTAAAGTATATTCATACCTCATAATGACAAAAATGAGATAAAATCTTTAGGATACCTTCCAACTATAATAGTCGTATATTTAATCCTACAAGTCCTTGAAAATTGAAAGTTTGGATAAGATGAAATGTGTTAATTTTATTTTCCCCATCTTTCTGTTCCTGGTAAGCTGTTTCCTGGACTTAAGTGATCCTCTTGCCGCAGCCTCCCAAATAGCTGGGACTACAGGTATATACTACTGTGCCTGACCTATTTAACAATATTTATTGAGCACATACAAATGTGTCAGTGTACATTTATTGAGCACGTACAAATGTGTCTAGGTACTGTGATTGGTACTGTGAAAATGACACATCTGTTTCCTGCCCTAATGGAACTTTAAAAAATTTTGGCATGGGGAAACAACTTCAGGTAGCTTTAAGTATGAAGAAAATAAATCAGAATAATGGTATGAAGGGATTCTAGGGCTTTGGGTGGTGAAGTTAGAGGTGGTGGTTTAGGGAAAGCCTCCCTGACGAGGTGACATTTTAATTGGGACAGGAATGTTGAGAAGGAGCTGGTCATGCTGGAGAAAGCACATTCTCAGCAGAAGAACTAGCAGAGGTAAAGGCTCTGGGGTGGGTAGGAAAGAGCTTGGTATGCTTGGGTGTTAGAAAGAAAACTGGGAGTGTGGAGAATGGTAGGAGAGGCAAGAGGAACATGGATCACAAAGGACCTTAGAATTCTTTTTAACATTTGTATTCTAATGGGAAGTGAGAATGAGACAATCTTTTTTTTTTTTGAGTCAGATTCTCACTCTGTCATCCAGACTGGAGTGCAGTGGTACAATCACGGTTCATGGCAGCCTTGACCTCCTGGACTCAGATGATCTTTCCACCTCGGCATCCTGAGTAGTTGGGACTATAGGTCCTGGTTAATTTTTTAATTTTTTGTAGAGGTGAGATTTTGCTATGTTGTCCAGGCTGGTCTCGAACTCCTGGACTCAAGTAATCCACCTACCTTGACCTCACAAAATACTGGGATTACAAGCAGGAGCCACTGTGCTTAATTTTTTAAACATTTCTATAAACACTACTCTAATGTATACTGTACATTTTGTATGTTGTATTTTAGTTTTCTTTTTAAAAAAATTTATTTAATCTTTTATTTTAAAGAGGTGGGGTACAATTCAGGGTTAGGTATACAAATACTTATTATGCAGGCACCCTTGTTGATGAGGTGTGTCCCCTCTCCCTTGGAAGTTTCCCTCAATTGTCCCACTACTGCCAATCCCTTTCTTATAGTATTATGTTAATTGTTCAAGGCCCACTTATGAGTGAGGACATATGGTACCTTGTTCTTTGTTTCTGTGATAGATCCACCTACTCAGTCAGCCACTCACATACCCACTTACTCACTGACATGTATGCAAAATTTTCCGTATTCTCAGTCATTCACATTGGGATTTGCTTAGTTTGACTGGCTCTGCTGCCATTTTCCCGAGAACCCAGGCTTCAGAATTAATTTTAAAAAAACTTAAAACATCTTTCAAGTTCTTTATTATACATTACTATACATTATACATTACTAGTTATGGCAGTGGTCAATGTGGAGTTTTTATAGTAGCATAGCCTCAGAAACAAAAATATTCAGTAATAGTTACTGGTTAGATATATTTAGATCTATGTACTCATCCAAAATGTAGACTAAACAGTGAAATTGGAAAATGCTCCTGATACGGTAAGTGCAAAAAAGATTATAAAAGATGTGTTAGTATGATCTCAATATTGTAAAAACAAAAGGTAGGTATGTTGATACAGGAAGTAAGAGTTGGAAGTTAATCACAAAAAAGTTAAAGAGAAATATGGATAATTTTTCTTATATTGAGTCAGGAAAATATATCTGACAACTGAATGCTTCCTTACTGCCTTTTAAGTTAAATTATGTCAGGGACTTTGCCTCTTCGCCTGTGTAACTTGCTAGATTTCCCATTATAAGAGTATATTATACCAGTGAATATTTTTCATATTGTCTGGTCTCATCTTGTCTTCCAATTACAATCACAACTCCAGGCATCTAGGGTCAGCTAATGTTGGCTTTTGTGCTTCTCCTGACTGCCACTGTTAGGATCTACTCTTTTATAATTGTTTTCTTTTTTTTCTTATTAATCAATATTTTTTATTATGGTTTTGTGGGGTACAGTTAAGGGTTAGGTGTACAATTACGTTTCATTCAGGCACCCTGTTGATAAGAGGTGTTTCCCCATCCCCAGACAGATATTTGCTACTGTTAATCCCATCACCCCCCATAGTTTCCCAGTACCGTCAGTCATTTTCTTATAGTATTACATTGGATGTTTAAGGTCCATTATATGAGTGAGAACATGTGATACTTGGATCTTTGTTTCTGTGAGAGGTCACTAAGTATTATAGACTCTAGTTCCATCCAGGTTGCTGCAAAATTCATGGTTTTGTTCTTTTTTATGGCTGTGTAGTATTCCATCGTGTATATGTACCACTTATAATTGTTTTCATCTATAGCTCCCCGTGAATAAGATGACCTAGAATTAATTTGAGAATATTGAAATAGTGGTCAGCTTTTAAGATATAGAGGAAAGGTATTTTCCTTTGGAATAATTTATTTTACCTTGAGATATTTTAAATGACTGGAAAACAACTAGCTCCAGTGAATAAACTTGAGGAAGGTGAAGACTGAATTACCTTTATACTTATTTTAAGTTGTAATATACCTTGCCATCTATATAACTTAAAATAAGCCAATTTTGTTTGTTATCTGAAAGTGTTATTTTATTAAAATTTGTTTAAAATAAAATACTCAAAATGCAAGCTTATAATGTTAGTTATATTTATTCCTTTTGGAAATGTGATGATTTTTATTAAATTTGACCAAAATATCTTCCAAATACCCATGTTAACTCGTAGATATGAGAATGAATTTAGCCAAACAATTTGAACAAAATTTAAGGTAATCATCATTTAGGGTGTTTCTTAATAAAATGTATTATTGGCCAGACTTGGTGGCTCAGCCTGTAATCCCAGTGCTTTGGGAGACCGAGGTGAGTGGATTGCCTGAGGCTGTGGGTTCGAGACCTGCCCAGACAACTTGGTAGGACCTCATCTCTACAGTAAATCAAAAATTAGCTGGGCTTGGTAGCGCATGCCTGTAGTTCCAGCTACTTGGAAGTCTGAGACAAAAGGATCTCTGGAACCCAGCGATGACCAGGTCGAGGCTGCGGTTGCCGGGAGCGTGCCCCTGCACTCTAGTCTGGGTGACGAGTGAGACTCCAACTAAAAAAAAAAAGTATTGTTATTTTTTTTTTCTGGATTCTTGTGATGCTGTGATTTTTTTTCTTATTCGAAATAAGTATTCACCTTTACTTTTATATTTGTGAGTTTGCGTTCTTTTTTGTTTTCTAAAGAGGGCCCCCTAAATTTTGTGAACTTCAGGCCCAACAAAACTTGGAAGGCACAGAATCATGAAAGTTAAGTGGAGGCAAATTACAGATGGAGAATGTGTTCTGTGTTAAATGATGCATTGAGGTAGCTAAAAAAGGCAGTTTGATTTGGTGATTAAGGGATTATTGATCATCTTTAGTAATGAATAAGAATTTGGGGGTGAGAGTAGAGATTGTATAGTTTTTAAAGAAAGTGGATATGTAGTCCAAGAGCAAGGGGAAAGCAAGGTCCAGGGAAATTTTTCTTCTGTGTGTGTATACAAGAGGGGACTCCAAAAAAACTTGAATTATTTTTTTGAAGACTAGACCCCATGTAGTACAGGCTTCCCTTACTAGGTAAGAGTTCTAGGAACCCTTCAGCATCAGTGTACCAGCTAAGCGTTGTAAGAGGCTGCATTCGGCTTTAGTGAATTTTTTTGGAGATTCTTTCATCACATTTGCCTATTTCATAATGAGTGATTTACAAGCACACCTGCCCACATTGCACTGAGTGTTCAGGAGTTTTTGACCAAAAACCGCATGTCTCCCATGCCCCACCCTCCCTACTCATCCAGTCTTACCTGAGCAACTTTTTTTGGTTTCCTCGGATAAAAAAAGTTCTTAAAAGAAAATGATATGCTGATGTTGAAGAATTGAAACAAAAAATGGCAGAAGCACTAAAAGGCATCAACATTGACAAGTTTAAAAACTGTTTTGAGCAATGGGAAAAGCATCTCAATAGGTGTATTGCATCAAACAGAGAGTACTTGGAAGGTGGTTGAAGTTTAAACATGTAAGAATAAATACATAATTTTTCACAAATTCTGGGTTTCTTGGGTCCCCCCATAGGCTTCAAAGATAGGTAGACATCTAAATATGTTAAAGAAAGTTCACATACAAATTGCAAAGAAGCAAAAAATTAAAGATAATAGCAAGGAAGGTTAAAGTAAAGCAGATAGTGGCCAGTGCAGGGAGGTAAAAGGAAATGACATCAAGATATAGGAGTGCACTATAGTAGAATTCAGTGAAAGTGATTTAGTCATTAGCACTGTGCTAGTGTTGAGTGTAATAATTGGTTTTCATAATGCTGACCTTAAGCAATTCTTCCTTTAACATAACATATTTTATTCTTAGTTGGCTCTAATATAATACAATTTATAAAGATTTGCATTTGGATGTTTAAAATGAAGTGTTTCTTTCATGACATAAATTGGACGTAATTACCTTAATTATCTAATTTGTTAATACATTCTATATATATATATATTTTTTTTTGAGTAAGTCTCATTCTGTCGCGCAGATGTGCAGCGGTGCGCTCACAGCTCTCCACGCCACTTGGAGACTTTCTAGGCTGAGTCGCATGCCTTCTGCCTCAGCCTCCGCAGTGACTTGGACTACAGTAGGCATATGCCACCTCGCTATGTTAATATTTTGATTTTTTTTTTTTTTTTGTAGAGACAAATTCTTGCTATGTTGCCTAAGCTAATCTTCAACTACTGGGCTCAAGCAATTCTCTCACTTCGAACTCCCAAAATGGTGGGATTACAGGGATAAACCACTCTGCCTGGCCAAGCTTAATGCTTTAAACTTAATATTATAAATTTTCTTGACTATATCAAGCAGTTTCCCTGAATCAGTTTAAAGATATAAATTAAATCTTTTGCTGGTAAGGTTATGTAAACTGATTAATAATAAGACATGAAATAAGATTATTTTCCCTTAGTTTTACAGGCAACATGAAAAAGAATACAGAATTGAGTATCAGGTAGAATATTTATTATTTTTCCCTTCTATTCACCAATATGTAATGAGTGTTCATTGTATGCCAGGCATGTGTCCGGAGGCTAGGGATAGAGTAATGAACAACATGAACAAAGTCTTTGCCTTCATGGGACTTACATCTTACTCTAAAGATAGGAAATAAAAAAAAATAAGTACATACATATTATCAGGTAGTAATGTGTATTATGAAGAAAAACAAGGGAGAATAAGATGAGAGGGTTGTGGAGGATGATATTTCAGATAGTATGATAAGGAAAGTGAAATAAGACATTTACATATTACTTTTTGTCAGTGTGTTTAGAAAACTATTTTATGCAAAATACAATGCGTTTACTAAGATGAAGTAATTAAAATGTTACTAGAAGTAACATCTATTTATCTGTTTTCTCATCTCTAAAACTGTTGATTAATAATAGTACCTACTTCGTAAGTTTCTTGCATAGTTTACATAAGATTATGTGTGTTTGTATGTGTATAGATATAGCCTTGGCACAAATGCTTGAGATACTGCCAACTAAAAAAAAAATTAGTTCTTTTTAGCCAGATTTTACTTCCTATTATAGGCATACCTCACTTAATTGAGCTTCACAATACAGTGAAACTCAGGAAAATCTTGCAGATACTGTGTTTTTTAAAAATTGAAGGTTTGTAGCAACCCTGCGTTGAACAAGTTTATTGGTGCCAATTTCCCAACAGTATTTGCTCACTTCAGATCTTTATGTCACATTTTTGTAATTCTCACAATATTTCAGACTTTTTCATGATTATGTATCCAATATGGTGATCTGTGATCATTGATCTTCAGTGTTACTGTTGTAATTGTTTTGGAGCACTAGGTACCCCTGTGTCCATAGAAGATGACAATTGTATGTATTTTGACTGCTCCATCAAGTAGCTGTTCTCTTTCCCTCTTTTCTTCTCCTAGGACCTACCTATTCCCTGAGACACTACAATATTACATTTAGACCAATTAATAATCCTACCTTGGTCCCTAAGTGTTCAAGCAAAAGAAAGAGTCGCATACCTTTTGCTAAACTTGGTGAGGAAGCCGAGATAGCCAAAAGCTAGGCCTCTTGTGCCAGTTTGCCAAGTTGTGACTGCAAAGGAAAAGTTCTTGAAAGAAATTAAAAGTGCTTCTCCAGTGAACACACAAATGATATGAAAGTTAGACAGAATTATTCCTGATATGGAGAAAGTTTGAGCGGTCTGGGTATATCACACCAGCCATGACATTCCGTTAAACCAAAGTCTAATCCAGAACCTGGGTCTAACTCTAATTCTGTGAAGGCTAGGAATGGTGAGGAAGCTGCAGAAGAAAAATTTGAAGCAAAAAGAGGTTGGTTCATGAGGTTTATGGAAAGAAGCCACTTTTTTTTTTGAGTTGGAGTCTCATTCTGCTGCCCAGGTTAGAGTGCAGTGGCACACTCATGGCCACCCCAGCGTTGACCTGCTGAGCTCTGGGGATCCTTCCACCTCAGCCTTTCAAGTAGCTGGAACTACAGGTGCGTGCTACCATGCCTGGCTAATTTTTTGATTTATTGTAGAGATGAGGTCTCGCCAAGTTGCCCAGGCTGGTCTCGAACCCGCGGGCTCAGGCAATCCACTCGCCTCGGCTTCCCAGCGTGCTGAGATTACAGGCTGAACCACCGAGCCCGGCCTTTATTTTATTTTATTTTTTTAAAAAGATGTGGGAGGTATAATTCAGGGTTAGTATACAAATGTTCATTATGCCGGTACCCTTGTTGATGAGGTGTGCCCCTCCCTCCCTTGGCAGTTTCCCTCAACTGCCAATCCCACCACCTCCCCAGCAGTTTCCCACTACTGCCAATCCCTTTCTTATAGTATCATGATAATTGTTCAAGGTCCACTTATGAGTGAGAACATATATGGTACTCTGTTCTTTGGTTCTGTGATAGATCACTGAGTATAATAGACTCTAAATTCATCCAAGTTGCTGCAAAGTCCCTGTTTGTCAAGAAGCCACTTCTGTAACACAGAAGTGCAAGGTGAAGCAGTAAGTCCTGATGGAGAAGCTGTAGTATGTTATACAGAAAATCTAGCTAAGATAATTGGAAAGTGTCTACACTAAACAACAGATTTTAAATATATAGATGAAATAAATATAGATGAAACAGACAGACTTCTGCTGGAGAGAAGTCAATGCTTGACTTGAAACTTCAAAGGACAGGCTGACTCTCTTGTTAGGGGCGGTGATTTTAAATTGAAGCCAGTGCTTATTTCCCATTCTGAAAATTCTTGGGCCTTAAACAATTACACTGAATCTACTTTGCTGTGTGCTCTATAAATGGAACAAAACATGAATGACAGCACTTCTGTTTACAGCATGATTTACTGAATATGTTAAGCCCACTTTTGAGACCTACTCCTCAGAAAAAGGATTTCTTTGAAAATGTTATTGGTTATTGACAATGCAACTAGTCTCACACGTGCTCTGATGGAGATGTACAAGGAGATTTTCATGCCACCTAACACAGCATCCATTCTTCAACCCATGGATCAATGAGTATTTTCAGCTTTCAGGTCTTATTATTTCGGAAGTACTTTTTTTTTATAGTTAACAAACTTCATTTATTTTTATGTTTTTATAGTTTGTGTACCCATAATCACATCCATAGAAATATACCCACAAGCACAACCTTTGTAAAAACTTTTGTTTCAACAGTCTATGATATATAAATTCTAGACATATTTTCTAGGCTAGTAAATCCTACCTAAACATTCAGAAGTACATTTTATAAGGCTTTATTTGCTATAGATAGTGATTCCTCTGATGGATGTAGGCAAAGTAAATGGAAATCCTTTTGAAAAAGATATATCATTCTAGATGACATTAAGAACTTTTGTGATTCATGGAGGAGGTGAAAATATTAGCATTAACAGGGGTATGGAAGAAAGTGATTTCAACCCTCATGGATGATTTTGAGGGGTTCAAGACTTCAGTGACTGAAGTAATTGCAGATGTGATAGAAATAGAAATAGATATAAAGTACCTTTAAATTAAAGTGTACATATTTTCAGACATAATGCTATCGAACACTTAATAGACTACAGTATAGTATATACAGAATTTTTTTATGCACTGGGAAACCAAATGGTATTAGAAATGGATCCTGAAGACATGACTGAATTGCTCAAAACTCATGATCAAAGTTGAACAGATGAGGCGTTGCTTTTTATGGATGAGCACAGAGTGGTTTCTTGAGATGGAATCTAGTCCTGGTAAAGGTGCTGTGAACATTGTTGAAATTACAACAAAGAATTTAGAATATTTTCATAAACTTAGTGGATAAAGCAGTGGTAGTGTTTGAGAGGATTACCTCCAATTGTGTAAGAGGTTCTTCTGTGGGTAAAATGATCTCAAGTGGCATTACTTGTGACAGAGAAATTCCTCATGAAAGGAGGAGTTAATTTGTGTGACAAATTTCATTGTCTTATTTTAAGAAATTGCCACAGCTACCCCAACCTTCATCACCTGCTACCTGCATCAGTCCGCAGCCATCAGCATTGAGGCAAGACATAACAACAACAAAAAAGTTAGGACTCGTTGAAGGCTCAGATGATTGTTAGCATTTTTTTTACCAATACATTATCTTTAAATTAACATATATACACTTTTTTCTCCATCTTGAGATTTTTAGTAATTAAATATATGCACTTTTAAAAGGTATAATGCTCTCAAACACTTAATAGACTATTGTATAGTATAAATATAACTTTTTTATGTCCTAAGACACCAAAACATTTGTGTGACTTACTTTATTAAGATAATAGCTGTATTTCAGTGGTTTAGAACTGAGCCTACTTGGCATTAGTGGGAAACTGCCAGGGGAGAAGGGTGGTGGTATTGGCAGTTGATGGGGCACAGCTCATCAACAGGGGTACCTGCATAATGAACATCTGTTTACCTAACCCTGAATTATACCCCACATCTTTAAAATAAAGGAAAAAAAAAGAACTGAGCCTATGATATCTCTGAGGTATGTCTGCATTTATTATGTATTACTTTATGTGAATCAAATAAGTTAAGAGATCACCAACTCCTCTATCAAATACTTTTCTTTCCTGCATATACCTCCAGATTGCAGGTGGAAGCTTTTGTTTTTCTTTTAATTTAGAGATTACAAAACTGTTTTAAATTGAGGCATATGTACATACTGTAAAGTACACTAATTTTTTTAATTTTTTGAGTTGGGGTCTTCGTTGTTTAGGCTGGAGTGCAGTGGCACAGTCACAGCTCACTGCGGCATCAATTTTCTGGCTCAGGCCATCCTTCCACCTCAGCCTCCTGAGCAGCATCATGCCTGGCTTATTTTTTGATTTTTTGTGGAGATGAGGTTTTGCTAATTGCTAATTGCCTAGGCTGGTCTCGAACTCCTGGGCTCAAGGAATCTTCTTGCCTGGCCTCCTGAAGTGCTGAGATTACAAGCACTGAGCCACTGTGACCAGCCCTGTTAATCTTAAATATATTACTCAATGAATATTTTATAGGTACATACCTGAATGATTCACCCAAATTCAAATATACAATATTTCCAGCCCACCAAAAAATATCTTTGTTCACCCTTTGAGTGATTACTGCCTCTATAGTTAACCGCTATTCTGACTTCTGTTTCTGTCATTTTGTTTTGTCTGGTTTTGAGTTTCATATACATTGAATTATATGTTATATTTCTTATCTGACTTCATTTGCTGAAAATAATGCCTACAAGATTTATCCACATTGTTACATATATCACCAATTTGTTGTGTTTTAAGTATAGTGTTCTATAGTATAAGTGGACCACAGTTTATTTATTCATTTTCCAGTTTTTATAAGTTTGACATTTTTTAAAATTTTAAAATTTATTATTTATTTTGTTTTCAGTTGGAGTCTCATTCTGTTGCCTAGGCTGTAGTGCACTGGCACGCTTACGACCACTGCAGCCTTGATCTGCTGGACTCCGGCAATCCTTCTGCCTCAGCCTTCCAAGTAGCTGGAACTACAGGCGCACTAATTTTTTGATTTATTGTAGAGACGAGGTCTCACCAAGTTGCCGGGGCTGGTCTCAAACCTGCGGGCTCAGGCAGTCCACTCGCCTCGGTCTCCTAAAATGCTGGGATTACAGGCTGAGCTACCGAGCCTGGCCGATATTTTTATTTTTGAGTCATAGTTATGGATAAAGCTTGTGTGAATATTCTTACACATCTTTTTTGGTAGATATATATTTATGTATACATATATTAGTATATATATTTATATATGTATTAATATATATATACACAATAACTATACACACACACACACACACACACACACACACAATGTATATAGTTTTTGTTGGTTGTCTTCTAGGTGTTGACTTACTGAGTCATAGGGCAAATATATGTTTAACTTTAATAGATTTAAACTCCAAGCAGTTTTTCAAAGTGGTACCAATTTATTCCCCCAATGGCAATGAATGAGAGATTCAGGTGCTTCACATTCTCATGAAATGAATGAAGTGTGTATTCATTGTGGGAGGTGTATACTTTTGTATCCTTGTCATTTGAATTTGCTTTTCTTTGATACAGATGTTTGAAGACTCTTATATATTTTGATTGGCCATGTGGATATTATCTTTTCCTGAAACCTCTCTTTAGATCTTTTCCCTTTAAAAAAAAATTGGATTGTTTGCCTTCTTTATTACTGATCTATACTTATTGATTCATAATATTGATTTATGTTTTTAGTTCTTTATATTCTTTATGTACTCTAGATACAAAGTCTTTGTGGGATATATGTATTAGGAATATTTTCTCCTGGTGTGTGACTTATCTCTTTAATCTTTTTAAAACTTTCTTTAATCTTAAGATATCTCTTAGGAAACACAAGTTCTTAGTTTTAGTGAAGTTCAGTTTATTTTTTTAAGTAGGTTAGTACTTTCTGAATATTAATTTTAAAAATGTTTGTCTCAGTAGATCATGAAGATATTGTCTTACATCTTTAGAAGCCTTGTAGATTTACATATCACTTTTCAATACGTGATCTATCTTGATTTAATTTTTGTTCATGGTGTGGAATTGGGGTGTAAGTTCATTGTTTTTACTGATTTCTAGTGCTCTAGCACCTGTAGTCGAAAAGATTGTCTTTTCTGCTCAAATTTAGAGTGGCTGTTTTTGTAAACTGTGTATATGTAGATCTACTCTTGGACTCTGTTTCATTGGTCTGTTTGTTCATTCTTTGACCATTGTTATACTATCACTTTATAGTAAATCTTGAAATCTGGCAGTGTAAGTCCTCAACTTTGTTCTTAAAGATTGTGTTGGCTAATCTAGGACCTTTGCATTTCTATATAATTTTTAGAATCATCTTGTCAATTTCCATTAAAAGCTTAATGGAATTTTGATTTTGTTTACATTGTATTTATAGATTAAGTTGAAGATAATTGATATAATAATATTGAGTCTTTCAAATTATGAACATGGTGTATTTTTCCATTTATTTGCATCTTTACAATTTTTTTCTTATTTTTTAGTTTTCAGTTGTAGATGTCGTACCTGTGTTTTATGTAAGATTTATTCATTGGTATTTTATTTTCTTATATTTTTGTGTAAGTTGTGTTTTATAAATTTTATTTTCCATTTGTTTGTTATTAGCGCATATAGAAATAGAATAGAAAGATCTTGAGCTTGTGTCAAACAACCTTAAATTCTCATGTTCATTGTAGTTGGTTATATGTAGGCTCCTTTGGGAATCCCTTTTCTATGTATATGATCATGTTATCTGTGAGCACAGACTTCTTTTTGATCCCTATATTCCCATCCTTTAATTGTCTGTTTTCCTGGCTAGAACCTCCAATACATTGTTGAAAAGAAGTGATGATAGTGGACAATCTTCTTTTGTCTTTAAACTTCGGGGGAAGTGTTCAATAGTGTTCCTTTTAAATTTGTGTTAGCTGTACATCGTGTGTGTGTGTGTGTGTGTGTGTGTGTGTGTGTGTGTGTGTGTACACTATTATTGGTAATAGTTACGCTTTATCAGATTAAAGAACTTCCCTTCTATTTTTAGGTTACTGAGAGTTATTTTAAAATGATAAACGAGTATTACATTCTATCAAATACTTTTTGTGCATGTACTGAGATGATCCTAGGGTTTTCATCTTGTTAATGTAAGTTGCTTTTGGTTTTGTTTTTAATTTTAATTTTTTTTTAGAGATAGGTTTTTGCTATGTTGCTCAGGCTGGAGTGCAGTGGCTTTTCACAGGTGTGACCATAGTGCACCACAGCTTTGAACTCCTGGGCTCATGTGTTTCTGCTGCCTCAGCATCAGCCTCCTGAGTAACTGCTACTGTAGTTGGGTGCTGCTGTGCCTGGCTATTTCTTTGGTTTATTTGTTTGTTTGTTTGTTTGTTTATTTATTTTGAGTTGGAGTCTCACTTGGTCACCTAGACTGGAGTGCAGTGGCCGCTCCCGGGCACCGCAGTCTCGCCTGCTGGGCTCTGGCGATCCATCCCCCCTCAGCCTTCTGAGTAGCCGGAATTACAGGCATGCGCTACCATGCCCGGCTGATTTTTTGAATTATTGTAGAGATGAGGTCTCGCTGCCCAGGCAGGTCTCGAACCCGCGGGCTCAGGCAATCCACTCACCTTAGCCTCCCAAAGGCGCGGGATTACAGGCTGAGCCACCGAGCCTGGCTGCTTTGGTTTATTTTTGAATGTTGAACCAACATTGTATTCTTAGAATATAATGATAATGTATATTATTATTTTTATATATTGCTGGGTTTGTCTTGTTGCTAAATTATTCTTTTTTATTTTTAGAAGTTTTCATCTGTGTTAATGAGAGATGTGGCCTGTAATTTTCTTTTCTTGTTGTGTTCATGTATCGTATTGGTGTTAAGTTT
Source organism: Cephalopachus bancanus (assembly GCA_027257055.1). Classification (NCBI taxonomy): domain Eukaryota; kingdom Metazoa; phylum Chordata; class Mammalia; order Primates; family Tarsiidae; genus Cephalopachus; species Cephalopachus bancanus. The sequence goes on along the minus strand of JAPVLO010000289.1, from coordinate 2,630,676 downwards.
TTGCTGGCCTTACACAGTGACTTCGAAAGTTTTTCTTTTTCACTATTTGCTGAGAAAATTGTGTAAGATTGGTTTCTGCTACTTTGAATCTGTATTATCTTCTCTTTTCCTCTTTTTAAAAACTTGTGAATTAGCCATTATAGTAAGGTTTGGTTGCCTTCTCATGAAGTTGAAGAAACTGAAGCTTAGAGCATTTAAGCACCATTAGGCAGCTGGTGGTTACCAATGTGTATTAGAAACAGTTCTGTCTTACTTCAGAGCCTTTGCTGCACAGTGCATATGGAGGAAAATGATTGACTAGGTGGTCATGGGGGTGGGGATCTTAACAGATACTAGAAGTTGTTCTTTTGAAAACTTCTTTTGAAAATTTACTTCCTGCTGGTTTAAAAAACACATTCGTCATAAATACTTCTTAGCTGCTTGTGAGATTTGTGGCTTACAGTAACTAAGCTTTATAATTCGTTTGACTCTGTCAAATGAAAAGTCCATCCATTCCAAAACTGAACAAATCAGTTTTATTTTTCTGTGGGAACAAATGGTTACTTGGAATTTACTGGGATTCCTCTTTTTCCAAATCCACATAGTACTGGCAAAAATTCTTTAGCTTTGTAGAAATTAAGATATTTCCAACCTTGACTCTTTCTAGTATATGATAGATTAAGGGAATCAATTCATCCTATATTGATAGGTCCAAAGATAAGGGGAAAAGCTTCATTCATACAAGGGAAATAAGGAGAAAAAGATGAACCTAGCACCTTATTTCCCCCAAGTTCAATCATTCTTACCAGAGAACCTTTCTTGTGTACAAGTTTAACTTATTTTTCATGCGGAAGCATCTTTTCCCCTCTGTTAATGATACAGAATACTTGAAGAACTGTTCTTGTTTATTGTCAAATAATTTAGGCTTTCTCACAATTCTTTTGTAGTGACTTCTCACTATAGCTATATAAATTATTTTCTTGAGGATTATTTTGGAAATGTTGGCTCCTTTATGAGTTTTCAGCAAGTTTAAATGTTGTTTAGTCACAAAACTTATACTGTGCCAATGATATTATTTTAATTGCTTCATATGAAAACCTCAATAAATTTGTTCATTTCCAGTTAACTTAATTAGAAAGTCTGGCTTCTTTTGAAACAGTTTCTAATTTTTAAAGCCTAAAGTGTTATTTAGTGAAATCTACAAAAGAATAATGCTAGAGAAGGCAGTGCTTTTCTGCTGAACAATATTGTATTAATAAAACCTCGGGACTTTAGACCTAAAAACATTTTCAAGAGATCACTTAATCCTTCTGGTCCTTGTGATAATGCTATCTCAGTGGGATTATTTTCTTGACAAATATAGTATTTAGTGTCTTTTAAAATACTTTATTAATTATGAATAGTTCCAACAGTGGAGATTTGAGTAGATATTATTTCTTTTTAGCAATGATCACCTTAAAAACTGGAGTTAAAGTATTGGCTTACTGGTCTTTTTCCTTCTTAGTACTGCTAGTAATAGTAGATGTCTATTTGCTATTATATAGGTCTAATTGGTTAACATATTCTAATGTTTAGTAAAATATTATATAGGTCTAATTGGTTAATATGTGGATTCTACTATGTGAGAATTAAGAGTCTTATTTTACTTTTTATATAAAGCTAGGTATGAATAAACTTGGTTGTTAATTATTTGTGGTGAATAAAGAAAATTTAATATTTGGAAATTCAGTATATTAATGGAATTGGAAACACTTGCTTATAGAATTTATTTTACAATTCTGAGATAAAAAAGAGAAAGTTGATTGATTTTATTATAATAATGCCATAAAACAAGAAAAATAAAAATTAAGGTAAGCTTTCAAAAGTAAGAATTTAGGAAGCAATATTTGAATGTTAAATTAGTTATGAACTGACAGCTGTTATTCTTTGCTTAAGATTAAGATTAAAGTATAATACTATAAAAACTAGCAAAGAAAAGGCTAGTTGATTTTTCCCACATTTAGAGTATTCTTTTCCAAAAACATTTACCGAGCAAAAAAAAAAAAAAAGTAAAATTCCAAATGCAGTTTTTCCTCCAAATGCAGTTTTCCCTTTTTTTTTTTCTTCTCTTGGTGTATTTACTTCTAACATTCAAGTGACAGTAGGTATGGGAAACTGTTGCTGGCAAGATCTCCTAAGAGTAAGTTTATTCTACTGTAGATGTCTGGATATCATTGCTTTCCCTTTTCTGTTTTTAATCATGATTTAATTATTTTATGGGAACCTGATAGAGTAAAAGGGCAAAAGGTCAGTTGAAAGAGTAAAGAGATGAAACTGAAACTAAAAGAGGTTAAATATACATAGGCAGATATCAATTACTATTTGTGTATTATCCATGGTAAATTTTAAATTTGTATTGGCTATTCCTGTTCTTTAGGTTCCCTGCTTGACTTAATCGGTTTTGGCCATCTAGCAGATCCAAATGCCTATTATGTACATAATATTTCTGTGTCTGTTCAGTTCATTGTGCTCAAGTGATAATAGCCAATTTTAATATTAATTTTGTAAAACATATAGAGCTTAATTTTCCTCATATATGGAGCTTAATCTTCCCTATACATTCTATTTTAATGGCAAAAATCAACAGATTTATTCATAGTGTGCCTCCTTTATATTCTTGTTAGCATTTTAAGTTTTTTTGAGTGGAGTGGCTAAACAAGTAGTAGATATAGTCTGTATTGTGTTATCATTGGATTTTAATTACTTAAATAATCTCTTTACAACTTATGATCACAAACAGTTTCGAAGTTTGAAAATTTTGTTTTTCCCCTTTGAGTTGGAGTCTCACTCTGTCACTCAGACTGGAGTGCAGTGGCCACTCCTGGCCACCGCAGTCTCGACCTGCTGGGCTCCAGCGATCCTTCCGCCTCAGCCTTCCAAGTAGCTGGAACTACAGGCGTGCACTACCACAGTCGGCTAATTTTTTTTTTTTTATTGTAGGGATGAGGTCTTGCCAAGTTGCCCAGGCGGGTCTCGAACCCGCGGGCGCAGGTAATCCACTCACCTCAGCTTCCCAAGGCCCAGGATTACAGGCTGAGCCACCGAGCCTGGCTGAAAATTTTTAGCCTAAAACTTCTATTTAATCTTTTTATATGTTTTAATTTATTTCAAAGTAATACATACACATAGTTAATAATCAAATAGTACTGAAAGACTTAAGATTGAAAATAGCAGTCCTCTTTCTAGTTCTTCCCTGCTCTCTGTCTCCTCCCACAAAGGCAATCGTTCCTAATTCTTTTCCCTGATTGGGAAGGTATTTAACTACATAACTTAAAATAACGTGGATTTCTATTAATTTTTTGGCTTAAGAATTCTTATGATAATCGAGGAGTTCTCTTTCTTATTATCTGTCCCTCCACAATATTGCTATTGTCTTACTGTAGTCATGTCACAGTTTAAAAATCCATATTTGATATTTATATAATTTGAATATTGAATAAAGTTTACTTGTGAACTAAGTAGTTTACTTTTCTTTATTTGGCATCCAGCATTACTATTAAAGAATAAAGAGCCAAGGTGGTACATATGCACAATGAAATATTACTCAGCCATAAAGGACAAAATTATGGACTTCACAACAACTTGGAAGGATTTAGAGTCTATAATACACAGTTATCTATCACAAAAACAAAGAACTGAGTACCACATGTTCTCACTCATAAGCGGACCCTGGACATTTAACATAATACTATAAGAAAGGGATAATACTAAAGGAAAGGGATAATACTATAAGAAAGGGATTGGCAGTAGCCAGAACTGCCAGGGGAGGCAGGAGGGGCACATAACATCAATAAGAAAGAGAGGGGCGGGTCATTTTTCCTCTCAAACCATGTGAAGTGGGAACTAAAAGAGGGCCCGAACTCCACCTGTACAATGACCACTTGTATATCTAATCCTGAAGTACAGCCCACATCTTTTTTTAAAAACAAGTCATTCTGATTTTGCTCTGGAAGATTTTAGGATTTCCTTTTACCCCTGGTACCTGCAAATTTTTTGATGTTGTGCATTGATGTGTATGTTTTTTCAATCTTTGTGCTGATATTTGATGGGTCTTTTTATGTAGGAGATTCATATTTTCTAATTTTGGGGATTTTTTTTTGTGTTGTTTTGGCAATTTCTCCTCTTCCCTTTTTTTAGTTCTTTCTTTTTGGGCTTCCTATTAGTTAGATGTTCTGTCTCATATATTAATTGCATAATTTAAAAAATCCCCTTCCATGGTTCACCTTTTAGGCTTTTTGTCTTATTTTTCTAGTTGTACTTCACTTTGTCTTCTTATCCTTCTACTGAATTATTAAATTTTGTTAAAGTTTTAGTTTCTTGGAGGGCTTTCTTATTCTGTGTTCTCATTTAGTAACATCTCTTCTTATCTTTCTGAAATTATTAATAGTAGTTTATTGGTGTCTTCTGTTTCTTTCTCCTAGTTCCTAATTTCTTTTCTTTTTGGATCATTTCAGTCTTTCCCTCCCTCCCTCCCTCCCTCTCTTCCTTCCTCCTTCCCCTTCCCTCCCCTCCCTTCTCCTGTCCTCCCTTGCCCTCCCCTCCCTCCCTCCCTTCCCTCTCTTCCGGCTCCAGCCAGGTTCAGGGTACCCCAAAAGTGGAGACGGCGTTGGCGATTGGGGGGAAGAAGAAAGAGAGAGAGAGAGAAAGAGAAAGAAAGAGACTGGATTCCAGTCTAGTGCAGAAGCCGTTTAATGGGAATTAAAATTGGTCTTTTATCCCCTTATTGGGATTTCACTCTGTTGCTCAGACTGGAGTGCAGTAGCATGATCACGGCTCACTGTTAACTCCTTCAACTACTGGGTTGAAGGGATCCATCCTCCTCAGCCTCGTGAGTAGCTGGGACTACAGACGTGTGCTACCACCCCTGGCCAATTTTTTGATTTTTTTGTAGAGATATCTTAAATTTTCTACTTTGATTATAAATGTGTTTGTTTCTCCTTTTTGTTCTGCCAGCATTTGTTTTTTATGTTTTGAGCGATGTGTCTTTAGATTATCTTTCTATTGACGAATGACCCCATGGAAAAATAGCCACTGCTCTTCAGGTCACTTCTACATAGTTCTCCCCTTTCTGGAATTTTAATTCATCTCATCCTCAATTACTTTTCCATCTCTCTGATTCCTTTAAAAATATGATTTTTTGTAAAGAATCCAGCTTTTCTAACTGTAATCAGCAGGAACATTGTTCTGCTGTGAACGACTACAGTATACCCAAAAGTGAAAATCTCTATTCCAGTTTTAATGGTAGAATGATTAGATGCATTTACCATAACATTTAAACACAAATATTTTGGAGGAAGATGTTTAGAAATATGTATTTTAGATGTATTATTATTATTTGAATCAGTCCTTAAATGTGGACTATAAAATTAGATATTTTCCCTTAAATGGGCTTAATTAACATTTTGACTTCAAAATTACATATGAACCTTTCTTGCTAACTTACTGCTAACATGATATTTAAAAGTGCCTATACATTTGTTTGCCGGCGACCAGCTCTAGCCGGGTTCAGGGTACCCCAAAGGTGGAGACGGCGTTGGCGATTGGGGGGAAGAAGAAAGAGAGAGAGAGAGAAAGAGAAAGAAAGAGACTGGACTCCAGTCTAGTGCAGAAGCCGTTTAATGGGAATTAAAACTGGTCTTTTATACACAGTCTGGTGTGTGAGGGGCGTTCTCCACCCACCGGATGTTCTTTCAGGTATAATCCCATAACCTAATCGATGAAACCTTAATCCATTTATTCAACTTCAATAAATTCTAAGATCATGACCCAGAAGCCTGTGACCAATACTAAGGCTCTTAGATGTGACCCGAGTTTGAATTATAAGTTGTGTGAAAGCCAAAACTGCAGTTTGTGGAAGAATGGGAGCAATGAGCTTCTAAAGTTAGCTTGTGTTTGTCCTGGTCTCAGAGTTTTTATGTTTTGAGTTCACAGGAGCTTAATCTGGCTAGTGCTGAGTAGAAAGGGGGAAGAAATGGGGTCAGTAGCTCCCAAATGCATCCTAGTGGTCTCAGAGTCAACAGCCCTTCCTGATCCCTAACGCTCAGTGGGCCTCCGTTGCTGGCTCCCAACATTTGTTGAGACCAAAGTTTTCATGCACACTTTATTAATTTTCTTTAAAACTTCTTTCCTGCTTCACCCCATTTTTTCCTTAAATTTGTCCCTATGATGCTAATTGTGTTACATACATTATCTTGAATGTGTCTCATACTACTTATTGCTATTTTAGGTGCTAGAACAAAGGAAAGCTGAGGTGGGGAATTGGAAGTTTAGGAGCGTCTCAAGGAATCGGTTCTCTCAAATTTCTTTAAACCATGAAACTGATACCAGTATAAAAGAATCTTCACATGTTTATGGTCTGAATTCTTATCTCCTTATCTTGACGTGCTTCATTTTGGATCTAGACTGACTCTGTTGGAATCCTGGCTCCTTTTATTAACTGGTGAAATTGGGCAAATAATTCAACCTTTGTATCTTCATCTATAACTTGATAAAAATAGTACCTATCTTATGAGGTTGTTGTGACTATTATGTAAGTTAAAACATTTAAAGCCTTTAGGGCAGTGTTTATTACCTGGGGGTGCTACATGAATATTAGCTGGTGGTATCTTAATTTTTTAATGTTTCTAGTCATCATGATTTTCAATTTCATGCCTTCTTGAACACTCATTACCTCTGTAGTCTTCTGACGTAGTTACCTGTTTTTATTAGTTATATGCTTTGATTAATATGGAACTATGCTACTCTACATGGATTTAACAGTTTTCAGAGAATTAGTATACAACACTTAGTTGTGTAAATGAAACTTCTACTTTAAATTATTTTCTAGTATCCAGAAATTCCCTGAAGTAACTTAATATTTATAAATGGGAATATTCAGCTCTGGAAAGTTATTCCAGCAAAAGGTTATTAAACGTCAACAGTAATTTTGGTGCTTCTCAATCCTGATGATGGGGAAAATAGTAAATCCTGTGATAATAAGTTATTACTAAAAAATTGTTATAAGGAATTGAGTTTCTATTTTGGAATGTTAGAACAGTCTCCTCAGAATTCTTTTTTTGCTACATTTTGAACAGAGGGAGGAGAATTATTTTGGGTTTTTTTGAGAAAGATTTTCAGAGCATTTCCATTAAAGTAGTGAAGTAGATGTCTTATGTATTGTGTACGTACATGTGGAAAGTTCTTAATTACATCTGAAATGTTAAAAAAGTAAGTTATAAAATTACGTGTACAGTATGGTCTCATTTTTGTTTAACATATATTGCTATATTAATATTTACATATAGACCAAAAATATGAATGTGAATATTTTTGTGAGGTGACTATTTATTGACTGATGATTTTGAATTTTTTCTTTCTTTTGAAAAATCTGTTTAATTTTTTTCTACAATGAATATATTTAAGTAAAGAGTTAAAAAATGAAAAGGCGAGATAATTCTGGTCAGGTCTTACAGGATTTGTCAAAGTGTTTTAAAATAGGATATAATTTATTATAGAACTAAATTTGTGTGCATATGTTTATATATATCGAGAGATTGGTAGATATACTTATTTATGTACTATATCTTTTTTAATCCTTGTTCTTTATAAAATCTGTATAGCAGTCCATTGTTAGAATAAAACATATTAACATAGTTTCTACTGATAAGGATTTAGGTTGTTTCCTTGTAATTGCTAAATTGCATCTTGTATACGTTTATTCATAGGTAGATGCCTTTAAAAGGTTTAAAGCAGTTGCCAAATTGTCTTTTAAAATGGCAGCACCAGTTTATATGCCCCACAACCGTGCTAGCATACCTTTCCTTCATGCTCAGGCTAATGCATGAAAATATAAACAGTCGACACTAGATAGGTAAATTCTACTGATAAGTAGAAAATATTTTTAGTTATGATAAAATGCCAATTATCTTCATTTAGGATTTTCTGCCATCTATTTAAATATGCCAGAAATTAAATTTTACATTTTATACCAAAGATACTGTGCTCAGCATGGTTGTTAGAAAATTTAATTCATACAGGACATGTATGAGCTATAGAGATAAAAATTAATGATATTTGTTTTAATAGTTATTATGTGCAAGCTAAGGTTTGTATAACTCAAATTACAATAAATACATTATTAGAGTTTTCAGTATAGACTTTACCATTAAAAAATACTTAACGTAAATTTACAATGAATGATTACAATTGATTAAGGTTTTGTGGGCATCCGAGTACAGATTGGATCAAGCAAGAATCATTAACGTATGCTAAATCCATGGTGAACTTTTAATGAAGAACAGGATATTTGCATGATTTTTAAGTGTTCCTTTATAGATCGTTCATCAGTTGCAAGTGAAAATATAGTAACTGTAGGGGTGGGGGGTACCTACATAATGAACATTTATGTACCTAACCCTGAATTGTACCCCACATATTTAAAACTAAAAATTAAAAAAATACAGAGAAGAAATTATATAATACCTTGATCAGGTGGTCAAAATTAATATTAATAGGAAGGAGCAGATAGGTGGTCATTGTTTGTCTCCAGATGTGATACTCTGAACAGTGTTAATATTTCAATCAGGAGCCGGGCTGGTTGGCTCAGCCTGTAATCCCGTGCCTTTGGGAGGCTGAGTTGAGTGGATTGCCTGAGCCCGTGGGTTTGAGACACACCTGGGCAGCAAGACCTCATCTCTACAATAAATAAAAAAATCAGCCGGGCGTGGTAGCGCATGCTTGTAAGGCTGAGGCGGAAGGATCGCCGGAGCCCTGCGGGGCGAGGCTGCGGTGGCCGGGAGCGGCCACTGCACTCCAGTCTGGGCAACAGAGTGAGACTCCAACTCAAAAAAAAAAAAAAAAAATTTCAATCAGGAATGAATAAACCTGAATCTAATTATGAAACACATCAGAAAAACCCTAAGTAAGGAACATGCTATTAAAAATATGGGACTGGATTCTTAAGAAATGTCAGTGCCATGAAAGACAAAAGCAAGGCTTTAGAAATATTTCAGATTAAGGGAGACCAAAGAGACATAACTAAATATATTAACTGATTCTGAACTGGATTCTATTTTTAAAAATGATATGAAGAATATTCATATAATTGTATCAGGTGACAAAATTGGACCAGGACAGGCAATTGATGCAAGTATTAAGCAGTCTTGATTTTTCTGAAGTTGATAATAATAGTGGGTTATGTAAGAGAATATCCCTATTCTTGAGACGTTTACATTGAATATTTTACAGCAAAAAACTTTGATATAAGTAGCTTATTCTCAGAAAAATTAGAGGTAAAAAAATATATATGTATTTTACATACACACGTACATATAAAGAGAACAAATACAGAAGCATATAAATGATAAAGCAAATATAGCAAAATATTAACAATAGAAGAGTCTGAGTAAAGGACATACAAGAGTTTTATGCACTAATCTTATGTTTGCAACTCTTCTGTAAGTTTAAAATTATGTCTAAATAAAATGTTAAAAAATGGATGAACCTATTTTTTGTTTAAGAAGACTTTTAAGAACCATTTATAAAAGCAAAGGTTTTTGATCGATTGTATTTAATTATTTATTTGGTAGGGAAAAATATTTCCAAAATGTAGTTATAGCTCATTAAGTCAGAAATGCTATCAATTCTGTGTCAAGGAATTTCTTAAGAAAAAATAATAGTACATAGGACTGCTATTCACCCAGTCTGGCAAGCCAAAAAACCCAGCAGTTATTCTTTATTTATTTCTCTTTCATCCCATATTACGTCCACCAGCAGCTCCTGACAACTCTACTTTTAAAGTATGTGCCCAATTTGATTACTTTATTATTTGTACTATTTCTTTAGTGCAAAGCACCATTTTCTCTTGTCACATTTTCAAGCCACCATTTTCACTCCTAGACTATCAGAGTAACCACTTCTTTGGTGACCCAGCTTCCAATCTTGTCCTCATGAAATCTGGTCTTCACACTGCAGCCAGAGTGATTTTTTAAAACCCAAAACCTCTCAAACTTGTAATCCCAGCACTTTGCGAACCTGAGGTGAGGCTTGCCTGAATCCAGGGGTTCGAGACCAGCTTGGGTAACCTGGCGAGACCTCGTCACTAAAATAAATCAAAAAAATTAGCTGGGTGTGTTAGTGTATGCCTGTCGTTCCAGCTAATTGGAAGGCCGAGGCAGAGGGATCCCTTGAGCCCAGTAGGTCAAGGCTGTGGTGGCTGTGAGCGTGGCACTGCACTCTAGCCTGGGCAACAGAGTGAAATGAGACTCCAACACAAAAACAAAAACCTAAAACCTCACAGTATCAATTCCTTGACCAAATGCTTCACTAGTTTCCTATAAAACCCAGTCACTTTACCATGGTGATAATGCTCTATCTGATCTGGTTCCTTTTCTGACTTCATCTTGGAATGTCCTTTCATTGTACTCCAGCTACACTGGCCAGGACTCTTTGCTATTCCTGTAAGGTATCAGTAGTTTTCCTGACTTCAGGGCATTTGCATTTGCTGTTTCTTCACTTGAAATGTTCTTCCCCCATGTTTTCACATAGTTTACTCCCTCACATCATACCAGTCTTTGTTTAACTGTGACCTTATAAGAGAGGTTTTCCCTGACCACTCTATATAAATAAGCTTTTTTCTACACCTGCCTGCCATTCCATTTTCCTTTAACCCATCTTATTTTTCTTCATTCCACTGATTATCTAATGTGTATTTCATTATTATTTTTATTCCCCTCTCAAATGCATAGTTTGTGTCTTATTTATCTCTGCGTCCCAGTAGCCTAGAATAATAATGTGTGTATTTATTATTTTTCATTTTATTTTATTTTACTTTTGAAGACTCATTAGGTAATTTATTTTAATTTATTAATTTTATTTTAGTGTGGTGGGGTACATGTGAGAATTTATTACATAAATAAATTGCTTGCAAGTGAGGTATGGGCATCTAGCAAGCTCTTTCTCCCCTGATAGTGGACCTGTTACCCAGTGTGTGGTTGTGTGCCCCTTATCCTTTCTACTTCCTTTCTTCAGCAGTGTCCAGCGTCTGTTGTTCCTACCTTTGTGCTTGTGTGACCAGTGATCAGGGCCCACCTATGAGTGAGTACATTTGATACTCAGTTTTTTGTTTCTGTGATGGTCTCCTGCTGCATCTGTTGCTGCAGAGGACATGATTTTGTTCTTCTTTATGACTGTGTAATATTCCATCATATATATGTACCACATTTTCTTTATCCAGTCCACTTTTGATGGGCATCTGGGTTGATTCCATGTTTTTGCTATTGTGAATAGTGCTGCAGTGAACATACGTGTGCAGGTGTCTTTTTGGTAGAACAATTTTTATGTTCCTGTGGGTATATCTCCAGTAGTGGGATTGCTAGATTGTATGGTAGCTCAGTTTTTAGTTGTTTGGGAAAACACCATGCTGCTTTCCACAAAGGTAGAACAAGCTTACATTCCCAGCAACAGTATAGAAATAGTCCCTTTTCTTTGCAGCTGCACCAGTACCTGTTGTTTTTTGACTTTTTAAATGATAGCCATCCTTACTGGTGTTAGGTGATGTTTAATTGTAGTTTTGATTTGCATTTCTCTGATGATTAGTGAGGCTGAGCATTATTTCGTATATTTGTTGACTGCATAAATGTCTTCTTTTGAGAAGTGCCTGTTCATGTCCTTTGCCCACTTTTTAATGGAGTTATTTCCTGTCAATTCATTTGAATTCCTTGTAGATCCTGAATGTTAGGCCTTTGTCAGATGCATAGTTTGCAAATATTTTTCCCATTCCATGGGTTGTCTCTTTACTCGCTTGATGATTTCTTTTGCTCTGCATAACGTTTTAGTTTGATAAGGTCCTACCTGTCAGTCTTAGCTGTTACTGCATTTGCTTGTGAGGACTTAGTCATGAATTCATTTCCTATTTCGATGTCTGGGAGGATTTTTCCTAAGTTTTCTTCTAAGATTCTTATAGTTTGAGGTTTTGCATTTAAGTCCTTGATCCATTTTGAATTAATTTTTGTATATGGTGATAGGTAGGGATTTCATTCTTCTGAGTGTAGTTAGCCAGTTTTCCCAGTGCCATTTGCTAAATATGGTTTCCTTTCTCTACTGTTTGTTTTTGTTGGCTTTGCCAAAGGTGAGTTGGTTGAAGGTCTATGGTTTTCTTTCTGGATCCTCTGTCCTGTTCCATTGATCTGTGTTTATTCCTGTACCAGTCTTGGTTACTGTAGCCTTGTAAAGTTTGAGGTCTGGAAGTGTGATACCTCCAACTTTGTTTCTGTTCCTGAGGATTGCTTTAGCTATTTGGGCTCTTTTTTGCTTACATGTGAATTTCTGTATTGTCTTCTCTAGGTCTGTGAAAAATGCTGACAATTTGATAGAAATTGTATTGAATCTGTAGATTGACTTGGGTAGAATGGATATCTTGGCGATATTGATTCTTATAGTCCATGAGCATAGGATGTTTATCCATTTGTTTGTGTTATCTTTGATTTTTTAAAACATATTTTTTATTTTAAAATTGTGGGGTACAGTTAAGGGTTAGGTATACAAATATGCATTGTGCAGGTACCCTTGTTGATGAGGTGTGCCCCCCCGTTCCCAGACAGATATCTACTACCGTTAATCCCAACTCCCTGCCTCCCCATAGTTTTCCGCCACTGTCAATCCTTTTCTTGTAGTATTATGATAGTTGTTCAAGGTGTGGAAATCAGTGTGGCAATTCCTAAAAGCTCTAAAAATCGACCTTCCATATGACCCCTCAATCCCTGTACTGGGAATATACCCTGAAGAACTCAAATCACTCTGTGAAAAAGATACCTGCACACGTATGTTTATCACAGCATTGTTCACAATAGCAAGATCATGGAACCAACCATGCTGTCCATCAAAAGAGGACTGGATTAAAAAAAAATGTGATACATATACACAATGGAATATGATGCAGTCATCTTTGATTTCTTTCAGCAGTGTTTTTTTTTCTTACTGTAAAGATCTTTCACCTCTTTGGTTAGGTATTTTTGTGTGTGTGGTTGTGTATAGCTATTGTGAATGGGATTGTGTTTTTTATTTGTTTCTCATTCTGCTTGTTGTCGGTGTATAGAAATGTAACGTGTTTTTTGTTTTTTGTTTTTTTTTTTTTGAGTTGGAGTCTCACTCCGTGGCCCAGGCTGGACTGCAGTGGCATGCCTGTGGCTATCCCAGTATCTACCTACTGAACTCAGGCAGTCCTTCTGCTTCAGTCTTCCAAGTAGCCAGAACTACAGGCACATGCTACCAAACCTGAATTATTTTATTTTATTTTGTTTTTTATTGTAGAGACGAGGTCCTGCCTAGTTGCCCAGGCTGGTCTCGAACCCATGGGCTCAGCCAGTCCTCTCACTTCGGCCTCCCAAATTGCTAAGATTACAGACTTGAGTCACTGCGCCTAGCCCTGTTTTTTGCACACTGATTTTGTATCCTAAGACTTTACCCAAGTTGTTTGTAATGAGAGGAGGTTTTTGACAGTCTCTCTAGAGTTTTGTAGGCATGAAATCATTCTATCTGCAAAGAGGGATAGCTTAACTTCCTCTTTTCCCATTTGAATTCCCCTAATTTCTCTCTCCCGCCAAATTGCTCTGGCTAGGATTTTCAGTACTGTGTTGAATAGAAGGTGTGAGAGTAGGCATCCTTGTCTTGTTCCCATTCTTAGGGGGAATGCTTCCTGCTTCTGCTCACTAAATATGATGTTAGCTGTAGACTTGTTGTATAGATGGCTCTTATTATTTTGAGGAATGTTCCTTTGATGCCTAGGTGTTTGAGAGTCTTTATCAAGAAAAGATATTGGATTTTATAGAATGTTTCTTCTGCATCTAATAAAATAATCACATGGTCCTTGGTTTTACATTTGTTGATTTATGAATGTATTATATTTATTGATTTGCATATGTTGAACCAGCCTTGCATCCTGGGAATGAAACTCACCTGGTTTTGATGGATGATTCTTGAAATATGCTGTTGGATGCAATTTGCTAGACTCTTGTTAAGATTTTTGCATCTGTATTCATCAGGGGAATTGGCTTTTTCTTTCCTTGTTGGGTCTTTGACATTTTGAGGTATCTGGATGATACTGGCTTCATAGAATGAGCTAGGGAGAATTTCTTCCTTCTCAAATATTTTTTGAATGAATGAATGAATGAAAATATAAGTCTGGAACTCAGAGATTTCAATGCTGAAATGTAAATTTCATAATCAGTAGCATATATCAGAATTATCTTTGGGAGGGTGGGCTCCTTATAGTACACTCAGAATTTGTTCCTTTGGATCAAATGGCCAACCAGTTTTTATCTGGAAGTTTTGAAAAGATTGCATCATGATCTGCAGAAGAAACATCTTGAGTTGTAGTAAACAGGTTCTTCCATCGCTACAACGCACCTGCCCACAGACCATGTTGAGTGTTCAGCAGTTTTGGACCAAAAAACAGCATGACCCCTGTGCCCCACCTCCCTAGTCACCCAATCTTGCCCCAGGCAGCATTTTTTTTGTTTGTTTCCCAGGATGAAAAAGGTCCTCAAAGAGAAGTGTTTTGCTGATGTGGAAGAGGTGAAACAAAACATGGCAGAAGCACTAAACAGCATCAAAATTGACCTGCTCAAAACTGTTCTGAGAAGTGGAAAAAGTGTGTCAATAGGTATATTGCATCAAATGGAAAATACTTTGAGGGTGACTGAAGTTCAAACATGTAAGAATAAATACACATTTTTTATAAATAAATTATGTTTTGGGGAGGGGCTCCCCCTCATAAATGGTCATTTAAACTATAGAATTGGATGAAGTTACTAAGGGATAATGTGTAGCCATACTGGAAAAGGGGTCCCAGATTCCAGCCTTAGGCCACGCTTCCACTTCTAAATCAGACTAGCAGGACCTAGTAAGTTAGGAGGGAAAGTAGGAGAGACATATCATTGAAACTAAGAGAAGGAATGCTATGAGGACACAACTGTGTTGAATAATGCTGAGAGGTTGATTAAGATGTGGTTTGTAGCCGGGCTTGGTGGCTCAGCCTGTAATCCCGCGCCTTTGGGAGGCTGAGGTGAGTGGATTGCCTGAGCCCGCGGGTTCGAGACCTGCCTGGGCAGCGAAACCTCATCTGTACAATAAAAAAAAAATCAGATTCCAGTTACTTGGAAGGCTGAGGCAGAAGGATCGCCGGAGCCCAGCAGGCGAGGCTGAGCCCACCGGGAACGGCCACTGCACTCCAGTCTGGGCGACAGAGTGAGACTCCAACTCAAAAAAAAAAAAAAAAAAGAAAAGCTGCAAGTTGTTTTGTGGTTTTCAGGAATTATTTCAGTTGAATGGCTGGTGTAGAAACCAGACTGGAGTTAGATAGAAGAGTGAATGACAGGTGAAGAAATAGAGGAGAATAAAGTAGAAAACGCCTTTGGAAAGTTTTGCTGTGAAGGGAAACAGAGAATTGGGTGATCATTGAAGGGGAGAATGGAGTCAAGGAAAGACTTAAGTATTTCCTCAGAGTTTTCAGAATTTGGAAACCATTTATCTTGATTATCTCTTCTTATATGGAGGTCTAGTTGTCATCTCTTAAATGGAGGATTGATTAATAAATCTTTTTTGCAAGGCGACAAAAGCCTAGCTTTCTCCTTAAACTTTTTATCTGCTAAGGTTCCCTTTCTTCTTCAGTTTTTTTTTTTTGAGTTGGAGTCTCACTCTGTCGCCCAGACTGGAGTGCAGTGGCCGCTTCCGGCCACCACAGCCTCAACCTGCTGGGCTCCGGCGATCCTTCCGCCTCAGCCTTCCAAGTAGCCGGAATTACAGGCATGCGCTACCATGCCTGGCTGATTTTTTTTGATTTATTGTAGAGATGAGGTCTTGCTGCCCAGGCGGGTCTCGAACCTGCGGGCTCAGGCAATCCACTCACCTCAGCCTCCCAAAGGCGTGGGATTACAGGCTGAGCCACCGAGCCCAGCTTCTTCTTCAATTTTATTAGAGTACTTAGTAAATTTTTTCTATTTCTTTGAATGATAATTCTAGTAAATTAAGCTTTTGCCTTTCTTGCTGATTTTATTATATTGTATAACTATCATAGATAATTTCAAATATTTTCTTTTTTTTTTTTTTTTTTTTTTTTGAGTTGGAGTTGGAGTCTTACTCTGTCGCCCAGACTGGAGTGCAGTGGCTCCTGCCGGCCACTGAAGCCTCGACCTTCTGGGCTCTGGCGTTCCTTCCACCTCAGCCTTCCAAGTAGCTGGAACTACAGGCGCGTGCTACCATGTCTGGCTAGTTTTAGATTTATTGTAGAGATGAGGTCTCACCAAGTTACCCAGGCAAGTCTCGAACCCGCGGGCTCAGGCAATCCACTCACCTCAGCCTCCCAAAGCACAGGATTACAGGCTGAGCCACCGAGCCCGGCTAATTTCAAATATTAATAATAGTAATACGCTAACATATTGATATTTACTATATATGTGGGGGCCATTTGAATAAATTTACATGTATTTTTAAGTTTAGTCTTCCACACCCTGGGAGGCAGGCACTATTATTATCCTCAGCAGAGTATCTAGGGATCTGAGGTACAGAGAATGTAAGTAATTTCCTCAGATTATACAGTTAGTAAGTGGTTGCCAGTATGGTTGTGGGGCTTTTACTCTTAACCAGCATGCTATTCTGTCTTTAAATTAACAAAGCAAATGCCTCATTTTCTAGTTATGTTAAAGAAATATACTTTTGTGAATTGTTTTGGTAAAGTCAAGAATTCTTTTTCTCTGCTTATATGTCTGTTATATGGATGTTTTGGACTGGGTTGTTGGTAACAATAATCAAGTGTTAGCCCTAAATGGGACATATAGTTAAATAATGAGTAGAATAAAATTTGCTAATTATATAGATCTGTTATCTAAATTGCATTTTCCCCCTTCTGTCTTTTTTGCCTGCTCTATTGTCTGAGAATTTCAGCTTTAAATTTATTTGTGCTTATAACAATAAGCACTTAATTTATTCCTTGAGTGGTTTTTCTCACCTTACAAAGCTCACTGTTTCCAAAAAGAGTAGCCATAGCAGGTTTACACCTCTTAAATACACTCTTGGTTTTATGAAATTCCATTTTGACAATGATGAAGAACATGCTGATAGACACTGCTGAAAAGGAATGTTAGAACTGTGTATGTGACAAGTTCTATAAGTTTTTTATATTTATTATAGAAAGGTTAATCAGTGTGCCTATTATGGAGATAATATGGTTTGTTATTGCTAATATTCTTAAGTGACAGATAAAAGAATTTTTAGGAATTTAAGTTTTGGAGTTATTTTGGGGTTTGATTTTAAATTTTTAAAATTATGAATTTAAATACTTTTATTTCAGGTGATTGGTCAAATTAACTGTGGCTGATAAAGATATATAAAGTTGTTGTCTAATTTTGAGAGGCTAAAAGTTCATGTTTTTATGCTTTTTTGTGAAAGTCATGAACACTTATAACTTAATGGAAAAATAATATAGTTTTTTGAGTAGACAACTCACTCTGTTGCTCAGACTGGAGTGCAGTGGCATGATCCCAGCTTACTATAGCCTCAACTATCTGGGCTCAGGCAATTCTTCCGCCTCAGCCTTTTGAATAGCTGAGACTACAGGCATGTAGCCACCATACCCAGCTAATTTTTAAAATTTTTGTAGAGACAAGGTCTCGCTATGTTACCTAGGCTGAGACTAGTCTCGATCTCTTGGGCTTAAACAGTTCTGCCTCTTTCTCCCAGAGTACTGGGATTATAGGCGTGAGCTACTGCATCTAGCCAATGAAAATATTTTTGCTGCTATAGTTGTGAATAAATTGCAAAACACTAGATTTAGTCAATATTATTCATGTTAACATTATAAACATAAAAAAACATTGTAAACAATGTCAGAAGCCATGGGGAGAAGCTGAGAGGATTAGAGAAAAGGAAGAAAAAAGTAACATTTTGGAGTACTTTCTGTTCTAGGCAACTCAATAATAGGGCTTTTACATATATTATTTCATTTTCGCAGACGATACTGTGAGATCATACTTTCAAGATAAATATTATCGTTTCCCTTTTCCACATGAGGAAACTAAGGAGGCAAAGGTTAATTATGTTGATGAAGATCACATGGACAGTAAAACCAGGATCCAAGTCTAGATCTATTTGGTACCCAAGCCCAATCTTGCTTCATGGAGTTGTTTTGGGGCATTTTTAAACATACAGTTCTCTGTCATAAAAGAATTCTCGATAGAACCTTAAACATAAATATATTACACCACTTCTATACAAGCCTGTAGGTCGCTTTAACTATAAGTACTAAGCTGCACATTGACTTTTCATCAGAGCTCTGTCAAATACTTAAAAGTAATTATAATAGATCTTTCAAATGTATGTAATCATTTGTGTTTCTCTAAAACTCAGTTGTTATAGCAGTGTGCTACCAGACCATGGCCATTGACACATCAAAGACAGATATCCATGAACTACTCCCACTCAGTTGATTTATCTTTGTGGGAGTCCCTGAATTAGAGAAGATTCCCTATTACCTCTGATATTGGTTTTTGATAAATTGGGCAACATCAGATGTTTTCTGGATATGTTTCCTCTACCATTTATCTTAGCACACTAACAGTAAATACATGATTGACTGATGTGAACAAATAAGAAAGCATCTCAGTCCTTTTGTTGTTCAGATTCATAGCTCCGTTGTTTTAGGAATTTGAAATAAAATGGTAGCTGTCTATTCTAATCTTTTCTTTTTTGTTTTGTTTTGATTTCCTTTGTTTTGAGTCTGGGTTTCATCTCGTCTCCCAGGCTAGAGGGCAGCAGCACATTCATTACTCACTGCGGCCTTGACCTCCTGGGCTTAGGTGATCCTCCTGACTTAACCTCCTGAGCAGTTAGGACCATGAGCCACCACACCTGGCTAATTTTTTGATTTTTTTTTTTTGTAGAGATGAGGCCTCATTCTGTTGCGTACGCTGGTCTTGAACTCCTGGGCCCATGTGATCCTCCCACTTCAGTCCCCCAAAGTGCTGGGTTTACAGGTGTGAGCCACCATATCCAGTCTGATTGTTCCTTTCTTGAAATTAATTTAATATTCTGACTTACATGCTTATTTTTTAAATAACATTTCAAAGATCATATTGTACTTGTTTTCCCAGTGACCTCTGGCCAAAAGCCATAAAGCTATGTCCTGGGTGGAACTAGGCTAGTTGTAGTTTCTCAAATTTCTACAATGAGATATTTTGCTTTGGTGAAAACAAGTCATATTTTCCACTGCCATCTTTGTTTACTTCATTTTATCATTTTACCCTCTCTTGGTTGCAGAAATTAACTACCACACAACAAAATACCAAGGTTTTATAATTTTCTATATTTTAACTTGCAAGAAAAAAGTTTTGCTGAAACATTTAAAGACCAGACTAATGTGGGATAAATATGACTTATGTGCTAGTAGAGAGGAGCAGAAAAAAATGTAAAAAATACTGTCAGCTGTTGATAAAGTAAGTGCTAAGGAGGAAAATTAAGCAGGGAAGGGTAAAAGGGAGTTCTGGGTATAGAGAGAGAAGTTGTAATTTTAAATAGGGTTGTTGAGGAAGACTTTACTAGGAAGATGATGTCTGAGAAAAAAAGATATCAAGGAGGTATGGAAGGGAGACATGCAGATATCTTGAAGAAGAACATTATTGGTAGAGAGAAGAGCCAAAGGCAAATGCCCTGATATTGGAGTATGTCTGACATATTCAAGGTGAGGCAAGGAGTGGGGACAGTATGTTGAAAGCCAGGGAAGCAGAGGAAAGAGTAAAAGGCAACAAGATAGAAATAATGGAAAAGTTTACAAAAGAGATTTTTTTCCCCTTCTTGTCTAGATTGCATACTAGTAACTAATTTTACTACGTTTCAATTGTTAATAGGAACTGTAAATGCTCGATAACAGAGAATGGGATTTGAGTAACTGTATCTCAATGGGACAGCTAGATTGGGAACCTGGCTCTAGACTAGTTCATTATGAATAACAGAATAGATTAAATACACTCTGAGGAACTGACATTTAAATAATAGATTTTGGAGCTTCTTTTTTGAAAGTGTTATTTTTTCATGGTTAAACAATATTGAGAGGACAGTTGTGATCTTATAAAATAGAATTGTTCATGATAACTTACTAGGATGGATCATCTGAGTTTGCCAAATCAAACAGGACTTTTAAAATACAACTATCCCTTGGCATATGCAAGGAATTGGTTCTAAGACCCCTGGGTATGCCCAAATCCCTGTACACTCAAGTCCTGCATTCGACCCTGCGGAATTTGCATATATAAGTTTCATATCCTGTGAATACTGTATTTTCAATCTGTGTTTGGTTGAGGGGAAAAAAAAAAGTCATATGTAAGTGGACCAGCACAGTTAAAATCTGTGTTATTCAGGGGTGGACAGTATATCAGCTTAGCATTCTTGCTCTGTTTTGTTTGCCTAACATAAAGCATTGATCTTTAGATTGGTAACATGATTGCTGTTTTGTACATTGTTTCATATAAATCTGATGAAATCCCTATTTTAATTCTCATTGTCAAGGCACACTTGAATTCTTAGTATCCAAAAAATGCAATTATTAAAAATTCACAAATTGATATACTTATTTTTGAGTAGTATTATGTGTATTGTTTTACAAAATGACAGTGTAAAAATGGCATTCAGATTTCTCTTTTTAAGATGCTTGAATAGCTTACATTTCACATATTAGGATATATGTTTCACTAATATTAGTCAACGGAAGGAACAACAGGGAATTTATAAAGGCTACTATAGAGTGCAAAGTATGTTGAAAGATTAGGAGTGAATTTTATCTTGTAAAAAAGTAGCTTAGCCCCTAGGATAGTCTAAGAGACAATAAACTATAATGGTATATATTTTAATTTCTTATTTCATCTGCGTCTCTCTGCCTCTTGTCTTTTCCTGTATATTCTTTATTTTACTCCCAATCTCACAATTCAGAATTTGTGAATTCTAAAATTTACAAATGCAACTATGGTCATTTTGTTAAGGCATGACTTTTAATTGCATGTTTTTTAAGCTACATAGTGGGAGTCAGCTAGTAGGTGAGCTTAGTTGATTGTCCTACTTAAGCATTTGGTGCTGCTTTTTCTTCTTAGGATAACTTTCATGAAATCACACAAGTTTTTGTACAGGTTAATTTCATGGGAAATGGATCTGAAAAGGAAGCCATTAGTGGAGACACAATGAAAAAGTTATGAAAGATGTGACTTTTTGCCACAAAATATAATCTTAAAAAACTTCAAGGAGTGAGATTTTTTTGGGAGCTTGGATTTACTCATCAACACAGCCACCAGACATCAAATATACAATTCCATTCATTGTTCTACAGGAGGAAAAAGAGGGACTCTATTTTAGAAGGTATTCTTGCTGTATTAAAAACTGAGCAAGAGAATACTACTGAAAATAGAAAATTATTGGTTAATATTCAGTGTGAAGATATGCATAAGTTATCACCTGACTAAAGAAAACTAACTGTGGTCTTGACTCAAGCATATAAATTAATTTCTTCCAAAATTTAAATAAAAAGAATTAATTTTATGTTTATAACAATCTTGCTGAAGTTATTGTTTCTTATAACTTAAGTTGTTTTTGTTGGAGTTTTCAAGTAAATAATATAATTTGAAATAATGACAATTTTTCTTTCCTTTTAACCTAAGTTTTTGCTTTTTTCTCTAATTGCATGGTTAGCACTTCCAAATAGTACTTTTTAGTATTCATTGAATAATTTCATTTTTTTTCTTATTTTATGTAATAATAAGGTGAAGTATATTAGTTGCTCAATATTGAATTATTCTTGAATTTCTGGACTATATCATATATTCTACTCTTTTTAAATGAGTTCTTATTATGAAAAATTTCAGCCACACAGAAAAGTTGATATATTCTGTGGAAATTTGTGTATCTTAAGTTAACAGTTGTTGATATTTTGCTGTATTTTCTTAATTTTTTTTGCTAGACCACTTGAAGCCATTAGAAATCTTGATACTTCACCCTATAGTTCAGCTTGTATTTTCAACAGTAAGGATTCCAACACAACCATAAAACCCTTATCACATCTAAGAAAATTAATACTGATTTTGTATTATTTGATATCTGTTCTCTCAGTTTTTTCACATCCCTAAAATGTCTTTTATAGCTTTAATTTTTTCCCCTAACTAGGTAAGGTTTGTAAATTTACTGCATGTGGTTATGTTTCTTTAATCTCTTTTAAAATCTAAAACAGCACCCTCTCTACCATCTTTTTTCTCAGTGAAGTGACTTTTTAAAGAATTTAGGACATTTGTTAGAAATTGTCCCTATTCTCATAGATATTTACTAATAGAAGAGACAGACATCAAATATGCAATTCCATTCATTATTTTATAATTACAAAGAATTATATATATGAGAAAACTGAGGAGTGGAAAGATTAATTATTCAAGATAACAAGGTAGATAAGTGGCTAAGCTATGATTTTGTTTTGTTTGAGTTGGAGTCTCACTCTGTCACCGAGGCTGAAGGGCAGTGGCACGTTCCCGGCCACCACAGCCTCACCCTGCTGGGCTCCAGCAATCTTCCACCTCAGCCTTCCAAGTAGCTGGAACTATAGGTGCATGCTACCATGCCTGGCTAGTTTTTTTTTTTTTTATTTATTGTAGAGACAAGGTCTTGCCAAGTTGCCCAGGCGAGTCTCGAACCCACAGGCTCAGGCAATCCACTGGCCTCGGCCACCCAAAGTGCTGGGATTGAAGACTGAGCCACCGAACCCAGCCTGAGCTATGTTTTAAATTGGTGTCCGGGCAATCCCTTCGGGTCTCCTCCCACTGTGGTAGCTTTTCTGTCCTCTCAATAAATCCTGCTTTCAAAAATAAATACATAAAAATAAATGGGTGTCAAGTTTAAAAACCACTTTATTTCAACTGTATCAGGATACTTACAATATAATAATTCAAAAGGAAATTTTGAGCTTGTTAAATTCAGATGAGATTTTACTTTTCACTGATACATGTTTTAAAAAAATTTCTTGCACACAAATAATATTTCTCGATAAGAGTAGATTCTTAAAAACATATTCTCTTATGAACCATAAGGCCATGGATTCTAAATAACTTATGGATAGATTACTTGCAGACTTAACTTTGGCTTAAAGAGGCCCCTTTGAAAGACTGTCTCATGACTGTGTAGCTTTGTTTTAGGCTCTCTTTTGGTTCAGTTTTCATAGAATTTTAATCAACTTTTAATGACAAAGATCCGAGTATCACATGTTCTCACTCATATAATGGACCTTGACCATCCAATGTAATACTATAAGAAAATGACTGACGGTACTGGGAAACTATGGGGTGGGAGGGAGATGGGATTAACAGTAGCAAATATCTGTCTGGGGACGGGGAAACACCTCTTATCAACAGGGTGCCTGAATGAAACGTAATTGTATACCTAACCCTTAGCTGTACCCACAACATCATAATAAAAAATATTAAAAAAAAAAAAATTTTGCTTATGTAACATAGTCTCTCACTTTGTGAGACCCACTGGCAATTAAATTTTCTTTTAGCCAGTACTCAGAAGAAACATATGCAAGTCAGATGTGTTAGTGATTCAGGAATAAGCCCATGTAGTAATATTTGTCATGAAGACAAATGTGGAATATAATACATTTCTTAACTGTTTTCAACTTTGGATTTAGTTTAGCAGCAAGTGTTGATGTTTGCTTTGGACTTCAGGGCACAGTGATTATGTTATTTACTGTGACTGCCACAGCCAAAAAGCTAGAAATTTTAAATGCCTGTAGAGTACTAAATTTAATCAATTTACTTTTTCTATAATAATCTGTTGGCTATTTAGACATTACTAAATCAAATTAAGGATTTTTTTCAATATGTTCAAATTTTGCAATATTTCTTTTTTGTCATTAAGTCCAGAATGTTAAGCTAACAAACCACATTGATCGTGTAGATTATTAATATTTACTGAGCACACATTTTGTGCCCAAACACAAGCAATATATACTTTACACTTTATCTTTCTCAATTCTCATGACAGTCCTTTGAGGCAGATACATTATTAATTTTGCTTTTGTGGATACTAAAAGCTAAAACTTGGCCAAGATCACACAGCTATTAAGTAGCATATCCTAGATTTGAACTCAACTCTGAGCTCAGCTCTTTTTGGGAAAGCCATACTCTTTACTGCATTACTACTGTTACTGCTAATGAGGAGGCTAAGTTACAAAGAGATTAAGTAATTTGCCTTAAAAAAGACTTCATGACTACTTGACTTTTTCAATAATTTTTTCTTTTTTTGAGTCGGGGTCTCACTCTGTTGCTCAGACTGGAGTGCAGCGGTACAATCATGGCTCACTGCAGGCTCGACCTCCTGGGCTAAAGATATTTTCAGACTCAGCCTCCCAAGTAGCTGGGACTACAGGTGCTCATCATCTTGACTGGCTAATTTCTTGATATTTTTGTAGACATGAAGTTTCACTATGTTGCCTAGGCTGACTTTGAACTTCTGGGCTCAAGCAATCCTCTTGGCTCAGTTTCCCAAAATGCTGGGATTACAGATGTGAGCCACTATGCTCACCCTTATTAGTTATTTGACAGACTATTTCTCTAGAATTAATGCAAAGAATGTGCTGCCTTTCGTGATTCTGCTAAAGTGACAATTGTTAACAAAATTCAATTCATTTAATACATTTCATATGCAAAAGCAAACATGTTTGTTAAACACATGAAAATTTGAGACTCCACCTAGAAGATCTTAACAAAAGTCAGTATTGTTTTGGAACTGCAGTATGAGAATGACTGCTCAGGTGCTGATTTTGATCCTTTTTAACCAAAGAGTAATATACAAATAAAACTAAGAAATGGTCTTTGCTTATGGTATTCTCTCTGTCTGAAATGAACTGTTATTCAGTGATGTTCTCCCCACTATACTTTTCTTTTTGAGGTAGTGTCTTGGTCTGTCACCCAGGTTGGTGTGTAGTGGCATGACCATGGCTCACTACAGCCTCCAACTCTTGGGCTTAAGTGATCCTCTCATCTCAACCTTCTGAGTAACTGGGATTACAGGCAGGCAATCACCATGCCTAATTTTTTAAATACTTTATATAGATGGGAGCACATGTTGTCCCAGCTGGTCTTGCATTTCTGGCCTCGAGTGAACCTCCTCCCTTGGCCTCCCCAAATGCTGGGATTACAGGCAGGAGCCACAATGCTTGGCCTGCCCCCCTATTCTAATATCTCTTTTCCCTCTCTATTTTTGGATAATGAAGTACAATTTACCTTCTTGCTCTGGCTTCTTTAGAAATAGCTTCTTCATCCTTTCATAATACGAGGGGAGATTCCAAGAAACTAGAATTTATTTATAAAAAATTGTATAATTATTCTTACATGTTTAAACTTCAGTCTTCTTCAAAGTATTCTTTGTGTGATGGAATATACCTATTGAGATGCTTTTTTCTACTCTTAAAACAGTTTTTGAACTTGTCTGTGTTGATGCCTTTTAGTGCTTCTGCTGTTTTTTGCTTCACCTCTTCCACATAGGCCAAATGTTTCCCTTTGAGGACGCTTTTCATCTGGAGAAACAAAAAAAATAGTTGCTCGGGATGAAATCGGGTGAATAGGAAAGGTGGGGAACAGGGGTCATGCTGTTTTTGGTCAAAAACTGCTGAACATTCAGTGTGATGTGGGCAGGTGTGTTGTCATGGTGGAAGAATCAGTCACCTGTTTGCCACAACTCAGAGTGTTTCTTCCATGAATGGTGACGCAACCTTCTCAAAACTTCCAGATGAAAACTTTGGTTGACATTCGATCTGGAGGAATTCTGAGTGTACTACAAAGGGGCCCACCCTTCAAAACAATAATTTCGTTTTTTGGGGGTCTCCCTCATAATTTAAGATTTAACTTTTTTCCTCTTGTTTGGTGTGCTCTTTCCTTTTACTAAAGTACATTCTCAAGTAACCTTTGAAAAGAGAATATGTGGACAGTATGCTTTCTGAATTCTTGTATACCTAAATATGGCTTCATTCATCCTCAGATTTGATAATATAGTCTATGTGTGATTTCCTTAATATTATTTTTTCTCAGAAATGTGAAGGCTCTTTTGTCTTTTATCTTTCAATATTTCTGGAATGCCAATCTTATTCTTGGTAGGTGACTTTTTTTTCTTTGTTTGAAATTAGAGGGGATCATTAGTGCCTAGTTCCCTTTATTGATAGGAAAGTTTCTGAAAGGGCACTGATTCCTTTACATTTGATATTCCTAAGCCCTTTATATTAGAAAGCAAGCATAGAGTAGTAGTTAAGAGCACAGACTCTGGATCCAAACTACTCATATTTGAATCCCACCTTTTTTGTTATATGATCTTGGACAAGTTACTTAATTGTTTAGTACCTTAGTTTCTCTAGTTTCAAAATTGGGGATATGTTAATAATAGGACCTTTCTCATAGGATTGAAGAATGACTAAATTATTTATGTCACAGATACCTAGAATTATATCAGGTACACAGTAACATGGGGGTTGACAAGCTATAGCCCTTGGCCACATCAAACATATGCCTGTTTTTGTACTACCAAGTTAAGAATGATTCTTACATTTTTTAAAAGGATGTTAAAAAAGATAATATGCATGGCATAAAATCTAAAATCTTGTTCTTTACAGAAAAAAGTTTGCTGACCACATTCTATGTGATTGTCTAAAAATTTTTAATCTGATTGCAAGAAAATGAGGACAGGAAGAAATTATTTATAAATTCTCTTTTGCTTCTTTACATTCATTGTAATTAAAGTTAAACTCATGGTAATTATGGCAAGAAGAATTTAAAGTGGGGAGAGGAGGCAAGATGGTGACGGAACAGGTCAGAGTGCAAAAGCGAGTGTCCATAAAGACTCTCTACATGAGTGGGTGTGTGCCAGTGGGTGAATGAAAGTCCGTCTGAGGGCAGACTCGGGTTCATGTACCCGGGGCTCTCCTCCGGAGGTGACTGCAACCCACCACCGCCCTAAGATTTGAGTCCTTGGTGTACAGCATCGTCTGCCGTTTTGGAGGCTCTCAGAGAATAGCTACTCCTCACCACCTGGCCCCCGGCCCATGCCATCATCTGTAGTAGCAGACCAGCCATGAGCCCCAGGAACCGTGGCGAAGGCAGGGTGTGAAAATCTAGAACTGAGTCCTGCCGCTGGTAAAGATACCTGCTTGGCACCATCTTCTCTATCTTGGGACTGGGGAGACCTGCATTGTCCTGCCCAGCTCTGTCCAGCCTACAATCTGGGATGCAGAAGCTACTCCCTCATCAGACTTAGGGAGGCAGACACCCCTCCTCCACACTGGAACAGGCACAGACATGTCAGATCTGAGTTGGCAACTTGACAGCAGCAGTAGCAGATGAGTTGGGTGAGACTGGATCTGATCCATCCTCTTCCCACAGTAGTCTGTAGGGCAGCTGACCCATGCTGAGTGTAACCCTATCAGCCTGCACTGAGAGTGGAGGGGATAGGCTGGAGATCAGAGCTGCTCCTTAACGTGGCGGTGGCAGCCAAAAGGGACCAGGAGTTACAGAAATGGCCACAGAGCGAGTTTTTGAATGTTTCTTTTTTTGTTTTAGTTTTAATTTTTTTCTTCTCTCTGTTTTTGTTTACATTTCGTACTTGCGTTGTTTCTGGTTTTTTTTTTTTTTTTAGATTTTCTGTTTGTGTATGGGTATTTTTGAGGGTGAATACATCAACAGGGTTTTTGTGTTTGTATGATTGTCTGTACTTTTTGTTCTGTCTTTGTTTCTCTGTTTATTTGTTAGTTGGTACACCTGTTTTCTCTCTTGTCCTTCTCTCTTTCCACCTTCCTTTCATCTTCCTCCTTCCTTTTCTCATTCATTTTCTTTATCTTATCCCATTTTGCTTTCAGGGGGCAAACAATCTGCATGGACAGATTGTAAGGCAGTGGGAAGTGGACTCCGGGGCCCTACACACCTGTCAGCAGATACTGGGATCTGCAGATGGCATCTGAATCACAACTTCCCCTTTAATTAAATCTCAAAACTGAAAAAAGCATTGCCTCCCACCCCCAGTCCAACTTCAAAATTGAACAAAGCCAGAGGATCTACATAAGAAAGAATAGGAGACTGAGCAAACAGAAATAAAAGCTATCCCCCCAACACTGAACAACAGGTTAAAAAAAAGGGGAGGGAGAGGAAAACCTACACAAATGAAGAAAAACCGAAGGAAGAATATGGGTCCCCTATAGACTCCTGGGAGGGCAACTGAGAATACATACTTTGGAACTGAAACAATGAAGAGCCCCCAGAATGACTGTTCTCAAACAACACAAACCCAGATATCAAGATATTACTAGAGAGAATAAATAGAAATGAGGTGAGACAAGGAAAAGCATGAAGGAGTTGATAATTAAGGTAACAGCAATAAACAATACAGTGAATGAAAAAAATAACAAACTGATAAGCATTGAAAGCAGAATTAGCCAAGCAGAAGAAAGAATCTCAGAACTTGAGGACCAAAATATGGAACTAATCCAAACTGTTAAAAACATAGAAAATATGCTTTAAAAGACAGAAAAAAGTCTTCAAGAGATGGGTGATTATATCATGAGGCTGAACCTAAGATTAATTGGAATCTCTGAGGCAGAGAGACAGAGACCACCCTGGAACAAATATTCCATTAAATTATTAAAGAAAACTTTCCTCATGTCATCAGAGACATGACCATTCAAACATA
This sequence comes from Cephalopachus bancanus, assembly GCA_027257055.1. Taxonomy (NCBI): domain Eukaryota; kingdom Metazoa; phylum Chordata; class Mammalia; order Primates; family Tarsiidae; genus Cephalopachus; species Cephalopachus bancanus. The sequence continues at coordinate 2,601,933 of JAPVLO010000289.1, read as the reverse complement.
AGAAATTCAGAGAATCCTGCAAGGCAACAAATGAGAAGACCAACTCCTAGACACATGGTAATTCACTTACACAAAGTAGGTATAAAAGAAAAAAATCCTAAAGGCAGCAAGAGAAAGGTCAGACTACTTACTGGAGATGACCAATTAGAATAGCAGCAGACTTATCTACAGAAATACTTCAGGCTAGGAGAGATTGGAATGTAATCTTCAAAGTTCTCAAATATAAACAGTTTCAACCAAAATTACCTACCCAGCTAAGCTAAGTTTCATCAGTGATGGAGAATTAAAATCCTTCCCATTTAATTCCTAAGAATTTATGCCGCCTCCAGACTAGTTCTACAAAAAAACACTTAAGAAAGTATTAAACACAGAAGAAAGGAAGAAAACAACAATGCTCTTCCCAAGAATGCAGGAAAAAGATTGAAAACACACATAAATCAACTGAAAAATCAAAAGAAAAAACAAACAGCAGCAGCAACAACAAACTCTATAAGAACCTCATGACAGGGATGAATGCTTACATCTCAATAATTGGCCTGAATGTGAATAGACTAAATGCACCACTGAAAAGGGAAAAAGAAAAAATGGCAAATTGGATAAAATATGATGCAACAATATGTTGTCTCCTAGAGATTCATCTCACCAGAAAGGATACTTGCAGGCTCAAAGTAAAAGGATGGAAGACAATTTTCAGGTGAACAGAACACAAAAGAAAGCAGGAGTTGTGATCTTAATGTTAGATAAAATACCCTTTAAGCTATCAAAAATTTAAAAAGATATGGAAAGTCACTACATGATGTTAAAAGGGTCATTCCATCAACAAGAAGTGTCTATCCTAAACATACATGCACCCAACATAGAAGCACCAACTTTCATAAAACAGCTTCTAGGTAAACTAAAAAAAGATATTGACTCTAACACTATCATAGCTGGGGACTTAAATACCACACTAACAACCCTAGTCAGATCATCAAGGCAAAAAATCAACAAGGAGATTCGGAACCTCAACATGACGCTTGACCAGATGGGCTTAACTGATACCTACAGAATACTCCACCCAACAACCATGGAATACACACTCTACTCATCACCATATAGAACATACTCTAAGATTGACCACATCCTCAGCCATAAATCAAGCAAAAACAAATTTCATAAGATTGAAATACTTCCATACACCTTCTTAGATCACAGTGGAATAAAAATAAATATCAGCACCAACAAAGTTCCCCCAAACCCGCAAAGACATAAACACTAAACAGAATGATGCTGAACAACTCCTGGATCAACATGGAAATCAAAACAGAAATTAAAAGATTACTGGAAACAAATGAAAGTGAAGAAACATCTTAACAAGTTCTCTGGGATGCCATGATAGCAGTATTGAGAGGGGAATGCAGATCTCTACGAACACACATGAAGAAAATGGAAAAATCACACGTTAACAGCCTAACAAATCACCTAAGGAAGCCGGAAAAGCAAGACCACCAAACCCCTAACTTCAGCAAAGAAATCCAGATCACCAAAATAAAAGCCCAAATTTGGGACACAGAAGACAAAAATATAATAAAAAAAAATCAACAAAACAAAAAGCTGGTTCTTTGAAAGGATAAACAAGATTGATGGACCCCAGCTAAACTGACCAAGAAAAAGAGAGAAAAAGTCCAAATAAACACAATCAGAAATGCAGAAGATCAGATCACAACTGACCCTGAAGAAAAGATTATCAGAGATTACTATGTTCACTTGTATGGAAACAAACTTGAAAACCTAAGTGAAATAGAGGACTTTCTGACATCACAACCTCCCCAGGTTGAAACAAGAAGAAATTGAGACCCTAAATAGACCAATTACAACCTAGGAAATTGACTATGTCATAAGAAAACTACCTACCAAAAAAAGCCCTGGACCAGATGACTTTCCAGCAGAATTCTACAAAACATACAAGGGGGAGGTGATACCAGTCCTATTAAAAGTATTCCAGTCAATTGAGAAAGATGGAACTCTCCTCAAATCATTTTATGAAGTAACATCACATTGATACCCAAACCGGGTAAAGATCCAACAAAGAAAAAGAATTATAGGCCAATATCCTTGATGAACATAGATGCAAAAATTCTCAACAAGATTATAGTAAACCTTATCCAGCAACACATCTCAAAAATAATCCACCAAGATCAAGTAGGCTTCATCCTTGGGAGAAAGGCTGGTTCAACATCTGCAAGACTATAAATGTAATTAAATACATCAACAGGTGTAAAAACAAAAACCACATGATTATGTCATTAGATGTAGAAAAAGCTTTTGATAAAATCCAGCACCACTTCTTGATAAAAACCCTTGAACATCTAGGCATAGATGAATGGAACATACCTCAAAATAGTAAGAGCCATCTATGAGAAACCTACAGTCAACATACTGCTAAACAGACAGAAATTGGGATAATTTCCCCTGAAAACTGGAAAGGGAACAAGGATGCCCACTCTCACTCCTTCTATTCAACCTAGTATTGGAAGTCTAGCTAGAGCAATTAGACAAGAGAAGGAAATCAGGGGTATCCAAATAGGAAAATAGGAAGTTATGTTAGCCCTCTTTGCAGACAACATGATTCTATACCTTGAAAATCCAAGAGAATCTGTTTAAAAACCTCCTTGTACTGATAAAGGACTTTGGCAAAGTCTCAGAGCATAAAATAAATTTGCAAAAGACAGCCGCATTCCTAAACACCAACAATAAACAAACAAAAACCCAAATAAAAAGCACAATCCCACTCATAATAGCCACCAGAAAAATGAAATACCTTGACATCTAACCAGAGAAGTGAAAGACCTTTAAAATGAAAACTATAAAACACTACTCAAAGAAATAAAAGATGATGCAAACAAATAGAAAAATTTTCCATGTTCATGGATTGGAAGAATCAACATTGTTAAGATGTTCATCCTACCCAAGGCAATCTACAGATTTAACACAATACCCATTAAATTGCCAGCAGCATTCTTCTCAGACCTGGAAATGACAATATAGGAATTCATATGGAAGCATAAATGACCCCGAATAGCTACAACAATCCTCAGCAAAAAAAAAAAAAAAAAGCGGGAGTTATCATACTCTCAGACTTTAAACTTTATTATAAAGCTACAATAATCAAAACATACTGGTGTTGGTACTAGAATAGGCATATATGGAACAGGATTGATTCCAGAAGCCAAACCTCAATTTCTCAACCAACTCACCTTCGACAAAGCCTCCACCGTCAACCACTGGGGAGAGGAGAATCTGTTCAGTAAATGGTACTGGGAAAACTGGCTGACCACATGCAGAAGATTAAAACAGGACCCCTACCTGTATACTCAAAAATCAACTCTAAATGGATCAAAAACCTAAAGGCAAAACCTCAAACTATAAGAACCTTAAAAAACGCAGGAGACACCCTTATGGAAATTGGAACTGGCAACCAATTCCTGATCAAAACTCCAAGTGTCCATACCATAAGAGATAAGATAGACAAGTGGGACCTCATCAAACTGACAAGCTTCTACAAAGCCAAAGAAACCATCAAGAGAGTGGGGAAACAGCCCACAGAATGGGAAAAAATATTTGCCAACTGTATATCTGACAAAGGCCTAACATCTAGGATGTACGAGGAACTCAAATATGCCAAAAAGAAAAAAAAATTCCCCATTACAAATGGGCAAAATATATGAATAGACATTTCTCCAAAGATGTTCAGGCAGCCAACAGATACATGAAAAAATGCTCAGCCTCACTAATCATCAAAGAAATGCAAATTAAAACCACACTGAGGTACCACCTAACTCCAGTCAGGATGTCCATCATCAATAACTCAAAAAACAAAAGATGTTGGAGAGAATGCGGGGAAAAGGGCACACTTCTACACTGTTGGTGGAAGTGTAAACTAGTACAGCCTCTGTGGAAAACAGTGTGGCGGTTCCTAAAAGATCTAAAAATCGATCTTCTGTATGACCCTGCAATCCCCCTGCTGGAAATATACCTGGAGGAACTCAGATCACTCTATGAAAAAGATATCTACACACACGTGTTTATTGCAGCGTTATTCACAGTAGCAAAAACATGGAACCAACCATGCTGCCCATCAAAAGAGGACTGGATAAAAAAAAAAATTGGGTACATATACATGATGGAATATTACGCAGCCATAAAGAAGGACAAAATTAGGAACTTCGCAGAAACTTGGATGGACTTAAAGTCTGTAATACTGAATGATCTATCACAGAAACAAAGAACTGAGTACCACATGTTCTTACTCATAAGCGGACTTTGAACAATTATCATAATACTATAAGAAAGGGACTGGCAGTAGTGTGAAACTGATAGGGGAGGGGGGCTGGGATTGGCAGTTGTAAGAAACTGCCAGAGGAGGGCTGGGGCACACCTCATCAACAAGAGTACCTGTAAAACAAACATTTGTATACCTAACCCTGAATTGTACCTCACATCTTTAAAATTAAAAAAATTGAAAGTGCAATCATAAGGAATTATTATTACAGAGAAGAAATAAAAAATGTGTTTGGTTTTGACTAGTTGCATAAAGTAGTACCGAAGGGTGTCACTGGGAGGTCTGTGCAATAGGCTGGGGTACTACAAACCAAGGGAGAATGAAAAGCTGAGAAAGGAACATAAGAAGGAAGAAACACAGGAGTGAAAAAAGATTTGGTAGTGTAGCACATTACTAAGAAAATGTCTTTCATGCTGTTTGGGAATATTCTTGGTTAAAAAATTCTAAAAGTTGTGGAAACCAAGTCATATTTTATTCTATCCTCCTGGTGTGAAAAATGTAGTGACAAATATGTTTCAAATCTATTGTTTTCTGAAATGTGGTATTCATGCTTGAAATGTGCCATTGCAGAATAAAGTTTATTTCTGACGTAATATATCTGACCTTCCTCAGTTTGTGAAATTTCTGTTTTCTGGAAACACGTGTTTGTCATTACGTTGTCTTTTAGAAAGTCTGTAGGCATTTATTCAGAGAAAGAAGCCTAACAGCAAGTAAATGAATTTATATTATTTTCTAGGATGAAAAATAATGACTTTTGTAATTATAACTTAGGATATCTTTTTTTCTCTTTATCACATTTTGCATTTGAAAATTTTAGGGGAGAATACATACAGTGGATTTTATCATTTTATAACTTGTTATTTTGCCTAAAATTTTAGTTTTGTTCTTCTATGAGTAACTTAGATATTAGCATTTATTTTTCAGACAATTAGAATCAATGTTAGGCTCAGTGGTATTCTTGGTGTTTCTTACTGGAGTCAGAATTTATATTCTTCATTTGTTATATTGTAGCTTTTCTCTGATTGGGTTTTAAAATTTACTACTGCATGGGAATTGTGAGAAATGTGATAGAATGGAGGAAGTAAAAAACTTTGAACCTTGGAGCTGAATAATAAATGTCAAGATTCTTCATATTGAGGTTGTGAAGCAGGACAGTCACAAAAGAGGAATATAGTGAAGAAATAACATCATAGACATTTTAAAAGTGATTACAAGATGTATCCTATATAGACAGAATATTTAATTTCCTGGTACAAATTGTGGAAGAATAAGGGGATATTCTCTAGAACTGAAAGGTAGAAGGAAACACTTCAGTGGCACTGTGTAGAAGAGATAGGTTATAATTATCCACGACTATACCTGGTAGCTACAAATGACTGTTTAAACCTCAATTAAACTAATTAAAATTACCCAAAATTAAAAATTCAGTCACACTGGCCTCTTTTCTTTTCTTTTTTTTTTTGAGTCAGAGTCACACTCTGTTGCCTAGGCTGGAGTGCAGTGGCATGCTCATGGCCACCCCAGCATCAACGTGCTAGGCTCACATGATCTTTCCTCCTCAGCCTTCCAAGTAGCTGGAACTACAGGCGCACACTGCCACGGCCATGCTAATTTTTTGATATATTGTAGAGTCGAAGTCTCACCAAGTTGCCCAGGCTGGTCATGAACTCCTGGGTTCAGGCAATCCTCTTGCCTCGGCCTCCCAAAGTGCTGGGATTATAGGCTTGAGCCACTGTGCCTGGCCAGGCCACTTTTCAAGTACTCAATAACCACACGTGTCTAGAGGCTATCATATTAGAACATTTCCATCATCAAAAAAAGTTTAACTGGACTATACTGCAATAGATGCAGTATAAAAGTGTGCTGGCTTTTTAGGGTATACATTTAAGATTTGGTAGACAAGCTTTTAAAATTGATCAGAATTCTTGATTGTTATTCAGTCTGGATGAATCACATTGGATAATAGTGAAGAAGAGAATAGGGAAGCATCTTTAGTGTTCTCATAATAAAACAGATGTTATTTTCATGTGTGCATTAGACCTTTATTATTGGTTGACATAATGGGACAAATAAAGGTAGTAGAAGACTAGTAACCTAGTTGTATCTGTGCTCTTCTCCCTTACAAGGTAGGAGGCTAAATTTTTTATCTGAGTGGGCTGCTCTGAGACTGAGTGTTGATAGGATATACTCATAACTATGGCTAAGAAGTGAAGCCCAGTTGAGGGTGGCCTGGACAGCAAAGTGTCACTGGGAGGTCTGCAGAATAGGCTGGGGTACTAAAAACCAAGGAGAATAAAAAGAAAAGCTGAGAAAGAAACATGGGAAGGATGAAAAACAGGAATGAAAAAAGACTTGGTAGTTTAGCAAATTGAGTGAGGATGCTCAATCAAGAACAAACAAGAGGGTAGACTGGTGGTATAGAGGGACGCTAAAGCTACAAGGGGGTTGAAAGCTTGTTGAAGTATATAGTCTTTTGGGGTTTTCTGTGAATCAAGTATTTTGAAGAGGAAACAGCTCTGCTTCTTGGGGCATATTTTTATAGAGATCATAATGAAAAGGAGATCTCTTTTGTACATATTTTGTTTCAGTATTTTTAGGCAAAGAGACAGATATGTTTTTAACTGAAAAGGATAGAATTAAAGTTGCCAGAGTAGAACAAAAGCCCAGTTATTATAAGGGAACTGAAGTTTAAGATGGTGCATACTTGTGATAGATGAACTCCCCAGCTCCACCATGTACTAGCTGTGCAACATTGGGCAATTTGCTTCATCTCTCTGGGTCTCAGCTATTTCATCTTCAAAAGGAAAACAATAATGATAATATCTATAATATAGGGTTATACTGAAGATTGAACGAATTTATACTTGTAAAGTAGTATTCAGAACAGGATATGGTACAGAATAAAGCATTATGTTAGTGACAGATACATAACTAGAGAAATAGACATACAGGCTGCATTTTTTTAAAATTCAAACTAGAACCTCAGGGAAATGAAGTAGATAATATGTGTGTATTGCAGCATGTCTTTTTAAAAAATTGAGATAAATTTTACATAACCTACAATTTACCATTTTAAAGTATGCAATTCAGTGGAATTAAGTACATTCACAGTGTTGTATAATCATCATCTCTGTATAGTTCCACAAAATTTTCATCACCCCAGAAGGAAACCCCATATCCATTAAGTAGTTATTCCTGTTCCCCTCTCATTGTGGCCCCTGGCAACCACTCAATAGCTTCCTCTCTCTATGGATGTACCTATTCTGGGTATTTCATATAAATGGACTCATGCAATATGGAACCTTTGGAGTCTGACTTCTTTCATTTTAGCATAATGTTTTCAAGATTTAACCACACTGTGGCATGTATCAGTACTTATTCCTTTTCGTAGCCAAATAATATTACTTTGTATGGATATATTACCTTTTGTTTATCCATTCATCAGTGGACACGTGGGTTGCTTCTACCTTTTGGCTATTGCAAAGAGTGCTATTACTGTGAACATGAGTTGCAAATAATCTCTTCAAGACCCTGCTTTCAGTATTTTTGGATATATATGCAGAAATGGAATTGCTGAATTACATGGTACAGTGGTCCCCCCTTATCTGTGGTGTTGCTTTTAGTTATCTGCGGTCAACTTCGGTTTGAAAATGTTAAAAGGAGGCTGGGTACAGTGGCTCACACCTGTAATCCCAGCACTTTGGGATGTCGAAGGGGGAGGATCGCTTTAGCCCAGGAGTTTGAGGCCAACCTAGGCAATAAAGCAAGACTTTGTCTCTCCAAAAATTAAAAAAATTAGCCAAGTATGGAGGTGCATGCCTGTAGTCCCAGCTGCTCAGGATGCTGAGGCTTAAGGATCTCCTGAGTCCAGGAAGATGGAGGCTGTGGTGAGCCATGATTATGCCACTACACTCCAGCCTAGGAGACAGAGTAAGGCCCTGACATACATATATGCATGCATACATACATACATACAAACGTAAATAAGTAAATATTTCAGAAATAAACAATTTATATGTTTTAAATTGTGTGCCACTCTGAGTAAGCTGTCACCATCCAGCTTTGTTCCTTATGCCTGGGTTGTGAATCATCCTTTTGTCCAGCATATTCACACTGGATATGCTACCCACCCCTTAGTCACGTAATAGCCATCTTGATTATCAGATTGAAAAAACTTTGTATATATGGGGTTTGCTACAAGTCATGGTCTCAGACATCCACTGGGAGTCTTGAAACGTTTCCTCATGGATAAAGTGGGGACTACTGTCATTTTGTTTTTAAAATTTTTGAGGAACCACGATTGCTATTTTCTATAGTGTCTACAACATGTAACATTTCCACCAAAATGGCAGAAAAGTTCCAGTTTTCCACACTCTCACCAGTGGTTGTGATTTTCTGTTTTTTTGTTTGCTTGTTTTTTGATAGTGTTCTAATGGGTGTGAATGTGAATTTGTGTCTTATTGTGGTTGCTGATTTGCATTTCCCTAAAGATCACTGATGTTCGATATCTTTTCGTGTACTTATGGGTCATTTGAGTATTGTCTTTGGGGAAGTGTCTATTTAAGTCTTTACTCTTTTTAAAATTAGGTTGTTTGTTTTGTTGTTGATTTATAGAAGCCCTTTATATTTTATCTCCTTATGAGGTATTTTTGTCCATTTTAAAATTTAGATGTTTGCCTTTTTTCTTTTGAGTTATGAGAGTTCATTGTATATTCTGGGTACTAGAGCCTTATTAGATAAATAATTTGTAAGTGTTTTCTCCCATTCTCTAGGTTGTCTTTTCACTCTCTTGGTGGTATCCTTTGGTGAACAAAATATTTTAATTTTAATGAAGTCTAATTTATCTGTTTTTTTCTTATATTGCTTGTGCTTTCAATGTCATATCTAAGAATTCAGTGTCAAATACAAGGTCAGGAAGATTTATCACTGTTTCTTCTAAGAGTTTTTTTCCCCCTCTCCCTGTCTTCTAAGAGTTTTATAGTTTTTATAGTGCTTAAGTCTTTGATCCATTTGGTGTTGATTTAAATTTTTTTTTAAGTTGACAATAGTTGTACACATTCATGGGGTACATAGTGATGTTTCGATACATTTCTGCCAAATGTGTAGTGATCAGATCAGGGTAATTAATGAGCATATTCGTCATCCCAAATATTTATAATTTCTTTGTGTTAGGAACATTCAGTATCCTCCTTCTAGACATTTGAAACTCCATAAAATAGTCTTCTTAACTATAGTCATTCTACAGTGGTATATAGGACACTATAACTTACTTTTGCGATTTTTGTTTTGGTGTGAGATAGAGTTCAGATTTCATTCTTTTGCCTGTGAATATCCAGTTATCTCAGGACCATTTGTTGAAGAGATTATTCTTTCACCATTGAATGGTCTTTATACCCTTGTTGAAAATCAATTGACTACAGATATATGGGTTTATTTCTCAATTCTCAGTTCTATTCCATTGATTTGTATGTTTATCCTTATGCCAGTTTCATAATGTTTTGATTATTGTATCTTTGTAACACTTTTTTTTTGAGTCAGGGTCTCACCCAGTCACCCATGCTGGAATGCAGTGGCACCATCATGGCTCACTGTAGTCTCAACATCCTAAGCCTCAGCCTCCCAAGTAGCTAGCACAACACTTGGCCAATTTTTTGTAGAGATGAAGTAGCACTGTGTTTTCTAGGCTGGTCTTGAACTCCTGGGCTCAAGCATTCCTCCCACTTTGACCTCCCAAAGTGCTAGGAAGAGCCACTATGGCAAGCCATCTTTGTAATAAGTTTTCGCATCAGGAAATGTGAACTTTATAATCTCGTTTTCCTTTTTTTCCCATTCTTTTCTTTTTCTGTTTTGGCTACTCAAGATCCTTTGATAATCTCATATGAATTTTAGGATTAGTTTTTTATTTCTGCGAAAAAAGCATTGATAGGAATTGCTTTGAATTTGTAGTTTGGTTTGGGTGGTATTGCCATCTTAGCAACATTGTCTTCCAGTCCATGAATGTGGATGCCTTTCCATTTATGTAGGTATTATACCTCCTTTGTTAGATTATTTATTTATTTATTTAGTCTTTGCTTTTAGAGATGGGGTTTTGCTCTGTCACCCAGACTAGATAGAGTGCAGTGACATGATAACAGCTCACTACAATCTCAAACTCCTGGGCTCCAGAAGTTGTCCCACCTCAGCCTCCTGAGTAACTAGGATTACAGGTACTCTAGGCATGTACCAACACACCCATCTAATTACACAAGTTTTTTTTTTTTGGTAGAGATGGGGTTTCACTGTGTTGCCCAGGCTGGTCTCAAAGTCTTGGCCTTAAGTAGTCCTTCTGCTTCAGGCTCTCAAAATGCTGGGATTACAGGCATGAGCCACCATGCCCAGCCAAATTTATTCCCAAGTAGTTTTTTATAAATGCTGTTATAAATAGGATTATTTTCTTCATTGCCTTTTTGGATTGTTCATTTCTAGTACATAGAAATAAAACGAGTTTTTTTGTACATTGAATCTGTATCCCGAGACTTTGCTGAATTAATCAGCTCTAATAAAAATATCTGGGAATTCTTTAACATTTTCTAAAGTTAATATTAGCAAATAGAGATAATTTTTCTTATTTCTTTTTAATTTGATGCCTTTCATTTATTTATTTTTGCCTAATTGCTCTGACTAGGACTCTCAGTACAGTTTAAAATAGTAGGGGTGAAAATGAGCACTCTTGTCTTGTTCCCAATGGTAGGGAGAAAGGATTTAATATTTCATCATTGAGTATAATGTTAGCTGTGTGTTTTTCATAAATGTTCCTTACCATGTGAGTAATTTCCCTTTTATTCCTAGTTTGTTATTGCTTTTAAATCATGAAAGGGTGTTGGGGTTTGTCAAATGTTCTTTCTGTACCTGTTGAGATGATATGTGGTTATTTTTATTCATTTTATTATTGTAATATATTATATTGACTGGCTTTTATATGTTGAATTACCCTTGCATTCCTGGAATAAATCCGCTTGATTATGATATGTAATTCATAAGGGATATTGGTCTGTAGTTTTCTTGTGGTCTTTTTTTTTAAAAATCAAGCTTTGACATAGAATAATGCTGGTCTCATACAATGATTTTGGATGTATTGCATTAGCTTCTATTTTGGGGGAATAGTTTAAGAAAGATTAGTATTAATTTTTTTTAAGTTATGTAGAATTAGTGAAGCTATCTGGTCCTGGGTTCTTCTTTGTTAGGAGGTTTTTGGTTAATAACTTAATCTCTTTACTGGTTATGATCTGTTTAAATTTTCTATTTTTAAGTCAGTTTTGGTATTTTGTGTGGTTATAGGAATTTGTCCATTTATCTAGGTTATCTAATTCGTTGGCATACAATTGCTTGTAGAATTTTCTTATAATCCTTTTTCCTATAATGTGTGTAGTAATTTTCCCACTATCATCTTTTCTGATTGTAATAATTTCTCTCTTTTTTTCCGTTAGTCTCGCTAATGTTTTGTCAATTTTTGTTGATCTTCTCTAGGAATCAACTTTTGATTTTCTTGATTCTATTTCTTTTCTATTCTCTGTTTCATTTATTTGCATTCTGATCTTTATTTTTTTCCCTTAGATAGCTTGATGTCCTTTTTTCTGGATCCTGTAGTGTTAAGTTCGGTTATTGACTTTAGATCTTTCATTTCTTTTAATGTAAGCATTTACAGTTATAAATTTCTCTCTGAGCATTGTTTGTGCTTCCTTCTATAGGTTTTGGTATGTTGTATTTTTATTTATCTCAGAGTATTTTCTAACTTTACCTGTAATTTCTTTGACCCATTGGTTGTTTAAAAATATGTTGTTTACTTTCACATATTTGTGAATTTTCAAATTTTTCTTATGTTATTGATTTCAAGTTTAACCTCATTGTGTTTGGAGAACATACTTTATATACTTTTAAATTTATTGTGACTTATTTGAGGCCTAACATATATGATCTCTTCTGGAGCATGTTCCATGTGTATTTGAGAAAAATGTATATTGTTGTTATTGGGTGTAGTATTTTATATATGTATGTTACAGTTAATTTATAGTGTTATTCAAAAATTCTGTTAGCTTATTGATTTTTTGACTAATTTTTTATCCATTATTGAAAAGGAATGTCTCTAACTAGAACTATGTGTAACTTCTTTGCATTCTTAAAATTTTTACATAATATATTTTTGTGAGCTCTTATGTTAAGTCCTTATATTTTTGTAATTGTTATAGGTTATTGATGGGTTGACCCTTTATTATATATAAGATCCTTATTTGTCTCTTGTAATAAGGGCTGGGTACAGTGGCTCATACCTGTAATACCAGCACTTTGGCAAGCTGAGGTGGGAGGATTGCTTGAGCCCAGGAGTTCAAGACGAGCCTGCATGACATAGTGAGACTCTGTCTCTACAAAAAATAAAAAAAAATTATCTAGGCATGATAGTACCGACTACTTGGCAGTCTGAGGTAGAGGATTTCTTGAGCCAGGAGATCAAACCTCTGGTGAGCTGTGATGGTGCCATTGCACACCAACCTGGGTAACAGAGTGAGATCCAGACTCAAAAAATAAAGTCTATTCAGTCTGATATTGGTATAGCCACCCCAGTTCTCTTGCTTACTGTTTGCATGGGATATTTATTTCCATCATTTCAATTTCAGCCTGTTTTTACTTTTGGATCTAGAGTAAGTCTCCTGAAGACGGCATATAGGTGGGTCATTAAAAAAAATCCATTCTGTCATTCTCTGCCTGTTAATTGAAGAGTTTAATCTATTTACATTTAAAGTAATTACTAACAAGGGTACTTGCATAATGAACATTTGTATGCTTAACTCTGAATTGTACCACACATCTTTAAAATTAAAAATTAAAAAAGTAAAGTAATTACTAATAAGAAAGGACTTCTGCCATTTCACTGTTTTTGTTTTTAGTCTTGTATCTTTTTTGTTTCTTAATTCCTCCATTACTGCCATATTTTGTTAATTGATACTCTCCAGTGTACCATTTTAATGCCCTTCCTATTTCTTTTTCTGTATGTTTTTTTCCTTAGTGGTAACTCTTGGAGTTATAGTTAACATCTTATAATAATCAGGTTTGCATTAATATAATACCAACATAATTTCAGTAGCATACAAAAATGCTGCCTCGTTATAGCTCTGTCCCCTCACCCTTATGTTGTGGGTTTTTTTTTTTTTTTTTTTAGTTGGTTCTCACACTGCTACCCAGGCTGGAGTGCCGTGGCATGATTATGCATGGCTCATCACATTCTCCAACTCCTGAGTTCAAGTGACCCTCCTGCCTCAGCCTCCTAAGTAGCTGGGACTTTGGGTATATGCCACCACGCCTGACTAATTTTTTTATTTTTTATAGAGACAAGATTTCACTGTGTCACCCAAGCTGGTCTTGAACTCCTGGGTTCAAGCAATCCTCCTGCTTTAGCCTCCCAAAATGCTGGGATTACAAGCATGAGTCACTGTGTCCAGCCCCCTTATGTTGTTATTGCCACAAATGACTTCATACATTGTATCCTCCATTAACATAGATTTGTAATTATTGTTTTATTCACTTGCCCTTTAAATCATATAGATATAAAAGAGAAGTTACAAACCAAATATGTAATACTTCTGATTTTTATTTTTACCTGTGCAGCTACCTTTACCATTGTTTTTTTATTTCTTCTCATGGCTTTGAGTTACATTTAGTGTCTTTTTATTTCAGCCTTTACCGTTTCTTGTAGGACAGATCTAGTAGTGACTAAGTCCCTCATTTTTTGTTTATCTTGGGATGTCTTAATTTCTCTTTCAGTTTTGGAAAATAGTTTTTCCACAGATAACCTTTTTTGTTTGACAGGTTTTTTATTTTAGTACTGTATGTCATCTCACTGCTTTCGGCCTCTGTGGTATCTGATGAGTTGCCTATCAGTTTTACTGGGGATTCCTTTATTGGGTTGGTGCAAAAGTAATTGTGGGTTTAGAGCATTAATTGTAAATCATTATAACTAGACTCAAACACAGCTTTATTTCAATCAAAATAGGAGCCATTACAATCAACATATATTTGCCAATAAGAAATAAGTTTGTTTAGTCATGTAGTATAAAAATCTGTGCTTTAGGATTCAATGAATGCTTAGAAAGCATTTTCTGCATTCTGCTGGTTGTGGAGGCATTTTCGTTGCAAAAAGTTGCCGAGATGCTTGAAGAAGTGGTAGTCAGGTGGTGAGATGTTAGATGAATATGACAGTTAAGGCAAAACTTTGTAGCCCAATTCATTCAACCTTTGAACCATTGGTTGTGTGGCCTGTGGTCAAGCATTACCGTGGAGAAAAATTGGGCCCTTTCTGTTGACCAATGCCAACTGCAGGTGTTGCAGTTTTTGGTACCTCTTATTGATTTGCTGAGCATATTTCTCAGATGTAATGGTTTTTCTGGGACTCAGAAAGCTGTAGAGGATCAGACCAGCATCAAGACCACCAAATAGTGACCATGACCATGGGAAATGCTTTGGAGCTTCTTCTTGGTACACCCACTGAGCTGGTCGTCGCCAGTTGTTATATAAAATCCACTTTGCATTGCATGTCACCATCTGATTGAGAAATTGTTGTTGTATAGAATAAGAGACGATGACACTTGAAAACGACAATTTTTTTGATTTTCAATCAGCTCATGAGTCACCCACTTATTAAGCTTTTTCATCTTTCCAGTTTGCTTCAAATCCCAAATGACTGTAGAATGGTTGACATTGAGTTCTTTGGCAACTTCTCATGTAGCTGTAAGAGGATCAGCTTTGATGATTGCTCTCAGTTGGTCATTGTCAACTTCCGATGACTGACCACTACACTCATCTTCAGGGCTCTCGTCTCCTTTGCAAAACTTCTTGCACCACCACTGTACTGTACGTTCATTATCAGTTCCTGGACTAAATATGTTGTTAACATTGCAGTTGTCTCTGCTGCTTTATGGCCCATGTTGAACTCAAATAAGAAAATTGCTCGAATTTGCTTTTTGTCTAACATTATTTTCATAATCTAAAATAAATACAAAATAAACAGCAAGTAATAAGTCATTAGCAAAAAACATAAAGTGAGAAAGGCACATTAAGATGATGTGTAGCATAACCACATTTATTAAGATTGTATTCCAATATCAAACAGCATATTTCAGATTGCAAAAATCACAATTACATTTGCACCAACCTAATACATGATGAATTGCTTTTCTTTTGCTGCTTTCAAAAGTGTATTTGTTTTGGCTTTCATCAGTTTGACTACATTGTATCTCAGTGTTGCTCTCTTGGTTTATTTTGCTTCGAGTTTATTGAGCTTCTTGATGTGTAGTTTCATGTCTGTCATCAAATTTGGGGAGTTTTTGACCATTATTTAAAAAAATATTCTCTCTCCTTCTGGAACTTTCATTATAATATATTGTTATACTTAATGTGTTCTATGAGTTATCTAGTCATTTTTCTTCAGTCTTTTCTCTTTCTGCTTCTCAGACTGGATAATCACAGTGAGTCAGTCTTCAGGTTTTCTGATTGATTCTTCTGCATGCTCAGATCTGTATTGATCTCTCTAGGGACTCTTTAAATTTCAGTTACTATTATTTTTCAGCTGCAGAAGTTTTACTTGGGTCTTATTTAATCATTTCTATCCCTTTGTTGATATTCTCTACTTGATGATACATTGTTCTAGTCTTTTGACTTTTGTCCATGATTTTCTTTGAGCATGTTTAAGCCAGTTGATGTAATGTTTTTTGGCTGGTAAGTCTAGTGCTCAACTCCTCATGAACATTTTCTGTTAATTTCTTTTGTTCCTGTGGATGAGCCATACTGTCTTATTTTTTTGTATGTCTCATAATTTTTTTTGTTGAAAACTGGACATTTAAAAATTATAATATGGCGGCTCTGGATATCAGATTCTTTTCCTCCCCTGGGTTGTCACTGCTTATTGTGGGGTTTTGTTATTTGCTATTTAGTGACTTTTCTAAACTATTTTTGTAAGTTCTATATTCTTTATCTTGTGTGGCCAGTAAATTCTGTGTTTTGTTAACTTAGTGGTCAGTTAGCATTTTGATAGAGTTTCATTTAACACTTGGAGATAGAGCAGGAAAGAAGAAAAGGGTGGGGAGGAAGAAAAAGAGAACAAAATACTCTCCCGGTGTTTTTCAGGTTGCCTCAGTGTTTCTCAGGCCTTTCTCAGGATGTGTTCATCCCTGGGCATGTGCATAACCTTCTTGATTCTCCAATATATTCAGGAGTTTGTTTTGTTTTGTTTTGTTTTGTTTGAGTTGGAGTCTCACTCGGTCGCCCAGACTGGAGTGCAGTGGCCGCTCCCGGCCACCGCAGCCTCGACCTGCTGGACTCCGGCGATCCTTCCACCTCAGCCTTCCAAGTAGCCGGAATTACAGGCGAGCGCTACCACGCCCGGCGGATTTTTTTGATTTATTGTAGAGATGAGGTATCGCTGCCCAGGCGGGTCTCGAACCCGCGGGCTCAGGCAATCCATTCACCTCAGCCTCCCAAAGGCGCGGGATTACAGGCTGAGCCACCGAGCCCGGCTTGTTTTGTTTTTTGAGTTGGAGTCTCACTCTGTTGCCCAGGCTGGAGTACAGTGACACATTCATGGCCACCGCAGCATTGACCTTCTGGGCTCAAGCGATTCTTCCACCTCAACCTTCCAAGTATCTGGAACTACAGGTGTAGTTGGAACTACAGGCATGCGCCACAACACCCAGCTAATTTTTTTATTTATTGTAGAGATGAGGCCTTGTCAAGTTGCCCATGCTGGTCTTGAACCCAGGGACTCAGGCAGTCTGCTCATTTCAGCCTCCCAAAGTGCCGGGATTATAGGCATGAGCCACTTTGCCTGTCTTATTCAGGAGTTTTTAAAAGCCCTTAATTATTCTTCCTTGCATATCCTTTCTCAGCTTCTTCCCTCTTCCTTCTTAGGCATTTCTGTATGTTGTTCATCCTAATAATTGTCAGTTGCCCCAGGCTACTGCATGTAGTATTGTACCTTAAATGCTTTTGAATAAAGTCCTGAAAGTTGCTCAGCTGACTGCTCTGAGTCCAGTGAAAGAGAGGGAAGCCCTTGAGCCTATCCTTCAGGGAGCTGCCAGACAAGTCAAAACTCCCAACCACGGTTCTTTTAAAATAAAAGCTGTGTTGCTCCTTCTGTTCCTTAACCTGAAGTAAAAGTGCGGTGTTGTTCTCTCCACAGCTGCCTACGATCTGGGTTGTGGGGAATGGTAGTCAGGCAATTTAAAATGCCAGAACTCTTTCTTACCACTAACAGCTGCCTCTGTTACCAATAAACAGTCTTCCTCTGGTTGTTGTAAGATTTTTGTTGGATTCCAGAGTTCAGGAAGAGTTTATTCTGACAGCTTTTTGCCAGCTCATGTATTGTTTTTGTGGCTGAACTCCTCCATTTTTGGCGATATCAGCTTAGCAGATCATTTTTTTCCTGGATGATCATTAAAAACTTTTTTTTTTTTTAAATTTTAAAGATGTGGGATACAATTCAGGATTAGGTATACAAGTGGTCATCATACAGGTAAAGTTTGGGTCTCTCTCACTTTGGTCACCACTTTTCCTGGTTTGAGATCAGGTACCCTTATTGATGTTATGTGCCCCCTCTCATTCTCCTGGCAGTGTGCTGCTACTGCTGATCCCTTTCTTATAGTATTATGGTAAATGTTCAGGGTCCACTTATGAGCGAGAACATGTGGTACTCAGTTCTTTGTTTCTGTGCTTCATCACTGAGTATGATAGAATAAATCCATCCATGTTAGCAGATCTTTTAACAAGAAAAATGATTCTTTGTTCCTATTAACAGCAATAGGGATAGGGGTCTCTCCATATTGCCCAGGCCCATCTTGAACTCTTGGCCTCAAGAGATCTCCCACCTTGACCTCCCAAACTGTAGGGATTATAGGCATGAGCCCCTGCACCCATCAAGAAAATGATTTCTAATAACATGATACATTATTTTCTCATTATTACTGCCCTTTTTATTGTTTTTATTTATGATCTGGACAAAACTATATAAGATTTGCTTAATCAGATTTAAGGATTATATTACCTAGGAAGAGTTGTGAATATTTTGAGATGCAGAATTATGAAGGTGTTGATGTGCTTTGAGATTCTGTCTTTGGTTCTCTTCTTATTTCCTGGATTATCCCATCTTTACCACCTTAATGCCATTAACTCTTAAATCTATATTTTCATCTCAGTTATTTTTCCTTAGTTGCCAGTGTGTGTACACAGAGAACAAAATAAATATAAATTGAGTAGTAGCTTTAATTCTGAGTGTCCTGAAAGGCTGGTAAAAAAGGCAAAAAAAAAAAAAAAAGAGGCAGGGGAACAGGGACAGTGTATGTGTGTTTTTAATAAAAAAGAGCAACTTATTTCTGGAACTAAACTCTAGAAGAAAATTATCATAATAACATTTGTATTAAGGACATTAAATAACTTTAAGGATGATTTCAACAGTGTTTTATAGGAAACACATATATTTAATATCAACAATGAATAACAGCCAAGGGCATAGGGCTATGTTTAGCTCACATATTATAATTGTTCTTGAAGTGTTTATCTTTTCATTAATTTATAAGCTTCATGAAAGTAGGTAGTAATCTTTTTGGAAGGGGGACTGTTTTGTTCTTTTCACATTCTGTAGAGCAGGTGTTTCACAAATTGTTTATAACAATAATTTTTTTCTGAATTCTGTCATTAAATATTTGTGAAATTTATAAACTGACTTTGAACTTTTAGTGGTTCTTTAAAACATTTTTTGATTCAGAGAAAGAATAGTGTATCTGGGTATTGATGTATTTTTAAAGTTTTGATTGGTTGAGTCTTGTTTGTGATCTAATTATATTGGTTAAGTTATTATATCTACACACATACAGAAGATCTAATTTGACATTTTTTAAAGCCACTTTCTTATCCTCTTCCTGCCATAGATCAACCATTATTTCCTTGCAATTAGCTATTCAGAAATGTATCAAAATACATTTGTGGCAGTATTGATTTCTGCTCACCTGCTTTTATCAACTGTAATGTTACACAGCTACTAATTAACAGGAATTCAGTGTCAAATGAAGTCAGAGGTGGGTAGAAATATTCATTACGTATAATATTTTATTCTATTTTAAAAAATTCTTCCCTCCTTCTTCCCTAATGCCAGGTGGAGTGCAGTGGGAAACTTGTCAGTTTGGCTCAGTGCTAATATGAATGTTAGAGTGGCCAGCAAATTTTTTTTTTCCCAAGTAGCCAGAACTATAGGTGCGCGCTACCATGTCTGGCTAATTTTTTATTTATTGTAGAGATAAAGTCTTGCCCGGGCTAGTCTCAAACCTGAGGGCTTAGGCAATCCACTCACCTTGGCCTTCCAAAGTGCTGGGATTACAGGCTGAGCCATCAAACCTGGCCTCAACAAAGTTTTAAAACAAAGTTTGTTAGAGAAAGAAGAGGGGAAGATAGACGTGCCTGAGCTGGCGTGGGCGAGAGAAACTGTACTTTTTGCTTTTTACAATAGGCTCGATAAACCTTCACAATGATTGATATACTAAAGAGGATGGAGCCCAGGTAACTGTCACTCCACAGAGACTGACATCTTTCTGCCTCTAGTGGAAGGAATGGGCCATCTTTTTTGGGGAGGCCAGACTTTTTAATATACAAGTTCATGAACTCACAGGGGTCTTATTATTTCTGTGGCTTTTTGATTCCTGATTTGGGAACCATCTTTATGGAGTTTTCTTTTGGTTAGCTGAGGAGGTGGGGTGGATTGGGAGTCCATATTGAATTCACATTCCAACCCACAGGGGCTATTTAGCCTGCTGACAGGACAGGATGTCCACATGCTTTCTAAAACCTGGATGCCTACAATAAATTTATCTATGTCTAACCTGTACTAGGTACCCTGCCACACTATCTATACATTTTCCATAAACATTAACATTTTTTTCTTTTTTGCCTGCCTATGTCCATCAATATAACATACAAGGATTGCTTAGCTTGTCTGAGAGGAAAGACAAAAGAATAAGTGTGTATTGGCTGGATTCTTTTTTGAATTTTGTGGGATTAGGGACTTGGATCGGAATCAGATAGAAAATGGGGATGCAGAATAACTCTGTCATGGCTGTTATGTTTTCCAGGTCTTCCCTTCAGGACTGAAAGATTTATTCCCCCAGCTTCTGGGAAGGTTGTTCAGTGATATCTCAGCAGGTAGCCCTCTCATGGAAATCTTGAATTGACTGTTGAGAGCTGTGTTAAACAAGCTAAAGCCCTCTTCCTAGGGCAGCCCACATTAAATGACTTGTTGATACAGGGTTATAAAGGCTTGGCCTCCCCTCAGCCCAATTTAGGACAACTCTAACAGGATGTCTTAGCTGTCCTTTTCTAGTTACTAGCAGTTTTAAAAGCTGAGGGTAAAAACTTACCTAAATGTTTTTGTACATTTTTGCTAGTGAGAAATAATCTCTTCTACTGGTGTCATGTTTTGAGATATTTGGAGGCTGTCTTTAGGCTCCCTTAGCTGTTACTTAAAATATTAATCATTACATGGGATTACAAATATGGAGTAGTTAGCTGGGTATGACCTAGAAAACATGAGGCTCGAAAGAACATAAAGATCCATTAGATGGTAATATTTAGAAGATACTACTTGAAGTGGCAAAGACTTAATTACATAGAGTTTCATTTCCTTCTCCTTCAGCATAGTTATTTTTGTTTTAGTGTGACTGATAATTACATAATCATGGTATTGTGAAGCCCATTAATTTACTATTTGTGAGTTGACTTATACAATATAACACAATTGTTATAAGCCTCAACATGGAAAAAAATAATATTATAACTTATAGAAATGAGTGGGTACTAGGAATGGTAGGTGCTGCAATTTCTTTCTCCTATAAAGAGGACAGCTAAGAAGATATCCCAGATAGGATCTGTTAACTTAGGTTTACTCTACAGCAGAGGGACAAAGGGAAGCTTGTAGTTTTCATTTTAAGCCTTTATGTGCTGTAAAAAAAAATTTTAAAGAACATATGCATAATTTCTATAAAACAAAGCAACCAAAATCTAGTGGTGGTGGTAGAGTGTGTGTTTGTATGTGTGTGTCAGGGGGTCGGGAGAATGGCTTTAAAAAAGAACTTCTTTTAAAATCTTTCCTAGCCGGCTCAGCCTGTAATCCCAGCGCTTTAGGAGGCTAAGGTGAGTGGATTGCCTGAGCCCATGGGTTCCAGACCCACCTAGGCAACTTGGCGAGACCTCATCTCTACAATAAAATAAAAAAAATTAGCCAGACGTGGTAGCGCACGCCTGTAGGTCCAGCTACTTGGAAGGCTGAGGCAGAAGGATCGCTGGAGACTAGCAGGTCGAGGCTGCCGTGGCCTAGCAGATCGAGGCTGCCGTGCCACTGCACTCCAGTCTGGGTGACAGAGTGAGACTACAACTCAAAAAAAAAAAACTTTCCTATTTATAACTTTGAATAAAGTGACTTGCAAAAATAATGTATTGTCTTATAAACACATTTTAAGTACCTTTTTAAAGGCATATTTAATACCTCTAAGTACCACATATTTAAGTACCTTTTTATAGATGTGCACAAATTTTTGTTTCAGAATTTAAAGGCTCTTTTGAAGAAATAATTCCTTTCTAGTTTACTACATATGGAATGAAAATAAATTTAAAAGTATAATTTATTTTTAGTGATTAAATTGTACATTTAATAATTTTACCATATGTAGCATAGCATTTCCTTTAGCATTATTATATTAAAAGTGAATGTGATAAGCAAATTATATAACATACATTTTTAACATAGCGTAGGCCTGTAATATCAATAAGAATAGATCACATAGTTTAAAGTTAAGTTTTAAAATACTGAGGATTATTTTAGATATTGCTATAACTCTCCATTGGAGCCTCAACACTCAGAATTGGTTGTATAATGGGTAACTGTTCTGTGACTTATTAATTGTTCTCCTGGATATGTAGCTGTTTATATTTCAGGTTGGCCACAGTCCCAGTTTATCATTGGCAGCTGTTTTGATTTGGAACCGGTGGCCTGAAGAAGTAGCATCCATAAATTAATTTTTTCTGTGTATTTTTAAATCTTTCTCAGAAACCTGAAGGTTTTTCAGTACAGAGGTAATTTCAAAGTCATAATATTATTTGAATTTTCATATAATCAATATATATTAACCTGATTTTTGTATAACAGTATTCCTTTCAGTTTTATTTTAACATAGAAATGAGCTAGCGATTCTAGTTATATTTTTATGTAAACCTTATAAAATAATTACTTAAATTTTGACCCAAATTTCTAACTCTATTTCTAATTTATATTTCTAACCCGTTGCACTCGGATGTCGCCTCTAAGGGGACATGGTAAATCCAGCAAACCATTCTGATGTCCCTTGTCAGGAGATATAAAGAGATTGCTGGTGATTATACAGGAAAAACTTATGCAAGCATAAATTTTTCAAAACTTGAAGTTTTCCATTCAAATTACATGAGAAAGTTAATAAAGAGATAGAATGTATACTGGGATAATGATCGATCAATTGAGAAGTGGTTCTAGGAATCACAAGTGTGTCCTTCTACATTGTCTTTGAACAACAGACTGGACAATAGATTGCATATTAATGTGGGAGGAAGACAATGAGACTGCATTGTCTGCTTGAATAGAAAAACACTAGGTAGAAGATGTTAAAAAAATTACTATTGTACAATGCATGTCGGTGACTGTTTCACATGTTACTACAAGTTGGAAAAATATGAGATAACAAAATTTTGATTTTTTTGGTTATAAATAAGTTCCTCAATGTCCAAAATTCCATTATAAGTCAAATATCAAGTAAGATAATTGGTTTCAATGCTGTACTATTTAGTATGAAGTGATTTGTTTTTCACTGTTTTGTTAAAAAGTGCAGTTGAGTTACTGCTGGGTGATCGTGAGATATCTCCAAGTACAAAGGGCTAAAAATAGAAAGAATAATTATTCTTTAATCATTTAAAAATAAGAAAAATTATTTCCAATGGAATTCTCACTATCTAACTTTTTTAATTATCTTTTTAAAAATCATTCATTATGGTTTTGAACAGTCTTCAAGAAAGGTACATTTATTAACTACATCATAGTTAAGGTAAAAGGGTAATGGCCTTTCTCTTCATTGTTTGAAATATTTATACTAAAATGTTAGTATAAACATCCTTATACTAACAGGAGTTACCTGTGGTCTTGAGCCAGGCTCGGTGGCTCAGCCTGTAATTCCGCGCCTTGGGAGGCTGAGATGAGTGGATTGCCTGAGTCTGTGGGTTCGAGACCCGCCTGGGCAATTTGGTGAGTCCTCATCTCTACAATAAATCAAAAATCAACCGGGTGTGGTAGTGTGTGCCTGTAGTTCCAGCTACTTGGAAGGCTGAGGTGGAATTATCGCTGGAGCCTAGCAGGTCGAGGCTGCGGTGGCCAGGAGCGGCCACTGCACTCCAGTCTGGGTGACAGAGTGAGACTCCAACTCAAAAAAAAAAAAAGAAACTTTCTATTTTTGTATAAAACTTTTTTTTCTTAACCCAGGTTAGTATATATGTAAATGAAAAGTAATAGAATAGGTTGAAATAGAAATGAAAGATCATCTAGTCTGGCTCTCTGTGTTTGAATTTCCTTACACACATTAACTAAATAGCAAACTAGCTTCTACAGATACCGATCTAGTGATAATAACTAAATTGTTTTGAAGATTATACATTACATCTTTGGATAGCATTGACCAATCAAAAGTAAATAGTTGACCCAAGTATAGTGACTCATGCCTGTAGTCTCAGGACTTTGGGAGGCTGAGGTGGGAGGATTGCTTAAGGCCAGGAGTAACATAATAAGACCTCATCTCTAAAAAAATTTGTTTTAATTAGCCAGGCAAGCTGGGCTCGGTGGCTCAGCCTGTAATCCCGCGCCTTTGGGAGGCTGAGGTGAGTGGATTGCCTGAGCCCGCGGGTTCAAGACCCGCCTGGGCAGTGAGACCTCAACTCTACAATAAATAAAAAAATCAGCCGGGCGTGGTAGCACATGCCTGTAATTCCGGCTACTTGGAAGACTGAGGCGGAAGGATCGCCGGATCCCAGCGGGTTGAGGCTGCGGTGGCCGGGAGCGGCCACTGCACTCCAGTCTGGGCGACAGAGTGAGACTCCAACTCAAAAAAAAAATAATAAATAAATAAATAAAAAATAATTAGCCAGGCAGAGTGGGCATTCACTTGTAGTCCTAGCTACTCAGGAGGCTGATGTGGGAAGATCTCTTGAGCCTGGCAGTTCAAGGTTACAGTGAACTATGATCATGTCTCTGCACTCCAGCCTGGGCAACAAAGTGAAACTCTGTCTCCAAATAAATAAATAATGCACAAAAGCAAATAGTTATATTGAACCAAAATCCACCTCTTGTGTTTCTTTTTTGTTTTTAACCCATTGGTCATAGATTCCTTGGGACTATAGAGACTAGCCTAAACACCCTTCCTTATGTCAATCATAAAATATTTGAGGACAGCTTTTATGACTCCTCAATCTCTCTTTTTTTTTTTGAAATTTTTTTCTCTAGGTTAAACATTTTCCATTCCTTCAGCCATTCTTTGTATGTCACAAAGGCCTTCTCTTTCATTCCAGAATTTGTTGCCAATGCACTCTACCAGTAGTAGAATCCATGAATAGAATTAAGGGAATCCATAGATTTTAATATATATTGGGGTTCTTCAGAGAGACAGAACCAATAGGAAGATTTGCGTTGACACTGAGAAGTTCTAAGATCTGCATTTGGCAAGCTGGAGATCCAGGAGAGCCAATGGTGTAAGTTCCAGTATGAAAGCTGGCCAGCTCAAAACCCAGGAAGTGGTAGCGTTTTAGTCTGAGTACTAAGGCTGGAAAAGATCAGTTATGTGACTCAAGCTGTCAGGCAGGAGGAGTTCCTCTTACTGAGCCTTTTGTGTTTATTCTTTAATTGACTAGATGAGCTCCACCAGCATCAGGGAAGGCAATTTGCTTTACTAAGTCTACTGATTAAAATGTTAATCTCATCTGGAAACACCCTCAGAGATATACACAGAATAATGTTTGGCCATATGTCTGGCTCAGGTGATTTTAAAATTAAAAACATGTCCATACATTTTTATTCAATGTATGTTTTAAAATCATTTTATGGTATAGCTAGTTCAAGGTAAAGTAAAAAGGAATGAAGGAGGAAGGAAGCATTCAAAGCATCACAGAGGAAATGTTTAAGTAAAAGTGAAGATTAGGGACAATCAGAGAGGGGTATTGTGGGATTGCATTAAGTATGACAATGTGAATGTTTCACTGCTAAAGGTAAATTGGAAAAAGAGTGAGAGAGAGCCAGCTTGGGTAGTAGCACTCATCACTTTTTATGTGAGGGACAAATACATGATTTAATTTGGAATTTCAAGCAAGCCACTCTGAAAATGTGTGTGTCTGTGTGTGCATGCATGTATACATGTATGTACGTATGTTTGTGTTTTGTTTCCTAATATAGATTTCACATAATAGTTTTCAGTAAATACTTTTTGAATTAATTTTATGGTAAGGTGGTATAGATGTAATGATACTGTGTAGATATAATGATCTTGATATATATCCCAAGTGTGAATGTTACTAACACCAACATAGCCATGGAACTTGCTTTTTTTGGGAAACCAAATATATGATGGTAATTTGTTGTTTATGTACCTTTCCATGACATGTATGGAATGAAATATGTGCTGCATGACTTTCTCAGCATACTAGCTTTTTTTAAAAAATCAAGTAAATAAGTGCCAAACCAGCCTGATGTCTCAATATTCAGTAATTTGTACCAGAGTATTTGAGGGAGAAGTTTACAAAAATTTTATGTCAAGAAAAATAGAATATTTCTATAAACATTTAGGCAAGTCATAGTTTTCTTAGACTCACTTTGATAGATGACTTTTATTTTCTCATTTATTCGTTCAGTATGTATTTGAGTGTTTTCCATGAACTATGTGCTTTATTACTCACTGAGGATAAATAAGGCAGGAACCTTACCATCAGAGAGTCTAGTAAAAAAAAGATGGAGATATTAATAGATACTTGAATTTTAATGTGAAGTTAAAATTGAATACTCTAGCTGAGGGGTATTTTTTTTTGTGTGAAATCTCTTCTGTAATAACATTTGATGTTCTGATAATTCTTGGGTTCATAAATTGAATCATTTGGTGTATAAAGTTAACATATTATTCTCACATGCCAACTTTGATTTCCTTATGCTGAAAATTAGGATTGTCTAAGAATCCTGTAGCTTTGATTTCCTTAGGTAAGTGTTAAGCTAAGTATCCAGTGCTGTATCTTCAGCAGTTTCTACCAGACAGAAGAATTATTTTATGCTTCTGTGTTTAAATGATAAAAGTAAGGTTATTTTATTGAAAAGAGAATGAAAAACTTAAAGTATCCTTTTTAGGAGATCAAAAGGGATCAATCAGGAACTATAGCCACCATATTTATTTTTAGATTTTTTTCCTTGTAATAATTAAAAATAAGTTTTTAAATATGGAAATGGCTTATAAAATTACTTTTAAAAGTCCTTGTATTCATTAGTTTGTGTTCTTTATTTTTGCTTCTTTTTATTTCAATAGCCTTAGTGTGTATAAATAGTTTTTGGTTACTTGGATGCATATTTTTTTTTTTTTTTGAGTTGGAGTCTCACTCTGTCACCCAGACTGGAGTGCAGTGGCCGCTCCTGGCCACTGCAGCCTCCACCTGCTGGGCTCTGGTGATCCTTCCACCTCAGCCTTCCAAGTAGCTGGAACTACAGGCGCACGCTACCACACCCAGCTAATTTTTGATTTATTGTAGAGATGAGGTCTCACCAAGTTGGCCAGGCGGGTCTCGAACCCGTGGGCTCAGGCAATCCACTCACCTCAGCCTCCCAAAGTGCTGGGATTGCAGGCTGAGCCACCGAGCCCAGCTTGGATGCATTATATAATGGCAAATACGTCTGAGATTTAAGTGAACCCCCCCAAACATTTATGTTGATTTCACATCTTTGTAATTGTGAATGGTGCTGTAGTAAACATCTGAGTAGAGGTGTCTTTTTTGTATAATGACCTCTGTTCCTTTGGGTAGATACCTAATAGTGGGATTGCTGGATCAAATGTTACATCTTTGAGTTCTTTGACAAATCTCCATAGAAACTGTACTAATTTGCACTACCATGAACAGTCTGTAAGTGTTCCATTTTCACTGCATCCATGCCAGCATGTATTGTTTTTTGATTTTTTTAAAAAAATAATGACCATTCTGACTAGTATAAGATGGTATCTCATTATGGTTTTAGTTTGCATTTCTCTGGTGATTAGTTGTGTTGAGAATTTTTTCATATGTTTGTTGTCCATTTGTATATCTTCTTTTGAGAGATATCTCTTCATGTCATTTGCCCACTTTTAATTGGGATTATTTGCTTTTTTCTTGCCGATTTGGTTAAGTTCTTTGTATTCATTTTGTCAAATGTATGGTTTACTAATATCTACTCCCATTCTGTAGATTGCCTGTTCACTCTGTTGATTATTTCTGTTGCTATTCAAAAACTTTTTGATTTAATTAAGTCCCATTTATTTATTTTTGTTTTCGTTGCTTTTGCTTTTGGAATTTTAGCCATAAATTCTTTGCGTAGGCCCATGTCCAGAAGAGTTTTTCTAACTTACTGTTGCTTTCTCTTCTTCAGAAACATCTATAATTGCTAGGTTTGCACCTTTTATGCAATCTCACATATCTTGGAGACTTGGTTCCATTCTCTTGATTCTTTTTACTTCATTGTTGTTTGACTGGGTTAATTTAAAAAGCCTTGTTTTAGCTGGGCTCAGTGGCTCAGCCTGTAATCCCGTGCTTTGGGAGGCTGAGGTGAGTGGATTGCCTGAGCCCGTGGGTTGGAGACCCGCCTGGCCAACTTGGCGAGACCTCATCTCTACAATAAATCAAAAATTAGCTGGACATGATAGTGCACACCTGTAGTTCCAACTACTTGGAAGGCTGAGGCGGAAGGATCACCGGAGCCCAGCATTTTGAGGCTGTGGTGGCCGGGAGCGGCCACTGCACTCCAGTCTGGGTGACAGAGTGAGACTCCAACTCAAAAACAAATAAATAAATAAATAAATAAATAAAAAGTCTTGTTTTCACATTCAGAGAATCTTAAAACTTTCCACTGCATTTTATACTTCCCTAAATGAGGTTTTTATTTCCAGAAGTTCAGCTTCATTTTTTATAAAAAATTATCTCTTTGGAGAATTTTTCATTCCTATCCTGAATAATTTTACTTTTTATTTCTTTATGCTGGTTTTCGACTTTCTCCTGTATCTCATTTAGCAAAATTTTGAATTCTCTCTGGAATTTCATAGATTTCATTTTGGTTAGGATTTATTGCTGAGAAGTGAGTGTGGTCTTTTGGTGGGGGTGTTGAAGAACTCTGATTTTTCATATTATTAGAGTTATTTTTCTTGTTTTGTCTCATTTGGGCAGACTGGTTCTTCTTATTTGAGGTAGACAGGGGTTTGATGTAGTCAATGCTGGGTTCCCTTGATTATGTAGAGCCTTGGTGTGATAAGTTTTTCAGTTGCTAGCTGTGGCAGTGCTATGCTGGGTACCTGAACAGGCAGGCTCTAGGTGTCCTTACTGGTCAGGGTGGCTTGGATAGTGGTGTTTGCTGGGGTATGGAATCAGACCTTCCCAAAAGCTGAGATATTATATCAGATATCATAGGCTGTGCCTGTTGACCTCCAGCTGGGAGATGATGCTTGCTGGAGATAGCCTACTGTAGTGGTGCTGTGGACTCTCTGCATGGCTAGTGTTTCTCCAAAGAAGTGCCCGTCTGGCCTAGGCAATGAGCAGGCTACCCAAGTTTCTCTGTCTGTTTTGAGTCTTTGAGGAGGGTATGGGGGCAAAACTGCTCAAGCTCACTACCTGTGTGCACCATTGGCTAGTCCAGTGGGAATTGGGAAGGAGTCTCTGGCCACTGGGTAATGCTGCTATGGTGTGCAGAGGCGAGTCTAGTTTGTTTTCTTTATAAAGATAGTGTGTAACATATTTTCTGCCATGTTCAATTTGAACATTCAATAAAAGGTTCAGGTGAGTGGATTGCCTGAGCCCGCGGGTTAGAGACCCACCTGGGCAGAGACCTCATCTCTACAATAAATCAAAAAAATCAGCCCGGCATGGTAGCACATGCCTGTAATTCCGGCTGCTCGGAAGGCTGAGGCGGAAGGATCGCCGGAGCCCAGCAGGTCAAGGCTGCGGTGGCTGGGAGCAGCCACTGCACTCCAGTCTGGGCGACAGAGTGAGACTCCAACTCAAAACAAACAAACAAACAAACAATAAAGGGTTCAGATATTTTAGTATGTAAAATTTACATAAAGCCTTAAAATCATTACTTTTCTGGAAAAACTTAAGCAGACACTAGACATTTTTAAAACTCCAGGTCAACCTCTTCAGGTCCCCTTCTACTATGGGAGCTCTTCTGTCCTCTCAATAATCCTGCTTTCTAAAAAAAAAAACAAAACATCCACTTAATGTTAGATGATTAAATAGTATTTTGTTATGGAAGTTGAAAAACAAGACTTGTTTTAAGAAGCATATCCCACACCAACAAAATCTTATTGGCTTATTTTTATTTTTGAATAAGATAGAGTGAATATGGAAGCTTGTGGTTTAGGAATTTCCTGTTCTGTTTAGATTATGTTAAATAACATACAACAGGTTTTTTTTTCAACAGCTTTTATAAACAACTAAGACTTTAGATGGAGTAATATGGGTGTGAGATGGCGTTTGACCCAGTTAGGTAGGCAGAAACTTCAAAAAGTATTTTATGGCATAAAGGGATAATTAGTTCACTTTTCATGAATTACTTGTTCTTTTCCATGTATATTTATGGAAGTTAAATTTCATTTTAAAAATAATTTGATTATTTAATTTGATAATCTATTTTACTAGCCAATTTAACACTTTAATTTCCACTGTTCCTTAACTCTGTAAATGTACGCTTCAATTGAGTATTATTAATATCAGTAATACTAATGAATCATGTTAACATTTCTTTAAATCAGTCTCTATGGTAATATAAATAAAAATAAATAGCAAAATAGTAGCAGTTTTCAGACCTCAGTGAAAGTTGTTTCATATTTCATATTCATATTTCAAAATCCATTTAACTGGAACTGAGGAACTTCAGGTAACCTTCAATTAGAATGTGTCATCTGAAATGTAATGACTTGCTAAGAGACAAATGTCAGGTGAAAAATCTAAGAATTCTATAAACACCTTACAAGTGATGAATATACTCAGTTAAAATCATATGTTTGTGAACTGGTATCGATATTTGGCAGTACCTGTGTGAAAAGACATTTTCAAAGGTGAGATATGCAAAATCTCATTACAGATAAACATTAACAGATGAACATTGATTTTGATGATGGGGAACATCAACTTTGAGCCCCAAATAAAACAAAATGCTTTCCTCCCCAAATAATTCCATTCTTCTCATTGGTAGATCTGTATTACAAAAAATTATACTCACTTGTTACCATATTTTCAATTTTGTTAAAAGCTTTATGGAAATATATTTGTCCCTTACTATGTAATAAGTACCTACATAATAATCTTGATTTTGCCTCTTGGGCTGTAAATCATAAAATATTTACTATCTGGGTCCTTACATAAAAAGTTTGCCAATTCTGAGTTAAGCAGTTATTCATTAAGTGAGCTCATGTCTATGAAATACAAAGAAATAAGTTTCTGTTGATAAGATTTCAGCTATTGGTGGGGAAAATTTTATTTTATATCATTCCCAGCACAAACTTTAGACGACCATTTACCTCAACTTATTTTACAGTTAAGAATCTAAGGTTGTTGGTTGCGGTAGCTTACGCCTGTAATCCCAGCACTTTGGGAGACTAAGGCAGGAGGATTGCTTGAGCCCAGGAGTTCAGTACCAGCCTAGGCAACACAATGAGACCTCGTCTTTAAAAAAATTTTTAAAAATTTGCCTGGCATGGGCGTATGTGCCTATAGTCCCAGCTACTTGGGAGGCTGAGGTATAAGGATCACCCGAGCCCAAGAGGTTGAGGCTGTGGTGAACTGTTAGCCTCTGCACTCCATCCTGGGCAACAGAGATCCCAACTGAAAAGAAAAGGAAAAAAAAAAAAGAATCTAAGGTTTAATGGAAACTAGTCATTGGTAGAACTGAAAATAGAACTAAAATATTCTAAGTATTTATGCTGGGTGCTAAAAAAGATTTAAGAAAACAAAGAAATGGGAGAAACAGTGTCTGTATTGTCAAGAGACATGTAATCTGTATCAAGGGAAAGTGTGTCAGTCAGGGTCCCAGCAAGAAACAAATGACTTACTCAAATGGACTAATTGAAGATGATTTAATGAAAGACTGTTTATAAATTGTGAAGATGGTTATGGGAAATAGCACTTATTACCACTGGGACCTGAAGAAATGGAACAGTGACTTTTAGTGGAGGAATCCAGCTACTGTCAATCAGCTCTGTTAAGAAAGGAGTTGATACTTCTACCTCATTCTTTTCTTTTCCTGCCCTTTCATTTCTTGCTGGTGCCTTCCATAATTCTAACCTCACCAAAAGCTACAAGGCAGTAACCTTTAGATGTAGTCCAAAAAGGTTAGCCTCTTAGGGGAAACTGCCATTTGGAGAGTGGATCTGAAGGGGCAAATGGAGAACATCCAGCACAGAGAGTAAAATTACTTATACAATAACAACACGTAGTAACGTATTCTCAGTGTGAGCAATCTGGATAACATATACTTTAGATAATAGCATAGAAAGACATACAAATGTCATTTTTTAGTGCTTTACATTTTAAGAAGTATATTCTTATTATATCTGCATAACAAATTTAAATATGTACAGCAGCATTTCTTTCTGCACTAACATCTGGATCAAAAGTAGTTCAGTCCTTCATATTTTAAATTGGTAGTCCACTTCTTCTACATAAAATTGTTCTATTCTCTATCAGAAGCAGATGTTGTTTTAAGTAATTAAGAACTCATCTTTAGGAGGAGGCTAAGTAGTAAAATCTAGGAAGGCCAGTGATATATTGCAGTTGTTTATCATTTGAAAATTTATTATCTTTATGTTTTTGTAAGCGGGTCTTTTAATAGAAAGAGACCTACATAGTAGAGCTTCTCAGTGTAAAAATAAATTGTGAACATTCCAGTATAATATTGTCATTAAAATTATGGATTTTAGCCGGGCTCGGTGGCTCAGCCTGTAATCCCATGCCTTTGGGAGGCTGAGGTGAGTGAATTGCCTGAGCCCGCGGGTTCGAGACCCGCCTGGGCAGCGAGACCTCATCTCTACAATAAATCAAAAATCAGTGGGTGTGGTAGCGCACGCCTGTACCAGCTACTTGGAAGGCTGAGGCGGAAGGATCTCCGGAGCCCAGCAGGTCGAGGCGACAGAGTGAGACTCCAACTCAAAAAAAAAAAAAAATTATGGATTTTGTAGTTAGACTGCCATTTGAATTCTGGCCCTGCCACTCAGTTGCCATGTAAACATGGGCAAATTACTTAGACTTTCTCAGCCACAGTTTATTGTAAAAATAAGAACCACAATATGTTTCAAGTCTTAAGTGAGATACTGGATTATAGTAAATTCTCAGTAAATGTTAGTTATTATTAGTGGCATTATTAGGTTCTATAAACAAAATTTCAAATTTATAAAATGGAGCAAGTGATATTTATAGGATAAAACATTCTAAAAATAGTTATTAAGCAACCATTATGTACTAGGTACTCACTCTGCTAGATGCTTGGAGTCACAGTAGGAGCAAATCAGATTTTGACCTCCTGGAAGCTAAAGGTACATAATTTGCATTGATTTATATTAAATAATGAATTAATTAGTCAACAGTACCTGTCCTGACATACATATTACTAGCCTAATGATTGATTTAGTTATCTGCATTGACCATTAGCGTACCAAAATGACTAGGATAGCTTATTTTTACATTTTTTTTCTTGTTTCCAAAATCAGGCTTAATGGCGTTTTTAAAAAAATGTTTTGAAATTTAAAAATGTATAATTTCAATTAAAATATGTTTTATATATATTCATATGGTTCAAAAGGCAAAAAGTAGAAACAGTCATACATTGAAGTCTCCTTTCCAATGTCCAGTTTCTGCCTCATCTCACAACGTTAGCAGCCTTCTCAGTGACTATACATTCTTTTATTCTCTTGGAGCATCTTTTTTTTTTTTTTTTAGTTGACATATCATAGTTGTACATATTTTTTATGCCACGTGTGTTATTTTGATACATGCATACAATGTGTAATGATCAAATTAGAGTAGTTGGGCTATCCATCACCTCAAATGTTTATCTTTGTTTTGGGAACATTACAATTCTCTTCTAGCTACTGTGAAATATATAACAAATTATTCTTTTTTTCTTTTTGAGTTGGAGTCTCACTCTGTCACCCAGACTGGAGTGCAGTGGCCACTCCCGGCCACCACAGCCTCGAACTGCTGGGCTCCAGCGATCCTTCCACCTCAGCCTTCCGAGTAGCCGGAATTACAGGCATGCACTACCATGCCTGGCTGATTTTTTGATTTGTTGTAGAGATGAGGTCTCGCCAAGTTGCCCAGGCGGGTCTCGAACCCGCGGTCTCAGGCAATCCACTCACCTCAGCCTCCCAAGTCGCGGGATTACAGGCTGAGTCACTGAGCCCGGCTACAAATTATTCTTACATGTAATTTCTCTACTACCAAATATCAGAACTTTTTCCTTTTAGGATAGTTTATTTTTTAATAGTTTCGTGGTCAAGATTTAGCATAGTTTATCATTGCAGTGGACTCTGTAATCTCAGCAAAGCACTAGGTTGTTGTGCCTTTGTCTCTTAATAAATCTCTTAATAAATTGTCGTAAATAAGCAGCCATTAATTTAGGAAAAAAGACCACTAAGGTAAAAATAGCAATATTCTAAAATTCTTCTAGTTCACATTGATCATTGATAGCCTGTAATATAACTGTCTGGTGTCCTTTTCTATGCCATTTGGAGGTACAAATGATAATTTTTTATTTGTGTGGTACCACTAGAAAGTTCAGTGTTTGGGAAACTAACTTATTTTACACTGAACAGTAGTTAGTAGTTGCTGTCATTTTAGGTAGACTCTCTGGAAGTTACTTACAGCTTGATTTTAATTTGTTAGTTTCTTTAGCTGATCCATGCCACATTACAATAATGTGTTAAATAATTGCCATATTTTTACTATTCTATGCTATCTTATACATGAAAAATTACTGTTTAGTGTTCCCTTATTTTATGAAGTTTTTCTTAAAATGTTGTGTTAAATTTATTTTAAAGTTTTAAGTATTTTGGGGAAAAAAGTCATTTTTGCCTATGAAAAGCATAAAACTTTGAGTATATTTTGTTTTATAAGTTTAAGATAGCATGATGATCCTTGGAGAATCTGATTTTAAAAAATATAGACAAGAGGTTTTCAGTTATCATTTTTAAATCAAGTTGCTATGGGGCTGGTATTTTTGTTTGCTTAATTTTAAGCACAGTTACCATGACAAAACTTATTTACTCAGCTAATGCCTAGCAGTGTCAAACAGATCCTGCTGGTAACAGGAGTAATTTTTATCTGACCAATACAAATTCCAAATTTTAAAAAATGGCACATTTTCACTTTAAATGGAAAAAGATTAGTTTTTAATATAAATTGTTTTTTAAGTTTATTTTTTGGTTAATTAAAATCTATATTGATGCTTTTCTGTTAATTTTCTTTAATATCTATATCTACTCAATTTAATATTGTTATAAAATAAAGGCAGGTAAGAGCCTAGTAATTATACTTCTGTTAAATATTTAACATTTTATTCATGAAATGTTATCATTTACTTTCATACAGTTAATATAAAAATTCTTTTTTCTTTTCTTTCTTTCTTTTTTTTTTTTTTTTAAGGCAGAGTCTCACTCTGTCCAGGCTGGAGTGCAGTGGCATGCTCACGGCCATCACAGCCACAGCCTGCTGGGCTCAGGTGATCCCTCTGCTTCAGCCTTCCAAGTAGCTGGAACCATAGGCATGTGCCACCATGTCTGGCTAATTAAAAAAAAAATTTATTGTAGAGGCAAGATCTCGCCAAGTTGCCCAGGCAACCCCTGGGTTCAGGTAATCTTGCCTCTGCCTCCCAAAGTGCTGGGATTACAAGGTGAGCCACCATACCTAGTTAAGAAAACATTCTTAAATATACCTGTGCTGCTTTTTTATATAGTCTTCCTTGGTAATAAATGCCTTTTATTACTCTTGAGATGTAGCCATTTGGCAGAATCTGCAAGTTATTTTTTTATGGTCCGGAATCCTTACATTATTAGCTGTGTGCTTGTTAAAATTGAATAACCTAGTTTCTGATTGTTACTTTCTTGTAAACTTGAATTTGCTGATTTCAAAAAGTGTTCTTGTTTAAGAATGCTTCCATTGTGGCCTATACATATTTACTCTATTTTAAGAGATCATATATGTTGACGGGGATTAAGAAATAGGAAGTAGAGAATAGAAACCAAAGAAAATAAGAAGACACCAGTAAGATGTAGACAGGGGTAAGCAGATTTGTGTTGTTAGATACCCTTACCCACATTGGTTTGGGGAATCATTGGATGTGATTTTGGTTAAAAAAACAAATTGGTAGAATTTATATTTCTTTGTAGAAGGCTTGGCTCACTTAAGACCAAGTAGTTCCTTTGTTTCACTTGAATGTTTGCCTGCGTGCAAATTTTTTTTAGTTGAGTAAGGTTAGACACAGAGCTAAAAAAGACAAGGAAAATCAGTATTCTGGTCCTGGTTTTCTTTATCTGTAAATTGAAAAGATTGGAATGGTTGGCTTCTAAATTCCCTTCAGCGCAAATATACTCTGAATATGTGTAACAGGAGAGTGACATGACATGAATAGTTTTGAAAATTGATTTTACTGTATTATGTGGATAAAATTGTAAGAGAGGAAAATTGATTAGAGGTTTGAAAGTGATATGATAAAAATGTGAAAAACGTAGGTGTGACAGAAGATCAGAAATATGTGAATCGAATTAATTTTAAGTGGGGAAGGAGAGAGGAATTTTTAATGTTTCATTATATTTAAAATCAGAATAATAATACAGATCTCACAGTAGGTTAAATGTAATAATAAAGATAAAGCTCCCTGCAGAGTGCTTAGCATGGTAAACATACAAAGTTTCAATCTCTTGTTGCTTATGGTTTGCCAGACTTGGGAGTGCCTCCCTTTGAGTTAGGTCTTAGTTTTGCAGTGAGACAGACATTTGAGGATACTAAAAGATAGAGTCTGATTCAAAGATTTCGTTCACCATTTATTCTCTTTCAAATGCATGACTCAAACACCATTTAGGTAGTGCTATAGTGCTTTCCACCCTTTGTCTAAAAATAGGAAACAGGTTTGTCCTGGGCTCATAACTGGCATTGATAGTTCTAATGATCAGTCTAGGTAAGGGTGAGCAGACCACAGAAGGGTATCAGCCTGGAGCTGCACCTTTGTAGGGAATTTTTAGACTTTTCCCCAGAAGAGTATTCTAATCTTCTCCAGTACTGCTCTTGGGGCAGAGATTACAGATTGATGATGAAATATATTTATAATCTCTGTCCACAGTGAAATACCATTAATATTTTCCATTGTGTTATTTGGAAAATCAAGTTTCAGTTTTAAACACATTAGAGAGACATAGATATCAAAAAAGACAAGGAATAGAATTTCTAAACAAAGAGGGTTTTTTGTTTGTCTTTTTTTTTTTAGTAGAAATGGGGTCTCACCATGTTGCCTGGGCTAGTCTCAAACTCCTGGACCCAAGTGATCCTCCTGCCTTGGCCTTGCAAAGTGCTGGGATTACAGGTGTGAGACACTACGCTCAGTCAACAAAGGGATTTTCAGTGGAGAATGTGCATGTGTTATTTTTTTATTTTTCCTGACTATAGATATGTAACTATTTTAGTAGTAAATCTGATGTCTCTGGTTCAGTCACCATTCTTAATCTTAAACTATAATCTGTGTGTCCTCAGATAAAGAAGAAATATATGTTTTTTGTGTTTTGTTAGGCAGAAGGTATACCACCTAAGACTAGCTAGTTCCTCCATATAACTTAAATGTTACTGTTATTTGTGGCCTTTTTAGTTGTGTGAGTTGTATAGACCTAATCTGTGCGGGGGGGGGAGCAACACAGCCTCCTCTGGTTGTGTGATAACTTAGTGGGAGGTAGTATAGTAGACTGCTGGAGAGCCAGGGCTCTGGTATCAGACTACCTTATAGTAAGTATAGATGGGGCCATCTCTTGATTTGGTCATAAAGCTGCCAGTTTTAGCTAATCTCAAACCTTCGCAAAAGGACCTTGGCTTGTGATCTCCTTTGAAGTTTTTTGGTTTTTTTGTTTTTGTTTTTCATGATCTGGATCCAAGTTTGTAAAATATTTCTGTTATTGAAGCAAGTATTATTTTTTTTTCTTATGGTCTTGTTCATAAACCATGCTTGGAATTCTAGAATATTTCTTATGTAATTCTGAATTATTTAAGTGTTTTAGCAAGATCTTTTAACTATTAGTTAAAAATCTAATCTTTTAATTGCTTAAATGATACTAAAATTTTTGTTGTAACTTAAAAAGAAAACATTGTGTTTATTCAAGGTAAGAGGAAAATGAAAATTATATTCTTAAAGGGTCTACAATCTCAGTTTCTTTAGTTATTTTTGACACTTTTTCCCCTGAATATGTATCTCTTGATGAAATGTAGAAGCCGTGTCAGGGATGAAGATAAAAGTTTGCTCATCTGTAGGCTAAAGAAACCTACAGTTGAGTTGAGGCTTGGGCCAAGAAATATATCCAGAAACACACAGGAGATCTAGAAGAGAAGTAGATAGGTAAGAACTTGAAAATAGCTAGAGAGATTAAGAGATTAAGAATGCAGGTAAATGCATAATGAACATTTGTATACCTAACTCTAAATTGTACTCCACATCTTTAAAATAAAAAATTAAAAAAAAAGAATGCAGATAAAATAAAGATCGGTTCATATTATGCTTATAAAATGGTTCTCTGTGCTTAAATTCCCTTAACAAACCAATTAGACCATGGCATGTAGGCTGTTTTAAAAGTTGATAGTGGTTTTGAAAATTTTAAGATAAAAAATAGTCTATAGGTGTCTTACCCAATTTCAGAACATTGGAAAAATAAATAAAATACAACAGTCTCCTAAGAGCTAATGTACAAAATTTAAAATGCTTATTATAAAGATCATCAAGTTCTGATAGAGGATTAGACTAGATATAGTAAGTCACAGTGATGTGGACATTTAAGAGTAATTCCTTGGGAAGCGAAGAAAGGTTAAAGTGATTGAACTTAACAGTACACTGAATAACCAAGGGGAGGCAAAAATTAAATGGAGTGAAAAGTTTGAACTGAGATAAGGGACTCAAAATAACTAATAAAAATGATTTTTTTAAAAGATTCATCAATGGGATACAGAGATTTAAGTAATTGTTGCTTGCCCAGGTTAAAGCTCTACATATTTTAAACAGTGAATAACTTTAATAGTTTCCATGTCTTGCTCATTCAACCTATGTTTATCCCTGTCTTTTTAAATGTCATTGTTTCTGGTTTTGTACTTTTATTTTATTTTTTTTGAAACAGGGGTCTCCCTATGTTGCCCAGGCTGGTCTCCTGAGTGACTGGGACTATAAGTGTATGCCACCTTGCCCAGCTGGTTTTGTGCTTCTTGACATTAAAAAACATAACAAAAACCCAGAAAAACAAACGAGAAAAAACAAATGTATGTATTTCAAGTGCTATTTTATAAAATTTGAGTTATCAGTACATCTTTAAAAGAAAATCACACCAGATAAGGCTGGACGTGGTGGCTTATGCCTGTAATACCAGTATTTGGGAGGCCGAGGTTGAAGGATTGCTTGAGCCCAGGAGTTGGAGTCCAACCTGGGTAACATAGCAAAACCTCATCTCTACAAAAAAATTGAAAAATTAGCCTATGGTGGTGCATACCTGTGAGTCCCAGCTACTTGGGGTGCTGAAGTGGAAGGCTCACCTGAGCTCAGGAGGTTGAGGCTGCTGTGAGTTGTGATTGTTGTGATAATGCCACCTCACTCCAGCCTGGGTGACAGAGTGAGACCCCAACTCAAGAAAATTACACCAGATAATGGTGTTATGTTGTTATGTCCTTTTGAATTTATTAAGAAAAAGGAAGGGGGTAGAGGGAAATCAGTCTTTATTGAACTTGCCTGACATGTTCAAAGAATAATAAACTAGTGTAGCTTGGAGGGGAATGGAGAGGACATTGTAGGCCATTGTTAAAATCTTAGGCTTTTACTCATGTTGAGATGGAAAGTTATTGGAGAGTGTTTAGCGGAGAAGCGATATGATGTGACTTGAGCTTTAAGAGGACCACTTTGACTACTCTGTTGATAACAAGAGGCTATGGTAATACTCCAGGCAAAACATCATTGTGGCTTATGCAAGAGTGAGAACAATGGAGTCAGAAGTGTTCACATTCTGTACGTATTTTGAAAGTAGAGATAACAGGATTTGCCAGAGTAGGGTGTGAGAAAGAGGTGAGTTATATCTTTGGTCTGAACCAAGGTAATGATGGGGTTAGCATTAATTGAGATGGGGAAAGACTATGAGTAGAATATGTTTGAGAGGGAGGATCAGTTCAGTTTTAGGCATGTTAAGTTTGAGATGTTTATTAGACAGCCAGCTGGAGATGATGAGTAGGCAATTGGATATATAATTCCCTAGCTCAGAGAGAAAGATATATAAATTTGTGAGTCATTAACTTATTGAAGGTATTTAGAGCCACAAGGCTAGGCAAAATAGAAAAGGGAAGAGGCCCAAGGTCAGAGCTCTGGGTTACAACAATGTTAAGATTCAAAATGCTGAGTAAGACCCAAAAAGGAGACAGAGAAGTAGTGTCCAGTGAGTGAGAAAGAAACCTAGAGAGTGTGGTATTCTGGAGGCCAAGTGATCAAGTGATTTCTGGGAGGAAAGAGTGTTAAATTGTGTCACATGGTGATAGATAAAATGTGAAGAGTGAGACTTGACCATTGAGTTTAACAGCATTAGACACCTCGACGAGAACAGATTTGATTAGAGTCAGTTTAAGGGAGAATGGGGCAAAGAATAGCAAACAACCAATAACTACAATTCGTTTTAGGAATTTTGCCATGAAGAGCAGATAAATGGAATAGTTGCTGGGTGGAAGTATGGTCATAAAGTGTATGTGTATGTAATGTATGTGTGTGAGATGTGAGAAATTGCAGCATGTTTATAGTCTTATTGGAATGATTTAGTAGAGAAAAAGGAGAAAATGATGATGTAGGAGAGAGAATTGCTGGTGAAATATCCCCAAGTAGGGAAGAGGGAATTGGAGCATTTTTGGAAAGGTTTCTGTAGAATGGAGCTCAGACAGTTCATCTGTAGTCACATAATGAAATTCAGGGTATGTGGCTACAGATACTGGAGAGTAATTGGATATTTCAGTAAACAAAAACACAGTCTAGGTAGATACTTTTTGCTTTTGAAAGAAAAGTCTTATAGAAAGCATAATTTATTATCCTTTTAGCATAGTAGAAGGGAATGAAATTAGGGGGAAGTAAACTTGAGTTCAGATTCTAGCTCTGCCATTTACTAGCTGACATGTAGGAAAACTTAGTTACCACATCCCTGTATTATTTAAGGACTCAGTAAGAAACAAAATTCACTCAAAGATGGTTGAAATAAAAACATTTTAAGTAAGGAGTCTACTTTGAAAGGATGAGTGGGGTTAGAATAACGGGCAAGACCATAAGTTACCTAGAGACTAGCAGTTATTGAAGGGGCAAGGGAGGAAAGGATGTTTTCAGAGTTTAGTGATTACTGAAACTGTGAAGGAAGGACCACCTGGTAAGAGCTGTAGTCATGGAGAAACTTGACCATTGCCAGAGACAGTGGTACATAGGCAAGGAGGCCTCAGAATCAAAAAACAACCTTAATCTCTCTCTACTCCCAAACTCCAGTTTTCTGCTGTTGACTCCCATTGGCCAAACCTAAGCACAAACCAGCTGCAAGGCTGCTCAGGTGCTGCAAAATATAGGGTTCACTTTTCCCAGGGTCCAAAGAAGGGCACAGAATGAATCTGGGAGGCAAATGCAGAGTAATCAGGATAATTACTAAGCCTTACCTTCTCCATATATAAAACTGGGTTACTTGCAAAGTTGCTGTGATTTTACGTGTGCTGCCCAAGCACCTTCCATATTACTAGCACACAATACTGTTTAGTAAATGATAAAATAGTATAGCATTATGATTAATAATAAATAATGAAACTTTGGAATTAGGCGGATCTAGATTTAAATTCTGTCTCTGCCACTTACTAGACATATAACTTTGTGAAGTCTATTTTGTCATCTGTAAAATGGGACAATAAAGTTTACCACAGAGAATTCTAGTAAAGATTAAAAGAGACCATATTTATTAAGTACCTAACATAATCCTGGTTTATAGCATGCATACTGAGTCACCATGACCACCATCATATATTTGGCTAGAAAAGACAGTAAGTGAGATTAGTTTTCAAGTAATATTAGTTTCCCACCTCCCATACAACCTTTTGTCTGCTTCTCAGTTTTTCTGAATAGAGTTTCTTCTTTATCATATAGGGTTCAAGTCTAATATGTTTGCACTTTAGAACTATTAGGAAGTACAGCTTTAATTAGCTTAACTTTTTGGCTATCCATTTATTTTATATTTTTGATTTATCTTTGATAATCAAAGAGTTAAGTGATTTTCTTCATTGGCCCTAAGTTTGAAGGCATAGAAAATATTGAAAATACTGAAATTCAGTTACTTTCATTAGCATAGATTTATACTAATGAAAGTGTAAGTTCAAGTAAAATGTCATTAATAGAAGAATACAGGATGTTGTAACAGTTAATGCAGAGCTGTACCATTATAAGTATTCTTTTAAATTTCATGTACATATCACAGCTCTGTACATTTGATTTAAGGGCACATATATGTTTTTCTTTTTGGCTACTTAGAGAACAATGAAATAAAACCTCATTGACGTAATTGAACCTGATAACATCTCCTGGTTGTACTGCTGATGTTTCACTGTGGTTCTGGTGGTTTTGTAGAGCTCTGTAAAGCACGTTAAAGTTATAAACATATTCAAACAGAAACTTTTATCAGGATTTGACTTTTTAACCACAAAGAAATGATGATTAAATTCAAGATGATTAAATATGATTAAATATAAAGTCATAGTCTTGGTATACTTAATTAAATCAACTAGAAAAAAGTTTTAATAGCATGTACCTCATATAGTACTTAGAAAAATTACTTTTCTTTAAATAGTTTTGAACAAACAACCAGAGTATGAAAAGATAAAATAATTTCTGATAGTGTATTATATTTGAGCTTGGAAGGAAACAAGTACAGTAATGTAAGCTCCTAAAAACAGCTAGTTAAAATGTCATACTTTCATTAAATGTTATCTTTTAGTTTGGTAGAACCATATTTTGAAAACGTACCATTGTTGGGATAACCCATTCTGGGTAGAGAACTTTGTTTTCTAGAGAACTTTGTTGCTTGATAAACTCCTTCTTTCACTCAAAAGAAAAGAAAAGAAAAGAAAACATACCATTGTCACTATAACGTCCCTTTTTTTTAACCACGATTCAAAATTTAGCTTTATTTGTTTATTCTTACATTTAAATTATTTATTGCAGGGGTTCCCAACCCCAGGATTACACACAGACTAAT
Source organism: Cephalopachus bancanus (assembly GCA_027257055.1). Taxonomy (NCBI): domain Eukaryota; kingdom Metazoa; phylum Chordata; class Mammalia; order Primates; family Tarsiidae; genus Cephalopachus; species Cephalopachus bancanus. Next base: position 2,558,790 of record JAPVLO010000289.1, on the reverse strand, counting down.
ACTGATCTAAGGTCTGTTAGGACCAGGGCGCACAGTAGGAGGTGAGCGGGTGGGTAAGGCTTCATCTGCATTCACAGCCACACCCCAGGGCTCCCATTACCGCCTGAGCTCTACCTCCTGTCAGATCAGCACTGAAAAGCCTGCTTCCATTTCCAACACCCTATCTTTGTGAAGCAGAGTTTTCTTCAGTGACAGCAACCAAAATGAGTTTGTGGAATAGACTGGATATAAGCAACAAACTTTGGTTGTCTCTGTCTCCCATCACCCCCAGATGGGACCATCTAGTTGCAGGAAAACAAGCTCAGGGCTCTCACCGATTCTACATTATAGTGAATTGTATAATTATTTCATTACATGTTACAATGTAATAATAATAGAATAAAATACACAATAAATGTAATGTGCTGGAATCATCCTGAAACCATCTTCCTCCTACCTCAGTCCATAGAAAAATTATCTTCCACAAAACCAGTCCCTGGTGCCAAAAGGTTAGAGACCACTGATTTACAAGAACCACTTTGGGATGGGGGTTTAAATTTAGATGCCTATAATTTTGCTGCCTTGGAAACAATGTCAGAGCATTTACTGTCTACTTAGAAATAAGGTTTTAAAAGTACATTTTATTGTATAGGAAGAATGAATGTTTGGACCAATGTTTCTTAAAACTTGTTCTATTACATGTGCCACTCAGCATGCATTCAGTATGCATGGTAGCTACCCACCAATTTTAGGTAAATGTTCAAATACAATTCATAACAATTTTTGAAAATTAAAAAATTACATTTTAAATCAATGTATATTGTTTACTGTATTTTTAAAAACAATTTTTGCTTTAAAGATGTGGGGTACCTTCTATACTTCTGCAGTTTTTTGTTTGCTTTTGTTTTTTGGAGTCAGAGTCTCACTGTGTCATTCAGGCTGAAGTGCAGTGGCATGCTCATAGCTACCACAGCTTTGACTTCCTGGACTATGGCAGTCTTTCTGCCTGGGCTTCTTGCATAGCTGGGACTACTCACATGTGCCACCACACCTGGGTAATTTTTAAATTTTTTTATAGACACAAGGTTTCACTATATTGCCTAGGCTGGTCTTAAACTCCTGGCCTCAAGCCATCCTCCCGCCTCAGCCTCCCAAAGTGCTGGAATTAATAGGCGTGAACTGCCATGTCTAGCCTGTTTGTAATATCAAAAGTGTCTCTGTTCAGCTCAACTAGTGAATAGACTGCACGTTGTAGGTTAATTCTATATCCACTCATATTCTTTTCTCTATTTCTCTGACATTGGAAAAATAAAGAAAATTATAATTTCTGAGACAAGGCAGCAAATGTTTGTTGGCTGTTGGTTCTGAATACTCAGATTAAACATGAACTCTGGAATTAAGAGATTACTCACTGAAGACTACTTTCAGGACTGCGTCAGTTCCTAGATTGATAGGCATCATCATACCTAAAGGCTTGAGATATAGTCCTTTGCATTTTACTGAAAAAATACATTTATTATATTTGCTTTTTAATATTTTTATTTGCTTTGTTTTCCCACAGCACACTGATAAGATGTATACTCTATGACCCCAAATTGAGTACATTTACGTTTATGCAATTTTTTTTTTTTGAGTTTGAGTCTCACTCCATCGCCCAGGCTAGAGTGTGGTTGCACGCTCACAGCCATCCCATCGTCGACCTGCTGGGCTCACGCAATCCTTCAGCCTCAGCCTTCCAAGCAGCCAGAACTACAGGCATGTGCCACCACACCCGGCTAATGTTTTGGTTTAGTGTAGAGATGAGGTCTTGCCAAATTGCCCAGGCTATCCTCGAACCTTCAGGCTCAGGCAATCCCCTCACTTTGGTCTCCCAAAGTGCTGGGAGTCACCGTGCCCAGCCTGTGCTATTTTTTTTAAACACTGAATTATGCTCAGAATATGTAAACACCATCCTTTTTCTGTGAATAAAAGCAGGGTTTAGATTTGCAGTTAGTGTAGTACTCTTGTTGCTTAGCAAAGCTTTTCCCTGCTGACAACTGATTTTTCTCTTAGGACTGATTTTAATATGCATTTCCTAGTCTATATCAGAGTTTAAAAAATAATGATTAAATAGGAAAAAATATTGTGTAGTCTAAATTTTTCAGTGATTAACACATAAAAGGTTGTCTGCTATCCTTCCTCATGTGTGTTGCACATATACCAAGAGCTGATTTGAACTCTGCTTGTGAGTATTGTTTATCCAGCAGTCAAGTAAAGTATCTGCTGTGTAAAATGTAACAGCAATTACTTTTTTTACATTGCATGTTTTTTCTATTCTGTTATACCCTAAGGTGTTATATGGTGAATACATTTTTGAAATTGTTTTATCGTTATTTCTTTCCACAATAATGTTTATCATTTGTGTGGCCAGTTTTATAAATCTCTCGGCAACAGTTTACCTTCTTAATATGCTTTTGCTGTGAGTAACACAGAATAATGGTGCCTCTGTTGTTTTTATCTCTTCTTTTTTAGGAGCAAATATCTTCAGTTTCATGTATGAAATCATTTTGTGCTTGTTCTAGAAAGAGTCTGTTCATTTACCAAAGAGGTTTTAATATTATATTTGGAACATTTCCATGGCTTCCTGTCATTATGTGATAAAGTTTGAAAGTAGACAGTATGCAAAATATAGGGTGAATTAGTTGTCCGTAAAAAAATAATTCCAGCTTTTAGATAGTCACTGTTGTATGTCCTAGTAGCATTTTTGTTTTTATGCTGTTGTGTAATATTATCATACACACAAATTTATATTTTGTTTGCACTAGAGTCCTGTTTTTTTTTTTTAATAACGATGTGGGGTATAATTCAAATTAGGTATACAAACGTTGATTATGCAGGTACCCTTGTTGATGAGGTATGCCTCTCCTTTCCCTAGCAGTTTCCCTCAACTGCTAATCCCACCCCCTCCCCTGACAGTTTCCCACTACTGCCAATCTCTTTCTTACAGTTATAATTGTTCAAGATCTGCTTATGAGTGAGAACATATGGTACTCTGTTCTTTGTTTCTGTGATAGATCACTGAGTGTGATTGACTCCAAATCCATCCAAGTTGCTGCAAAGTCCATATGTTTGTCTTTCTTTATGGCTGCATAATATTCCATTGTGTATATGTACCACTTTTTTAAAATCTTGATTTAGACTTAACATATATTCTGGGTTATTTATGTTACTATTTTATCAATATCTTAGACTTTAGAAAAGAAATTTAGAGCCATTTATTCATTTTTATTAGTAAATATGATATAACAATGAAAAAATGCAAATTTTAACATATAAGCAATATTATTCAAATGGCATGAAAATACTTTTAGCTAAGATAAATATTTTACAACACTGGGGAAGAGCTAGTGATTCACCAGATCATAACTTGATAAATAATGTCTAATACTCTATTACCATTTCCTAGCTTAAATTTTTATCTGCATTTTAATCTAATATTATAAATGTATATTTATTTTATATTACTAATGTATAATCGAATATTACAGAGACATTTAGGAATATTTTCATTAAGGATTTGCTCCTTTGAATGTTTCTCACTTTATTCTATGTCATTAGTTCTCCCACTGTCCTGGATCATACCTATCAAGTACGAACATTTTACTGTTTCCTCCCCTCCCCTCTTCTCTTGCCCTCCCCTCCCCTCCTCCATTTTTTTACTTTTGTTTTCTTTTTTTTAACTGGGTCTCACTTTGTTGCCCAGGCTGGAGTGCAGTGTCATGATCATAGCTCATTGTAATCTTGAACTCCTGGACTCACTCTAGTGATCCTCCCACCTCAGCCTCCAGAGTATCTGGGACTACAGACTCATGCAACCATGTCTGGCTAATTTTTTTTAATTTTTAGTTTTGTAGAGACAGGGTCTCCCTATGTTGCTCAGGCTTCTACATTCTTTTCTAACTATTGCTCCATTTCATTCTTATTTTACAGTACATGTTTTTCAAAATAATTTTTTCTGGTTACTGTTTCTACTCCTTTGCCTTCTTAAATTCATCTTAATTTTTTATTAAAGCTGAATAAATATTTAAGTATCTTAAAAGATAATATCTATTTAATCATGTAGGCTAATGAAGTGGGGAAAGGAAGACTTTACTCAATGTTAAGAAACCATCCTGGGCCACTACAAAATGCATCCATGTAGTCAAAAACTATTTATTTGTGTTCCTAAAGCTATTGAAATAAAGAAAAAGGAAGAAATTATGAAAGAAGAAGAAAGAAAACATGCTAATGAAAGCATACCTGAGTCAGCTTCTACTTAGAATAATGAATCAGGGAAATGAGGTATACAGGCATTTGTCTGTTTGATGGTATCATTATAAAAGAAATATAGAAGTATGGATCAGATGATAGCACAGTTAGGCAAGTTTGAAGATTCAAAATTCAAATAAGTGAATTGGTGACAATCTCATAGGTGATTTTTAGTGACAGATGATATGGCTCTGTTTTTAATCCTATTTTAGACATTTTAAACTGAATTTAAGAAGACATTGGAGACTCAGAAGTGGGAGAGTAGGAAAGGGTAGAGGGACAAAAAAAAAATCACCTATCAGGTACGACATGCACAGGTGGGAGTGGTGAATACACTTAAAGCCCTGATAGCTTCACCATTATACAATGCATCCATGTAATCAAAAACTATTTGTATCCCTAAAGCAATTGAAATTAAAAAAAAAAAGAAAATGTGAGATGTATAGATGTCATGATGATGGGAGGAATAGTGAATAGGCTAGTTAACACCCTCAGTCTTCAAAGAAACTGACAGAGGCAGAAGTAAAGTATTGCAGTTGGGTATAAAAAGCCAATTCTGCAAGAATAGCTTGGAGAAAATAGATCTAGCAATATCAAGTATAAAAGAAACTTAGAGATTTTAGGTTATGCTAGTCTTGTTTGTAGGAAGTTGTTAACATCTTAATCTGCATTCATTAGTGTCTCTAGAATCTAGATTGTGTGCTGGTTAAATTACCACCTGAAATAATTATATCAGGACCACATTTAAGGCCATATAAAGTACTGTATAAGTTTAATGAATCTAATATATATATGACATACTTCATGTAAAATATACTGGAGCCATTTTGTGGGCACTGATCCATGAATTTTCTAAGTGGTTGTAGTATGTCCTAATTTTTTTTGGGAAAGAGAAATTTTTCTTCACTGGCAAGAGAGTACCTTCTGCAAGGATATTGACAAGGAGGTGGTGATAATAACTTTTTTTAAGTGATTAAGGGTAGGTTTATTATATAAAATAGGGGTCAAGTCAGGTGCAGTGGCTCATTCCTATAATCCCAACACTTTGGGAGGCTGAGGCAAGAGGATTGCCTGAATCCAGGCGTTCGAGACCAGCCTGGACCACTTGGTGAGACCTCTTCTCTACAATAAATAAAAAAATTAGCTGGGCATGGTGGCACGTGCCTGTAGTTATAGCTACTGTGAGGGCTGAGGTGAAAGGATCGCCTGAGCCCAGCAGGTCAACGCTGGTGTGGCAGTGAGTGTGCCATTGCACTCCAGCCTGGGCAACACAGTGAGACTCTGACTAAAAAAAAAAAAATAGTTTGGGTCAGCAAACTGTAGCCCACTGAGCTAATCCTGCCAGCAGCCTACTTTGCATGTCCTTTGAGGTTTTAGCATTTAAAAGGGTTATAAAACCAAAGCAAAAAGCAAAGATTATATGCCATAGAGATTACATGTGGGCCAGCTTGGTGGCTCAACCTGTAATCCCGCGCTTTGGGAGGCCGAGGTGAGTGAATTGCCTGAGCCCGCGGGTTTGAGACCCGCATGGGCAACTTGGTGAGACCTCATCTCTACAATAAATCAAAAAAATTAGCTGGGCATGGTAGTGCGCACCTGTAGTTCTGGCTACAGCCAGAACTCAGCCTTGGAAGGCTGAGGTGGAAGGATCGCTGGAGCCCAGCAAGTCAAAGCTGCAGTGGCCGGGAGCGGCCACTATACTCCAGTCTGGGTGACAGAGTGAGACTCCAACTCAAAAAAAAAAAAAAAAAAAGAGATTACATGTGGCCTACAGGGCCTAAAATACCGTCTTTTTGCAGAAAGAGTTTGCTAAATCCTAACAGAATATTGGATCTAGTAAAAGAATAAATAACACTTTAAGATCTTGCAACTAGAAGACTTAAGACTAATGACAAGAAACAACACAAATAGTTCAGTATATACAAATTATATGATTATAAATGCTAGACTCATATTCAAGACAAGGATTCATAACTGTGTAGAAAGTGACAATTATAATCAATTATTTAAGTAAAAGGAGGAGACCTACTTATTAACTCTGTAAACTTCAAAGAAACGTACGATTAATGATAGGTGGCAGTTATAGCTTGCTAAATTAAAGTTAATTTTATCTCCTTGAACATAAGTGATGACTACATTGGATAGGGAAGCAGCCAAAAAGCCTGCTAGTAAGAAGGACAGGAAAAAACTATTCTGGGACTAAGAGGTTAATTATCTCCTTTCTAGGACCATTGATAGCCTATAAAGGAGACAAATCACACACATATAAAAGGAAAACAATCACAAATTATCTGCATATTAAAAAGGGTATGTGTTACTTTTTATAAATCCATTTCTTTTTACTTAATCTAACTCCAAGGACAACAAGCTTTTAAAAGTGTTTTTGATAGAAGTGCCTTATTGGCAAGAAAATAGCACCAGCCATTGACCCTGGTTTTAAGATGATAATGAGCCTATGTAATGATATATGATTTTTCTTGTATTTTTAGTGACTTGGATTTATATTTTCATTTTTATGGTAACAAATACTTGATGGTTAATATAGTTTATTTTAGTGAGTTTATTCTGATAATTCTTTATTGTTTACTTCTCAGTTATAGATAATATTAATGAAATATTGTCTAGAAAATTTTTATTCTTCCCAATTCCTCTCCCAAATTTTAAGCTACATTAGGTAATTATAATTAAAGATGCTGCATTTTGTCTTTACATATATTTGCTTATTTATGATTTATAACCAAGTGAATTTTTTTTTTCCAGATGATTCTTTGGGATTGGGACTTAAAGCAATGGTATAAGCCTCATTATCAGGTAAATATGAATAATAACTAATAACTAATATCTGTAATGAAAATTTTAAAGTTACACTCACAAGATTTCTGTGCCATAAGATTTTCTTTAACTGAACTCATAAGTTAGCCAGAACCTTTATTGAGGTAGATTTTTTAAAAATACACTTTAATTATAAGAAAAAAAGAAAATGGTAAAAAACCAAACTTACATAAATCATTATTTTAAAGGTTTTGCTAATGTAACCGGGGCTCAGAATATATTAAGGATGAGATTTTTTTTTTTCCTTTTCTGATGTGAACCACTGATCTACAGAAGGGAGAAAAAAGATTTGAAGACCATATTATGAGAAAAAGCAAAGAAATTGGAAAAGCAAAGAAATTGGCAACATATGGGGAAGTGAAAGCACCCAACTTTCTTTTTTTGATAAACTTTCTTACTGAATTATAACTGACATACTGAAAAGTGTACCGCTCAATGAATTTTCACAAGCTAAACATGCCATGTGACTAGTACCCATATGAAGAAGTAGAATATTACCACCACTCTTATGCCCAGTTCCAGTCATTGTCTCCCCAAAGATGACCCCACCCTGACTTCTAGTAATTAGTTTTGCTTACTTTTAACTTTGCATACATAAGTGGAATAAAATAATATATACTTTTTAGGATTAATTTTTTAAACAGTTAAGTAATATATGTTCAGATCAGATAAAATGAAAATAGAAGTATAAGGAGTAAAAAGAAAAATCACTTGTAAGCATCAAGCAATAACTATGCTGTGTTAGCTTTTGAGGTATATCTTTTATTATAACTATGTGTTTGTATATTGTATTCTATAAAAATTGTATTATTATGTATCATATGCTGTTTTGAAACCTGGTGTTTTGTCACAATAATGGATAAACATTTTTAAATGTTAAATCATTTATGTTACAGAAATGATTATTCTATTTATTTGGCTAGTTGCTTAACACCAAATTTTGAAAAACGAATATCTCTTTGAGTGGATGATTTTTATTTTTAAACTGTGGGTGGAATGGCTACAATAACCCATGAAAAGAAAATATTCTCTGGACTTTAGTGAGCAAAATAATATAACTATTGCAGTCCAGTGAAAACAAGGAGGCCACATTTGACCTAACAGGGGAGTGATTCCTTGACCTACATAATGGGCTTTTATCATCATTCATATTCATTAAGATCCCCCATTTCCAATTAAAAGAGTATTTAAATTACTAGTGAAATCTAAAGATAAATGTGGACTTGTCAAACTGGTGTGTCATATCAGGTACTTTTATCCTTTTTTTTTCTGTTTCCCCCCCTTCCCTTTCTAATAACCCTTTTTAAAAAATTGAAGTGTATAACATTCATATGTAAATGTGTACAACTCATAGACGTACAACTTGAATTTTGTCAAACTGAATACACACCGTCATTCAGATGAAAAATTCAGTACTCTAAAAGCTCCCTTACGCTCTCCTTCTAATCATCAACTTTTCCTCAAGCATTAACTCATTCCTGATTTTTGCCAATACAAAATTAATGGCAATTGTTTGTATTTTGCTTTGCTTCTTTCTTTCAAAATTCTATCTGCTATTAATACTATTGCACTAGTAGCAATCTGTTTTGTTCTCTTTAGTATTCCATTGAATGAATATACTACAATTTACTTATTCATTTTATAATAGATGGACTTTTTAAAATTTATTTTCAGTTTGAGATATTGCAAGTAATGCTGCTGGAACAATCTTGATGTCTTTTGTTGGGCATATATCTTGGAGCAGATGGCTAGCATATGTATGCACATGGTCACTTTAAGTAAATAGTGTCAGATAATTTCTCAACGAGATTGTATTAATTTTTACCCAACCATTGGCAGCATATGAGATTTCCAGTTGTTCCACATTGTTGCCATTCGTAGTGTCTCTTTTATAAATCATTCTGGTAGCTATGTAACAGTGTCTTGTGTTTGAGTACTGCCATGCAACACATAAGACAGTTCGGTCAATAGTGTACTGCCTATACAATACTGGTCCCATAAGATTATCGTCAAGCATATATAGTAAGCTGAAATATGGGACTTAATATTAGCATTGCAGATCAAATAGGGGAAATGATTGCTATTCAGTAATGGTGCTAGGAAATTTGGTTTTTTATATTAAAATATATAAATAAAAATATATGTAACAGCTAGGTTTGTGTTAGTATATGCTATGATATTTACCTAATGATGAACCACTGGATGAGGCATTTCTTAGAACTCATCCAGTTGATGTATGACTTCATTTGCATTTCACTGATAAGATGACTCATCAGGTTGAGAACCTTTTCATATGTTGATTGGCTACCCAGATATCCTCTAATCAGATCTTCTGTCCAGTTTTCTTTTACTTAGTAATAAGTGGAGTTCTTTGTGTTTTCTGGACATGAATATATGTATTCACAGACATATGATATAGATCTAATATATATTGAAAGCTTTTCTCCTAGTCTGTGCATTATTGTGGTATCTTTTGATGAAAATACTCTTTCACTACAATGCCAATGCTATATCCTTTGGTTAGTGATATTTTATGTCTTGAGAACTGTCTACTCTCAAGATCATGGAGATTTTCTGCTATGCTACCTTGTAGAAGTTTTATTGTTTTACTTTATATCTTTAGATCTGTAATTCATTTGGAATTTGTTTTCCTGTATAATGTGATATAAGGCTCAAGATACTGTTTTTTCCCATATGGACATCCAATTGACCCAGTTCCAATTTTGAAAAATTAAACATTTTTTCTTTTTTGCACTGTATTATCACTCATGTTTGATAATATGTGTCACTATGTGTGAATTTGTTTCAGGACTTTCTGTCTGGTCCGTTGGTCAGCTTGTCTATCCATAATTACTAATACCATATTTACTACTTTAATTACTGTAGCTTTGTAGTAATTCTTGATATCTGATAGTATATATTTTTAAATTAAACTCTCTCCATCTTGTGTAGTGAGCTCCCTGTAATACATTTTTGTTTAATCTTATTGTGCAAAATTATTTCCCCTTAATATTCATAACTATAATCCTAGTTTTTTAGGACCCCTCTCAAATGTGACCTCTTCCATAAAATCTCTGTTACCATTCAAATTAAAGTTATCAGTATCTCTTTTGATCTCTGATACCATTTTATCTATATTTTTGTCTCATCACTTTCTAGTAATAATAGTACTATTTTTTGCACTTGACTTAAATGTACTATACATTATTTTATGTACTCTGTGTGTATTGTCAGATTTAACTATCTGTGCTCCTCTCTGCTAAATATAGTTCTTAACTCTGGAAATAATATTTTAATAAGTTAAAAAATAAAGAGGCTATCAAAGGGGAACTATGAGAGATGGAAAGAGAAAGGCAGATTGACTAGAGAACTCAGTACTGGAGGAACAACATAGTGACAGAGTCTCTTATGAGATTACCCCCATAATAGCAAAAGGCAATTTAGGTCCCCACTCCCAGACTAACAATAGAAGGTGACACAGGTAGGTTCATTCCTTCCCCAGATTAAACAAGAACTCTGCCAGTAACACTGAGTCTGGTGGCTCCAGCAAGGAGAAATTGATTGGGAGCACCACTGGCAATAAGTGGCCAGGAGCAGTATTCTTCTTTTCTGGGCATGAAACTCCTCTTCCTTACTGAGAGTTACTGGGAACCAGTGTGCCTGGCTAGGAGGCTAGTCCTACATTATCTAGCCCAGAAAGTACTCTTCGTCCCTGTGACCCAGAGACTCCATTCTCCCACCTAGGGGTACCAGGTGACCCAAGGAAGCTCTCTCTCCCCGCACCGTGAAACAGTACCAGCACCAGCAGGGCACCAGACAAATATAGCCAAAATATTGAGGATAAAATTTAAAATCACTCATCATCCCAAGAACCAAGAAAATAACAACTTGAACAAGAAAGGACAATGCCAGCATCAAACTGAATCAGATTTGCGATTACCTGTCAGAGTTTTAAAGCAACCATAATGAAAAATATTCTAACAATTATTTACAAAGTATCTTAAAACAAATGGAAAAAAAAATCTCAGGAAACGAAGTATAAATTATTTTAAAAGAAACAAATGGAAATTACAAGACTGAAAAATAAAATAATAGAAATTTAAACATTGCTGGATTGGCTGAATATAGAGATGACAAGAGGATAAAATCTGAATTTGAGAATTGATAGATCAATAGGATTTGCCTAATTTTTTTTTTTTTTTTTGAGTTGGAGTCTCACTCTGTTGCTCAGACTGGAGTGCAGTGGCCGCTCCCGGCCACCGCAGCCTCGACCTGTTGGGCTCCGGCGATCCTTCCGCCTTAGCCTTCCAAGTAGCTGGAATTACAGGCATGCACTACCACGCCCGGCTGATTTTTTGATTTATTGTAGAGATGAGGTCTCGCTGCCCAGGCGGGTCTCGAACCCGCGGGCTCAGGCAATCCACTCACCTCAGCCTCCCAAAGGTGCGGGATTACAGGCTGAGCCACCGAGCCCGGCTGGATTTGCCTAATTTTAACAACATAGAGAAAATAGAAAATGAACAGAGCCTTAGAGACCTATAGGAGAGTAATAAGAGATCCAATATTTGTAACTTTGGTATCTCAGAAGGAGAAAGAAGGTGGCATTGAGAGAATATTTAAAGAAGAGATAACAAAACTTCCCAAATTTAGCTGGGCGTAATCCTACAGATTCAAGAAGCTTAGTGAAGCCTAAATAGGATCAGCCCCCAAAAATCTGCTCTAAGGTATGCCATAATTAAAATTCTGAAAGCTAAAGACAAAGTAAATAACTTGAAAGCATCCAGAGAGAAATGACACATTACTTATAGTGACACACCAAGTTGAATGAGAGCAGATTTTGTATTTAAAACCATGGATGCCAGAAGGAAGTGAGTGGCAGAACATTTTTCAAGTGCTGGAAGAAAAGAGTTGTAAATTCTGTATTTGGTGAAACTATCCTTTAAGTATGAAGGGGAAAAACATTCTGAAATGAAGGAAAACAAAAATAACTTGTCACTAAGAGACATACCTGAAAGAATGGCTAAAGTTCTTTAAACAAGAAATTATAAAAAAAGGACTCTTGGAACAACAGAAAGGAAGAAAGAACAATGAGACAAGAAATACGGGTCAATTTAATATGGAGTATCATTCTCACTCTCATGAATTTCTTAAATTATATTTGATAACTGTGACAAAAATTATATCATCTGATACTCAAGACAATTGAGATTTAAAAGTAGGCAAAATAAAGAGACAAAAGTAAAATTTCTAAACTTCATTCAAAGTGGTAAAATGTCAATATCAGTAGACTGTGATAAGTCACATGTGTATATTGTTTTCCAAGAGAAACCACTGAGAAAACTATAAATCAGTCTCAAAGACTATAAATCAGTCATGATAGAATCCTAAAAAAAAAGTTCTAGTAATCCTGGAAAAGCAAGAAAAAACAGAGGATCGAGAAATAGAAGAAATGAACAGAAAACAAAAAAATGGCAAACTTAAGGCCTAATCATCAGTATTTACCTTAAAATGATACAATATGGAAAAAGGAGAAATTGAACCATGAAAAGACTTATCTATGAAAACAAATCATTTTTGTTTATAAGGTGTTCATGTTGTCATGAGAGCTATTTATTATTACACTCTAATTACACTGTTCTGCTGAAGTAAAATCACACTGTACCATCTTGGTAAATTGGTGATTTGTTCTTTCCTAATTTAAACAGTTTTTAGATAATATTGAGGAAAGATTACTCACAAATAAAAATTGTTTGCATTCATATTCCATTTGAATTTTGTAGTGGATAAATGAGACTGTAAATGAGTGGTTAAATGAGACTGTAAGGAAGTTCACTGAAAAAAGAGTATAAACTATTTAAATACGACAGAAAACATTCAGAATTATAATAATCAGAATTAGGGTTGAAGCCCCAATGAGAATTTTTTTGTCTATCCAATAGGTAGGGATTAATTAAATTTATACTACTAAATTATAATGAAATATGAGAAAAACAGATGCTATTATATACAGTTATATGCAGTTAATGGAAATATAGATTTGATCAACATATTCTAGGGGTATTTTAGAGGAATGATCAAACTTTAACATGTTCGTTTGCTTTGCTTCAATAATTTGAATTACAGAAAGCTATCTGTAAGAAGTATGCTTAATTGTTCACTGTAACATATAGAGAGAGGTGTTTATTTTAATGTTATTTATAGTAGATAAAAACTAGAAATAGCTGTGCTATGCCCGGTAATGGGGAAGGTTTTAAAATAAAAACTAATATAAATGAACTCTTCACAAGAATTTCACAAAGAGCAGACATTTAGCTATCTCGGCTTAACTTTTATAACATTTCTCAATTCCAGAATATGTTGAGGATACTTAATAAATAGTTTCCTGCTGAACTCATTAAATAATTTGAATAATTAAGAATTTCAAGCACACTAAAATGTAAGTTCAAGGTACAATCAAACAAACAAAATTAACATTTAGTTTTCTGTTCTGATTGTTAGTCCACTTATTTCTATGGGTAATCATGTTGAACATTATATATATCTTAAAAATCATATGTTTAGCCAGGCGTGGTAGTGCGCGCCTGTAGTTCCAGCTGCTTGGAAGGCTGAGGCGGAAGCACATCGCCGGTCGAGGCTGCAGTGGCCAGGAGCAGATACTGCACTCCAGTCTGGGCGACAGAGTGAGACTCCAACTCAAAAAAAAAAAAAATCATATGTTTACATCAGTGACCTATTTCTTCTAAATTAATAAAATTTTTACCAACTTTTTAGGGCCTACCCTGTTCATGAAGTTTTTGTTAACCATTCTGTAAGTTATCACTCTATTTTGAACTCTGATGCCACTTTTTCTGTATTTTTTAGCTCATCATTTTCCATAATATTAATAGTAATAATAGTATGTGTTGTACTTTAAATATAGACACCATCCATTGTATTATGTACTTTACATGTATTATCAGATTTAATTCTCATGTCAGCTTGTAATGAGGTGGATGTTATTATTCTCATTTTACATTGAAGAAACAAAAATGTCCAGATGTTAAATAACTTCAGTTAAGGTTAAAGTTTAGATTTCAAATTCTGGTGTCTTTGCAACAAAGCACTGTCACTTACTCTTGAGTAAGGTAAATGATAGAAATGCGGTATGTGTTTAAAATAAATTTTGATTTAAGGGAAGGGGCACCATAAATAAATTAATGAAATGTCCAAATTATAGACTTTAAAGTAAATACAGATTTAGTTTTATACTATTTATAAAGTCAGTAAGTCAGTAATGAAAAACATTAAATATGAGATAAGCTAATGAAAAATAAAAAAAATTGAAGTTCACAGTTATTTGCTACCTGTATATCAAAAGTTTTAAAGTTAGAATTATACAATTTGTTATGTCATTTATGTCATGTCCAAGTGAATAAAAATTTATATTTAATAAGATTACATATTATTAGATAGATCTTGATTTAAAGCAGAGTAAGTATTTTTTTGCTTTTGAAAGTGGATTTTTCTGAACTGTTAACAAATTTAATTTTTTTTATTTTCTAGAATTCTGGAGGTGGAAATGGAGTTGATCTTTCAGTGCTAAATGAGGCTCGCAATATGGTGTCAGATCTTCTGATTGATCCAAGCCTTTCCCCACAAGTCATTTCTTCCCTACGGAGTATCAGTAGCTTGATGGGTGCTTTCTCAGGTTCCTGTAGGCCAAAGATTAATCCTCTCACACCATTTCCTGGATTCTACCCCTGCTCTGAAATAGAAGACCCAGCTGAGAAAGGGGATCGAAAACTTCACAAGGTCAAAATACAGTAATCAGCCAGCCCTGTTTATCTCATTTAATATTTTCAAATTAAAATTTCTTCTTTAAATCTTACATGAAATACAGATTTCTACTTTAAAGGAAGTTTTAAACTCAAGTAACTATTCTATCTGTATTTTAAATAACATTGCTGTAATTAGCAGTGACAATTTGAATGGTAACAATATATTATCATTGTCATTGTTATTGGTGTTAAGAAGTAGAGAACAAGACCTGGCGTTGTGGCTCATGCCTATAATCCCATAACTTTGGGAGGCTGAAGTGAGAGGATTGCTTGAGCCCATGGGTTTGAGACCAGCTTGGGCAACTTGGCGAGACCTCATCTCTACAATAAATCAAAAAATGTGCTGGGTGTGTGCATGCATATGGTTCCAGTTACTTAGAAGACTGAGGCAGAAGGATTGGCTGAGCCCAGCAGGTTGAGGCTGCAGTGGCTCATGAACGTGCCACGGCACTCTAGCCTGGGCAACAGAGTGAGACTCCAACTCAAAAAAAAAAAAAAAGAAAGTAGAGAACAACAAGCAAATTTGGTTCTAGGCTAGTACAACAAGCTAGTAGTCAGATCATGTTATTAATCTATTTTATTCTTTAGAACCAGGAGTTGCCTGACTTGGTGGCTCAGCCTGTAATCCCAGCACTCTGGGAGGCCGAGGCGAGTGGATTACCTGAGCCCACGGGTTCGAGACCCGCCCAGGCAACTTGGCGAGACCTAGTCTCTACAATAAATCAAAAACTAGCCGGGCGTGGTAATGCGCGCCTGTAGTTCCAGCTACTTGGAAGGCTGAGTCGGAAGGATCGCCAGAGCCCAGCAGGTTGAGGCTATGGTGGCTGGGAGCGTGCCACTGCATTCCAGTCTGGGCAACAGAGTGAGACTCCAACTCAAAAAAAAAAAAAGAAAAAAGGAACCAGGAGTTCTTGTTGAACCAAGAATAAATGATCATTATATTTATTTTATGCATTACATATCATTATTTAAAAATGATTTTTACATTTTTGAACCCTGTTTTTTCTCTTTTCTCCACTGGAGATTACTGTAGTCCAACAGGCATTGATTGATTTTTCCATTATTAGATAGATTAATTTCTCATTAAGTATTAATATTTCAAAGTAGGATTTTCTTTGGAAAACAATAAATACTGTTCTAAGTAGGTATATATTTTATGCTTGTTCAGAGTGCTTTTCCTTGTCTTATTTGAATATTATTGATATCTTCACAAGTAACTAAAATCATAAAACTTTAAAACTAGAAACATTTTAGTGATTGTTCTGGTTTAACTACTTTATTCCAGATAGAGAAATTAGCAAAAGAAGATTATATTCAAATCAGTTAATTTTGTTTATTGTAATAGTGCATATACTACTTAGAAAAGGGTAAATACAGTTTTTAGAGGAATGTAGATCATTAGTTAATTTTACTTTGTCAGTTCTCAGAGTAAGGGTTTAGGAACGGTGAAAAATTAAGCAAGCCCAATTAGGGCAAAAGGATTTAAGAATCATTGATCACAATCTGGATCATAGGTAGTTATGTGATACTTTTATTTATTTTATTATTTAATTTTTATTTTATTTTATTTTGAGTTGGGTTCTCACTCTGTCACCAGGCTGGAGTGCAGTGGCATGATCTTGACAATCATGGCTCATGGCAACCTTGACCTGAGCTCAAGCGCTACTTCCATCTCAGCACCTCGAGTAATTGGGACTATAGGTGTGCACCACCACATTCAGTTAATTTTTTTATTTTGCTCTGTTGCCTAGGCTAGTCTTAAAGTCCTGGGCTCAAGCATTCTACCTACCTCGGTCTCCTCAAGTGCTGGTATTACAGGTGTGAGCCACCATACCCGGCCTTGCTTTTATTTTTTAAAAGTTTATATAGTAACACCTACTTTAGTCAAAACTCAATTAATAATGATGGTACATAGTTTTGTGTTTTTTTAAGCTCTCTGCCTTATTAGAAAGAGGTTAATCACAAGTATCCAAAAGGGATAGCTAAACCATCTATAAAATAACTCATAAATTCTTGAGTTAATTTCCACTCTGTATGTTGCTCTTCACATTTTCCATTGACATTTGATGCTCATGATGGTAATTTTTATAAATAGGAATGCTTGAAAATGTTAATCATAAAAATCAGTATTGGTATTTTATTTGTTACTATGTGTACTATGAAGACAAGTGTACTGGTACATTTTAGAAACATTTAAAACATAATGTTAATTAAACAGGATGCTTAAATGCCTCATTTCCTCAGCATTGTAGTTAATCAGGGTTATTTTGGGTTCTGGAATCTACTGATATGAGTAAGTCATATAAGAACCAGGAAGTAACTTTATTCCTTTGTATTCTTTAAACTCCTAATTAGAATTCCATACCTAATTTGCCTCTGCTTTTGGGAAAGTATATAAAAAATTTGATGTTACTTCAGAAAAGAGTAACAACATTTATTTAAAAAAAAATTAGTAGGCAAGGGGGAGTAGGAACAGATAATTTAATACAAATAATTTTTATACATGTTAAGAGCTAAGTGATATTACATGAACTTAAATTATAGTCAACAAGCAGTATGCTACTTAAATAACTTGTTTAAATTGTAGGTCTAACTAACTATGAATTTCTACAAAATCATTATCCTTGGGACAACTTAAATATAAGACAGATATTTATCTCAGATTGTTGCAATGTCTGCAAATGGAGGGAATTCATAAGAAGCCAAAACTGTGTTATAGAAATCTCAGTAAAACACCTATTCACAATAGTTAGAAATGGAGTAGTCTCATTAGTTGAACATTTAGCTTGAGAATATTTTCAAGAATTAGGGTGAAATATTAATGCTGAAGATGTTCTGCATTTAATTTAATCATTAATTTGAATGGTAACTCCGAAACTCACAGTTTCTTCAGACTAACCACTATGTGCATTTAATAGCATGATACTGAAAATATAAAAAATTTTAGAATATAGGACTGATCATTCCTGAGCCTAAACTTGTTATCTAAAGTTGGTTTTCCTATATATTTTTTAAATTGCCAATTGTTCTTTCTTAGGAAATTAGGAGTCATATGTGCAAAAGAAAAAAATCTAGATTAAATTGTAGAAGTTCAGAAATATATATATATATATTTGAGTTGGAGTCTCACTCTGTCGCCCAGACTGGAGTGCAGTGGCCGCTCCCGGCCACCGCAGCCTCGACCTGCTGGGCTCCGGCGATCCTTCCGCCTCAGCATTCCGAGTAGCCGGAATTACAGGCATGCACTACCATGCCCGGCTGATTTTTTGATTTATTGTAGAGATGAGGTCTCGCTGCCCAGGCGGGTCTCGAACCTGCGGGCTCAGGCAGTCCACTCACCTCAGCCTTCCAAAGGCGCAGGATTACAGGCTGAGCCACCAAGCCCTGCTCAGAAATATTTTTTAGTCGGAGGAAGATAAATAGAACAAAAATATAGAATGTGAAATTTGGAGTAAACTGACAGATTTTCTCCTGTACATGTTAAAAATATATTTGTATTAATATCTTAATATGAATATGCCATTGTTAATATTGCATATATAGCATATTAAAGGGTGACAATTTTAACCATTGCTAAATTTAACAGGGACTAAATAGTAGGAATAGTTTACCAACTCCACAGCTGAGGAGGAGCTCAGGAACTTCGGGATTGCTACCTGTTGAACAGTCTTCAAGGTGGGAACGCAGTAATGGCAAAAGGCCTCACCAAGAATTTGGCATTTCGAGGTAAAATCTCCAAAACCTTTTTTAAAAACCTGAATCTAATGCATCTACTCTGATTCTGTGCATTATGTTTTAAATAGTTCCAAACATAGAAAGGAAAGATTGAGGTATTTTAGAGATAGGACAACATGGGTAGTCATAATATAATATGAGAAACTGATCCTTAAAAAGAAGCTAAAGTGCCTTCTCTTAAAACTTAGATAGGTTAGATACAGAAATATGCTGGAGCCTTAAAAATGTGAGTCAGTGAGGTGGTTTAGGGAAACTAGGTCCAATTTAGAACAGGCTACTGGGAAAGCTTTTAAGTAGGTAGAGGTGGCCATTACAGCGGTAGGCACCAATTCAATGCACAGTATTCCAAGGCAGGTCCACAGTTACTTTTTAAAGGAGGAGCTCGTTCTCAGGACTCATCACAGTTGTTAGGTTTAAGGTAACTAGATTCTTGCAACCTTGTTCTTGCTGGAGGCTAAGACTACTAATGTATAGTATGTTCTGTTATGATACTTTACTTGGAGTTAAAAGTGCTAATCATACAAATGAAAGATTCAGTAATTACAAGTAAACGAGGCTGGGAAAATGCAGGTACTGAAATTTTCTAAATGTAAATATATACATTTACTCTGATAACAAAAGATTTAATACAGTACTTTGTCTTTTCAAAGCTGGGAAGTGGTTGATCTCTTGTACAGATTTATTATAAGCTCTTTAGTCTGGTATCTAATTATGTTAATATAAAATTGGAATTATGAATTTCATGTTAAAATATGTTATTATTGAGCATGTACTGTGATTTTGAGCTGTATAGTTTCACATTTGAAACAGTAGATGGCAGAATTGGATCATAGCTATTTACCTATTAAAATTTATGTTAATGTTTACTTATAAAATATAATCAGATAATTATAATGTTCCAGATCCTTTTGTGGTTTATTAATTTGAATCTCCTATAATATATTCAAATAGGTGAACTTTTTTATAAAAGAAGAGTTGAGTGAAATGATGTGTAAAATAGGAAAGGATTAAACTATGAAGTGAACAGTACAGGAAAATGAGCATTGGTTGACAGTTTGCCTAGAGCATGAACATGATAGTCTTTTTTTTTTTTTTTTTTTTCCTGGAAGCAGGATTTGGGGAAGTTAATGATATCAGGAACTGAAACTGTAACAGTGTTTATTAGCTATGAGAGGCATTATCTTGAGAAATTGTTGTGTTTTAAAGGAATGATGAAAATTATTTTGTTTTTTAATCTTTCACACTGGTGTAATAGCATGTATTTGTGTTAAAGAAAGCATTGAGACATTGAATTAAGGTCATTTAAACCTGCTGCCTCAGACAATGATATTAAAATAGAAATACAGTCCAGAGAAAACTAATCTTTAACTCTGAGAAGTGTTTCTATAAAGATGTAAATGTAGGCAGATTCTAAATAGTCACTTAATTCTCATTAAAACAAAACCATATGCCTCATAAAAGATTTAGAAATTTGAAGAGTGAAGTAATTGGGTGGTATTATGTATATCTGCTTCAAAGGAACTAAGCTAGAGATAATTTTTGTAGTTTGCAGAAGCTGGAGCCTCTCAGTAATAAATTTCTAAGTGTACTTTGAGCATACGTGGGGTAAGATGGGAATGTATGAAGTTTTTATGACCACTCTTTTTTTCACATGTAAGCCTCTAGATCAGTACTGTCCAGTAGAAATTTCTAGGATGATAGAAATATTTTATATCTGCACTATATATTTTATAGCTAGATACTCCCTAGCTATATGTGGCTATTAATCATTCGAGATGTGTCTAGTATGACTAAGGAACTGAATTTTAAATTTGATTTAATTTTTTTTTTTTGAGTCAGAGTCTCATTCTGTCGCCCTGGCTGGAGTGCAGTAGTATAGTCATGGCTACTGCAGCCTCTACCCACTAGGCTCAGGTAATCCTTCCACTTCAGCCTTTCAAGTAGCTGGGACTATAGGCACATGCCACCATTGCCCAGCTAATTTTTTGATTTATTGTAGAGATGAAATCTGGCCATGTTGCCTAGGCTGGTTTCCAACTACAGGACTCAGGCAATTCTCTCACTTTCACCTTAGCCTCCCAAAGTGCTGGGATTACTGGCATAAGCCACCAAATCTGGCCTGATTCAATTTTGATTAATTTAATTCAAATATAAAGAGTCGTATGTGACTATTGTATGAACATCTGCAGCATCCATATTAGTGCATTTCTAGATCTTAAGTGTATAACACCAAACTAATAGGCTTGTGACTATGGAATCACCTCTCTTGACTTTATTACAGTAGTCCAGAACTGAGATCTCTTATCCTAGGTTTTTGTGTCTTGATTTGAGCTCAGCTTTGGATTCTGATCACAGCTTCCCTGACTGTGATTTCAACATTATGCCAGTACTGAACCTCTCATTCCCTGAGTCTGTGTCTGAAACCAGATTTCTCATTCCTCCAGCTGCTTACTATTGTTTTGCCCTTATGCTGGCACATTGTCACCAACCTCTAGTTCAGTGGTTGCTTACAAAATTGATTTACCTAGAAACTTTGATTTTTTTTTTCCATCAGTTTGATGAGGTACCACTTGTCTGTCTTATTTCTTATGGTATGGGCACCTAGGGATGTTGTTTTTGACTATTTCCTTATTCTATGGATACCAGTTGTCAAATCTGTCTCTGCATTATCTTTTCCCCTTCCTCCCTCCCTTCCTTCCTTCTTTATTGTAGAGACAAGGTCTTGGCAAGTTGCCCGGGCTGGTCTTGAACCCTCGGGCTCAGGCAACCCACTCGCCTCAGCCTCCCAAAGTGCTGGGATTACAGACTGAGCCACCGAGCCTGGCCTCCATTTTTTCTTCTTCATCACTTTGCCTATACTATTTTATGCCTTCATATTGCTTACTTGGGCTATTGAATTAACCTCTTAATTTCATTTTCCAGTATTCTTTAGCACATAAGATTCATCTACCACTTTCCACTAGAAATCTTCTTTAAACAAAACTTTGATTACAACTGTTCCAGGGTATCTTTGGGGGATTAGTTCTAGGCCCCTTTCCTTCTCCCACAGAAACCAAAATCTGTGAATGTGCAAGTCCTTTATATAAAATGGTATAATATTTGCATAAAACCTATGCACATCCTCCCACATACTATAAATCATTTCTAACTTACTTTATAATACCTAATACATTGTAAATGCTTTGTAAATAGCTATTATACTATATTATTGATTACTTTTTATTATTGTGATGTTTTTCTTAATATTTGCTTGAATATGTTTTATCTGAGATTGGTTGAATTCACAGATCTGGAAACCTCTGTATATAGTTTTTCTAGTTGTTATGTTTTAGACCCTTTACCAGTGCCTATATAGAATAGTGCTTAAATTCCTAGTCTGGAATTGGAAACCTAGTTATTAACGCATCACAAAACTGCACCCTTACTTGGAAAAAATAAATGAATTAATGTTGATGAGTAGTCTTTCAAAGAATGAGAATAGAAATGTGATTTGGAAAGCTCTTTGTGAAAACAATAGACATGTAACTTGCTTTAGACTCTTCCTTGATGTTTTCTGATAAATTTGTTCTTAGTTTAACTTTGTTTAAAAATTAACCTAGGCCAGGCGCAGTGGCTCAAACCTGTAATCCCAGCACTTTGGGAGGCTGAGGTAAGAGGATTGCCTGAGCCCAGAGGTTTGAGACCAGCCTGGAAAACTTGGTGAGACCTCGTCTCTACGATAAATCAAAAAATTAGTCAGGCATGGTAGCACGCACCTGTAGTTCCAGCTACTTGGAAAGGCTGAGGTGGAAGGATCACCTGAGCCCAGCAGGTCGACACTGGGGTGGCCGTGACGGTGCCACTGCACTCCAACCTGGGTGACAGAGTGAGACTCTGACTTAAGAAAACAAAACAAAAAACCTTAATTATATTTCAAAATAATTGGATACAAACAATGAAATAAAAATAAGGTATTTGGGTAAAGAGTAATACCCTATTTGTGTAATGAGCAATATAGAATTTAATTTTGCTTTTCTTCATGCTTTTCCTGGAGAAAAAAGTCAAGTATTGTAGCCCAGGGAGGCTGTGCATAACTGTGATTTAAAAAAAGAATCTTAAGAAATAAAACCACTTGGAAGAATAGTTAATCTTCCTTGAACAGTCACTCTATTCCTAGCCTTAAAAGTTTATTGCTGTTCATTTCTTAGAGGACTTGAGATTTTATTAGGGAGGCAGTTCCTTTACAACACCAAAATATCTTTACAATGCCTTCTTCCTTTGTTCATCTGAAATTCCAGTTAAGCTTAACAATTTTATTTTCTATTTGTCCATCCGTGCTTCTCTTTAACTTAGGAGATTGATGCCCTACCTACTGAACTAATAAGGTATCTCCTCTCTTTAATTTAAAAGAAATTTAACTGGAATAGATCTCATCCTCATTTCTGTGTCCTTAATTAGGGTCAGATATACCTCTTAAGAATGATACCTGACATTCTTCTCCCTTATTCCTCAAGGAAAAGTAATCTCTTTTACTTATGAATTTCCATAACACCTTTTCTTTGCTTATTTTATGGCACTTTTCACGTTCTACCTTGTGTAAACTCTGACTGCTACTGTGAAACCTGTTCAGTTACTGTGAAGAGTTTGGGACTGCATTAAAATGGATCTTTGAAGGTAAACAGCTGCTTAACAAGTGTCTTGAAGGGGTATGGTATCCATATGAGATGATGGCCCTTGATCGTACCTTCTGCCTAAGGTTCACAACTAAGATGATATTTCTCTGATCAGAAATTTTCAGGAAAGGTTGTTTTCTGGGATAGCTGACAATTACCCATTTCTGAGTTCCAATGTTAGTACAAGTTGTATATCCCTTATCCACATGCCTGGGACCAAAAGTGTTTCAGATTTCAGATATTGGAATATTTGCATATGCATAATGAGATACCTTGGGGATGGGACTCAAGTCTAAACACAGAATTCATTTATGTTTCATGTATACCTTATAATTGAAGCTTGAAGGTAATTTTATACAATATTTTTAATAATTTTGTGCATGCAACAAACTTTTGACTGTGACCTGTCATGTGAGATCAGGTGAGGAATTTTCCATTTGTGGAGTCATGTCAACACTCAAAAAGTTTTGGATTTTGGAGCATTTCAGATTAGGGATGCTCAGTCTATATTAGGGTTAAAAAACAACTGAACTGTTATCCTTGAACTGGGTGATGAGACATAGCCCTCCCTGAAGGCAAACAGCACGTATTCGGAGCTCCTAGATCCTTCATTTTGTACAGATTTTCCTTTGGAAAAAATAGGTAATTTGTGTTGATTAACCTGCGGGCTCTCAATTGTATTTACATCCTACACTACAGAGACTTGCTTTTAACCTGTGATTTATCATTCTTCTCCACAACTGCTCTGTAATTAAATCTAATAACTTGTTACCTAGCAGTAGTATGTTCCCTAAATAATGTCCTTAGAAACCAGCTTTTCAATTCTGTGTCTTATAATTTATCAGAGATTTACACAAATGTTAGCGAGTTTAGACCCTAAATTCAAGAGAGCTGATGGTGTCATTTCACTCAGCATCTTAAGAGAATGACTCTGTATGCCAGGCTCGGTGGCCCAGCCTGTAATTCCAGCACTTTGGGAGGATGAGGTGAGTGGATTGCCTGAGCCCATGAGTTTGAGACCAACCCGGGAAACTTGGCAAGACCTTGTCTCTACAATAACTAAAAGATTAGCCGGGAGTGGTAGCATGCGCCTGTAGTTCTGGCTACTTGGAAGGCTGAGGCAGAAGGATTGCCGGAGCCCATTGGGTCGACACTGGGGTGACCGTGAGTGTGCCACTGCACTCCAGCCTGGGAGACAGAGTGAGACTCCAACTCAAAAAAAAAAAAAAAAAAAAGATAGAGAATGGCCCTGTAAATCTAGACATCTGTGGCTGTCAAGTTTATATGGCAGCAATAAAAAAAAAAAACAGAGTTGACACAGACCTTGCTAGAGTAATTTGTATTGACTATCTAGAATTCAACTCTTAACACATGGCTTAATTAAGTGACCATAACTTTTGACATCTTTTGTTTGTTTGGCTTTGAAGACTGATTTCCCAAGTGAGTAGAAAAAATAAACCCACTTTCTCCCATTATACTCTTTTTAAAAAAACTTTTAAGTTTTTTATTTTAAAGATGTGGGGTACAATTCAGGGTTAGGTATACAAATGTTCATTATGCAAGTCCCCTTGTTGATGAGGTGTGCTCCCCTCACAGTTTTCCTCAACTGCCAATTCCATTCCCCCTCCCCTGGCAGTTTTCTGCTACTGCCAATCCTTTTCTTATAGTATTATGTTAATCGTTCAAGGTCTGCTTATGAGTGAGAACATATGGTACTGTGTTCTTTGTTTCTCTGATGAATCACTGAGTATGATAGACTCTAAATTCAACCAAGTTGCTTCTGACACTAGATGTTTGGGGATTTCGTCCTACCAGCAAGCAAATAAGCAAGCAGTTCTGCAGTGGATATCAACTGGATGTCCTTTAATTTAATTCAGTTCAGTTCGGCACCGTTTATCTGGAGATAGCGTCACACTGATTGAGGACTTTTATAGTTGCTAGCAAAACTAAACCCGACTTCTATCTAGTGCTTATAGCAAGCCCCAGGGTTTTTTTGCCTGTGCCTCTGACTGACCAACTATAAATCAGGGTTCCCATAGCATTTGGATTCAGTTAATTTACTAGAGTGGCTCACAGAACTCAGGAAAATATATTTACTGGTTTATGACAAAGACTGTTTTAAAGGACAAAAATAAACAGCCAGATGAAGAGATACATAGGGTAAGTTGTGGAAGAGACCTGAGTATAGGAGCTTTTGTCCCCATGGAGTTGAAGTGTGGTACCCTCCTGATTTGTGGATGTGTTCTTGTTCACTCTTTGGAAGCTTCTATGTGTTTGACTATTCACAAGTTCTCTGAACCCAATTTTTGGGATTTTTATGGGAGCTTCATTATGTAGGCCTGGTTGATTAAATTGATGAGCAATTTAACCTTCAACTCTTCTTCCCTCCCCAGAGGTTAGGGCAGTAGGACTGATAGTTCCCACCCTCTAACCCTACCTTGGTCTTTCTAGTAACCAGCCCTTATACTGAAGCTACCTTGGGACTGCCAGCCATCTGTCAGCTCATTAGCATACAAAAGATACTATCACTGTGGAGATTCCAAGGATTTTTTAGGAGTTATGTGTCAGGAAGCAGGGACTGGACTAAGACCAATATAGACTTCAAAATATCACACCAAGTGTGACTTTAATCACCTTCCTACCAACTATTAATATTCATTGAGACTACTATGTAGCCCTCTCCTTTCTTCAGTAGCGAGTTATATAATTTCATTCAGGTGTATTTTTATCAGCTGGTAGAAATTAATGAGGAGATTCTGGAACTGATCTGAGAACCTATAATTTGACCTGTACCTCTCCATTCTAAACAGCCAAATGAATGTATGACTTATCTCAATTATTGGAAGACCTTGGATAAAAGGTAGAAGA
Organism: Cephalopachus bancanus; assembly: GCA_027257055.1. Taxonomy (NCBI): domain Eukaryota; kingdom Metazoa; phylum Chordata; class Mammalia; order Primates; family Tarsiidae; genus Cephalopachus; species Cephalopachus bancanus. The sequence goes on along the minus strand of JAPVLO010000289.1, from coordinate 2,532,620 downwards.
CTATGAAGTAGTGCTGTGGGTCTATTCTGAAAAGGAGAAATCTGTTTTGATTGAATATTAATCAGAGAGAGATTATTAATCAGATGACTTTGTTAGAATACACAGATTTTTTTCTATTTGAATGTTTCCTTCAGTGGTATTGTTACTCTTTTTTCCCAGTCTTTCCCACTTCACATGTAGACTATTGTCAACTTGAAATAATTGAAAGGATCAGAATCCAGTTTAAAGGAGTTTATTCAAGTGCAAAGCTGAGGATGACCCTCTGGAAAACACAGACTTTAAACTTTGGAGTACTGACCCCAAAATTAGAGATCTTTCTTATATAGGCAGAAAACAAAGGAATTTAGCAGAATTACAATATTTCCTACACAAGGTTGATTTATGAGTTACGACAGTTTGGTTAGTTACAGCTTGCTTTCTTTTTCTAATTTAAAAGAGTATATTTAACATTCCATCTAGACAGTGTGATAGTCATGAGGTCTTGTGTAAAAGAAGAAAGAGGGAAGTTAAGTCTAAAACGAAGATCAGTAGTAAAGAGGGAAAGTCTTCTCTGGGACTCTTTAGTCTTTTATAACATTTTCCAAAACAATTTAGGTAAGAGGAAGAAGGGTTAATCTATAGTCAAAACAAAGGTTACAGCTGCCTTTTAGTGACCCAGGTCCCATAGTTACATTCCTTTGAGGTTCAAAATAATTTAAAGTTTCCAACAGTTTTGATTTTGAATTACTTATTCATAGAGTAAATACTCAAATACAAAGAATGACTGAACATTCATAGAGAAATAAGTTAATTGGGTGGTATTTTTTTGCTTATTGCTTTTTTAAAATTAGCTTACACTAATAAAAATTGTCAGTATCTGTGAGGAGAGGGAACTGAAACTAATGAGAAACTATACTGTAGGTCAGCGGTTCTCATTGAGGTCCCTGGACTAGTAACACCAGCATCATCTAAGAACTTGTGAGGAATACAAACTCTCTGGCCCTACCCCAAACCTACTAAATCAGAAACCTTGGGAATGGAACTAGCAGTCTGTTTTAAGAAGCCTTCCAGGTGGTATTGATAATGCATTTTAGTTCAGGGATCAGCAAACTATAGCCTATGAACCTAATCTGGTCCATAGCCTGTTTTTGTAAGTAAAATTTTGTTGAAACACAGCCACATTAATTTGTTTATTATTGGATGCTTTTGTGCCACAATGGCAGAATTTAGTAGTTGCAACAGAGACCTATAGCCTGCAAACAGAAGTATTTACTATCTGGTTCTGTACAGAAAAAGTTTGCTGACTCCTGTTTTAGGCATTAGGCACTAGATAGAGGTCAAAACTCTGAATTTATAAGGCGGTATTTGCTAATTGAATTGAAGACAATGAAGAAAAAAAAGGAAATTTCCCGTGGTTTCAGTATTCATAACCTGCTATTTTTCCCTTTTAGTCAAGGATGCTACCTAAATGGGCCTTTTAATTCAAATCTACTGACAGTCCCGAAGCAAAGGTCATCTTCTGTATCACTGACTCACCATGTAGGTCTGAGAAGAGCCGGTAAGAAATCACTCTTTTTTATTTAAATGTGGGAGTTCTCAAAGTATATGGTGGTGTAAATTCTTTTCATTACACATCTATAGCTAGTTTTGAATATAATTTCATGTATTGTCAGTCAACATGACTAAGCAACTTGGGTTGGTTACTAATTGACCACTTGCTAATTCTTTTAATAAATACTTCGTGAACATCTACTGTATACCAGGTACTCTGTTAGGCACTAAGGATTTAGAGATAAAATAAAAACTATTTAACCTGAATAGTTGCAGATCCAGAACAATGGAAAATCTTCAAGAAAGAGTATTTCTTTTGTAGCATGGCAATTGTGGAGAAAAAAATCTTAGTATGAGAATAGAGAAAACCCTGACTATATCATGGCAAGTCTTGCTAACAGGAATTTTTTTTTAATTAAAAGATTACAGGATGCTTCAAAACTTCTTGGATGAAAGATATTTTTACAAATATAACATAGAAATATTAGAGCAATACTGATATCTGCTTTTAAAGTACATTAGGACTGATATTAGAGAGGTACAATGAGATATACACTCACAGAATTTTTTTATACACAATTAAAAACTATACAACATGTGAAGAGGCTGGAAAATGTTATTTATAATCAAGAAAAGCAGACACTAGAAAAAGACCTCATATGATATTGATGTTGAATTTATGTCTTTAAAATAACGATATTTTAAATGAAATAGAAGGAAAGATGGGCAGAATGAATGGATACATTGAAAAGAGAACTGGAACACATAGAAAAGAAATAATGGACAGTCTAGAACTGAAAAGTGCATTTGATTAAATTAAAAGTGTAGTTCTTGGTTTAAGAGTGGATCAGATACAACAGAAAACAAAATTAGTGAACTTGAAGACAGAGAAGTAGAAAATACCCAACCTGAAGCACAGAGAGGAAAAAATATATAATAACAGAAGAATATGTAAGAGACATATGAGAAACAGTCATAAGTTTTAAAATATGTGTGAATGGAGTTCCAAAAGAAAAGGAGACCAAAAAACAGAATAATTTCCCAAAACTTATAAAAAGAAAGCAGCCAACAGACTGATAAAGTTCCGTGAACCCCAAGCAGGATAAATACAGAAAAAATCACAGCTAGTATATCAGTCAAACCCCTCAATTATAAAGAAAAAAATTTTAAAACCAACCAGAAAAACACAGATTATTTTCCAGGGAACAACAATACACAGACAGTTCCTTCTTATCAACAACTATGGAAGCCAAAGGCAATGGAATAGCATATTTAAAGTATTGAAGTTACAAAACTTGCTAACATAGAATTATTTGCCCAATGAAATATTCTTGACAAATTAAAATGAAATAAAATCTGGCCGGGCTTGGTGGCTCAGCCTGTAACCCCAGTGCTTTGGGAGGCCAAGGTGAGTGAATTGCCAAGCCCGTGGGTTCAAGACCCGCCTGGGCAACTTGGTGAGACCTCGTCTCTACAATAAATCAAAAATTAGCTGGGCGTGGTAGCATGCGCCTGTAGTTTCGGCTACTTGGAAAGCTGAGGTGGAAGGATCGCTGGAGCCCAGCAGGTCGAGGCTGCAGTGGCCAGAAGCGGCCACTGCACTCCAGTCTGGGTGGCAGAGTGAGACTCCAACTCAAAAAAAAAAGAAAGAAATAAAATCTGAAAGTGTCCTTACGTTCCCCCCAAACAGTAACTGTGGAATTAGTTATGTTAATTTGATTGTGACTATCATTTCACAGTGTATGTAAATCAAGTCATTATGTTGTATAGCTTGAATATATACAGTTTTTATTCATCAATCATACCTCAGTAAAGCTGGAAAAAACATTTTTACTAAATGAGTTAAGCTAAAAAAAAATTTTTTTTTTTCAAAAGAAACAAAAGCTAAAAGATTTGGTTGCTGGCAGACCTGTACTACTAAGATTCTGTAAAGGAAGTTTCTTTGGTAGGAGGAAAAGATGCAGATTGAAGCATGGAACTGCAGGAACAAATCAAAAGCACTGGTAAGCCTAGACAGGTGGATGAGTATTAAAAAACGTATGAGTAAAAACAACAATAACTTTCTTGTGGCATTTATAATATATGTAGAAATAGGATATATGGTAATAATAGCTAGCATAAAGGGCAGGGCAGGGGTAAATAGACTTAAACTTGTAAGGTACTAGAAATGATTGAAAAGCAGTAAAAAGTTCTGAGTCAAGAGAGATCAATATTCAGAGATGCACATTGTAATATCCAAGAGGTCATTTAAAAGAATAATAGAAAAAGGTATAACTAAAAAGCTAATGAGAAGTAAAATGTCATAATTTATTTTTAAAAACTTCAAATAATTAAATAAAGGAAACAAAAACAGAAGGAAAAAATAAATAGCAGCACAGCAGGTGAACATACTATATTACATTACATTAAAAATATACCTTGGGGAGGAAGAAGGATCTGACAAGAATTGTTACAGTATGTTATCTGAAATGTCAAATTTCCAAGAAAAAGTTAGACTATACACTCCAGTTGAAAGACAAAGATTATCAGACTGAATTAAAAATATAAGACTCTTCATGACCCGCCTGGACAACTTGGTGAGACCTCATCTCTACAATAAATCAAAAAATTAGCTGGGCATGGTAGCGCACACCTGTAATTCTAGCTACTCGGAAGGCTGAGGCAGAAGGATCGCTGGAGCCCAGCAGGTCGAGGCTGCGGTGGCTGGGAGCGGCCACTGCACTCCAGTCTGGGCGACAGAGGTAGACTCTGACTCAAAATAAAATAAAATAAGACTCAACTGTATCCTCTTTGTAAGAGGCATACTCTAAATTTAAAGACAAAGATAGATCTCATCTCATAACTGTAAAATATATAAACTAAAAATTGACAAATCTAAAGGGAGAGAAATAGAAAAATTCATATTCACATTTGGAGATTTTTAACTCATCACTCACATTAACTAGTAGAACAAGCAGACCAAAATAATGTAAATATGTGGAAGATTTGAACAACATGACCAACTGACTTGAATTAACTGACTAGAAAACACTATGCCCAGCCATAACAGGATGCTTATTTTTTCCAAAGACACAAACATTTTATCACAGCAGATCATTTGCTTGACTCTAAAGCAAATATAAATGAATTTCAAAGGAGTAAAATCATATGTATAGAGAGGTTAACTTCTGCATGGCAGAGGAAAGATCTCACTGTCCTGCTAAAACAATTGTAGCAACACAAAATCATTCATTTCAGAACTTCAGAAATTAACAAAAGCTAGAGAAGAAACTAGAAGTTGTCAGTCCAAGAAAACTACTGAACCTTGGTAAGACAGTCGATTCTATGACATATTGATTTGAGGCTATTGTCATCTCCCAGTCTCTCCTCAGCTCATTGGTCTTATAGTCAAAAGCTTGTGGCATTGAAGCCATTGGATAGGTCTGGCCTCTCTTGGAGTTCCCTTAAAAGCATCATCTCTAAAGCACAGTAAATATTTTGTCCGAATTTACAGTTTCCTGGACAAAATCTCTATTTCCAGTTTATTGTAGCTATTTGATTTGATTCAGAACTTAGCTAACAAAAACAAAAAAAGCTCATATCCCCAGGCTTTTCCAAAATAATAACAATCAGCTATCAACATCATGACTTTCTAAGGCTGTGATCTGGGTTGTGACAAATTAGCTTACTAGGAATTTTAAGGACATGTTATATGCTAGATGACCTTGGGAACTTTGAAAAGCACTGGTGTATTCCTGGGGATCTGATAGTCTGTACACATGTAAGATCGTGCTTATGCCCAAGAAAGATCTGAGAAAGGAGAAGGCCCCAGTCAGTCACCTCTGGCTGATGTTCCGGCCTTCACAAGCAGGTCATGAAAGCTAAGGCTATCTTGTAAAGTGCCTGAAATTTGAAGGTATATCTTTTCACACGGCTTCTCTTGACAAAAGATAGAACACATGTAAGCAAAATACTTAAAGAAATCTTCTGACTGAACATTGGCTTGCCTCTTACTTATACTGACTCAGGGATGACTTAAGAAGTCAAGCTTGGAAATAAAATCAATAACTTAAAAAAAAGCTAACAGAAAACTAAGTGGCTACACATTATAAAAACAGAATCTACATAATTCGTTCAGGAAAGTCCCTAAACAAATAATCAGAAAGAGGAAAACAAACACAAAATCAGCAAAATGATAAATTTGGGGTGTGAGAAGGATATAATACCAGAGTTGTTACAGTATTTTATCTAAAATGTCTCATTTTCAACAATAATTTTTGAAAAATGCAAAGAAATAACACATTTTTGCCATGTATACAAGGAAAAAAAGTAGCCAATAGAAAGTTTATCTGACGGGGCTGGATTTTGGACTTAACAGACAAAGACTAATATTTGCTATTATTAATATGTTTAAATAACTAGAGGATACCATGTCTCAAGCATTTAAGAAGAATATTACAATAATGTTTCACCAAAGAGAGAAGATAATTAGAAATTATAAAATAAAATTATAACATTATTTTGATAATTGTAAATAATTGCTGCTTCTACTCAATATTGAATGGGAGGTTCTAGCCAGAGAAATTAGGCAAAAGGGATAAAAAAGAAGTTAAACTGTTTTCAGATGACTTTATCTTGCCTATATAAAATCCTAAGAAATGTACTAAAACTTATTGTAACAAATAAACAAGTTCATCAATGTAGCAGTATCAATTTTATTTCTATACACAAGCAATGAAAATCCTAAGGAATTCATTAAAACCTATTGTAGCCAATAAGCAAGTTCATCAGTGTGGCAGGATCAATTTTATTTCTGTATATTAGTAATGACCAATCCCAAACTGAAGTTAAGTAAAGAATTCTATTTATAATTAGCATTTTTAAAATTTCAAAATAAATTAAATTATTACAAGACCTTTTCAATAAGAACTATGAAACATTGTTGAAAGAAATTAAAGAAGACCTTAATAATGGAAAGACAGTCATTCAAAAGACCTAATATTGTTAAGATTATTGTATTCTCCAAATTGTTCTGGATTCAGCACAGTTCTTATTAAAATTTGAACTGGCTTTGTGGAAATTGACAATCTAATTGTGAAATTCATGTGGGAATACAAGGGTCCTAGAATAGCCAAAACAGTTCCTTCAATAAAAAGGAAAAATTTGGAAGACTCACACTTCCAAATTTTAAGACTTAATTACCAACCTACATTAATCAAGATAGCATTGTACTGGCATAAGGATATTGCAATTCAGTAGAATAGAATTGAAAGTCAGAAATAAACTTTTATATTTACAGTTAAGTGATTTTCAACAAGGATGCCAAGATACTTGAATGAGGAATGAATAGTCCTTTAAAAAATGGTACTGGGATAAGAGGATATGTACACACAGAAGAATTGAATTTGGAATCCTACTTCTCACCATACTCAAAAACTAACTCAAAATGCATTACAGACTCAAATGTTAAAGTCATAAGAGTTAAATATTGGTAAGGGTGTGGACTAAAACGAGTCCATTTACACTGTTGGTACTGTAAATTGGTGTGGCCATTGTGGAAAACAGCATGAAGGGTTCTCAGAAAATTTAAGATCGAATTGTCATATAACCCAGCAATTTCTCTTTTGAATATATGCCCCAAATGTGAAATGAAATGTTGAAATGAAATCAACACTTCGTAAAGATATCTGCATTCCCATGGTTGTTGCAGCATTATTCACAGTAGACAAGGTATGGAAACAACCTAACTGTTCAACCATTGATGAATGGTTAAAGAATATGTGGTGTAACTGGGCTCGGTGGCTCAGCCTGTAATCCCGCACCTTTGGGAGGCTGAGGTGAGTGGATTGACTGAGCCTGCGGGTTCGAGACCCACCTGGGCAGCGAGACCTCATCTCTACAATAAATCAAAAAATCATCCGGGCGTGGTAGCGCACGCCTGTAATTCTGGCTACTTGGAAGGCTGAGGCAGAAGGATCGCCGGAGCCCAGCAGGTCGAGGCTGTGGTGGCCGGGAGCGGCCACTGCACTCCAGTCTGAGTGACAGAGTGAGACTCCAACTCAAAAAAAAAAAAAAAGAATATGTGGTGTATATACACAATGGATTACTATTTAGCATTAACAAAGGAGATCCTGTCATTTGTAACGGCATAGATGAACCATAGAGGACATTATGTAAAGTGAAATAAGTCAGACACAGAAAGAAAAATACAACATGAACTCACTTATATGTGGGATCTAAAAAAGAAAGTTGAATATATAGATGGTGGTTACCAGGGGCTAGGTGGTAGTTATTTTTTGAGTTATTGATGATGTGTGTAAAAGGGTAGTTATGGATGTGTAAGATGAATAAGTCAAGAGGTCTAATGTACAGTATAAGGACTGGAAATTTGTTGAGAGGGTAGATTTTTGTTGCTCTTACCACAGACACACACAAAAAGTAACTGTGAGATGGTGGATATGTTAATTTGCTTGACTGTAGTAACCATTTCACTGTGTGCATGTATATAAAGCATCATTTTCTACACCTTAAATATATGCAATAAAAATAATAGTTCACGTTATGAAAAAGGCTTCCATTTCATCTGGAAATGGAAACATGAACTGGAATCAAAATAAGATAAAAAGGATTCTATAGAGAAAATAAAGTTAAAACCATGAAATGTGTAGAAGAAAACATGGGAGAAAATACTTGTGACTTTGGGTTTTGAGTAAAGTGTTCTTTTTTTTCTCTTTTAATTTTTATTTTGAAATTGTGGGGTACAATTCAGGGTTAGGTATACAAATGTTCCTTGTGCAGGTACCTTCATTGATGAGGTGTGCCCCCGCTTCCCCAAGTGGATATTAACTACTGTCAATCCCAGCTCTCCATCCCCCACCCCCTCCCTGCAGTTTCCTGCTATTTTCAATCCCTTTCCTATGGTAGTTGTTCAAGGTCCACTTATGAGAACATATGGTACTCAGCTCTTTGTTTCTGTGAGAGATCACTCAGTATTATAAACTCTGATTCCATCCAGGTTGCTGCAAAGTTCATGATTTTGTTCTTCTTTATGACTGTATAATAGTCCATTGTATATATGTACCACTTTTTTTTATATAGCCTCTTTTGATGGGCAGCATGGCTGGTTCCATGTTCTTGCTATTGTGAACAATGCTGCGATAAACATACGTGTGCAGGTATTTTTTTTATAGAGTGACCTGAGCTCTTCCGGGTATATTCCCAGTAGGGAGATTGTGGAGTCATATGGAAGTTCAATTTTTAGAACTTTTAGGAATCACCACATTGATTTCCACAGAGGCTGCACTAGTTTACACTCCCACCAACAGTGTAGAAATGTTCCCTTTTCGTCACATCCTCTCCAGCGTCTGTTATTTTTTGAGTTATTGATGATGGCCCTTCTGACTGGAGTTAGGTGGTATCTCAGTGTAGTTTTAATTTGCATCTCCTTGATGACTAGTGAGGCTGAACATTTTTTCATGTGTCTGTGGCTGCTCATATGTCTTCTTTTGACAAGTGTCTATTCATATCTTTAGCCCATTTTGTAATGGGGCTGTTTGTTTTTTTCTTTTCAGCACATTTGAGTTCCTTGTAGATCCTTGACATCAGGCCTTTGTCAGACATGGAGTTGGCAAATATTTTTTCCCAGTCTGTGGGCTATCTCCCTGCTCTCTTGATGGTTTCTTTGGCTTTGCAGAAGCTTGTAGTTTAATGAGGTCCCACTTGTCTATCTTATCTCTTACGACCTGGGCACTTTGGGTTTTGATCAGGAATTGGTTGCCAGTTCCAACTTCCATAAGAGTGTCTCCTGCATTTTTTAAGGTTCTTACAATTTGAGGCTTTACATTTAGGTCTGTGATCCATTTAGAGTTAATTTTTGTGTATGGGGATAGGTAGGGGTCTTGTTTCAATCTTCTGCATATGGTCAGCCAGTTTTCCCAGCACCATTTACTGAATAGGTTCTTCTCTCCCCAGTAGTGGGTGGTGGAGGTTTTGTCGAAGATGAGTTGTTTGAGAAATTGAGGTTTTGCTTCTGGATCTCAGTTCTATTCCATTGGTCTATATGCCTCTTCTTGTACCAATACCAGGCTGTTTTGATTATTGTAGCTTTATAGTATAGTTTAAAGTTTGGGAGTGTGAATTTTTTTTTTTTTTTTTTTTTTTTTGCTGAGGATTGTTTTAGCTATTCTTGGTCATTTATGTTTCCATATGAATTCCTGTATTGTTTTTTCTAGGTCTGAGAAGAATGTTGCTGATAATTTGATGGGTATTGCATTAAATCTGTAGATTGCTTTAGGTAAAATGGATATCTTAACAATGTTGGTTCTTCCAATCCATGAGCATGGAATATTTTTCCACTTGCTTGTGTCATCTTTGATTTCTTTGAGCAGTGTTTTGTAGTTTTCATTGTAAAGGTCTTTTACATCTCTGGTTAGGAAGATGCCAAGGTATTTCTTTTTTTGTGTGGCTATTATAAATGGAATTGTGCTTTTTATTTGGGTTTCTGTTTGTTTATTAATTGGTGTATGGAAATGCGATTGTCTTTTTGTACATTTATTTTATACCCTGAGGCTTTGCCAAAGTCCTTTATCAGTGCCAAGAGGTTTTTGGCAGATTTTCTTGGGTTTTCAAGGTATGCAATCATGTCATCTGCAAAGAGAGATAACTTGACTTCCTCTTTTCAAAATCTGGATACCCCTGATTACCTTCTCTTCTCAGATTGTTCTAGCTAGGACTTTCAAAACTATGTTGAACAGGAGGGGCTAGAGTGAGCATCCTTATCTTGTTCCAGTTTTCAGGGGAAATTGTTCCAATTTTTGTCTGTTTAGGAGTATGTTGACTGTGGGTTTCTCATAGATAGTTTTTACTATTTTGAGGTATGTTTCATGTATGCCTAGATGTTCGAGGGTTTTTATCAAGAAGGGTGCTGAATTTTATCAAAAGCTTTTTCTGCATCTAATGATATAATCATGTGGTTTTAGTTTTTACATCTGTTGATTATTTAATTATGTTTATGGTCTTAAGAATGTTGAACCAGGCTTGCATCCTGGGAATGAAGTCGTGATGGATGATTTTTGAGATGTGTTGCTGAATCTGGTTCGCTAGGATCTCGTTGAGAATTTTAGCATCTATGTTCACCAAAGATATTGGCCTGTAGTTCTCTTTCTTTGTTGGATCTTTACCTGACTTGGGTATCAATGTGATGTTGGCTTCGTAAAATGATTTGGGGAGAGTTCCATCTTTTTCAATCACCTGGAATACCTTCAGTAGGATTGGTATCAGCTCCTCCTTAAAGGTCTTGTAGAATTCTGCTGGAAAGCCATCTGGTCCAGGGCTTTTTTTTGTCGGTAGTTTTCTTATGACATACTCAATTTCCTTGATTGTTATTGGTCTGTTTAGGGTCTCAGTGTCTTCTTGTTTCAACCTAGGGAGGTTGTGTGTGAGTAAAGTGTTCTTAACCGTGACATCAAAAGCACAGTCCATGAATGAAAAATATTGGTAAATTGGAATTCATCAGAATTTAAAAGCATTTGTACTTCAACAGACTCCATCAAGAAAGTGAGAAGACAGTCTCACAGGTTGGAAGAAAATGTTGGTAAATCATATTTTTGACAATAGACTTGTATCCATAATATATAAAGAACTCTTACAACTCAACATTAAGCTGAAAAATGATCCAGTTTAAAAACAGGCAAAAAATCTGAATAGACGTTTATCCAAAGCAGCTATTCAGATAGTTTGTAACCGTACAAGTATGAAAAGATGCTTAGGATCATGAGTCATTAGACAAATAGAAATCAAAACTACAGTGAACTACCATTTCACTTTCACTAGGATGTCTATAATTATAAAGACAGACAGTAACATGTTTCGGTAAAAAATGTTCAGAAGTTGGAAACTCCCAAACTACTGATGGGAAAGTAAAATACTACAGCCACTCTGGAAGACAACTTAGCAGTTCCTCAAAATGTTAAACATAGAGTTACCATGTGACCCAGTCATTCTACTCCTGTGTATATACCCAAGAGAATTGAAATCACAGAAGTGAATCCACACAAAAACTTGTATATAAATTATTCATAATAGCCAGAAACAATCTGAATGGATCGACAAAATGTGGCTTATCTATAAATGGAATATTATTTGTTGCAAAAATAGCATCAAGTAGTGATGCATGTTACAACATGAGTGAATCTTGAAAACATTTTACTAAGTAAAACAAGGCAGTCCCAAACTGTATGAATTTATTTATATAAAATGTCCAGAACAGACATATTTATAAAGTTAGAAAGGATATTGGTGGTTTCATGGTTTAAATATTTGTGTGTCCCCAAAATTTCTATGTTTAAATTTAATCCTCCATGAAGCAGTATTAAGAGGTAGGGCCTTTGGGAGGCAATTAAATAATGAGTTCAGAACCCTCATGAATGAAATTAGTGCCTTTATAAAAGAGACAAATGAGAATTAGCAACCCCATTCACTTTGTGAGGATGCAGGGAGAAGGTACCATTTATGAAGCAGAAACTGAGTTCTTACCAGACACCAAATCTGCTGGTGTCTTGATCTTGGACTTCCCAGTCTTCAAACTGTGAGCCATCTATTTCTGTTGTTTATAAATCACCCAGTCTAAGTTATTTTTATAGCATCTTGAATAAACTAGACAGTGTTTGCCTGTGACCAGGGGTAGAAGGGGGAGGAATTGGGAATGACTGCTAATGAGTATAAGGTTTCTTTTTGGGTTTCTGAAAATATTCCAGAATTAGATAGTGGCAATAATTGTACAACTCTGTGAATATACTAACGCTCACTGAATTGTGCAATTTAAAAGGATAAATTTTATGGCCTGTGAATGATATCTCAATAAAGCTGTTTAAAAAATACATATAGGGCATGCTTTCTCACCACAGTGGTATTTGTTTAAAAAATTCAGAGAGATATGCAGAAAATCCTCATGCTATAAATAACCTGAGTTAAGAAAAACAATGAAAGTTAGAAAATATTTTAATGATATGATAATAATATTGAAAATAGGACTTACTAAAACTTGTGAGAGGAGGCTAAAGCAGTGCTTTGAGTTGGAAAATATATAGCAACATGAAGAAAAATTAAAAATCAATTAAGTGTACATTTTAACAAGCTACAAATCTAACAACAAAGTAAACCAAAGAAAGAATGCAAAACTAAGGATAAGAGCAGAAATCAATGAAATACGGGCTAACAAAAATAAATAAATAAGAGGGAAAATTGGCCAGGCGCAGTGGCTCTAGCCTGTAACCCTAGCACTTTGGAAGGCCAACGCCAGAGGATTTCTTGAGCCTAGGGGTTTAAGACCAATCTGCGTACCATAGCAAGGCCCATCTGTATAAAAATAAAAAATTAGCCAGGCATGGTGGTGTGTGCCTGTAGTCTCAGCTACTTGTGAGGCTGAGGCAGAAGGATGTCCTGAGCCCAGAAAGTCAAGGCAGCAGTGAGCCATGATTATGCCACTGCACTCCAACTCTGCACTCTGGGAGACAGAGTAAACCCTGACTCAAAAAAAAAAGAGGAATAATCAAGAATATGAAAACTCAAAAACAAAAATTAATGAAATTGATAGTTCTGGTAGAAGATTGATAAATAAAACTAAAGAGGAAACACGTATTTTCAATGTAAAAAGTGAAAAGGGGCATAATCACCAATCCCACTTAAATTTAAAGGAAAATAAAAGGATTTTTGGACAAATTCATGCAAATAAATGTCACTATCTAAATCAAATGAATGTCTTAATAATTACAACTAGATGACGCTGATACAAAAAGAAATAGAAATCTGAAGAGTCATTCTGAAGGAATTAAACCTGTAGTTAAAAACCTTCCTACAAGCCAGGCTCGGTGGCTCAGCCTGTAATCCCACGCCTTTGGGAGGCTGAGGTGAGTGGATTGCCTGAACCCGCGGGTTTGAGACCCGCCTGGGCAGCGAGACCTCATCTCTACAATAAACCAAAAAATCAGCCAGGCGTGGTAGCGCATGCCTGTAATTCTGGCTACTTGGAAGGCTGAGGTGGAAGGATCGCCGGAGCCCAGCAGGTCGAGGCTGCAGTGGCCGGGAGTGGCCACTACACTCCAGTCTGGGTGACAGAGTGAGACTCCGACTCAAAAAAAAAAAAAAACCTTCCTACAGAATGTGTTATAGGTCCAGATGACTTTACTGGTGAATTCTTCCCAACACTTAATTAAAATATTGTTATGTAAAGATTGTGTCCAATGCCTTAGTTTCCTATAGCTGTTTGCTATAGACAATGTGTGTATCCTCCCACTCTCACCCCAGTTCATATGTTGAAACCTAATCCTTAATGGGATGGTATTTAGAGGTGAGGCTTTAGGAAGGTGAACAGGTCATGAGGGTGGGGCCCTTATGAATGGAATGAGTGCTTTATAAAAGAGATCCCAAAGAGCTTTCAAGTTCCTTCAATCATATGAGGACATAGTGAGAAGAGGGTTGTCTGCAAACCAGGAAGAGAGCCATCATCAGACACGGAATCTGCTAGTGCCTTGATCTTGTGCTTCCCAGCCTCCAGAATTTTAAGAAATAAATTTCTCTTTTTTGTAAACTACCAAGTCTGTGGTGTTCTAGCAGCCCAAGTGCACTAAGGCACTGCTGTATTAAATTACCACACACTTAGTAACTTAAATAACAGATTTATTATCTGGTTTTAGAGGTCAGGAGTCTGAAATTGTTCTCACTGGGCACAAAGCAAGGTGTTAGGAAGGCTGTGTTCCCCTTGGAGGCTCTGGGAGAGAATCCATTTTCTTTGCTCTTTCAGCTTCTAGAGTTTCCCAGCATTCCTTGGGCCATGGCTCCATTACACCATCATTATCGCCCACAGTGTCAGGATGAATTCTTACGCTGCCATCTCTGGTTTCTCTTTCATCTGATTTTCTCTTTTACTTGTGTGGACCCTTGTAATTACATTTAGCACAACTAGATATCCAGAATAATCTTCCCATCTCAAGGTTAGCTGATTAGCAGCTTTGCAATCTAAATATCTTTTGCCATGTAACCTAACATAGACATCGGTCTTATGGTTTAGGAAATGGACATCATTATTCCACCTACCACAACTGGTCTTACACAACTCTTTCAGTGACAAAGAGGACTCACTTACCTTTTTTTTTTTTTATGAGTCCAGAAAAACCCTCATGTCAAAACCTGACAAGGATGTCACAAGAAAATTAAATAAGGGGCCGGTATCTCTTATGAATATAGATATTTATTTTATTTTATTTTAAAGATGTGGGTTACAATTCAGGGTTAGGAATACAAATGTTCATTACGCAGGTACCCTTGTTGATGCAATATGCCCCTCCCTCCCCTGGCAGTTTCCCTACTGCCAATCCCTTTCTTATAGTATTATGATAATTGTTCAAGGTCTGCTTATGAGTGAGAACATATGGTACTGTGTTCTTTGATTCTGTGATAGATCACTGAGTATGATAGACTCTAAAGGTCCATATGTTTGTCCTTCTTTATGGCTGCATAATAATGAATATAGATATTTTAAGCAAAAAAGTTGCAAATACAATTGAGCAATATATTAAAATGATAATACATAATGACTATGTTGGGGAATATCTGGGAATATAACATTTGTTAAATATTTGAAAATTCACTGTATTAATAGGACAAAGGAGAATAATCACATGGTTATCTTGATAGATGCAGAGAAAGCTTTTCATATATATTCATTTGATAAATTTGTTAATTTAAAATTTTAAGCAAAATGGGAATAGAGGGACAATTCTTAATCTGATAAAACAGTATCTACCAAAATATATTGCAAACATAATACTTAATTGAACACTTTCTTCCTTACTTTGAACAAGATTAAACATCAACACTTGTATCCAACATTGTCATAAAATCTCTAGACAGTGAATTATGACAAGATAAAGAAAGTGAATATATATTGGAAAAGAAGAAGTAAACTCTTTATTTGCAGATAACCTCTTTGTATATATATACAAAACCTAAAGAATCTGAAAACATAGTAATAGGAGAGTTGAATTTTGCAAGGTTGCTGGATACATACAAATTAATTGTATTACTCTGTACTATTGGAAAATAGTTGGAAATGAAATTTAAAAACACTATTTGCAACAGCATCAAAAGCTATCATTTATCTATAGATGAGTCTCATGAAAAAGATACAGCACTACTACACTATATCTTTAGAGTGAGGAAAGATTTCCTTAACAAGACACAAAAATACCATATGGGATTAGTTGAGTAAATTTGATTACATGGAAGTTGATAACCTTTCTCAAAAAAATATATAAAAAGAGTCAAAGATATTTGTAACATCTGAGAAGGAACCAGAGTTTACCTATATAAAGAACTGTATATTAGTGGAAGAATTGGAGACAACTGCATTCATTTTTTGTTGTTGCATATAGAATTACAACAAATGTATCAGTTGTTGTGCACAAGGAGCCCCCACAGAACTGAGTCTACAGAGTAGGGTACCATACGTCTGTAATCAAGGTGTTGGCTTGACTATGTTCTCATGTGGAAGATTAACTGGGAATCAGCTTCCAGGCTCATTCTGGTGGTTGTCCGAATTTGTTTCCTTTGATTGTGAATTCTTGGTGACTATTGACTGGAGGCCACTTTTCTAGCTCCTAGAGGCTGCCTGTAGTTCTCTGCCACATGGTCTTGCTCAGTATGGCTGCTTACTTCATGGAACCGGCAAGGATAATCTCTAGAGTGAGTCTGCCAGCAAAAGGAGTCCAAAATGTAGCGTAATCATGAGAGTGATATCCCATCATCCTTCTGATGATAAAAAGCAAGTCACAGGTGTTTTGCACACTCAAAGTGAGGGAATTATATAATAATGTGGACACCAAGGGGTAAGGATCAATGGGACTGCTTTAGAGTCTTTCCTTCACAACAACCCAATAGAAAAATGAACAAAAGACTTGAACAAACACTTCAGAAAGGAGACTGTACAAATGGCATATGTACATGAAAAAGTATTTAACCTTATTAGTAATCAGGAAATTAAAAAGTAAAAGCACCATCCCCATCTATTTACCATTAGATTGGCAGAAAATGAGAGAGGGAAAATTTATTTTAAGGAATTGGCTCAGACGAGTGTGAGGACTGGCAAGTATGAAATATTTAGGATAGGCCGTCAGGCTGGAAATTCCAACAGAAGTTGATGTTGCAGTCTTGAATCTGAAGGCAGTTTGGAGGCAAAATTTATTCCTTTTTGGGAGACCTCAGTCTTTTCTTTTTTTTTGAGTTGGAGTCTCACTCTTGCCCAGACTGGAGTGCAGTGGCCGCTCCCGGCCACCGCAGCCTCGACCTGCTGGGCTCCGGCGATCCTTCCGCCTCAGCCTTCCACGTAGCCGGAATTACAGGCATGCACTACCATGCCTGGCTGATTTTTTGATTTATTGTAGAGATGAGGTCTCACTGCCCAGGCGGGTCTCGAACCCGCGGGCTCAGACAATCCACTCGCCTCAGCCTCCCAAAGGTGTGGGATTACAGGCTGAGCCATTGAGCCCGGCTTAAAGTCTGTTGATTTAAATGTTGATCACATTTAAAAATCATCTTCAAAGCATCATCTAAATTAGTGTTGGACCAAACAACTAGGCACTATAACCTAGCCAAGTTGACATCATCACATATCTGTATTACCACTATGCCTGAAAATATTATAACTTTTTAATTACTGTTATTTTTCTTCCCTGAATCATGCTTTACTTGGATCTTTATTTTCAGATAAACTTTTATATCTGCCTACCTCTTTCCTGGCATATCCACACTGTCTCAGTTCAAGGCACTCAGCAAAGGTTTCTGGAATACATCAATAGGATTAGAGACTCATCCTATGTGTTCTTGAAACATTTTGGTTTTTTCCCTTATTTTAGCACTTATCACTTGTTTGTATTTTCCACTATACTCTAGGCTCATTGACTTTCAGGGATGGTAACTTTTTGTCCAGTTTGAAACCCTACACATTTTCCAGCATATAGGTGGCTCTCAAACATTTGTTGAATGAATTAATGAAGTTCGTGAAATATTTGGATGTAATTTTTAAAGGGATATGCAATTGTGTTATATAATTTTATCATATCCTTAAGTTACCTAATACTATTAAGAACTTTAGTTCTCCAATAAAATATAATTTTGTTGAATTGAAAAAAATGCAGTAAAATGTGGTAGAGATGCTTTGCTCATGTGGACAAATAAGCTGATAGGAACACAAAATGTGAACAATAAAGACCAATAGGAATTAGGAAAATTCGTGCCAAACAGTTTTAGTCAAACTCTTAATATTTACCTGTCATATGCTATTCTGCTAGAGGATGATTACTCAACAGTCATTGATGATGACAGATATGACAAATATTGCTTAAATTCCTAGAATGTCTTGAAGCTCTATGTAGAGATTTTTTTTAATCATTTAATTATAAATACTTTGCTTTCTTTAAAGAAAGAAAATACTATTTATAAAAACACGGATATATGCAATAAACATGTATAACGTGTATTTATCTGTCTCCCTTCTTTTAATTTTTTAAGGTGCTTTATCCAGCCTGAGTCCTGTGAATTCTCCCAACCATGGACCAGTGTCTGCTGGCTCTCTAACTAATCGATCACCTGTAGAATTTCCTGATACTGCTGATTTTCTTAATAAGCCAAGAGTTATTTTACACAGATCTCTGAGCAATACACCAGATATGTATCAGCAGCTTAGAAATTCTGATAGCAATCTGTGTAACAGGTAAGCTTCCCAACTGTTGTTTCTGTTTAAAAAATGTGGATTACAGTAAATCCTCAATATTGCTGATAGGCTCTTGGAAACTGCAAGTTTAAGCTGAATAACCAATAATAAACTGCTTTTTCCCCTCAATAGTATAATGAAATGACATTATTTCAAGACCTGCTGTAAGTCATTTCATTTAAAGTCTCAGTTTTTGGCCAGGCTCTGTGGCTCAGCCTGTAATCTCAGCACTTTGGGAGGCTGAAGTGAGTGGATTGCCTAAGCCTACGGGTTTGAGACCAGCCCCGGCAACTTGTTGAGACCTTATCTCTACAGTAAATCAAAAAAATTAGCCTGACCCAGTAGTGCATGTCTATAGTTCCAGTTGCTTGGAAGACTGAGGCAGAAGGATCACCGGAGCCCAGCAGGTTGACGCTGGGGTGGCCATGAGCATGCCACTGCACTCCAGCCTGGGCGACAGAGTGAGACTACAACTCAAAAAAAAAAAAAGAAAGTCTCAGTTTTCAAGAACCTACTGGCAATGTAAAATTAAGACTTACTGTATTTTAATACAATATTTCCAGTTTTTTAGTTCTATATTATGACTAGATGATGGATTAAGACTATTTCTTTATTATTTATCTAGTATTTATTCTAAGTAAACCTTTTCTCATTTTAGTGCTATTAATTTTTAAATTAAATGATCTCCATCTGAGGTAAAGTATAATGATATTCTACCCTTCATATTAGTAAATATTGAAAGAATTATTTTAATATATGCTACTTTAATGCCTATTCATAGTACCCAGTTAATATGATGTTTAATTTCATTTCTGCTTTGATAGTAATAAGGGTTTACCTAAGACCCTGATATTGACTTTCAAAAATAGTTTGTTTCCTTTAGGGACACACAGATGCTTGCTAGGATAAAACTTTTTAAGTTTTTAGAGAGATTGGAATATGAGGATGTGTTGCAGTCGAGATCTTGGCTAAAACTTAAACAAATTTCCTAATTATGTTTAAATAAAATGTTTTACCTCATTTATCATGTATATTTATCTGTTTTATTCTACAAGCTGTGGACATCAAATACTGAAATATGTTTCAACTTCTGAATCGGATAGTACAGACTATCACAATGGAAAATCAGGTGAGATTGCAAAAGTCATATGTACTTTAGTTTAAAGCAGTTTCTTGCAATGTTTTTTAGAATGGACAGATGAATGAGTTTAACTTCAATTTATCCATCTTTAAAATGAAGATTATAATGTTTTTGCCTCCTTCACAGAGGAATTATTAAGAATATATTATAATAATAGATGGTTAAACTATTTTGAAGAATAAAAATGTGCTATAAAATGAATGTAGTCTTCTTAGGTTATGGCTAGTGTTCATAAATGGTGAAATTGTTTATATTACCATTGAAATGTGTACTATATAATCTAAGCCCAAATAGATTTGCATAAATTGTTTTTATAGCATAGAGACTTGGTTTTAAAATCTGGTTAATTATATTATTTTGAAATATTTTGTGTATTCAAATAAGAAATAGTATTGATTAAATTATAGTTGTTTTATAACCTTAAAAAATTGGTGATTCAAATTACCAGTAATAGTTAACTAGATAACTCAGACCAACATTCCCCATGAGGGCAACTAGTAAAGCTGAAGAACTTATTTTTTGAAAAATCTAATTGCAGTCAGTGAAGAACTAATAAGCTCCCAGGAACTATCTAGAGGTGCAAGATCAAGAGGAGGATGGAAGTCCAAGAAAGTGAGCCTAGAGTTTGGGGCTACCAGAAGAGTCTATGCCAATTCCTGAGGGGCCAGTGACTGATAGGATGAGCAGGTTTTTAGTAGCTTTATGGGACTAGGGAGACAGATCAGAGTGAAGGTTTGTTATGGGGAGGATAATTTGGTAAACTCTGAAGTGCTGCATCCTAGGTAAACCTTCAGGGATTACAGGCTTATATCAATCCCTTCACATACTATAGAGTTTATCCTTTTCAAATGTGCAATTTAATAGTTTTGGTTTTTTTTAACATTTTAAGAGGTTTTTTAATAAAGGAAAAAGAAAGCCAGCTCTTCATATCTTTCCAAAAAATAGGACGGAAAACTTCCCAGCTAATTCTATGAGACCATAATGAGACAAAGACATCACAAGACTACAGACCAACAAACCATTATGTGTACAGACACAAAAATTCTTTACAAAATCCTACCAAACTGAATTCAACAATATGAAGAGGTCGCATTGTGGCTAAGTGGTATTTATCCCAGAAATGGATTAGTGACTGAACATTAGGCAATCAGTCACTGTAGTACATCACAGTAATAGAATAAAGAACACATGATGATCGTGATACATGCAGAAAAAGCATTAGAGAAAACCCAATACTCTCTTGTGTGATAAAAACACTCAAACAAGTAATATCAAGGAAATTCTTCAACCTAATAAAGGTATCTTTGAAAAACACACAATTAACATCATCCTTAATGGAGAAAGACTGCAACTTTCCCCATAAGATGAGGAATAGGGCAAGGACTTTTATATTCAACACTTTACTGGAGAGTTTAGTCAGGGAAATTAGAAAAAAAAGCCATCTTGAATTTAAAGAAGGAAATAAAACTGTCCCTATTCATAGATCATATGATCTTTTACATAGAAAATCCCAAAGAATGCACACACATATACACACTACTACTAATACTAGAACAATAAACAAGTTTAGCAGGGTTACAAAGTTACAAGGTTAGTATACAAAAATCAGTTATATTTCTTTATACTAGCAGTGAACCATCTTATATTAAAGTTAAGAAAATATTTTTATTTACAATATTATCAAAAAGGATAAAGTAGTTGAAATAAATATAACAAAAGAAGTGCAAGATTTATACACTGGAAACTATAAAACATTGAAAGAAATTAGAGAAAAACTAAATAAATAGAAGCATTTCATCGTAATGGGTTTGAAAAGTCAGTATTGTCAACATGGAAATTCTTTCAAATTGATCTGTAAATGCAGTCTTTATCAAATACTAACAGGGTTTTTTGTTGTTGTTTTGGTAGAAATTGGCAAGTTGGTGTTAAGATTTATATGGAAATACAAATGATCCACAACAGTCAAAACAAATTTGAAAAAGAATCACAAAGTTGGAGGGCTTAGACTACTTGATAGAAAGCTTACTATAAAGCTTGTATAATTAGGACTTTGTGGTGTGGCAAGGATGAACCTATCGATCAGTGGAACAGAACTGAGAGGCCAAAAGGAAATTCTTGTGTTTATAGTCAATTGATTTTCTACAAAGAAGCCAAGACTATTCAAAAGGGAAAGGCTAATTTTTTCAACGAATGGTTCAAGGACAATTAGATATTCACTTGTTACAAAATTTAGCAACTAAAGGAATTAACTTCTTTTTTTTTTTAATTGTTATTTGGAGTCTCACTCCATCGCCCAGGCTGAAGTACAGTGGCACACTCATGGCCACCCCAGCGTCAATCTGCTGGGCTCCAGCGATCCTTCCACCTCAGCCTTCCAAATAGCCAGAACTACAGCACTCCTGGCTAATTTTTGATTTATTGTAAAGATGAAGTCTCCTCAAGTTGCCCAGGCTGGTCTTGAACCCACGGGCTCAGGCAGTGCACTTGCCTCAGCCTCCCAAAGTACTGGGATTGCAGGCTGAGCCACTGAGCCACCTAAAGGAATTAACTTCTGATAATTGCTGCAACATGGATGAACTTCAAAACATTATTCTAAGTGAAAGAAGTTCGGCTTAAGAGATCATATATTATGTATCATTACATTTATATGAAGTTTCTGAAAGGCAGATTTATAGAGACTATAATCAGAACAGTTGTTGCCTAAGGTGAGAATAAGCATTAAATGTAAATAGGTTTGAGGTAACATTTTGGGGTGATGAGATGTTCTAAAACTGGATTGTCATGATGGTTGCATAACTATAAATTTACTAGAATCGTTGAACTTCACATTTATGTACTGAATATTTGTTTCCCTCAAAAATTCATATACAGAAATCCTAACCCTCAGTGTGATGCTGTAGGAAGTGGGGACTTTGAGAGGTAATTAGGTCATGAGGGTGGACCCCTCATTAATTGGGTTAGTTGCCTTATAAAAAGAACTCCAGAACACTATCTAGCCCTCTTGTCTGCTATGTGAGGATACTGGGAAATTGGTAGTCTACAGCCTGGAAGAGGGCCCTCATCAGAACCTGATCATGCTGGCACCCCAAACTTGGACTTTCAGCCTTCGGAACTGTGAGAAATAAATTTCTGTTTTTTATAAGCCACCCAGTTTATGGTATTCTGTTATAACAGCCTGAGCTAAGACAATTTATAACGAGTAGATTTTAATGGTATAAAACGTTTTAAAAGAATGACAATTTATTATGTCTCATAAATTTTTGAGTTGATTAGTTTAAGCTGGGAGATTCACGCTTGAGGACTTTCATGTGATTGTAGTCAGGTATTGGTCAGGGGAGCAGTCATCTGAAGGAATGATTAGCTGAATTTCCAAGATAGATTACTCATGCCCATTGGCTAATTACCAGTCCCTCTGACTCCTCAATGAGCTTCTTCCAGTTTGTTGGCTACATTCCTAGAGGGGAGAAAGTGGAAGCTGCCAGTCTAGTTAATGGCTCAACCCAGAACAGAGAAAGTGTTACTTCTGCATATTCTGTTAATCAGAGCAGTCATGACGCCTGTTGAGATTCCAGGGATCATTAAATAAATGTCTCTTGATGGAGGTGTGACAAGAATACATTTCAGAACAGTATATGGGATAAGAGATAGTATTGTGGACATCTTTGGAAAAGAAATATGCCACATTTATCGCAACTGTTTTTATTATTATCTGTAAGATATAGTTATTAGTTCATATCATTAAAAAGTAAAATATGTAATATGCTTCAAATGACAACAATTTTTAGATTACTTGCTATTTTATAATATCATTGTAATTAATTGCCTTAACTTACCAAGAATACTTGGATATTCTAAATTTCATTTCTTAAGTGTTTTTCATTTGGAAAAATCTTATTTTCTAAACGTTAATACTTCCTGATCATCATGTAATCAATTAATTATTTTTTTGGTATATTCAGTATATTAGTTTCATATTTGACTAACATTTATTTATCATCTATTAGGTATAACATCTAGTAAGATAGGTATTAGTCACATTTTACAGGAGGGAAAACTTGTCATTATTGAGTATAAAAATCAAGAATTTGAATCTAGTTCTTCTGAAACTCATTTCCAATGAGTACTCTCAACTTTTTTTTGTACAAACTTTTAAAAAACTCAACATATTGAAAAGTACATAGGTCATGACTTTATAGCTTGATGAATTTTCATATACTCTAATTAGTACCCAGATTATACTTCACAGATATCCTTCATGCTTCCTTCCAATTATATCCCCAAAGGATACTCTTATGTATCAGTTTTGATATGCTTTTGAACTTTTCATAAAGAGAATCACAGAGTATATACCATTGTGCTTGGCTTTCTTCACTGAACATTATACTTTTTAAGAACTATCCAAATGATAACTCATTCTCTTTGCTCTGTAGTGTTCAATTGTATAAATATATCACAATTTATGTATTTATTCTACTATTTATGGGTTTTGGGAAAGTTCCCTGTTTAGGGTGTTACAAATAGAGTAAATATGTATTTTTTAAGCATGTAAATGAATAATGTTTAGCCACCAATACTGCTCCCCTTTTCCATGTGACATGAGAAAAGAATACTAATCACACTGGCAGAGAAATAACTCACATTTCATGATATTGTGATTTAAATTGTACATGTGACTTCATCTCATTCATTTATAATTATGAAGTTAGAGTTTTGATATCTAAAACTCAGAGATGTTGGAAATTATTTACATTAAATTGATAAGAAAGTTTCTATTGATTAGACCCTGGCCTTTTCTGTTTGTCACTTTTGTAAGAAATATCCAGCCTTCTCCTCTTTCATCTATGAATAGATCTGAGTCCAATACATGTCTAAGCACAAGGTACCTGGGCAAAATAGTCCAGCAAGATACAACTTAATGCTGTCATTAAGTAATTTATATTGAACTCCTTTATGGTTCACTTTGTCTGAATATTTTTAACAAATAATCCATTTTTCTTATAAAACCATTCCTATCGGCAGATTTTATTCCTATTTATTACTATATATATTTTTTGAAAGGTGAAGAAGAAAGCATAATTTCCTCAAAAGAATCATTCAACCTTATGGAAACTCAACAAGAAGAGGAGATAGAGAAGAAAGACTGCAGAAAATTGATTTTGGAAGGTGATAATCAACTAACAGAAGAGGCACAGAATGAACAGCACTCAAATGTAAAAGATAAAATTTCAATATGGTTATGTTAAAGTGAAATATAATACTAGTTAGTACTGGTTTTATTATTTTTGCTAGAACAAGATTTTTAATGTAATGATATCTTAAATTTTTTTTAACTGAGAACTCTAATGGTTCACTTTGTCTGAATGTTACTGAGTTATAGTGACTTACTGAGAAGTCACTATAACTGAACTATTACTTGGGTCACAAAGAATACAGCAATTCATTCTAAATCTATCATTTTAGAGCAACAAGCTGCATTCATTTTTACATGAGCACATTTTATTTAGTTTTATAGTAGATAAGTTATTTTCTGTTCTGATATTTTCTTCATTTTATGTTTTAAAGGATAGAGAACATGTGCATAATTATTAAAAACAATGAAAATCATCTACTCATAATAGTAATATATTTTTATTCTTAAAGTTCAAAATTTAGGCTTTTAGGAGAAAAACTCACTAATGTCTTTTGGGAAGTTATCTTGGTAATATATGCCAATACAAGGATATGGATTTTTTTTTTCTCTTATTTACCCTTGGATATCTGTAACTTCTTTTTTTTGATACCTGTAACTTCTAAAATAAAAATAATAGAGTTTAGATATGTGTAGTGATGTGGAAATATAACATTTTATTTATAAAAGCAATGTAAGAAGATTAATAATTATTCTTATACCCAGAAGACATGCTTATAGTTGTCTGAAGATAGCATTCTATAAAGAGAAGTATACAGATAAGAGTAGATTTAAGAATAACCATTAGAGAAAATAGCTCTGACCATTTTTTAATGTTCAGTACTAAGCATTCTCATTTAGATGTGGATTTAACAATATTTATAAAAAGTAAAGTAAGTTGTTGTTGTTGTTTTCGTGCATGTACAGATTGAACAGGCAGTATCACTGGACCTGATTTTAGTAGAAGATTATGACTCATTAATAGAAAAGATGAACAACTGGAATTTTCAAATTTTTGAACTTGTAGAAAAGATGGGGGATAAATCAGGAAGGATCCTCAGTCAGGTTTGTTTTGCAACCTCTACTTTTTTAATATAAATTAATTTTTTCTCAAATCTTTATAAAAAGTGAAATCTAGATATTATATGATATTGGTTTAGCCACTAGTTCAACAATAATATTGTTCATTGAATTACTTTTTCAGAGACCCAAATATATCTACAAAACAATTGTTATATATAATATATAGATTATACAAATATATATGAACAAAGTTTAATTGACTATATTAATGAGATTTAATTTAGGCTGAAGAAATAATAAAGATTTACATTTTCTAGAATCTTGAGGTTGAAAAGTACATAAAAACTGATCTAGTCCTAATCGTTGAAAACTTAGACTTCAGTTTTTTCAGCACACTTCCTATACTTTGCCCAAGGCCAAATGGTTCATTTCATGCTAGAAGCATGGAGAAATGCTTTGATTTTACCACTCAGACTCAGGGTTCTACCTGATAGCTTCACATATGAGTATCAGATTAACCTTCCCAAAATATCACTCTCAGTAATTGCTTTAATATCTTATGAAATGCAAAAATATAAGGATAAACTAAGTAGACATATAAGTTCACCTCATTGAAGTATTTAGGGACAAAAATGTGATCAGTATGATATTGTTTTGACTTTTTTAACACCTAGGCCTAGAATAGAATGTAATTCACTTGCCCTTCAGGAAATTATGAATAAAAAACTAAAGAGATGAATGGAAAAAATTTAAAAATTGGGACACGGTATGTGTGGTAAGCCTTCTTTGATTTTCACGGACCTAAAGGTGATCTCTTCCTTTCTTATTTTTTGGAAATATTTAATTGTTGAGAAGTTTTACATAAGTTAACTTAAAAACATATACATGGTTAGTACTCCTAAATACAAATCACAAAAACATATTATACTCAGCTACAAATAGAAATTCTTATTTTTAAAGTGAACTTTATTTTAATTGACGTTTAGGTTATGTATACCCTATTTCAAGACACTGGTTTATTGGAAATATTTAAAATTCCCACTCAGCAATTTATGAACTATTTTCGTGCTTTAGAAAATGGCTATCGAGACATTCCTTGTAAGTATTGACATATCTTATTATTTTCAAATAATACTGGTTTTGAAACTCTTTATTATCTTTCTCTTCATACGATCCCTTAAACATTTTAAAAACTATATGTTTGGAAAATTTTTAAACAGATTTTTAAAAAATCTGTATTGTACTATCTAGAGTTAACTGACTACTGTTAACAAGTTGGTATATATCCTCCAAGATTTTCTTACATTAATTTATTTTTTGTAAAATGGACCATATGTATAATCTACTTTTTATCTAATTGTTATATAGTGTACTTCATTTTATTTTAATAATTCTTTCAGTACTTTATCATTTTAAAAGTTAAGAGTTTCAGAGAATTCTTCATTTTAAAATGTTTCAAATTTATCCATACAATTTTGGTTTTTAACTGTATTCTGATGTAGGGAATAATTTTTAATGACTGTTTGATTTTATGGTTGAATATAATTTGAATTCCATATTAGGAAGAGATACAGTTTTCTTTGTGTATTCTGTATGGTTTGCCTTCATATGGACATATTATTTGAAAAATCATTTATGTAAAGAGCAAATTATTCTTAAATTGGCATAACCCATTAATAATGTTTAATAATTTAAGGTGTGATAGATACTGTAGTTTCCACTTATAAATTGTACATTTAAAAAAGTTGTTGAATTTTATAAATGAAATATAGGGATATTTTAAGATGGATTTTAGGGTAGGCAAAATGGAAAGAAAGAGATGGTAGGAGTCTTCACTGACAGCTTCCATTAGGATATATCAGTTGAGAAAACAGTATCTGGACCTAACTTTTCAAAACTTTAGTTTAAAAATTTGTAAATGAAAATAACAATAGTATCTACTCCATAGGTAGTGATAAGATAATTCATGTAAAGCACAGAGTGGAATCTGTAGCACATAGTAAATGATCAATAAAAGATGATGATTGTATTTTTTTATTATTATAGCTTTTATTTTAAAGATGTAGGGTGCAGTTCAGAATTAGGTATACATGTGGACATTGTACAGGTAAAGTTTAAGCCTCCCTTTGGTCCCCACTTTGTCTAGTTTGAGATCAAGTACCCTTATTGATACTATGTATCCACCTACCCCTCCCACCCCAACAGTATCCTGCTACTGCCAATCCCTTTCTTATAGTATTATGGTAAATGTTCAGGGTCCACTTATAAGTGAGAACATGTGGTACTCTGTTCTTTGTTTCTGTGATAGATCACCAAGTATTATTGACTCTAAATTCATCAAAGTTGTTGTGAAGTCCATATATTTGTCCTTCTTTATGGCTGCATAATATTCCATCATGGATGATTGTATTAATAATAATTAAGATCCTAGTAGATTGACATATAATAGCTATAGCCTGAACACTTAGTAGTATATTATCTACTAATACTATCTTATAGGTATTCATTAAATATTAATTGAGGTGTTGAATTTTTATTGGATATCTGCTGTGGCTAGTCATTAGATTCACATAGGTTATCTTATTTAATTTTTTCTGGAAATGTTGTATTATCTACCTTTTACAGGTGAGAAGTAAATTCAGAGAATCTTTTCTGCTATCATAAAACTAGATACCAAAACTAGGTTTCCATTGTGGATCTATTGACTCTAAAGACTGAACTGTTTTTACTATGCCACATTACCTTTTTACACGATGGAATTTCAGTAAACCTGTGTCTTACTGATTATATACTAAGTGCCAGACACTGTACTAGATGCTTTCACATACTGTTTAGCATTTCATCCTTATAGGAAACCTGATGCATAGGCATTTCTCACTTTTTTTTAAAGGCAAAAGTGTAAGTATCCAGAATTTGTAACTGTTCTATGTATAAAAACTGTTTTTGTGTGCAAGCATGTGTCTTCATAATCCAGACACTATATGGTATTTTTTAAAGTCACAAAATAGCAATATTAAGAAAATTTTCCAGAGCCTTTTCGTTATCTTGCCTTGCCTTTTCTTTGGTCCTTTTAGTTTGTTTTTTTTTTTTTTAAGAGACTTTAAAAGTATATGAAACGAAATGCAATTGTGGGGAATCAGTCTAAGTTACACACTTTATTTATGAGACTGTAGTGTGACTAGAAAATTCTTATGCTTTTCAAATGTCCTATGTCAAACCTAACACAATGACCATTTTTAAAAAACATTTTGCTGACTTTAGATCATAATCGTATACATGCCACAGATGTCCTGCATGCAGTTTGGTTTCTGACAACACGACCAATTCCTGGCTTACAGCAGATCCACAGTGATCATGGAACAGGAAATGAAACAGGTACTTCCTTCTATAAATTGCCTTTAATTATTTGATTAGGAATATTCAAGTTGTCTCATTTCATTACCTATGTTCTTTTAGAATTTTCACTAATTAACCTTTGGTACATATAAAGGACGGTGTAAGTTTTGATACATAATGACATGAAAATTTTTAAACCTGCCACCCATTTAAAAAAGTAAGTTAAGATTTACTGCTAGATTTGTCATGTTTCCTCCTCTATCTCTCATCTGCTTGTTTTCCCCACTGAGGCAGTCAACTGTCCTATCATAATAATTATTTCTTTGATTAAAAAAATTATTTTGTTTCTGTTTAAACTGGATCATGTACATTTAAAATAGATAACAGGGAACATATTTATAGGTGGGGAGGATACTTCAATAAGAGACATGTATAAAAACAATTTTCTCAGTTATCAATACCTGAGAAATAATATTACCATTCTAATGAGTGTAAATGTCACAGACTCAGCCACTGCTTTACATTTTGGTAGTTGACTCTAAAGTACTGCCATTGTTTATTTAATGGATTTGTTTTATAGCACTGGTGTGTTTTTGTCTGCCGTCTATATTTACTCTTTCTAGTGCCTTCGTTCCTTCCAGCAGTTCTGTGCTTCCATGAGAGAACATTTTATTTAGATTTTTTTGTTAGTAGATGCATCAATTTTGTCTTAGAAAAATATTTTTATATTTCAGCATGTTTGAAGATATCATTCCATCATCTTCTGGTTTTTTTTCATAGTTTCTGTTGATAAGTCAGCCTTAGGTCTTATTGAGAAACGTAATAGGTAAACATAATATGTTCCTTTTATCCTTGCTCTTGGTTTTTAGCATTTTATTTATGATATACTCAGGTATTCATCCCACTTGGTGTTCAGTGAACTTTTGTTCAATATGTTGCTTGATGTTTTTTGTTGGTTTTCTATCATGTTCTTCACAATTCTTTCAGCCTTTGCCCATTGCCCAATTTTAAAGCTGCTCTCACAATTTTAGTATTTGTTACACCAGTATCTCACTTCTAGGTACCCAAAATCTGTATTAGTTTTTTTCCTCCCTGCTTTAACAAATTACTACAAATTTAGTTACTAAAAACAACACAAATTTATTATCTTGCTGTATTGGATGTCAGAAGTCCAAAATAGGTTTGACTGGGCTAAAATCAAGATGTCAACAAGACTGTTTTTCTCTTAAATGCTCTAGAGGAGAATTCATTTGTCTCCTCCAGCTTTTGAGAGGCACCTGCATTCCTTGGCATGGGCCTTTCTTCAAAGATAGCAGGATACATCTCAAATCTCTCTGACCTGAATTTTCTTTGCTTACCTGTTTTCCTCCAGTCTTCCTCTTCTCATATTTTACTGAAAGCAATAAGAAACCAGGCTACACCTTCAACACTTTGCTTGGAAATTTTCTCAACTAAATAAGTTTGTAATTTGTAAATTTTGTGTTCTACATAACTGCAGCACATAGCTTAGCTTTTTGCTACTATATAACAAGGATTCCCTTTCCCCTGGTTTCCGGTAACATGTTCCTCATTTTCTTCTGAGCAGTCACTGGCAATGTTCTTTATGGCCATATTTCTGTCACCAGCCTGTTCTTGATGATTATTTTGTAAGGCAGTATATGCTTTATCTCCCATGCTCCTCACTTCCTTGTGAGATTTTGCTAGCAGTGCTATGAGTTCTCACACACAATATTATGGAATCAAGTATCCATAGAAGACACGGCTTTGGAAAACCAATGAGCTATTGCAGTGGAAAATAGTGGAAACAAAAACTACAAGGACTGTAGGATGTGCTGGCTTATTCTGACTGCATTGGATAATTAATAGAAAATAAACGACAAGTTCAGGGCTTTAATTAATAGTTAGAGAACCAGGTAGCTTCTCTGACTGACCTAAAAGAATTTTAAAAATCTCTTATTTTTTTTATAGTAGTGGAATCATAGCTTCTGAAAACAAGCCTAATGTTTGATTCCAAAGTTGCCTGAAATACAATGCAAATTGAGTTAATGGCTTCAGGAGGCCTTTTATGTTAGAATTAAAATACTGAGAAAGAAAGGACCTGTCTAGAGCATTGAGGTGAGGTCATTTAGATAGATTTCAGCAAATATGATTACCCTGAAACCCCCAATCTTGCTGATCCTTCATTCTGGGAAACATTCATTTCTTTTAGTTTTGATTTCCTGGAGACCCTGTACTGACTTCATCTGAGATTGTTGACTTATAGGGGAATGCTAGGTCACCTGTAAATCAAACCTCACTGCCTTTCAATTCTTTGAGTTCCATAGATAAATTCAAATCCTACAGATCTTAGAGGAATAAATACTATATATTATCATGAGGATAATTTGCTGATTTATATTGGTAGGAACCTGGGCAATATGTGTGGGAATGAATTTCAAGTGTGTTAGACCACTGAGGAAAGAAGGTAATGGTGTATCATTTTCAGTTTATTCATATAGCTGTACCCACCAGATATTCTTGATTCAGTTTACACAATTGATTTTCTAAAATATGGGCATCAAGTGAGTAGAATTGTTGGAACTTCCTAGAATACTGTAGAGCAGACTTCTTGAAACCCTGGGCTACTACCAGTACCCATCTGTGGCCTGTTAGGAACTGGGACGCACAGCAGCAGGTGGTGGTAGTGGAGGCAATGGCGAGTGAGTGGAGCTTCATCTGTATTTACATCTGCTCCTGATTGCTTGCCTTACCACCTGACCTCTGCTTCCTGTCAGATCAGCATGACATTAGATTTCATAGGAGTGCAAATCCTATTGTGAACTGCACATGTGAGGGACCTAGGTTGTGCGCTCCTTATGAAAATCTAATGCCTGATGATCTAAGGTAGAGCTGAGGTGGTGATGCTATATATTTCATTATATATTACAGTGTAATAATAATAGAAATAAAGTGCACAATAAATATAATGCACTTGAATTGTCCCCAAACCATCTCCTCTGCTCCCCGCGGTCCATAGAAAAATTGTCTTCCATGAAACTGGTCCCTGATGCTGAAAAGGTTGGGGACCATTGCTATAGAGGAAGGAATTCAGAGGCTTAGAGCTGTGGAAACGGAAGGGTCATATTCAGTTTTATCATCCATACCTAACTTTATCCCTCAAAAGTGTCCTCCTTTGTCATAATATTGAGAAATATATTGCAATACTAATTCCCAGAGAGTGAAATGTTTTCCTGGTCATCCAGCCAGAGTTAGGGCCTTACGGAATGTAGCTAATAAAAGGACTTTGGCCTGGGTCTATCTAACAGTGTATACAAGTAGATTCTTCACCTTCTTGGTTAATTTATTCTTTATTTCAGTAGCTTAGGGGTACAAATGGTTTCTGGTTACATGGCTGCTTTGTATAGTGGTGAAGAAATCTGGGCTTTATGTGTACCTGTAACCCCCATTAGTGTACATTCTTCCTTCCTATCTTTTCCCTTCTGAGTCTCCAGTGTCCCTCATGTCATTCTGTATGCCTTTGCAGACCCTTTGCTTAGCTCCCAAGTACAAGTGAGAACATGCAGTATTGGTTTTCCATTTCTGCATTACTTCACTTAGGATAATAGTCTTCAGTCCCATCCAACTTGCTACAAAAGACATTATTTTTGTTCTTTCTTATGGCTGAATAGTATTCCATGGTGTGTGTGTGTGTGTGTATCTTTTTATTATCTACAGATCAGTTGATGGGCATTTAGGATGATCCCACATCTTTGCAATTATGAATTGTGCTGCCGTAAACATGTGAGTAGAGGTGTCTCTTTTGTATAATGACCTTTCTTTCGTTGGGTAGATACCAAGTGTGGGATTGCTGGATCAAATGGTAGATCGACTTTTAGTTCTTTGAAAATCTCTGTACTGATAGATTTCCATAGACGTTGTACTAATTTACATTCCCACCAACAGTGTATAAGCATTCTCTTTATACTGTGTCCACACCAACATCTTCTGTTTTCAGATTTTAAAATAATGACCATTATGACTGATGTAAGGTAGACTCTCATTGTAGTTTTAATTTGCAGTTCCCTTATGATTAGCAATGTTGAACATTTTTTCATGTTTGTTGGCCATTTGTATATCTTCTTTTGAGAGATGTCTGTTCGTGTCATTTGCCCACTTTTTGATGAGGTTATTTGTTTTTATCTTGCTGATTTGTTTGAGTTCTTTGTAGATTCTGGATGTTAGTCCTTTGTCCGATGTTTAGTTTGCAAATATCTTCTCCCAGTCTGTGGGTTGCCTATTTACTCTGTCGATTATTTCTTTCACTGTGCAGAAGCGTTTCAGTTTAAGTCCCACTTACTCATTTTTTTGTCTAAGTGCTATTTGCTCTTGGAGTCTTAGCCATAAATTCATAAATTGCCTAGGCCAATGTCCAGAAGAGGTTTTCCTAGTTTTTTTCCTAGAATTCTTATGTTTTCAGATTTAACACTTAGGTCTTTACTCCATCTTGAGTTAATTTTTGTATGTGGTGAGAGATAGGGATCAAGTTTCATTTTCCTGCATGTGGCTGTCCAGTTTTCCCAGGTTGAACAGGGTATCTTTTCCCCAATGTCTGTTTTTGTCTGCTTTGTCAATGATCAGTTGGTTGTATGTATTTGGGTATATATCTGAGTTCTGTATTCTGTTCTATTGGTCCATGTGTCTGCCCTTGTACCAATACCATGCTGTTTTGGTCACTGTAGCCTTGTAGTATATTGAAGTTAAGTAATGTGATGCCTCCAGCTTTGTTCTTTTTGTTTAGGATTACCTTAATGATTTGGGCTCTTTTTTTTTTTTGGTTCCATGTGAATTTTAGAATTTTTTTTTCTAATTCTGTGAGAAATGACATTGTTAATTTGATGCAGATTACATTGAATCTGTAGATTACATTGAATCTGTAGATTACTTTGAGTAATGTTGTCATTTATACAGTGTTGATTCTTCCAGCCTGTGAGTATGGGATGTTTTTCCACTTGTTTGTGTCCTCTATGATTTCTTTCATCAGTGTTTTGTAGTTCCCCTCAGAAATCCTTTACCTCCTTGGTTAATGTATTCCTAAGTTTTGTTTTGGGGTTTTGTTTTTGGTTTTTTTGAGGGGGGCAGCTGTTGTAAATTGGATTGAATTCTTCAATTGATTCTCAGCTTGGTCATCATAAGTGTATAGCAGTGCTACTACTGATTTGTGTGTATGGAATTTGCAAACTGCAGCTTTACTAAATTCGTTTCAAGTTTTGGAGTCTTTTGGAAGAGTCTTTAGGGTTTTCTAGGCATTAGATCATATCATTGGCAGAGTTAATTTGACTTACTCTTTTCCAATTTGGATACCCTTTATTTCTTTATCTTCCCTGATTTCTCTCGGTAGGATTTCCAGTACTATGTTGAATAGAAGTGATGAAAGTGGACATCCTTACCTTGTTCCAGTTCTGAGGGGGAATGCTTTCAACTTTTCCTCATTCGGTATGATGTTGGCTGTGAGTTTGTCACATATGACTTTTATTATTTTGAGGTATGTTCCTTCTATGCTTATTTTCTTGAGGGTATTTATCATGACTGGATGCAGAATTTTATCAAATACTTTTTCTGCATCTATTGAAATGATCATATGATTGTTGTTTTTAATTCTATTTATGTGGTAAATCATGTTTTTTGACTTGTGTATGTTGAATTATCCTTGCATTCCTGGGACAGAACTCACTTGACTGTGGTGAATTATTATTTTTTAATGTGCTGTTGGATTTGGTTTTGCTAGTATTTGGTTGAGGATTTTTGCATCTGTGTTCTCCAAAGATACTGGTCTGTAGTTTTCTTTTATGTTGTGCATTTTCCTGGCTTGATACCAAAATTATACTGGCTTTGTAGAATGAGTTAGGGAGAATTCCTTCCTTCTAAAGCTTATGGAGTAGCTCCAGTAGGATTGGTGCCTGGTCGTCTTTGAAAGTCTGGTAGAATTCAGCTATAAATCCATCGTGTCCTGGACTTTTTTGTGTTGGTGGAGTTTTGATTACTGATTCAATGTCACTACTCATTATTGATCTGTTCAGGATTTCTATTTATTCCTGATTCAGGTGTTAGGGGGTTCATATGTTTCCAGGAATTTATCCATTTTTCTATACATTGTCTAGTTTGTTTGCATAGAGGTTTTCATCATCATCTAATATGATCTTTTATATTTCCATGACATCAATTGTAATGTCTGCATTTTCATTTCTCACTGAGCTAATTTGAATCTTCTCTCTTCTTAGTCTAGCTAGCGATCTACCAATTTTGTTTATCTTTTCAAAGAACCAACTTTTCTTTCATTGATCCTTTGCATTGACTTTTTTGTTTTAATTTTGTTTAGTTTTGCCCTTTGTTAATTTTTTACTCTTCTTTTTCTGGTTCCTTGAGGTGTGACATTAGGTTGTTAATGTGTGATCTTTCAGACTTTTTGTTGTAGGCCTTAGGTGCTATAAATTTTCCTCTGATCACAACTTTTGCTGTATCCCAAAGATTTTGGTACCTCATGTCATTGAGATTTATTTTAAGGAATTTTTAAGTTTCCATCTTGATTTCATTGTTTATCCACAGATTGTTCAGGAGCAGATTATTTGATTTGTATTATTTGTTTAGTTTTGGGAGTTTCTCCTGGAGTTGATTTGTAATTTTATTTCATTGAGGTCTGAGAAGGTACTTGATATGATTTCTTTTTTTCTTTACCTTATTGAGACTTGTTTTGTGGCCTAGCATGTGGTTTGTTTTAGAAAATGTTCTATGTGCTGATGAGAAAATATATATTTTTTAGTTTTGCAGTAGAATAGTCTATAGATGTCTGTTAGGTCCGTTTGTTCTAGAGTCCAATTTAAGTCTATTGTTTATTTGTTGACATTCTGTCTTGATGATCTATTTATTGCTGTCAGTGGAGTGTTGAAGTCTCCCACTATTATTGTGTTGCTATCTGTTTTCTTAGGTTTAATAGAATTTGTTTTATAAATCTGGGAGCGCTGGTGTTAGGTTCATATATAGTTAAAAATTTTATATCTTGTTGAATTGATACCTTTATCATCATATAATTACCTTCTTTACCTTTTTTCACTGTTGTTAAAGTCTGTTTTATCTGCTAAGAGAATGGCTACTACTGCTCATTTTTGGTTTTCATTTGTGTGAAACCTTTTTTTCCCTTTATCTTGAGTCTGTGGGAGTCTTTAAGAGCAAGTGGGTCTCTTGAAGGCAGCAGGTGTTAGGATTGTGTTTTTTATTCATTCCCGCAATGTATATCTTTTAAGTGGGGGCATTTAAACCATTTACATTACAAGTTAATAATTATATATGAAGGACTATTCTAGTCATCATGTTGATTATTAGCTAGTTGTTTTGTTTTCTACATTGTATTAGTGTTTTATAAGCCCTGTGAGTTTTATAATTTCCATTTTTTCTACTGGTGCATTTTGACCTTTCGTTTTAATGTTTAGAACTTCTTTGAGCACTTCTTGTCTAGTGATAAGAGATTCCCTCAGCATTTGTTTGTTGGAGAAAGGCATTATTTCTCCTTCATTTATGAGGCTTAGTTTTGTGGGATACATAATTCTTGGCTGACAGTTATTCTGTTTGAGAAGAGTAAAGATAAGCCCCAATCCTTTCTGGCTTATATGGTTTCTAATGAGAAGTCTACTGTTAGTCTGATAGGTTTGTATTGATAAGCTCTTTGATGCTTTTATCTCACTTCTTTTAGAATTCTTTCCTTCACATTGACTTTGTATAACCTAATGACTGTATGCCTTTGGGATGACCATTTTGCAATGAATCTTCCAGGAGTTCTGTGGTCTTCTTATATCTGGATTTTTAAATCTCTGGCAAGAACAGGGGAGTTTCCCTCAGTTATTCCCTCAAATAAATTTTGCAAATCTATTGCTTCTTCATCTTCTTCAGGAATACTTGGCGATTCTTAGGTTTGGGCATTTTATATAATTCCACATTTCTTGGAGACTTTATTCTGTTCCTTTTATTCTTTTTCCCTTATTTTTATTTGATTGGGTTAATTCAAAAGCCTTGTCTACAAGTTCTAAAATATTTTCTTCTACTTAGTCTAATCTCTTGTTAACACTTTTCACTGTGTTTTGCACTTCCTTAAATGAGTCTTTCATTTCCAGAAGTTGAGTAGTTTTCTTCTAAGTGTCTATCTCTTTGGAGAAGTTTTCATTCACATCCCAAATAGTTTTTTAAAAATTTCTTTATATTGGTTTTCAACTTTCTCTTGTGTTTCTATGAGCAGTTTTTAATCAATCTTTTGAATTCTTTATCTGGAATTCCAAAGATTTCATTTTGATTAAGATCCATTGCTGGAGAGTTAGTGTGGTCTTTTGTGGGAGTTGAAAAACTGCTTTTTCATGTTGCTAGGATTATTTTTCTAATTCTTATTTGGGCAGACTTATTTCTTCTTATTATTGTTAAATTTATTTTTGTTTCATTTTTTTCTTTTCTTTAGGGAAGTGTCTTTAATGTAAATTATTATTATTATTTTTGAGTTGGAGTGAGCCCAACTGGGGTGCAGTGGCACACTCACAGCCACCGCAGCCTCGCCCTTCTGGGCTCAGGCGTTCCTTCCGCCTCAGCTTTCCAAGTAGCTGGAACTACAGGCACGCACTACCATGCCTGGCTTATTTTTTAATTTATTGTAGAGATGAGGTCTCACCAAGTTGCCCGGGCCTGGTCTCAAATCCCTGAGCTTGGACAATCCTCTTGCCTTGGCCTCCCAAACTGCTGGGATTACAGGCTTGTGCCACCCTGCCCGGCCTAATGTGCATCATTTATGCTCATCTTTGACTCTGGGTGCTTTCAGTGGTGAAGGTTCTGTTTGTGTTCCTTGGTTATAGAGAATCTTTGCATGTTGCCTTTCTCAGATGCTGCTTGTAGTACCAATTACTGGGAGTGTGTGTAGGATCTTTGTATCCTATGGGTCTAATGCCTGAGGACTCTTGAAGCTTATCTCATTTCCCAGTGGTGTGGCATGCTCTTTTTTTAACCAGTATTTTTTCTCTGTATTGAAATGTTCATCCTTCAAGCCATTAGGAGGCTGTCATGGGTGAGAACTATATACAATAAAGTCTCAGCCCTTTATAGAGGCAGTTGAGGGAGCTCCCAATAAGATGCACTGAGGTCTTTGCTGAGGGTGTGAAGGGAGCTACTTAAGCTCCACTGCTAGGTTGTCAGGAAAGTGGTTCACCTTTCTGTTATTCCCCTGTCCTTTTGTTCTGGATTTTCAGATCAGACATGTACCTCTGTCCACCTGTAAGAACCCTGATGTCCCTAGTAGAGAGGGATTGTAATTCTATCCCTTATGCAAGCCTGAGTCCAAAGGGCCCACCTCCCATGGGATTGCAGTTACCCCAAAATGCTGCAGAAAAGGCATCAATAGGCACACTTTCCCTGAGCTCCTACAAAAGAAGCGAATGTCTGCAGTGGTGGGCAAGGGAGTGAAGTCTCCTTCTCCAAGATCCTTCACGGGCACCAGGGCTACTCAACTGCTGTGGGCTACTCAACTACAGAACTGCTGCCTTCCCTTACTGAGCCCAACACTGTGCCTTCATATCCGCTGAATGAAACATCCCTTAGGCAGGGAGTTTTGGGGCACAGAGAAGCCTGAATTTTGCATTTTTAAAAATCCCGTTGGATGCACCCCCTGATGTGGAGTATTTCCTCTTCCCCTGGGAATGGTGATGTGGGCTCGACTACTCTGCATCCTGTAGCTCTTCTGGATCTAGCTGCCCTGTGGGGCTGCCACAATTCATGTGCTAAGGAGTGTCTGCAAGGAAACCAGTAATGTGAGAGCACAAACATTGAATCCTGAGGAGTACTGGTCATTGATGTCTCTGGAAGGCCCTCTGGAGAAGCTCTCCAATGCCTCAGACTGTGGACTAGTCTGCAAGACGTGCAGTGACATAGGCTTTGTTTTAGCTCCTGAAGGCAGTGTTGGGTAGAGCTGAACTGGGCTAACCAGTCCTCTGGTTTCCCAGTGGCAGGTGCGAGCACTAGCTCTGATGGGATTGACAAAGGAACGTCTTAGACTCTCTAAGGTTTTCTTGATTGGTTATAGCCTTAGTGTGGTGGCTTTCTCAATCGCCAGCTGTGGCAGTGCTGTGCTGGGTATGCAAGGCATGTGTAGTGTGGCATGAGTGACCGGAGTGGTGTAGTTATGGTGTTAGCTGAGGTCTGGGAACAGATCTTTCCAACTACTGTTACTGTGTCAGATATTGCAATAGGCTGTACCTGTTGACTTCCAGCCAGGAGGTTGCTCTTGCAGGAGAGAGCCAGTGGTGGTGGTAGCTGGTGGCTTTCTGCTTGGCCTGTATTGCCCCAGAGAAGTACCCAGATGACGCAGGTGAGGGGCAGAGCTATGGGACTCCCAGAATTCACTGCCCATATTGGGCATTTGAGGCAGGTGGAGAGGGAAGGCCAGTTGAGGAGGACTAGGTCATATACGTCTGTCTCCAGCTTCATCCTTGTGTGTGCAGGTAGTGAACCCAGTGGAAATTAAAAGGGAGTCCATTGGCCTCTGGGGTAGTGTTGCAAGAATGAACAGAGTTGCCTTTACTGCACAAAAGAGTTTGCATAAGGAGAAAGGGGTTGCTGACAGCGGCAAATCCCACCCACTCCCATACCTTTGACACAGGCAGTCTGTGTGCAGGATGCAAAACTGCAGCCAGCTAACAGTTCTCCCACCTCCAGCTTGTCTCAGAGAAACTGCTGGCAACAGTGGAATTTGTTCTTGGGGCAAATGAAAGCTTCAGGTCTTCCTGTTCCCTCCCTGGTCTGGCAGTTGGCTACAGGACATAGCTTGCTGGGGTTGAGCTCTCAGATGGCACAACTGGAGCCACTCAGGGCTTGGTTGCCTGCACAGTTCCATATGAGTTCCAGCAGCATGCTGCTAGTAAATATCTAGGCAGTGTCCCATGTGGAACTGAAGTCTCTTGAGGCTCGAGGGACTTTCAAAGTCCATGGCAGGAGTGCAGAGCTCCTAGGTTCACTCACTCACCCTTTTTCCATACAGAGGCTGCTTACAGTGTGTGCTAATAACCCAGTTGAGGAGGATGCTTGGTTCCAACCTAGACTGTCTGAATTTTCTCCTTTTTTCTCACTGTGGGTCCTGCTGCTTCTCTCATGGATCTCACAGTATGCTCTTGAGTCTCATATTCTGAGTGCTGAGTTTCTCTTTTTAGTTTGGTTCCTTTCCATGAGAAAGGCACACACTATCTGCCTTTAGTTGGCCGTCTTAAACCCTTATTCTGCTTTTACGGTTTTTGACTTAAAGTCTATTTTGTCTGATATAACTACCCTTCCTCTCTTGTATCCATGCATGGAATATCTTTTTCCATCCCTTCAGTTTTAGTCTATGTGTATCCATAAAGGTGAAGGGAATTCCGTGTAGACAGCATTGGATTACAGGTTGAGCCACCGCACCCAGCTTCATTTTTTTTTCTAATATCAGTTATTTATCTGTCTGTGTGTTCTTGCATCTCATAGCACTTTTAAAGGGTGATTATTTTGCCCAGCACTTTGGGAGGCCGAGGTGAGAGAATCGCCTGAGCTCACGGATTCGAGAACAACCTGGGCAACTTGGCGAGTCCTTATCTCTAAAGTTCTGGCTACTTGGAACACTGAGGCAGAAGAATTGCCTGAGCCCAGCAAGTTGACACTGGGGTGACTGTGAGCATGCCACTGCACTCCAGCCTGGGCGACTCAGTGAGGCTCCAACCAAAAAAAAAAAGATTATTTTGAATTCTCTTTAAGAAATGGTGTAGATCTCCATTTCTTTGGGGTCAGTTGCTTGAGTTTTATTATTTTCCTTTGTGTCATATTTGCCTGATTCTTCATTATCTGTGTAACTTTTTGTTGATGCCTGTGCTTTTGCTGGATTAAAACACCTCTTCTAGTCTTTACAGTCGGGTTTCGGCTGGTTAAGATCTTCTCCTATTAGTTCTCAGGCTGATGGAATTGCCTCCAGGATCACAGTTGAATGAGATTGCAGCTGGGTCATGTGGCTGCTACTAGGTCCACAGTGGCGTTCATGGTTGGTGGGACTCTTTTTTTTTTTTGAGTTGGAGTCTCACTCTGTCGCCCAGACTGGAGTGCAGTGGCCGCTCCCAGCCACCGCAACCTCGAACTGCTGTGCTCCGATGATCCTTCCTCCTCAGCCTTCCAAGTAGCCGGAATTACAGGCATGCGCTACCATGCCCTGCTGATTTTTTGATTTATTGTAGAGATGAGATCTTGCTGCCCAGGCGGGTCTCGAACCCGCGGGCTCAGGCAATCCACTCACCTCAGCCTCCTAAAGGCACGGGATTACAGGCTGAGCCACCGAGCCCGGCGGTGGGACTCTTATCAGGGGTTCTAGCAAGGATAGATCCTGCCTGGTCCCTGGGTGGACTGGACTGTTGCCAGTACTTAATCTGTAGGGCTGATGCTGGGATAAGGGTCTGCACCAGGGTCTGTAGATGGCAGGCCTGTCACTAGGTATGCAGGCAAGTGTGGCTTCCTTTGGATCCCTGGAAAGGTTTCCCCTGGATCACTGGATAGGTTCCTGAGCAGGCAGTACTGTCCCAGTCTATGTCTGAGAGGTGCTAGATTAGAGTTGTAGGGCTACGTCAGAGCCTACAGCTGAGACTGAAATCTTTACAAGCATATCTCCACATAGAACCCTGGCCAGGCAGCGCTGCTTTCTGTCTATAGCAGAGGAGGGCTATGCTGAGATTCAGGGTTGTTTCAAGATCTGCTATGGGACTAAGGTCTGTGAGCCTGTCTTTTGTGGCACTATTTTGTGTGACTTCTGGGCTTCTTGGTGGATGATTTTGATAGCAGGAATACAGCCAGACGGGGGCAGTAGCAGAGTGCACAGGGCTATGGGGTTATTTCTAGTCTGAAGCTGGGACCATGGTTGGTTCTGCCACCTATGTGCAGAGCTGTCCTCTTAAAATGACTGTCCTAGGGCTTAGGCTCCATCAGTGTTTCACAGACTCATACCTGAATCCCAAGGCTCTCAGAAGGACATTTCTGTCTGTGAAATGATGTTGCTGGTAGGGAATGTTGATGAGTGGGGATCTCTTGTCCCTCTGTCTTGCTGACATCACTCCTCTTTTCATTTTTTTTTGTAGTATCTGTTGGAGCACAAAAGTTTTAAACTTTGATGAAGTTAATTTAACTAATTTTTTCTTTCATTGCTCATGCTTCTAAGTGTTATATTTCAGGAATCTTTGCCTAATCCAAGGTCATATAAATTTCCTTCTATGTTTTCTTCAAATAGTTTTAGAATATGCTTTTAAGTTTAAGTCTGTGATCCATTGGAGCTAATTTTGGGATATGGTGTAAGAGGAGGTCCAACATTGTTTTATACATGGATAACCAGTTGTCTCAGCACCATTTGTTGAAGAGTTCTTTATGTATTCTAAACACAGTGAACCCTTAAATGTTATTCCATCAGATTTTCTACCTGATAAGATGTGAGCATTAAGTGAGATAACATATATGAAAGTGCCAAACGTCATGTCGGGCACACAGCTGGCTCTCAACAAGGCCTTGGCAGTGTTGTTGAAAACCAATTGACCATAAATGTGAGGGCTTATTTTTAGACTTTCAGTTCTATTTCGTTGATCTATTTGTCTTTTCTTATGCCAGTTCCACATGCCTTCCTAATTGGAACTTTGTAGTAAGTTTGGATATTGGAAAGTGTGAATACTCCAACTCTGTCCTTCCTTTTCAAGATTGGCTATTCAAGATTGTCTTGGCTATTCTGGATCCCTTGCATTTCCATATGAATTTTAGTTTTGGCTTGTAAATGTCTACCAAAAAACCAGGTGGGATTTTATATGGATTCTTGAATTTGCGAGTCACTTTACAGAGTTCTGCCATCTTAACAATGTTGCCTTCTGATCCGTGAAAATGGGTATTTTTCCATTTATGTAGGTCTTTAATTTTTCCAGTAATATTTTGCATTCTTCAGAATACTAGTTTTTCATTTATTTTGTTAAATCTAGTCTTAAGTATTTTATTATTTTTGATGCTATTATAAATGTGGAATTGTTGTCTTAGGTTTGTTTTCTGTTTGTTGCTAGTAAGTAGAAATACAATTGACTTTTGCATGTTGATCTTGTCCCCTGCAATTTGGATGAACTAATTTATTAGTTCTATAGTTTTTCAGCGGATTTCTTGATGTTTTCTATATATATAAAGTCATGCCACCTGTAAATAAGGGTAGTTTTGTACTTTCTCTTCAATCTGGATGTTTTTTTACTGAGGCTTCCTTTTCAATGTGTTGGCAAATTAAAAGAACCACCATTTTCTGAAAGTAAGTAAATGAATGGGATTCACAATAGTTATATTCAGTTGTCCTTACCAACTATGTTGTTTTTCATATTATTAATTTTTTGTTAAGCATATATAAACTGTTTATTGATATAATATGTCAATTCCAAGTAGTTATTGAATTGCAAAAGATTTCTTTTGCTAGTTTTGATTTTTGTTAATGTATTTTAAAGTTTTAGGGGAAATCCAGAATACACATAGGAAAAATTCAGATTATTAACTCTTAGATTAACAATTAAAGTTGGCCGGGCTCGGTGGCTCAGCCTATATAATCCCAGCACTTTGGGGAGGCTGAGGTGAGTGGATTGCCTGAGCCCACGGGTTCGAGACCAGCCCAGGCAACTTGGCGAGACTGCATCTCTGCAATAAATAAAAAATTAGCTGGACATGGTAGTGCACGCCTGTATTTCCAACTACTTGGAAGGCTGAGGTGAAAGGATCGCTGGAGCCCCGCAGGTTGATGCTGGGGTGGCGGTGAGCCTGCCACTGCACTCCAGGCTGGGAGACGGAGTGAGACTCCAACTCAAAAAAAAAAAAAAAAGAACAATTAAGGTTTTTTATTAGAATTTGTTTCCCCTCTTGGGAATATACCCAGAAGAATATAAATTGTTCTACAAAAAAGACACCTGCACACACATGTTTATTGCTGCACTATTCACAATAGCTAAAACATGGAACCAACTGTACTGCCCATCGAAAGTAGAATGGATAAAGAAAATGTGGTACATATACACAATGCAGTATTGTGCAGCCACAAAGAAGAACAAAATCATGGACTTCACAGCAAACTGAATGGGGTTGGAGACCATCATACTAAGTAA
Source organism: Cephalopachus bancanus (assembly GCA_027257055.1). Lineage (NCBI taxonomy): Eukaryota > Metazoa > Chordata > Mammalia > Primates > Tarsiidae > Cephalopachus > Cephalopachus bancanus. Next base: position 2,488,512 of record JAPVLO010000289.1, on the reverse strand, counting down.
TCTATCACAGAAACAAAGAACTGAATACAACATGTTCTTACTCATAAGTGGGACCTCAACAATAATCACATGAGCACAGGGGAAAGATTGGCAGTCACTGGGCACTCTAGGGGAGGAGGGTGGGGGACATGTGACAACATAAAGGGTACCAGGTCCACTACCAGGGGAATAAGGGCCAGTTAGAAGCCCGAGCTTCACCTGCGTGCAGCCTACATATGTAGTTAATCCTCACTTGTACTCCACATTCTGTAATAAAATACAAAAAAAGTGATTGCTTACATATATCCTTATTCACATATTTGACTATCTTGTTTTTATTTTTCATAACTATTTTAAAACTAGAGCTAAGCTAGGCATGGTGGCATGTGCCTATAGCCCCAGTTACTTAGGAGGCTGAGGTGGGAGTTTTGCTGGAGGCCAGGAGTGCAAGGCTGTGGTGCACTATGATGATTTTATCTGTGAATAGCTGCTGCACTCCACCCTGGCCAACATAGCAAGATCCCATCTCTAAATAAATTAATTTATTAAACTCTAGTGTATGTCATTCTAAAGCTCAGTCTAGGTTGAAAATTTAAATAGTATAAAAATAATGAAGTAGCTTTTTAATTGTCACTAATGTATTAAAGTTATGTGAAAAAAGTATTTTGTTGGCAAATATTGAATCAACTGAATTATTAGGATTAAAAAATCATTTTGGACTTTGACAGGCCTGAGCATTATTTCTAGGTTCCACTTATCAATACAACCAAGGAAATTTTGAATCATGGTTTTATGTGCAATCTACTCTAAATATTGCTTCATTTTCCTCCTTGGACTTTGTTAAATCCTTTCAGCAAAAATAATAGAATGATCATCTAGATAGATAAAGCAACCGAAGTACAGAAAAGAAGAACTCAATGGTAAGGCATTAAGACACGAAAAGCAGTGTGGTCTGGTGAACATACTGTTGCTAACAAGAGGATAAAAATAGTCATGTTCCTGAGATATTGCCCAGTTTTTCATTCCATTATATTATAATGAACTTTGTGGAAGAAAAAAAGAAGGGGAGGAGAAGTTGTAATCAGGACTAAAAATGAAATGCAATCTTTCTGGATGAGATTTGAAAAGCTTCTATGTTGAGAAGCTTAGTTTGTAATATATTAAATTCCAAAATATTTGTACTGTTTTCATCAAATTTTATTCTCTAGTATTGCTTTTTTCTGTTACATCCTATGCCTTGGCCATTATATCTAGTCCATAAATAACAGATGTTTAGAATATCAGAGGTTATAAAAATTATTATTAGCCTGAATAAGAAAGCATGAAACTGACATGAGAGTCCTATTGTATCTTATAAAGTAAGCAACATCAGGGTCATATTTAACACTGTTCCTCTGTACTAGCATGCATATTGGAAATGGTATACTCTTTCAAGTCCACAGAGTCTATTTCTTAGTTACGTTAACAAATATGATAAGTAATCTTATTATCTATGGGGAATTTTTTCTTTAGCATAACTGTGAGGAAGTTTTATGCTAATGCTGGTTTGTTTTGCTATTTTTTATTCCTCAGATTCTGCTGGTAGACTTAACCCTGGGAGAATTGCTTATATTTCTTCGAAGAGCTGCTGTATCCCAGATGAGAGTTATGGCTGCCTGTCTTCAAACATTCCTGCGTTAGAATTGATGGCTCTGTATGTGGCAGCGGCCATGCATGATTATGATCACCCAGGGAGGACAAATGCATTTCTAGTGGCTACAAATGCCCCTCAGGTAGAAAATACTTTTTCAGAAAACTTAAAGAGTAATTCTAAAAATTTCCAACCATTCTGCCTTCATAAATTGTTTATAAATTTATAAATGTATGCCTTTATAAAGTGTTCTTTGACTGAATCATATAGCCTTTCCCTCTGACTTTGAGACCCTACTTTTTTTTTTTTTTTTTGCGAAACTTAAACAACAAAAATTTATTCTCTCACAGTTCTGGAGGCTGGAAATCTGAGATCTAGGTGTCAGCAAGGTTGGTTTCTTCTGAGGGACAATCTAGTCCTTCCCTCTTCCTAGTTTCTGGTGTTTGGCTGGCAATCTTTGACATTCCTTGTCTTGTAGACACATCCCCAGAGACCCTATACTTAATTAGTTGGGGAATAATATATGGCATTGACATGATGTGTTTTAGGAAATTAGGGGAAAAAATCACCTTCGACTAGAAAATACTAAATAGTTCTTGAAATAACAGTTTATTGTTTTATGAAAGTCTGGAGTCATTGCTATTAATTGTCTTTGATCAAATTGACAAAACTCTGTGTCTAAGATATATACTCCTCCTGGTTAGGTCCATGGTATGGATAAAAGCTGTAATGCTTGAGAACTGTTGATCTTTTTGCTGCTCCCATTTTTCCCCTAAGATTTGCCTTAATATTCAGACCTAAATCTCTTGGGCCTAAATTAGTGTATGTAAAAGTTTTTCTGGTATATTATTATTTTTGTATTCAGGACAGCTGATAAGGTATAAAATTCCTTAAGGTCCACAATTTGCAAAAAGAGTCAGGCATTCCCAGCAGATGGCTACTATAATTGCAATAGCTTTAAACATTTAGACAAAATACAGATCAGGATGATAACTAAACTCATGCATTTGTCTCCTTTTCTTCCTAAGAATTCATTAAATTGATAGTAAGGTATGAAGCTCATTACAACAGAGGAGAATAAGTAGAAGGGTATTATTACCAGTACATCAAAAAATCTGGAAAATGAAAAACAGATGGATGAATATTGAACAATAAACAAAAATATAATATAAGGGGGCCATGGTTTTAAGTAAAATTTAGTGTGGTTGTGGGTTAAACAGAATTGACTGGTAGTGGGGCTTGTTTATGCCAGGGATTCATCAAATATCATCTGTATATTTCTAACCACATGCCTCAAAAAGAGTTCGGTACTCCATGGTTGTTGTGAAAATCACCTCTTCACTTTATCTTCTGTTTTTAAACCTCAGCTCTGATTCTTTCATCTTCTGTAGCCATTTTCTTTTTTTTTTTTTTTTTGAGTTGGAGTCTCACTCTGTTACCCAGACTGGAGTGCAGTGGCCGCTCCCGGCCACCGCAGCCTCGACCTGCTGGGCTCCAGCGATCCTTCCGCCTCAAGGCATGCGCTACCACCCCTGGCTAATTTTTTGATTTCTTGTAGAGATGAGGTCTCGCCAAGTTGCCCAGGCGGGTCTCGAACCCGTGGGCTCAGGCAGTCCACTTACTCAGCCTCCCAAAGCGCAGGATTACAGGCTGAGCCACCGAGCCCAGCTCTGTAGCCATTTTCTATGGTTTTTTTTCACCTCTATCTCTTTTATACACTAACTTTTTAAAATATAGGGAGTACATTCTCTTGAATCTCAAGCATGTGTGCGAGTAGGGAGGGATGCATATGTGTATGTGTAAGTAGATGTAATGGGGGAGGTGTAAATGAGTTAAAAGGGCCATGTGATTCATTTATCCAGTGAAAAAAATCACCTTTATTAATAGCTCGTGATTTTCACAGGCAACTTTCTGATGAATTTAAATCTAGTTATTGTTTCAGGAAAAACTATTTTCTAAGGAGGATATATTTCCTTATTTGCAGTACAGTTTTGCAAGAATCAGATGCCCATTCTCTTTAGCTTAACACATCATAATCTTTGAAAGTCCTAGTCATTTGTCAATCACAGACCTGGGAAGTAGTGGAGTGGACTGGTCAGTAGTGAACAGTGGACAAACCATTGAATTTAGATCAAGAGACCTGTATTTGATTTCTGGTTGTCCACTTATTAGCTATATGATTGGAGAGTTCAGCTACAAAACAAGATTAGCCTCTTTACTAGTCTCCTTGCACACATATCAGCCAGAGTGCCTCGGATGTGAGCTATATCACTCAGTCCCAAACTCTCCAGTGGCATTCATCTTCCTCTTAGTAAAAGACAAGGTTGTTAAAATGTTCTGCACGACCTTACATCACTTAGCCCCATGAATCCTCCTTTTTGTTCTTACTGAAGTCCAGCCTTACTAGTCTCTGACTATTTTCTTCTCTGTCATGGGCACACACCCTTCCAGAGAGCCTTTGCACTTTCTGTCTCGCTGCCCATATGGCTCTTTCCCTAGATATCAGTATGGTTCTTATTATCATCTCCTTCCATCTAAAATTTCAAAATCCCCTTCCTAGAACTGTTATGCTTCTTCCTTGCTTAATTTTTTTCCATAGCAATAATCATTTAGCTTACTATTTTTTTAAATGTATTTTCTTGATTTTATATCTTTCTTCTGTGGAGTATAATATTTCATGAGGGCAGGGGTTTTTGTCTTTTATTCCATAATACCTAGAATAGTGCCTGGCACACAAAAGGTATTTAGTAAATATTTATTGAATGTTGAAGGATGCACTGTAGTAGTCTTAGCTTGTCTAAAATATATTCTGCTCTTCCCAATGTTACAAAATTTATGAGGCCTTTTTCAGCTACTGTATGTGATATAAGGACTCTTGTGAAAGGTTGGGGTTTATTTGTTTGTTTTTTTGTTTGTTTTAGAGAGCAGGATTTATTGAGAGGACAGAAAAGCTCCCACAATGGGAGGTGACCCGAAGGGGTTGCCCAGTTGGGGCTTATTTAATATGGTGAAGTAGGTTATAAAGTAAGTTATTTCATCTTTGGAAGCTTGTTGGGTCTAGTCAGGCCATGATTAGTGAATGACGTTTTAGTTCCACTGTTTTATAGAGAGACAGTAGTATATTATACCACCAACTGGATCGAGCATTCTTACCATTCTCATGGTAAGGAAAATGTGCTGGAAAGATAAAGGAGGATTCTTGCCATGAAAGAAGGTGAGGCATGTGATCGTGTATCACCTGGAGGGATGTCAGCATTAATAAGATTCTGAGAGATTTCTGAGCTATTTCCAAATTAAAAATTGGCTGAAAGATGGAAGTTGGTGTTTGATATGTTGGCCTTTCCAGAATAATTTGATGAGATTTTGAGTAAAAGGAAACAAATTTTTGGGTTGAGATTTGTAAATCTGATTTGTCTCCCAAAATACAGATCAAGATGATAACTACTCATGCATTTGTCTCCTCTTTTTCCTGAGAATTCATTAAAATGATAGTAGAATATAAAGCTTATTACAACAAAGAGGAATAAGTGGAAGGGTATTATCACCAGTACATCAGAAAATATGGAAAATGAAAAACAGATGGATGACTATTGAACGATAAACAAAAGTATAATATAAGGGGGCCACAGCATAGCTAGAACCCCAGAGAAGCACCTGATGTCATTTGCTCCTGCTTTTTCTCCCTGCACACACATACATATGTGTGTGTACACACGCGGGCGCGCGCGCGCGCACACACACACACACACACACACACACACACACACACATCTTTAAGCAGAGTAGCTGTAACCCTGTATTTACCTTGATCTCCAGGTAACTCATCTGAATGCATCTCTTAGATATAGAAAGAAATTTCTTGGAGAGAATTAGAATTACTAGAGTGGGTGTTAGTTCTCCAGAGCAAATCTTTCTCTCTGGAAATTTAATAACTGGCACCCAATCTAGTTTCTAAAAGGAAAACTTGCTAGGTAGCAAACCCTATCCACATTCACAGAGTTCCTTTTCAAGGGTAGAGACTCAGCAATAAAACATACATAACTGCAGAGGGACGTTACACCTGGAATTTATTTTTAAAATATTAACAAATAATCAAGAATCATCAGACATGGCATCAACAAGAAGCTTGGAAAGAAAACTCTTATGATGAAAAGAATAACTGACCACAGAGGAAAAAGATAATCAAGGCAACAGAAAAGCATTTAGCTTTTTAAAAATAGTGTTCTCAGGGAATTTGAAAAATATTGCATCCATAAAATAACAGGAACCATTAAAGGAAACATCAGAGAGCAAGTTAGAGCTTTTAGAAACTAAACAATATTATAGCAGAAATTTTTAAAAATTTAGTATAAGCATTGAAAGTAAAAGTCCAAGTAATCTGTCCTAGAATGTAGACCAAGAAGAAAAAGGAACAGAAAATATGGGGAAGGAAAAGGATAGGGCATGGGGGACTAGGTCAAGATCTGGCTAGTGGGAGTTCTAAAGAGAGGGGAAATTTTGGATTGAAGGAGCTATCCAAGTGCCAGAGAGTTGACTAGAAGGAAGAAAAACTCAAAACTCACATGTAGTATGTCATGGAAAAAGTTTAGAACTTCATAGATTTTTGAAGACTTTATTCCAGTTTTGTCTAACATCCATTGTTGCTTAAAATATGATGCCAGTTGAATTTATTTTTCTTCTGTGGATGTATTGTTTTCACCCTCTCATGACTTCTTTTGTTTTTTAAACTAAATTTCTGAAATTTAAAAATTTTTCCATGACGTACTACATGTGGATTTTGTTTAACAAATATTGTATATTGCAGGACAGGCCCTATTTAGGAATTATTATAGTAAAGAAAATGGACAGAAAATTCTGCCCTCCTGAAACCTACATTCTAGTAAAGCAAAAAATTTTAAAATAGTGTATGTGGGGGGGAGATTATTACATAAGTGCTAGGTAGGAAGTAAAATGGGAGGAGACAGAGTGCTGGCATGGGGTATTATTTTCAAGTTAGAGTTCTGTATTTAGCTAAGCTACCATTTGACGTAAGAGCAAGATAGAGATTCTCAGATATGCAATGATTGAGGAAAAAAAATCACATCCTGCTCATCCTGAGAAAGTTATCTAAAAATATGTTTCAGCAAAACAAGAGTGGTATTAAGACAAAGGAAGAAGCCGGGCTCGGTGGCTCAGCCTGTAATCCCGCGCCTTTGGGAGGCTGAGGTGAGTGGATTGCCTGAGCCTGCGGGTTCGAGACCCGCCTGGGCAACTTGGCGAGACCTCATCTCTACAATAAATCAAAAAATTAGTCGGGCGTGGTAGCGCACGCCTGTAGTTCCAGCTACTTGGAAGGCTGAGGCGGAAGGATCGCCGGAGCCCAGCAGGTCGAGGCTGTGGTGGCCAGGAGCAACCACTGCACTCCAATCTGGGCGACAGAGTGAGACTCCAACTCAAAAAAAAAAAAAAAAAGACAAAGGAAGATAAGGGATTACTAGAAATTTTAGAACTCAGAATTTCAGAGTCAAGGAAATCCCAAGATGACAGCTGTTCATCAAGACTATTTATTTATTTATTTTTATTTTTTAAGTTGAGAAACCAAGATTTATTGAGAGGACAAAAAGCTCCCAGAGTGGAAGGGGACCCTAGGGGGTTACCCAAGACTGTTTATAAAATGTCTTAAAAACAAAAACAAACAAACTAGCTGCTTTGTTTTCTGTGGCCCCTTCTTTGGGTTATTTTAAAAGTTGGGAACATTATTTTTTAAATGAACAATATTTCTTAATTCAAAATTTTTCATTTAAAGTGCCTTCTTAGTCATGAGATCATGACTATGACCTAGCTTTTTTTCAATGTTTCTTCCTGTTTTTTGTGTTTTAAAAGGAGACATTTGTTCAGATTTGTCAGACTCTTCCTTTATTTGATCTCTTTCTTATATGTCTGATGGGTTTTTTCTTTTTGCTCATATTCATTGAAAGGTATTACTGTTTGCTCAGGTTCTGTCAGTTTGTGTTAAATCTCTTTTTGGATTTTCCCAACTCAGAGTGAAAAGTAAAAAGTGAGGTTTATGATCAACTAATATGCTTTGCCAAATTATAGATGTCCTTGCCTGCAGGTGAAGGAAGGATTCTACAGCTAGAGAAAGCAGGTAACAAGGTGCTTTCGCATAAAGTCAAAGGTTGTTAGTTTACTGCAGACCTAAATTAACTGGGCACTATCTTCCTTCTTAACTTGAATGAACCCTCAGTCAGAACTAGCTGTGGCTTCACTATGCTTTACCTGAAATGTTTTGCTTACTAAGTTTATGCTTGGTCTGCTGCTCCATGTGCTACCTTTGAGTACTCTATTCTCAAGTAGATTGACATTTGCTTCCTGCTTACTGCTCCATGATTCTTTCTTGCCTCCATTCAGCTATGAACTAGTGAGTTTATGAGGGTCGAGCAGGGGACCCATTTCACTTACTTTTTGGGAAGGTTGTTCTTATGCAGTGTTAGTTGGCCTTTCCTCAATTCATTCTCATTTTCACCGTGTCTTTGAAGTTTCCAATATGATGATTATATCTAGATTCTAATATTGATTCAGATTTTTGCCTCATTTTACATTTCTTTGGTAATTTCAAAGGGTAATTTGAAAGGTGAGGGAATTCTGAACTTACTGTTTTTTAAAACTGGTCTTGCTGAAAGTTGATTAAGTCAGCTAGCTTCAAAGGGTGGTCATTGTATATTGTGTTTTATTGAGCCTACAGTTTGATTACTTCTTCCTGAATAGATAAAACTTTTCTGATAGTTTGTCAGTCTTCATCAGATTTGAGTATAAGTTTGTTAAATCACTATTAAATATAAATTGCCCCCATAGGGAGTTTTAAAGCTTACTTTTTCTCTTTGGGATTCATGATGTTTAGAAGTTGTAGTAAGGGTGGTATGAAATGCCTTTATATGGCACATTGCAAAGTTTTTGGCTATACCATTGCTTATATAAAATAAAATAGTATAAAAAACAATTATATGGTGTTATATACATCTGTGCTTAGGTCTAGGCTATAGCTAGTTTTCAAAAATAAATAGAGCTATTTAATTAAACTCTTGGGGTATGTATCTTACCTGGGATCTCATTCTATTTTTAACCTGTCCTTGTTTCTCATTAGACAGTAAGCTCTACGGAAACAGGGACAGAGTTTTTATTTTTATCCTTGGCCTTTAGCACAGTTTGAATGTGAAAGATCTTTTAATAGTTACTACACTTATTTCATAATTTTAAAAAGTACTTAATTTTTAGAGGTAGAAGAGAAGTTCAATACTCCAGTGGTTTTGAATCTGTATTCTAAAGTCCTAGCGTACTGAGGAGGCACGTCGGGGTCTTCCACTCAGTAAGGTAGAGAAAGAGTGAGTAGTCCCACACCATGTGAATCAGAGGGGTTGTGCTTTCATCTGTTCCATAGTTCTCTCTTGCTCCCAGGCACGGTGCCAAGATAGGAGTACAGGATATACCTGTCTCAGACATGCTCGTCTCTGACTTACCGTGGACAGTGCTCCTGCTTCCTTCCTCTTCTTCAGTTTCCATCATCATTGACTCCATGCTGACTAAAGAACAGAAGTGTATCTCTAAGCCTGCCCTAGATCCCTAATGATTTTATTAACAGAAATGAATCTAAGAAGGTTTTCTAGTTAAATAAAGTAGGCCTCAAAATACCAACTTTACATCTCTTAGGAGGCAGCATGGTGTCCGCAAAGAAGGTGAACTTTAGAGACAAATAGCTCTTTAACTTAGTGTGTATGCTGGAAGGAAAGGTATACCCTAACCTCTTTGTACTTCAGTCTACTTATTTATAAACTTATCACAACCCATGTTCACAGATACTAAAATACCTGGTATATTAGGTACACATTGTTTTTGTTATCCCAACCTGCTCCCATCTCTCTTGTTAAAATTTAATAGTTTTGAGATGCCTGCCTCATTTTTCTGTATTCCTTTTTAGGCAGTTTTGTACAATGACAGATCTGTTCTGGAAAATCATCATGCTGCATCAGCTTGGAATCTATATCTTTCTCGCCCAGAGTACAACTTCCTTCGTAATCTTGATCATGTGGAATTCAAGCGCTTTCGTTTTTTAGTCATTGAAGCAATCCTTGCCACAGATCTCAAAAAGCATTTTGATTTTCTTGCTGAATTCAATGCCAAGGTTTGTAATGAAATAGTACCTGATTTCAAAAGTGGAAATTTTTGTTGTCAGTGTTACTGATAAATAGTGTTTTTTAGTGTTAATTTATAATTAATACTACTATGAAGTCACAATACATAATTTATGTAAATACATATGCCTATATTTTGAAAAATAAAACATTGTTATTGTTATAGGAACACGTCCTAAAATATTATTGCTTGTCTTATTTTCTTTTGATATGTAAACTTAAATTATTGTGACTTTCTTTCACATAGTAACAAACCAGGTGGTTATTTCAAATGATTTTATGGGCAGATTTGAGAAAGTCATGCAGAATGTTAAGTAAGGAATTATATTAAAATAAAGATGTGTTTATAAGAAGACAATTATGCCTACCTTGCACCTTTTTATAGTAATGAGTTTTAATTGGCTAGTGTAGGGAAGGGAAAGTACCCTCTTTTATTTGAGAATAATTTACTCATTCATCAACTATGTACAGTATATTGAGATTGTCCACTATGTGTGGTCACTGTGCTAGGGAAAAATGAGGAAAGAACCGGTCAAAGCCCCTCCTCTTTTAAATAACTCACATTCACAAGGGGATCGAGAATCACTGCCATAGTATGATAATAATACTCTTGGGAGTGTATTCTACCCTTCAGACATTTGGAGTAAAAAAAACCTGAGAACCACTGCTTTCATTCCCTGAGAAAGGATGGCAGGAAGCTGCTGTTTTCTGATGACTTTTATAACCTGGAGGAAGTTGTACCTTCAGGGTAGAGAAACTGGTAACAAAGACTGGAGGAAACTGGTAAATAGATTTAAGCACCTGGAAGGAGGCCATTATGTATGTTGCTGTCATGACATTAATAACATACTTATAAGAATCAGTGAGAAATCAGGGTACCTTTAAAATTATTTCATAGTTGTGTAGTTCTATTCACTTTTGTTTTTATTTATAATAAAAATGTATTCAAGTCCCTAAGTCACCTTCTATAGGTGAATTAAAGGGTTATAAAGAATATCTAACCCAATCCTCTTGAATCTGTGTTCCTCAAAGACTTCTATTCTGAAGTCTCTCTGGAAAATGCCATCCATGTCTACGGCTTCCAGACCTCCCACCCAGTTTCAGTCAAAAGAGTTCTTCTCCCTTCTAAGTATTTTCTATGATGGCGTTCTGAATAAATTTTCCTTTGATAAAAGGTTTGCTTCCAAAAAAACAACCATCACACAAAAGTTCAAAAGACCTGACCCATTCTCTTCATTGTATTTTTCTTTTCTTTCTTTCTTTCTTCTTTTTTTTTTTTTTTTTGAGACAGGGTCTCACTCTCTCACCTAGATTGGAATGCAGTGGCATGATCATAGCTCACTACAACCTTGAACTTCTGGGCTCAAGCTATCTTCTCACTTCAGCCTCTCAAGTAACTAGGACTTCAGGCACACACCACCGCACCTGGTTAATTTTTAATTAAAAAAAATTTTTTTTTTTGTAGAGACAGAGGTCTTGCTGTGTTGCCCAAGATAGCTCTTCATTTTTTACAAAAGGAAAAATTGGAAATTTGAGTTTTTGAAAGGCATACTTGTTTGCCTAACAAACAATTATAATTGCCATTTATTTAAATAGCATTAATATTTATTTAGCATTTACTGTGATAGGCATTTTTTCATTTATTAATCCTCACGGCAATATGACTAAGTTGGTATTTCTTTCCCTACTTCATAGATGAGGAAATTTAAATTCAGATAGGCTAAGTAATTTTACTAATGTTATGCTGTAATTTCTGAGCTAGTATTTAGCATTCTGACTCATGACATTTTGAGTCAGGATTTAAAACCATAGAGGTCAGCTTCTAAGATTTGTGTTCTTTTAATTATATTACATTGCCTTTCACTGCTAGAGCCAACTTTTCTGTAGCTCCTTAAAATTTTTTTAAGTAGAAATAAATAGTCACGATTCTTACATGATTTGGCATTATATATCTATATATACTTATTATATATAATACAGATATACATATAAATTACAATTCTCTGTGGTAATCACAAAAACTGAAACCCATGGTTGGTTATATGTTTTTAGCAAGCTATGGTTTCTTTGGAAAAAAAAAATTATAGAGGCACTTCAAAGAGAGGTTTATCCCATAGAAGTCCATATTATGATAAACTGATTCAAAGAAGCATTTACTGAAATTTTTTTCTGTCATTTAGACAAGAAATAATTTTAAGAAAGTTTGAGAAAAACAAGCAAAATAACAACTATTTTTTAAAAACTCTTGTACTCTCAGAACCTAAAATAATTTTATTTTTTCAAAATAGGCCAATGATGTAAATAGTAATGGCATAGAATGGAGTAGTGAAAATGATCGCCTCTTAGTATGCCAGGTGTGCATCAAACTGGCAGATATAAATGGCCCAGCAAAAGTTCGGAACTTGCATTTGAAATGGACAGAAGGCATTGTCAATGAATTTTATGAGCAGGTAAGTTGAAATATGAGATTGGTGGGATTTTTTAAGAGCTGTCATGTGAAGACACTAATCTTTGGGATTTGGAAAGCTATATTAAGTGTTTTAAATCTGAGTTACCTTGACTGGAAAGGGTTAGAAATTTGCATTTGCTCTTATTCTTAGTATTTTCTTAGTTCTGTTTGCTTTTGATGTTAAAATTTAAGACAACAAACAATAGCGTGCTGCCTCTCTGAAGTGGACTGAATAAACTCTTGAGTCTAGAGGTAAGGATAGACTACATTATGATTCCAAGGCCCTTTTAACCCTGAGAATCTATAACCTAGAATAATCTATTTCCAGATTAAGTGGTTTTTAAGTTATTCAGGGTATGCTGAATATATTTAAAGAATATAAATCTATTTTCAACTCTGCTATAGAAAGACTAACTACCCTGCCATACAAGCATCAATTGGACAAATGTCCTAACATGAATAAGAAATTAGAGGGCTTGAAATGAGAGAGTAGCTACTTTGTTTTCAAGGATTCAGAGATATAAACATGCTTTTCTCATATCTTTTAAAATCTTGGCTTTAAAATAATCCCACCACTTTGCAGAATCTGTGCCATTTTTTGGTCCATTTTTGAAGCTCACTACAACGTAGAAGTACACTGACTTCCCACAAGCCTAACATTTCATTATCTCCAGAATAGCAAATACAACTTCTTGACTTTAGAATTATATTCTTTAGGAATCCTTGCTGACTGTAATAATCAGGAAAGATCAAGGTATCTAACAAGTAAGGGCTTTCTTACCATGAGTAGAAAATAGGAGCAATGAAGTTGAGCCTATATAACCTTGTACCTGGTATACCTTGTTACCCCCAGATAGCATTATAAGTGTGCAATATTTTTCACTCACCTTAGCTAAACATCCCAGCACAATGATGCATACTCTACTGTTTATATGTTACAAGATGTCATACTGTGTAATCATGGGAATACATTAGTATTTCAAGGTTATTAATATTTTACCATCTCTGATACATTTAAACTAAATTATACTTAATTTTGGTAAATACATTGTTATATTTACCTAATCTGTAAGATCATAATACATAGTTTACATATTTCAATCCTATTCTCAACATAATTGAAACCTTCTTTAGAGTTCACCAATAGATCTCGTGTTCACAAAAAAGGAATTTTATGCTAAGAAAAATGCTATCTTTATATTATCTGTACAAATAGATAATTTAAAAAATAGTGTTTTATGCCAATTTTAGAAAACTTACTAGTTCAGTGAAATAATATTAGAAATGTTCATTTAGACCCAACTTATATAATTATTTTTAAGGCATATAGAATGAATACTTATTAAACAAACTTGGAAGCCATGCCTGAGGTTGAATTCTTTATTGTAATGTGACCTTGCGTAAGTTACTTAGGCTCTCTGTGTCTCAGTTTTCTCATTAATAAAATAGGAATAATTATAGTACATACCTCATAAGGTTGCTGTGATGATTAAATGAATTAGTATGTGTACAGATCTTAGAATAGTTCCTGACACATACATGCTCAATAAATGTTAACTATTATAATTTCAGATCACTAAAAATGATACAATATTATCTCAGACAGTTTCACTTAGTCCTTTTATGTTTCATTATTCATGTCAAAGGAGGAAAATGTCATCTGATAATCCTACTAGATATGAAAATCCTAATAATCCCTCATCAGTACTGAACTTATTTTCTCATTCTAGTTATGCTAGTAAACTTCCTTCAGATATGGATGAAAAATTCTAACCTCATACAACTTTTTTTATTATTATCCTAATTACACTATCTGTATACCCCTATAGCCACTGATCTCCCATGGAATTCTTCTCCCATAGAATTCTTCTATGAAATCTCAGAATCCTGTAGATAAAACTGGCTATTTTTTGGAAAAATATCAATAGTTTTCTTCCTCATAGAAAATAAAATCAGAGACAACTTTTAATCACTGGAATAGTTTCTGGTTGTTTCCTCAGGGTTATGTTGGCTCATTACAGATAGACACTACTTGCCTGCAGAATTTGTACTATGGGGAGTAATTTTTCTTCAGACACTAGGACTAAAATGTTAACAGTACCATTTGAGAAATGTGTAGTAGTATGCTAAACACTTTATATAGTACTGCCTTTCCTCCTCATAGCAACCCTACAAGGTAGCTTATTACTTAGTTTTTATACAGAATGAAATTGGACTTAGAGCTTGCCCAGTATCACACAGGTAGTAGTCTGATCTCAAATGTACGCTCTTGAACCCTAGAAGCCACAGTGAGAGGATATCAAGAGGGCAGGCTCTGGCCCAGAATCCTCACCTCAACCATGTTATGACCAGAGTGTGAGAAGGTAGATTGCCATCACACAGAGAATTTAATTAAGAGTCCTTTATGCTGGCGACTGAGAGCGGACTATTGTCCTAAAGGGCTCTCGGCCTTGAGCAAAGCAGGCAGTGGGCTTATAAAGGCAAAAACCAACAAGAATACTTAGCAACTTAGCAATCATAGTAACCATAAACTAGCAACTTAGCAAACAAAATGAGAACTTTTGATTGTTAGGAAGTTTTGATTAACTTTATGACCCAGGCACAGCTGGTGATTGAAACAATTAGGGCAGTTACATGGAGACAATACAATGGAGTAGTATTGGACTACTATACAATCAAGTTAGGTCACGGAGTTACTGTGGTTAGGTCACTAACAAAATACAGGCTTATAATATGAGAATGTAACAATGGAGTTTTGCAAGGCATAACATTTGTGTTCAGTTAACAAATCATACAATTACATGGAACTTGTGACTAGGGAGTTTCCAAACAGGAGAAACAGTTATGGGAAACAGGAATGTGGGTCTGTAAGTACAAGGAACTTATTTTAGTCACACGTGGGGGGGGGCTACATTTAATCATAGTAGCTCTACTGTTATTTGTTTTTCATATTGAGATTTCTGATTTAGATTCATTAGAGGGTTCTGATGTTAAAAAAGGGGAGTGGTGGTAATAAAAAGCACTTGCAAAATTCAGCTCTGTACATCTACAACAAGAATGCTTCCAATATGTCTTTTCCCTAGGATAAAGAGTTGACACTATAGAATTTTGCAGGCTGTTAACAAAATTACTGATACTTATTTTTAAAGATGTATGTTTTTCTTGTTAACTGAGTATCAGTCATACTGGTTGACATGGACAGAATGTGAGAATAAAGTTTTGCTTAGGATTTCTCAAAAATTAAAGAAATTCTTACAGTTAAAATGGAAGAATAATTAGATTCATTGATGCTTCTTTGTAAAAGTTATTTTTGATATCGACTATATTTATTTTTATTTTTTTAACTTTTAAATTTTTTGTTTTAAAATTTAAAATTGTGGGGTACAATTCAGGGTTATGTATACAAGTATTCATTATACAGGTACCCTTGTTGATGAGGTGTGCCCCCCCTTCCCCAGGCAGATTCCCACTACTGTCAATCCCACCTCCCCATCACCCCTCTCCCCTGCAGCTTCCCACTACTGTCAATCCTTTTCTTATAGTATTATGATAAGAATATAGTTGTTCAAGGTTCACTTATGAGTGAGAACATGTGATACTCAGTTATTTGTTTCTGTGAAAGATCACTCAGTATTATAGACTCTAAGTTCATCCAGGTTGCTGCGAAGTTCATGATTTTGTTCTTCTTTACGGCTGCATAATATTCCATTGTGTGAATGTACCACATTTTTAAAATCCAGTCCTCTTTCTATGGGCAGCATGGTTGGTTCCATGTTTTTGCTATTGTGAACAATGCTGCGATAAACATACGTGTGCAGGTATCTTTTTTATAGGGTGGTTGAGTTCCTCCAGGTATATTCCCAGCAGGGGGATTGTGGGGTCATATGAAAGGTCGATTTTTAGAACTTTTAGGAATCGCCACCTGTGTTTTCCACAGAGGCTGTACTAGTTTACACTCCCATCAACAGTGTAGAAGTTTTCCCTTTTCTCCACATCCTCTCCAGCATTTGTTATTTTTTGAGTTATTGAAGATGGCCATTCTGACTGGAGTTAGGTAGTATCTCAGTGTAGTTTTAGTTTGCATTTCTTTGATGACTAGTGAGGCTGAACATTTTTTCATATATCTGTTGGCTGCGCATATGTCTTTTTTTGAGAACTGTCTATTCATATCTTTTGCCCACTTTGAAATGGGGTTGTTTGTTGTTTTTTTTTTCCCAGCATGTTTGAGTTCCTTGTAGATCCTAGATGTTAGGCCTTTGTCAGACATACTGTTGGCAGATATTTGTTCCCAGTCTGTGGGCTGTCTCCTTGCTCTCTTTTTTTTTGAGTTGGAGTCTCACTCTGTCGCCCAGACTGGAGTGCAGTGGCCACTCCCGGCCACCGCGGCCTCGACCTGCTTGGCTCCAGCTATCCTTCTGCCTCAGCCTCCCCAGTAGCTGGAACTACAGGTGTGTGCTACCAAGCCCGGCTGATTTTTGATTTATTGTAGAGGTGAGGTCTCGCCAAGTTCCCCAGGCAGGTCTCGAACCTGCAGGCTCAGGCAGTCCACTCACCTTGGCCTCCCAAAGTGCTGGGATTACAGGCTGAGCCACCGAGCCCGGCCTTCTTGCTCTCTTGATGGTTTCTTTGGCTTTGCAGAAACTTATCGGTTTGATGAGGTCCCACTTGTCTATCTTATCTCTTATGGCATGGGTGCTCTCAGTAGTTTTAACAGCAAAGTTCAGAGGTTTTTCTTTCAACTGTTAAACCCGTAGTTTTCTTTTTTAAAATGCCCAGGGAGATGAAGAAGCCAATCTTGGTCTGCCCATCAGTCCCTTCATGGATCGTTCTTCTCCTCAACTAGCAAAACTCCAAGAGTCTTTTATCACCCACATAGTAGGTCCCCTGTGTAACTCCTATGATGCTGCTGGTTTGCTACCGGGTCAGTGGATAGAAGCAGAAGAGGATGATGAGACTGAAAGTGGTGACGATGAAGATGGTGAAGAATTAGATACAGACAATGAAGAAATAGAAGACAATCTAAATCCCAGTAAGAATCCAGGGATACTACAATGTATTAATGTTACAAGTTGAATGTACCAAATCTGAAATGCAGAATGCTCAAAAATCCAAAACTTTTTGAATGCCAACATGATGCTCAAAGGAAATACTCATTGGAGCATTTAACATTTTGGATTTTTGGATTAGGGATGTTTAATATGAATATTTCAGATATAAATGTTACAAAATCTGAAACACTTCTAGTCCCAAGCATTTCAGATAAGGGATACTTAACCTTAATTAACTGCAAATGTCTATTTAATTTGGATTTGGATCTTTGTTTTTTAGCTACAGATTCAGCAGTCACATCCTGAGTAACTGTAATCTAAATATTCAGATTCGGTTGCCATGTTTTGAGCAATAGCTCTGTGCCGGGTACTGTGCTAATAATGTCACATAGCAAGCAAGCATTCTTATTCTTATAAGCAACATCTTGAGTTGGTGTCCTCCAGCCAGTACTCTTCAGCAGGCTCCATCCGTGCATGCATGAAGGGCTGTCACCACATCTGAACATGTGTGAGGTGGGTGAGTCCTAGTGGCTTGTCCTCCTTGATCTCATCCCTCCTCACACACCTCACCCTCAACCCCATCAGGCAGCCAAGGAGCACAGCTGCCAAAGAAATATGCTCATCTGCATTTCACATAGCCTTGGGAAATGGGTCAGAATAATAGGGAGGAAAGGAAAGCATAGAACCAAGTTTTGTGGCATGAATTTGAGTTTCCAAACTGTAGTAACATTTTTTATATAAGACAATGAGTATACATGGAAAATGGGGAGAAAAAAACAGAACCTTTGTAATTGTGAATGAAATCAATGATTTGCTCTTTATTTTAAAGTAGAATTTAAATTATAGCTGGCTGAGTACTTTTTTTATTTTCAAGCATGCTATAAATCAGAACAGATAGGATTACTTCAAAGAATGTTTGGGCATCTGATTATGAACTTGGAAAGGTTGACTGACTTCTAAAAATTATATTCGTTAAAATGTTGGTAATTGTGTTATTTTAATACATATACTCTTAAAAGGTTGGTTTTTAACTTTGGATAGTTATAATTTCATTTGCAATTTCAGCACTATCCTTTCCTCCCTTACATACCCTAAACCATTTCTCTGTTTTATTTTTATCCATAACACATAATACTATCTAACATATTATTTTGTTTTTTTGTTTGTTTGTTTGTTTGTCTAGGTCTTTTCACTAGAATGTGAGCTCCATAGTGTGGAGATTGTTTTTACAATACTATTTTATTATTTTTTTAAATATTATTTTAAATACTGTTTGCTATTATAACTCAAGTGCTTAGCTAAGTAGCTAGAATATAGTAGGCACTTAGATATTTATTGAATGAAGGATTAAATCATAGTGCTATGATTAGAATGCATTTGTTTTAAATTCCACAGAACCACCAAGAAGGAAAAGCAGACGGCGAATATTTTGTCAGCTAATGCATCACCTCACCGAAAATCACAAGATATGGAAGGAAATCATCGAAGAAGAAGAAAAATGTAAAGTTGATGGGAATAAACTGCAGGTGGAGAATTCCTCCTTACCTCAAGCAGATGAGATTCAGGTCATTGAAGAAGCAGATGAAGAGGAAGAGCGACCCTTTGAATAAAAGAAAAATCATATTGAAGAAGCCCAGAGGGCAGAAATCATTGCCTAATGGTCACCATACTGATTTTCAGTTGACCATTCCCACAGGCCTTAATACTGTGAGAGGATCCTTGCTGTGTTGGCAGTTTCCCACTCCTATGCACTTTTACCACATGAACTAGAAAATTATTCTTAAACCAAGGCTTGAGTTGATCCTTGTTGCAAAGCCCTTACTTAAATCCTTCACTGGTGTATAAATACTTTGTCACAATGCTGCTTTGCTGGGTAATGAGTTCTTATTTTTCATTGGGAGGTAGCTATAACTAAAAACTCAAGTGACTTACTTCAGTTACCAAAGTGGCCAGAACTTTTTGCTTTCGTGGAAACAAGATTTATATTGTATTTCCCAGTGTGTCTTTTATGTACTTGAATGTTTTGAAAAAAGTCTATGCCTCTCTAAAAAGGAATCCAGTGTTGCCTTTCTGAGGAATTTCTGCTCAATGCAATACACTGTTCAGTTCTGTTCTCCCAGCTAGGTTTATCCATGAAGGACTGAGTGACCTTTGTTATATTTAACAAAATCCAGGTGCATCAATTTCTGATGTTTTTTACTGTTGTGTATTATCTATTATGTGTGTTTTATTTCTGCTCAGAGTATTCAGGTTTGCCATGGACATCAGAAGTCTGAAATCCAGTCTTACTGACTACGTTCCGTGGTTAAAATTTAAAGCTGTTTAGGTTTAACAATGAAGGAATTTATTCTTTAGTCAAAACTGTTCTTATTTTTACTCTTGCTCAGGATTAGTATTTTTAAACATTTAGCTAATATAAACACAGCACAGATTTGTCAGAAGAAAAAACAATTGTCCTAATATTGATGTAACCCTTTTATGAAAAGAGCATAATTTTCTGTCGTCTTAGATGAGTTTGTGACTAATTAAAACCAAGGAAAAGAAAAGATGTCTTGTCTTTTGCCTTAATGTGAAATCAAATGAAGCAAATCCCATCAAAGATACAGATATAGAACAAAAGAAATACAGTGAGCGCTAAAGGACACATACATTGAATAAATAATTGGAATATGTGATTATCTTTAGATTCATATTTTAGGTGTCATGTGTTTAGTTACTATAAAACTGACATTCATCTTTTTGTTACTTTTCCTCTGCCTATGACTACATGACAGAAGTGACCTATAGTACTACTCATTACTTCTAGAGCCCTACGTCAAGACTGATTTTCTGAGATAAGGGATGGTAATACTTACTTAATTCTCATATAAGAAATCTAAATATTTTAGTCAATCATTTTACACACAAGCACATTGTTAAATAACCACATTATTAAGATGACTGAAAAGAAAACGGACCATATTTACAACGTTTGTAAACTTGTTAGGGTCTGGATATATCATCTAATTGTGAAAAATATTTGAAGATTTAAAGTGCAGCCATAAAGATAGAACGATAGACTAACATTTTCTGTTATTATTGGAGACCATATTTGGATTTGTGAAATTTTGTAGACAGTGAAATCATTAATTTCCCAAGGTAATTTCTTTAAGGTATGGTATCAGCAGGCAGTTTGTTACCTACCCAGAATATTTGGGCTTTATCTAAAAGATATCAGTTAAAGATCTATGGAAGTGTTGGAATTTTTTATTCTTCATCATATCAATATTTAATGAGTCACTAAGGTTTATTTATTAGACATGATGAGTGTCGAGTTCCTTCCTGCCACTTTTGCTGCCATTGCTACACCATCTGTAAACCAGTCCTGTGATATATTGCTAATAAAATCTTAACTGATAAAATTGACTCTGCCCCTATAACGTATATATCCTGTGCTTTATTTCTCTAAAGTACATTTTACACTCTCTTTACATGTATTTCTGCTATTGCTTCCTCTCCTGCAGAATACATATGCATGTATGTGTGTAAATTCACACATGTGCATGCATGCCTAGTAAGACTCAATCTGATTTCCATACTGCCTGTTATTTTATTGGGTTTTATATTGGGCTTTGTTTAGTTTATATTTTTATTTTCTCAGAAGCATTCTTTTTCTATGAAAAATACGAATACTGGGAATTCATTTTAAAGTAATTTAATGTTTAAATTATTTGACCCTTGCTAAATAATTGATGATATCAAAAGTAGCTGGCCTGAAGAAAACAAAAAGGTTATCCCTACTAAAATTAAAAAATTTATAATTATAAGAAATGAATGTGAGAGTATATTAAATACAGACAGTACTGTTTGGTGAAATCTTACTTGAGAAATTGCCATGAGCTGTATTACAGATCTTATTCTGGGCCTACTGAATCATTAATTTTCTGTTATAATTTTCATCATGAATTTGCTGTTGTTTTAAGTCACAGGTATTAGAAATACTAGCTACTTGGAAGGCTGAGGCAGAAGGATTGCTAGAGCCCAGCAGGTCAAGGCTGCGGTGGCCGGGAGCAGCCACTGCACTCCAGTCTGGGTGACAGAGTGAGACTCCAACTCAAAAAAAAAGAATTATACAATAATAGGACAAATAGCAAAACAAAACAAGGTGGGAATAAATTTTATAATATTCCTACCCATAATAAATGTGAATAGACTCCATTTGCCAGTCTAAAAATACTGACTGTAAGATTTTTTAAATAGCCAATGTTTACAATATGTTAGGCATTGTTGTTAGTGATTTGTGATTGTATTGACTTATATTTCATCATCACAATCTGACTACGGTAAATATTGTATGACTATCTCTGTCTTGCAGAGGAGGGAACGGAGGAACAGAAACTTGCCTGTGGAGATGGAGCTAGTGAGTGGTGGTGCCAAAATTCAAATCTGAGCAGTCTGACTTGAATCAGTGCTTTTTACCATTATGTCTATACTGCTCTCCAAACATATTTCAGCACTATACTATTGACAGTAGACACATTTAAAATATTTTTTAAAACCAAGGGGTTGAAGAAAGCAATTAAAAAGGATATACAGCGATTCCTAAAAGCTCTAAAAATTGGCCTTCCATATGACCCTGCAATCCCCCTACTGGGAATATACCCTGAAGAACACAAATCACTCTATAAAAAAGATACCTGCACACATATGTTTATCGCAGCGTTGTTCACAATAGCAAGAACCTGGAAACAACCATGCTGCCCATCAAAAGAGGACTGGATTAAAAAAATGTGGTATGTATACACGATGGAATACTATGCAGCCATAAAAAAGAACAAAATCATGAATTTCGCAGCAACCTGGATGGAACTAGAGTCTATAATACTGAGTGACCTCTCACAGAAACAAAGATCTGAATATCACATGTTCTCACTCATATAATGGACCTTGAACATCCAATGTAATACTATAAGAAAATGACTGACGGTACTGGGAAACTATGGGGGGGAGGGGGATGGGATTAACAGTAGCAAATATCTGTCTGGGGATGGGAAAACACCTCTTATCAACAGGGTGCCTGAATGAAACGTAATTGTACACCTAATCCTTAACTGTACCCCACAAAACCATAATAAAAAATACTGATTAAAACAAAAAAACAAAAAAAAGGATATACAAAGCAAGTTCCTAACTAAATCAAGAATGCCTACATAAACTTAAGCAAAATAGAGTTTAAGATTAAAAGTATTATCCTATTCAGTAAATGGTGCTGGGAAAACTTTCTGGCTGACCACATGCAGAAGATTGAAACAGGACCCCTATCTATCCCCATGTACAAAGGTTAACTCCAAATGGATCAGAGACCTAAATGTAAAACCTCAAACCATAAGAACCTTAGAAAATGAAGGAAACTGGCATCCAATTCCTGAACAAAACCCGAAACCCATAGGTCATAAGAGAGAAGATAGACAAGTGGGACCTTATAAAACTGACAAGCTTCTACAAGGCCAATGAAACCATCAAGAGAGCAGGGAGACAGCCTACAGACTGGGAAAAAATATTTGCCAACACCAGGTCTGACAAATCCTTAACATCCTGGATCTACGGAACTAAGACGTGCTGAAAAGAAAAAAACAAACAACCCCATTATAAAATGGGCAAAAGATATGAACAGACACTTCACAAAAGAGAACATCCAAGCAGCCAACAAACACATGAAGAAATGTTCAACCTCACTAATCATCAGGGAGATGCAAATCAAAACCACACTGAGATACCACCTAACTCCAGTCAGAATGACATTTATCAACAACTCAAAAAATAACAGCTGCTGGAGAGGGTGTGGCGAAAAGGGAACACTTCTACACTGTTGGTGGGAGTGTAAACTAGTGCAACCTTTGTGGAAAGCAGTGTGGCGATTTACAAAAGCTCTAAATATCAACCTCCCATATGACCCCACAATCCCCCTACTGGGAATATACCTTGAAGAACTCAAATCAGTCTATAAAAAAGATACCTGCACATGTATGTTTATCGCAGCGTTGTTCACAATAGCAAGAACCTGGAAACAACCATGCTGCCCATCAAAAGAGGACTGGATTAAAAAAATGTGGTACATATACATGATGGAATACTACGCAGCCATAAAAAAGAACAAAATCATGAATTTCGCAGCAACCTGGATGGAACTAGAGTCTATAATACTGAGTGACCTCTCACAGAAGCAAAGATCTGAGTATCACATGTTCTCACTCATATAATGGACCTTGAACATCCAATGTAATACTATAAGAAAATGACTGGCAGTACTAGGAAACTATGAGGGGGGGATGGGATTAACAGTAGCAAATATCTGGGGATGGGGAAACACCTCTTATCAACAGGGTGCCTGAATGAAACGTAATTGTACACCTAACCCTTAACTGTACCCCACAAAACCACAATTAAAAATATTGATTTAAAAAAAAAAAGATTAAAAGTATTACTAGAGATTGGCTGGGCATGGTGGCTCAAGCCTGTAATCCCAGGACTTTGGGAGGCCAAGGTGAGGGGATTACCTGAGTCCATGGGTTCAAGAACAACCTGGGCAACTTGACGAGACCCCATCTCTATAATAAATAAAAAAAATTAGCCGGGCATGGTAGTGCACATCTGTAGTTCGGGCTACTTCGAAGGCTGAGGCAGAAGAATGGCCGTAGCCCAGCATGTCGACGCTGGGGTGGCGGTGAGTGTGCCACTGCACTTCAGCCTGGGCGATGGAGTGAGACTCCAACTCAAAAAAAAAAGCATATAAATTAATATAAACTAAGTCTCCAGCTTAAGAAGTTAGAAAGTTAGAAGTTAAAAAGTAGAGGCCATTGCCTTACTAGACTCTGGCATGGCCATGTGATCGTTGAGCTATGGCTGTCACGTTTCCTGGCTTTGTTCCCCTTCCCTACCTTGGGGAGGTGAATCTCCTCTTTTTTCTCTCTCTCTAATTTACTTTTTAAGTAAACTATGTTTTATGATCTAACTTCTATGCAATTATTTGCATCTTTCACATGGCATTGAATCACACACCAGGGACCCACACCCTGGGCAGGCCTAACCTAACATTCTGGAGGCCTTGCTGAGTGTGTGCCCTAACATGTTTGGAGGTTCACTGAGACATGCTGCTCTCTCGCTTGCTCTCATTCTCCTCTTCCACTGAGATCTGCCACTCTCTCTCACTCTTTTTCCAACCCTAGTCTCTCTGGAGAGAGATAAGGTGTTTGGCTATCTTTTCTCTTTTAATCTTATCGTCCATGACAAGCAACATTGAATGGACCTCTTCCTGTCGCCTCCGCCTTGTTTGGTATGAAGTAACGTCACCAGTGAGTCCTATTGTTTATCTGATAAGGAGGGAGGTCCTGGAAGCTACTCTGAGAGGCTGCTCTTTTTTTTCCTTTTCTCATTGCTTTGGGAAGCATGTTGCTGGGGTCCGGGACCCTCTGTGGAAAAGACTTGGTACCAAGCCTCCCAAATGCAAAAATTGGAACAGCCCTAGCACGGGGGCCCTCACTGGCTAAGTCGCTGTCTCGGGTGGGTCAAGGAGATGGAGGATGCTCTCTCTCACTCGTTCTCTCTCACACGCACGGACTGAGTTCACCAACCCTCTGCCCCGGATACCAGCGGAGGACATGGATGGTTCTAATTCCACCCTGTGCTGGACATAGGCAATGGATGGTCTTTTCTCCCTTGGGCCTCTCAGACACAGTTCTTAGGACTCTCTTTCTCCCTTCTAGAGCTCTACGATGAGGAATGCTCATTCAGTTGTGGGGGGAAAAAAACAACTCACAGAACTGCAAGCTTGCACTTGCACTAAAATTTTTTATTTTAGAGATGAGATGTTGCCAAGTTGCCCAGGCTATTCTCGAACCCGTGGGCTCGGGCAATCCCCTCACCTCGGCCTTCCAAAGTGCTGGGATTACAGGCTTGAGCTACTATGCCTGGCCCATGTTATTTTTTTCTATGATAAATCTCTCAAATTAAATCTAAACTGGGATAGTATCAACCTTCTTCCCAGACAAAAGTAAAGGGATCACGTGTTAATCAATCCTGTTAACTAACCAAAAAGAAGTCAATTGCCATTTTTAATCTGCTTTTCCAAACCAAACTTGCAAGTGCTGTAGTAAAATTTTACTTCCAACTTTACCATGTCCTAAAACATTAATGCTAGATAACACCAGTGTTTGTTATATCAGGCTCGCTAAAGTTGTATTTTATGAAAAAGAAAGTTAAGTCACCTTGCTGTGCCTGGCTAGCTCCCCTTCCCACTTCAGAACAGGTAACACATTAATGCTAGTTACTCCTTGCATATACTTTTACTAAACCTAGTACTTCTCCTGGCAGGTGGATAAAATACTGAGTACTCTGAGCACAATAAGGATGGGAACTGATCACTCTCAATTGTCCACACCTCACAATCAATAGTGTAATTTAGTAATTTATAAGGGTTTTTTTAAACAAATTTACCTGTCCCTAATTAGAAATAAGTAGGGACAAATCATTTCATATCCATGTGGTCTGTTCACTCTAAAGGGTTTTACATCAGACTGTTAAAAACAAAAATGATCAAAATTTCATATGTGTAGTCTGTTAAAAAGAACTTTTCAGGTTTTTTTCTTTTTTCAGCCAAGACATTAGAAAAGCAACAGGAGGCCAGATGTGGTGGCTCAAGCCTGTAATCCCAGCACTTTGGGAGGCTGAGGTGAGGGGATTGCCTGAAGCCACAGGTTCGAGAACAGCCTGGGCAACTTGGAAAGACTTTATCTCTACAATAGATCAAAAAATTAGCCAGGCATGGTAGCGTGTGCCTGCAGCTCCGGCTACTTGGAAAGCTGAGATGGAAAGATCGCCTGAGCTCAGCAGGTTGACGCTGAGGTGGCCGTGAGTATGCCACTGCACTCCAGCCTGGCCGACAGAGTGAGACTCCAACTCCAAAAAAGAAAGAAAGAAAGAAAAGCAACAGGGTACCAACATGGAGGGCTGCAGAACCAGAGGTCCAAAGTGGTAACCCCAATTAGCAGTTGCAATTAGCAACAAAACTCCAACTGCCCATCAGAGATCTGGTAAGAACGAACCTGCTAAGGGGATGGTGTCCAGTGCTTATGGGTACAGTCTGCAAGGGTATTAGAAGTGTATTTGCCCCAAAGAGGGCTAAACCTCCTGGACCCTGTCCACTGTGCAGGCCAGAAAGTTATTGGAAAGCAGGTGTGCTCTCTTCTGAAGAGAGGAGAGAACACCTGGCTCAGAAATGGTGGCCGTTTAAGGAGGCCTAGAAATCTGCTAAAGTGCCTGGCACTGGTTCACCATCACCCCAGCAAACCCCAGGTGAATATTAGGGCACTGGAACTCAAATGAATGTCTTAACACAGGTGCCAGCCGTTTGGTCCTGGCCATAGCTTAATCAAAAGTTACTAAAGATTAATTCAAGTTATACAGATAAAAAGTCATCTATAAAAAAGAAAGAAGCCATAAATTAAAGTTGTTGGTATATAAGTATGTTTTTGGTAAGGAAGGATATAAAGGAAAAAGAATAATTTTATATAAGGAAAGGATCTTGTATGGTACATTTTTGTCCTATAATAGAACAGCTAGTTATTTGAAGGAAGAAAAGTATAGAATAAAAATAGAAGGTTCAAGCATGTTGAAAAATGGTATGAGTATGTCAGAGATGGTATGTGGAAGGTTTGTGGAAAGAAATATGAAAGGAATTCTATGAACACTCAAGGCTACAAAAAGGTTCTATAAATTTACCATTAATATCAATTACAATAATGCTAGGCCAAATGCTACTCAGAGACCAGAACACGGGCTTCTTGATTAACAATCTCCAAAAGAATTTTCTCCTATAAACAACAGAGGGAGGAGAGACAAAATTCAGTTAGCCCTCCCCTGCTGTCTTTGTTATGAAAAGTGAGGTTTTTTGTTTCTTTTTTACTTTTCAAAAACCTTTGGACTATTCCTTTGACTAAATAAGTAACTTTTGCAATAACTACTGTAATCCTTTGTTATAACATTATGCTTTTAAAAATGTCAATACTTAAAAACTCTTCAAGTTCTCAATTCAGTCTCTCTAGGGTGGGGTAAGAAACAAAAGCTTCAGGAGTCACATCTACCCCACACCCTCCTCCTGAACTGCCTGCAGATCAGCTAAATTGATTTCATTCACAGCGGTTTGTGATCAGCTATAAGGGCTTCTCAGTGTCAAGTTGCTAATGACTTTAAAATCTCCTTCCAGGCACAGGACTTACTAATCCAACATAGGATGGATAACAAAATAACTTTTTATTTTATTTAAAGTATTGCTACTTGTTTTTGTTAGACTTTAAGGTAATATTTCCCTGTCAGAAAGCCAATACCATCCCACTCCTCTCATCAAATTAGGAGAGATGTCAATCTTCCATTTCTCTGGAGTAGAGGTTACCTGCTCTTCACCCTCTAGCATATCAATCATTATAAAGGTATATCAGACCTACTATAAAAACAAAAGGGACGGTTTTCTCTTGCCAATATTTAATTGTTTTAAATTCTATTGTTCATTATTATTTCCTACAATTTAAGCTACAACCTAACTACGTCTCCAATGTTTTCAGTATTTTCTTCTTCACACTTTGTCAAAGTAGCTGTATTTCCTTGTTAAAGTCATTATTATTTTTTTTCATTATTGCATTTTTATTATGCTCTTATTTAGGCTACAGATGTGTGGAAGCTAACATTCTCTTCCTGTTATTTTTATTTTTTTATTTTAAAGATGTGGGGTACAATTCAGGGTTAGGTATACAAACGTAGATTATGTAGGTACCCTTGTTGATGAAGTGTGTCCCTCCCTCCCCTAGCAGTTTCCCTCAACTGTCAATCCCTTTCTTATAGTATTATGATAATTGTTCAAGGTTCGCTTATGAATAAGAACATATGGTACTCTGTTCTTTGTTTCTGTAATAGATGACTGAGTATGATCGACTAAATCCATCCAAGTTGCTGCGAAGTCCGTATGTTTGTCCTTCTTTATGGCTGCATAATATTCCATTGTGTATATACCACATTTTTAAAACCCTGTCCAGCTTCAGTGGGCATCATGGTTGGTTCCATTTTTTTGCTATTGTGAATAGAGCTGCAACAAACATACGTGTGCAGGTATCATTTTTGTAGAATGATTTGAGTTCTTCTGGGTTTATTCCCAATAGGGAAATTACTGGATCATATGGAAGGTTAATTTCTAGTTCTTTCAGAAATCACCACACTGTCTTCCAAAGAGGTTGCAATAGTTTGCATTCCCACCAGCAATGTAGAAATGTTCCTTTTTCTCCACATCCTTGCCAGCATCTGTTGCTATTTGTTTTTTTAATTATGGCCTTCTTACTGGGGTTGGGTGGTATCTCAATGTGGTTTTGATTTGCATTTCTCTGATGATGAGTGAGGCTGGGCACTTTTTCATGTGTCTGTTGGCTGCCTGTCTATCTTCTTTTGAAAAGTGTCTATGTCTTTTGCCCACTTTTTAATGGGGCGGTTTATTTTTCTTCTTTTGGCATGTTTGAGTTCCTTGTAGGTCCTAGATGTTAGGACCTTGTCAGATATACAGTTGGCACATATTTTTTCCCATTCTGTGGGCTGTCTCTCTGCTCTCTTGATGGTTTCTTTGGCTTTGCAGAAACTCAAAGCAAAAGTTTCTTTGGCTTTGCAGAAGTCAGTTTGATGAGGTCCCACTTGTCTTATTTCTTATGGTATGGGCACTTAGGGTTCTGATCAGGAATTGGTTGCCAGTTCCAATTTCCATAAGGGTGTCTCCTGCGTTTCCTAAGATTCTTATAGTTTGAGGTTTTACGTTTAGGTCTTTGATTCATTTAGAGTTAATTTTTGTGCATTCTGATAGGTAGGGATCCTGTTTCAGTCTTCTGCATGTGATCAGCCAGTTTTCCCAGCACCATTTACTGAATAGGTTCTCCTCTCCCCAGTGGTTGTTGTTGGAGACTTTGTCAAAGATGAATTGGTCGAGAAATTGAGACTTTGCTTCTGGAATCTCTATCCTGTTTCATTGGTCTATATGTTTGTTCTTGTGCCAATACCAGGCTGTTTTGATTGCGGTAGCTTTATAGTAAAGTTTGAAGTCTGGAAGTGTGATACCTCCTGCTTTCATTCTTTTGCTAAAGGTTGTTTTGGCTATTCGTGGCCATTTATGTTTCCATATGAATTTCTGTATTGTCATTTCCAGGTCTGAGAAGAATGATGTTGGTAATTTAATGGGTATCGTGTTAAATCTGTAGATTGCTTTTGGTAGGACAGACATTTTAACAGTGTTGATACTTCCTATCCATGAGCATGGAATATTTTTCCATTTGTTTGTGTCTTCTTGGATTTCTTTGAGCAGTGTTTTGCATTTTTCATTATAAAGATCTTTCGCTTCTCTGATTAGGAAGATGCCAAGGTATTTCATTTTTTGTGTGGCTATTGTGAATGGGATTGTGCTTTTAATTTGGGTCTCTGCCTGCTTATTGTTGGTGTATAGGAATGCAACTGTCTTTTGCACATTTATTTTGTACCCTGAGACTTTGCTTAAGTCGTTTATCAGTGCAAGCAGGTTTCTGAAAGACTCTCTTGGACTTTCAAGGTATAGGATCATATCATCAACAAAAAGGGATAACTTGACTTCCTCTTTTCCTATTTGGATTTCTCTGAGTTCCTTTTCTTATCTAATTGCCCTAGCTAGGACTTCCAACATAATGTTGAACAATAGGGGTGAGAGTGGGCAGCCTTGTCTTGTTCCAGTTTTCAGGGAAATGTTTCCAGTTTCTGTCCATTTAGCAATATGTTAGCTGTGGGTTTATTGTAGATGGCACTTTCTATTTTGAAGTATGTTCCTTCTTTACCTAGGTGTTTGAGGGTTTTTATCAAGAAGAGATGCTGGATTTTATCAAAAGCTTTTTCTGAATCTAATGATATAATCATGTGGTTCTTGTTTTTACATCTGTTGATGTATTTAACTACATTTATGGTCTTGCGGATGTTGAACCAGCCCTGCATCCTGGGGATGAAGCCTACTTGGTCATGGTGGTTGATTTTTGAGATGTGTTTTGGGATCTTCTAAAAGGTCTTTAATAAGCTACCTTGGGAGTGCAATTAAAAAAATAGAAGTTGATGTAATAAAAACAGATGTTTCAGTGCAGCTCCAAAAATCTTTTATAAATACAGCCATTTTGAAAGGATGATCCTGGATCAGAAGTGTTATTCCTGTGTATCTACATTATGTGCACATGTCTCATCTCAGTTGTCATATTTGTGTCTGTAATTTCCTCCTGAGTAGTGGTCATAACCACCCTGGTTTCTGCCACCATAGTCTCTGGACCATCCATATCCATATCCAAATCCTCCAAGTCAACTGTCATATCTGCAATTCCCATAGCCTTGGTCCCCACCACCTCTAGAGTAGCCACAACCATGGCCCCCAAAAGCACCTCCTCTTCTTGTTCCCCGGGCAGACTTGCCTGCATGGTCAACATGGATCTGGCAACCATCCAGAGACTCTCCATTCATGGCTTTCATGGCATCTGAGACATGCTCTGGGTTGGTGAAGAAGATGAAGCCAAAATCCCGGGATCGCTGAGTCCCCCGGTCCTTGACAACAACCACCTCAGAAATAGGACCACAGCTGCTGAAGTGGTCCTCCAGTGCCTGCTCATTGGTGTTAAAGTTGAGCCCTCCCACAAAGAGCTTTCCTTCTTCATAAGACATGGCTGTGAGTTCGAGTCCTGGAAGCTGAAAAGTAAAAGAGCTGGGCAGACTGCAAGCTCTAAGGACCAGAGAGAACAGGGAACTGTTAACAAAACCCCTTATAAGTGTTTGTAAATTCTTATCACAACTCAAGTAAGCTTGAAGACAAGCCACAAGGACATCCACATATGGACTCAGGAATTCACTGGTGCAACAATAAAAGCTGCCTGGACTCCAGTAGCGGGTGTCAAGTCCACTGGGGTAACTATAAATACATTTTACCAGACATCAAAGCCTCAATATGTCATAAAAGGGCTATAATGGCCTTTATTATAGTAGTGTTAATTCTAAAAGTATATGATTGTACACAGTGCTTTGGATAAATACGAAAGTTACTTAACAACTCCATTGGCTCTTGTCTTCTCATCCCCTTCTCTTGCTCTAGACAAGTAGGAACAGCTCCACACCCTATGTTCAGCAGGGAGTAGCTACAGAAATCTGACCTTTATCCCTGTTCCCAGGCACAAATAAGAATATTTGTATAACAAGAGGGGAAGATGAAAGGATATATAACATAGATTTAATATACCCCAAAAGCAGTCATTTTAACATTCCCTAAATCTTGTTTTTCTAGCAGTTCACTTAGCTTACCCTCTAATCACTAGCCAAGAACAGAACCAGTTTCTCAGAGGTAGCTATTGATGATTGTTTTACAAACTTCCCCCCCTGCAGCTTGTTTTGTACTAATTAGCTTTGCTATTTCAAGTATTTGCCTCCACTCATAAGACTCAAGTTAACCTGATCAGCCCTTCATGACCTTCATGATACAGACGCCACCACCATGGCAGCAATCATGTGACTAGCCCACCCATCTGCCTGCTGTCCATCACCTGACATCAGTACCTGCACTTACCTGACCCTTCATGATGACATGGAGCAGACCATCACCTAATCACCTTAATGACCTTCCCCCATCAAAGGGAAGGATTAAAAGGATTCAACCAAAAGCAGCCAGTTGCCATTGCCTTACTTGATTCTGGTGTGGTCATGTGCTCTTTGAGCTGTTGTTGTTGCCATGTTTCCTGGCTTTGGCCCCCTTCCTTACCTTGGGGAGGTGAATCTCCTCTTTCTCTCTCTCTAATTTTCTTTTTCAATGAACTATATTTTCCAATCTAAACAAAACAAAACAGAAAAGCAGTTAGAATGTTAGCCCAGAAATTCATGGTTGTGGTGAGCTGTGATCATGCCACTGTCCTCCAACCTGGGCAACAGAGTAAGACCCCGCCTCAAAAAACAACAACAAAAAAGAAATTAGTACAGAATGTAGAAAATATTTTAAAATAAAATATCAGAATAAAGAAGAGAAATCAATGAAATAGAAAACAAAGATACAATATAGAAGCTCAGCAAGCCCAAAAACAAAATAGACAAAGGTTTGGTGCAATTGTTTAAAAAGAAAAAAAATAAAGCTCAAATATTGATATTAGGAATGAAAAAATCTCAATTAGGAAGATAAAGTGATATTTTGAATAATTTAATACCAGCAAGACTTGGAAATTTAGGTAAAGGAAAAACTCCTAGAGAAATTGCAATTTACCAACATTCACCCAAAAGAGTTAGAAATCCCAAATAAGTCTATAGCCAATAAAGAAATTACATCAGCGGTAAAATCTAAAATCATCATTTAAGAAAAAGAAACCAAAAAATGAAAGAAGGGAGGGAAGAAGGGACAAAGAAACAAACCCGGAATGAAGGAGAACTTAAATTGCCGGGGTATAAACAAAACAAACTACAGTTAATGTCATATTTAATAATGAAATGTTAGAATGCCTTTAAACAGACACAAATGTTCACTATCATCACTTTTTATCAGCACTGTACCAGAGCTTCTAACTAAAATAGTAAGAAAAATAAATGAAAACCATAACAAAAAGAAACAATACTGTGATTACTTATAGATTGTCTAGTAGGAAATCCTAACAAACCTAGAGAAAAAACATTCAAATTTTTAGAATTATTAGAAAATTTAGAACTATTAGACATAATCAACATCTAAATATCAACTACATTTTTATAGAACAGCATCAAATTCTGCTGTTGCCAATTTTAGTTTGGAAATGGTCCCTCAAGTTCAGCTCTCAGAACTCATTAATTCTCTTGAAGAGGACGCACACAGTCAATCCCAGCTGGGAGCTCCGTGCTCTTTTAAGGAAAGCTTTTGAAGAGGGTATTCACAGTTCATTTCATCAGAAGGACAGTGTAGTGGGTCTGGTCGCAAAAGCTTGTCTTTTCCCTGGATAACTATTTATATATTGCCAACCTAAGTGAAGACTCAGAAGACTCAAAATGATAGAAACAATCTACCATTAAGATGAAATTCACAAATAAATGTGATTCCTTGCAATTAAGTTCAAATAACTACTTTTGGTAAAGGATAAATGGAGAAGAGTTGGTTTAGTAAGACTCTAATGATAAAACTCCTGGAAACTGTTGTCAATTACCTATGTTCTCTGGTTTAAAAAAAAAAAAGGCAAAGGAAGTCATAAATTACATTCCTCAAAATATACTATCTGCATCCTGAAATAGACAGATGATATGTTTTAAAGGGGACATTGGTAAATTAAAACAGTCCAGAGAAGGGTGCTAAGAACCAAATCATATGGAAAACCTAGGATATTAAGCCTGCTGCAGCAAATATTCATAGAAAATTTGAGTGAGCTCTGTCTTCAGATATTTAAAATGGATACCACATATTTAAATACCTGCAGGACCAGGCAGACATTATAAATTAATGAAGTGGACTTGATGTAGTACATATGTATATATCACGCCAAAAAAACTCACAATTCAGCTCCAGTTTTTTTTTTTTTTTTTTTTTTGCCATTCAAAATGCCAGTTAAACCGGGCTCGGTGGCTCAGCCTGTAATCCCACGCCTTTGGGAGGCTGAGGTGAGTGGATTGCCTGAGCCCGCGGGTTTGAGACCTGCCTGGGCAGCGAGACCTCATCTCTAAAATTAAAAAAAAAAAAAATCAGCCGGGCATGGTAGCACATGCCTGTAATTCCAGCTACTTGGAAGGCTGAGGCGGAAGGATCACTGGAGCCCAGCGGGTCGAGGCTGCGGTGGCCGGGAGCAGCCACTGCACTCCAGTCTGGGTGACGGAGTGAGACTCCAACTCAAAAAAAATGCCAGTTAAACAACTTTATATTTGTTCAAGAAAAGCTGAAAATACATATTTTTACAAGAAATCACTTGATTTTTTAATGTTAACTTAAATTTTTATATTTAATCCTTCTACTATTAATCATTACTGCATATAACATTTGAAAAAATATTCAGTATTCTTCATTCAGTATAGAGGTTCACCCACTTTAGAAGATAATTTATAGCTGGGCTCAGTGGCTCAGCCTGTAATCTCGCGCTTTGGGAGGCTGAGGTGAGTGGATTGCCTGAGCCCGCGGGTTCGAGACCCGCCTGGGCAACTTGGCGAGCCCTCATCTCTATAATAAATCAAAAAAGTTAGCCGGGTGTGGTAGCGTGCGCCTGTAGTTTGAGCTACTTGGAAGGCTGAGGCAGAAGAATCACCGGAGCCCAGCAGGTCGAGGCTGCAGTGGCCGGGAGCGGCCTGTAGTCCAATCAAACCTGTAGTCCCATCACTTTGGGAGGCTGAAGTGAGGGGATTTCGTGAACCCATGGGTTCAAGACCTCATCTCTACAGTGAATAAAAAAATTAGCCGAGCGTGATAGCACGCACCTGTAGTTCTGGCTACTTGGAAGGCTGAAGGGGAAGGATCGCCTGAGCCCAGCAGGTCGAAGCTGGGGTGGCTGTGAGCTTGCCACTGCACTCCAGCCTGGGTTGATGGGGTGAGACTCCAACTCAAAAAAAAAAAAAAATCCATCAACTAAGTTCTTAAATTTAGCTAGTATGTTGTTCAGTTCTAGAATCTCTCTTTGATTTTCTTTTATGGTTTTCAATTCTCTGATGAGTGTCTCAAGCTTTTTTTTTTTTTTTAATATTATGTTAAGTCCCCTAGAAGTAGAACCTGAGATAGAAATTCCTGTACAGTACAACTGATTTATTGAGGGAATGTTCTTAACTTGTGAGTGAGAGAAGCAGGATAGGGCATGGGAAGAAACCAAAGATGTTGATACATATGAACTCCTCAGCCTGATACTATAGGATGGAGCGCTGAAACATCCATTGGCATCACACAGTTGTCCTCCTTGAGGCAAGGAGTGTGTATGTGTGATGTATATTCTCCTGCCTGCTGGGGTGGAGTGGGGAGTTCAAGTTAACTTCCTAGGGAATTCCAGGAAAGATGACCCCATCAACTGAGGACAATTCTGTGGAAAAGGGTATGAGGAAGGGGGTGAGGGTAGAGCTGAGGGGAGTGAATCCACCTAGTAAAGAGAATTATGGCAGAGCACTAAGAGTATATACTACAAACATATTAAGCATAATTATCGTAAAGTTTATAGCTGATTATTATCTAGACCTACTGAAGCTCTCCTTCTGTTGTCTACTGTTTTTCTTAGTTCCATACATGCCTTGTCTCCTTCTGTGCTAGTTATTACTGAGTGCCAACATTACAAATGAAAAATATTGAAGAGATATTTGAAGCCCAGGATTTCTCCAGAGAGGATCTGTTTGCCTCTGGAAGGTTGCTGGGGCATTAGTATCAATTAGTAACGGTGAATTGCCTTAACCCACTCAGGGATTGAAACTATTCAAAGCTGGCCTTTAGAATTGGTTCACAAATCTAGAGGAAAATAAGTGTGACATTCCAAGCTGATGTCTCCAGAATCTTTTCCTTCTTTTATATCTTGGCCCCATAAATCTTCACTGATTGTTATGGGCTGAATTATGTCTCCTATATGTTGAAGATTAATGCCCATATCTCAGAATGTGGCTGTATTTGGAGTTTTAAAGAAATAATTAAGTTAAAATGAGGTGGTTATGGGAGGCCCTAATACAATCTGACTGGTGTCCTTATGAGAGGAAATCTGTTATTCATGTATAATTTTTTTACATCTCTGTGATTGAGGTGAGTGAGATTAGTTTATCATTCTCTTTATATAAACATGCATTTGGTATCAAAGTTATCCAAGCATGAAGAAAAATCAGTTGGACAGTGTGCCTTCTTTTCTCATTCTCTAGGAGTGTTTAAGATTGTCATTATTATTTTATATTTTTAACTTTAAATCATAGCCTGAAAATATTACAAGATTGTCATTATTTCTTCCTTAAATTTAGAATTCACTAGTAAATTAATCCAGACCTGGAATTTTCCTTGTAGACATTTTAAATTATGAATTCAATTTCTTTATTAGTTACAGGACTATTTAGATTTTCTGTTACTGCTTGTGTCAGATTTGAAAAGATGAAGAGCTTCTAGGACAGTGTTTCTTAAAAAAATGAATTCTGGCCGGGCTTGGTGACTCAGCCTGTAATTCCAGCACTTTGGAGGCCGAGGCAAGTGAATTGTCTGAACCCGTGGGTTTGAGACCAGCCTGGGCAACTTGGTGAGACCGCGTCTCTACAATAAATCAAAAAATTAGCCGGGCGTGGTAGTGTGCGCCTGTAGTTTTTTTGTTTTGTTTTGTTTTGTTTTTTTTAGTTGGAGTCTCACTCTGTTGCCCAGACTGGAGTGCAGTAGCCGTTCCCGGCCACCGCAGCCTTGACCTGCTGGGCTCCGGCGATACTTCCGCCTCAGCCTTCCAAGCAGCCGGAATTACAGGCATGCGCTACCACGCCTGGCTGATTTTTTGATTTATTGTAGAGATGAGGTCTCATTGCCCAGGCGGGTCTCGAACCTGTGGGCTCAGGCAATCCACTCACCTCAGCCTCCCAAAGGTGTGGGATTGCAGGCTGAGCCACCGAGCCCGGCTGCGCCTGTAGTTTTGGCTACTTGGAAGGCTGAGGCGAAAGGATCGCTGGAGCCTA
Source organism: Cephalopachus bancanus (assembly GCA_027257055.1). Taxonomy (NCBI): domain Eukaryota; kingdom Metazoa; phylum Chordata; class Mammalia; order Primates; family Tarsiidae; genus Cephalopachus; species Cephalopachus bancanus. The sequence continues at coordinate 2,451,588 of JAPVLO010000289.1, read as the reverse complement.
GCAGATTGACGCTGTGGTGACCGTGAGTGTGCCACTGCACTCCAGCCTGGGCGACAGAGTGAGACTCCAACTCAAAAAAAAAAAAGAATTCTAATTTTAAAATATATCTTTGTTATTTTGTGGCTTTAACCATATTCATTTATATAGACTTTTATAAATATATAAACATATACACATTTATGTACTTATATAGAAATGAATACAATTACTGATATAGAATTGAGATTCTAATTTAAAAAGATGAACCTACTAAAATGTTTCATTTCAACCCCTCATCCTCGTCTACCCTTTTCTCACAGACCCCTAGAAATTACTTTTTCATTAGTTTCATACAAATCTATCTAGTGCGTTTTATCCAAATACCGTGCAAATACAAGTAAATATACATACACACAAATATATGTGCACACACGTTATTCCCCCTATCCTACAAAAAAGGAACTTACTTTATAGGCTGTTCCTTGTCCCAAACATACTGGCAATAGGCATTTGTTCTCTCTCATGATTTCGATGAGTCAGGACTTTAGAAGTGGCTTGGCTGCACAACTTGGGCTCAGCATCTTTCATACAGTCACACTAAGATATAAGCTGGGTCTGCAGTCATCTGGAGGTTTAAGGAGGATCTACTTGCAAGATGGCTTCCTCACATGGTTGGCAAGTTGATCCTGTTAATTGGTAGGAGGTCTCAGTTTCTCTCCATGTGAGCCTCTCCACAGGAGTGCTTGAGTGATATCATGGCATAGACTGGCTTCCCCTGGAGAAAACAATCCAAGAGACCAAGGTGAAAATCTGCAGTGCCTTTAGTCCAAGGCTTAGAAGTCACATGCCATCTCTTCTATTACATTCTATTGCTCCTTCAGACCAATCCTGATTCACAAGGTTGTGTATACCAGGTCAAGATCACTGGGGACTTTATTAGAGACTGGCTACTACATCCCATATGTTGGTCTTACTTTTGTATTTTAGCATGACATATCCAAATCTCTCCATAACTGCACAGAAAATCTCCTCAGTATTTACACGGTCATACACTATTCTGATAATGTATTATAATTTATTCTACCATTTGTCTATTGATAGATATGTGTGATTTCAGTTTTTCTACCTATTTTACTTTGCTGTTATGATTTATCTGTGAGTCATCTGGCACTTATGTTTCCTCATATGTGCTTAAATATATCTGCAGGAAATTCTTAAGAATTGGAATTGTACAATCAAAAGGTGAATGCATCTCTTTGACGGATACTGCCAAATTTCCTTCCATAATAATTATGTGTTTTTTTCCCCACTTTTATCAGACATGTATGGAAGTGCCTGTTTCAGCATAACATTGTCAGCAGTGCGTTGTCAGATTCTAGAATTTTTTGCGTCGGATAGAGATATGTTATCTCAGTAAAGTTTATATTTCTTTTATTATGAATGAGGTTTAGTTATCTTTTCAGATGTTTACAGTGTGGTGTATGTATATGTGAACTGTCCATATCCACTGACCATTGCTTCCAAAGGCACTGTTAAACATTTTCTTCTGTATTCTTATGGTATTAAGAAGATTAACTCTGATTTTTTTTGCTGGTTCATTCCACTTACAGTGTTGTTTGCCTCGCAGGAGATGTTTGTTGTTTTTATGAATATAAATTTATCTTATTTTACAGCTTCTGAATTTTGAGCTGTACTTAGAAAGGTTTCCTTATTCCACAGTTAAAGAATTATTCATATTTTCTTCTGTAACTCTTCTGGCTTAGTTCTATACATTTAAACTTTTGAGCTATTTGGAGTATATCAAGGCATATGCAGTGAAATGTGGATTCAAATTTTCAACTGTTTTCCAAATGGCTACAGAGTAGTCTCAACACCATTTATTTAAAAAATCCCTCGTTATTTCACCAATGTGACATTCCTCCATGTATTCAGATTTCTTTCTTTCCTATTAGCCTGACTATTCATGTCATTATCACACCATTTTATGCAAGCTTTATTGCATACCAATATCTGTTGGGGTTAAAATCTTCACATTGCTATTATTTTTCAGATTTTTGCGACTATTTGTACTTGTTTACTTTTTCATGTGAATTTTAGAAACAGATTGTCTAGTTCTGTGGAAAAAAACTCCACCTGACAACACTTTCATATGATCACATTAAATTCCTATATTAACCTAGGTAAAACATCTTTGTGTTGTCTTCTTTTCCTATAACAGGTTATGAAATAAGCTAAATCAGTTAATAAAATCAAATTGCTAGCAAAGTAATAATATTAACCAGCTTACTCCATTTTGTTTAAAACTTTCATCTGAGTCACCTGCCTGACCTAAGAATCAACGCCTACGTGTGATTACAGTAACGTTCCCATGACCACAGACCCCCAGCTTTGTCTCCTTTGGGTAGGTTATGCTGACCGTTGCCTGCTGACCATTACTTTGAACTCCTTTGCCATGGCTTCCATGTAATCGTATGTTTTGTTAACTGAAATCAAATGTTACACTTTGACATTTTCATAGTTTGTTCTTATTTTCTGTTAGTGACCTAACCAAGGTAACTCCATTGTATAATGATTCTTCTTCCTTGTCTCTATGTAACTACCTTAAACTATATCTTAATGGCAAAACTCCAGGGACTTTTTGAGCACTGGCTATACCTAGGAAATTAATCAAAGCTCCCTAACAACCAAAAGTTCCCATTTCGGTTGCCAAGTTGTTAGTTAATAGCTGCTATGATCACTAAATTGCTATGTAGCCAATGCAGCAAATTTTACCTAAAAAAGCTTGTCACAAACTGCACCAATTTGCCAAGAGTTTTTCTGGTGTTTGCCTACTTTTAACCCACACATTTAATAAATTCATAATTAATTAGACTCAACTTGCTGGTGTAACTTCTTCTTGCTTACTCAGTCATAACAGCTATCTATCCATTTGTCAAGGTTTCTTTTTGACTTCTTCAAGAGCATTTTAATGTTTTCTCCACTTATCTTTTGTACATTGTTTATTCCTGGTATTTTACTTTTAATACCGAAAATGGTACTTTCTCTTCTGTGCATCTTCTAATGACTGCTGTATATATGATAGCTACAGATTTTTGTATCTTAATTTATTCTATTACTTTATTAAATTACCTTAACCTCCTATTGATTTTAATAGATTCTAGGGGTATCTATGAAAATCAGGTAATATTATCTGTATATAGAAATGGTTTTGTTCTTTTCAGTTCTTTCACTCTAATGTCTAATTGTGCTGGCTAATACTTTGAATACAATGTGAAAAAGACAGTGATGATAGTGGACTCATTTTCTTATTCTTAACTTTAGAGGAATACTTCCAATATTTCTGCATCAAATTTGAAATGTATATATATATTAATTAATACGTGAGTACATATATATGCACACATTGTGAAATAAAGGATGAAATAAAGAGGGTTTTTTAATGAATGTGTGCATGTATATATATGTACTCATGTATTAATTGCCTCAACTTTTTTAGTTGATTATAAGATAGCAACACAATTTGTATTTTATCAAGAATGAGTGTTGACAGTAGTGTTGAGGCTCAGAAAACAATACCCCAAAATAAAGGCCTCAGAAGCAAGTTTTTCTCTGACCTTCTCCTGCTCTCCTGTTCCCATTCCTATTCTCCCCCGGGGCTAGCCTTAGAAACTAGAATCCTTTTTCTCCAAGGCGGGTCATAGAAACCAGAACCCATTTTCCCCAAAGCTAGCCATAAAACTTAAAAATATTACTTTAACTTTCCCTCCTCCTTTCTGTGCAAAAACTGACCATAAAGAAATTATCTTCACACTTGTAATCCTGGCACTTTGGGAAGTTGAAATGGGCAGATTGCTTGAGCCCAGGAGTTCAAAACCAGCCTGGGTAACATAGCAAGACTTCTACAAGAAAAAAAAACCCGGCATGGTGGTGCATGCCTGTACTCCCAGCCACTCAGCATGCTGAGGTGGAAGGATCACCTGAGCCCAGAAGTTCCAGGCTGCGGTGAACCATGATTATGATCATACCACCACATTCCAGCCTGGGTGACAGAGTGAGCCCCTGATTCAAAAAAACAAAACAAAAACAAACAACACACACACACACACACACACACACACACACACACACACACACACACACACCTGACCTGTGACTGTAGGTCATTAAGACTCCCATTCCAGAGTAGACCCTGCCCTAGCCCCACAAGGAAGGAATGCAGGCTCAGAGATGCCATGTAGACTCTAGACAGACTAGGTCTTGTTGTCGTTCCCCACTTAGTCTATTAGCATGAGATCATATCCTTTTTGTTCAGTCATATTTTGACACGGTTATTCATACTTTGCTGAATCTAAGCATGAAAGTGGACAATTCTCCTGTATCTTTCAGTTTTTATTTCGAAGGCTCCCATGTATACACGTTAAATTTGTATGGCTTTTCTCCAAAATAAAAAAAAAGAATGTTGAATTTTTTCAAATTTTTTTAGCATAACAATGTCCACATGAATTTATTCTGTGATTAATATGAATATTTCCTAATATTGAATCATTCTTATATTCCAAGCATAAACTCCACTTGATTATGATGCATTATTTTTTTAAATGTAGGTGTTGGATTCTTTATTTAGGATTTTAGAATTGATGACTGTGAGAATGGTTTATGTTTGTATTATTTTTATTCCAAAAACAATTCAAAAGTTTTATTTTACAGTCTATGCTCTGAAATTGTTCAAATATTTTATTAAGGGCTACATCTTTGTCAACTTTTCTTGTTCTTCTATTAAAACTAGTTTGCTGACAGTATTTCTTCTAGGCTCAATTTTATTAAATTACATTTTCCTAGATTATCCATTTCATTTAGGTCTTCAAACTTATTTGCATTGACTTGTATAAGTCAATTAGATTAATATTACAGATAATATTACTATATACCCCTAGAATCTATGAGAATCAATAGGAAGTTAAGGTAATTTAATAAAGTAATAGAACAAATTAAGATACAAAAAATCTCTAGCTACAATCTGTAGTTACGATTATCTTTCTCTGTTATTTTGCATTTTGAGTGTTTATGATTGCTCCCACATTTACCTTGATTAGCTAGTGGTTTGTCTAACCACTAGCTTTTTTTTTTTTTGGCCAAATTTTTTGTAAAAGAGCATATAGTATATAATATAAGGTTTGCAGGCCAAGACATTATGGAAGTGCTCATATAATGAGAAAAAAAGTCTACAAAATCTACATTGATGATATTCAAAAATACTTATAATGATAACTAAGTACATCTGTTTGTAATATTTATCCACCAATTAGAAAAAGAATTCTTTTTTTAGGGGGTTTAACGTTTTGCTTAATCAGTGTTCAAAGTTAGCATTTCCTATCATCAAAACATTGCAAATTCATTGGTTAAGGCTGATCTGTAATGAGATTAATATAATTAATCTTTGAAAATGCTTTTTCACATGGATGGGTTCTGCCAGACATTAATATCAATCCATAAACATCTGATTTTAATTGAGTATATTAATCACTGGGAAGGCATATATAGAATTCTATTAAATTTTTCTCTTGATATTTGCCTCTTAGCATGTCATTATTTTTGTAGACTAATCATGTCCAACTGGTTAGATGGAAGCTCCTCAATTGTATTATTAAATAAATTTTGAAATATGGAAATTTCCTTTGCACTTGCATCAGTCCTCAGAAGTGCTGCTAGAACTTTCGTGGCTCACAAAATATATCTGCTGGAAAGCTGTGTGTCACTGTTTTACTTTTGACAGCATGAGGAGTACATAAAGCAGCTTGATGATAGTCATGTGTAACGATGGAGATATGTTCTGTGAAATGCATCATTAGCTGGTTCATCATTGTGCAAACATTGTAGAGTATACTTACTCTGGTACAGCCTACTACACACGTAGGTTATACAGTACAGCCTATTGCTCCTAGGCTACAAACCTGTACTGAATACTGTAGGCAACTGTAGCACAGTGGTATCTGTGTATCTAAACACAGGAAAAGTACCGTAAAAATATGGTATTATAATCTTATGGGATCACCATCGTATAAGCAGTCTGTTTTGGTCAAAGTCTCTTTTGCACAATGCATGACTATACTGTGATTCAAAGTGTTAGACTAGTTACAATGACTTCATTGCAGTGTTTCCCATATAAGCACTGTTTTCCCTTATATATATATATATTTTTTTTTTGAGTTGGAGTCTCACTCTGTCACCCAGACTAGAGTACAGTGGCTGCTCCTGGTCACTGCAGCCTCGACCTGCTGGGCTCTGGTGATCCTTCCACCTCAGCCTTCCGTAGCTGGAACTACAAGCGTGCGCGACCACACCCAGCTAATTTTTGATTTTATTGTAGAGATGAGGTGTCACCAAGTTGCCCAGGCGGGTCTCGAACTCGCGGGCTCAGGCAATCCACTCACCTCAGCCTCCCAAAGCGCTGGGATTACAGGCTGAGCTACCGAGCCTGGCTCCCCTTATATTTTTAAACTCACTAAGAACAATCAAGTCTGTTGTAAAAGCTAATGTCCAAAGTTATTCAGTGTTCAGTAAGTGGTTGAGGGTGGTTCTTTTCATTTAAAAAAAAACCCATTTAATATTGTCCTTGAGCTAAAAATTCTGCAATAAAACATTACTACTGCTGTCATTGGACTCCTGTGTGGGAGAGCAAACCAGAATATTTAGCTTCTATTTCTGAGAAAAATTCACAAAACTGATGGTCAAGTTCATGAGAGTAAATGAAGTTCACTGCTGACACACTGGTTTGATAACTTATGATAGATTCAAGTATTTCATGCAAAATACTTTCTGATAAATAATATAATTTGTCCAACTATGCCTTTTTATGCTCCACACATATTTTTCCTTAGTTGTAACACATCTTTACAGAGTCTTCAGTTTGTTCTGAATTAGCGTTTTCTCATGTTCTGAAATATTCTCTCCTGTAGTTGTTTATTCCAGACTGTTCATAGAGGCTAAATCTTCAGTCACTTAAAACTGAGTGGTATTGGTAATATCTATTTATTCATCAAAAGCCAAGGAAAACCACTCGAAATTATTTGTTTTTTTACTACCAATGTTGTTCCCAACATCCTTAACTCCTTAAGTAACTATTCTGATTCAAAGCACATTAAGCTTATTTTCTCTGGACATATTTCTTTGGCTGCTGCAATTAAACACAATTAAATCAATTTATAGTTAGCAAATGGCTTTCCTTGCTTGGATAACAAAGAAGCCACTCAGAAACTTACTTTGGTTGCAGTTTCCTGTTCATTTTTTGGTGAAGAAATTCTGGTATCATGAGAAAATTCATTTTAAAATTTATAATTTTTTCTGACAGCTGTTCTTAAGCATCAGAAATATTGTGATGATTGGTTCATGTAGTAGTGCCAAACCATAAGGTACTTTAGCAGAGCTACAGTATCCTTATATATTAAACACAGTGCTTTGTCACCCAATTTGGTAACAAAATAATCCACACGCCATTGTGCCTTAAAAGCAAGATATTCAAAGTTCACTTCTCTTTTTGTTTTTGACATGATGGGTATGCACTGGTAATAAAAAAATAACATTTTGATTTAAAAATTAAGTAAAATGTTGCTATGTGGACATATGCATAGCACTAGAAATGCTGTCAAGCTCTAACTAACTGCATCACTGTGATTTGTAGTGTGCCAAGCAGCAGTGAAGGTATGAGCATGCCCCATGTGATCTCTGTCACAATGATGCAACTCTCAACATAGCACATAAGTAGCTGTAGACAATGTATTTTTTTAAAAAATGTTTCTGTGTTCCCACATTAGCTTTTTGGACACTAAATTTGAAATTCTCAAAATTTTCATGTGTTGCAAAATATATATATTTTTTGCCTACTTAAAAACAAAAAACATTCTTAGCTTGTGAGCTATGTAAAACAGATAGCAAGCCAGATTTGGCCTGTGAGGTATAACTTGCTGACACTTGATCTGATTTTTATTTTAAACAATATTTTTAGAGACAGGAGTCCCACTTTGTTGCCCAAGCGGGAGTACAGTGGCTATTCACAGGCACAACATAGCATACACACTACAGCCTCAAACTCCTGCTCTCAAGTGATTCTCCCACTTCAGTCTCTCAAGAAGCTGGGGTTCCAAGCGTTTACCACCGCATCTCACTAAATGTTTAAAGATGAAAATTATTTTATTAATTCTATTTTTTGTTGTTGTCTAATGCATTAATTCCTGCCATTATAATTTTCTTTTCCAGTTTGAAAGCAGTCACTGTTTACTTGACCCAATTACAAAGAAAATCATGGTAGATACCTTAGCTCACCCTTCAACTAAGCCAGTTGATTTGGTCTTCCCTGTTTCTAGCTTGAATTCTACCTTAATTAGAATCGTGACTCATGCTTTTTTATTTGTATTGCCTGGTATGCCATTGCTCATCCTTTTATTTTTAACTTTTAACCTAAGTTTTGAGTGTCTCGTCTATACAACACACTATAGTATTGGATTTGGTCTATAATAAAATCTGAACACCTTTTAAATAGGCGAGATATGCCCATTTATACTGATTAATGTGACTATATGTAGGAACTGAATTTGTCAGATTATTTGCTCTTTTCTTAAAAAATTCAGCGGGCTTGGTGGCTCAGCCTGTAATCCCACGCCTTGGGAGGCTGAGGTGAGTGGATTGCCTGAGCCCGCGGGTTCGAGACCCGCCTGGGCAACTTGGTGAGACATCATCTCTACAATAAATTAAAAAATTAGCTGGGCATGGTAGCGCACGCCTGTAATTCCAGCTACTTGGAAGGTTGAGGCGGAAGGATCGCCGGAGCCCAGCAGGTCAAGGCTGCGGTGACCGGAAGCGGCCACTGCACTCCAGTCTGGGTGACAGAGTGAGACTCCAACTCAAAAAAAAAAAAAAAAAAATTAATTCTGGCTCTGACATTTAGGAAGGTTTATATCTGATTCATAGTGGCCATCTTTATGTCTTTGAACTGTATTTCTTTGTAGTGTCTGCTTCTTGTCTATAAATAAAAAAGAAATAGATTGTACTTACTCTTCCCTATCTACCACTACCCAATTTAAGGCAATATTATTATTCTTTACTTGTGTACTCTTAAATATGCTTAGACTTCTACTACTTGATTTGTCAGTTTTAAATTATGTCTTTTGAATCCTAACTACATGAAGCAATCAGAGCTTACTCTATGTTCTATCACTTCTCTTCTCATTTTTTTGTTAGATGCGTTCTTCCCACTGTCAGAATATAAAACACTTAGATATTATTGTCACTTATACCACCTATGTCTTAGTTCTATAGTTGAATTTATTCAGTGCTCATGCTAGTCCTTTTGCTAATGTTTCCTCAATCATCAGTTGGTTCACTGAAACTTTCCTTCACACTTGAGTCACAGTTTGGGCGATAAAGCACTTCTAAGTTCAAAGTTAGACTACATTACAGGCAAGGCCCTCAATCTAGAGCACTAATCCCGTAAAGGAGCACCACCATCTGGGCATGGGTGCTCAATTAAGACTTTTATAAGCTGGGCTCGGTGGCTCAGCCTGTAATCCCGCGCCTTTGGGAGGCTGAGGTGAGTGGATTGCCTGAGTCCGTGGGTTCGAGACCCGCCTGGGCAGGCGAGACCTCATCTCTACAATAAATCAAAAAATCAGCTGGGCGTGGTAGCGCATGCCTGTAATTCCGGTTACTCGGAAGGCTGAGGCAGAAGGATCACCGGAGCCCAGCAGGTCGAGGCTGCAGTGGCCGTCAGCGGCCACTGCACTCCAGTCTTGGCGACAGAGTGAGACTCCAACTCAAAAAAAAAAAATTTAAAAAAGACTTTTATTTCAGCACTGGGGGCAAGTCCAACAGCTGCACAAACAGAAGAGTCGGGACAGGGGCAAATTGGGAGGTTGTTTATCCCAGTCAGTCAGCTTGATTCCTTTCCAATTTTGCTCTCCTTATCGCCTCTTCGCCTTATCTCCAGATCTTCTCCATAGCTATCTTGTGACAAATGGGCTTCTGTCTCCACCTCTGGTCTTGTTTATGCATGGTTTTATCTGTGGTTTCTTCAATATTTTTCCATTTACCTTCCATCTTCTATAACTTGAAAGTATCTTATTCACTAATACTGCCTTTCACCCCACCTCAATGTCATTATTCTTTTTCTCAAAAATTCCAGTGATATTTGAGAAGAAAAAAGTGTGTTCAGTGCCGTCTTGAATCAGAAATTTGATTTCTGACATTTAAATTAGGAGCTTATCATTGACTGATGATAGAAGGCACTCCCATTGCATAGATCCAATGTATCTGCTACCACATAATTTCAAAAATTATATATTTTCCATTATTTGTGAATTCATGTTAATTTTTCCAACAGTGCAGTGTATTATTTTTACCACAGCTAACTGGTTCCAAATAGCCAAGTGTTGACAGTATGTGAAAAATAGCCTTATAAATTGTAAAACATAATATAAATCATTGGGTGTGAGTAAAAAGAACATGGAATGAATAAGCCATGCTTCTGCCATGAACTAGAGGAATCACTTCCCCTGTCTGAACCACTATTTCCTTGGCTATAAAATAATCACATTAAGTAAGGTTAAAAGCTCTTTTATCTTTAATGGTTTATGAATTTACATCTTTTATGATTTTTGTCAGACTTACATTAGCCTGATTAAGAAAAAATGCAAACATTTCCTTAAACACAGGTAACAAAAATAGCATGATTTTCATGCTCTATAGGTTTGAGTTCCTAGTCACAGTCAAAGTAATAATGTTAGCACTTAGAAGCAAGAGAAAGCCTCCACAATTTTTATTATAATCTACTTTAGTTCTCTAAGTTGTTTTGCTCACCCAGTAAGACTACCATGCCTCTAGAATCCCCAGTATATAGAGTTCAACTTAGGCTTTTATAGGAGACGACGGTAAGCAGGAGGCCCAGGGATGGAAGAGTTGCCGTGTCAAAGAAATAATAAAGATTAAGGAGTGACTTGGATAAATATATTTGTCAAGATTCAGGAAGGTAGGTTGGAAAGTTGCTTGGCTTAGCAGGTGATCAGGGGGCAGATAAGCCAGATATAATTGGTCACCTGACTTACAGTTCCTCTAGTCTTCAAATTGCTCTTATTTTTGTCTAGGTAGTGATACAACCCATATCCCGTAGCATATGTATTTTGGTAGAAATCAACTCCATTACAAGTTCTAGTAGTTAGGCTAAGTGAACCATGATCCCACTCATAAAGCATACTTTTAAGTTAATGGATGAGCACACAACTCAGTTACAACCTATAGGACACAAAAAACAGTTTTCTTGGGGGCATCTAAAAAACCGTCCGTGCTCTCTCAGACACAATCTAAGCTTGTTTTCTCTACAGGGAGATGGGTGAAGCACATGTACTCGCAAGTGCCAGCCTTAGGTTAAAGCTGGTACTATCTAGCAGGCAAAATTAAGGGATGGAAAAATGCAGGATCTTTGATTACACCATGAATCATTTAAGTCATACCAACTCTAAACCTTCCATAGTACTTCCAAATTTTCCCTTTATTAGTTAAGGAAACTTGCACAGGATTTTCTTTCTCTTGCAACTGGTAACATTTAATATATCAAAGATGCAAAGACAAACTTGAAAATATTCAGCAGATGATGTCAAACTAAGGTTAAATCCATCAAACTAAGGTTAAATTCATAGTCTAATAGAGATAATTATTAGGTGCACTTAGTCTGAGGCAGCAACTATTCATGAGCCAAGTTACAAGAATGTGAACCCATAATGTACAATGATAATGTAAAAGTAGCTATAAATGGGTAAACAGACATTTCAGTTTGTTAAGGGAAGTTAAAACTTATCCTTCTCGTCCTGGCATATGTGTTTACCTATTTATTTATTTTTGAGTTGGAGTATCACTCTGTCGCCCGGGTTGGAGTGCAGTGGCATGCTCAGGGCCACCCCAGCGTTGAACTGCTGGGCTCCAGTGATCCTTCTGCCTCAGCCTTCCAAGTAGCTGGAACCACAGGCATGTGCTACCATACCCAGCTAATTTTTGATTTACTGTAAAGACAAGGTCTCGCCAAGTTGCCCAGGCTGGTCTCAAACCCGCGGGCTCAGGCAATCCACTCACCTCGGCCTCCCAAAGTATTGGGATTACAGGATGAACCACCAAACCCGGCCTGGCATAATTATTAATAGCATCTCATTCACTCTCAAGTGTCCACATTTACACAGTCGTCCTGTCTTTAAAGCATACCCTTGGATTTAAATATAATTATCTTTAGAAAAATAACACTAACCCATGAAAATGCCTAGAGACCTTTAAAAGATAAGAGGATTCAATCTTTAATTGCTGTGACTGGTTTTAGAAAGAAGTAGTGACAGGAAAAGTGTCTGTGTCTGCAAAGAATCAATAGCCATGTGTCATTTTTATTCTAAATACATTATTACGATTTTCTATCTACTGAACTGCTTCTATGGGAATGGATTCTTAGGGTTCACACAGACCCTCATTTATAAGAATGATACAATTCTTGTGAAGATGAGGTAGGGAACAAGATTCAAAAACACTGGCAGGCCTTACATTAAATATATATTTCTTCTATCATCTGCCACCATATCTAAAATACCTGTGCAGTCCAAACTAATTTATTTGCGCTTAATTTCTTCTTTATTCCTCAGTTAAACTGGACTCGTACTACACAGTCTATTAATGACAATACCAGATCAGAAGGGAGTTGGTATCTGGAACTAAAGCTCTCTGGCAGAAGCCAGATGAAGTCAAGAAAGGATGAGAGGTACCTAGCACTAAACAAGGGGCTCTGCTTAGGGCATCTATGGCCCTTCTTAGCAACTTAAGCAAAACATGTTATTTGCACCTTTGTGTTCCTCAGTAGAGAATTCCACCTTATAAGTCATAAAGCTTGAAAAATAATCACAGCTCGTGCTTGTTATTGTTCTAGTACTGTTTTAAAAAACACATCCATGTTCATTTGGCTTTATGATATTGTGACTTTTATCCAAACCCACACATTGATTAAACATGGTTCAGGAGTGAGGCTGACATACACCCACACCCTTGTTCCCTAAAACACCCATATACTTTCAGCGTCTTTTAGCACAGATAAGGTAAGGTTGGGGCTGCAATGTCATGCCTAACCTGGGTTTCAGATTCGGAACTAGCTCATGTGGAAAATGCAAATGAAACTGCTGAAGCAATGCTGTAAAAAACAAAAACAATTCCATCCGAGCCAGCTGTTCTCCAAGACAGTGTCTTCTCCCTAAACAGAAAAAGTAGATATAATAATTTTTAAAAGCCCACAATATTTAACAAAATTAATGTCTAATATCTGGGTGCCATTCAGGAAATCCGGAATTTAAAGAAAGTTAGAGAAAGTTGCTTATTAAAATATTTTCTTAAATCCCAAAGAATAGAAATTGGCACTTCACTTCCCAGAATCCATTCTTCTGCCTCCTTTTGTCAGACCATGGACTTTTGTAAGACTTTAGTCCTCTCCCCTAGTTTCTTGCACATTGAAACAGAGCCTAAGATAACCTCTAATTTGAGGTATGACATTTTGTTTTATAGATCCAAGAGAAGCCCATTTTATTTCAACTGTGTATTCTTCTCCAATGAAGAGGAAGAGTTTCTAGTTCACCTTCCTTGGGTCTTGTGATCTGTATACTTTTTCACAGCAGAAGCAATATTTTCCTAGTTGGAGATGAGGTATAATAACTGGAAGTGAAGAAAGCCAGATTCCAGTTTTACTTCAAGTAGTCATGTCTTTTTCCCTTTTCTCAGCTTTTCCCTTTTCTGGATCTCAGCTTCTCAAAAACCAGCTACTGATTTCTCACTCTACAGGTTTTGACTACAGTCCAAAAATCCACAGGCAAAGAAGTTTCACAAGAAACCAGAGCTTCTCGACAATTTATCTCTGGTTAATAAGTTAAGGCTTATTTTTAGCAGAAACAGGTGTCAGTTATCTCCAATGAGACCAGTCTCTCCTGTAAGAAGCAATGCTGTGTTTTCAGAATTGGAATATTTAATTAAATAGCAGGAAGCTTCAGATTAAGATGCTATACATGATGAATCACTGTTACATACTTTAATCTAAAGTTATGCCCCTGTAAAAGTTCTCTTACCTAGAGAAAAAGGAACAAAAGCTTCCTTTTTGGCAAAATATCCGCTGCTGTCCAGAAATCGCTCAGGATAGAATACTTCTGGGTCTCTCCAATACTTTTCATCAAAGTGTACAGAATAAAGATTTGTAATTACTGTTGTGCCTTTAGGAATTGAATAACCACGTGCAACTGCATCTTCAGAGGTTGCATGGAAAATCCCTAATGGAACTATATTACAGAATCTTAAAACTTCATGCAAAACTGCCTCAGTATAAGGCATTTTGCATTTGTCGTCCCAAGAAGGCTTCCCACTGGGGCCTATAATTAAATCAATCTCTTTCTGAACTTGTCCTGTCAGAGAAAAAGTGTTCAAATTATTATGCAATTCGTAGAATTATATCTAAAGTAATTTCCCTTGGATAAAACAAAGGCCAATAAGCCAACAGGATATGGGTACACCCAGATTCAGATTTTTCATTATCTAGGAGTTCTATTTAATTAAATTTATGCTATATATCTTTTACTAATAGTAACCAATGTTCTAGGTAACTCTGTTGTGAAAAGTACATTAAAAGTAATAATAGGCCAGGTGCTGTGGCTCATGCCTGTAATCCCAGCACTTTGGGAGGTAGAGGTGAGGGGAATGGCTGAGTCCAGGGGTTCGAGACCAGCCTGGGCAACTTAGCAAGACCTTGTCTCAACAATAAGTCAAAAATTAGCTAGGCGTGGTGGTGCATGCCTGTAGTTCCAGCTACTTGGAAGGCTGAGGTGGAAGGATCGCCTGAGCCCAGCAGGTCAAGGTTGCATTAGCTATGAGCATGCTACTGCATTCCAGCCTGGGTGACAGAGTGAGACTCTGACTCAAAAAAAAAAAAAGTAATAATAATAACAATGAAGCAACCTAGAATTGGTGAAACATTACTTTCAGCAAGGAAAACAGTGAAGCATAAAATTAATTATTTTTAATTTAAAAAAAAACAGGGTTCAGGTACCAGCTCTGCCACTTCTAGATACTCACAGTCTTTTTCCTGATTTATAAAATAGGCACAGTAAGACCTGTGTTAGAGATTTTGTACATAAACTGAGATAAAAGATTTGAAAACTTCTCAAAACTATCAAGTAGTTCTCTTCTTGGCTAGCATAGCAGGAGTACCTAAATAAAATGCTTTGTACATGGCCAGAGACTCTAAAACATGTATGTACTCTACATATAAGGACAGACCCTGAGGTTATGAAGAGAATCCTCACCTTGAATGTTAGGATACAGGGCCATGAAAAGAATAGCCCACCGTAGCACATTGGTTGTAGTTTCAGTTCCAGCAATGATCAGTTCACCCACCGAGAAAATCAGGTTTTCTTTGGAGAAGGTAGATGATGGGTCATTTTTACTTTGATCCATCTCATCTAAATAAGCATCAACAAAATGCTGAGGTAACTGAGGTTTTCTGTTGACAGAAGCTTTTTCGATAAGTCTAGAGAGAAAATCATAGACCACAGCTGCATTTCTAAACAGCTGTTGATGTTTTCCAAAAGGTAAGATGCCAATCCATGGAAAGGCATTATACAGGAAGACTGAGGCACTGGCAGCTAGCTCTACATTTTCACTAAATAACTCAATCATGTGCTGAAAATCAGTGTCTTCATAAGTAAAACGTTCTCCAAAAAGGATCAGATTGGTTATGTTTGAAACAGCATTTGTTATTAATTGCTTAAAGTCAAAAGGTCTACTCTTGTATGTTTCAATAACATCAATGAAAAATTTGGTTTCTTCTAAGATTTTAGATTCAAAAGACTTTTGGCCGTATCCAAAGTAGCGAAAGCTGTTTACAGCTAATCTTCTGTGATCGACCCATCCTCGGCCATATCTGGAATTGAGTAAGCCTGAAAAAAAAGGAATAAAACTATTGTATAATTCTTACTTCCCTGTATCTAACAGCTGAAAACGTTAGGGAGTTAATAAATTAATGTATGGTTAGTCATTCTTCCCCAGGTTACTCTTCTATATAAATAGATGGTTGGGTCCTTTCCTCTGCTACTCTTTAGCCATAGAATAATGTAACAGATAAAGCTTATCTACTCCTCATAAAAAAAAACCAGCCACAAGATGCTAGCCAGTCTTGTGTAATCCAACCTGGGTGAAATAGGCCCAGGTGACTTTATTTTTCAACTTTTATTATAAGCCTAATTTACAAAAGACAAATGACTGCATGCTCTATGGGCAAAACTTTATCTTGGACTAAACAAACACCTAAAAATCATCCTTCTAGGATTAGAAATTTTCTGCTTAAAAGAGAATAAATTTTTTTTTTTTGAGTTGGAGTCTCACTGTCACCCGGACTGGAGAGCAGTGGCTGCTCCCGGCCACCACCGCAGCCTCAACCTGCTGGGCTCTAGCAATCCTTCCGCCTCAGCCTTCCAAGTAGCTGGAACTACAGCCGCGCGCTACCACGCCCAGCTAATTTATTTATTTATTGTAGAGATGAGGTCTCAACAAGTTGCCCAGGCGGGTCTCGAACCTGCGGGCTTAGGCAATTCACTCACCTCAGCCTCCCAAAGCACGGGATTGCAGGCTGAGCCACCGAGCCTGGCTAAAAGAGAATAAATTTTAGAATACAAATTTCCTCCTGTAAAAGGTATAGGATACTCAACAAAGTAACGATGACAGAAGCAAGGGTAGTCTGAATGAGTTGTTAGTGTGGTAGAAATGCTCAAGTCAAAAGGAGGACAAACATAAAGCTCAAGCTTTTCTAATGTTAATATTGCTTGTCTTAAAATTTCAGATTCTCCACAGTATCTCTGTTCTGATGTGGCCCCTCTGGAAACTTTCCCTTTAAATTAATCATCAAGGGAAAAAAAAAATCTTCAGTACTTGTATTTATATAGCATATACTTTACTCAAAGTTTCACTCATTATTAGGACATAAGTGCACCTATGATGAAAAAATGTCCTGTTCTCTTGTGTACATGAGGTACATATAAAATTTATATTCCAATAACTTTTGAGCAAAAATCTTTGAATTTGGAACTTATTATAAAGTTATCACATGTAAAGGAATATTTATTGCTACGTAGCAATCCTATATTCCCATAGTCCATTCTTTTTTCCACACTCCCAGATGACTCTTCGTTCAACAAATACTCATTCAACATGTACTTAAGGTAAACAAAAGAAGCAAAGATCCCTACTCTTATAGAGCTTACATACTAGTAGGAGAGACAAACAAAACAATAAACAAATAAATAAATTATATAGCAAGCAAAAAGATATAGGGTAGTCAGGGAAAGCCTCATTGAAAAGGTAACATTTGAGTAAAGAACTATAGGAGATAAAGAAGTTAGATCAGAAAATACATGGGGAGGCCATGCAGTGGCTCATTAATCCCAGCGCTTTGGGAGACCAAGGAAAGAGGATTGCCTGAGCCCAGTTCCAGACCAGTCTATGGTGAGACCTCACCTCTATGATAAATAAAAAAATTAGCCAGAAGTAGTGGCACACACTCGTAGTTCCAGCAACTTGGAAGGCTGAGGCAGAAGGATCCCGAGTCCAGCAGGTCAAGGCTTCCTTAGCCATGATCATGCCACTGAAGAGGTGGGGGGTGGGGGGGAAGGGGAAGGCGGGATGGGGATGGAGTGGAGGAAAGAGGGAAAGGGAGAGAGGAAGAGGGAGAGAGGGAGAAAGAAAGAAAATAAATACCTGGGGGACGATCACAGTAGGTGGAGGAAACAACTAGTGCAATGGCACTGAGCTACAAACAAGCCCTAGAGAAATGTGTGCATATGGGATATATGTACAAGAAGGTACAGAAAGGCATGTTTATAATAACTCTACACTGGCCAAACTCTGTGCCTAGGCATGGGACTAAGCCCACCCAAAGGGCAACTTTTTCCCATTCGCACAATAAGCTCATGGTGGCCATAATTTTCCAGTTCCAAGTTCAGTATGTATGTACCTTAAAATAACACATACAAGTTTCTGTTTTTCTTTTACTAGTTTTGATCTTGAGTGCTTATTTTATCTTTCTTTATGATAAAAATAATCTAAACTATAAATTTATAGCTTTGAAATATATACACTTTGTCTCAATTATGTCATTTTTCAATTTAAAAGGTCATCTATTATAATTATGGTTTCTTCTTTGACTCTTTAACCTAGAAGATTAATTTAGAGGCTTCAGATTGTTTTTTAGTTATATTATTGCTTTCAAGTATCATTACACTCTGGCTGGAGAATTTGGTCTTCAAAATTTGTGCTCTCTTTGCATTAGTTGATTGGCTTTGCAATTTAATGTAGGAATTTTATTTTTTTCTTTTCAATCAACATCTTTATTTTTAGCTCATGTAAGCAAGATATATTAAATTTTTATTTGAAATTAAGTGTGAAGCTCTCATTAAATCAGCATTTAGGATATCACTATTGTAAAAATTCTTGTATTATTAACTATTAAAGTCATTGCATCTGATTTCAATATTCTATTTTAGGCTTTCTATTGCTGCTCTCTTTATAATGATTTTGTCAACTTTCAGCCTTTCTCCCTTGTTGAATATGGAATCATCCAACACTGATCAACACTGAGTCATACAGAATGCTAGTTCTTTGATACAAACTCCACAACTCTCTACTTACATATCATAGTGATTAATAGTTAAGGAAGACTGCTTCCAGTTTTGAAAGCTTACAAGCAGAATGATCCCAGCACTTTGGGAGGCTGAGGTGAGAGGACTGCCTGAGCCCATGGGTTTGAGACCAGCCTGGACAACTTGGTGAGAACTCATCTCTACAATAAATAAAAAAAATGAGCCGGGTGTAGTGGCACATGCCTGGAGTTCCAGCTAATTGGAAGGTTGAGGTGGAAGGACCACCTAAGCTCAGCAGGTCGAGGTTGCGGTGGCCATGAGTATGCTGCTGCACACTAGTCTGGGTGACACAGTAAGACTCCAATTCAAAAAAAAAGTCACGAAGTACTCAAGACTGGCTTGAAAAGGGGATTTCTGATTCAAGTGCATGTATGTGTGTTTATTCCTAACTTGTTTCACAAAACTTACAGATATTAAGTGCTAATTATTTAAGATATTATTTATAATAGTTACTAGATCTGGATTACAATATAATTATAATAAAATAGTCTAAAATACAAGTATAATGCAACCTGAAATGTCCTCAAATACTAGGTTCTGTAAGTATGCAAATAAATACTTTCCTTTTAATCAGTACAAAAGAATTCCAACTGTATGCACTAAACGTACTTAAAATAAGAAATGTGATATAAATAGTTTAGAAATCACTAGGTAGGTGAAAATAAACATACCTCCCATTTTTGTCATCTTCATGAATAAAGGAAGGCATGGTCTGTCTGCAAAAATTTCACTTTGATGAACAAGGCATTCCTTTACTATATCATAGCCATTTAAAACCACAGTTGATATGCCTCCAAGATCTAAACTGAAGATCTTTGAGAAGAAGAGAAGAAAAACAACATTTAAATATGTAGAAAAATGTAATCATGGAAATCCAGAAGTGCTAAACCCAGTTCTCCCAGTATTTGTTACTTCCCCAAAAATATATTTATTACTCAACTGACAATATTTGAAGTGCCTTTCCTCTACAAGACATGTCAAACTGATTTCATCATGCCATTCAACGCCTGAAGTTATAATCTTATCAATGCTATAATGAAAAGAGTACTAGACTCATGAGGCCTGTGTTCTAGTTTTATGTTTACCACTCAACAAATATAAGACTCTGGGCAGAACACTTAATCTTTTGGGGGTTCAGTGTTGCCACAGAAAACATATTTGATTTAGATGTTCTTTTAAGATTCATTCCACCTCAAAATATTCAATGATATCTAGGAATCTCCTTTTATTTCCAAGGTGAATGAGTAGGCAGCACCATCTACATATTATCACTCTAGGTTGGGGATGGGTTTGTAAAAGGCCTGAGAGACAACTTTGAAGTATATACATATTGTAAGTAGATTAATTTGTATTTAGCTCTCTGAATTCCATGAAGAAGTGAACCAAGGGGGCCCTAGGAGAACCTGACCTTGGAGAAAAGGCATTTACCACATAGGCAGAGGTGGCTATCCCTCAGCTAATGGGAAGGCAAAACAGAATATCCATCCTTTGCCTTGCTGAAGTTGTCTGCCATATGCCTCACTTCAGATTCACTTACAGTGTCACACCTCCTGTACTCTAATTTGGCTAACCCAATATAAGGGCCTAGTCCAGTGAGAACAAAGTCACATTATCAATGGGATGCAAAGACTGCTTTCTACCATCCTCTCAGGGGTTGCCTGAGAGCTTTTTACAGCCAAAGTACTGAGATAAGCCTTATCTCTGTGTTGGTAAGTAAGGCAGATTTAGTCATTTAGTAGTACACACACTACTTCAGAAGAAAACAGGAGGCTTAGCAGAGAATAAAAGTTCAGCAAAAGCAAGCAGTTATATGAGCAAAGGTGATGAAGAATCAACCAGCTGAACAGTGGGGCCACCAGAGACTTTGGCACAAGGGTGGGCCATGCCAACTGAACAGTAAGGTATATCCTGAATCTCTGGGAAAGAGCATGGACTGCCTGCAGTAAGCAGTGGCACGGATCAAAAGTGGCAGTAGAAGAGTTTTGAGCAGAAGAGAATGGCTACCAGTTGGGCAAAGATGGGGACCCTTTCAGTTCCCAATGGAGTAATGTGGTGGTATTAAAGGAGTGTAATTTTAGCAGAGACAATAAGAATATGGATTTTTTTTTTTTTAGTTGGATTCTCACTCCATCATCCAGGCTGGAGTGCAGCTGCATGCTCACGGCCTCCCCAGCGTCGACCTGCTGGGCTCTGGCGATACTTCCACCTCAGCCTTCCAAGTAGCCAGAACTACAGGCGCCCGCTAACACGCCTGGCTAATTTTTGTTTTATTTACTGTAGAGACGAGGTCTCACCAAGTTGCCCATGCTGGTCTCGAACCCGCGGACTCAGGCAATCCACCCACCTAGGCCTCCCAAAGTACTTGGATTATAGGCTGAGCCACCGAGTCTGACCCATGGCATTAATTAATAGGAATTGGACCTAGTCCAGGAACAAAACAGACAGACTGAAGATTTCATAAGGATGGTGAAAGACCCTGGTACTGACAGTTGTGTAATTACAAATGGCAGAACAGAGGGCAGATGTGAGGAGGAACCATGGCTTGAAAAAGCTGTTATACAATCTACCTTTAATCATGAATTCAAGATGGCCCTCTATTTAAAGGTAAAACTGGGGAAATTTTTACTTGAATTACTATCTATTCTGGTATATACTGTTTTCAAGGACTTTCGGTAAAAGTTTATTAATAAAATTGTGAAAACTTATTCTTAAACAGTTTTATTTCTGGGAGGGTCCAAGTTTAGCTTAGACAGTCTTTGATTTATTCAATAATTTTTAGTACCGATTATGGGCTCAATATGATGCTGGCAGAGATGTAAACAGGAATACACAAAACATTTTTCTTGCCTTCTAGAAGTCACTCTATGATCTTCCAGTTTCTTCCTCTCCCCTCAAACCAGCTTTACCCATAATTTTTTACTATTTCAGTAATATCCACTCTATTCATCTTTCAGGTTGTTTAGGCCCAAAACCTTGCAGTTGCCCATGTTGTCTCATTATTTTTTCCCAAACCACACATCCACTGCTCAGCAGTCATATTGTTTCTACTTTTAGCATATAAACAGAATCTGGCAATTTATCAGCATCTCCATCATGGACAGCATATGCTGTTCCAAGTCAACTGCATTTCTCCCTTATGTTATCACAATAGCCTCCTAACTGGCCTCCCTAATTTCACTCTTGTCTTTTTATAGGTAATATTCAACACGGCATACTTCTGCTTCATGGCCTTTGTTCTTGCTCTTTTCTTGGTCTGAAATGTTCTTCCTTTAGATATCTTTGTATCTTGTTCCTTCATTTCCTTTAAGTCTTTGTTCAGATGCTGTATTTGTAGTGAGGCCTGCTCTGACTAGCCAATTTAAAATTTGACCCTCTAGCATTCTTCATCTCCTTAACCCTAAATTAGTGACTTCATACTCTACTTTTCTAACATATTATATACTTCACTTATCGTGTATATACTGCCTGTCTTTCCCCCACTGGAACGTAAGCTACATAAGGGCAGGAAACTCTGTTTTGTTCACTGCTTTATCTCCATCATCTAGAACAGTGCATAGTATATGATGACAATTGAAAAATATATGTTGAATTAATGAATAGCAGGGGAGAAATTATACATTTAACATACATTACAACATCATGGGCTAAGTACTAATAACAGACAAATGTGCAAAGCACTGTTGATGAAAGCTAATAAGTGACTGACATGCTTTTCAACTTTTGCTGAGTCAGTTTTCTCATTTGGAATACCTCCCTTGACTGCCATACTGCCCTAATCTACCAAGTCTTTAGGGGCCACCCTTCACGAAGTCCTTCTCTCTTTTTCTCTCAGCACATAAGTTTAGAAGCACCCATGGCACTAACTTACTTAACACTACCTTGAATCAGAAACATTCATATTCTCGTCTTCTGCCTGCCTGCTAAATTATAAATGCCTTCAAAGCAGTGAATTCATCTTTTTCATCTTTGTATCCTCAACAGAATCTCATTCAGTGCCTTGCATAAAATTCTCAATAAATACTTGCTGTAAAAATAAATTAATAAGCCGTCAGTTCCATTTACTTCAAAGGAATTATTTTATTGTCCTTAAGTCCATTACCTGAAAAGACTGACAAAGCCATCTGTATTGACTTTGCTACCTAGAGAATGTCTCTCGAAATCTAGATTAAGATTAAAGTTACTACAGAAGTTTAAACATTCATAGTGAATCCCCAAAGAAATAGTAATTTGCAGTGTGATACATTTCTATTTAAGATTGCCTTTAAAATAAACGTGTAAGTTCTGAGGACTGTCTTCCTTTCAAGAATTATAAAGGAGAACTGAATTCACAGACTATACAAAAGTAGTTGTCACCTGAAGCGATTGTCATAAGCAATTTTAAAGTTCAGATTTTTGTGAGCACACACCTCAACTGAAAAAGTGGAAAAGTAAGATTCTATTTATAAATAAGTCTGCAAACAAGCTCCCACAGTTTTCCAGAAGTATAGGAGATAATAGTATTCTCCCACTTCCAGAAAAGGTCTAGTATTTTAACAATTTATACCAACTTTGAGATGTCAGAATTGAGAAATATAGGTAGGATAACGAGAGACCTTTAGGGGTGTTTCACAATTAGGATAAAGATCAAATGCTACTGTAGCTTAGAGTTCCTATGTTTGATAATTATTACTTAAGTCTAAGGTAGGGCCAGGTAACAATGTCTACACTTCGAAGCATACATCCTTTTCATTTTTGCTCCTGTTTTTCCTGTCCTTTCTGTAGCAATAGCATAGTTTAGCTCTATTTGGTTTGTAGTAAAGAGACCTCTTTATAAAGAACTACGGTTCCCTCAAACAGTAAGTAGGACCAACAATAAAACTACTCATGCCAAATTCTTATCCACTGAATCAGATCTATCTATCTCAAGATGACAGTCTAGTATGTTTATAATTTAATATGTAATCTATCATGATAGGAGATTTTGATTACTCCCTATCCAAAAGGAATATTCATAGTAAATACAGAGTTTCTTTCAGTTCAAATACTTATATATGAAAAGTGTGTTCATTTTGGCAGCACAAATACAAGTGCTTATATATGAAAAACATAATTCCCTATTCTGCAAGAAACCATTTCAAATAACTTGTTTAAAAATACTTTCAAGCTGGGCTCGGTGGCTCAGCCTGTAATCCCACACCTTTGGGAGGCTGAGGTGAGTGGATTGCCTGAGCCCGCGGGTTCGAGACCCGCCTGGGCAGCAAGACCTCATCTCTACAATAAATCAAAAAATCAGCCAGGCATGGTAGCGCATGCCTGTAATTCCGGCTACTCAGAAGGCGGAGGCAGAAGGATCGCCAGAGCCCAGCAGGTCGAGGCTGCGGTGGCCGGGAGCGGCCACTGCACTCCAGTCTGGGGGACAGAGTGAGATTCCAACTCAAAAAAAAAAAAAAAAAATTTCAAATTTGCAGGGCAAATAAATCTGTCTGTAAATAGTAACCGAGAACCTACGTAATAACCAAGAATATTTGAATAGAACTTTACTGTTCTCAGTTAAATTATTGTTACCTAGATGAAAAAAAAATTAAGATTCACAGTAGTAAAGGTCAAGTTTTATGTGGCAGAAGAGGACTCAACGTCTAGTGTCTCACACTTTCACACTGTATTTCTCTAGGATATTATGATGATTTTGCCATAGATAAAAGAGATCAAATATATGAAATGAAAATCATGGGAATAAACGCAATTCCTGAAGAACTAACAATGTAAACCCTTCGTGAACTGCAGAAACCTAGCATAATCCTTGTAAAAACTGATTTAAGGAAGGATTTAGGCACCAACCTGAAATACCACAGTGGCCAAACATCCCAGTACTTTCCCTTCAAAGCACTTACCACGATGTGTGGTCAATCATTAAATCACTAGTCTTCTCTCTCCCACTAGACTAGTAACTCCTTAAAACAGGGCTGTGTCTGCCTTCCTCACCTCACCAGGCAAGAGCCAGGTTTCCTGCTGCACATCAGTGAATTAAACACAAAATAGATGAGCCTCGGCCTGGGCCAGCGTTCTGGAAACGACTACCTCCAAACACAAGCCTGCGTTCTTGCCTTTTTCCCTGACAGCGAGCAGCTGTGTGTGATTTTCTACCGGTCACCGGGCATTTCTGTGCCGTTTAGTCCTCCGTAGGATGGGGACAGCCGGAGTCCCTCCCTCACGGCCGGCTGCGAGTTTTAAACGAGCCAACAAGTGGGCAGTGAGACTGGAACACAGTAGGCGCTTTCTAAGTGCTTGCTAGGAGGGCGTTTCTGGCCCACCCGAAAGGCAGCGCCCATTCTGTGCGGTAGGGTTCTTGCAGGAGTCATTCATTCATTACTTTTAGTCGTTATTTTTTAGTCGTTCATTCATTCAGGCACTCACAATATTTTACCAGAGCCCACGCCTGGGTTGGGGCGCGTTCTCTTTTAATCCTCCCCGCAAACGCCTAGGCCACTTCGTCAATTGCAAATATCGAAGATCCTCCTATTAACTTTTTCTTTTTTTAGGTTAAGGTCTCACTCTTTTACCCAGACCGGAGGGTAGCGGCACGATCAGGGTCGCCGCTGCCTCGACCTCCTGGGCTCAGGCAATCCTTCCGCCTCCGCCTCTCGAGTAGCTGGGACCACCCCCTGGCTAAATTTTTTTTTGAGTTTTGTAGGGACGAGGTCTCGCTATGCTGCCCAGGCTGCTCTCGAACTCCCGGGCTCGAGCAATCCTTCCGCCTCGGCCTCCCAAAGTGCGTGAGCCACGCGTGAGCCGGATGACAGCCGTGAGCCACGGCGCTCGGCCGGAACCTCCTATTAACCATGAACTCTGTCCTAGAACTCAGGGGGCCCTGAAGTCCCGACAAGCCGGGGATTGGGATCAGACCTATGCGGATCGCCTCTCCACCGAGCCGAGGCGACCCTGCCCTACTCGGCGGCGGCGCGAGCGGCTCAAGCGCCCTGCGGCGGCCAGACACGGCGGCCGCGGCCCGCGGGCCTCACGGCGCAGGCGCAGAAGTCCAAGCTCGCAGCGCGTCCGCCCCTCCCCGGCGAGAAAACCCAGCCCGGATCGCCTCAGGGCGCCTGTCGGAGTAAGGTGCCGGCCGGGGCGGGGTTCCCCGACAGGGGGCGCCGCACCGAGGGCTTCTCCCTCCCCTACCCGAGAAGCGGGTTGCCCTCAAGGGCACGCGGAGAGAAGGTTCCGGCTCCTCGGGCCGGGGCGCGGCCGTAAGTCCCGCCGGGCCAGGACGGCGGCCCTCCCTGCGCGCGGCCCGTCGGGGCTGTACCTCGCCGTACACCCGGCTCTGCTTGCTCATGTAGACATGGGGAAGCTCGGCTGAGGCGGCCAGGGAGTAGATGTTGCCGATAAAGGGCAGCCCCGGCGGCCCCGGGGGGAAACCCATCGGCCACCTCTGCTTCAGCAGCTGGCGGACCCCCAGCGCGAAGAGCAGCAGGAAGAGCGCGCCCCCAAGCGCCGCGGCGCTCGCCTCAGCTCCCCGAGGCTCCCACATCGGCCCAGGCTGGGGCTGCGAACCCCGGCGGGCCGGGCGCTCCCTCTGGCCCGCCGCACTCCCATTGGCCCGATGCCCCGAGGTCCCGCCCTAGCTCCGTGGCCATTGGCTGGCTGAGTTAGGGCGCTCGGGCCCCTTGGGACTGCTGCCTTCTGGCTTGGCCTGGCTCAGAGTCCGCTCTGCGGAGGGAGTGGGCGGGGCCGCCCTTTGGATCTGGCGGGGCGCCTGGCGAGCCCCAACCTGGCAGCTCACCGAGCCTGAAGGCCCTTTTCGGGCGGTGTTGACACCAGGGCATTGACAATGCGTTGGGCAGCCTCACTCACTGGGCTAGGAGGATCCTGGCTCCCTAGGCCCAGCCCTTTCTCAAAGTGTCTTTTTAAGGTACCAGGTCTGCTTATTTCGGACTAGGAACACTGGAGAGATGATCAACAGGGCAGCTGAATCTGATAGTTTTCAGAGTTTCTATTAGAAAATTGACCCATCAATATAAAAAGAATCTTACAGGCAACCCCTTCGGATCCCCTTCCACTGTAGGAGCTTTTCTGTCCTCTTAATAAATCCTGCCTTCTAAAAAAAAAAAAAAAAAATCTTACTATTTCATACTGATTACCAATCTATTTTTTCTCCTGCTGCATTTTTCTGTGTAATCTTTTAAGAATTGTGATGATAGGCAGATCCGAAGGTAGTGAGCTATCTCAGTAGATTGTTCACAGTTACAGTTCAAACTCCTTGTTCTACTTCCCCCTTCTCACTTGACCAGCCTAAAAAAGAAAAAAAAAGAATTGTGATGATTGAACAATTTATTTATTTATGCAATTAACTCAGTTTACCTGTCTTTGACCCTTTTTTGGTCTTTCCAAACTAGTTACTTATTGGAAATCACAGAAGATTCTTGTCTGCAGTTATTCATGGATATTACTTAAGATTCACACTTTCTGCCTCCACTTCCCAGAATTAAGCAACTGATTTCATATTCATAATTCTATTTTTTTATTCCTGTTTTCTATTGGACAGTTCCTTGCAACACAGGACCTCCTGGGTTTGGGGCTCTTCTAACAGCTGTCCTCTAATTGTGATTTAGCAGTGGCATGATTTAGGGTCCTCATTAGCTTAAGGTTTGTTCACACAAACACTTATTGTGTCTACTGTGTTCCTAGGCCCTAAGCAATGGAGATGCACTAATGAATACAGCAAACAAGTCCCAATCCTCCTAGTACTTATATTCTTGTGAGAAGGAAGTGATAAACTGCAAACAAAAGTATTTTAGATAATCACAAGCAAATGAAAACAAAAGTGCACAGAGAATGCCTGGGAGTGAGTGGGAAGATACTTTAGCAGGTGAGGGGTGTCAAGAAAAGTCTCATTAAGACTTTGAGCTGAGATCAAATGATAAAGTGGTGTATTAATTTCCTACTGTTGCTACAATAAATTACCACAAATTTAGTGACTTAAAACCACACACATTATAATTATTGAGGCCAGAAATCCAAAATGGGTCCCCCTGAGCTAACAGAGAGGCATTGGTAGGGCTTCATCACTCCTTTAAACTGTAGGGAAGAATCAGTTTCCCTGCCTTTTCCATCTTCTAGAGGTTGCCCACATTGGTTTGTGTCTCCATTCCTTCGTCTTCAAAGTCACGTCATGGCTGGGTCCTTCTCACATTACTGCCTTTCTAATTCTCTCCTACCTCCCTCTTCCACCTATAAGGATTGTTGTGACTACATTGGGCTCACTTGGATAATTCAGGATTATTTCCCCATCTCAAGATCAGCTAGTTAGCCATCTTAATTCCATCTGCAACTTTAATTCCTCTTGCCATGAAACCTAACATAGTTCTAGGTACTGAGGATTAGGATTTGAACATGTAGGGGAGGGAGGGCAGTATTATTCTACCTACTTCAGAAAGGAAACCTGAGGAAGATCTGGGAGAAAATATTCCAGAGAAAATACCAAGGGCAAAGGCTTGATATACTAAGCAAACCCTGTCCTCTGAGAGTGTTTCTGGTTTCTCTACATCTCGAATGCAAGGATACTGGGGATGAAATCAGCAAGTTAGTTAGCCTTAGAGTTTTTTTGTTTAGCTTATATGTGGCCATCCCCAGGATGACACAGAGTCTCCAGCCATGGTGTATCTACCTACTTCCAATTACAAATGCCCAATATATTATCTTTAGAATTTTCTTAAAATTATTTATTTAATTTAATTTTTGAGTCAGAATCTCACTCTGTCAACCAGACTGGAATGTAGTGACATGATCACGGCTCACCTGCAGCCTTGACCTTCTAGGTTCAGGCAATCCTCCTGCCTCAGTCTTCCAAGTAGCTGGGACTACAGGCCCATACCACCACACCTGGATAATTTTTTTTTTTTTTTTTTAGGAGACAAGGTTTTGCTATGTTGCCCAGACTGGTCTTGAATTTCTGGGCTCAAGCGCTCCTCCTATCTCTGTCTCCCAAAGTGCTGGGATTACAGAAGTGAACCACCATGCCTGGCCTTAAAATTCTTAAGGCTCTTCAGCTGAGTTCAGTGACTCAGCCTGTAATTCCAGCACTTTGGGAGGCTGAGGCAAGTGGATTGCCTCAGCTCGCAGGTTCAAGACCAGCCCGGGCTACTTGGTGAGACCTTGTCTCTACAATTTAAAAAAAAAAAAATTGAGACGTAGTTGCACGTGCCTATAGTTCCGGCTACTTGGAAGGTTGAGGCAGAAGGATCACCGGAGCCCAGCGGGTCGACGCTAGGGTGGCCGTGAGCGTGCCACTACACTCCAGCCTGGGTAAAAAAGTGAGACTCCAACTCAAAAAAAAAAAAAATCTTCTAGTAAAAAGGAAAAAATTGAGATAGCATTGCTAAACTTAGTCTCTAATTTCTTACCAAAGGCCAGTGGAGCTGACACAGGATGGATATTGGGACTGCGAGTGGGGGGCCAATGTTGCTGAGGCACCAGGAGCTGGGGAATATCACTTATGGGCGACCTGAAGTCAGTCCTGCCTTCTCCAACATCATTAGGCTTACAGTGTCTGGTCTGGCCACAGCTGTTACGCAGCACAAGCACTGAGTCCAGGAGTGTTCCCCTTCCATCATTTATTCTCAAAAAGGATTAATTTTTATTCCAAAAATATACTCAAATTCACTTAAATTAAAGAGTATTCCTTCCTTGGCATTCTTCCCTTGGCTACATTAGCAGAGGAGAGCTCAGAGTTATTCTTAATGCAGCCCTGCCAGACTGACAGCACTGAAATGACCCCCATTGCCCCTTGGGGAACAACTGGGGGTGGGGGCGGGGGGATTCTCAGAAATAACAAAAAGTCTTTCAGAACACAGAGCCTTCCCATACACATTTATCATGTTCTCTTGGTGCTCAGCAAAGAGAAATACAGGTAGCTCCTTGCACTTCCCCTCCTTGCATTTGCTCTTTGAGTGACAGAAAACAATCAATAATGTTTGTCTATGGTTTTTATCATGACAGGGATGTTGAAGGGAACAGGAAGTGAGAGATTTCACTGTTTCACAGCAGAGTTCCCATCTTCCATCTTCAGTATGCAGTGGAATGGGTGAATACCCGTACAGGGCTCTGCTGTTTCTGTGTATAGGACAGTAACGGCTTCAACATAGAATAGAGCTGCTGTGTTCCAGTGAGAACCTCTTTCAGGCCTTTGGGAACCATTTCTCCAGGATTCATCCTGAGGGGCAGTGTCAGGTGAGTGTTTCATGGGGTCTCTGCCAGTTCTTGGATGGCTGCTGCTCTGGCCTAAGCCCTGGGTGTTGTCCCATAGAGCTCCCCAAACAGAGTGATGCAACCAGCACAAATGTGCCTCCTTTCTTGTTCCACTAGATGCACTCTCGATGTGTTTCATCTGAATAGAAGGAAGTGACAGAGGAAGTGCCAAGCTAAACCATATTGGAGCCCGAGACAAAAGGAAAAAAACAATTCTGCCTTGGTAAAATTTTGATTTCTTGTTATTCAAGGATTTTTGCCTTGGTTTTGATTTTAAAGTGTTGCATTAAGACATTGTCTTGATTCTGAGCTTATTGGAGCCCTCTTAAATTTTGATCCCGAGGTGAATTTCTCACTTGCCTTACCCTTGTCCTGACCCTGGGATATAGGGTACCCATTTTTTGAAGCCGGGCTCGGTGGCTCAGCCTGTAATCCCATGCCTTTGGGAGGCTGAGGTGAGTGGATTGCCTGAGCCCGCGGGTTCGAGACCCGCCTGGGCAGCGAGACCTCATCTCTACAATAAATCAAAAAATCAGCCGGGCATGGTAGCGCATGCCTGTAATTCCTGCTACTGGGAAGGCTGAGGTGGAAGGATCGCCGGAGCCCAGCAGGCGAGGCTGCGGTGGCCGGGAGCGGCCACTGCACTCCAGTCTGGGGGACCGAGTGAGACTCCAACTCAAAAAAAAAAAAAAAAATTTGAGATTTAGGGAGTCTACATGTGTATTTGTTACATGGATATATTGTGTAGTGGTAGGGATTGGGTCTCAGGTGGCCCATTCCCAGGTAGTGAACATTGTGCCCCATAAGTAGTTTTGGAATCCTGACCCTCCTCCCTCCTCTCCGCTTCTCCCCCCTTATTGATGTCCTGAGTGTCTATTTGTCCATCTTTGTGACCATTTAGCTCCCATATATGAATGAGAGCATGCAGTGTTTAGTTTTCAGTTTGAGTCAGTTCACTTAGGATGATGATCTCCAGCTCCATCCATGTTACTGCAGAAGATATAATTTCATTCTTTTTTATGACTGTGTAGTATCCTGTGGTGTATATACACCACATTTTCATTATCCACTGATCAATTGATGGGCATTTAGGTTGATTCCACATCTTTGCAATTGTGAATGGTGCTGTGATAAACCTGTGGTTTTTTTATGTAAAAGGTGTCTTTTTTTTTTTACAACAACATCTGTTCCTTTGGGTAGATAACTAGCAGTGGGATTGTTGGATGAAATGACAGATCTATTTTTAGTTCTTTGAGTAATCTCCATACTGTTTTCCATAGAGGTTGTACTAATTTACACTCCCACCAATAGTGTATAAATATTCCCTTTCTCCACATCTGTGCCCACATCTATTGCTTTTTGATTTTTTAATAATGACCATTTTGACTGGTGTAAGGTGGTATCACATTGTGGTTTTAATTTGCATTTCCCTGATTATAAGTGATGTTGAGGATTTTAAAAAAATGTTTGTTGGCCATTTGTATTTCTTCTTTTGAGAGATGTCTGTTCATGTCATTTGCCCACTTTTTTTTTTTTTTTAATAGGAGTCTCACTCTGTTGCCCAGACTGGAGTGCAGTGGCTGCTCCCGGTCACCGCAGCCTCGCCTGCTGGGCTCCGGCGATCCTTCTGCCTCAGCTTCCGAGTAGCCGGAATTACAGGCATACACTACGACACCTGGTTAATTTTTTGATTTATTGTAGAGATGAGGTCTTGCTGCCCAGGTGGGTCTCGAACCCACAGGGCTCAGGCAATCCATTCACCTCAGCCTCCCAAAGGCACGGGATTACAGGCTGAGCCACCGAGCCCACCTATTTGCCCACTTTTTAATGGATTTTGTTTACTTTTTTCTTGTTGCTTTGTTTGAGTTCTTTGTAGATTCTGGATATTAGTCCTTTGTCAGATGTATAGTTTGCAAATGTCTTTTCTCATTCTGTAGGTTGCCTATTTTCTCTGTTGATTATTTATTTTTCTGTACAGAAGCTTTTTAGTTTAATTTAGCCCACTTATTTATTTTTGTTTTAGTTGCATTTGCTTTTGGGGTTTTGGTCATAAATTATTTGCCTAGGCCAATGTCCATACAAGTTTTTACTAGATTTTCCTCTAGAATTTTTATGGTTTCAGGTCTGACATTTAAGCCTTTAATCAATCATGAATAATTTTTGTATTTGGGGAGAGATAGGGACCAACTTTCATTTTCCTGCATGTAGCAATCCAATTTTCCCAGCATCATTTGTTGAATAGGGTGTCCTTTCCCCAGTGTCTGTTTTTGTCTGCTTTGTCAAAGATAAGTTGGTTGTAGGTATTTGGGTTTATTTCTATTCTGTTTCATTGGTCCATGTGTTTGCTCTTGTACCAATACCATGCTGTTTTGGTTACTGTAGCCTTGTAGTACAATTTAAAGTCAGGTAATGTGATGCCTCTAAGTTTGTTTTCTTTTCTTTTTTTTCTTTCTTTCTTTTTTTTTTCCTTTTTTTGTTGAAGTCTCACTCTGTCGCCCAGGCTGGAGTGCAGTGGCACACTCATGGCCACTGCAGCCTTGACTTGCTGGGCTCAGGCGATCCTTCTGCCTCAACCTTCCAAGTAGCTGGAACTACAGGCATATACCACCATGCCCTGCTAATTTTTTTTTTTTTTTTTGTAGAGATGAAGTCTCACCAAGTTACCCAGGCAGTTCTCAAACCCCTGGGCTCAGCCAGTCCTCTAACCTCGGCCTCCCAAAGTGCTGGGATTACAGGCTTGAGCCACTGCACCTGGCCCTGTTCTTTTTTCTTAGGCTTGCTTTGGCTATTCTGGCTCTTTCTTGGCTCCATATGAATTTTTGGATTGCTTTTTCTAATTGTGTGAAAAGTCATGTTGGTAGTTTGATAGGGATTGCATTGAATCTGTAGATTACTTTGGATGATATGTCATTTTAATAATGTCGATTATTTCAATACATGAGCATGAATGTTTCTCCATTTGTTTGTGTCCTCTGTAATTTCTTTCATCAGAGTTTTGTAGTTCTCCTTGTAGTGATCTTTCACCTCTTTGGTATATTCCTAGGTATCTTAGCTTTTTGGCTGCTATTGTAAGTGTAATTGAGTTAATTTGATTCTTAGCTTGGTCGCTATTGGTGTATAGGGGTGCTACTGATTTGTGTGTGTCGATTTTGTATCCTGAAACTTTACTGAATTCACTTGTCAAGTCCAGAGGTCTTTTGGAGGAGTCTTTAGCATTCTCTAGGTATAAGGTCATATAATCAGCATAGAGATGTTTATGATAGTATTGAATGATCTGTTGAATTTCCACCATATCATTTGTAATGTTTCCTTGTTTCCTTTTTCATTTCTGATTGAGCTGGCTTGAGTCATCTCTCTTTGTTTCTTAATCTAGCCAGTGGGCTATAAATTTTGATTATCTTTTCAAAGAGCCTACTTTTTGTTTCCTTGATTCTTTGGCTATTTTAAATTTCACTTTCATTTAGTTCTGCTCTTTGTTATTTCTTTTCTTCTGTTAACTTTGAGTTTGGTTTTTTTCATGTTTTTTTTTAATTCCTTGAGGTGTGATGTTAGGTTGTTGATATGTGTTCTTTTAGTTTTAATAAGGTAGACCTTAATCACTATAAAATTTTCTGGGAACACAGCTTTGGCTGTGTCCCAGAGGTTTTGGTAACTTGTTTCATTGCTGTCATTCATTTCAAGGAATTTTTAAATTTCCATCTTGATTTCATTGTTGACCCAAGGATCCTTTAGGAGCAAATTGTTTAACTTCCATGTCTTTGTTGGGTTTTGCAAGTTTTCTTGGAGTTAATTTCTAGTTTTATTTCACTGTGGTCTAAGATGGTGCTTGATATGATTTCTATTTTTTAAAATTTATTGAGATTTGATTTGTGGCCTATCATATGTTCTATCTTGGAGAATGTTCCATGTGCTGAGAAAAATGTTTATTTTGTAGTTTTGGGATGGGATGTTATGTAGATGTCTGTTAGTTCCATTTCCTCTAGTGTCTTGTTTACCTCCAATGTTTCTTTGTTGACTGTCTGCCTTGATTATCTGTCTTGCTGTTGGTAGAGTATTGAAGTCTCCCATTGTTATTGTATTGTGTCTCTTTTTTTGGGTCTAGTAGAATTTGTTTTATAAATTTGGGTGTTCTGGTATTAGGCACATATATATATTAAATTGTTATGTCTTCTTGTTAGATCTCTTTATCATGATATGATAGCTATCTTTGTCTCTTTTTTTTACTGTTGTTAATTTAAAGTCTGGTTTATCTGTTAAGAGAATGGTTATACCTGCTCATTTTTGGTTTTCATTTCTGTGGAATATTTTCCCCCAACCCTTTACCTTGTGTCTGTAGGAGTCTTTATGAGTTAAGTGATTTTCTTGAAGGCAGCAGATATTTGAGTTGTGCTTTTTTTTCTTTTTATTTGTTCTGCTGCTCTACATCCTTTTAGTGGGGCATTGAGATCATTTACTCTCAGAGTTGATGATATGTAAGATATTATTCTTTTCATCATATTGGTTGTTATCTGGTTGCTTTGTTTATTTTCTCTATTGTGTTGGTGTTCCATAAAACCTATGAACTTTATGATTTCCAGCATATTCTACTGGTGCATTTTGACCTAAATAATGACATGTAAGGTAGTATTCTTTTAAGCATACTGGTTGTTATCTGTTTGCTTTATTTATTTTCTCTATTGTGTTGGTGTTCTATAAAGCTTGTGAACTTTATGATTTTCAGCATTTTTCTTTTTCTTTTTTTTTTTGAGTTGGAGTCTCACTCTGGCACCCAGACTGGAATGCAGTGGGCTCTCCCGGCCACCGCAGCCTCGACCTGCTGGGCTCCGGCGATCCTTCCGCCTCAGCCTTCCAAGTAGCTGGAACTACAGGTGCGCACTATCACACACGACTAATTTTTTGATTTATTGTAGAGATGAGGTCTCGCCAAGTTGCCCAGGCGGGTCTCGAACCTGCTGGCTCAGGCAATCCACTCACCTCAGCCTCCCAAGGTGCGGGATTTCAGGCTGATTACACTGAGCCCGGCTTTTTTCAGCATTTTTCTACTGGTGTATTTTGACTTTTTGTTTCAGTATTTACAACTCTTTTGAATATTTCTTGTAGATCTGGTTCTGTGGTGACAAACTCCCTCAGTGTTTGCTTGTCTGTGAAGGACTTCATTTCTCCTTCATTTATGAAACTTAGTTTTGTGGGATACAAAATCCTTGGCTGGCAATTGTTCTGTCTGAGGAGGTTGAAGATGGTTTGTAGTTTTTTTTTTCTGAGAAGTCTGCTGTTAGTCTGATAGGCTTACCTTTATAAGTTATTTGATGTTTTTGTCTCATTTCTCTTAAAATTCTTTCCCTCACATTAGCTTTGCATAGCTGGATGATTATATGCCTTGAGGATGGCCTTTTTGCAATGAATCTTCTGGGGATTCATTGAACTTCTTGTATCTGGAGGTTTAGATCTCTGGCAATGCAGGGAAGTTTTCCTCCATTATTCCCTCAAATAGGTTTTCCAAACCCGTTGCTTTCTCTTCTGCCTCAAGAAATCTATGATTCTTAAGTTTAGATGCTTTACATAATCCCACATTTCTTGGAGACTTTGTTCCATTCCCTTGATTCTTTTTTCCTTATTGTTTTCTGATTGGGTTAATTCAAAAGCCTTGTCTTCAAGTTCTGAGATCCTTTCTTCTGCTTGTTCTAGTCTACTGTTAAAACTTTCCACTGCATTTTGTACTTTCCTAAATGCTTCTTTCATTTCCAGAATTTCATCTTTTTTTTTTTTTAGGTGACTATCTCTTTAGAGAATTTTAAAATAAATTTTCTGAATAGTTTTTTTTTTTTTTTTTGAGTTGGAGTCTCACTCTGTCACTCAGACTGGAGTGCAGTGGCTGCTCCCGGCCACCGCAGCTTCGACCTACTGGGTTCTGGTGATCCTTCCTCCTTAGCCTTCCGAGTAGCCGGAATTACAGGCATGCGCTACCACGCCCGGCTGATTTTTTGATTTATTGTAGAGATGAGGTCTCGCTGCCCAGGCGGGTCTCGAACCCGCGGACTCAGGCAATCCACTCACTTCAGCCTCCCAAAGGCGCGGGATTACAGGCTGAGCCACCGAGCCCGGCTTCTGAATAGTTTAAAAAATTTTTTATGTTGGTTTTGAATTTTCTCATGAAGTTCATAGACCAATTTTATCATCAATATTCTGAATTCTGTGTCTGGAAATTCAAAAATTTCATTTTGGTTAGGGTTCTTCACTGAAGAGTTGGTGTGGTCTTTTGGGGGTGTTGGAGAACTCTGTGTTTTCATATTGTCAGAATTATTTTTCTGGTTCTCTTTAATTTGAATAGACAATTCCTTATTATTAGAGATTGGTAGGAAGCTGGCATAGCACTGTAGAGTTCCTTTAGCTATATATAACCTTGGTGTCGTGAGTTTCTCAATTGCCCGATGTAGCAGACTTGTGCTATGTACCTGCACAACTCATAGCATCTTAAGTGGCTGGAGTGGCTTGGAAAGTGTTATCTGGTGCTTGGGATCAGGCCTTCTCCAAAGTTGAGTATTGTATCCAATGTGGCTGACTGTACTGTTGACCTCTGACCAGGAGGTGGTGCTTGTGGAAGAAAGCTGGTGGTGATGGTGGCTGTAGGGTTTCTTCTTGGTAAGTGTTGCTTCAAGGAAATGCCCAGCCAGCCTAGGCTGAGATTAGGGCTCTGGGGATTTCCCAAGTTCTTTGTTTTGAACCTTCAGGGATAGTGGACGGGAAAGAAGCTGATGCACCCTGCAAGTGTGCACTCTTGGCTACCCTGGTAGGGATTGGGAGGGAGTCCCAGGCCACTGGGGCAATACTGTTGTTCGGAGCAGGCATGGAAGTATGTACAATAGGAATGGAAGGTTGCTATAGCAACGTATCCCGCCCTGCTCCCACCTTGGCCTCAGGCATTCTCAGATCAAGATGCAGCCAGCCTCAGGGCCTCAGATGTTCTTAGGCAACCTGCCCAGGAGGAACTGTCTGCAGCTGTGGAGTTAGCTCTTGGGGACTGTTCCCTCCTAAGCTGGCTGGAAAGCAGCTGCTCCACCCTACAAGGGTTGAAATCATAGGCAATGGCGACTGGCGCTGCTCAAGGTTTTTTTTCCTGCACCATGGCAGAGCACAGCTGTGGATCAGGTAATTTCCTGTAAGGCACTGGGGTCCCACAAGGTTCAGAGAGCCCTGCAAATTCTTGTTAGGAGAACAGAATCCCTGAATTCCTGCCACTCACCTTCCCTACTGTGTCTGGAGGTTGTGGTGTACTATGGTGGTGTCTGGCCAGTTCCAGCCCAGGTCAGTGGATTTTCTTTTTCTTCTTTGGTCTAAGTGGTTATTATCACTCCTTTGGAGACTTGTGGGGCATGCTGCTGGATCTGTTCTTCTTTGGGTGCTGAGGAAACTTTCTCTATCTTGGTTTACTCTATAGGATGAGCTCACTATAGTTACTATCTTAATCCTCTCTCCCAAATGAAGATTTTGATTACTAAGTGGTAAGTAGGGACTGGGTTTGCCATTTGGATTTTCAAGAGAGACTCTGATGAGCCAGGCACTGAGGAGGGGCTGGCAGATCAGTGACACTTCTGGGTGGGATTTGAGGATTCTTATAAATGTCTTCCTTTAATCACTTAAAAAAGTCCTTCCCACCATGTTGTGTGAAGTTCAATCTTTTTTTTTAGCTGGAGTCTTTTTGTGTCTCCCAGGCTGGGGTGCAGTCGGTGCAGTGTTCTAAGTAGCTGGAACCACAGGCACATGCCAACACACACAGCTATTTATTGAAGAGACAAGGTCTTGCCAAGTTGCCCAGACTGGTCTTGAACCCCTGGACTCAGGCAATCCTCTCACCTTTGCCTCCCGAACTACTGGAATTATAGGCATGAGCCACTGCACCAGGCCTGATGTTCAGTCTTTATAAACTAATGTATATGAGTTAAACATTCCCTAAAATAGGCTGAATTGGAAAATGCATACTCTGTGGCAGGAAAGTACAGTGATAGGAAATTCCTAAAACTGTGCTTGTATGTGAATGAATTTATTCCATCATTTGGAGACAAGATGGAATGGGAGGCATGATAACATGGATTTGTTGGAGGTGGTGGCATAGTGATGATGATGGTGGTGGGTATGGAGATTTAAGAAAAGGATTCAGAAAGGGAAAGGATATTTCAGTGAGAATCTTCTTTCCCTTCACAATTTTCCCCAAAGGCTAGATCTAGTTGGAGAAATCACATTTCTCAGAACCAGGAGTCATTCCTGACATTTCCTGGGGATACCCAAGCAACCAATCCCCTGGCATTTCCAATCCTTAGCTCCCCGCTGAACTATCTTCTTCCATTCTTGATATCTTGTATTTCTTTCCTCATATTTGTACAAAACAGAAATATAAAAGTGGATGAACATTGAGCGACCATCTTGTTGAAGACCCTCTTCCAAATGTGGTAACTGAGAGTCAGAGAAGATTAAATATTCTGCCCCAGGTCATACAAGACAGCACCAGTGAAACCAGAATTCTGGGCTCTGAACTTGCTGTATGATCCTTCAGTCACTCATCACAAAATTATTGCGCACCTACTAGATTAGTTGCTGGGGATATAATGGTGAGCAAAACCAGTCATACTCTCTACTTTCCTGGGGTTTACAGTCTATTGGGGGATGCAAACAGCAGTCACATAATCACAAATTTATGTTTTCTGAAGAAACAGTTTTGTAAGCATGTATAACACAGGAATATGATCAGTGTTGGGGTCAGTAATAGCAGTCTGAAGCACAGAACCAATTTATACCCAGAAACTTATCTTCCACATGAATATGTTCATGTCAAGTTTTACTCAAATTCTTGCCTAGAAACTGGTCTTATATGGAGCACTGAGTGCTAAGTAGTAAGGAAAAGGAAAGTGAGAAAATCCATTTTCTAAAATTCACAAATATCATTCAGAGTGACACTTAAGTCCTAATTTGAAGCCTTCTTACTTTTGCTTTGAAAATGATTTTCATAAAAATACTTACATTGTGCTTCTGAAAACACGTAGAGTTTAAGAAGCAAAGTAAACAATAGATTGAATTGCTAGAGATAACTATACCAACAATTCTGGAAACGACATCTGATAATCTGAGAGTGAAAAGGGAACAATAATTATAGAATATAGATGTAAGAAACCAAAATGCACAGAAGTCTGAGATCGTTTGGGGTAAGGAATATTAATCTATGCATTTCAAAACCTGAGGGCATCACCTGTAGGACAGCAGACACGTTAATTCATGTTCTCCTTAAATGAACATCCTCATCAAAGAAAATTAAAGTTGTTTTAAGCATATTCTAATTTAAGAGTGCAGCGGAAGTGTGTAGTATATTTTCAAAAGATTTGGCTAAGTTTCTGAAACAGAATGAAAAAACTCCTACCACTTGAAGAGTTAATTTCAGTGACCTAGAAAATGTCCTCTGGGATCCCTAATACCCTGGTGATGAAGAAAGGAGGCCACACAGTAGTGGCTTGTCAGTTTAGTGGGGATGCCTCAAGCAGCTCTCTCCCTGATTTTACAGATCAGGGCCCTCAGAAAACACAATAAGAGAGCCATCTGGCCTTTGCCTCTGAACTGAAAACAATTCTTTTTTGAGTCGAGGTCTCACTCTCGCTCAAGCTGGAGTGCAGTGGCACATTCACCATAGCCTCAACCTCCTTGACTCAGGTGATCCTTCTGCTTCTGCCTCCCAAATAGCTGGGACTGCATGCACACACCACCATGCCTGACTAATTTTTAAAATGTTTTGTAGAGACAAAGTCTTGCTATGTTGCCCAGGCTGGTCTCACCCTCCTGGGCTCAAGTAATCCTCTCGCCTTGACCTCTCAACATGCTGGAATTTCAGGCATGAGTCACTGCACTCAGTCCATACTTATGTGTTAATATCTTTAGAATACAATCTTACAATTAGGTTTATAGTTAAACTTTCAAAACTTCCCTGTGTTTGCTTGTGGTAAAGCTATACAAATAGTGTTTTAATGAACATCTTCCTTCATACAGGATGCTCTATGTTGAAATAATTTTCCATTGTAGATTTCCAAATGTAGAATTGCTAGATCACTGCCAAATCACTAAGCAGAATTCCCATCTGGGTATCCTGCTACCTGGATTTGATGGCCCTCCCCCCGAAGATATGTGTCATAATTCTCTGATAATATCCTATTACAGAGCAGGCTAGGTATGATTTTATTTCCTTTTTACTTTCTTAATAGCCCTTTTGACATAAGATTTTTGGCTCTCTCCTTTGAAAACCATAATCTCATTGCAGTTTGGAACACTCTGGTTAATTAGATATCTTCAAACTCTGCCAACACAGAGGAAGGGTCAAGCTTAAAAAAATATTGTCTTGCTCACGCATAGATTGATCCAAAAGCAGTATTTCAACCTAAGCTCTGAAATACAGGTTCACTGTAACTACTATTCTAGGTCAAATGAAAACTTTGAAAAAATGCATTTTGACTACATGATGTATTATTCAATTCCAGAACTTTGTAATATGCTCTCAGCTATAAAGTTTTGTGTGAATGTGAGTATGTGCATATTCTGGCAGCAATAGTAGTTAATTTCCAAAGAGAACAAGATTTTGTTTAAAATACATATAATTAATCCTCAGATTATTTTAGGACATATTATAAATGGAACCTCTATTTTATAATTAAATTTTGAGAAGTAGCCATTACTACCCAAATAAAAGTTATAAAAAATAGCTAAATATTGAATTATAAGTAAGATAGTTATGGAGGTAATAACTCTACTCTTAAAGAGCTTTTAAAATGTGTAAGAAAACTTTTGAAATTCCAAGAAATTATTGAACAAAGGCCATGAGTAAATCCATAATTCATGAAAGATGAATTACAATGGGATGACAATTCACAGTCTCACTTATAATAAAAAATGTAAAATAAAACATCTCTGAAATTCAGAGCAGCTTAAATTAAAAAAGCCAAAAACTGGATGCAAAGCAGGTGTCCATCAACTGGAGAATCAATAAATAAGTGTGGTTTATTCACACAATGGAATACTACTCAGCAACCAAAAGAAGGAAAACCTGCTGGCACACGATGCAACATGGGTGAATCTCAAGAACATAATGCTCAGTGAAAGAATTCGTATCCCAAAGACTACAAACTGTGTAAGTCCGTCTATTCTCATTTTGGAATTGGCTCAATTAAACTATAATTCAAAAAATTGAAAACGGTAGTTGCCTTTGGGAAAGGGGTAGGTATGGGGGGGGCAGATATTCAGAGCAGGGTTTGATGGAAAGGGGCATGAAACAACTTTTTGGTATAATGATAACATCTGTATCTTGCTAGAGGTTTATGTTTCCTAGGCATATGCATTTGTCAAAACTCATCAAATTGTTCACTTAAAATTTATACATTTCATTGTACTGGAAAGTTTTCCTCAAAAAAGGCTAGTAAGCAAATATTGAACTCTAGTTAATGACCCTAAAGGGTTTAGGGGTAAAGTGTCCCGTTGAATGCAACTTACTTTGAGACATATTAAAAATCTTATGAGGGGGGACCCCCAAAAACCTAGAATTTATTTTAAAAAGTGTATTTATTCTTACATGTTTAAACTTCAGTCGCCTTCAAAGTACTCTTTGATGTGACACACCTATTAAGACACTTTTTCCACTGCTCGAAACAGTTTTTGAACTCATCAATGTTGATGTCTTTTTTAGTGCTTCTGCAGTTTTTTGTTTCACTTCTTTTACATTGACAAAATGTTTCCCTTTGAGGACTTTTTTCATTTGGGGAAGCAAAAAAAAAAAAAAGTTGCTTGGGGTGAGACTGGGTGAATATGGAGGATGGGCCATGGTAGTTTTGGTAAAAAAAACCGCTGAACACTCAGTGCAGCGTGGGCAGGTTGTTCGTGTAAATCACCCGTCAAGAAATGGGCAAATGTGTTGAAAGACTCTCCAAGGAAGGAAGATTGTGGGACTTCTCAAATAATTGTGTGAGCCAATACCTTATAATATGTATAAAATACATACAATAAATTATATACATACATATATATGAGAGGGGAAACTTCCCACTGTACCCAAAAGCTCATTACAGAGGTACATATAAGAGGATTTCCTATATAAATTGACTGACTGAGATAGAAGATTATGGCTTTGGGGTCTAATGCGACTGGATTTGAGTCTTGGCTTTACCACTCATTTATTGTCCTTGAGCAGATAATAATCTCCCTGAACTACAAGGGGGATACTCCCAAAACTCAGAATTTATTTATTAAAAAATGTGTATTTATTCTTTCATGTTTAAACTTCAGTCACCTTCAAAGTACTCTCTGTTTGATGTAATACACCTTTATTGAGATGCCTTTTCCACTGATCAAAACAGTTTTTGAGTTTGTCAATTTGGATGCCTTTTAGTGCTTTTGCTGTTTTTTGTTTCACCTCTTCCACATTGGCAGAATGTTACCTTGTGAGAACATTTTCATTGGGGAAAAAAAAGTCATTCAGGTGAGATTGTTTGGGGCATGGGGGTCATGCTTTTTTCGGTCAAAAACTGCTGAACGGTCAGTGGTGTGGGCAGGTGCATTGTTATGGTGGGAGAGCCAGTCACCCGTTTGCCACATCTCGGGACACTTCTTCCACAAACTGTGACACAACCTTCTCAAAACTTCCAGATAAAAACTTTGGTTGACCATTTGATCTGGAGGAACAGATTCCAAATGTACTACAAAGGTGTGCTGTCCAAAAAGGCAATTCTGGTTTTTTTGTGTCCCCCCACCGTT
This sequence comes from Cephalopachus bancanus, assembly GCA_027257055.1. NCBI lineage: Eukaryota > Metazoa > Chordata > Mammalia > Primates > Tarsiidae > Cephalopachus > Cephalopachus bancanus. The sequence continues at coordinate 2,408,872 of JAPVLO010000289.1, read as the reverse complement.
TGTAGTTGGTCTGTTTCTCTGGAGGACACTGACCACCACAGAAATCAAGATAAATAAATGCAATTGCTACGGATTAAATTGTGTTCCCTCTAAATCCATATGTTGAAGCCTTAATTCCCAGGGTGATGGTGTTTGGAGATGGGCCTTTGAGAGGCAAATAGGTTTAGATGAGAATGGGGCCTCGTGATGGGATTAGTACCCTCATAAGCGAAACCAACAAGTTTATGTATTTTTTCTCTTTCTGCAATGTGAGGACAGTGAGAAGGCAGCTATTTGTTAATGAAAACATGGCATAAGGCTGCCTCTCTCACTTCATCTTATTCCTGACCCTGTTATTTAAAATTTAGGTAATTTATTTTGATCATCCTGGGTTAGTTTTCGCATTCATTTTATCATTAAAAATATATTAAAAGATCAATCTGGATTCCTGAGATTTTTGGCACCCCTTTAATTTTGCAATAGAGGCAAACATCTCATTCTCTTTTCCCTAGTTCTGGCCTTGAAGGACATCTCAATCTGGAAATCGATTTTGTTCACCAAATAAAACCAGGCTAGTTTTTGCCCCAGCAGTTTGCTTTCACAGCTAAGGAGAGTCCAAATATAAAATGCAGATGTGCTCTGGATTTGCTCTTGGCTGGGGATTGTGCTAGGTTCTGATTTGCTGGACCCAAATCTATTTATTAATATATTAATTACCTTAATAATTGATCCAGGCACATCTCCCTAGCACTCGCTATGCTTAGGCCCGGAGTGGCCCGCAGGCCTGTGGCAGGGTGGCTTTTATTTTGGAAGTGTGAGGACACACTGGATAGTCAGCACAGGGGAATTTTAGGTTGAGCAGTCTTTTGAGAACGAAAGCTTGCACGAGCTTGTCCTGGGAGCCTTTGCTGAGCGCCGGCCTTGGGAACCACGACCTTTCTGCGCCCAGATCGCAGAACCGGCAAGCCAGGCATTACAACAGCGCCCCCTGCCGGCATCTGATGAGTGACAGTCATCGAACTGGCAGACCCCAGGGCGCACCCGCCGCCTGGGTGCCCTAGCATCACCGGGCCGCAGCCGCGGGTGTCGGGTCCGCCCAGGAGCCCACGGAATCCTTGGGTCTGCGGTGCGGCGGGCTCCTATCCCCACCGTGCCGCGGAAGCCGGGGCCAGGAACCCGCGAGGCGCGCTGAACCTGTGGACGGACCTAAGCTCGGCTTGGGGGGACCGGTCCCTGCGGAGCGTCCACTCCGGAAAGAAGTTTCATCTGCGGGGAGTGGGAGAGGGCGTGTGTGCGTATGGGAGTCGGTGTGCACGCCCGGGGACGTGCATGCCAGGCCGCGTCCGTCCGTCGGTGGCGTGCGCGGGTCCTCCGCGAAAGGGCTTCTCTGGGCGTCCCGATGAACGAGGGGATGGCCCGGAGGCCGCGAGTCAGCCCCGCGGGGCGCGCCTGTCGGGTGTCGTGCGCCCTGGGGGGTCCGGGAGCCTTCGCTGGGAGTGCGCGTCCTTGGCTGAGCACAGACGCCTGGGAACGCGCGGGCCTGCAGCGCCTCCTGGGTCCGCTGGAGGGCGCTGCAGGACGGGCTGCCGTGAGCCCCGGCCTTCAGCCCAGGTAGAGGGCGCAGGTGTGTAGCCTGGGCTGGCCAGGTCGGGCACCTTGGCAAACACAGGCCCGCGGCAAGGCAGCCGTGGCAGCGGTCTCTGGAGGGGCGGTGCTGCCCTGGTCCTGGTGGATGGGCAGGAAGGCATGTGTGTGTTAGGTGCAGTCGGCAAGTCGTCGGTGCAGTGAGATATGCCTTGTTATTCTGGGAGAGGGCACTCACTCTCCCGGGGTGAGTCCATCCACTGTCCAGCTGTCGCCTGGTCTTTCCATGAACGCGGCCCCTAGTCTGTCTCCCCTGGTGTCTCGTTTTGATCCTGGAGGCTCTGTCTCAGAGGTTTTCGAAGGAAACATTCGGTTCCGGTCATCCTTCCAGTGGGCACTTACTGTCCTGCTCCTCCCGGCTGCCGAAGGCGAGCGAGCTGCTTGGGGAGGCCGGGTCCCTGCGCAGGACGCGCTCAGAGTCCGACTTGTGGCACGTGGCGTCCGCTGCGCGTGAAGAAGCCCAGTTCGGTGGAGATCCCAGCTTGGTCCAACACTTGGGTGTGCCCCTTGGGCACAGTCCCTAAATCAAGGCAGCGCAGCAGGCGACCCTAAGCGATGGGCGTGGCTGGGGTGGTTTGGCTTTCCGGGGATCCATGGGGCGCTGGATCTGCCTTCAGGTGAAGCCGCAGTGCTCGGCTGTGCGCACAGTGGGGCTATCTGTGCGCAAGAACCTCGAACTCTGTACCTGCCACTAAATGTCCCCGGGACTAGGAATGTGCAGAGTTCGCGCGCATGTGTGTACATGTGTGTTTTTCTGATTACTGAAATAAATAAACAACCTTGCATCGGATAATCCCAGATTTCTCAGTCCCTAACCCTAACCCTTGGGGACTCCTAGTTGGGAAGTTTCTAGTTGAGGAGTTGAGTTTCTAGTTCAGCCATATCAGGCAGCAAGCATTCTGGGTAGACTGGACTCGGGCCTTCCAACCCAAACAAAGCCTGGCATCCTCTGACCTGGACACCTTTCCCTGTGCTGTCAAGTTTCCAAACCTTTAATATTCATAGCCGTCTTTGAACTTCAAGGCAGCCCAGCCCGTTGGTGCAGAGGAAAGAGGCCCAGAGAGAGAGTCCAGGGGCCCAGTCACCACGCTGAGGTCACATAAGGACGGAAGCCGCCTGGCAACCTGCCACCCCCAATGTCTTGGAGGAGGGGCCCCAGAAGACATGAGGAACCCTAGGAGATCCTTTAGGGCCCCCCCTGAACAAATGCAGAGCAGTGTGAACCCCAGAGATTTAAATTCCCAGGAAGAACAAAACCAAGGCAGACTATGGAAGGGACAAGGGAACCTCGCCCCAACCCCCAGGTCTACATGCTGTTCCAGATCCAAGGAAGTGTGCACAGAGGGATGTTCTGTGGGGAAGGTGTGAAGGGATGGAAAGGTGTGGAAATAGGACCGGAAACCTGAGGAGACTTGGGGGCTCCTAGTTGGGCAGTTCTTTTGGCTACAGGGAGCTAAGAGAGCACAAGACATCTTCTAAGGATTCCAGGTCAGTGGGAAAGGGGACTCTTCTGGATCTTTCTTTAGACTGGTGGACTCAGCAGCTCAGGTCAGAAGCCCTGTCCAGTATTAGGTATGATGCTTTTGGCTTCAGCTCCAGGTGTGAACATACAGGAAACAGCTGTAGCTGGCCTGACTTGGCTCATCAGAAGGTGAGGAAAACCCATTCATATGCCAGGGTACCTCAAAAGACTGAAAAAGGCTGTGACAGTGATCTCAGCTTGGGATTGATTGGCTGCGTTTGGTAGTGGCATCATTCTCCCCTTACAAAGTCATCCACTGTGGGCTCCCAGAAGTTCTCCTACCTCCTGGCTTTCGGAGTTGTGGCCTGATGAAAGGCAGCCACTCCCAGGCAAAGCCACACAGGTAAGACAGCCTGAAGCCAGTAGCGCACTCCACTCCCACTGCCCCCTGGGATCAGACAGCTCTGCGAGGCTCCCTGTGAATCAGCGCCCGGGTGGACACTGGCCTCATGCCCTTTCCACTGGGAATTGGGGGCACCAATGTCCTCAGGGGAAGAAGGAGGCACCAGAAAGCCTGGCTGCTTGCTTCCCTTCACAGGTGGGTCTTGGAGAGCAGCCTAGACCTAGCTACACTCAGTGAGGAGGAAGCGCGCGTCCTGCTGGCTGCGCTGCTGCAGGACTATGTGCAGATCAAGGCCGGTGAGCTGGAGCAGGGGCAGGAGCACAAGATGGAGGGTTCCAGGTGAGGCTCCCCAGTGCCCAACACAGGACCTCCCCTCCCCCCAAACCCTCCCCCTGGAAGGCGTATCCCAGGAGGTAGGAGAGAACACACTGGCCAGCCAGGAGACCAGCAGGCTGTGTTGTCCACCAGGCCCCCAGGCCCAAGCGTTCTCAGGCTCCATGAGAAACAAAGGTACAGCTGGAGAGACTGTGGTTAGACACATTAAAAAACTCCATTGCTGAAAGCTGTTAGAAAATGAAATGGGAAATGTGGAATTGCTCACAGTGAGAATTGCCCTTGCAGAACTGGGGAGACTCCCAGCATGAGCTAGGAGTGGTGAGTGTGAAGCCAGGGGATGGACCAGGTATCCCAGGAGGGTTTAGGAGTGTCATCGGTGTATGTTGTTCTTTCACACCTGGAAGGAGCCTTCATTTCACGTTTGCAAGGTGAAGATGAAGGCCTTGCAGGGAGAGGGGACAGGTACAGCAGTGTCTGAGGTAGGTCTGGAGCATCTGTGGAGAAGCGCATGTTGTTGCGGGGCCATGGAGAGTATCCTTCCCCAGTCCCAGCTCCCTGTGCACCCTGAACCTGAGCAGAGACAAGCCCCTGGTCAGTCCCCAGCACTGCCTGGGCAGAGGTATGTGCCGCACCTGCACCCGCCTTGAGAATCCCTCTGCCAAGTATGAAGAGCTGAACAGCATGTGGAATGCCAGAAGAGGTCACTCTTCCCCAACCGGCCCTTCCACATACTGCCTTGTGCCTCTGACTCCTCCTGCCTGCCCCTGCTGCTCCCACTCAACACACCTCCTGCCTGGTCTAACCTTCTGAGTGGCTGCCCATGAGGACAGCCCCTGGTGCATGGTACTGTGTGGCATGTCATTTCTCTGCAGCCTGGACAGCCCCAGATCTAAGTGGTGCAATAATTTGAGTACCTGTGTGCTGGACACATACTCACAGGACCTGAAGAATTCAGATGTTCCCTGGCATCAGCTTTAGGACTGAAAAGGAACCTGCCAAGAAAAGGAACACAGCCTGAGGCTTGCAGAGGGACTAATGCCCCCACTCTGACGTACACCAGCCTGCTATCTGAGCTCCTCCCATTACTCCTGAATTCCTTTCTTGCTTTCTTCCTATAACTTGAGGCATGTAGTTCCTCATTTATTACAGACAGGGTCTCGCATGTTGCCCAGGCCAAATTTGAACTCCTGGGCTCATGTGATCCTTCTGGCTCAGCCTCCCGAGTGTGGAGGTCCTCTTTGGTTTTTTCTTAGGTTAGTGAGGGAGATTTTGCTGGTGACATAGAATGTCCAGGACTTCAGGGTGGGACAAGAGAGAGCAGGATTCACAGTCAGGACAGAGATTAGAGAGAATGAGGTTGGCTCCTCAATACCAGTAAGCATACCCCTCATTTCTGGTCAGTAGGTTAATGCGACTATATCTAAGAGGCCCTGAGCTGTGGCGGTCGTTTCTCTAGGGCATGTCCCAGCCTTGAGTGTGTACTTAACAGTAATGTTAGCCCAAGGTGACTCAACCCCAGACTGGCAGATGGTTCCTGTGAACCAACTCAAACAACAAGAACAGGTGTGCTGAGAAGCAGGCGAGCATTTCTGAACCAGGATGCAACCACTCTGTTTTCTGGGCCTCTTCGAGGTAACACTTTGGAGATTCTGAATTTTCTCATGGAAATGTGTTGGGGGTGTGGATCTAGAGACTCCCTGCTTGCCTCTGAGTGGGGCTGAAACTAATTTCCGCCTTCACTGTGGTTCTTCCAGCCTTTGTGGGTGGCTCCATGCTGGCACTGAAAGGACTACCATAATTACAGGATGAGAAGAGCAGCTTTTCAGCCTGTGCCCCTCAGCCAGGAACTGGGAATCTCAGTGGGTTCTTGGTTGTCCAAGACATTCCTTGGGAAGGCCAGGAATTATCATGCCGAACTTGACCGGAACTGAGCAAAGGTTGGTGTGATAGTTTCCTCTAATGGGCCTTGTGATCTTCTGTTTGGATAATTTTGTTTAGGAGAAATATTTAATTGGGTAAGTGGGACAAGTCAGACATGAGTTCTTTTTATGAAGGTCCCAGGGGACAGGCTTCATAGCCTGGTTGGTCTCTCCTGACTTCAGAGACTAACAATCCTCCCTTTTATGTTACCATGGTGGTCCTGTGGGGCAGGCTTCTCCCACCAGCCTCTCACTGATGGGTCCTCACTTGTTTTTCCCATCGTGCAAATCAGCATCACTGCCTAGAAGAGAGCCTGCAACACTGCCACCTGTGTGACCCATTGGCTAGCAGTCCTGATGGATGTATGGTGAAGAGCAATTTCGAGCCACAACATGGGTTCTAAGGCCTTTGATTGACACCACAGGGACCTTCACACTTAAGCAATTGGACATCCAGGAAGAACGTGACTGGTCTTGTCATGGGAAATGGGGGAGGGGGCCCATATTCTGAGCCCCACTGGATGTAGGGCCATGTTGTATGTTCGTTGTCAGGGGAGGGGTTGGACAAGGTTAATTTTCCTCTGTGGTCCTGAGGAGTTTATTCATCTAAGACATTTAAATAGTTCTAATTTAAAATACAAATCACTTAAAAAAAAAATAAGGCCAGGCACTGTGGCTCACACCTATAATCCCAGCACTTTTCCAAGGTGGAAGGATTGCTTGAGCCCAAGAGTTGGAGACCAACCTGGGCAACATAGCAAGACCTTTCCCCTACAAAAAATAAAACAAAATTAGCTAGGTGTGGTGGTTCATGCTTTATGAGGAACTCAAACAATGGAACCAAAAAAAAAAAAAAACAACAAATAACCCCATTAAAAATTGGGCAAAGGACATGAATAGATATTTTTCAAAAGAAGACATACAGATGACCAACAAGAATATGAAAAATGCTCAATATCACTAATCATAAGAGAAATGCAAATTCAGACTACAGTGAGATATCATCCTACACCAGTCAGAATGGTTATTATTAAAAAGAAGAAAAATGCTGGCAATGATGTGGAGAAAAGGGAATGTTTATACATTGTTGGTGTTAATGTAAATTAGTACAGTCTTTATGGAAAACAGTATGGAGATTTCTCAAAGAATTAAGAATAGAATTCCCATTTGATCCAGCTATCCCACTACTGGGTATCTACCCAAAGAAGAAGTCATTACACCAAAATGATACCCGCACTCACATTTATTGCAACATTATTCACAATGGCAAAAATATAGAATCATCCTAAGTGTCCATCAGTGAATGGTTGGATATGCACGCACAATGGAATACTATTCAGCCACAAAAAAGAATTAAATCATGTCTCTTGTAGCAACATGGATGGAACTGAAGGCCATTATTTTAAGTGAAAAACTTCAGAAACAGAAAGACGAACACTGCATGTTCTTGTATGTGGGTGCTAAATGGTCATAAAGATGGAAATAATAATTACTGGGGACACTAATAGTGAGGTGAAGGGGTTTAGGGTTCAGAAGTTACCTACTGGGTACAGTGTTCACTATCTGGCGAATGGGTCACCTGAACCCCAATCCCCATCAGTATGCAATATGTCCATGTAACAAGCATATACTTGTACCCCCTGAATCTAAACTTAAAAAAGAAATGTGTTGGGGAAAAAGAGCTAGGAAACCACTAATCTACTTTTTTTGTCTCTATAGAATTGCCTAGCCTGGACATATATAAATGGGATTATTAATGTGTGGCTTTTTGTATCTGACTTCTTTCACCTTATGTTTTCAAGGTTCATCCATATTGTACTATGTATTAGTACTTCATTCTTTTTTATGGCTGAATAACATTCCATCATATAGCTACATCACATTTTGTGTATACATTTATCAGTTGATGGACAGCTGGATTGTTCCCACTTTTTGGCTGCTATGAATAATGCTGCTATGAATATCCATGATACATTTTTGTGTGAACATATATTTTCAGTTCTCTCGAGCATATACCTAGGAGTGGGATTGCTGGTGTCATAAAAAGTCTCTACTGAACTTTGTAAGAAACCACCAAATTGTTTTCCGAAGTGCCATTTTGTGCAAATCTTTTAAATATTCTATCCTGGGTTTACAAAGTGCAGCAATAGCTCTCATTAGCTGGAATGACTTATTGAGTGCTGTGTGCTAGGCACTGTTGTAAATAGTTAATGGATGATTTTGAACCTCACAACAATCCTAGGTATTATTATTTCCCCTGTTTCACGGATGAGGACACTAAAGCCAGGAAGGTTGAATAATTTTTTCAAAGTCATAAACTAGTAAATGGTACAGCTGGACTTTAGAATCCAGCCAGTCTGGCTCCAGAGTCCATTTTCTAGTACTTTTGCAACTTCTAGCTGGTGAATGTGTGAAGAGCTAGCACAGGGGCTCGATAGAGTACACTAGGTGTTCTAAGGGTTAGGAGGTTTCAGACTTGCGGTTTCTTGCTCTTTCTCCTTCCATTTCAATCTATTTAATTTCTGATGACTGGTTCTCTCCACTCCCTAAGGTGGAGGGTAGAGCTCAGGTGGAGCAGCTGATCACCAGCAGGTGGCAACAGAGAACTGTCCAGATCAGAGCTTGCTGAATCAGTCTGTAAAAAGGAAAACGGATACAGAACTCATAGAAATGTTTTTCATTTCTGTATAACTAAATTCACAGGAAAGTACGTAAAATCCATTGAGCTTAATTGATGCTGAAGTGTCTTGGGAATATTTGTTGACATTCATCGCAACATTGAAAAGAACTGGTGATAATGGATATCCTTGTTATGTTTATAAACTCAGGGGCAAAGGGCTCACTATTAGGACATTAAATATGGTGATAACAGTGGGCTTTTTCATAGATATCTTTTTTTTTAAGAATAAACTCTAGTTTTCTGAGAGTCTGTATCAAGAAGGGTGCTAAATTTTATGAAAGATTTTTTTCTAAATCTGCTGAAATTATCATAGGTTGTTTCTTTTTTTTATTCTGTTAATGTGGTGAATTATATTGATTTTTGGATGTAAAACCAATCTTGTATTCTTGGAATAAACACCATTTGGTCATGATTATAATGTTTTACCACATTTATGACTTTGATTTGCTTTTTTCTTTGTTTGTTTAGAATTGCTGCATCTATATCCATGAGATATATTTGCTTGTATTTTGCTTTCCTACTAATGTCCTTATACATTTTGATGGACTTATACTAGTCTCTCTAAATGAGTTGGGAAATGTTCCTTCTTTCCTTTTTCTTCTGGAAAAGTCTTTATTCTATTGGTTATGTTTCTTCCTTCTTGGAGTTTCCTTTGTAGTAGGGATTTAAATTACATATTCAAGTTTTAAAAAAATCAGGTGTAGAATTATTCAGATTCTCCATTTGCTCTTGTATAAATGTGGGCAGCTTGTCTTTTTCAAGAAATTTGTACAATTTATCAAAATTCTCAAAATTATAGGCACAATATATTCATAATCCTTTTATTTTTTAATATTTGTAGGATTTCTAGTAATATACCCCTTTTTATTCCTAATGTTGATAATTTGTATTTCATCTTGCTCAGTCTTGGTAGGGGCTTGTGAATAGTATTAATCTTCTTTAAGAACCCAATTTTGGCTTTACTGACTTTCTGTTATTTCCTTAATTTCTACTCTTATCTTTATTATTAGTTTTTTTCTCCCTTCTTTGGATTCAATTTGTGTGGTTTTTTCCCCCTAGCTTCTTGAGATGGAGGCTAAGATAACTGATTCTAAATATTTCATTTTTTTCTACCACATATATATATTTAAAGGTATATTAACTTTTTCTATAATCGTTTTTAACTGCAATCCACACATTTTGATGTGTCATATTTTCATTTTCAGTTGAAAGTATTTTTTTCCATTATAATTACTTTTTTGACACATGGGTTATTTAGACATATATTTCTTAATTTCCAAATATTTGTGTATTTTCTAATTATTCTTCTATTATTGATTTCTAACTTATTTTCACAATGGTCAGAGAAACTGTTTCAATTTTTCTAATTCTTTGAAATGTATTGAGTATTGCTTTATGATCATCATACGGCCTATTTTGGTAAGTTTTCCATGTGTTCTTGAAAGATTGTATATTCTACAGTTGTTAAACATAACATTATTTATATGTCAGTTAGAGCAAGTTGTTTGTATTGTTTTAAAATCTCATATACACTGTATTTTTTGACTGCTTTTTTGTTGGCTACTGAGAGAGATATGTTAAGTTCTCCAACTATGTGAATGTCTAGCTCTTTGTTTAGTTATTTATTTCTACTTTATTTTCAAAATATGCTATTAGATGCATTTAAAATTTAGATTTTTTTCTTACTGTTGAAGTGATCTATTTTAGGATCTTAAATTACTAGTAATACTTTCTGTCTTAAAGTCTGTTTATCTGATATTATATAGCCATACCATATGTATTGTGTTAGTGTTTTACAGCATATCTTTTTTTCTTTCTTTCTTTTTTTTTTTGAGTTGGCATCTCACTCTGTCTTCCAGGCTGGAGTGCAGTAGCACGCGCATGGCCACAGCAGGCTCGACCTGCTGGGCTCAGGCAATCCTTCTGCCTCAGCTTTCCAAGTAGCTGGAACTACAGGTGCCCGCCACCATGCCCGGCTAATTTTTTGATTTATTGTAGAGATGAGGTCTGGCCATGTTGCTCAGGCTGGTCTCGAACCCCTGAGCTCAGGCAATCCTCTCACCTCCACCTCCCAAAGTGCTGGGATTACAGGCATGAGCCACCACATTAGGCTATAGCATATCTTTTCCTATATTTTAACTTTTATTTTTATGAACAGCATATAATTAGGAATTTTTTTGAACATTCAGACCATCTTCATATTTCATTGGAGTGTTTAGTCCATTTACATTTAATACAATTTCTTATACAGTTGAGTTCTTCTATTTATTTTGTCTTTATATTATCTGGTTTTTAAAATTCTTTTTCTTGTTTTCTTTTGTATGAACCATTTTTTGTTTGTTCCTTCTTTGCTTTTCATTTTATTTTGATTGTGGTAGTGATTTTGTCAAAATTTGTCAAACTATGAACATAAAACAGGTGCGTTGATATAAATTAGTATATCAACAAAATTGATTTTTGAGCAACCCCTTTGGGTCCCCTCCAACTGTGGGAGCTTTTTTGTCCTCTCAATAAATCCTGCTTTCTAAAAGAAAAAGTTGCTAATAAAAAAGTTAAACAGAATATAGAAAGGAAGAGAAGGCCATTTAAATTTCTTTCATATTTAAAATTTAAAATTTATTTATTTATATTTTCTATTTCTCTTTTTATATTACCCATGATGTTTATTCACTAATGTGTTATTTCTAGTTTAGTCTCCATTTCTAAATTTTCTTCCTTTTATTTCTAATACTTTCCTTGGTTTTGTAAGCTCAATTTTCAAATCTTCCTGTTCTATTTTCTCCAATAATACTGTTTCTGAGTTATGTTGATCCTAACATAAGTTATTCTTTTGTAACTTACACTATTTTCTTAATTTCTTTGAGCTTGTTTGTTTAAAATATTAGAATATAGTTTTCCTTTATTTTGTGGGCATGTCATTTTAATTGCTTGAAAGAATATTATCCTGATAATAATTTTGAATAGATTTGACAAATTTTCTTTTCTATTGCTTATATTTCATTTCAGTAAGATGAGTTTGCCTGTCCTAAAAGGGAAGATAATCAGTGTAGCTTTCCTAGAGTCAAGGTTTTAAAGTGCTCTCTTTTGTAGTTTATTTGAAAATTTAGAAAATACCATTTTCTGAGATGGGATGGCTCTTCTTTCCTTTTCTTTCCTTTGTCCCTGTTGTTCCGCTTAATACAGGGCTTTGTCCTAGAAGTGAGATTTAGACCTTCAATCCAGATCAACCCAGCATTCTCTGTCTTAATATGGTCCCCTTGCACTCACCTGCAAATTGTAGTCTACAAAACCTGTCCCGGTTTTGATTGATATTTTCTGGGAGAATATACCTGCAATGCATATAAAGACAAAGGATTTCTAGTAATACTCAAATAACATATAATAAATAAGGAAAAGAAAACTACCCAATAGAATAATGTGCAAAAGTTACAAATAAGGAATCTACAGAGGAAAAAACCTGAATCTGAAATAAATGGATGAACATGTGCTTCATCTCACCCATAATTGGAAATAGAATTTCATCTGATTTAGCACTAAAAACACTACAATAATCTAATATAGCAATTACCAAATAACACAAAAGAATAAAATCTTGGCTTCTGTTAAAGAAATTCTGAAAAAAGAAAGTCAGGATAAAAAAAATCTGATGACGAGAAAATTGCATCTCTAGAGTTCTCTCTCTCCCTTCCCCCCCTCCGATTTCTGGGCTTTTGCTTTCACTATTCCCACATTCCAGAATATTTTTTTATCTACCTTTTGACCTAACTAACTTCTACTCATCCCATCATCTCTTTTGGGAAACATTATCTGACTTATTTAGACTAAGATAGATGCCCCTATTACCCTTTCAGATACATACAAGATGTGTGTCCTTGGCATTTTATACTTTCCCTACCATAGTATTTTCCACATATTTTAAAAAATATGTAACTGATGACCAGTTTTGTATGTCACCTTGGCTACACTGTAGTACTCAGCTGTTTAATCAAACATGAATCTAGGTCTTTCTGTGAAGACATTTTGTAGATATGATTAACATCTGTAATTATTGACTTTATGTAAAGGAGATTATTCTCCATAATCTTGGTGTGCCTGATCCAAGTACAGTCATACCTTTATAGCCATGGGGGATTAGTTCCAGGATCTCCCATGAATGCCCAAATCTGTGAGTACTCAAATCCCTGAAATGTATGCATGGTATTTCCATATGATCTGTGCATATACTAGATTACTTTTAATACCTAATACAATGTAAGTGCTATATAAATATTTTTTATACTATATTGTTTTTTTTTTTTTTTTTTTTGAGTTGGAGTCTCACTCTGTCACCCAGACTGGAGTGCAGTGGCCGCTTCCGGCCACTGCAGACTCGACCTGCTGGGCTCCGGTGATCCTTCCTCCTCAGCCTTCCGAGTAGCCAGAATTACAGGCATGTGCTACCACGCCTGGCTAATTTTTTGATTTATTGTAGAGATGAGGTCTCTCTGCCCCAGGCGAGTCTCGAACCCACGGGCTCAGGCAATCCACTCACCTCAGCCTCCCAAAGGCGCAGGATTACAGGCTGAGCCACTGAGCCTGGCTTATACTGTATTGTTTAGGGAATAATGACATGAAAAAAGTTTGTACATGTTCAGTACAGACACAGTTTTTTTCCCCAAATACTTTCAATCTGCTGTTGGTTGAATGCATAGTGTGGAATCCATGGATATAGAAGGCTGACTGTGATTAGAAGGTCTTAAAAGTAGAACTGAAGTTTCACTGAGAAAGAAAGTTTACCTGCGAACTCTCGTGTCAAACTTCTGCCTGAGACTTTCCAGCCTTCTCTTTCTGATGGCCTGCTCTATGGATTTTGGATTTGCTTGGGCAGCCCTCACAATCCTATAAGCCAATTCCTTGAAGTAAATCTCTTTATACCTATGTGCCTAAATATATATATACACATATATGAGAGGAGATTCCCCAAACCAGAATTATCTTTTTGAAAGTGTGGGTTCCTTGTAGTACACCCGGAATTTGTTCCTCTAAATCAAATGGTTAATCAAAGTTTTTATCTGGAAGTCTTGAGAAGGCTGCATCACGATTTGTGGAAGAAATGCCCTGAGTTGTGGCAAGTGGGTGACTGGTTCTTTCACCATGACGACGCAGCTGCCCACACTGCACTGAGCGTTCAGCAGTTTTTAGCCAAAAATGGCATGAATCATGTGCTCCACCCTCCCTATTCACCTAATTTCCCTGAATGGCTTTTTTTTGTTCCCCTGATGAAAAAAGTTCTCAAAGGAAAACATTTTGCTGATGTGGAAGAGGTGAAACAAAAAATAGCAGACACACTAAAAGGCATCCAAACTGACAAAGTTCAAAAACTGTCTTGAGTCATGGAAAAAGTGTCTTGATAGGTGTGTTGCATCAAATGGAGAGTACTTTGAAGGTGACTGAAGCTTAGCCATGTAGGAATAAATACATAATTTTTTATAAATAAATCCCGGTTTTTGGGGGGGTCTCCCACATGTATATATATATATGTTCGTATTCTACTGGTTCTGTTCTTCTGGTGGAATTCTTCCTGATACAATTACTATACCAGATTATATAATTATCTCTTTTCTTTCACATCAGAATGTAAACACCATTAAAGCATAAAGGCTATTTTGTTCACTTTTGTATTTACAGTGCTTAGAACATAGTATATGCTAAAAAAAAAATTGAACAAACAAATCAATTTTGTACTGAGATTGAGGAATAGAAGAGGCCCAAACCCATACTACAGCTGTGGGTTTGAGGCACTATAGGAATGGGCTAAGGTGGGCTCGGTGGCTCAGCCTGTAATCCCACGCTTTGGGAGGCTGAGATGAGTGGATTGCCTGAACCCGCAGGTTCGAGACCCGCCTGGGCAACTTGGCGAGAACTCATCTCTACAATAAATCAAAAAATTAGCCGGGCATGGTAGCGCGCCTAATTTTTCCAAGTAGTTCCAGCTACTTGGAAGGCTGAGGCAGAAGCATTGCCAGAGCCCAGGAGGTCGAGGCTGCAGTGGCCGGGAGCATGCCACTGCACTCCAGTCTGGGTGACACAGTGAGACTCCAACTCAAAAAAAAAAAAAAAAAGGAATGGGCTAAGAGCTTTCTATATACTTCTAGTTCACTCCTTGGGAAAATCATCCTTTTGACAAGTCACTAGAGTATCCATCAAGTTTTCAAAGTTGTCACAAATGTTGAATAAAAACTAAGCTGATTCTAGAAGTTGGTAATTTCTATACTAAAAAAGAAGGTTCTACAAAATACTAGCGTAATTATGTCAATAAACTTTGCTACTTAAAGAAAATTTAAATATGAATGTATCAAGTGCCCCATAATAGCATACTCTACGAGTCTGATTCCATTTTTTAATTTCTATGAAAACATGAAAATAGAGTTTCAACTGATTCAGTGCAAAAGATGTCACAATAACCTAATATGGTAATTGCAGAAGAATGAATCAGAATCTTGGCTTCTATTAAAGAACAGACATTACCTTGTAAATATTTTTTAAAAAGCCAGAAAAAATCTGATGACAAGAGAAAATGACATCAAAATTAAAAACAACAACAACAACTAAAGATTGAACTTTCAAAACCTCTTGAATGGCTCTCTAAACTTATGTGTTCCAAAAGAAGTCTGAAGGTGTATTACATCTGCATCATCTGGGCACTGATAAAAACATGTACATATTCCCAGTCCCCACCCTGTGCAACTGAATCTGAATCACTAGGAATCAGCTCTGAGTAATGAATATTTACCAGGTAATTCTGCTGCACAGCTAGTTTTCAGAAGTAACACTAAACTGTTGGTCCTTCCATCACATTCCTCCTTTCCTTTATTTTATTGGTCAGGGTAAGCTTACTGCAAGAAGCCGTCTGGAGGTTTCTTTCACCTGCTGGCAAAATTCCTCTGGTTTCTTTTGTTTACTAACTCCCATATCATTTTTTTTTTAATAGAAAGTAGGATTTATTAAGAAGATAGAAAAACCCCCAAAGCGGGAAGGGACCTGAAAGAGACTGCCCAACTCCCATATCTTAATATGGCATTTAATCAGAGTGTACTCGTTTATAGAACCAAGAAAATGAGTTTGGAGAAGAAGCCACACAATCTTTAATTTCTCCGCACATCAAGTTGCGTTGTTATATCCGTTCAAACATTCTCTCACACAGAAAAATAGGCATATTAATATTCAAATGCAATCTGTTTGTAATCTACATCCCTGGAAAAAAAGATCCTAGAATGTAGTTTTCTGAGAAATTACCACAGTTCGCTTGGCTTAAGTCACAACAAAGGATTGTCCTACTAATAAGCTTGATGTAACAAAACTTCTGACCTAATGTTTTAGAAAGAAGTTTAATTAATAGTACACACTCTAGGCTGAGAACAAAACTCTAGTCCCCAAGATCCAAAGTTCAAATTGCAGCTGCAGCACCAATGTGATTTTAGAAAATTTGCTTCCCTTTTTCACATCTAGATTTTCTTATCAGTAAAATGAAGATATAATATGTCATACTGAAATAATGACAACAACTAACAGCCACTTGGTGCTATGCTAAATGGAAAACAAGTGGGAAAATGAATTTTTCCTCATCCATTAAGGGAATGAGGGTGATAATGCAACTACCACAGCTTTTAGTCACCTTAGGAACTATCCTGATTATTACATTTCCAGAAAAAAAAGTATGGTTCTAGTAAAATACTGTTTTTAGATCGGATCAAAGGACAAACAATACAACGTAGATATCTTTGTTTCAAAAAATCAGCAATATCATTCTATTAAGAACTATCTATCTGGAAATGAAGAAGGTATCTTTTGACTGTGACAGACTGTATTTTCCAGAAGTGCCTGCAACAATATTTTCCATTCCGCATGCTTTTTTGAGAACTTTGACACATTCTTATCAAGAGATGAAGTTTATTACTATTTTTTAGAGAAATGTTATATTGAATGGTAAAGTTTAGCACACTCCAGAACCAGTAATGGCATGAAATCACAGCAGCAGGATGGGTAGGTGACCCCCATGGAGCCTCCTATGGTGAAGAGGATGAAGAAGGCGACCATCAAATAGAAGAGCCCCATGGCCTCAGACAGGGCAAAACCCAGAATGGCATAGGAGAAGAGCTGCTGCTTGAGAGATGGGTTCCTGGCATAGCCAATGATCAGGCTGCCAAGTGCCGTCCCAATGCTGGTTCCCCTGAACCAGTCACACCAACTGCGGCTGCTCCAGCACCAATAGACTTGGCTGCTGTGTCAATGTCCTGGGAGACTATGCTGGTCTGGAACTCCCATCTGGCCACCTGGAGTGGGGAGCTGCTAAAGGAAGGTTGTTTAGATGAATTCTCTGGCCTATCCAGGAGGGAGGCAGACGTAGGACTGATTAGACCCCTGGTACAACAGTGGATCAGTGCCGGAGAAATGAGTAGTGCCCTGGTAGCCTGCATTTTTTCAGTCTCCCAGCTTTAGCCATTGGTCTCAAGAGATGAAGTTTATATTCCCTCTTCTTAAACCTGGAAAAACCTTTGTGATTAACTCAATTAATATACTCTGAGCCTTTTGAAGCTAGGTCATAAAAGGCAGTACAGCTTCTGCCCACCTCTGTCTCTCAGAATTCTTGCCCTTGGAATCTAACTATCATTCTGTGAAGAGTTCATGGAGAGATGGGTGCAGAGAGAAACCAAGGTTCCTATCTCTCAACTCCAGCTGACCTACCACTCAATGGACAGAGAGAAACCGAGGTTCTTAGACCTCAGCTCCAGGTGACCTACCAACTGAAAGTCAGATCCAACCAGTTGAGTGAGCCATCTTGGAGATGGATTTCTTAGCCTTCAGTCAACCCACACCCCAGCTGATACTGTGTGGAACAGACACAAACATTCTCTACCAAGCTCTGCCTAAACTGCAGATTTCTGTGCTAAATGAATGATCACTTTTATTGTTAAGTTGTTATTGTATGTCATGTAGCAATAGGCTACGTTACCTAAATAGAGATTACCTAAATTTCTAGGATGTGTCTATATTAATACCACATGTCAACATGTCTGTAATTACCCCATGGAATGTTAGGACGGAGTAACTGGGTGTCCAATTCAACAGAAGAATATTATTCTGAATAAATTCCTGCTTGAATTTATATACATAGTGGGTATCTTAGTCTTTTTGTGCTGCTACAACAAAATACCATAGACTAGGTAATTTAAAAACAGTAGAATTTTATTTCTCACAATTCCAGAAGTTGGAAAGTTCAAGATCAAGGTTTGGCGCTTGTGAGGGCTGTTCTATGCTTCCAAGGTGGTGCCATATTGCTGCATCCTCCAGAGGGAACAAACTATGTTCTCACATGATGGAAGGGACAGAAGGAGCAAACTTGCACTCTCAAGCCCTTTTCTAAGGCACTAATCCATTCAGGAGCACAGAGCCCTCATAGTCTAATCACCTCCTAAAGGCCCCATCTCTTAAATACTTGCATTGAGGTTTAAATTTCAATATGCATTTTGGAGGGGACGAAACATTCAAATCAGAGTAGTAGGTATATTTGCTTAAGTTTGAAAAAAGTATGTATATGGATGTTCATTACAGTGCTATTTTTATTTATTATTATTATTTTTTTGAGAGACAGGATCTTGCTCTGTTACCCAGACTGGAGTGCAGTGGCACAATCATAGCTCACTGCAGTTTTCATCTCTTGAACTCAAGTGATCCTCTTGTCTCACCCTCTCAATTTGCTAGGACTATAGGCATGTGTCATCATACCTAGCTAATTTTTTAAAGAAGTTTTTTGTAGAGATGAGGTCTTGCTGTGTTGCCCAGGCTGGTCTTGAACTCCTGTGCTCAAGTTATCCTCCTGCTTTGGCCTCTCACTTTGGTGCATGCTGGGATTATAAGCATGTGCCACTGCTTCCAGCATAGTGCTGTTTTTAATATCAAAAAAGAAAGAAAGAAAGCAGAAAGTGAAAATGAAAGCAAACTAAGTGATCTCTAATTGGTAAAAAAAAAAAAATGGTTCATCTATATATGGAATAATGTACAGGCACTAAAAAGAAGACAAAGATCTAAATGCACTAACCTACATTTCATGGGAAAAATGCAAAACGGCATGTATAAGATGATACCATTTGTGTTAGACTATATAGTAGGTATTCCACCTATAGATCTGTATAAGGAGAAAGATTTCTGGAAGGAGTCACAAGAAACTGTTAACAGTGACACTCTGGGGTACAGGAATGTGAAATCGAATTGGGAAACAACTTATAATTCCTTTCTCTACATTCTCTGTATTTTAAAATTTCTTAACTTGATTATGCGTTTTATAATAAAAATGCTTTTCAAATGCATCAAGGTAGTACGGTTTACCTATAAGGTATCAGAATTAACTTTTTGAGTTTTTTAAAACACTATTTCTTACCTGAGAGGCATCTGTAGCTGTTATTATAGTTATGCATTTGTCCTTTCTGGATGATTCTATTTGTGCACGACAGCTATCACACATGAAGGCACTGACTCCAGTGAGTGATGACACGCAGCCATGGATTTCACCTGAAATAGTAAAACTCTTAGAGAAAAAACAGGCAATTTGAGCAATGCTGATTCCACCATAAGAATATGAAAACCATAAATAAAAGAATAAAACATCTTTAGCCTTTAACCTCCCCCTAATAATGCTAAGTGTTCCCATGGACAACATGATTACTTACCTCATTTTTCAACTTGCCTAAGAAATAAAGTACATTAGCATAGCAACTGGGAAAATTGCACATGTTAATAGAGAGGAACGGTGTTAGCTATGATCCCACTGTCATTTGCTTTACCCAGTATTTCAGGATTTGCATACCAGGTCACTGGTGTATTTCTTGGACTAGGGGTAAAATTACTAGTCTTCAAAACACACATCAGCTAGGTAGGGGTAAGGTTAGGTGACCAGGGTGCAGGTAGGTGGTGGGAAAAAGCAGTAATAGAAAATGAAATTTTCTTCATAGCATCTGTAACTCAGATGGAAATAACACAGATAATTAATTATTAGTAATATTGTCAAACCAAACATCTCTGTATAGATTTGATGTTTTCATACAATTATAATATGTTTCAGTGGTGGGAAATCTTTGATCTGAGATTAGACAATCACTCTGAGGAAACTTTCATGAAAAATAAGAGACAAAACAGGAAGCACCCTAACAATAATCCCCAAACCAATAACTGACAAAATATGCAGAAGGAAAGCCCACAGTCCTCACTTAGACTGTATTAAATCCTAAGATATCAAACTTTTAGTGCATCCAGTCTTCCTGCTCCCCATATCTGAGCTCCCAGAGCATGCAGGTCAAGTGTGTGTTGAACTCCTTTGTACCACATATTCAGTCTGACATTAAGGACAGAGATGTAAAGGATGCCATCTTTGTCCTCTGAGAGCTTTGGCCCAGGTCATTACGTGGTTCATATCACATCATGTTATGACTTATTGTAAATATGTCTTTAGGATGGGCCTGGGTCTTACTCATATTTGTTTACAGTTTTTAGTTGTAGTGGCAGCAAAAGGTATAAATGGTAGCTTTCTTTCCAAAATATGGTCGGGAGAATAAAGAGAAAAATGAGAGTAAATGACAAAGAATCAGAATTGTTGAACCGAAGAAGGCGCTAACATCTCTTGCACACTCATCATGTGCCAGATATTGTGCTAGGGGTTTTGTATGTGTTCCCCTGTTTAATCCTTACCCCACTCCTGTGGAGTAGGAAGGAAACAGCCTTACTAAGCCTTATAGAGGTCTAATGGCTTCCTTCCTTCCCATCCCTTTTCCTTCCCACCCAATCTCCTCATTGCAGCCAGGTTATCTGGTCTGGTGACTCATTGGTTAACAGTCATCAGTGACTCCCTTTTGCCCTTGAAATAAAGTCCAAAACCCTTCACTGACTTTTAAGGAGTGATGGGTCCTGGTGCTTTCCTATATTTCCAGCATTTCTAACTCTCTTTCTCCTGCTCTCTTCTCTCTAGGTCTAAAGTATTTCCTTCAATTTCCTGAGCACATCATGCTCTTATTCAGGTCTTCCCACGTGCTGTTCTTTCTACCTGACATGCTTTATCTTCTTCTCTTCTCAGTAAATGTTGAATGAATGGATGGAGGGATGTGTTATTTGAGGTTTAAGCTGATCGAAAGATGTAGCACATCTAGCACCCAGATATTGGCTTCTATTTCTTTTCTTTTGTAGAGACAAGGTCTCACTCTGTCACCCAGGCTGGAGTGTGATGGCACTATGGTTGCTCACTGCAGCTTTGATCTCCTGGCCTCAAGCAATCATGCTGCCTCAGCCTCCCAAAGCATTGGATTACAGGAATGAGCCTCCACTCCTAGGCTAAAATTTTGATTTATTTACTAATTCCTACTCCTTCTTCAAGACTCAGCATTGGTCCCACATCTTCTAGAAAGCTTTTTTGACCCTCAAGGCTGTTAAATACCTTTTCTGTATGGCCCATCACTTGATGTACTCAGCACATTGGACTAAAGCTGCTTGAGGGCAGGGCCTTATCATTCTTGCTTGTGTCTCTGTCCCCAGCATGTGACATTGGAAATTACATGCAGTTGCTCAAGGATACAAAGCTGGCATGTGTTTCTCATTATCTTGGTGTTTTATTTTTTGGCCCATTTGTTTATTTTCTGCAGCATTATTGGATGGTTGGGAATTTTTTTTTTTTTTTGAGTTAGAGTCTTACTCTGTCACCCAGACTAGAGTGCAGTGGCGTGCTCACGGCCACTGCAGCCGTGATCTGCTGGGCTCAGGTGATCCTTCTGCCTCAGTCTTCCAAGTAGCTGGAACTACAGGCATGTGCTACCATGCCCAGCTTATTTTTTGATTTATTGTAGAGACAAGGTCTCACCAAGTTGCCCAGGCTGGTTGTGAACCCCTGAGCTTAGGCAATCCTCTTGCCTTGGCAGCTGGAAATTTTATAAATTTCCTATCCACTCTTCCAGAGTGAGCACAATTTGTGGGAGAGTGGGGCTATTCTCAAATACAACATGATACTATATAGTTAAATACTAGAGTTAAAAAGCAACTATTCTGAGTTCTTTCAGTATCCTTCTGGGCACAGGCTCTGGGGCACATACCTCACCTCGTGTAGTTTATATTATTCTGTGCTCCCTTCTGCAGTGGGGGTTTGATGACAGAAATGTTCATGGGAACACGGATGATGATGATGAAGATAATGATAATAATAATAGTAATAATAGAATAATAGTAAGCTATTATTGTAATAATGGCACATAACAAACAACCACAAAGGTCTTGGTGGCTTACAACAACATTTCTTTTTTTAATTTATTTTTTACTTATTTTAAAATTTTATTTTATTTTAAAGATGTGGGGTACAACTCAGGGTTAGGTATACAAAAGTTCATTATGCGGGTACCCTTGTTAATGAATATTTCTTTTTCTTGCTGAAGAATCTGCAGGTAACTTGTGGTTTGGCTGATAGTGGGGCTTGCTTGGCAAGGTCGAATTTCAGACTTTGGCCTGGGTTCGGGATGCCCCACGTGGCTCCATTCCTGTATCTGGGCTGAAGGAACAATGAACACTTGGGACATGATCTTCTCATCACAGAGGGAGGAAACTCCAAGAGGCCAGGAAAAACCATGCAAGCACATTTAAAACCTTTGGTCTGACCTATGTTATATCTGCTCACATTCCACCAGCCAAAGCAAGTCATATGGCCAAGCTCAATGTTAGTGGAGCAGGACCACACACTCCATTCCAAGAAGGAAACATGAAAAAGTCACATGGTGAAGGGCTTCAATAAATAAATCTATTAAAGGGTGGAAGTGAAGATTTGGTAACAATAATCCAATATAACATCCATCAAGCATCAGGCACTCACTAGATACCAGGCTCTTAAGATACGTGTCATTTAATCCTCACAGCAATTACATGGGACAGATGATATTAATAATGATTGTATCAATGAGTGTTTGCTTACTGTGTGCCTATTGGATTATGCACTGTGTATAGCCCAACTGTATGTTAAACAGTTCTGATATTCAGTTGACTGGAGATCAGGCAAGGGCTCTGTTAAGCATAAAGGAGGAGCTGGAATTATTTCCTAAACTCACATCATCAGTGATGCACATCTGAACCCAGGGCAGCCGATGAACAGGAAAACCTTGACTTAGGTAGAAGGAAGTTCCAGTGTAGATGTTTCCTTTCCCTTTTCCTTACCACCATCAATTATGAGCCTTGGTTTTCAGAGTTACTTTCTATATGGCACCATTAGATACCATTCCTTCCCATTCTCTCAACACACACACAAGTTCAATGGCAGATTTACAGGTTAACACGCTGTATGCTTGCTAGTTAGGATTTGGCTCTTCTGCCATTTTCATATCAACCATTACATGAACATCAGAGAAGCACCACTGAACAATAATAAAAAAAACCACAAAATGCTGTAATAAGCAATGAGACAGTGCACTTGATGTCTTGGGGTTTTGTGATGGGATTCTTAGCTAGCATCAAGGAAAAGCCTAATGAGGGGAAAATTTGGGGCAAGGATGACTTCCAGTCAGCATTCAAATTGTTCTTCCTCCCACTCATTCTCAAGACCATTTTGATGTCATAAGCCTGGAACCTTAAATCCTGAGTCTTTTGCCAAGTCATTATCCTTTAAAGGATGGGTGAGAAAACCTATTTTTCTGTTTAATAAATAATGCCTTCTAACAATTAATACAAGATTGTCAGGGTACATGACTTTATTTCATCCAATGTTTACTGAATAGCTACCATGTGGCAGTCAATAAGCTAGGTTCAAGGGAAAATCCTGCCAATAGGGTCACACACAGACCAGTGTGGAGATAGGCACATACATACAGATGGAACATTAACTAAGATATAAGATATTAACAAGTGCTATGTTAGACAGAAGAGAGAGAAATTATTTCTTTCTTGAAGGGAAAAGTGAAAGGGTAGGTGTCATTCAGTTTGAGCCTTAAAATCTAATATAGGATCAGAAGAGGAAGAAGAGCATTGCAGGAAGAGGTTTGACATGTTAGATGGCACAGAGGAATAAAAGCATGATTTATCTCCCTCAGAGCCCTGAAGTCCTTCATGGCTGCCTCAGAAACTGCTGTGGGATAGAGAGTGTTATGGTTTAAATTGTGCCCCCCTGCCAAGGCATGTTGAAGTATTAACCCCCAGGACTTCAGAAGGTGACCTTTTTTGGAAATATGTAGGGTGTTTATAGAGATAACCAAGTTAAGCTGAGGTCGTTAGAGTGAGCCTTAGTTCAATGTGATTGGTATCCTGATGAAAGGGAAATCTGGACACAGACAAACATGCACAGAGGGAAGATGATGTGAAGAGACATAGGGAAGATACCATGTGAAGACAGAGGATTGGAGTGATGCATCTATAAGCCAGGGGATGTCAAAGATGCTGGCAAATTGGCAGAATCTAGAAGAGGCAAAGAAGGATCCCCCTTCAGTTTTCAGAGGAATAGTGGCCCTGAGACACTTGGATCTCTGACTTCTAGCCTATAGGACTGAGAGATGTTTTTGTTGTTTGAAGCCACCCAGTTTGTGGTACTTTGTTGCAGCAGTCCTAGCAATGGATGCAGAGAATTAAGAAGAGGCGGTAGGTTAGGCTTCTGGCCTGCCCATTCCTATTTCAAACACAGTGTCTCTCATTCTACACTTTGGCTTAAGCTTTTGCTTGAAAAGCAGAGTTTCACTGGTATAAAGAACATGAAAGCAACAGATATAGAGCTTTGAGAGTGTAGCAGTTGGAAGCTTTCAGTTACAAATAACCAAAAGCCTAGGTCAAATAGCTTCAATAAGATATATGATTCATATAATGACAAAAGTCTAGAGGTGCAATTTGATGGAGGCTTTGATAAAGGCTCTGACCCCATTTCTCTGTGGTTTTCTGTAGAGTTCCTGTGTGTTGGTTTCCTCCTTGGACTGGCTCTTATTATGGTGGCTAAATGGCTGCCATGCTTCCAAGCATCAGTTCCCAGTGTACTATACAGAGAAGGAGAAAGCAGCTTTGACCTGGTATTGCCAGCCAAGGCTTTGAGGTTCTGACTGTTTGGGCCACTTCTGAACAAATCTATGAATGCATTGGTTAGCTGGGGCCTGTGTTATGGACCAACTGTGGCAGGAGGGATTTACCCCGATTGGGCTAGCCCACTGCTTCTATTCTCCTTAGCTACATAACAAAACATCCCAAAATTTAGTGACTCAAAACCATGACAGCCTATTTGCTCATGAGACTGTGGGTCAAGCATTTGGGGAGGTCTCAGCCGGGATAGCTCATTCTCTACCATATGGTGTTGGCTGGGTTCACTCATGCATTTGGGGTAACTTAACAAGCCAGCTAGGGGCTGGTTGATCCTGGATAGGCTCAGTCACATGTCTGCTGGTTGTCTGGGGTGGGGGGGGGTCTCAGTTCTCTCTTCTGTGTTCTTTCTAGCTTGGGCTTGTTTACATGGGCATAGCATTCCATGAGGTTGAGAACTGGAGCTGTAAGGCCTCTTGACATTTTAACTTGGGACTTGTGTGGCATGATTTCTACTACATCATATATTGACCAAAGCAAGTCCTCACACCTTGATGGCAAGGGCTATAAGAATCTGTGATCATTTAAAATCGATCACACCCACCCTTATAACTAGGGAAGGAGTAACAAATTTTACCCAAAACACATAGTTCCCAAGCAGAATGGACATCATGGATAAAGCTGACTGGAGGCTGGAAAGGAGGCTAAAATCAGGCTGTGGCAACTATGCAGCAAGAAAACTGGGAAAAGTGGAAAACAAAAAAGGTTGTAGGGGGCTTTATATGACATGCTAAGTGTACTTGATCTTCTAGGCTCATGGTTCTTACCCTTTTTTCTATGACCACATGGTTGATAAATAGGATGCATTTCCATTGGCAAACATGACTTCAAAGTGACTCACCATGGCTGTGGTCTTAACCTGCAGAGAGAGAGAGTGAGGAATGTTTCTAAGACCCTCTGTCTACTTTGGGAGTGGGCCCACCTTGGCTGTAACTCACAGGCTAGGTAATGGGGAGCTACTGGTGTCTTGTTGCTAAGTGCAAGGGAGATTTTCTGTTCTGCGATTCTGTCTTAAGGTGTTCCTGTAATGGCTCCGCCTTCATCTCCCCCAGCGTGCACATAGTCTGCTAATTTGGGACTTTCTTGTTTCCAGCAGCATACTATCCCTACAAGCACCATTTCCTCCTGAAGCTCAAGTCTTTGGGGCCCAGTCCCTTCATGGGTACTCAAATTCCATTCTCATTGTCATGGCTTTTTTTTTTTGAGTCAGTCTTACTCTGTCACCTAGGCTGGAGTGCAGTAACAAGCTCACAGTCACCACAGCCTCAACCTGCTGGACTCAGGTGATCCTTCTGCCTTTGCCTTGCAAGTAGCTGGAACCACAGGTGTTCACTGCCACTCCCAGGTAATTTTTTGATTTATTGTAGAGACGAGGTCTTGCCAAGTTGCCCAGGCTGGTCTTGAACCCTTGGGCTCAGGCAATCTTCTTACCTCTGCCTCCCAAAGTGTTGGGATTGTAGGCGCAAGCCATTGTGCCTGACTCACTGTGGCTTTATCCTGCTTTTTAGCCTTGATAAGGTCAACCCCAGTTCATCCAATCTGTTTTTGGACCTCAATCAGGTAAATGGTCATGGTCCAATTCTCTTTCCTCCTAGAAGTCTCCTTCCTGCATACCCACATGACATGGTTTTCAATGCCCACATAAACACAACAGGAACATATTGGGCAAGAGGAGGGTGACATCTTTGTGGCATCTGAACTGCAGCTACGGTGTCCTGCCATGTGTACCTATTCACTGCTGCTGCTGGGTTTACACAACTTGTGGAAGAAACATGGAATTCAGCTTGTTTATAGTGAAGACAAATAAGTATGTTTATTGAAGTCGTGAATTAATAATGAATAAATGACAAAAACAATCCTGTGCAGCATCCCTCTAGATGAAAAAGCTTAGTGTCATGGAAAATGTTCCCTGGTGGATGACAACTCTCATCTCAAAGTCCTGGGTCCCAGGAAGGCACCAGTACAAGCAGCTGTCAGGTTTCTTAATCTCAGATATTCCCCATACACTGATGGAGGAGGATAGCTGAGCCGAGAGGAAGAGTTTGGAACAGGGAGAACTTCTCTCTTAAACTGAGTAGGAATAAGGCTCTGAGAAATCCTGTGGCATACTGGGGGTAAAGCAGGAATGAGAGTGGGGGGTGTGAGCTAGGAGGAGTGGTGTGGAGGGAGGGTGAGGAGGAAACGGGTTGAAGGAGTGAGCAGGGAAGAGCCCCTCTATCACCTCCCCTCGGGCCCTTCCTGATTGAAAATCCCACCATGGAGCCTGCCGTCTTGATTCCTGCTGGACTCTTGGCTGTGTTTCCCCCACGAGGAGTGACTAGTTTACAAGGACTTGCAGGCTTAAGTATCTCCGACTTAATTCAACGGCTGCTGCTCCATTTGGACAGCTCATTTCTGCCCCCACATCCCATTAGAGGCAGCCCTTACTCACCTCCATTTGGCGCTGGGGGAAACAAAGGCTGTTTATAGTAAATTATTCAATTAGAACCAGGAGCAAGAGCAGCTTCTTCCATCATCTGATGGGCCAATCCCAGGGCAGCTGAAGATCATCAGAATTGTTAAAACTGCAGAAGCCATGAGGGCTGTCAATAGGGGCGGTGTGGGGAGCCCTTAAGAGGTGTGGCTTGACTACAGCTTCAGCAGCAGCCCTAGGATGGGGCACCTGAGGGTGGGGGCTAAGGAGGAAGGAGTCCAAGGTAGATCTGACTGCCTTCTTGTCTGCCCCCAGGACTTCTTTTTCTTCTTTTGAGTTGGAGTCTCACTCCACTGCCCAGAGTAGAGTGCAGTGGCATGCTCATGGCCAGCCCAGCGTTGACCTGCTGATCTCAGGTGATCCTTCCGCCTCAGCCTTCCAAGTAGCCAGAACTACAGGCATGCGCCACCACACCCAGCTAATTTTTTGATTTATTGTAGAGACGAGGTCTCGCCAAGTTGCCCAGGCTGGGCTTGAACCCGCGGGCTCAGTAATCCCCTCACCTCAGCCTCCCAAAGTGCTGGAATTACAGGCTTGAGCCACAGTTCCTGGCCCCCCTGGGACTTCTAATTCATTAGTTCTCACAGTTGGGTAGACTTTGGAATCTCCTGAGAGCTTTACAAGGTGCTGATACCTGGGTTCCCTGCTCCCCACCAGGTTCTGATAGAGTGGGTCTGATTAATGGTCTGGCAGTCAGAGTTAGGGCAATCCCCAGTTGAGGAGACTGAAAGGAAATAGATTTTATTATTTCTTAGTGGAATACTGGAAGGACGCCTACAGAAAATGACTTCTAAGTTAAAAAAAAAAAACAGGCCAAGTGGGAAAATCACCTACTTGGGTTAATGACAAAGAGAGGACCAGATCCTCTTGATTTCCTGGGTCAATTATTTTTCCCATTCATCACTCTTCTTTCACTTACTAGTCATGTGGCTGTTGCCAAGTCGGTTTCCTCATCTGTAAAATGGGTATAGTCATTTATTCTACTTATTTCTTATTGTCATGAGGATCCAAGTTCATGAAGATTCTGTGCAAATTGTATTGGGGGGAAAGAAACAGCAGAGATATGACTTTTAAGTGTAGGATTTTAGATGAGATTAGCTAAATGACAGGAATGGGATAGAAGTGGATGATAAATAGATGTTCCAAGCCGTCTTCCCCAAGAGGCTACGGTGAAATCTGGTCAGGTTGTTGTGAGGTCCCTGGTCAGGCTGCATCTCTTTGCTGGTGTCAAATTCAATTTCACTTAGCACCTAGGGAACCAAGTTCCAGGAATCTTCTGCCTATCTTTCCTCTCCCCCTAGTGGTCAACTAGTCCAGGACTGGCACGTACCTAATTCATGATCACTATGGTTGTTGGATAAATGACTCTGCAGACCCTTGGTTCCTTATAGATTTGGTCTCTGCCCTACTTCCCAGAAGGTGCCTCCCTCAGACTTCTAAAATTATAACCATGCTCCGAAAAACTGCAGTCCCAGCCGTCATACACCCTTGTGCAAACATGCTTCGTTGCCACACTTCACTTGACTTTCAGCCTTAGTGATTCCAAAAGGAATTCCAGTTCTTGATTCAAATGACTGAGGCATTCTCTTGTCGAACCTGCAATTCCTTCCCTCCTTCCTCTAACTTCCTAACTTCCCAGTTGGAGGAGACTTTAGAAATAGCTTTGTTGCAGTCTGAAGCCCTGCACTAAGCAGGGCTTATCTGTAAATGATAATTCATATGTGTTGAATTAAACCACAGGTATCTTAGCGACAAACCTTTGAAGTCACTATGTGAAGTCCTGTGTTGTTCCACCCATTTAACTTTTATGCCCAGAGCATCTTGAGAACAGGTCCAGAGGGGATACTAATGGGCCCATGCAGTTGACTTTATTTACCAGGAAAGGAACATGTGTTGATTGCCAGAAGAGTAGAACTACACTTTGTTCTTATCCTAATAAGACACAAGATGTAGGGGAAAATGCAAACTGGGCACGACTGGAGGTGGAAGCCAGGTAGCCCACTAGAGACTATCAGTCACAGGGGCCAGGTCTGTATACAGTTGGCAGCAGAGAGGTTTGAGATTGGGAAGTAACCATGGAGATGGACTTCCCAGACAAAATAAGAATAAAGAAAAGAGAGGGGAAAGGAAGAGAATGGAAGGGCAGGGAAGGAAAGGGAAGGGAAGGGAAATAACTTTTTTGCTTTGTCCCAGGCAAGCTACTTCTAGGGTGAAAGTAGCAATTAGGCTAGTACTGATGCCCAAGGCAGCCGTGAAGGTGAGCCTGCCCAGAAACTCAGTGGCCCCAGGTATGAAGATCAGAAGTCAGAGTTCGTGGAAGCTCATGGTACCTCCTTTGCATACCAGCCAGGGCTACAGATTCTGGTCTGCTCCATCCTACAGAATAGAACTTGTCCCAGCAGAACGATACCAAGGAGGGCTTTCAACCTGACCCAGGATGACTAGACCTTCTGGGTTCTTATATTCCCTGGAGCAGTGCTTGAGCAACAGAGGAGCCATGTTGGATTGCTGGTCCTGTCAAGACAACTTTGGGAGAAGCTCTTAACCCTCTGGACACCTGAAATTGCTACTGCGAAATTAGTAGTATCTTAGCTAGGAAATTACTAGTATCTTAGCTTGATAGGTTGGATGGCATGGGAAGTAGGACTGCCTTGCAGACTTACCTGGGGCAGTCTGTGAGGTTGCTATCTTTGAGACCAATGCCCAAGGTCTCCACAGAGTGTTCACAACCATGATAATACTGGCATCTTCTTTGGATACTATCCTCTCAATAAATTGCAGCAGCCCACGTTATAAGGGCAGAGTGTTAGAATAACAAATCACTTGATTCCAGAAAGAAAGGCAGTAGCAAGCTAGCAGCTTCAGGACAGAGGAGAGAGGCCAACTGAATCCAGGTGAGGAGTCTTTATGCATCTACCTGAGTACAGGTTGGTCTCAGGAAAATGTCCTTCAGTGGCTTGTCTTTTGGCACTGGGCCTCTGTCTTCTCATTTGTTAAGTAGGGCATTTAAACTAGACCAGCTTAAGAGCTCTTTCAGCCTGACTACTCTGAGACACCTTTCTCTGCTTCCTTCCTAACCTGGACCCTGACTCTGGCTCCCCTGTGTCCCCAGTCATTCCTGCTACTGCCCTCACCTACCTCACACTCTTGAGCCTGGTTTGCCTTTGCTTTTTTAAAATTATTATTATTGTGACCCAGAGATAGCTCATCTTTTCTGTATCTATCTTGTTTGGCCATTAACCATCTGTTCTTAGCTATTAGCCAAGGTGTTCATTGTAATTTATATAACTGTCGTAGTTTCTGGAGCTCCTTCATGGAGATTCTGTCATTAATCCTCACGAAGAAAATTGACCTGTAAGGACCCCACACAGTTCGGTCCCCGGGGGACCTGCTTTGGTCACTGAACCTTATGGCTATCTTTTCTGGATCAAGGCATCCTTCTTATGATCCTGACATGTCTATGTTAGCTGAATTAGTTTCAGATGAAACTTGCTTCCACAGGGATCTTTAAGAAATTACGATGCTTTTAAAATAGAAATTTATTAAATCCTTCTCCAATGTTAAAAGCTATAAACCAGCTTATGTCTTGCTGGTTTGGGGCTTTAAAAACACAGAAATAGACTGCATTGATGCAACTCTTCCTTAGTTGCTTAAAGGGCAAGTGTTCAGGCTCAAAACCTGTGATGCCTTGAATCATTCTTCTTTAGGGGGTCTCTGAGTAGCCATTGTCACTGGCCACAGTCCTCCCCATCTCTACAGCCAGGAGCTTTCAGGGAGACCATAGTGAATGAAAAGCAAGCTTCTCACAATTTATTAATCAGGGATGGAGAAAGACCACTAAAAAACAGGACCTAGTGCTGGTAGCTGACCCAAGACACTGCTTTTTAGAGCTGGAAAGAGCAATAGGTTTCTAGGCAAGACCCTGAACATGATATTAATAAGGTCCTGAACATGAGCTGGGAAGCTTTTTTGGGAGCAGAGGAAACCCAGGGACATGTTTTCCTCAGGTTACTGGTAGAAGTGTGGTAGGCAGGTGCCTGTGTTAGTCAGGGTTCTTATTCTGTGGTCTTCTGGCTGGAGGCCCAGGTGAGCCAGTGGTGTAAATCCCACCCCAAGCTCAAAATCTGAAAACTGGGGAGTGGGGGATGGAGAGTGGGAGAATGGAGGAGTGGAGTGGAGTGTGGGAGGAGCTGATGGTGTATGTCCTGGTCTGGGTGTGAAAGCCTGAGAAACAAGAGAGCTATGTCCAAGGGCAGAAGAAGATGAATGTTCCAGCTTAAACAGATAGAGGAAATTCACTCTCCCTCCACCTTTTTGTTCTATTTAGGGCCTCAACAGATTGAATGATACCCACCTCCATTCATGAGGATGATTTTCTTTACTCAGTCTACTCATTCAAATGCGAATCTGTGCCAGAAATACCCTCATAGACACACCCAGAAGTGTTTTACCAGCGATCTGGGCATCCCTTAGTCCAGTCAAGTTGACATAAAAATACCCATCACAGTGCTAAGAAGGTACAGTTTGAAGGAAATCAGGCAGATCAACTGTTTTCAAATATCTCTTATCCTTTCCTGATGCTACCTACCACCAAGTATTTATTCCTTTGTATTCCTTGTTAGAGACCTAGCTATGCCAGGCATACTTTTAGTGCTGAAAATACAAAGTGAAATAAGACATAGCTCCTAACTTCGTGGACTGTATGCCTTATTTTGGAACTTAATGGGACTAATTGGCTATGGGGATAAATGATAGTAAGTATAGACTGTCCCCCAGGGTTCTGACTCAGGAACTGTGTGGTTGCTCTGCAATACTCATACTAGTTGATTCCACACATGTTACAAAGGAGTGTCCCAGCCTTTTTCAAAAGCTGACACCTCTAGGTTCTGGGTCTATCCTCTCTGTCATCCTTTTGTTTTTTCACTCGTGCGTCAATTTGTTCTTTCACAGTGGATCATTTCCATCAACACACAAACATCCCTGTGGTCTGCCATCTTTATGCTTTTCTTGACTTCTCATATCACTGCTGTCATTTTATAAAAAAGTTGTCCATCTTACTTTTTCTCACCTTCCAATGTTACTTCAATCAGGCCAGTGAAATAGCTCTTGAAAAAATCACCAAGAGTTTCCTTGTTGGCAAATCCAGGGGTAACATTTCTGGCTTTATCTTACTTTGATGCCTCTGCTATTTTTGACATGGTGTAAGTCCTGGTCTGGGTGTGAAAGCCTGAGAAACAAGAGAGCGATGTCCAAGGGCAGAAGAAGTCCCAGGGCTCCATCTCTGGCCCTCTGCACCTCTGAGTGAGCCTCCCTGCTTCTGTGGGTTTAAATATGCTGACGATGTTTAAATTTAATAACCTCTTGAGCTCCAGGATTGCAATTAAATTGCTTATTTGACATCTTCACTTAGCACTTGGCATGCCAAAACAGAAATATTGATTTCTGCTCATGAGGGTAAATAGTTAACAAAACTCTTTCCTTCTGCATAAGAACCTGTCTTTCAAACACTCCAGCTCTGTTCTTCTAATAACCTGAAGAGGTTAAGAATGTTACTAGGCAACATTGCTTAAATAAAAATGACCCCTGCTTGGTAATCTAAACCTGGAGTGGGAGGAAGTATAAATAACCATAAATGCCTGGTAGGAAAACATGCTTTAAAACTTTCGTTAGTGTGGTGATTCTGGTAATTGCCATGAGCCTTCCCTGGGAAAGTGGAAGTTATGTCTTTGGAGTTGTTACAGAGATGTTGCCTCCTTTAGGCAATACGGCTATTAAGTTAGGGAAGCCCCTGCACTAGTCTGATGTAAATCCCAAATCCTTGCATCTGGGCTGTCACTGGATGAGAAGATGGTTTCTGGATAATTTAATGAAGTGTTGTTGGACAGCTTCAAGAACCCAAACAGAAGAGGAACCCATGATGTGCCCTGCTGGAACACTGGGATTTATGCCTGTATTTTTTTTTTTTTTTTGAGTTAGAGTCTCACTTCATCACCCAGGCTCACCCCAGCACTGACTGCTGGGCTCCAACACTGACTGCTGGGCTCCAAAAGTCCTTCCGAACTACAGGTGGATGCTACCACCTAAGCTGATTTTTGATTTATTGTAAAGATGAGGTCTTGCCAAGTTGCCTGGGCTGGTCTTGAACCCACAGGCTTAGGCAATCCACTTGCCTCAGTCTTCCAAAGTGCTGGGATTACAGGCTGAGTCACTGAGTCCGGCCTCCTGTATGCTTCTAAGAAAATGTTGCCAAGTTTGGCTTATGGTGGCCTTGTGAATTTCAATATTTAGTAGAGCCAAAGAAGAACTCCTTTCCTCCAAACCTATTTCTAACCCAGTATTGTCCATTTCAGTAAATGACACAACCATTCACTAAGATTCTCAAGCCAAACATTGAAGAGTTTTCTTTGATTTCCTCTCTTTTCATTAGCACTTGCAATTCATTGAAAGATTGTTAGTCCTAAATCCAAAATAGATCCCATATCCATCCATTTCCCCCCATCCCCACTGGTATCATCTTAACCCAAGCCACCATCATCTCTCACATGGATTAAAATAACAGCTTGTTTCCATCCTTGGACCTATCCATCTGTCCTTCACATTGCGACCAGAGTGGTCTTTTAGAAATATCAATTAGATTATGTCACTCTCCTGCAGAAGCTTCCGTTCCTCCTGCCCCCATCCCATGGCTTTCCATTGCTCTTAGAATAAATTGTAAACTCTACTCGGACTTACAGACCCCACATGATGGGACACCCATTTACATTTCCAGGCTCAATCCCGGCCATTCTCCTGTGTCCACCATGCTCTAGGCACACAGGCTTGTTCTCTTTTCTGGATCACGCCTCCCTTTATAATTACTATCTCCTGGATTACATGAGCCCTAATCTTCCTGAGTTCTACATTTCCTTCAATCTCATCTTTTCTTGTGGTTTTAATTATGACAACTAAGTTAAATAGCAGTAAGAGAAGTGGTAACTGTTAGAGAATTGAAACAGTGAGTATGACATTGTGACTACAAAGGAAGGAGAATTATAGAAAAGATGATGAAAGAGGAGTGTGGAGTTAAAAACTTGATTTTTGACATATAAGGGAGACTTGTTTCTGGAGGAGGAACCTGAAAGAGAGAAATGGGGAATGTGGAGAAAATTGGAGTAACTAAAGAA
The DNA here is from genome assembly GCA_027257055.1 of Cephalopachus bancanus. Classification (NCBI taxonomy): domain Eukaryota; kingdom Metazoa; phylum Chordata; class Mammalia; order Primates; family Tarsiidae; genus Cephalopachus; species Cephalopachus bancanus. The sequence continues at coordinate 2,374,706 of JAPVLO010000289.1, read as the reverse complement.
GTTTCTTTGAGGAACTTTTAAATGCACAGTTCTGGCTGGGCATGGTGGCTCATGCCTTTAATCCCAGCACTTTGGGTGGGAGAGGCGAGAGGATTGCCTGAGCCCAGGGTTCAAGACCAGCCTGGGAAACTTGGCGAGACCTCGTTTCTACAATAAATCAAACAATTAACTGGGCATGGTGGTGTGCACCTGTGGTTCCAGCTACTTGGAAGGCTGAGGCAGAAGGATTGCCTGAGCCCAACAGGTTGAGGTCGCAGTGGTGTGAGCATACCACTGCACTCCAGCCTAGGCGACAGAGTGAGACTCTAACTCAAAAATAAATAAATAGTAAAAAAAAAAGCACAATTCCTTTGAAGAGCTAAAAAATTTGACTCCTCCGGATCTAGTTCCCATTAACTTCCTTTTATTTTTCCTATCACCCTATGCAAATATCTCCTTATTCGTATGAGTGTAAACTGTGAGCTCTTTAAACAGAGGGGATAGATTTTAATCATTTTTGTATCCCAGTGCTTAGTATAAAATAAAGGCTCCCTGATGAATTGATACATTTATCTGCTGACTTTCTTTCTAAGTGACAGTGGTGCCCTGGAGCAGCATGAATTCATTAAATAAATGGCTAAGAAAGAGTCATGAAAAAGAGATTGAACAATGCTAGTAGAGGGGTGTGTAGGTGCCGAAGAAGGATTTTACTAACTTCATATTTTTAAGAGAATGAGTAAGAGCAGCACAATCTATTTTTTTTTGTCCCTAATAGTCCTTGTCTAAATAATGGCGTGTTTTACTTAGCTATTATCAAAGCATCTGCATAATTAAGCATTTTATTTTTTAAGACAGTATTTTGAACTGCTTACACTGTTTCATATTCTTCATAATTATTATGGTGATAGTTACAGACTATTTCATCCAATTAATGTACTGCAATTTACTTCACTGTTTTACTTTCTCTATTATTGGGCATTTATGTTGTTTTCAATTTCTGCCATTATAGATAATGCTACGACGAAGAGTCTCATACATACAGATATGCCCTCCTTTCGAATTATCTCCTCATTCTAAATTACAATGAATGAAATTACTGGGTGTGAACATTTTTATGACTTTCAACCTATACTGCTATGCTCCTGTTTTACATTCACTGCCAGACAGGTGTGCACATATCAATTTTATTGCAAATGCTCTGGCACAAGTGCTATTATTACGCACTGCTTACCAATTTAATTTGAATTTTGTTGCAACCTGAGTTCATGTCTGCTTACTGTCTACGTTTTTTCTATTTATGCCTTTGCCTATTTAGCTATGGCAACATTTTTGATATTTACATATATTAGAATACATTTTAATATATTATGCCTAATAATCTATTTCTCTATTATTTAAGACAAATACTTTTCCTACTGTTTTCATTTTCATTATATTAGTTGATTCCTGTACAGATGTTATCTATTGAACTTTTTCTTTACAAAGTTTTTTTCAAATTTTAAATACTATTATCTCAATAAACATATAAAAACTCTCAGTTCTAATCTATGCAATGTATTCACATTAAATTATTTAATACATTCATAATTTTTAAATATGCATTTTGGCTCTAACTTTATTTTGTCCCAAACTGGTAATTAAGTGGCAGCTTCAGAGTCTATATGTGAGGGATTTGTGGAGCAACCTTTTAAAACTGGAGGGCAGGTTACTTGTCTTGCGGCTGTATATTTCTATAGCAAGTACATTGTTTAGTTGAGACTATATGCTATTTGGAAGCTTGGTGATGATAATAAGCATGATGAAATTTGTTTGTTTGTTTTTTTATTTTTTTGTAGAGACGTGGTCTTGCTATGTTGCCCAGGCTGGTCTCAAACTCCTGGCCTCAAGTGATCTTCCTGCCTTGGCTTCTCAAAGTGCTGGGCTTCCACACATGAGCCACCACACCTGACTATGATGGAGTTTTTGAACAGAGAAAATTATGATTTTTATGGGCCCTTGACACTTTTGCCTTCATGGGTGACTTCCTTTACAAAAGAATCTACAAACTATATTTTACAACTGCTTTGTTATAAAGGCAAATATACTCCAGGCTGGATTAATGATGATATGGTTATTATTATTATTACTGTATTATGTTTTCTTATTTTAAAAAGATCTTACAATGAAAACACTTTTATGGTCCCCTCAATTGTGCCTGTTGTGTTTAGTGGATAAGTCAACCATGTCCCGAGTCACCCTTAGCACTAATTAACTCTCTTTCTAAATAATCGGGTCCACTTCTTGCCTTTTCATTCTGTTCCTCAGATATACATTTCTATTTTATATCAGAACCATAGTATTTAACAGTTATTGTTTTCTAAAATATGTTTTTAATAGTTTTGAGAGATGATCTATATACCCCCTAGAGTTCTTTTTAGGTCTCTTTACCACTTGTTTTTCCAAGTGAAGTTTAGGATCACTCTGTTTATTATAATAGAGTACTTTAAAAAATTATTAAAAAAATTATTTCAGAGTTGTGAGGTACATATGAGGATTTGCTACATAACTAAATTGAATGCAGGTGAGGTTTGGGCTTCTAGTGAGCCCTTTCTCCCTGTGGTAGTAGACATGGTACCCAATAGATGGTTGTGAGTCCCTTATCTCCCCTCCTTCCTGCCTTTGTGGTCACGTGGTGTGCCCAATGTTTAGGGCCCGCTTATGAGTGAGAACATGTGGCATTAATTTTTTTGTTTCTGTGATGGTTCACTTAGAATGATTGTCTCCAACTGCATCCATGTTGCTACAAAGAACATGATTTTGTTCTGTTTTATGGCTACATAATACTCCATCATGTATATGTACCACTCCAGTCTACTTTTGATGGGTATCTGGATTGGTTCCATATTTTTCTATTGTGAATAGTGCTGCAATAAACATATGTGTACAGATGTCTTTTTGGTAGAGCAATTTATGTTTCTCTGGGTATATTCCCAGAAGTGGGATTGCTGGGTTGTACGGTAGCTCAGTTTTTAGTTCTTTGAGAAAATGCCATGCTGTTTCCATAAGGATTGAACTAGGTTACATTCCCACCAATAGTGTAGAAGTGTTCCCTTTTTCTCCACAGCCTCACCAACAACTATTGTTTTTTGACCTTTTTTTTTTTTTTTAGTTGGAGTCTCACTCTGTTGCCCAGGCTGGGGTGCAGTGGCACACTCACAGCTACCCCAGTGTAGACCTGCTGGGCTCAAGTGATCCTTCCACCTCAGTCTTCCAAGTAGCTGGAACTACAGGCATGCACCACCATGCCTGGCTAATTTTTTGATTTATTGTAGAGATGAGCTCTTGCCAAGTTGCCCAGACTGGTCTCGAACTGATGGACTCAGGCAATCCTCTCACCTTGGCCTCCCAAAGTGTTGAGGTTGCAGGTTTTTTGGACTTTTTAATGATAGCCATCCTGATTGGTGTGAGGTGGTATCTCATTGCAGTTTTGATTTGCATTTCTCTGATGATTAGTGAAGCTGAGCATGTTTTTCCTATGTTTGTTGACTGCTTGTATGTAGAAGAGTCCTCTTGAAGTTGCATTGTATGGTGTAAGTTATCTCATAGAGAAATGACATCTTTATAAAGATATATAACAGCTAGATGTTCTATTCTAGAAACAAGGCACCATTACCATGATATGTGAAGAGCTCAAGAAGAATGGTGAGAGAAGCAGGAAATAGGGTCGAGAAGAATCTCTATTTTGTTACGGTGAGTTTCCAACTAAGGGTGCTCAGTGAGGCTGGGACACAAACTCCCATGAGCCAAGATAGCCTCAGAAGGAGGTCTCCAGCCAGCGCTGTAGGCAAAACGCTTAGTTTATTCTTCAGATTGGGAGAGAGAGAATGCCTTTGGGCAGAGACTCAAGACCATCCTTTTGGTTAAACCCACCTTCTCCCAATCTGGAATTCCAAAGAGGCTGTAGCTTGGTAATCCTCAGTATTAGTGTTAGGGGTAAGACATTTTGTTTTTCCATGCAGGTATCCTTGAGACAAATGAACGATGGTAGCAATAGGGAAGAGAGATGAGAGGGTGTATGCTGACCAATATGGTGTGTATGATGTTGGGCCATTACTTACAACCATCTCCCTTTTTTTCTTTCACAAGAAACATTCTCTTTAGCCTCATAATTTTTAGACCTTTATAATTTTTATGTACGAAAGACAGTCATTTTAGGACATACTTGCAAAGTTCAGAGGCCTTTCTTACTAAGTTTAAGCATTTAATGCTGAAAATGAATAAACACTGTACTTCAAGTGAATGACTTACAGGTGTCTGCTATGAATAGACATAACTCTAATATAAGAACCATTAGAGGAAATTGAATAACTTTAATGTAGAGAGAATTTGGATTTATAGCATGTTTTATAAATCACATGCAGAGGTTATACTTGGCAAGCTATTTCCCTTTGTGATTCATGATAAGGGTCTAGACTGGGAAGATTTCTGTGCCTCCAAGAAAAAGATGAAAGATGTGCGATCTGAAACTTCAAACTTCCAGAATTTCAAAGACAATGTTTTACTTTAACTTGAATGTTATGAGGCATATCAGAGCAACTTGTTGGAAAATCTATCTGTGGGTCTGTGGCTGTCTACTCAGTACACCCAGAAGTGTACAGTTATCTTTTTATACAAAGAAGAACCTCCTGACTCTAAATAAATAAAATAATGTCCTAGACATTTACTAGGGGATGCACATCAGTTTCCAACATTAATTAATGTTGGTCAATATCTATCTATCTATCTATCTATCTATCTATCTATCTATCTATCTATCTAAACAAAAAATACTGAATATTTGAGGTACATGAGTAGATTTTTAAAAAGAGGCCAAGCTAAATAGAAAAAAAATTCTCTTAATGAAACAGAGAATTTTGTTTAAAGTACCATGTACTGGTCATGTTCTCCAAAATCAGATAGGAGCAAATGTAAATTAACTCTAAGACACACTCTCAGGCCAATAAAAATCTCCAGTGATTAAGTACCAATGAACATGACTTTTATAAAATTAAAAAAATCACAAAATACACATGTAAAAAGTGATCATAAGCAAGAGTCATTGGAAATAAGAATCAAAAGACTCAGACCCACAGAGAATGCAGATGCAGGAATTATTAGTTTCAAAATAAATTTGTCTTTTTTTTTTTTTTTGAGTTGGAGTCTCACTCTGTTGCCCAGACTGGAGTGCAGTGGCTGCTCCTGGCCACTGCAGCCTTGACCTGCTGGGCTCCGGCGATCCTTCCGCCTCAGCCTTCCAAGTAGCTGGAACTGCAGGTGCGCGCTACCACGTCAGGCTAATTTTTGATTTATTGTAGAGATGAGATCTCGCCAAGTTGCCCAGGCGGGTCTCGAACCCGCGGGCTCAGGCAATCCACTCACCTCAGCCTCCCAAAGCGGGGGATTACAGGCTGAGCCACTGAGCCCAGCTTGTCTAATATTTTTAAAGAAATCGGCCAGGCTCAGCCTGTAACCCCAGCATTTTGGAAGGCCAATGCAAGTGGATTAACTGAACCTGTGGGTTCGAGACCAGTCCAGGCAACTTGGTGAGACCTCATCTCTACAATAAATCAAAAATTAACCAGGCATGGTAGCACACGCCTGTAGTTCTGGCTACTTGGAAGGCTGAGATGGAAGAATCGCTGGAGCCCAGCAGGGTGACTGCACTCCAGGTTGGGTGACGGAGTGAGACTCAGACTCAAAATAAATAAATAAAAATAAATAAATAAATAAATGACTAGTTGCAAGTATATCAATCAGCTTGGGATGCCATAACAAAATACAATAGATTGGTTAGCTTAAGAAATGGAAAGCTATTTTTTCACGGTTCTAGAGGCTGGAAAGTTCATGATCAAGATGCCACTGTTTTAGTTTCTGATGAGTGCTCTCTTCCCAGCCTACAGATGACCGTTGTCTCAATGTATCCTTACAAGCCAGAATGAGAGAGAGAGAGAGAGAGAGAGAGAGAGAGAGAGAGAGAGAGAGAGAGAGAGAGAGAGATATCTTGGATCTTTTCCTCTTCTTGTAAGAGTATTTCCCCTCTTAGATTAAGGCTCCACCCTAACTAATTCATTTAACTTTTATCATCTCCTCACAGACCTTATCTCCAAATATAATTTCATTGAGAATTAGAGCTTCAACACATGAATTTTGGGGGACATAAACATTTCATTTATAACACAGCATAACTAACAATAAAGAGCACATATAAACTATCAGGTTGATTTGAAAGACAAACAAAACTTCCAGAAGCAACAAACAAAAATAATTAAAATTTTAAAAAATCAATAGGTAGATTAGATAGAATATTACATCTGAATGCAGAATTAGTGAACTAGAAGATAGATTGAAAGAAATTCCCTAGATTCAGTAGTGACAAGGTTATAGAGAATATGATATAAAAATTAAGAAGCTTGGTGGAGGAAGTGAAGTCTAATGTTAAGTACCAGAAAGAGAAGATAGAGAGAATGAAAGAGCGGACACACTGGAATGATAATGGATGTGAATTTTTTAGAGTAGATGAAAGTTCATGACTCTTTAGATTCAAGAAGTCCTACAAATTCCCAAAAGAATTGATTTAAAAATTCACATTTAGACACAAACACATGAAATTGCAGAAGATACATAACCAAGAAAAGATCTTAAAAGCAATTAGGATGAAGAGACAGATTGTCTACAAATAAGTGCCAAACGGACAGCTGATTTCTCAGCAGCAACAGTGAAAGTCAGAAGATGGTAGAATGGTATCTTTAAAGTGTTTAAATAAAATAAAATATCAACCTACCTCTGTGTGTATGTGTGTGTGTGTGTGTGTGTGTGTGTGTGTGTGTGTGTGTGTGTGTGTGTGGTGTATGTTCAGAGAAAAAGGGCAAGATAAAAATATTTCCGAAAGTAAAAGGAAACTGAGAGTGTTGACTATAATCAGACTCTCCGTAAAGAATATTCTAGAACTCTTAGCAGATAAATACTCTGTTCAACCTGCCAAAAAAAGAATATTCTAAATTATAGTTTTTCTATCTTTTCACTATTATAGACAATGTTGAAATGATCCTATAGGCTTGTGCATGTCAATATGATACCATTCAAGAAGTGTTACTGATAGTCCAACAGATATGCTTGTACATTTTAAATTTTACCAGATACTGCTACATTTTTCTTCAAAACAACAGCACTATAGATGATTGGTCTTTTAAATCCTTGCCAGACTCAGGCTAGACCAAGTACTGTACTCAGATTATATACTATATTTCTTCCATGTGTCCACCCAGACGTGATGAAACACCTTTTGGACTGCTCTGAGTAAGATGAGGGCTTTTGCCTTTGCAGTGACTTTAGATAATGGAGACTCCCAAGTCTCCCATTCCTGCCCTTATCTCCACGGCCCCTCAGTGGGAGCCTTCATGGCAGTAGTCCCTATTACCCACTTGTGTTCACGGGCATGATCAAGACCTTGCCATAAGTTGTGACGATAATAGAGGCATAAATTAGTCACAAGCCAGGTCATGTTGGTATCCTAAATTAGGTTCTTCCCATCCTCAGGCAGCTCTTCTTGACCAGTTTTACTTCAGAGCAGCTCTGACATCAGTCTAGTATCTTACTTTGGTCTAGGGAAAACAGACAGTATGGTCTTGGGTCAATCAACAAACATATCTTGAACCTTTGTGGCATAACAGACTAGGAAGAGACATACAAATGCATAATTAAAATAAGATATAGTTTAATTCTTCTAACATAAATTCATACAAAACACCACATCTGGCTCTGTGTGATCTGAACAAGTCATGCTCCTTCTTTGTATCTCTAATTTCTGAAGACCTCCAAGGGCCCTACTCCATTGGTGTACTGGTAAAGGTTCAGTTATTGCCTCTCTGAAAAAGATTATGTCTATATGTTTATTATAAATTTTATTGATAAAAGAGTTGTATAGCACACAATGTACAAATAACAATGAAATATGCTGTAATATTTATCATAAATTCCATAACCAATTGATCCTCACAGAAAGCTTTTATTGATTCTTGTTGAACTCTTGTATCCATAGACAACCTATGCTTGTAATTGATGAAAGAGTATAGCTCTGATGTGAGTGTTGGTCAATATTTTTTATTTATATAAATAAAACAAAAGTAAAACATTTCTTTGCTAAACTGGATAATAGTGTTAAAATGCTGAAAGGTTATTTCCTCAATTTGTTATGTTTTTCACAATGTACCAACGACAGACATGACATGCTTTTAAGTTTAATCTCAACTTTTAACATGTTTTCCATTATTTAGTAAGTCTAGAACATCAAGAAAGCAGTGAATTAAGTAAGCCCTGTTTGCTAATTTCTGTGGTATAAATACTCCTACAGTGATCAAATTCAAGCTACTACATGGTCATTACTGAATAAAAGTTGGCATGAGATGTGGATAGCACATCATTATATAATATTTCCATCATATGGACACAATAGGTGTAAATGTGAAAAATAGATGTGCTTAAGAGCACAGATAATAGTGACAAGTAGTAAAATAAATAGGAAGTGAGGAGTTTTGAGTATTTATTACCTTCTTTTTGCATTTAATTAATTGTTAATTTGTATAATTTAATTTTTTTTCAAGTCATATCATCCTTTAATTATGTCAAGATCTCAGGATTTTTTTTTTTTTTTTTTTGAGAAAGCAGGATTTATTGAGAGGACAGGAAAGCTCCCATAGTGGGAGGGGACCCGAAGGGGTTTCCTCTATATAATTTAATTTTATTAATAGCTCAATGTTGTTTAATAAGTGGCTCAATGTTTCTGAAAAGTTAACAATCAGCTCTCAAAGGCCAGTATAAACCAGTTCCAGAGCACCACTGCCTACTGCTCTTAATATAATGTTCTATAATCCAAAATCTTCTGGAGGAATGTCTCATAACCAGATAGTATGACAGCCCACATCCAAATTCTTCTCTTTGGCTATACCTGCTCAGAAGATAACTATTTATAAATAATAGGATCTGGAGGAGTGGGATACTTCATTTGCAAGCCCCCAAATGCCATGTATTTAACTCCTTCTCCCTCATTGACCCTTCAGTATCTCTGCAAATTCCTGTGGTAAAGCACAGCCTTGAAAAGAAACAAAAAGAAAATAAAAACATCATCTTTGAATGCAGTTCTCCCCTTCATGTATTTGTTTATACACAAACACCAATATTTGTCTACAACCCTGGAAACTCACCTTTGGTCCACATTAATGATCAGCCATAATTGAGTCAGTTCATTCATTCTTTTGCTGACTGGAGAAACAAAGTTACTTACCAAGGGTCTCTCCTGCCAAGCCCAAAGTGGTGAGTCATTGAGAGAACTGGAATAAGAGCTCAGGTCTTATGTTCTTTGCCCCACATTAAGTTGTGTACACACACATGCATGCAGACACGCACACATGCACACATGCACATCCACACAAATATATACACTCACTCATACTTACAGCTAGCATGCAGGCCAAGACTATACCAGCTTGTCTGTCCTCTGGATTCCAGAAACTTCATTTCTCCAACCAAGGCCATTAAGTGAAGATGAAGCCTCCTTCAGCTGTAGCTGTAGCTCTGCAGGTGCCTGGAAGGCTTGAGAGTGGGAGAATCCTGCCTCAGGCTGAGGCCTCAACTCTATCCCTCCCCACCTTGAGGCCTAGAGTCATCCAAAGCTGAGACTTCCCTTGTCCTTCTAGTTTCCCAGGGGAGGGTCAATCATTTCTAGTGACAGGGAGAAGAGTCTGTAAGCTTTCCACCTCTCCTATAAAATGAGGGAATTCCTGAAAACCAAGTGCCTTAAAGAATCAGAGAAAGTCACAGACCATTCCCATTCACAACTAAGTTTATGATATAATTCCAGGCTTTGAATTATTTTCTTTTAAAATCTCCCTGAGGAGAGAGGCCTTGCAATTCCTTTACGCAGCTTGTTCTTTCTTGGGATGACCTCAGTTTTTCTGACTTCAGAGTCAGCACTGCCATCTCTTGGTGGACCTTTTGGGGGTCCTATGACGGCACCCTCTGTTATAGTACATCTCCAAGATTAGGGCAATATCATCTTTTCCACTAGCACACATGTATGCAGACATGTGCACAGAGAAGGTTATCAAGTTGAGAGACCAGCAGAAAAATAGTTGATGACCAGACTGGCCCCAGAGCCTGTGATGGAGATAACAGATCAGAAGGTCATGATAGTGGTTAACATGTCTTTGATATAAAACACAGCTATTAAGTTATTAGCATTCTCCAAGTGCTGAGTACTATGTGAGACACCCTGGAGACAACAAAGAAAAAATAAACAGCCCTTGCCTTTAAAATACTTAGAATGTATAAGAGGAGACATAGATGTTAGCCACTTATAATATCATGTGTTCAGGGCTACCATCAAAGAGCTGTAAACCTTGCTACTCAAAGTGCAGTTTTCAAGCCAGTAGCATTGGCAACATCTGGGAGTTTATGGGAATTATAATCTCTGGTCCCAGTCCAGGCCTACTGATTAGATTCTGCATTTTACTATACTGTGTGCAAAAGTCACCTGGAGGAGAGGGGTGCCAATGCTGTTGGTGCATGGGTCACACTTTGAGAAATAAGATTGTAGAGTGCAGAGGAAAGGATAATTCGCTTAGCTGGATGAAGGGGTAAGGGTGTCACTGAAGGCACCATAGAAGAGGTGACATATACACCGAGAAAGGAAGGACAGAGAAGATTTTGCTAAGCAGTTGCAGGGAGAAGACAAGTGGATGGACAGTCCAGGCAGAGGAAATAACACAAATAAAGACATGGGGGCAGGATATCCTTTTATGCTATGTTAAAGACTATAGGCAACAGGAATTTAAGAATTTCTTTGCGTAAAGGAGATCATATCCCTATGATTTGAGTGAAGAGGATAGACTGAATGGGAGAAAGTCAAACAATAGCAAGAAGCCTGGATGGGTTTATTGCAACAATCCAGGCATGAAATGGATAATGACTGAAACTAAGACAATGGCTATGGGAATGTATGCTATTTTAAGTTGGTAAATTTGTGGTAATTTTTATGTAGCAATAGATAACTAACAGAGATTTTGATACCTGAAAGTGGGATGATGCTGTAACAAATCCCTAAAAAATATGGGGGCAGTTGTGGAATAAGAGAATAGGCAGTACCTGGAGGAATCTTGAAAGCATGCATGAGAAAGTTTAAATTGCCTTGAACAGACTGTTTAGTAGAAATTGGAACGTTAAGGACACTACTGGTGAGGACTGAAAAGGAAGTGAGGGGCATGTTATTGGAAACTAGAGGAAGGGAAATCTCAGTATGTAGTGATGAAAACATATAGACATTGTCTTCTGTAGTTTTGTGGAAAGCAGAAATTGTAAGGGATAAATACAGATATATAGCAAAGTGTTGAAGGTGCTACTTGATTTCTTCCTGTTGGTTATAGTAAAGTGTGAGCGGAGAAAGAGAGAAATTGAGGAAAGAACTGTTGAATAAAAAGGAAACAAGACCTAATGATTTTGAAAATTCTCGGCCTCACCAGATGGCAAAAGATACTTACATCAAGATATTCATTGTCAGAAAAGCATGCTCTAGAGAAGAGGCTGAGGTTGTTATCATACATTTTGCTAAAGTTTCATAAAGACAATCTGCATATTCAGTCACATCGATCACACTGAGATCAGAGTATTTTGTTACACACTAAAAGATCAGAGTTTATGTCATTTTCAAGAGACTCAGGCATGCCTTACAGATTCTTTTAGTCAAACCAGAGTTTCTCTGAGAGAAAAATTCTCAGCCTCTCCAGGTGGCAAAAGATACTTACATCAAGAAATTCATTGTCAGGAGTGCATGCTCTAGAGAAGAGACTGAGGTTGCTCTTATACACTTTACTAAAATCTCATCAAGACAATCTGTGTATTCAGTTATGTCGAACATATTAAGATCAGAGTATTTTGTTACACAGTAAAAGATCAGAGTTTGAGTCACTACCAAGAGACCAACTGTGTGCGTCACAGATTCTTTTAGTCAAACCAGAGTTTCTCTAAGAGACTTGAGGTCATTGTCCCTGGGCTGTCAGCTATCTCAACAGGAGCCAGAGATAGAGAATGGATTATCTTGAAAAAATTTGCAGGTGTGACTTTTGTCTAATAAAGTCAATCCCTGTGAAATCCACGAAAGACTCTCACATTTCTTGGGGAAAAAATGTTTTAAGTGGAAATATTGCCAACTCGAACTAAAAGGGACAGGGAAAGTACAAAATTAAAAGAGGCTATTGGATTCTCAATATTCTACTGGTTGGAAGCAGGCTGATAAAACTGCACAGATGCAAACGGGTTCTACCTTTCATAAAAAAAGATGTTCAGAGATAGAGCTGAGAGCCAGAAAGGATTATTCTTAGGCCTTGAAACCTAATCAAGAGACATTTGACTACTTTGGGAAATTTTGAATTTCCATGAACCAATCTCTCATTTTTACCTTCTATTCCCTACCTCCTTTGAAACAGAATGTTTATAGCTGTTATCCCATGCCCATCCCATCATGGTATGTTGGGTGTAGGCGACAGATAAACCATCTCTTTAGTTCTGCTGGGTCACGGATGGAGAGAAATTGTGCCTCAGGTGTTGTACTGAATGGATTACATTCAGGAGCCTTATCTTCACCTGGAACTGACATAGATGATAAAAATTTGGACTTTGAGCTGATGCTGTAATGGAATGAGATTCTTGGGAAACTTGAAAAGCAGTGAATGTATTTTGCCTGTGGGCAGTGTGTGAATGATTGGGGATCAGAAAATGGACACCGCTAGGTGGAATCCTAAAATGGCCTCCAAGTGTCCCACCCCCTATATACACTCACTGTATAATCCCTTCCACTTGACTATGGAAAATACCTGTAAATATGATGCATGTCACTCCCGTGATTAGGCTATCTTGGAGGGCAAATTGAAGGGATTGCATATGTAATTAAAATTCCAAATCTATTGATTTTGAGTTCATCAAAAGTGGGATTATCCTGGGTAGGTTGACTTAATTAGGTGAAAGTGCTTAAAAGAGGAACTGGACTTTTCTGAAGAGGTATTTCTCTGCTGGCCTTGAAGAAGCAAGCCATCATGAGTTCCATAGCTATGGGGACGTAAATTTTGTGAGCAATCATATGAACTGGGAAGAGGACATTGAGCCTCAGATGAGATGCTAGCCCTGGTTTGACACCTTGATTACAGCCATGTGAGTACTTGAGCAGAGGAGCCAGCTAAGCAGTACCTGGACTCCTGACCAATGGAAACTATGAAGTAATAAGTAAAATGTGTATTGTCCTAAGCCACTACATTTGTAATAATTTGTTACACAGCAATAGATAACCAATACAGCTGAAACTAAGGCATGACAGTAGGCATTAAAAAGTAGAAGATAGATTTATGGGATCTTTCTGCAGAGATAAGAAGACTGGGCTTCTGATCAGGTAAGGACAGAGTGTGAGGGAGAGGAAAAATTAAGGATTACCCGGGCAACTGGTTGAACAGTGTTGTCATTAACGGGAGGCAGTAGATCTGGAGGTTTGTGAGGTTTTTTTGCCTTTGTAATTAGACTGAGTCAAATCCCCAACTTTGCCACTAACTGGTTCTTTGGTCTCTCTGATGCTCAGTCTCTTCATCTTTTAAAATGCCTTCATAAGGGAGTTACAGGGGTTTAATGAGCACTCAGTAAATAGAAGCTATCACAATTCTTACTCTTATAAGGAGCATTAAAAAAAGTTAAGTTCAGGAACTCTAGATATAGAGATGCAAAAATCAAACTCAGGATTTGACTTGAGGAATTCTAGATTCCAAAGAAATCTAGATGACAAAATTGGTAACATTTGGACATAGAAAAGATAATGATAGTTCATTTAAATAGTTTGGTTAGTGAAAGGGTGAAATGCCACATGGAATAATCTTAGCTAAAGTGCAGCCATTTTAGCACTGCTTAGCTCTGTCATGCTTTCTTAGCAAATTACTTAAGCTTGCCCTCTAATCATGAGCCAAGGACAGAACCTGTTTCTCAGAGGCAGGTATTGATAAAATTTTCTTGCAACCCTCCATACTGATTACTTTTCTGTTCCAAGTATTTGTCTTTCAGCTACAAAGCAGCCCTTCATGAGCTACATGACAGAGTCAGACCCCTTGCTATGGCCACAGTTATATGACTAACCCACCTATTCACCTGCTGTCCATCACCATGACAGTTCCTATGCTTACCTGCCCCCTTAATGATGATATAAAACAGACCACCACCCAATCACCTTAACAACCTACCCACAAGAAAGCATTCAACCTCAAGCAACTGTGGCCATGTTTTTACTAAGTTCTTGCTGGATCGTGCTTTTCTCTAAGTTCTGGCCTCCTCCCTAATCTGGGGAGGTGAATCTCCATTCTCTCTCTCCCTCTAATTTATTTTCTAAATAAACTGTTTTCCCCAAGCTAAATTCTGTGCAATTCTTTGTATCTTACCTGTGGCACTGCCCTATCCCATAGACCTAACAGTTAGGATTTTAAAAATGTAAAGAATAGATAGTACATATAGATCCTAACATATAGTAAATGCTTCATACTATAAAACCACTATTATGAGGAGAGAGATATGACAATACCTTCATTGAAGGAGGAGGAATAGGCTTGAGGGAGGGTATGTGTATGTTTGTATGTGTTTTGTGTGTGGTAGGAAATGGCTTAAGTATTTCTTAGAGTCTGAGGAAGGAGCCAATGAAAGGTATCTAATGGAGAAAGGGTATGAATGAAGTGGGAGAGGAATATAACGGGAGAATTTGCAGTGGGTGAAAAGGTCTTCTCTCACTCTAAGAATGGAGAAAAGAATGAGTATAGAGATTGCTTTGGAAATGGAAATAAGTTGACAGACTTCACACACAGTTTTGAATACCAACTCTGTCACTCTTTTAGCCATGGCATGTTCTTTATGTGAAAATGGAGATAAAATATTCTCATAAAATATATCCACTTGTAAGGTTAAAGTGTATATATAAATTAATACACGGCTTTGTCATCTGAGCTCAATCAGTTATTTCTGTGTTTTAAAATATGCTTTACATCTGTGTGTGGTAGCTATTAAACAACTGGTGATCTTTGGAAAGAAAGAGCCTGATTTGTAGCACTTACCCATTTCCAATGTGTAAATACTCCCAACATCACTCATTTTATTTACTTACTTATTTTACTAACTATTGCTTTTATTTTGTATTCAAGTATTCAATCAACCTGGTGAGGAGGGTTATTTTGCTCTGTCAAATATATGTAAAAGCTAACAAACATCATCAGAGCAGAATTTTATCGTTTATAAAAGAGATGAGCGTACATACTGGTAATTATTTATTATTATACAGAGTTAACATATATCACATAACATAATATACATATAACATATATCATAAGGGAAATATGATATAAATATATTCAAAGGCTTCATTTCCAATACTTGACATTTCAAAATATTATTCCGTTTAACCAACCGACGAGATATCACTGAACATAGAGGTGGGAAAAGATGCTAACATTTGGCTTCCATGAGCTGGTATGAGCAGGTTCCTGCATGCCATTGATACTACGACTGTGCCTCTGGTTTCTATACCTGAATGTTCTGCACTTCCTGCTAAGACTCCTCTTTTCTGCCATTTCTTTTGATGTTCAGATCTCCAATTTAATGTTATTTCTTTTTTGTTGTTGTTGTTATTTAGTTTTTATTTCTCTGCAATCCAACTAGACGTGGAAGGGAATAAGGAAAATATGGAATCCAAAGAATTGTAGCGAGAGCACAAAGATTATAGGGATACTGTGAGCAAATGGGATGGAGGGGGTGCTCTCCTGAGCTACAGAAGATCTGGTAGTTTAAGATAAAACAAGTCAAATTTATTAGAGTTGTCCACAGTCAGCAATGGTGATCTTCTTGCTGGTGTTGCCATTCTTGGACCCAAAGCCCTCCATGGCTTGCACAACATTCATGCCCTCTTTCACCTTGCCAAAAACCACATGCTTGCCATCCAACCATTCAGTCTTAGTAGTGCAGATGAAAAACTGGGAACCGTTTGTGTTGGGTCCAGCCTTTGCCATGGACAAGATGCTAGGACCTGTATGCTTCAAGATGAAGTTCTCATCATCAAATTTCTCTCCATAGATGGACTTACCGCCAGTGCCATTATGGCGTGTAAAGTCACTACCCTGGCACATAAACCCTGGAATAATTCTGTGAAAGCAGGAACCCTTATAACCGAATCCTTTCTCTCCAGTGCTCAGAGCACGAAAGTTTTCTGCCGTCTTTAGAACTTTGTCTGCAAACAGCTCGAAGGAGACGTGGCCCAAAGGCTCGCCGTCAGCGGCGATGTCGAAGAACACAGTGGGGTTGACCATGGCTGATGGGAAAAGGCTC
Organism: Cephalopachus bancanus; assembly: GCA_027257055.1. Lineage (NCBI taxonomy): Eukaryota > Metazoa > Chordata > Mammalia > Primates > Tarsiidae > Cephalopachus > Cephalopachus bancanus. The sequence continues at coordinate 2,358,323 of JAPVLO010000289.1, read as the reverse complement.
AAGGCAGCGGTGTCTGCAAAACCTAATGTTATTTCTTAATGTGATCTTGGAGTCCATACAAATACCAAGAGTGCCAAAAAAAGTATATATATTTTAAGAGATGTTAACAGATGTCTGTCATAATCGGAAGTGTCTGGGTGCTGATGGTTATTATAATTATAAGAGCACCTCTTATAATTACAGAAGTCAAATGTGTCTTGTATTCATCTTATTGAGTATTACAACTTTAATACTTTTTTAAACTTTCTTAAAATGTGTGTATAGGCTGAGCTCAGTGGCTCAGCCTGTAATCTCAGTACTTTGGGTGTCCGAGGCGAGGGGATTGCCTGAGCCTGTGGGTTCGAGACCAGCCTGGGTAACTTGGCGAGGCCTTGTATCTACAATAAAAAAGTATATATATATAATTATTTATGTATATATATATTTGGCACCCTCTGTAGTTAAAGTTACAAGTTCTTAGTGGAAACAAGGAACATAAAATTGTGAGCAACTGAGGCTTATGAAGGGAGAGTATGAACAGTTGGATGGACCACAGATGGGGATTAGTATGGAGGGGGCCAGGGAAAGGCAATGGCCAAGGCAGAATTATTTAATTACTCTGAGGAATCAGTTGACTCAGTTCTAGCACCTGAGTTGAAGCCATACCTGCCCTACAGGAAGGTGCAGCAATTCTGGGCAGCTTCTAGAACTAGTGAGTATAGCATTGCCTTCTGGTTTCTCTGGTTTTGTAGAGTTGCCTGTGCATTTTTGGATCCAACCTTCAAGAGACTGATGACTTGGCATCACCTCTTTTCCCTTTGGAATCCTCAGCCTTGGCTCCTGCAAGTTCTGCCATCTCCAGACATCCAGTCATCAGTGATTGAGGAGGCAGTCTCCAGCAAAGCTGATCTTCTTCAGCAAGGCTCTGGGAGGGATCTAACTATCTTATAGACACGACATGGCATACGATTGCCAGCTTACAAGCTTGTTTCCCTTCCAGCTTTAAAGCTCCCACCATCCAACATGGGACTTTCAATAACGTCCTGTTTCTGGATAGAAGGATCAATAGTTCTTATTTGCAGAGAGAGAAAATTGACATGAGCTCCGTCCAATGACTGATTAGCTCATTCAGGCTCTTGTTACCTCTTACTCACCTGTTGCTTTGTTCATCTGATGGAATCCTGTGCATTTTGAACTACTTGATGTGATATTTACCTGGGGAACATGTTCTATTTGGTTAGGTTCTATTTGATTAGGTTAGACCACAGCCTTCTCTGGCTTCTCCAAGGATAGCATTTATCATGCTGTGTTCTAATTGCCACAAATACCTCTTTCATGCCACAAATACTACTGAGCACCGACTGTACTTGATGCTTAAGTCTTATGACAGAGAGCAACAGAGACCTAATCTCTGTGTGACTGTCTAAGAGAGAGTAGACATTAATTGAATAATCACACTAAAACTAAAACCGATATGGTGAGCTGAAAGGAAGGTATTTATACCATTCAAAATCAAATAAGAAATAAATATAACCTAGACTTGGGGGTGGTGGTCTGGGAAGATTTCCCTAAGAAAGTAATGTTAATACTTCGCTGATATCTGACAATGAGTAAGAGTTAATTGGGAATAGAGTTAACTGGGAATAAGAGGATTTCGGACCAGGAAAACATCACATGGCAAGGCCCTGGGGCAGCAAGGACATGCTAAATTTGACTCACTAAGAGAATGCCAGTGTAACTGGAATTCAGAGTAGAAGGAAGAGCATGGTGAGAATGAGGCTGAAAAAGGTTAGGTCCACATCATACATAACTTTGTAGACTATATTAAGGGTATTGTACAGGTCCTGACACATTGTTGACTACTTTTATGAAAGTAAGAAACCACTTTTACAAACTTCCTATATCTACAGATGAGTCAAGCTCTCCAGGAAGTCTCTAAAGCACCCTTCTTTTTGGAAATAATTAATCTTATCATTGTCTTGGCAAGTCTGAGTAGGAGAGAGGAGGCCCAAATTTATGGTGCTTGGCTCAGGGCCCTACCAAAGACAAGGGCAAAACATTTGTTAGCTCTACCATCACTTACATGCAGCAGAGACTACAGAAATATTTAGAAAAGTTTCAAGAGAAAGAAGAAGAAATATCTGAAGATCCAAATAACTGAAGGTTTTTAACTCTAACCCCCAGATGTATTCTTGAGAACAAATAGATACCTATCTAGAATGGATTCAGCTAATGAGAAGGCTCATAGAAAACCCACGCCAGTTAGGGGCTTAAAAGGAAACAGAAGTGATTTTTTTTCAATCCCCAACAATGAATACCCAATCCTTGCTTTAGAGGTCTTGTCTCAGTCACAGCCAATTCTTCCTGGAGAATCTGCCCAAGAATGAATCTCTTGAGAACCAAATGAAACAGGAGAGCAGAGAAAGTTCTGCTCACTACTGGAGGACTTTTCTAAGAGTCGGAGTGATCCAAAGGCAGAATGAGCTACCTCAGGAGATAGTGACTTCAAAATTTCAAAAATAAGCCAAAAGACCACTTGGGAGATATAGAGGAGATTCAACTAGGTGGTTGGTCTACATGGCCTTAAAAGTTTCTTTCTACCACGAAAAGTCTTACAGGGAGAAAGAATGAAATGAAACAGTAGCTATAGAATGAAGAGAAATGAGACATCAGAGAAAGAAAGAGTGTTCTGGTAAAATAAAATAAAAAAAAACCAGTATGTAATGAGGAAGAACAGAAGGGCTTGATTGCATTTGGAGTGGAAGCAGCTTATGCTATTGCATATAATCTAATCTGGGCTTGGGAATCAGCGGGAAGAGATCTGACGATGCATCCTCCTTTCTGGGAACTGCGTCCTTGAACTGGAACTCAGACTGCATTTCCAGCAAGCTCCAGTGCCTGTGCTTTCCAGATTTGGGGAGTTATCATAGGTTGGATGGTTATTAGCTATACATTACTGTGTAGCAAGTTGCCTCAACACTTAGCAGCCCAGAACAACAAATACTAATCTCACACAGTTTCTGAGGGTCAGGGATCTGGAAGAGGCTTGGCTGGGTGGTTCTGGCTCAGAGTCTCTCATGAGGAAGCAGTAAGATTCCAAACTGGGACTGCAGTCAAGGCTCTCAAAGTTCAACTGGGCCTGAGTAATCCACTTCTGAGCTCATACATTTGGCTATTAACAGGACTCCATTCCTCACTGGCCATTGGCCAGAGATGTACATTCTTTGACACACGGACCTCTCCACAGACTACTTGAGTGGACTCATGACATGGCCTCTGGCTTCCCACAGAGAAAGTGGCCTAAGAGGGAGAGAAGAGTGAGCAGATGAGGGAAATAGTGGCCAGAAAGGAAGCATGACTGCTATGTAGAATATACAAAGATCTCCTGCATCTCAATAATAATAAGAAAAGCCATCCAACTAAAAATGGGCAACATATTTAAATAGAAACTTTACAAAAGAAGATAAACAAATGGTCAATAAATGGATAAGAAGATAAAGAGATATCAGTAGTTATTCGGGAAATAAGAATAAAGCCCCACAATGAGATACTGCTACAGAATCATAAAAATGACCAAAATAAAAAGACTGAAAACACCAAGCATTGGCAAGGATATATGGAGCAAGTCAAATGATCCTACATTTCTGCTAGGAATGTAAAATGTTATAGCCATTTGAGAACAATCTAGTTATTATGCACATTACCTCTTCTAGATGTTATCCAAGAGAAATTACTTCAACTGTCCAAAGAAGTACTAGTATATGAATGGTCATAAAAGTTTCATTCATAATAAACAAAACTTACAACAATTCAATTGTCCATCCAATAAATTTTGGTATATAGTAAGTCCTCTACATACAAACCTTCAAGTTGCAAACTTGGAATGGAACTTGTTTGAGTGTAAGGGACTTACTGTATAACTGATTGTGTTAGTTTGGTACCTAGGCTAACTTTGTTGGACTTATGAACAAATTGGACTTATGAACATGCTCACGGAATGGAACTTGTTTGTATGTAGTGGACTTACTGTAAATTTTTGGGGTCTTCCCCCTGACTCTGCATTAAATAGAAGAGCTGAGATCAATCTCATTCAAACCAATGCACAAACTCACGTGCAAGAAAAATAAGCGTTATTATAAGTCTGGAATTGAGGTTGCTTTTATGTAGTGTTGCTGTGGCAATAGTTAAGTGATTCATACTATTGGGGGTGTTGTGGACTGAATTGTGTCCTCCCAAATTTATATGTTGGAGCCCTCACCCCCAATGTTTATCAGACATTCACATATATAACAGATATGTATCGAGTGCCCACTATAGCCTAAACTCTAAAGCCATTTGGAGACAAGGCCTTTAGGGAGGTAATTAAGGTTAAAGAAGTCACAAGGATGGGGCCCTAGTCTGATAGAACCGATATCCTTATAAGAAGAGAAAGACACACAAGAAAGCCTGTTTTCTCCATGCATGCACACAGAGAAGAGGCCAGGTGAGGACACAATGAGAAGGCAGTCATCTGCAAACCAGATTTAATTAGATTAATTGGAATGGTGGTGCGAGGAGAGGAAGGGAAGTTCACCTTGTTACTTGGAGACCATTGCAATGTCTCAGGAGTTTGCTCAGTGATATGGAGAGTCTTTGGAATGTTTTGAACATAAGTGAGACATAGATCTACCTTTTATAGGGATGGTTGGACTACTGCATGAGTACAGACTGAAAGAGAGAAAGAGACCTAATTCTGTATAAGGCTGAGAAAATAATTAGAGTCAACGTACAGAAGGGGCTGATTTTCTAAGTAACTAACTAGATAGCTAGTGCTAGCTAGCTCACTTGCTCACTTGCTCGCTCACTCACTCACTCTAATTAACTGACAGGGAAACTCTAATTAACTCCAGGGAAACTGGCTGCTCAGTCATCTTGAGAGTTACACTCAGCAGCTTGTCACTGGTGCTCCCAGTGGATGCCAGGGATATTGATGTTGCGAAATTCTTTCATTGAATGAGATGTCAGACCCTATCACATTCCAAATTCCTTCCAATACTGAGAGTCTATGACTCTACAACATGTATCACTTCAATCTCCCCCAACTAGAATATAGGCTCTAAGTACAGGGAGTTTTGCCTATTCTGTTCATTGTTCTACTTCTTGGTGCCTAGAATAGTGCCTAGGCTATAGTAGGCACTCGATACATATCTGTTATGTATGTGAATGTCTGATAAACTTATTTCTGAACTTTGAGCAAGATGCTTTTCTGCACCTCATAGAATAAACAAGTTGGATTAGATGGCATTGGATTAGATGACCTTTCTAGGATGGTCAGTCTGTGATTCCCATTTTCAACTCTGAAACATTGTGCCTGAAGGGCTTTCTAGGCTACAAGGTGCATGGAGAGACTCTTATGGGAAGGAAAGGCCGGAATGAGTAAGGGCGAACCTAAGTCAAGGAGAAGATGAGTGCATGGGTAACCTCTGGGGCCGAGGACCAGGGCATTCTCTCAAAACAATGTGAATTGTTCTCTTTGACCTGCACAGGGCTCTAACTTCAATGAGGAATGTTTCAGTAGAAACTGAGGGTGCAAGATACTGAGAATTCATCCCCAGCATGTTACTTTTGCTTCAAATGAGTCAGCCTGGTCAATAAAGTGCTCACAGGGCTCTGAAGTTCTCCTGGGAAAACCAGAATAAATAGCAGCAGAGATTTCATTTAAGGGTATAGAAAATACATTTTTAATTTTGATGAAGTTCACAAATGACAACATTGACATTTCTTTAAACAAATAGTTCTGTCAAGGCACAGCATTACCATGTGTCCCCAGACACCCAAGAGGCAGTGATTTCATGTCCCCCTGAGGTTTAGCAGAGCCGCCAATGTTAATAGGATGGCTGACGGAGCCCAGATTTGCTACCAGATAAGCCAATGATACATGCTGCCACATTTATTGGATACAGAATCAAATATAAAAAATATGCACAATAAATAACTGCAATGAGCTTATTCTGCATTTAGCATTAGTTCCTTTCAAACAAAGAAGATAGTTTTCAGTATCAAGATGGATGCAAATATGCATGTCTTCTGTGGATCTTTTCCTACAAATTGCTTTCATTACGCGTTAAAAGAAGTAGCGTTCAGCTTCATTGTGACCTAGGAGGGAAAACCATAGCTAGAACTTAGTTACTGATGGTCAGACTCTTGACATCTTATCCAATTTCCTCTTTATATTAATGTTAGGAGGTAGGTACTCTTGTAGCCCTCAATTTACAGATAGAGAAACCGAGGCTCAGAGAGAGTTAATGCTGATCAATGGTCACATAACTAGCAGAAGGCAAACACAGTTCTTGAGCTCTTAATTCAGAGATAAGTGGCATAGCAATGTATTCTCTAAAAAGGTAGTGCCATTACCGTTCAAGCTCAAGTGCTAGAATAGTAAAAATTTGAATGGCAAGGAACTGTACTATAAATAAACAAGATCTATAATTCCTAACCTGATGATCTCAGTGTCACAAGGAGGGACTGCAAAAACAGAGAAAATGAATCCAAATTCTAGGGTTTCAGCTATTGGAACTTTGTGTCCTTTCTCCCAACACCAGTGTGGGTACCTTCCCTGGCGGATTATTTTTCAATCATATGGACCCAGGGAGGCTCAGAACATGAACTATACTCCTTTACATCTGGTAATCCATCCTCCATGGGTGAATGGGCATGGACATGGCCTATAGGGCAGTCACCTTCTTCCTGGAGTCATTTAGTGGCTCAGACCTCAAGGTCCCTGCGACGCCGGCCAAAGGCTTTGGAACCCACGTTGGTGGGCACGAAGTTGCTCTTCACCACACCCCCTGATCTGCTGAGCAAGCCAGCCAGCCGATGGGTCACACATGTGGCAGTGTTGCAGGCTCTCTTCTGGGTGGTGACGCTGATTTGCAGAATGGAGAAAGAAGAGAAGGCCTGTGAGTGAGAGGCTGGAGGGAAGAGCCTGCCCCATGGGACCATCACGGTAAAAAGTTACTGCTCTGAAAGGCACCAATTAACCTTAAGTGTTTCTCTTAAACACAATTATCACAGAAGAAAATCATAAGGCCATTTGGGAAAAATGCCATGATCACTCTCCATAGACATTCCCAAGGGTGTCAGAAATCACAAAGGTGGCTCTGGGTGGCTGGCCATGGAATACAGAGCTGTAACAGTGAATCTCATAGAATAAAAATCAGCAAAGCCTAATGAAACTAGAGTGAATTATAGTCCCACATCCAACCCCATCACAAGGACTGTAGAATCCATACCCCAGTCACAGGCACCAGATACCCCACTTAGGAAGATGAAAATTCCCCATTCTTACCTGGAAGAGGAATGGAGTTTGCAGCATTGAGTCCCAGACGTGCTTACCTGCTACTTAGCACTTCTGTTCTTGCTGCTTGAGCTGGGTCACAGGAACCACCCACCACACCCTGTGTCCCCAGGGAAAGGCTTCTTCTAAGCACAGGTCCTAGACACCATGTATCCTGGGACATGGGCCAGGGCAATGACTACCACATCTGAGGTCTTTTTAGAAAAATAGTTTTATTCCCCCAATGACCAGCACATTCAGAAACAGGACAGAGAAGCTGTGCTGTGAAATTTTGGGGGGACTTAGGGGAGCCCTCACTCTCTGATCTTTTCCTGGGTGACTCTTCCATTCTGTGAACCCGCTCTCTCTCCTCCCATCTGAGGTTCCAGACATTCTTTGCCACAAGGAAAGCCACTGATACCACCCCAAAGAACAACCAGAGAGAAACCACAAGCATCAAGTTATAGGAAGGAAGCAAGAAAGGAAATTAGAAAGGAGAGGGAGGAGGTTAGTTGGCATCCTGGGGCGTGCCAACATGAGGGCGGTGGTCTCTCTCCAAGTCGCTGGCCATATCCCTTTTCTTGCCAGGTGCTCCAACCCCAATGGCAGTTTGGGGGAATGTGTGAAACTTGTTGAAGTCCTGAGTGTACGTGCCCAGCATGCAAGTACTCAGATTACCGCACCGCTTAGATCTGGGGCTGTCCAGGCTGCGGGGAAAAGACATGCCACACAGTACCATGCATCAGGGTCTGTCCCCATGGGCAGTCACTCAGAAGGTTAGACCAGGCAGGGGGTGCGTTGAGTGGGAGCAGGAGGGACAGTCAGGAGGAGTCAGAGGTGCAAGGCTGTGTGGGGAAGGGTGAACTCTTCTGGCATTCCACATGCTGTTCAGCCCTTCATGCTCAGCAGAGGGGTTCTCGGGGTGGATGCAGGTGCAACGCATGCCTCTGCCTGGACAGTACTGGGACCTGACCAGGGGCTTCTCTCTGCTCAGGCTCAGGTCACACAGGGAGCTGGGCCTGGGGAAGGATGCTCTCCCTGGCCCTGTGACAACATGCACTTCTCCACGGATGCTCCAGACCTACCTCAGACACTGCTCTACCTGTCCCCTCCCCCTGCAAGGCCTTCATCTTCACCTTGCAAACGTGAAATGAAGGTTCCTTGCAGGTGAGAAAGAACATCATACACTAGTGAAAGTCCTAAACCCTCCTGGGATACCTGGCCCATCTCCTGGTTTCACACTCACCACTCCTAACTCATGCTGGGAAGTCTCCCCAGTACTGCAAGGGCAATTCCCACTGTGAGTGGTTCCACACTTCCCATGTCATTTCCTAATAGCTTTCAGCAATGGAGTTTTTATTTATTTATTTATTTTTATTTTTTTGAGTTGGAGTCTCACTCTGTCGCCCAGACTGGAGTGCAGTGGCCACTCCCAGTCACCGCAGCCTCGACCTGCTGGGTTCTGGCGATCCTTCCGCCTCAGCCTTCCGAGTAGCCGGAATTACAGGCATGCGCTACCACGCCTGGCTGATTTTTTGATTTATTGTAGAGATGAGGTCTTGCCTGCCCAGGGGGATCTCGAACCCACGGACTCAGGCAATCCACTCACCTCAGCCTCCCAAAGGTGCAGGATTACAGGCTGAGCCACCAAGCCCGGCTAGCAATGGAGTTTTTTAATGTGTCTAACCACAGTCTCTCCAGCTGTACCTTTGTTTCTCATGGAGCCTGAGAACGCTTGGGCCTCGGGGCCTGGTGGACAACACAGCCTGCTGGTCTCCTGGCCAGTGTGTTCTCTCCTACCTTCTGAAATACGCCTTCTGGGGGGAGGGTTCCGAGGGGAGGGGAGGTCTGGTGCTGGGCACTGGGGAGCCTCACCTGGAACCCTCTGTCTCCTGCTCCTGCACCTGCTCCAGCTCACTGGCCTTCATCTGCACATAGTCCTGCACCAGTGCAGCCAGCAGGAGGCGCGCTTCCTCCTCACTGAGTGTAACCAGGTCAGGGCTGTTTTCCAAGGCAGACCTGCGGAGGGAAACAAACCCAACGCAGGCAGTGAACCTGCTCCCTCCCCAGGCAGCCAGACTTCTGGTCTTTGCTTTTTTCCCTTGAGAATATGACCGCTGTGACTACCAGTGGACAGGGCACTGGTAGCCTCCAAGCAGTGGTGTGCTAGAGCCAGTTTGTGCAGGCTTGTGAAAGCTGATAGTTACATTTTCAGGAATTTTGCAAGTTGAGTGTGAAGTGCAACCATTATTAAAAATTACATGATAAAACGTAACAGTGCTGAATACAAAAAAGTTTTCAGTCTTATACATTCGCATGTGAGAAATAGATAAACAGATCACATCAGTATCAAAAAACAATTTATTAGCAAACTAGTTAACTGATTAGGATACAATTCAATTCTCGAATCATGACTGAATTGGATAAAAAGGTCAGTTAGATACAAAAAGTTGGGAAAAAAACATTTTGTGAGAGTCAATGGGCTATATGAAATTTACAATAAAGAGTATTGTATATCTTTTTTTTTTTTTTGAGTTGGAGTCTCACTCTGTCGCCCACACTGAAGTGCAGTGGCCACTCCCAGCCACCGCAGCCTGGACCTGCTGGGCTCCGGCGATCCTTTCACCTCAGCCTTCCGAGTAGCCAGAATTACAGGCGCGCGCTACCACACCTGGCTGATTTTTTGATTTATTGTAGAGATGAGGTCTTGCTGCCCAGGCGGGTCTTGAACCCGCGGGCTCAGGCAATTCATTTACCTCAGCCTCCCAAAGGCACGGGATTACAGGCTAAGCCACTGAGCCCGGCTGAGTATTGCATATCTTATAACTATTTATAAATTGTGTTACATATCTTTATATTAGAAAAATTTATATATGTGTATACATACATACAACCCCCCTCCCCTTTCCCCGCATCCATTTTTAAGCATTCAGCACACCACAATTAAGAAGGCACAGAATCGGTTGATCCCAGGGGCAACAGGAGGGTCATGTGTTCCTGGCTTCAGGCTGTCTTACCTGAATGGTACTGCATTTAGGCTGCCTGCCTGATACAGGACCAAGATGCTGAGTGCCAGGAAGGGGGAGAACTTGCGGAAGCCCATAACGCCTCTCTGCAAGGGAAGAATGACGTCAGTCAGTGTCTGCCTAGAACTTTAGAGTTCCATGAGCCCACAGACCTGGACTCCTACCCAGTATCCGCCCTGCCTCTAACTCCCTGGCTTTGTGGCTTCAGACTGGTCACTATATTTCTTTTCATCTTTGTTTTCTCATCAGCAAAGTGGATTGTTGGAGGGTCCAGTGGGCCTGTAGCACGTATAGTCTGACAAAGCTGGAGGAGTGATCCTCGTGGTCCTAATCGTACCAATGCCCCTCCTCCCTCAACACACATCAGTTAGCCAGGTCTCTATGGAGGACACGCTTGGAGCCCTGATCACAACAGCTGCTCCCATAAGGAAACCCATGTCCTCTCGTGGGGCTTTTGAATACATCTGGGAGGAGGAGAGACGGGAGAGTCAGAGAGAGGGAATATCTCTGCGGTTGGAATGTCTGAGAAACTGAAGAACTAATTGTAGTGCTCAGCTGCTCCGCCTTCTGGCAATTTAGCCCTCTGCAAGAACCAAGCTTAATCTTGGTGGGGACCTGAGCCCTGTCACTGCGCTCCCAGAGCCCGCGACTAGGGCTTGCAGTCCAAGTCGCGCCCACTTGCCACCCATTCGCGCTGGCCCTGGTTCTGAACCAACTTCCCCGGGACCACCAGGCGCCAAACGCGATCCCCGAACGCGCCGTCTGCGGAAAGCTCCTCCTGCGTGCGGCTCTGAGCGCGGCACCTGGGGAGCGGGGTGTCCGGAGACCGGCCCAAGCATGTGTGCAGTGTGGGAGCGTGAGGCTGGAGTCCGCAGCTGCGCAGGAACAGCGGAGCAAGGACTGGGAATGGCCAGCCCTACCCGGACTAACGGAGACTGTCTGAGCAGGAAGCTCGGGGCTCACCTGGTGGAAGGTGGCTTGGATCAGAGACGGCGGCGGCGGCGGCAGCAGCGGTGTCCAGCCAGGACCCTGCGGAGGTGGCGGCAACACTTGGGCTGGGCAGTGGCTCGGACGCCTTCCAGCGCCGGCGGCCGCTCTTATTCCAGCCGCTGTGGGCCGGGAGGGGTCCCCGAGCGCAGAGCGACCAATGGGCGGAGGGGTCCCTTGCCCCAGCCGGATTGCGTCACTCCCACGCTTCCAGAACCGGAGGATCCGGCGTGACGGCCCCACTTGTATTTGCATTGAGGTCATTGGTGGAAATGGGGGAGGGAGGGCGGTGGGGGGGCCAACGAGAAACGCCCTTAAAGTAAGCGGGAATTTGAGGGCAGTTCGACATCACGTCACGGTAAATTTCACCTCTTCTGTCCCGCCTGCTTTTGAGCCCGTGCTTCACCCCCCCCCAGCTGTGCGGTTTGGAGGGTAGGGTCCAGGGTCGTGGGGACTCCTGGCGCCAAGTCTGACCCTAGACCCCCGCCTAAGTGAGACTTGAAGGGTTCATGGCTTCGGGTGTGTTCTGAGACCAAGAGGAGTGTCTGATTCCAGTGGGTGCTGTCACCCACAGAGGGCCAGGGTGCTGGGGAAAAAGGAGGTGGAGCTCGGAGCAAGAATTTGTTAGACCCGAGTTCCATTCAGTTGCGACAATTCCAGGCTGTGTGATCGTGGGCAGGTAACGTCACAGAACCTCGATGTACTCAACTTTGAAAATGGTACCATAGTTCTCAACTTGAAGGATTGTTGTGAGAAGTAGCCCAGTGCCTGGCTCCCGGGTAGGTGGGGATTTAGAAGGGTTTCTTGGTCCGCGTGGGCCACACCTAAGATTTCATTTGATGCATTCTGAATCCCCACCTCACCGGACTGCCTGAAGTCACGCTGGATGGTCCCAACTCTCTTCAGATCTGATTGATACATATGTGAAGAGAAGGAAGATGACCAGCTGGGCCCAAGGAGCGGGATGGACAGATGCCAACGCCTCCATCCATCCTCCAGCCCTTCCCGTTCCTACCCTGCCATCCATCACCTCTAATTCGGTCCACCTGCCTGAGCCATTTGCACAGCTGTGCCTTCGCTTAGGGCTGCTGCTTGCCCAGGTGTCCCAGCAGCGTTCAATTCCGACCCCGCATCCCTACTCCTGCGCTTCCGGTCCTCGACTGACGGGCAGGCAGGCTTGGCGGTGCTGTGGAGTCCTTGCCCGGAGTAAAGCTCACGCCCACCTCCAGTCACACCCTTCCACACACAGACTGTCTTCCAACGTGTGCCTGCTCCACGAAGCAGGGCGCTCCAAAAGCAGACACTGGCGCACGAGGCCACCCTTAGGAGTTCACTCTCAAACTTGTCCCAAGCCCGCCTCTGAATCTCTCGTGCGGTCGCGTCCACACACCCGCATAACGACGGCCTGCTGGCATCGTACCTGCACACACACTCGAGAGTAGGCGCTCTCCATCACACCAAATTACGCACGGCCTCGGCAACTCTCAAACCTCGTGAAACCGGGTTTCAAGACCACTCCGCCCGAGCGTCCAGCTCCAAGCGCGCCCAGGAGGGCCGAGGTCCCGACTGAGGCACTCGCTGCCCGCAGCGGCTGGGGTGAGGAGAAAGAAGCTTCTCGGCGTCCCCGGGATCTCCGGTTCTGAGCTCGCAGCGCGCGATCCGCAGCCGCCCATCCACACGCTGCAAGCGGTGAGCGCAGCAGCGTCGTCCCGGGGCTCTGGGGGAGAACCCCGGCTCGCGGCTCCCCCAGGGAGAGCAGAGACTATCGCCCAGGTGAGCTGTGAGCGCCCGAGCCACGGAGCTCCGGGTCACCCCGGTGTCCCGTCCGCACGCCAGTCTTCAGTCCCCCGGCAGCCTCACTATTTCCCAGGCCACATCTGCCTCGCGCTGCCTGCTCGCTCGCGGGTGGGTGGCCTCCGCGCTCAAGGAGGCAGCAGGAACGCCTAATTTCCAGGATGCCTGTAATTGATTCTCCCCCTTCTTAACTTCTGGGCGGCACCAACACGAGGGACTAAAAACTTGGAGCTGGGACCCGGTGTCTGAGACTCTCACTCTTCGAAGACCGGGACTGGGAGAACTGGCCCGGGCGGACGCCGCGCGCTGGGGAAGGGGAGCTGCGTCGCGGGCAGGGCTCAGGACCGCGGATCCCGGGCGCGGCGAGCCCTAGCACGTGCTGGAGGCAGACAGCCCTTACTGAGACCCATTTCGGAGCTTCGGTTCTTTTTAGCAGTTTAGGTTCTGAACCTGGGCCTGGGCTCTCGGTACCGAGCCGCGTGGCAATTTGCAAAGGCCGCAGTGCGGCCACCGCGTGGGGCGTGGGGTTTGGGCCGCTGCCACGTGGGCCTGTTGCAAAAGCCTATTTGCGCTCGGCTGCCAATACTACTGCGGTAGCGACTTCTTCCTAGACCAGAGGTTTCTAACCTAAGGACCTCCTGGAAGACGCTTGCCTGTAATATGCATTTTCTTAAGGAGCGATCTCCTTTCACCCGTGCAAGGGAGACCGCAACATGGTTAAGAGACAACTACTCTAGAAGCAGGTTTTTGTGGCCATGCCACTTTGCGGGATCGGTCGTGTGTGCCTTCAGCCTTCAGAACACACAAGAATTCCTCTGTGAAATCTTTGGCGGCAGCAAACCACAGGCTGGTGCTGTGGGGGCGCTAAGCACAGCCTGCACCCAGAGGGCGCTGGTGTAGCCTCGAGCGATCTCAGGTCTGTCTCTTCGGGAAGGGAGGGCCGAAGACGAACTCATTCCGCAAGCGCTCCTCGAGTTTGTAGGAAGTGCCTGGAGCCTTGCTGAGGGCCAAAGGTATTTTTTTTTTTTAAGTCATTTTATTTGGCAATTGACACCATGCCAGACGCACTAACAGGCGCTCCGCCAATGTGAAATGAACGAAAACTAATTCATTCTGGCAAATTCACCTGTCGATTTTTACAAGCAGCCCGCAGGAAATCCGGGCGGAGTCAGAGCGGCATTCCGCTTGCATTCCGAAATTAGCGTCCACGGGACTCCTCCCATTTTGTTCAGCACACAGAGTTGGTTCTCTGGTGGAAGTTTTCAGGAACCAGTCAGGGCAGTAAGGGTTGCCCCTAGGGTTCTTTCCAAAGACTAGGATCTCCTGGTGAGAAATGCAAAACCGTCCTCTGAGCCCACCCCTGGTTTACTGAGTGAACCCAAAGGATGTTGGCACCTTCGCGTGGGCGAATTGCTTAGATTTCGTCCCTCTATCCTTGGAAATTCTCTGAGTTTTAGTACTAAACAGAGCATGATCTAACGAAGTCGCTAAGGAAAGAGCTGATTTTAAACTAGTCTTTTTTTTTTTTTTTTTTGAGTCAGAGTCTCACTCTTTGTCGTCCAGGATGGAGAGCAGTGGCACCCTCATGGCCACCGCAGCCTCGACCTGCTGGGCTTAGGAGATCCTTCCACTTAAGCCTTCCAAGTAGCTGGAAGTACAGACGAACGCCACCACACCTCACTAGTTTTTGTGATTTTTTATTTTTGTAGAGACGAGGTCTTACCAGACTGATCTCGAACCCCCCCAATCTCAGGCAATCCTCTCGCCTCGGCCTCCCAAAGTGCTGGGAGTACAGGCTGAGCCCAGTCGATTTTGCTGTCTTATTCCTAACTTTTAAAATCTAGAAATCAGGGTCACTTTTGAAACAATCTAGTTTGGAAAAAAAATTCTTTTTTTTTTTAACACCCTGATAAATTCTAACTGTAATGTTTATTCCCATTCGTTTACATTAGATTCCTGTACTCTTTAATTTAGAAATAAAAATAAAGATGAAATCTGGTTGAAAATTCTTATGTGAATTTCCATATGATGAAAAGGGTCCCACTTAAAGGCTTACTCTTACTTGAGCAAGACAGTTGTGAGGTGAGCAAACAACAGCCTGAAAAACAAAAAATACAAATTTAAAGTTCAGAGCTCAAGTTAAATTTATTGCTAAAGCATAATTCATGCATAATATAGATTCAACAACAAAACCACAATAGTAACAACTGCAGCAGCAGCAGCAGCAGCAACAGTCAACAACACCAACCCAGTCTCTTGAGCCTTGGAGAAATTTGAAGCTGTCACATTAACTAGAAAATTTCAACTGAAAATTGATTGTACTGTTTAAAGAAGCACAGAAGTCAAAGCTTTCCATTTATCGAGTTTACCGAAGAGCATGCTAAAAGTAGTGGTTTCTTCTGAATCACTAGTTCCTAAGACACATTTAGAGCACACACACACACAAAACCCTTTCCAGGGAAGGGAAGACAAAAATGGCTGCCAAAGAGACAGCAAGATTCACAACAGTCAAGATAATGGAAACTTGATGAGTCTGTGTCTATCAGTGGATGAATGGTTAAATAAAATGTGGTATATGCTTATATATACAAAGTGGACTATTATTCATTATTTTATTCCTAAAAAGAAATCTTATCATTTGCAACAGCATGAGTGAATCTGGGGGACATTATGCTGAGTAAAGTAAACCAGACACAGAAAGACACATGCTACACGATCTCACTTTTTTGTGGAATCTTAAAAACAAAAACAAAACCAAACCCACTCTTAGTAACAGAGAGTAGAATGGTGATTACCAGGGAATAGGGAATAGCAGAAAAGAGGAGATATTGGTCAAAGGGTATAACCTTTCGGTTATAAGATGAATAAGTTCTGGAGACCTAAAATGCAGCATGGTGACTATAGTTAGTGTATCATATGCTTGACATTTGCTAAGAAAGTAAATCTCACAAATATGTGAGGTAATGATATGTTAATTAACTTGTTTGTGATAATCATTTCACAATATATACATATATCAAAATACCATGTTGTGTACCTTGAAAAATAAAAACCTTTAATATGGAAATAAAAGTTAAAAGAGAGAGAGAGAGAGAGAGAGAGATAGCTGGAAATGACTCGAGAAATTTTGCTGAGGACTTTAGAATGAGCAGATTTCTATAAACATCGGAGGGCACATCAATGTTTTGCTAATAACTTAGATATAAAAAATATGTTGTGGTTGCATTCATAGTAAGTATGAAAGTTATATAAAACCATATTAAATCAAATAAAACAAAAATATGATAAATATTAAATCCACCATCAAATGAATTCCATCTGCGTGCCAGGTACTATGTATTCTCAACCGTTTAATAAGATGGCAGTCATTATCTCTGTTGTACAAGCAAGGGAATAGTAAGAATATTTGGCTTGAATTAATTATATTTTACAGGCTCCTTCTGTGGACCTGAAATGTTGGAACATGGCTTATCTGTCTGCCATATCGGGTAAGAAGTCTGGTCCCTTGGATCCGGGCACTGACTCAGAAAAAGATATGGGCATGTCTGCCTGCATCAGGGCTAATGTGATTTGTAGTGAGAGGCTCAATGACCAGGCATAAATTATTTACAATTCCTGGACCAACATTTGGGAGATTGACAGTTTTGCAGCAGGAAAAGAAACATTAGTATGGCCACTTAAGATAAGTAAATTGCTAAAGAATAAAGCCCAAATTAGATATATAAAAATATTCATAAAATAAAATTTTAAAACATTTCAAAGTTCCAACAAACAAAAACCCAAATGACTCAACTTCCTATATTTAGTTTTAGCATCATGCATTGCTCCATCTTGTCCAAAAGTGGTTGATTTTGCAGAATGTTTCGTTTTGCCAGTGGATATGGGCATGGGATGGGGGGTAGTGCAAAGAGTGCTGGGAGTCAAGAGGCAGGGTTCCAATTCCTACCCCTAAGCCAAAGGATGTGACTTTGAGAAAACATTTGGCCCTCTGTTTCCACTTTTGATATGTGAACTTTTATTGGATTGAGAGAGTCCAAACCGCCTTCTAATTCTGGCATTCTAGAAATGCACCGTGAACTTTATGCTGTTTTCCATTACTTTTCTATGATACCAGGTCACCCACGATTTGGCTGCCTCCACTTGTCCTGGCACTATCTTCTGAAAGAATAGTGGAAGGTGTCAACATAAAGGAGGAAGGATATGTCATTCTGTTGACTGCCACAATCAGAAAAGACACTGCTATTCACCCCACTCCTCACTTAATATGAAGAATACATGATTTTCAGAATAGACAGGAGGAAGAGGGGAACAAATGTCCTGGTTCTTTTCTCCTTGTCACCAAAAAGATGTGCTAGTGTCTTCTGAGAGGGGAGGGAGAAGATGCCAGTTGAACTGGGGGCACAATTTTTTTTTCTGCTTCATGAAAATGAATCTATAATGGATTCATGGTCCTTGCTTGGATCCTTATCTTTCTGCAAGTTGTCGGCAAAAACTTTGCAATGTAGCTACATTGTGAGTCCATGGAGACCCCAAAGTACACTTCTAATGGAGTGTGAAAATCAGCACTGAAAGGTTCTCCTCTGAGGACCTCTCTGAAGTGAGAGGTATGAACAGAGAGACTAACCTTCCAGTAGGTCTAGCCAATATGTTAGCAAATATATGATGAATAATTGATTGGGAGATAAAGCAATTAAATATGCATAGGGAAACATACTAGGTTAAGTAACAGATGCAATAATAAGTAAAATACATTTATTTAGAGGAGTTGTAAAAGTTTCATTATATGGCTATATACATGTTTGGGAATATTCTGTATGAATGAACCAAGTAAGTACATTTAGTAAGATATATGAGGAACGGGTGAAAGACAAGTGTAGGCCTATTTATACCTTTGTTGCCAGAGGAGCAAAGGAAAAGTAGTGATAGTTAACTGGAATTCAGTGAAGATAGGCCCCACCAGCTTTCCCAACTAGGCTCCCTTCTTGTGATAATGATATTGTGGTAAGAAAAGCTGTGTGCAAATGAGGCAAACAAGTAGAGCCATCCTTGGTCTTGAGATCAACTTTGGAGGGCTCGAAGTGCAGTTTGAGTAGAAGGACAAAGACTGGGATCACATGGCTGAGATCTTACATTGCAAATAAGAGGGATATATTGAGCTTTTGTGTCCAAGACCATCTTGGACCTTCCTATTGGTCTCCTGCTGGTATAGCCTGAGAAAATATGAATCAATCCAACCTGCCCTGTCCTCTGCCTATATCTGCTGTCCCCACTTTATGGGAGGGACTCTAGACTTGAGAATGGTAGCATTTATTCTTTTGGTGGCTACTGAGAGCTAAGTTCGGTTGCTAGTAATGAGGTGACCTGATGCCTCATTTGTTCTGCCTGACCCTATAGCAATGCTGTCAGAGGGTCAACCTTGTCTAGAGGAAGTAAGAGCTTGAAGTTAACCGGATTGACTGTTCACTGTATGCAGGACAAGAAGAAAGAAATGAATAAGACCAATCTACTAAAAACATATGTGGTCTCTTACGGAGATAAGATCCACATATACAAAATAACTGAAGAAGAATAAAAGATAGTGAACAACTATATTGGTTTCTTATTGCTACTGTAACAAATCACCACAAATTTGGCGACCTAAAACAACACAGACTTATTATCCTAACATTTCTGTAGGTTAGAAGTTCAACATCCAACATGGGTCTCACTAGTCTAAAATGATGGCAGGGCTGTGTTCCTTTCTGTGGGCTTTAGGGGAGAATTCACTTCCTGTCCATTTCCAGGTTCTAGTAGCCACTCATTTGTTCTTCGGTCTTTTCTCCGTCTTCAAAACCAGAGCTGGGTGCTTCTCATATCGCATCTCTCTGACTTCCTCTTTTGCTTCCCTTTTCCACTTGTGATTATATTAGGCCCAACTCCTGGATAACTCAGAATAATCTCTCTATCTCAAGGTCCTTAATTTAATCCCATCTGCAAAATACCTTTTTGTTATGTTCTCAGGGATTAGGGTGTGGACATTTTGGGGAGACCATTATTTTGCCTGTCTTAATAAGTAAATACTAGGCTGATTGGAAAGGACTATAAATGGTGGGAGTTGGAGAAAGAGGCTGCTGTGGGCTGAAACTCTTGAGGAATCCTCCCAGAGATGGTAAAGACCAGGGTCATAAAGTGGCTACAGAGGAAAAATTACAAAGTCTTTGATGAGGGCGTGCTTCTACTGGGGTCTGGGCAGGGGGTGAGGAGACAAGAAAAACCCTGTTTAAAGGGATGTCGCCCTCTACACCTCTTCTGCTGGGAAGGGAGCCACAGAAATAAGTTTGTAGGGCTGTCTGCATCCATTCCTCTTAGACTATGTTCAGAAATCATTAAATATCATATATGAGATGTTCCTCTTTATCGATTTCTAATTTGTTATGTGTTCCTTTGGCATTCCTGTTCAGATATGCTATAGGCAAAAGGGAGTTATTGAGCCAACTGGGGCCAGGTTTCGTGCAAACATCCCTAGGTTAAACTCCATAAGAAGTGGGAAATGAAACCTTTGCCACCACATAACTCCACACATCAGCAGGTTATTATGATGCTGTTAAACCCTAACACTGGGGCTTATATTTTGAGCCTATGGCTTAGATAACTCTGCTGGTAACCAAGCAGCAGGGTTTCTAATTACTTGAGCACTGAATAAAAATCCATCTGAAAAAGCCTACTTTAAAAAAAACCCCACAAAAACCAAACCTATATCCAGAATTTACTGGCTGCACTGAGTTGGGCATGTCATGGGGAATCACTGAAACACGTGAGGAGTGTAGGTGAGCTCAGAACTTTCTAGCACCCAACATGGGGAATATTTCTAATGTTTTCCTGAGATAATTATTTATACTCAGGCATCAGCACTTTCCAAGGTCTGATGTGTAACCCCCCACAATGAAACCTACCAACTGCTATTAGAGCTTTGAAAGAGGGGCATTAGTCAGTAAATTTTAGGTTAGAACAGAATGAGAAAAACATTTATGGTAGAAAGAAGAAATAGGATATTGTGTCCATGGGGGTTTCCTGGCTTCTCATTCTTGAAAATGAGAGAGCTTAACTAACTTTCTTTCATGTAGAACAGAGCTAGCTGTTGCCTGGGGGCTATTCTTTCCAATATCTTTCCCCCATCCTCTGTACCAGAAAAGAAGAAAGAAACACTGACACCTTCTTTGCTGTAGGCACCAGAAGAGGTTCCTTCCGAGATCCACAGGCTATTTTAAGGGTGGCCTCAGGTGCCAGGGAAAAAGCTGAGTGTAGTGAACAAGGGCCAGGCTGGTCATTCTGAGAGGTGGACAAACTTAGTGGGTGACGTCAAGGAGTTACTCAGGATGGATTCCTTTAACATAATTAAAATTCTATCTTGGCTCAGACTCACTGGATCCAGCATGGCTCTTCTCTCCCTGGCCAGGAACATTGTTCCATGGCACAAGAGCAAGAGAGAAATAAGAACTTTCCCACTGTACCAGACAGCTCATTACAGAGAAGACTCCTTTATGGGCATTATCAAGAAGCATAAGGGGATTTCCTATATAAATTGACTCTGCTTGAGATCGTGAAGAGTATGGCTTTAGGGTTTTATGCAACTGGATTTGAGTCTTGGCTCTACTACTCATTTATGGTCCTTGAGCAGATAATAATCCCCCTGAACTTCGAGGTGGATATCCAAAAAAACAAACCCAGAATTTACTTACAAAAAAGTGTGTGTTTATTCTTACATGTTTAATCTTCAGTTACCTTTGAAGTACTCCCCATTAGACGCAACACACCTATTGAGATGCTTTACTCAAAACAGGTTTTGAACTCATCAATTTGGATGTCTTTTGGTACTTTTACCATTTTTTGTTTCACCTTTTCCACATCGACAAAATGTTTCCCTTTGAGGACGTTCTTCATTCGGAGGAACAAAAAACAAGTCTCTTGGGACGAATTTGGGTGAGTAGGGAGGTTGGGGCATAGAGGTCATGCCATTTTTGGTCAAAAACTACTGAATACTTAGCGCGGTGTGGGTAGGTTTGCTCATAAATCATCCAATGAAATGGGCAAATGCGTTGAAAGAATCTGTGAAAAAAAATTCACTGATGCTGAATGCAGCCTCTCACAACAATGCTAGCTGGTACACTGATGCCAGTGGGTTCCCATAGTACTTACCTAGCAGGGGGAGCCTATATTACAAGGGGTTTGCCCTCCAAAAAATAATTCTTTTTTGGGGGGGGATATTTTTCATATAATTTCTCAATATGCAAAATGGGGATAGTAATAACTATCAGGCAGGATTAAAGCTACCTT
This sequence comes from Cephalopachus bancanus, assembly GCA_027257055.1. NCBI lineage: Eukaryota > Metazoa > Chordata > Mammalia > Primates > Tarsiidae > Cephalopachus > Cephalopachus bancanus. Next base: position 2,336,909 of record JAPVLO010000289.1, on the reverse strand, counting down.
GTATTTGATGCTAGAACACCCAACTCATGGTTTGGCATTGAACAGATACTTAAGAGTGGTGGCTATTATTATTATAACAAAAGTTTATTCCTTCAAGTGCCAAATTACATCAGCTTAACACAGTAAATTAAATGAAATCATTACATACTTCTCTGCCTTCTTAAGGAGACAATCTCTAAGTCTTTAATTCAGAATAAAACCAGTTGCCAAGGCCACAACAGAATGAATCTGCTTCTCCAATCCTCTCAGATACATGTCTGGCCACGTTGCAGCCTCCCTGCTCAGTAGGATTAATGACAATATATATTAAACACCTGGCACATTGCCTGGCATGGAGCAGGCACTCTAGAGTGGTGGCTATTATTATCATTATCACAAAAGCTTACCCCTTCAAGTGCCAAATTATATTAACTTATCTGGAAAATTAGAAAAAATGCATCGTATACTCCTCTACCTTCTTCAAAAGAATAAACCAAATATAGTTTCAGTCCTTCCTTGATGATACATTGTCACCATCATAAAAATTTCACTTAATGTGTTAGGCACTCATACAGTGCTCCTTTCAAGGTTGAAAGAAGTTCTGGGCTAATAGCTCCAAACTAGATGATACCACACTGCCTTTCTTTTTGAGGTTTAATATGTGTATAATTTTATGATTATTCTAATTTCTTTCTTTCCATCCATTTGTCAACGATCATTTCTTGCTAGTTTCATTGTGGTAATTTGTGACTCTTTTTAGTGGTAATCTATTGACTTCAATTTTCATTTGGTTACACAGTGAAACAAACAACAAGACAACAACCAAAACAATAACTAAACTTAGTAGAATGGTATGGGAACAAATAACCTAGAGACATTCAGTATGGTTCTGTAACTACTGGTCAAGAACTACAGAAATGGTACATTTTAGACATTGACTCGACTCATTTGCACTCAAGAGATAAGAGATACTGTCAGAATTACGTACAGAGTAAATAGATACTGTATGATCTCTTACGAGTAATGTGTTCAGGGAAACAAACAGAAAACAAGCAAACAAAGTTGAGCTGTGTGTGGATGAAGAGCCTACAGACACTGAGTGAAAATTTAATAATGGTCATGATGGCAATAATGATTGCTGTGGCACCTATTTTAGCCATCGCCTGCTATTTTATTGGTCTTTTGTTCCCAGCTTTGGTTTAAGGGAGGTCACCAGGCAAGTGACACCTGATGAGTGGGTATTTTGTAATTTCTTTCAGGAGGCACAGTGATGGTGAAGACAAAATTTATAGTGTAGGAAGGTGTCTTAGTCAATTTTCTGTTGCTTTTAACAGAACCCCAGAAACTCGATAATTTATAAAGACAAGGAATTCATTTCTTACTGTCATGAAGGTTTGGAAGTACAAGGTTGAGGAGCCACATCTGGCAAGAGCCTTGTGCCTGCTGGAGACCGCCTGCAAAGTCCTAAGGCATCACACGGTGGAGGGTCTGAGTGTGCTTGCTCAGGTCTCTCTCTTCTTAAATCCACCAGTCCCATTTCCAAGACAACCCTTTAGTCCACTAACCCACTAGTCCATCAATCCATGAATAGATTAATTCATTCACGAGGGCAGAGCTCTCATGGTCCAATCACCTCTTAAAGGCCCTCACCTCTCAGTACTGCCACACTGAGGATTAAGTTTCCACATGAGTTTTGGAGGGGACATTTAAACCACAGCAGAAGAGCTCAGTGATCCAGGCTGAAATTTTTTGAGGAGCGTGTCCTCAGTTAATAGGGCTCTGAGGACATGGACAGAAGTGGTGTTTTCATTTCCAGGCAAGTATGCAATTGGTCCTTGGAGCTGGGGTGAGATCAATCACCTTTCAGGTGTTCAGATCTTATATTGATTTCTATACTGCAGAGTCACTCTTTGGCATCAAAGACCCTAGAGGATCTTAAAAGGCCCTTTGGAAACCCTGTAGGCTTGGCACCAGTTGTCCTGGGCACATTTTTAAGTATAGTCAAACATGCTTAGGCGATCGATGCCTGATTTTTTTTCAACACCATTAAGTGCCATTTACAGAAAACCTCCAGTTAGATGAGAATACAGTGAGCAGGCTGCCCGAGGAGTCCAAGGATTGAGCAAAAACCATGAATTAGAGAATGGTTGTTTTTTCCTTTTCCTTCCTTTGCCTTGTGGTCAACCTGGGAATGATTTGATCCTTTTGTCTTTCTCATAATTTCAGGATTTATTGGTGAAAATACTCTTAAGAAATTCTTCTCTCTCTTAGGAAGAAATAGATGCCAGGTTCCTGCAGGTCATGAAGCAAGGTGGCTTTTATTTTTCTTTTCTTCAGTCCTAGTAGGTATGGGGTGAAGTTTGATCATATGTAGTTGTTAGACAATCTGTCGATCATATTAGGAAAGTTGTTCTATTGATTGATTTTCCTCAGTTTATATGTTTAGAAAATAGTGAATAGTGATATGTAATTAAAAGAGCTGTGAAGCCCATTCCAATCTTATGCTTTAATTTAAATGGGATGGGGTGAAGGAGGTACAGAGAGAAGAAAAAGAACAAGTGAAACTCATGATTAGATACAATGAGATTTATTTAGAGGTTAGTTGAGAAACACTGATGATAATTGTCTTATTATCTTTATATGGGACATGCCTGCCTGAGTTGCTGGTAAGTACTTTTTTTTTTTTTTTGAGTTTGGAGTCTCACTCTGTTATCTAGGCTGGAGTGCAGTGGCACACTCTCATGGCCACGCAGCCTCGACCTGCTGGGTTCAGGCGGTCCTTCCGCCTTAGCCTTCCAAGTAGCTGGAACAATAGGCGGGCGCTACCACACCTGGCTAATTTTTTAATAAAACGATTGTAGAGATGAGGTCTTACCATGTTGCTCAGGCTGGTCTCAAACTCCTGAGCTCAGGCAATTCTCTTGCCTCGGCCTCCCAAAGTGCTGGGATTACATTTGAGTGCCCGGCCAGTAAGCACTTCTAAGAGAATCACTCTTCAAGAAAGCTTCTTTCAGTCAAATATAAAATGGATCAGGTTACTCTTGTAAACCTTATTTTTTCCTCCCAGTTTCAGAGCAAGTAGCCTCATGAGAATTCCATCCCTTCCCATTGCTTGGTTCCCTCTTCCCAGTAGGCATGCTTATTCATTTCTGCTATACTCCCCCATTCAGTTTTAGAAACAGAAACTACTCTAGATATTTTAAATAGAAAGGAATTTCTTACAGGGAATTGGATGTTAAAAAATAATGCTTGAAGTTCTGAGCGATGCTACCTTTATCATAATCACAAAAGTGGGGACTGAGGACACTGTATACTTAAACTGTAGACATCAAGAGAGTCCCATTGCTGATGTGCCCTAGGGAACAAAGAGCTGCCACCGATGGTGTCACCACTACTTTTCAACACCTGCAAAACTCTAGGTACTGGAATGCTGTTGTAGAACCCTGGTTGCTTGATTGTGCTTGCCAAGAGAAAACAGAAGAAAAAGCAGGAATAAACAAGGTCTGAAAATGAAGTCTGCAAACTTATCCTAGAAAAAGTGCTACCTAACTAATTGCTGAATACCACTATAGTCACCTTCAAAGTATTCCCCTTGGGAAGATGTGCACCAGTGCTAGTGCCTAGTCCACCCATCAAAGCAATTTTGGAACTCTTTTTCTGAAATGGCCATAAGAGCTGTCATCATATTACACTTGATGTCTTGAACATCACCAAACTGCCTTCATTTCAATATTTTATTTACTTTGGGGTAAAGAAAAAGTCATTGAGAGCTAGACCAGGGGAGTAGGGAGGGTGTTCCAAATCAGTTTGTTTACTGGCTAAAAACTCCCTCACAGACAGTGCTGTGTGAGCTGGTTCATTGTCATGATGCAGGAGCTTCTTTGGGACTATTTTTGCACACACCTTTTTCATGCCAAGATTTTCAGTTAAGACTCTTATAACTGCTTCTTTATTGATGTTTATTTGTTCTGCTATGCTTCTGAGTCAGCCGATGATTTTGATGCACAATTCAATTAATTTTTGCAATTTTTTTTTGGTCAGTTCTCATTCCTGGCCATCCCGACCTCTCATCATCAGTGAAGTTTTCTCTCCCCTCAGAAAATGCTTAATACATGTGTACACTGTGCTTTTCTTCATGGCATTATCCTCATAAACTTAGACTAACATGTTCTTGCTTTCACTTCCACTTTTGCCAAGTTTACCAAGAAATTTAATGTTTATTCGTTAGTCTAATTCAAGCTCTGACATTCTTGTGATGGCACACAAAAACATGCAACAACAATAATGAATGTCATTGAACAAGACACCACCACAGGTTGGCATGAACATAGCTGTGAGACACTGATATACCAAGGTTATGAAACCTTACTGAGTCATTTGTACAGTGCTGCCAACATAAACACACGGTGGCGACTTTGTGGAACTTAATTTTCAGTCATGGTAGACTGTCTCACTTCTTCCTTCCAACTCTCACAAAAGGCATCTAATTGTACCAAGTTTCCACTCAGAAGCTAGCTTGAAAGAAGTGTGAGAACAATCATGTTTCAGTTTTCCAGCCAACCATATCCACCATAGCAGTCATGTGCTTTGAGTAGTCCCAACCTGCCATCAGTAAGGCTTATACCAAAGGAATGAATCTCTAATCATGGAATAATGGAACTTCATCCATCAGTGATTGAAACTCTTTTTCTTTTAGTGGTAGGAGGGCTCTTCAGATCTTAACACATCTCTACCAGTTTTACTTTTGACCTACTGGTGACTTATGGTTAGGAATATCCAATAGAGGGCAGACTTCTTACCTAATCTATTTCTTGCTGCTTAGGCATGTGATATAATCTCACATGTAATTTTATAGTTGAGGTGATCAGTTAGGTTTTCCCATCTCAGATCCTCAATTTCTTCCATTCGACTGGCACACAATTATTAGCGCACATAATGGAACGTGCAAAGGAGACATATTTGTGCTGGATGCATCACTCTGTTTGGGGAGCTCTGTGGTTCAACACCCAGGGCTCGGGCTAGGGCTGCAGTCATCCAAGAACTGGCAGGGAGCCCGTGAGACACTCGTCTGATGCTGCCCCTCAGGATGCTACCCCTCAGTCCTGGAGGGAAGGTTCCCGAAGGCCCAGAAGAGAAGTTGTCACTGGAGCAGAGCAGGTCTGTTCTTTGTTGAAACCATTACCATTCTGCACACAGAAAAGGCAGAGCCCTGTACAGAGAACTCACACCTTCCACCCTGCATAGGGAACATGAGATCCCTATGATGAATGTTCACAGTGAAATCCTTCACTTCCTGTTCCCTCAGACATCCTGGTCATGATAAAAGCCATAGACAAATATTATTGATTGTTTTCTATCACTCAAAGAGCAAATGCAGGGAGCTATTTCTCTTTGCTGAGCACTGAGAGAACATGATAAATGGTTACGGGGAAGGTTCTGTGTTCTGAAAGACTTTTAGTTATTCCTGAGAACCCCCCCTGTTGTCGCCCAAGGGTCAGTGGGGGATATCTCATCAGTGCTGTCAGTCACACAGAACTGCATCAGGGGTACCTCAGCTCTCCTCTGCTAATGTAGCTGGGGAAAAATGCCAAAGAAGCAGCGTTCCTTAATTTAAGTGAATTGGAGACTATTTACTGAATGGAAATCAGTCCTCTTTAAAATTATAAAATGGTCTGACCAAAGATTCTTCCCCAAATGACGGAATTGATAGGGAATTCAGGCAATTGACCCTAGGATCATCCTTTGTGGATTCTCTCCCTTCTCCAGTGCCTGTCACCTTAAGCTCTAGTCTAAATTCTCTTCTCATTGAAACTTTCTAATTGTCTTACTCTGGACTGTGATTTGGCATTTTAACAAATTCTTGACCTTATCTTGGAATATTGGGCAGCTTGACAAACTGTGAGGAATCATCATTTGATACTATGGCCCAGGCCTCTCGTATGTAAGCCTCTGTAGTGAATTGTCACTCAAAACATTGTAAACATGGGTAGCAAACTGGATGGAGTTGGAGACAATCATACTTAGTGATCTATCATAGAAGCAAAGACCCAAATATCACATGTTCTCACTCATAAGTGGGACCTGAACATTAATCACAATAGCATAAGGGAGGGATGGCAGTAGCGGGACACTATCAGGGGAAGGAGGGGAGAGGCATGTAACAACACAAAGGGTACTTGGTCCTAAACCAGAGGAAGTGAGGGCCAGTTGGAGGCCCAGAATTCACTTGCATGTAGATTACTTATGTATCAAATCCTGACTTGTATCCCACAACTCTATAATAAAATAAAGTTATAAAAAATTGTAAACATGGACTAGGTTAATAAGTAGGCATCAAAAATATGAACTCAATGAGCATGATGAATGTTCACCAATGCAGCTATGCATGTAGGAACGTGTTGCTGAGGGTGTCTGAAGCTCATTGAAACCATGGTCTAGAATCCTAGGAGAAGTTGCTATCTCCTGGTGGTCAAAAGATTAAAGACAAAGGTAAACATAGGACTTCTGGAAAAGAAGGACAAAAAAATGGGTGATCTTGGGTTATACCTGGCATCCCACTGGAGCCATCAGTACCATCCCCTTTCAGTCTCAGAGGGATATCAGGAGGGACAGTAAATTTTATTGTCACTAATACATACATTACCAACCTAAGGCATATGGCCAATCAGCATAAACTCTGTGTCTGTACCATCATGACATGAAACCCAATACTATCAAGGACAGGAAAGACAGACAATCCTGGAGGTGGAAAGAGGAAGAGACCCTAGAAGAAGACATAGTTGCTGAGAGGAAAGCTCTTTTTTATCCCATATGCAGCAAAATCGACTACACTTCTGACATCTGAAATAAATGTGTCATACATGAAAGGTATGTAAAATGTTTAAATGAGAGTCTGTGATTTGTTAGGTCACATACATACTTGACATTTTTCAGACTTTATGAAGTGCAATTTCTTAGGTTCTAGGGAATAGAGAAATGAATACAAAAAGGACCTTGTCCTCAGGTGATATTAGATCTGCTCCAATGTGTGTTGACAAGTCCTCCTCAATCTTGGAGTAATATTCACAAGTTCAAATCACAGGAAATCCTGACTTCCCACATCTTTTCCCTTAAGGGACCCTGACACATATTTAGAAAATTTCTTAAACCCCTGACATGCTTATAACATCATAGAATATCAAGATGAAACAGAAAAGTTTTAAGGAATAATTTAGATCTTGCTGCCTGATAGCTTTGAATGTTCTGGAATTATAAATGTGTTTTCTACCTGTCCTGTCTGATGCCATAACCACCAGCTACATTTGGTTACTGAACACTTGACATTGGCTAGGGAAACTGGGGAACTGATTTCATTAAATTTAATTATAAATTACCATATAACTAGTGGGTACTATTTTGGATAATGCAGATTCTTAACCATTTTTTTGCTGCTTAACTGAAATACTCAAGATGTTTGGCTGATTTTTATTTCTTTTCACTTTGACATTTTGACGCCATGGGCACAGATCATATGTGCTAAATGAAACTGGGTGTATCACAAGGAATCACAATTTGTCAAACTTCATGTTCAATGGAAGGGATTTATTTATTCACTCAATCAAAAGAGATTTATTGAGCATTACTGTGTGCCGAACACAATGATAGAACATAGATCTGGCCCTCAGAGATCACAGGGCTATTGATTAATAATTCATCAGTGCTGGTAATGGGTATCATTTGATGCCTGTACTGAAGTCTTTTTTTCTACTTTCCTTCTTCCTTTTTTCTGTCACCAGATCTGATGTATCAGAAGTTTCTGGCAGCTTAAGCCTTGAAGTAGACATAGGTCAGGCACCAACTCTGTATAATAAAAAGGGGACGCCCATGTCCTGATGTGACTGAAAATTCAGACTGTTTAATTTCCTGTCCATTAAAGACAAGAAGCCTATGTGGGAGAGATTAAGTGGCATTTCTCATACAGATTACTCACTGGTGAGCTATCATTTACAGAAATAAGTAAAAAAGTTTCAACCAAATGTCAGGGATTTTATCTATTTTCTTTCCTAATATCTTTACTTTGGAAGAAGATGTATGATATGCCTGGACTGCAGCTTGCCCTCTGGAGTCATCAAAAGTTGTTGATGAGATTAGGTAGGATTATTTAAATATGGTCATATATTCTTATCTTTTTGGTCAATCAAAATTTCTAGTTATTCTTTAAATAAAGTATAGTTTCTTTAAAAAAAAAAACTGTAACCCAAATTTCTCCAAGTCCTTTGACCTCTTGAGGTCATGCTTTTATTTAACATTCAAATTAAAATGATTTAAGCTTCCATTCTACATAATGGCAAGTTCTAATTTTAACATGCTTTTTTTTCCTTTAGTTTAACTTCACTTGTTTCACTTTTTTTGTAATCCATGCTCATGTACCCTGAAAGAATGAGAAAAGGGGAAAGGGGTGTTTGGAAGCATTCTTAAAGGGCCCTGGGCAACTGAGCCTACCAGTCACCTTTTCTAGAGGATACTATGTCACACAAGGGCACCTGGTTAGAACTTAAGGCAAGAAGAATCCAGCACTGGAGATATGTCTTCATGAAGCTTTGATAGTTCTTTAAGTTCTAGGCTTCCGGGAAATCTTTGTTGGAAGATGGCCTGGAGACTGACCTGTAATTTTCCTACACTGAACCATTGTGGAGGACAGGTAAGATCATCTTCGCCCATCTTAGGATCCAGGACATGAGGTGGTTAACCTCTAAATTGGTTTGATTAAAATAATCTTTCAATAATAAAAAAAGCCAGATTTTTTTCTAATTGCAAAAATATTAGACACGTTGTAAGTAATTCAGATAGCATAGAAAAGTATGAGAAAGCAACATGATTTAAAAGCTCAGAAACAACCACTGTTCATACTTAGGTGGCCATATCACATGATACTCATATCTTTATGCTTGCAGGTGCACAACTGTACACAACCACATTATTTTTAAAGAATAAATGTTATCATTTAAAAATTTTGAACTTTTTTTTCATTTTTATCTCTCTCTCAACAAATTTTATCTCTTGCTTTCCTCTTCCCTTTCCCATTTCTTCCTTTCACATCAGCCAACAACATTAATAGCCTGGTATGTGTTCGTTCCTAATTTTATCCAAGCTCATACAATTACAGGCAATCACATCGGATATGAATTTACCCAAATTGGGGGATTTTGTTAGTGAGTTAAAAATGGGCTCACTTTATATATATTTCTTTGAATCTTGCTTTTCTTAATCTTACTCTTCTTCTAGCAATACTTAATAGAAATTTTTCCAAGTGAGTTGGAAAACCATTTAATTCATTTTTTTTTTTTTTTTGACTTGGAGTCTCACTCTTGTTGCCCAGGCACGCTCACGGCCACTGCAGCCTCAATCTGCTGGACTTAGGTGATTCTTTTGCCTCAGCCTTCCAAGTAATTCATTATTTTTAGTGACTGGTTAACAATATTGGTAGAGGTTCCCATGCTTTTTTTTTTTTAGTTTCTACATTCATGTATCTTAGTGACTCAGCAAATTTTCACAGCATCCATAGGCTAAGGGAAATACGTAGCATTTCAATTTATTAAGTAGTTAGGTCCACACAGCTTAAAGTATTCATGTCCTAACAACTTACTAACCATTTGAAATAAAACGTGTACACTGGAAGAAAATACAATATTTCAATTTAGTTGTTAAGTAATCACAATTACTAATAGTGTGTGTGTGCCTGTTGGGTATTGCAAGGTTTTTCAAACTTTGCGATTAGATTAGACACTGCTCCCTTCATTGCCTGTTCCATATTGATTTTTGTGTGACACTTGCATTATATCACAGAAGTTGCCAATTCCTAAGATATGACATCAATAAAAGGAAAGTAGTATGATCTAATACTGAAACCATCAACTACCTCAAGCTGGTAGTTCATGAAATGTCCAATATATGTCAAGTATGTATATGTTTTTCTAAAAAATGGTGTCCCTGTGAGTTTGCTGCAGTGTTCCAGGTGCTTCAGTACATAGTTTGGGGAACATGAGGTTTGAGGTACGGATGTTTAAAATTTTTTGACTCTTAAAATGATAACTGATTATTCAGAGCAAAATAGGGGCAATATTTTGTAGAGTTTATAACATGCATAGAACTGAAACTTATGAAACTAGAACATAAAAGACAGGAGGGGGAAATGGAAATATATTATATTATTGTAGGGCTTTATAGTACATGGGAAGAGGCATATTATTTGAAAATATACTGTGATAAGTTAAAGATGTATATTGTAGACCCTAGAAGAAGCAATACAGTTCAACAAATAGTGAAGATAAAAATGGAATAGTAAGAATTGTTTGATTAATCCAAAAGAAAATAGGAAAAAAGAAATAAACAATGCTCAGACAATACAAATAGCAAGATAGTAGACTAAAACCCAACAAGGTTGATGTTAACATAAAATATAAATCATCTAAGAACTCCAATTAAAATACAGAGATTGTCAAACTGTATAAAATTTATAAATAGCTTAAAAGTGAAAGAATAGAAAAAGATATGCCATGCAAATAATAATACTAAAGATGGAATGGCTATATTAATGTCAGATGAAGATTTCAGAACAAAGAATATTACCATTGTCTACAGCCATACCATCCTGTAGGCACTCAATCTCATCTTATTTTAGAAAAAACATTATCAGGGATGAAATGAAGCATTTCTGTAACGATAAGGAAATAAAAGGAAACCTAACCATCTTCTTTGTTTATTTCCAATAACTGAGCTTGAAAATACACGAAGCAACACCTGGCTTCATGACTGAGCTTGAAAATACATAAAGCAACATCAGAAGGAGAAACAGACAAATCTATAATTATAGTTAGGTATTTCAACACTCCTCTATCAGTAATTGATGGAAGAATCAGACAGGAAATAGTAGGCTTAGAAAAGACTTGAACAACACTAACAACCAACTGAACCTAATTTACACTCATGGAATTCTTTGCCACCAGCAGCAGAAAATACATTCTTTACAAATGTACATGTAACATTAAACAAGAGAGACCATATTCTGGGCTATAAAACAATTCTCAATAAATTTAAAATGATTAAAATCACCAGGCTCGGTGGCTCAGCCTGTAATCCCGCGCCTTTGGGAGGCTGAGATGAGTGGATTGCTTGAGCCCGCGGGTTCGAGACCCACCTGGGCAGCGAGACCTCATCTCCATAATAAATCAAAAAATCAGCTGGGCATGGTAGCGCATACCTGTAATTCCGGCTACTTGGAAGGCTGAGGGGTAAGGATTGCCGGAGCCCAGCAGGTCGAGGCTGCCGTGGCCAGGAGCGGCCACTGCACTCCAGTCTGGGCGACAGAGTGAGCCCCCAACTGAAAAAAAAAAAGAAAAAAAGATTAAAATCATACAGTGAATATTCTTTTGTGTCTTAATAAGTTTAAAATGATCGAAACAATAAAGAATACATTCTGTGATCATAATGCAATTAAATTGGAAATTCATAATAAGATTCCCGAAAAATTGTTAAATATTGAAAGTTAACAATATACCTCTAAATAACTCATAGGTCACAGAGAGAATCACAAAGGAAATTAGAAAATATTATGAATTGAATGAAAATGAAAATAAAGTATATCAATATCACAATTTGTGTGATACAGCTAAAGAACTGCTTCACAGGAAATTTATAGGCTTAAATATTCACATTAGAAAATTAGGGAAGACAATAGTACTAAAACCTATCTAAGATTCTGTTTTAAAAACCTAGAAGAAGAGGAAGAGCAATTAAGCCCAAGGTAAATGGAAGGAAGGAAATAATAAAAGTAAGAGCAGAAATCAGTGCAATAGAAAATGAACAAATAATAGAGAAAGTCAATGAACTACAAACTGTTCTTTGATTTTTTATTATTTTTAACTATCTCTAGTTTTGGATAGTTTTTAAAAAAAGATATGTAAAATTGATAAATTTCTAGTGAACCTGACCAAGAAAAAAGAGGTCACAAGTTACTAATATCAGGAATGCTAGAGAGTCATGACTATAGATACTCAGAATAATATCAAAGGATATTATTAATGATACTAAAGGATAATAAAGGAATATTATTATGACAAAATTTATATCAATAAATTGAAAATGTAGATTAAGTGTGCAAATTCCTTGAAAGATATAAGCTACTAAACTGACAAAACTAACAGTCAACCAAGGAAATTGAATACATAGTTAAGAATTTTCCCACACAGAGAACTCAAGATTCAGATGGCCTCTCCAGTGAATTATACCAAATATTTAAGGAAAAGATAATACCAATCTTATACAAACTCATGTTGAGTCCAAATCATCTTTTGAGGTCAGAATTATGCTGATACTGAAATCGAACAAAGTAATCACAGGAAAAGGAAACCACAGGCCACTATACTTAATTGCATACAAGTTATATCACAATAAAGTTGATTAATCATTTTTTAAAGTAAAATAGTATGTCAGATGGTGATAAGTTCATTAGAGAAATAAATAAGTGAGGAAAGAGAGATTGAGAATACTGGATATGGTAAAAATTCAACTTTGGTTGGGGAAAGCCCAAGGACATGACTTTTGAGCCATAACCTGAAACAGGAGAGGAAAGAAAAAGTTGAAGTGATCCAGAAAGTTTTAAAGAAAGCAACTATTTACTCAAAATGGTGATAAATAACAAGGTTCAGCACTTGGCTAGAATAATTCCAAGCATATTTTTACGCACATAGTCAGATTAAAAACATGGAAATGAAAGTGGTAGGCAAGTAGATAAATAACCAAAAATAATTTTATAAACTAGGATTAAACTATATGTGCCTTTAAATGTATTTCATTTATCATATTTGAATTTACTAAAATAAAATGAACTTAAGAAATTATTTAATTGTAGATATTTAACAATAAGACTATGAAATTATTATGAATTGAAACTATATTTCCCATCTTTTTTAGTCCCTGTTTCCTTTTTAAACAGTACATGTATTCTCCTTGCTAGAAAATACTTCCTCATACCTTCTCATTGTAACTTATATAGTATCATTTTTATCTTGTCAGAACATATACTCTTCTTTTTCTTTTTTTTACAGGAGGAAAACAGAAATGGCTTAGCAAACTGTTTGAACCAAACTTTTAAACCAAAGCCTTGCATAAAATGTGACATATTATTTTAGGAGTATAATGCTAGGAATAAGATATTATATATCTCTTTGCTATTTTTTCCAATTTTATTGAGATGTATTTTACATACAATCAAATATATTCATTTTTAATAGCACTCAGTTTGATAAATTTTGACAAAAGTATACACCTGTGTAACCACTATCATATTCAATATATAGAAGAATGTTTCTATCACCCAAATGTTACACTTCTTCCCTTCCCAGCCAAACACTTCTTCCTAACTCACATAACCACTGATCTGCTGTCATTATAGATTAGATTAGTTTCTAAAGTTTCCTATAGCCATAACTATACAGTATAACTTTTATCTGCTTTCTTTTTGGGACTTATTCATATTGTAATTATCAGTAGTTTGTTCCCTATTATTGTTGAGTAAATCTCATTGTATATAGGTTGAGTAAATCTTACTGTAAGATTTATATATATATTATATATATATATCTGATATATACTTAGGTATTAGTCTTTTGTCACACGTATGTATTATGAATATTTTATCCAAGTCTGTGGTTTTTCTTAAGAGTACCTTTAAAAAAGCATAAGTTTAGTTTTAAGTCCAATGCTTTATTTTTTTGTATCCTATCTAAATAAATCTTTACCAACTGCAAGATTGCAAAGATTTTGTCCTGTGTTTTCTTCTATAAGTTTTACAGTTTTAGCTTTTATGTTTATGTCTATAATCCATTTTAAGGTAATATTTGGCGATGGTGTGAGGTCAAGATTTTTTTTTCCCATATGAATATACAGCTGTTGCAGCACAGTTTGTTAAAATGATTATCCCTTCCTCATTTGAATTGTCTTGGAACTTTTGCCAAAAATCAGTTGACCATGTGCATATGCTTCTATTTCTGGACTGCTCTGTTGCCCTGATCTATGTGTTTATCTTTACTCTATTACTACACTGTCTTACTACTGTAGCTTTATAATAAATCTTGAAAACAGGTAGTGTGAGTTCTCCCAATTTATTCTTCTTAAAAATGATTTTGGCTATTCTACATCTTTTATATTTTCATTTAAAAATAGAACTTGTCAATTTTGAAAAATGTCTCCCAGTAGTGGGGGTGATCAATGTAACACCTAGTGGGTGTTGCATTGCATTTACAGATCAACTTGAAGAGAACTGAAATCTTAATACATGAACTTGGTAAATCTCTCCATTGATTTGGGTCTCCTTTAGTTTTCTCAGGAGTGTTTTGTAGTTTTCATTGTAAATTTGTCCCTTAGTGTTTTACATTTGTTGATGTTATTGTAAACAATTTTCATTTTTAAATTACTTGAATACTGAAACACTTTATTTATTGATCGTGTATGCTGTGACCTTGTTTAACTCACTTACTAGCTCCGTAGATTTTTTTTGTAGATTCCTGCTTCAGGAAAATACTCTCAAACCATGTTTCCCCCTCTGTTTTCACAACACAACAGTCATCAGCACAGAAAACTTCTGTGACCAAAAGTGGGGGTTTCTCCCCACGGTCCACCAGTGGACACCAGCTGGTGTCCTCTAATTCAATTTTTACTCTATTTACCTGGAAATAGCATTGGATCTCACAGGCTGAGAGCTCAGTCCCCAAGACTTCACCCTCCTTTCCCCCGTTGCAAGTCTGGGCTTTGAAAGTTCTTACCAATTGGCTTCAAGTTGGGATTCCCATGATCCTGTCTTTGAGTTAGATTCATTTACAACAGCAGTTCACTGAAATCAGGAAAGTACTTCCTTACACTTACCATTTACCAGTTTATTAAGAAGGATTTTATTTTATTTTTTGCTACAAGGTCTCAGTCTGTTGCCCAATCTGGAGTGACCTCCTGGGCTCAAGTGATCCTCCCACCTCAGTCTTCCAAGTAGCTGGGACTACAGGAGTGTGCCACCATGCCTGGCTTTTTATTTTTATTTTTGTAGAGACAAGGACTTACTCTACTGCCCAGGTTGGTCTTGAACTTCTGAGCTCAAGTGATTCTCATGCCTCAGCCTCCTTGAGTGTTGAGATTACAGGCATGAACCACTGTGCCTGGCCAAGAAGGATATTTCAAAGGATACAAAATAAACAGCCGGATGAAGAGATACATAGGTGAGGTCTGGAAGGATTTCAAGTACAGGAGCTTCTGTCACTGTGGAGTTGTAGTGACAACACTTCTGACACGTGGATGAGTTTTTCCTGTCAGCCGCCACGTGTTCAGCTCCCTGGGAGCTCTCAAACCCTGTCCTTTGTGCCTTTTATAGACACTTCATTGGTCGTCCATGATTGAAGCATGGATAACCATGTAGAAATGTGATTGAACAAAAGCACATGATCTAAACCCGGCAGGGTCTGTCCAGATTCTTCTTGGTCTGTGGGGTACGGGGCAGGACTCTGTCTGAAACGATGTTCATATGACCCACAGTCAGATTAGAATCCTGCATTGGATGATGAAAGGAGGACAACAGATGGTCAGAGAGAGGAGATTCTGTTTCCTGAGGCCTGCTTCTGAGGCCTAACACACTCCAACATTACAAGAAAAGACTTTGACAATGAGTAGGGGAGTTATGAGTTGGGATGAAAACCAATATGTACTGGGGGTGCCAAAAAATGTATACACATTTTAAGAGATGTCATCTACGTACTACTTTTAGTTCACTGTAATCAGAAGTGTCTGGATGCTGATGATAACCACTTTGAGCACCTCTTGTATTTGCAGAAGTCAAATGTAACTTGTATTCATCTATTGTTATTGGTATATATTGAATAATACAATTTTAATACCATTTTTCCTTCTTTAAATGTGTATACTTTTTTTTTGGCACCTTCTGTGTATAGTCATGGTATCACAATTTCTCTAAATTTTGTATCTACACTGTCCTGCCATCTGTGAATGAAAGCAACTTTACTTTTTCCTTCTAATATGTGTAACTTTAGCTCATTTTTCTTATCTTATTGCATTGTTTTTGACATCCAATAGAATGTTAAAGTGATGGGTATAGACATTTTTGTTCTGTTTACAGTCTTTGGGGAAAAGCATTCATTCTTTCACAAGTATGTGTGATGTTAGCTTCAGGATATTTTTAGAGTTTTGATCAAATTTCTTCTATAAAAACTGAGAATTTTTATCATGAATTTGACTTTCTTGAATGTGTTTTCTGCACTTATTAAGATAGTTCTAGTTTTCTTTTATTCTACCAATATTATTTTATCCAATTACATTGATTTATTTCCAAATGTTAAGTCAATTTATCATTTCCGGGATAAAAATTCTACTTGGTAAAGATATATAACACTTTACACATATTACTTGATATAATTTACTGCTGTTATAGTCTTAAGGATTTATTTGTTAGTATAGCTGATGGATCTGTACTCTCCCTTTCTTATAATGTCTTTATCTGGTTTTTGTATCAGGGTAATGTTGACTCAGAAAATGAGCTGGGATATGGTATCTTCTTTTTAACCTTCTAAAATAATTTATGTAGGATTGGTATACTATTTAAAAAAAAATGTTTGATATAAGCAACCAAGAAAGTCATCTTGGGTTTGGGATCTTAATAAAAACATTGGAATTACAAATTTAATATTTTTACTTGTTAGGCTATTCAGATTCTTTTTCTCCTTGAATAAGTTTATAATATTCCCTTACAAATCCTTTAATGTCTGTAGGATCTGTAAGTGATGTCCTTTAATTGTGTCTTCTCTTTTTTCTTGATCCTTCTACCTAGAGCTTTATCAGTTTTTCCCCATAGAAACAACTTTCTTGTGTCATTTATTTTTCTATATTGATTTTAATTTTCTTATTGATTTTATCTTGTTTTATTTTTCCAGTATGAACACTCTAAGTCATAATTTCCACTCTAAAGTCATAATTTCCATAATATATACATCACATAATTTTTATATGCTGTATTTTTACAATAATTTAAGTTCAAAATATTTTCTTATTTTTCCTATTACTTATTCTTTGAACTTAAATACTCTTAGAAAATTATGAAACTTAATTTCCAATTATTTGGGTATTTCCAGATGTCTTTTTATTAGTCATCTGTAATTTAATTCCCTTATGATTTTAATCTTTTTTTTGAGACTTCATTAATGCTTAGCATGTGGTCTATCTTTATAAATGTTCCATGTATACTTGAAAAGGATCTATAGTCTGTTTTTAATGGTTGGGTTTTTTTTTAAAGAAATGTCCAATACTTCAAGTTTTTTGGTACTGCCATTCAAGTCTTCTATATCTATATTGATTTCTATACACTAAGTCCTCATTTAATGTTGTTCATGGGCTCATTGGCTTAAACTGTGACTTTAAGCAAAACAATGTTCAGCAAGTCATCAAATGCCATTTTATTCAACGTCATTTTGTTATAATATTGATGAGAAAAAAATTGGTTTTGTTATATGTTGTTTTACTTAAAGTCTCCATTTCCAAGAACACATCAATGATGTTAAGTGAAAACTTATTTTATTTCTAATATCAATCACTGAGAAAAAGGAGATGATATCTCCAACAACTGTTTTGGATATATCTATTATTTCCTTCTCAATATTATAATTTTTTTTTACTTTGTGTGCTTTAAACTTATTCATTTATTCCTTAAAATATTTTGTTTTTTCTTTTTCCTCTTTTTTTTGAAACCCTAATTACGTGTATGCTAAACTGCTTGATATTGTTTCACAGATTACTTAGATTCTTTTATCTATTTTTATTTTTTTCTCTGTGTACCTCATTTTAAGTATTTTTGATTGCTTTGTCTCCTTTTAAATCTTTTATGTCTAATCTGTAAAATCTTACTTTAAAAACGTGGGGTACAATTCAGGGTTAGGTATACAAATGTTCATTATGTATTTACCCTTGTTGATGAACTGTGTCCCTCCCTCCCCTGGTAGTTTCCCTCAACTGCCAATCCCACCTACTCCTTCCTTAGCAGTTTCCCACTAATGTCAATTCCTTTCTTATAGTATAATGATAATTGTTCAAGGTCCACCTATAAGTGAGAACATATGGTACTCTGTTCTTTGTTTCTGTGATAGATCACCGAGTATGATAGATTCTAAGTTCATCCAAGATGCTGCAAAGTCCATGTTTGTCCTTCTTTATGGCTGCATTGTGTATATGTACCACATTTAAAAAATCCAGTCCAGCTTTGATGGGCAGCATGATTGGTTCCATGTTTTTGCTATTATGAATAGAGGTGCAACAAACATGTGTGTGTAGGTATCCTTTTTGTAGAATGATTTGTGTTCCTCTGGGTATATTCCCAGCAAGTGGGTTGCTGGGTCATATGGAAGGTCAATTTCTAGTTCGTTCAGAAATTGCCACCCTGTCTTCCAAAGAGATTGCACTAGTTTGCATTCCCACCAGCAGCGTAGAAGCGTTCCTTTTTCTCCGCATCCTTGCCAGGATCTGTTGTTTGTTTTATTAATGATGGCCATTCTTATTGGGTTTAGGTGATATCTCAATGTGGTTTTGATTTGCATTTTTCTGATGATTAGTGAGGCTGAGAACTTTTTCATGTCTCTGCTGGCTGCCTGTATATCTTCTTTTGAGAAGTGTCTATTCATGTCTTTGACCTACTTTTTAATGGGGCTCTTTTTTTTCTTTTCGGCGCATTAGAGTTCCTTGTAGATCCTAGATGTTAAACCTTTGTCAGATATATAGTTGGCAGATATTTTTCCCATTCTGTGGGCTGTTTCCCTGCTCACATGTTTTCTTTTGCTTTGCAGAATCTTGTCAGTTTGATGAGGTCCTACTTGTCTATCTTATAGTATTATGATAATTGTTCAATCTTACTGTTATGATAATTGTTCAATCTTACTGTTTTGATTTCTTATAGTATGGGCACTTAGGGTTTTGATCATGAATTGGCAGTTCCAATTTCCATAAGGGTGTCCCTGGCATTTTTTAAAGATTCTTATAGTTTGAGGTTTTACATTTAGGTCTTTGATCCATTTAGAGTTAATTTTTGTGTATTGGTGTTTCAATCTTCTGCATGTGATCAGCTAGTTTTCCTAGCACCATTTACTAAATAGGTTCTCCTCTCCCCAACAATAGTGGTTGTTGTTGGAGGCTTTGTCAAAGATGAGTTGGTTGAGAAATTGAGGCTTTGCTTCCAGAATCTCTATCCTGTTCCATTGGTCTATATGCCTGTTCTTGTACCAATACCAGGCTGTTTTGATTACTGTAGACCTACAGTAAAGTTTGAAGTCTGGAACTGTGATACCTCCTGCTTTATTTCTTTGGCTAAGGATTGTTTTGGCTATTCATGGTCGTTTATGTTTCCATATGGACTCCTGTATTGTAATTTCAAGGTCTGTGGAGAATGATGTTGGTAATTTAATGAATATTGCATTGAATCTGTAGATTGCTTTTGGTAGGATGGACATCTTAGCAATGTCAATTCTTCCTACCATGAGCATGGAATATTTTTCCATTTGTTTGTGTCTTCTTGGATTTCTTTGAGCAGTGTTTTGTAGTTCTCATTGTAAAGGTCTTTCACTTCTTTGGTTAGGAAGATGCCGAGGTATTTCATTTTTGTGTGTGGTTATTGTGAATGGGATTGTGCTTTTAATTTGGATCTCTGCCTGCTTGCTATTGGTGTATAGGAATGTAATTGTCTTTTGCACATTTATTTTGTACCCTGAGACTTTGCCAAAGTTCTTTATCAGTGCAAGCAGGTTTTTGACAGATTCCCTTGGATTTTCAAGGTATAGGATCATATCATCAGCAAAGAGGGATAACTTGACTTCCTCTTTTCCTACTTGGATACCCCGACTTCCTTCTCTTTTCTAATTGCCCTAGCTAGGAAGTCCAAAACAATGTTGAAAAAGAGGGATGAAAATGTGCTGCCTTGTCTTGTTCCGGTTTTCAGGGACAATGTTTCCAGTTTCTGTCCATTCAGCAATATGTTAGCTATAAGTTTATAGTAGATGACACTATTTTGAGAAATACTACACATAGGTGTTTGAGGATTTTTATCAAGAAGGGATGCTGGATTTTATCACAAGCTTTTTCTGTATCTAATGAGATAATCATGTGGTTCTTGTTTTTATATCTGTTGATGTATATAATTACATTTATGGTTTGCGAATGTTGAACCAGCCCTGCATCCTGGGGATGAAGCCAATTTGGTCATGGTGGATGATTTTTGAGATGGATTTTTGGATCCAATTTGCTAGAATCTTGTTGAGGACTTTTGCACCTATGTTCATAAGAGATATTGGCTTGTAGTTTTCTTTTTTTGTTGGCTCTTTACCAAGTTTGGGTATCAGTGTGATGTTAGCTTCGTAAAATGATTTGGGGATAATCCCATCTTTCTCAATTGCCTGGAGTACTTTCAGTAGGATTGGTATCAGCTCCTCCTTGTAATGTTTTGCAGAATTCTGCTTGAAAACCATCTGGTCTAGGGTTTTTTTTTTTTTTGTAGGTAATTTTCATATGACAGAGTCAATTTCCTGTGTTGTTATTGGTCTATTTAGTGTCTCAGTGTCTTCTTGTTTCATCCTGGGGAGGTCATGTGATGTCAAAAAGTTCTCCATTTCATTTAGGTTATCCAGTTTGTTTCCATATAGTTGTACATAGTAATCTCTGACAATCTTTTGTATTTCTTTGGGGTCAGTTGTGATTTAATCTTTTGTATTTCTGATTGTGTTTATTTGGGCTTTTTATCTCTTTTTCTTGGTCATTCTGGCTAGGGCTCCATCAATCTTGTTAATTCTTTCAAAGAACCAGTATTTTGTTTTGTTGATATTTTCTATGATTTTTTGTATTCTATGTCCCGTATTTGGGCTCTTATTTTGGTGATTTGGATTCTTCTGCTAAAGTTGGGGTTTTGGTGGTCTTCTCTTTCCACCTCCCTTAGGTGATTTGTTAGGCTCTCCACTTGTGATCTTTCCATTTTCTTGATGTGTGCTCATAGAGATAAAATTTTCCCCCTTATAACTGTTTTCATGGCATCCCAGTGATTTTGGTAAGATGTTTCTTCATTTTCATTTGTTTCCAGGAATCTTTTAATTTCTGCTTTGATTTCAGTGTTGACCCAGTAGTTGTTTAGCATCATGCTGTTTAGTGTCCATGTCTTTGTGGGCTTTGGAGAAATTTTGTTGGTATTGATATTTATTTTTATTCCACTGTGGTCTGAGAAAGTGCATGGCAATGTTTCAACCTTATGGAATTTGTTTTTGCTTGATTTATGGCTAAGGGTGTGATCAGTCTTGGAGTATGTTCCATGTGGTGATGAGTAGAATGTATATTCTGTGGTTGCTGGGTGGAATAATCTGTAGGTATCTACTAAGTCCATTTGGCCAAGTGTCAAGTTTAGATTCTGGATCTCCTTGTTGATTTTTTGCCTTGATGATCTATCTAAGGCTGTTAGTTGGGTATTTAAGTCCCCTGCTATAATAGTGTTAAAGTCAATATCTTTTTTTAGTTTACTTAGTAGTTGCTTTATAAATACTGGTGCTCCTATATTAGGTGCATATATGTTTAGGATGGATATTTCTTGTTGATGGATTGAACGTTTTTTCATTATGTAGTGTCCTTTTGTATCTTTTAAAATTTTTGATAGCTTAAAGGTTGTTTTGTCTGATATTAAGATGGAGACTATTATCTTCTTTTGTGATCCATTTGCTTGGAAACTCGTTTTCCATCCTTTAACGTTGAGTCTGTGTGTGTCCCTTGTAATGAGATGAGTTTTCTGGATGCAGCAAATTACTGGGTCATGGTTTCTAAACCAGTTTGCCATTCTGTGTCTTTTCAGAGGTACATTTAGTCCATTCACATTCAGGCTTATTATTGAAATGTGATTGTTTATCCCTGTCATGAGGTTCTTATAAAGCTTTTTCTTTGCTTGCTTGTTTTATTTTGGCTTTGGGGTTGATATATGTGTGTGGTATAAAGTTTGTTGTTGGATTGTATTCTCTGTTGATTCTGTGCTCTTCTGATCTCTTGGGAAGTGTGTGGTTATTCTTTTTTTTCTTTCCTCTATGCTTAATACCTTTTTAAGTGTCTCCTGTAGAGCTGGTCGGAAGCTGCATAATCTCTTAGGGATTGGATGTCTGGGAAGGAATTTAATTCTTCATCACTGATGAAGCTGAGTTTGGCTGGGTAGGAAATTTTAGTTACAATTGTTTATCTTTGAGGACTTTGAATATTGGACTTCAGTCCCTTCTTGCTTGTAGTGTTTCTGCTGATAGGTCTGCTGCTATTCTGATTGGTTTTCCCCAGTAGGTAGTCTGGCCTTTCTCTTTTGCTGCCTTTAGGATTTTTTTTTTGTGTGCCTACTTTGTGTAGGCTAATTACTATGTGTCTAGGGGTTGTTCTTCTCATTTGATGTCTTTTGAGAGTTCTCTGTATCTCTTGTGTTTGACTGGTCACCTCTCTGGTAAGATGGGGAAATTTTTCTTGAATTACCTACTGGAATACTTGCTTCAAGGTGTTCTCCATTTCTCTTTTTCTTCTGGGATACCAATCAGGTATAGGTTCGGCCTCTTGGTATAATTACACATCTCTTGTAGGCTTTGTTCTTTCTTTCTGAGTTTTCCTTCCATGTTTTTTTACAGATCGGGTTAATTCCATGTTGTGGTCTTCAAGATCTGAGATTCTTTCTTCAGTTAGATTAATTCTGCTTTCCATGCTTGTCACCTTGTTATTTAGATCCTGGATGAAATTCGTTATTGCCAAAAGCTCTGTTACAAGTTCTTACAGTGTTGCATCTTGTTTTTCTTGAGTCTTATTCACTCTTTCCATCCATTCCCTAATCCCTGTTCTATTCTGGGGCCAGTCATTGGTGACTTCCATTGTTTGGGCTCCAAGGTCCGATTTTTCAGGAGATTTCTCTTTGTTACACTTGAAATTACCTGTGGTCTTCCTTTGATTTTTTTCTCATTTGTGACAGATCTCTTACTTTTCTCTTTAGTTCCATTATTCAGTGTCAGTGGGAGAGGTTTTCCCTTCTGATATTTGCTCATCCCTCTATTCTTCCCTGATCTTGGCTCTGGATTTGTTCCACTTTTAAACAGGACCGTGGGTGGGATGCTTTTCTTTCTCTTGTAGTTTTGAGAGTTGAATAAGCTGGAGAATGGCGAGCTAGGATTCAGAAACTACTTGCAAATTACAATGTTCACTCATTGTGATATGTGCTCCCTGAGATCCACTCCCCACCGCCATTCTATATGATGATGCAATGGGTACATGTGTGTACCACCTGAGACCAAGATACAGTGACAACAATGAGAAGCACAGAGAAAAATAGAATGAAATACAATGGACAAGAAATAAAAGAAAAAGAAAAAGAAAAAAACAACACAGAACAATGCAAGCAGAAACCAAAGTAAAAAACAGTTGTACACACACACAGAGAGACATACACATGCACCCTCAAGCAAATGGGAATAACAACAAAGTGAAACAAAACAAACAGCAACAACAAAAAACTAGGAAAACTGAACACACACATACATGCCTAGCACAAGATGAATGGGTAAGAAAAACAGAAAGACTGTAAAAACAAACACAAAAACAAAACAAAGAAATTCAGATTGAACCCTCACACATATATTGACACAACTTAAACTAGAAAAATAAAAATTAAAAAATAGAAGAACAAAAGAGCAAAAACAAAGCAAAAGAAACAAAAAAACTGACAGATGAGCACTCAATCATTTACATACAGATATAAACAGAAAACAACAACAAAAAAAGAAGAAAGAGAAAGAAAAAGATAAGAAAAAAAAGAAAAAAAGGTGAGGATGTAAATCAAACCTTCACATACACATTCATGCACAAAGGAAAAATATTTTTAAAAAAGCTGAACTAACAAACAGGCAAAAAATTAAAAAAAATTTTTGTGGCAAGCTCTGTAATTGTTCCTCTCATCTCTGCTATCTCCTGCAGAGCTTCCACCTCTTCTATTCTCTCCTCAGTGTCCCTAGCAGGGAAGGAAGAGGGGCAGTGGGGGTGGGTGGGGCTGCAGTCCTCCCCTCCCACTCTGGTATGGTCAGGGAGATCCACTCCAGTGGGAAGTTGTGGGATTGTCTCTTCCCCAGGTATGTACTCACGGGGGGGGGTGCCCCAGTCAGACCTATCCTGGAATGGAGTTCTTCTATTGTGACTGATGTCCAGGCTCTGCCTGGGTTTGTCCCTCTCAGCCATGCCCCAGCTGTGTGGTTCTGATGTTCAGAGGATTGCTGGGGAGGAGGGGGGTTGAGTCAGTCACAGACTCACCACTGATCTCTTTGGAATTCTTCCTCCTCCTCTTCTGGCCACACCCTTTGTCCCATGGCTGGATGAGGGTAGGGGGTGGAGTGCCTGGGATTCAGCACTTATTACCTCCCTCCCAAGTTTGTGCTTTCAGGATGTTCCCTCTGGGTCATGATCAACCCTGAGTAATTGATCCACCAGTCACAGAGACTGGGTCTATTGCTCAGTGGTGAGTAAGTCGGAGCACTTTCCTGCCCCACCTTAAAGTTGGTGGTGGGGCACCTCTCTTGACCTCTTCAGTGGGGCTCTGCCTCTGAGCTACCCTCTGCAGCCCCTGTTGCCAGTGTCTGGACAGACACTGAAATGGTGAGGCACAGTCTGGAGCAGGCAGTCTCTCCTGCTGCAGTGGTGAGCCAGAGCCTGGAGCCAGTAGTCTCTCCTCGCTTTTTCTTCACAGGAAAACTCTTGTCGGTTAAAAAAAAAAAGGCGTTTGAATTTTGGGAAGCACCAAGGACCAAGCAGAGAAGATGTAGCACCAGCTGCTGCACCAGGATGGCCCTGGTCAATTGCTCACAAGCCCCCACTTAGTCAGTCTCTCCCAGCATTTTATGGGAGGGTTTTGCTGACTAAAAAAACAAAAAATAGAGCTCAGCTCCTGTATGCTAGGAATTGCGAGGGTCCAAGCTGGCAGCTGCAGCACCAGCCGCTGTACCAGGACAGCCCCAGCAGCTAGTTCCCTAGCCCTCACTCATTCTGCCACGCACACCCACTCACTTGTCAGCACTCACACAAAATTTTCTATGCACTCACTCACTCACTCACTCACACCAGGACTTGCATTGGCTGACTGGCTTGGCTGCCATCTCCTCACCAATATACTGTAATTTTCTTTTTTTTTTTTTGAGTTGAAGTCTCACTCTGTCGCCCATACTGGAGTGCAGTGGCCGCTCCCGGCCACCGCAGCCTCGACCTGCTGGGCTCCAGCGATCCTTCCACCTCAGCCTTCCGAGTAGCTGGAATTACAGGCATCCGCTACCACCCGGCTGATTTTTTGATTTATTGTAGAGATGAGGTCTCGCTGCCCAGGTGGGTCTTGAACCTGCGGGCTCAGGCAATCCACTCCCCTCAGCCTCCCAAAGGTGCAGGATTATAGGCTGAGCCACCGCGCCCGGCTCTGTAATTTTCACTTAGGTATTTCATTTTTCTTCCAAAGCAGTTTAACTTGGTTTCATATTTAAGATCTTCCATTTTTCCCTCATTATGTTCATATTTTTCTTTAAAAGCATATTGAATAAACTTATAAAAGTGATCTTTATCATTCTTGCTACTAATTTCATCTATTTTATCATTTTTGTATTTGTTTCTTTGGAACTATTTTTTTCCTCCTTGGTTATATTTTCTTCTATCTTTCCATATCTAACAATTTTTGACTGGATGTTAGACATTGTAAACATTTTATTATTAAGTTTTGGATTTTGTTGTAATTATTTAAAGGATTTTAATTTTGTTTGGACAAACAATAAATTACTTGTAATTCAGTTTGATCTTTTCTAGATCTTGTAGTACCAGGTTAACCTCAGATGTGACTCTTCTGGGGTCTGTAGTAAATTTCATGTGCTCTTAACAATATCATTCTGGTCTGACTGGGAGGATTTGATAATCCTAGCTCTGAATAAGCTATGGACATTGTTGGGCTCCCACTTCCTGGTAATTTTTCTTTTTCTACACATTTTTTGTTCAGTCTTAGTGAATTTAATGCTATGCTTGGGCAGATTAGTATTCCATCAAAGACTCAAAAGGACTCATATTCAAATATCAAGACCCCCTTTTCTAAATAATCCTATTCTCTGCAGTTATTCTGTTTTGCAAATTCTGGTTGCCTGGGCCACTCTAAAATCTAATATCTGTTTCCTCAACTCAGAGAAAATTCCTCAGACTTTGACAGGTTTCTCTTGGGCCATAAATTGTCAAAAGGCTAAAATCTGGAGTTATGTAAGATTTACCTCATTTATTTCCCTTCTTTTATGGATTTCAACTCTTCACTGAATTTGTCCAACTTCTAGAAACATTTATTTTATATATGTTTGTCTAGCTTTCTAATTGCTCTTAGTTAGAGAGTAAATTCAAATCCTTTTACTCCCTCATGACTGTACACAGAATACTCAGTATTTTGATTGTATTCTGAAATCAATTTTTCCTAGTTGTTTAGTCCTAATTCTCTGTTTATATGATGATCCTCATTTATCATTTTACTTTTTGAGTTTTAAATTTTGAATCTGATTTTGGTTAGTTTCATCAATCTGATACATCTGTTGTTGAAGGGCTCATGGATACTACATGTCCTAAGATCTTTCATGTTTGAAAACAGATCTCAATCTTTTCACTTACATGACAATTTAAATGGGTTTAATGCTTGTGAGAGACTCCTATTTTCTTCCTGTAATTTATAGATGTTTCCCTCTTGTCTCCCAGCATTACTGTGAGGATCCAGTGCACTATCTAATTCTACTTGCTAAGAGATTTTGTTTTTATTTTTTGCTCAAAGGTCTGAAGACTTCTATTTTTATCCTTGAAGTTCAGTAACAATCAGAATCTGTCTTTGATGCTTTTGTGTACATTTTTGGGGGAGGATATGTGTTGTACCTTTTTAAATTGCAGATTTTGACTTGCAGTTGTTTTTTTTTTGAGTTGGAGTCTCACTCTGTCGCCCGCTCCCGGCCACCACAGCCTCGACATGCTGGGCCTCGACCTGCTGGGCTCTGGAGATCCTTCCACCTCAGCCTTCCAAGTAGGTGGAAATACAGGCGCACACTACCACGCCAGGTTAATTTTTTTGATTTATCGTAGAGATGAGGTCTCCCCAAGTTGCCCATGCGGGTCTCGAACCTGCGGGCTTAGGCAATCCACTCACCTCAGTCTCCCAAGGCATGGGATTACAGGCTGAGTCACCGAGTCCGGCGCAGTTTTTTTTTTAAAGAATTTTTTTTGTTTTTTATCACTAAATAATTTTGAGAGAGTTCTATTTGTTAGGTTCACTATTTCTGGCATATCAGATACCCTCAATGTGAGAATATCTTTCTCTGACTTCTCTATTTTCTCATACCATTTGTTTTACTCTGTTTTTTGTTTGTCCTGTGAATTTACTATTATTATTTTAAGGTTTCCATCTGCTTTCATTTGAGTTTTAGTTTTGTTGGCCCCATTCAGGCAATTTCTAATTTATAGACAATGTTGTTTGAATCTCTTTTTTATTTTCTTAGCTTTAAAATGTCTATTTTTCTTGCCATTCTGCTACTTTGCTTCCATTTAGACTTTAAGCTCTTGTTTTACTGATTTCATGTTTAGTAAGTAGAACTAAAAAGCTAAGCGCTTGTGGGCAATTTATTTTCATATTTCATCTTATGTCATTTTTCCAGACTGTATTCTTTTACAGTTCTTGCTTACTTTCTGGATTCTTTGTTTTCTGAGAATGGTTTTTTTGGGTGTCTTTATCACTTTATCTTAGAATTGGTTTTCTTGTCCTGTTTGAAGCCTGGATATATCTTTCTGTTCACTTTTTTAAAGCTTGTTTATACCTTGAGTCTTGACTTAAATGTTGGTCATTGAGTGAGACTTTCTGTTATTCTCTGATACAAATTACTCTGATCCAATATTCTCTGATCCAATTCTACTATTAATTTCTCTCTCTGAACCCTGGTATTTTCCTATATAGCATTTATTACAATGTGTGATTTTGGTCACAGTTTGAGAAAGAAAATTCCTTCTAGCTTTGATATAATTTTCCTTGCTCCCCCAAGAGTCTACTGGTGCCATCAAGAGTTTTCTTTTTTTTATTTTTAGCATTAGGAATTTCAGCATTGAATCTTGTTATCTTGGATAAAAAACAATTACTATAAAACATTCAAAGACTTTTAAAGAAAAAGTAACTGCTTTATAAACCACACAGATAACATAGCTTGTTAAGGGCATGATTAAATGTCTAAAGGTCATTGGAAGAATACTGATTTTCATAGCTAGTTTGTTTGATTGTTTCTATTAAAGCTCTTACCAAATGCTAAGTGATTACTCCAATACCGTTTACCTAAGGAATGTTCAGAACATCAAAAAAAAAGACCAGAAAGGCAAAAATTGATGGATAAAACCAACATCTGAAGCTGTTTTTAGTCCCCTTTGGTACGGATAGTTGTTTTACTCTATCCTCCAAATCTACTTCATGTCAATTCTGCAAATTGCTGACTTCATCTTTTTTAGACTCTTTTTACACACACACACACACACACACGAATACACACTCATCTGGATATAGCTATATAATTAATTTTTAAAAATCTTGTGCTTATTGTCCTTAGCACATTACCATCATCTTAAAAGTTTTGGCCAAAGCATGAGAGAAATTTACGTGCTTGAAGCAAAGACCTTTAAATATCTTTAGCAATATATCTAGAGCCAACTGACAAGAATTTGAAAAACATAAATGTAAAATATCATCAGGTAGAAAAGCGGTGAATTAAATCCAACCCGGATAAAGTATTTCAAAATACCATCTACTCAAATTAACTCATTATAAAAGAGCCCCAGATATTCTATTCCAAAATGTAAACATTTTGGAAGTAAAGAATATCTTTTACTTAACTATGGTGCAAAAGCCTCTTAGTGTGTAAAAGTCTCTAGGTACCAAAGTGATTTATTTGGAATTTTTGGTGCTGGTATTGAGAAAGCAAATCCCAGATATGGGGTTAAAAATCTTTGGCAAAACAAATGGTTTCCAATTATTTGTTTCCAATAAAATTGAAATGGAATCGAATCACGATGTCATCTTACAAATACAAAAAAGTATTTTTGGAGCTAGAGTATTAGATGCTTTCTGGTACTTAACTCAGAAGTAGTTCAAAGACATGTGATACTGCTATGACAAAACTTCTTTCATTCCCATTCTCATTTTGTATGTGAATGAAGTTTCTCGACTTTTACAGCCAATGTTACACACAACTTTAAAATGACAAGTACAAAAAATAGTAATAGAATTGTTGCTGAGCATTTTCTCATTTTAGTAATAAGTAAGAATTATCCGTGGATGCTGGAACTTATTTAAAAATATCCTATCCATCTTGTTAAGAGATGCATTTCCAGTAAAAATTGACCTTTTATATTTAATAATTGTTTAACAAAATATGCAATAAATGTATGTTTTAATCAATTCTATTATAAATATTTGCAATGTAAACTCGTTTCAGAAGAAAATCTTATAGTATCACATATACGAGAAATAAAAAATACATTCATCTTTTTTTCAAGAAGAATACAACAGGATGAATAAAAGATTCAGCAACCAAATGTAATGCATTATGATGAAATTCAAGGGGAAAGAACAATGTAAAAATTTTGACAGTTAAAGAAGAGCTTGCTCTTTTATTTTTGAAATGGATGATGTCATTATAAAATTTCTATGGTATTTAGATTCCAAAAGCTGTTTTTAAAAGAGTAATGCAGTAGCTCAAAATTTCAATGTTTATAATATACTGAAAAGTTCATATTTTACAACGATTTTATTTATGTGAGTCATTCTGTTGCCCAGGCTGGAGTGAAGTGGCACAATCAAGGCTCATCGCAGCCTTGACCTCCTGGGCTCAAACAATCCCTTTGCCCTAGTCTCCTGAGTAGCTGGGACTGTAGGCATGGGTCAGCAGTCCTGGCTAATATTTTTGATTTTTTTGTGGTGTTAAGGTCTCATTCTGTTGCCCAGGCTTGTCTTGAACTCCTGGGCTCAAGCAATTCTCCTGCCCTGGCCTCCCAAAGCCCTGGCATTATAGGCATGAGCCATTGCATCCAGCCTACAACTACTGAAGTTTATTAGAAACATTTTAGATACCACCTAGAAAAGGTTAGTGAGCAGAATTGTTTAAAGATCACTGTATTAAGCCATGTAGACTTGTTATAATCTCACTTGGTTCAAATTTTCTAATCTGAAAAAGTAGACATAAGTATACCAGATTTACAAGGTACTGTGAGAGTTAAATGAAATAATAAATTTAGTTTAAAAAAAAACTGTCAATGAATGTGAGTTCTAGGTCTTCTCATTTATCAAGTGAAGACACCAAGTTGAACTGACCTGCTTAAGAAAGGCAGTGTGTGAGGCCAGCACCAGCTCTAATGAGAGGGGTTTTGAAGGCAACACATGAGTCAGCAGCCCTGGATACTGGGTAGGAACAGGCCAAGAATCCTGGAGAGATGAAGAAACACATATAGGTACCATCTACCTGGGCAGGAACAGAACAGGAAACCAAGCAATTCCCCTCTCCTCCGTTTTCTATGTGTCTGGTGCTGTGCATTAAACCCATTTCAATCATTAAATAATTTCATCCTATGAGCAAATCTAAATGAGTTTTGTTTCAAAAAGTATTTATCTCCCTGAATGACTTGGATCTGGTTTGTCCTCACCAAAACTCATGTTGAAGCTTGATCCCCAGTGTGATGTTATTGGGAGGTGAGACCTAGTTGAAGGTGTCTGGCTCATGGGGACAGATCCCTCGTGAATGGCTTTGGTGCTGTGCTTGCGATAGTGAGTTCTTGCTCTGGCGAGAGTGAATTAGTTCTTTTGGGCATAGATTAGTTTGTAAGAGGTTGGGCTGTAATTTATTTATATATGTTTAACATTTATTTTTAAATTTTATTTTAGAATTGTGGGCTACATGCGAGGATTTGTTACATAAGTATATTGCTTGAAGGCAAGGTTTGGTCTTCTGATGAGCCCTCTCTCACCAAGTAGTTGGCATGGTATCCAATAGGTGATTTTGTATCCTTTATCCCCCCACCTATCTTCTTTTTGTAGCGGTGCCCAGTGTCTTTTGTTCCCATCTTTGTGCCCTTGTGCCCATGTTCAGTGTCCACTTATGAGTGACGACATGGGGCATTCAGTTTTTTATTTTTATGATAATTCACTTAGAATGATGGACCCTGTCTGCATCCATGTTGCTGCAAAGGACATGATTTTATTCTTCTTTATGGCTGCAAAATATTCCATAATGTATATGTACCACATTTTCTTTTTTTTGTTTGTTTGAGTTGGAGTCTCACTCTGTCGCCCGGGCTTGAGTGCAGTGGCACGCTCACGGTCACTGCAGCCTCGACCTGCCGGGCTCAGGTGATCGTTCTGCCTCAGCCTTCCAAGTAGCTGAAATTACAGGCACGTGCCACTATGCCCAGCTAGTGTTTTGATTTATTGTAGAGATGAGGTCTCGCCAAGTTGCCCAGGCTGGTCTCAAACCTGTGGGCTTGGGCAGTCCTCTCACCTCGGCCTCCCAAAGTGCTGGGATTATAGGTATGAGCCACCGTGCCTGGCCTCACATTTTCTATAACCAGTCTACCTTCAATGGGTATCTGTGTTGGTTCCATGATTTTGCTATTGTGAATAGTGCTGCCATAAACAAACATGTGCAGATGTCTTTTTGGTAGAGCGATTTGTGTTCCTTTGGGTATATTCCCAGAAGTGGAATTGCTGGGTCAAATAGTAGTTCTATTTTTAACTCTGAGAAATCTCCAAACTGCTTTCCACAAAGGTTGAACTAACTTACATTCTCACCAACAGTGTATGAGCACTCCCTTTTCTTGGCAGCCTCACCAGGACCTGTTGTTTTTTTTGACTTTTTAATGATAGCCATCCTAAGTGGTATGAGATGTCTATTGTAGCTTTGATTTGCATTTCTCTGATGATTAGTGATGCTGAACATTTTTTCATGTCTGTTGGTTGCTTGTAGGTGTTCCTTTGAGAAGTATCTGTTCATGTCCTTTGCCTACTTTTTAATAGGGTAATTTGTTTTTTCCTATCGATTTGTTTTAGTTCCTCATAGATCCTGGATGTTGGATGCGTAGCTTGCAAATACTTTTTCCCATTCTATGGGTTGTCTCTTTACTTCCTTGATGGTTTTTCTTATTGTGCAAAAGCTTTTTAGCTTGATAAGGTATTGGGCTGTCATAAAGCCAGGATATTCATCGAGTTTTGTTTTTTTGCTTCTCCCATGACCTTCTTCAACATTTTATGATGCAACATAAAAGTCCTCACAGAAGCCAAGGCTGTGACCTTGAATTTCCCAGTCTGCAGAACTATGAGCTTAATACATCTTTTTTCTTTATCAAATATCTAGTCTCAAAGTATTTTGTTACTGCAATGCAAAACAAACTGGGACACTCCCTATTGCAGACGAGAAAACAAAACCTATGGGAAGTTAGGTATTTGTCCAAGGTGAGGCAACTGGTACGTGTGTCTGAGGTGGAACCAGATCCAGGTATGTGTGTCCTCAAACCCAGTCCTCCCTGCATTCAAAACTATGTGCTTAATTTATATTTTACATCCTCATTTCTAAGAAGGTTGCACCAGGGAAGACCACTGAGATAGGTGCCTAGGTTCTAAAAATTGACCTTCAGGGCTGAAGTCTTCAAAAGCTCCATCCCCAGAGGCCAGCACAGCTCACCAAGACCCATGCTATGAGTGAATGCGAGGTCATACTCAGCTGGATTCTGGAGCTGGACCCAGTGTTAAAGTATTGTTACTGGGCTCCTATCTCCACTTTTGTCATTTCTTGGAAAGGAAGGCACCCTCTCTCTGTCCCGGATCAGGCTTAGACAGTCCTGCTGGCTCTGAACTCCAAAGTAAACCCGAGATCACTGCCCTTTACATCCTCTGGTACCACCTAAGTCTTACCTGAGGATAACAATAGCAGCTCCCTAACTGGACTTTCTGCTCTGATTCTTACTGCCAACCCCACATATCCTATTTGTAACATAGCAGCAGGAGTGATCCTACAAAAAGGAAAATAAGATCATGTTCTTCTATTTAAAATATTTGAATGGTTTTCCAAATCCCTTGGAATAAAAGTCAAAGTCCTTAAAATGGCTTGAAGACTGTATGTGTTTTGTCCCCGATACTTCTTTGGTCTCTTCTTGCAGGACCTATTCACTTAGCCACACCACTCAGCATCTTGGGATGTCTCAAGCACCAAGGCATGCTCCTACTTGAGGGCCTCCACACTTGCTTTTCTCTCTGCCTGGAAAGCTCTTCTCCAAATATCTTCATGACCCCCTTCCTTACTTTCTTCAGTCTTTGCTAAAACAAAAATTTTCCAATGAAGATTTTTTTCCCTAACCCACTATATTGAAATTGCAAACTCATCTCCATTCCCTGCTTAATTTTTTCCAAAAAACTCAATATCTGACAATTTTTATATTTTATCGTTTTGTTTGTCTGCTCCCTAACTAGAATGTAAGAGAGTAGAAATCACGTGTTGTTTATAATACTGCACTCGGCACATAGAATAGTGTGGGGCATACAGTAGATGCTTATTGAATTGAATATATCAATACATATAAAAAAGTAATTCAAGGAAAAAATACTTATGGAGGTGATGTTTATGAACCAAGTGGAAGTTTGTGGGATGGATGCAACACCAAAAAGGTGGACAAATAACAGTGCTTAATGAGTATGTCAAAAAGGCAGTAATTAATACATAAATATCATCCTGGAAAAATCTTTCCAGCACTTTCCAAACTCTATTTTGTAAAAAACATTGGCTCACGTAGATCTTAATTAGTGTTCCATGAATAAAGGTTTTGCAGTCAAATAAGCTTGAGAAATCCTCTTTTTGGAAATTCATGATAACATTGGAATATTCAAGACTGGAAAATATAAATAAAAATGTAATCTTGACCGGATTCAGTGGCTCAGCCTGTAATCCCAGCACTTTGGGAGTCCGAGGCAAGTCGAGTCCATGGGCTCGAGGTCAGCCCTGGCAACTTAGCGAAACCTTGACTCTACAATAAATCAAAAATTAGCCAGTTGTGATAGCATGCGCCTATAGTTCTGGCTACTTGGAAGGCTGAGGCAGAAGGATTGCTGGAGCCGAGTAGGTTGATGCTGGGGTAGCCGTGAACATGCCACTGCACTCCAGCCAGGGCAACAGAGTGAGACTCTAACTCAAAAAAAAAAAAAAAAAAAGTAACCTTAAATTTAGTTTGAGGGGAATCACACTTATTTGTGCAGAATACTTTCTTCTTTACTCACTTTTGAACATTTTCCACATAATATTAGCTTGTGAATTTCTGTTCCTCAGGCAACCATCAGTTCTGTGTTTTCAGTCACATCTTGCTGAAAATATTGCTTTTCATACCTGAAATTAAGCTAGAGAGCGCCATAACCAAAAGGATAGAGCAGTTAGATGGCTTCTCAAAGCACCGATCTATAAGGAAGCTAAGATATCTCTGGACAATTGGAAGCATAGTGTATTCTGTTTTCCACTACCAGATGGAAAATGGTGAAATGCACAATGTTTTCACTTAGGCTGGAGGATATAGTGCCCTCTAATGGAGATGAAAACAAACAGACAAACAAGCACGCCCTCCTTGTTGGTGTTACTTGTAGTTATTTAATTTTCTATAGTAAAATTTCTGTTTCTCAGTTTTGCTGGCCACATTTCAAGTGCTCAGTAGCCACATGTGGCTAGTGGCTACTGCACTGGATAGCACAGACTTAGAGCATTTCTACCATTGGATAGCTTGTATTATAGGGCATGCCACTAACCCCAAGCCCACCAGCTGACATACATGAAGTCTGTTTTCATAGTCAATTAAAATTCTCAAGCCATTCAAATACATGGTATTGTGATTTTCACCAGGAATAAGTGATTCATTTTGTTGCCTTATCGTTCATGTCTTTAAAATACCTCTTAAGAAGTAGTTTCAGAAAAAAAAAATCACAGTTCACATAACACTTTAACTTTAAATAAGCAAAAGTGTTATATTAAACATAGCTTTTACTTAGCACAGAAAGCATAATATCTTTTGTTTTGTTTTGTTTTTTGAGTTGGAGTCTCACTCTGTCGCCCAGACTGGAGTACAGTGGCCGCTCCTGGCCACAGCAGCCTTGACCTGCTGGGCTCTGGCGATCCTTCCGCTTCAGTCTTCCAAGTAGCTGGAACTACAGGCGCGCGCTACCGTGCCCAGCTAATTTTTTGATTTATTGTAGAGATGAGGTCTCGCTGCCCAGGCGGGTCTCGACCCCGCGGGCTCAGGCAATCCACTCACCTCAGCCTCCCAAAGGTGCGGGATTACAGGCTGAGCCACTGAGCTTGGCTGAAAGCATAATATCTTTTATAGAAAATTAGTTTTATTCTATCCCCACTAAGTAATATTGAATAATTAAAAAAAAATTTTGCTTAAAGTAGTATTATATTTTAGCTTCTGTGTATTTTCCATCCGACCCCTTTCTGAGTGGGCTCTATCTTCCTCAGTGACAGCAAGAAGTAGGAAGGATTCCTGAAGTTCCAGGCTTTTGTTACTTCTGGGAATCCAAGTTACTCCCTAAAGCTATTTGGAAAGTATGTTTTGTCTCGTATACAATTCATGACAATCCATGAAAGCTGAATGGTAGCACAAGAAAACCTATAAGGATTAAAAAATATTTGGCTTATTTATTCAGGTCATGGTTGTATGAGTCGAAGAAACAGCTGGTAGGCCTCATACCCAAGGAATCCCATCAATTAAAGTGCTCTATTATTTACTGTTGTGACCATTCTTTTAAAAAGTACCAGCCATCATCCTCTGTAGATTTCTTTCAAAATTCACCCAAAGATGCCCTTTCTAGCGCTAGAAAACTATTAAAAGTGTAGTCTTCTAGGCTCATGCTTTTGCCTTCAGGTGTCTTGCTCTCTGAGACATATTTTTCATGCTTAGTGAGTTAAATTAGCTCCTGCTACTGAGTCAATTTATTCTATTTCTACCATAAAACAGCATGAAAAATATTCCCAACAATGTATAACCAGAAAATTATGTATTTTGCACAAAAATGCCTTCCCCTATATCTTCGTTAGCTTAACAATTTTCTCCTATTTTAATGAAATTTGTTTCCTCTTGACCAGCACTTTGAGAACTGAACAGAGGCTTGAGAAATAAGTTGTCACTAATAAATTAAACATAAGACAAATATATGTAACATCTTGGAATTTGGTCTGCAAAAGCTAACCATACATACATGGCTCAGTAGATGCATTTGGGAAAAATATTTAGCAGTTTTAGTTACTCTCAATTGTAGACTGGTGTAGTAGATACCAATCGGGGCCATGGTCTGACTATCATCTCTTTTCTCTGACAACAATAATACGTAGGATTAAGCCTCCAGTGGTCATGTCCGAACCAAATTAGCAGCAGTCAACTGACCCAAGTGGGATGATAAAGCCTGACCAGCCAACTTCTGTTCCCAAGAGTTGTCACTCAGAAATAAGGGAAGAGGGTTAGTTAGTGATGTATGAGATATGGCACCTGTCATCTCAAAATGAGGGTCCTGGAGGAACTGGTGGGATTCAAGCCTTTCAAATCTAATCATTCCTAAGGCCATTTTGCCCTTTCTGTGTGCTTAACTAACATTTAAAATCCCGGTTATTGTCTTCTGTAAAAACTTCTTTCAAAATCCTTTCGTTTACTATTTATCCTTCAAAATTCCATATCTTTTCAATGAATTTTTTGTTTTTGCTCAAGCTCATTTAGGTTGACTTTCCATAACATGCAACCAAAGTTGAGACTAAATATTATTGTCAAAGAAGCTAATGCAATTTTAGTCTACAATATTGTAATCATTTAGGACAAAATAAATGATACTGATATTTTATTCTAAACCGTTGCATTATATTAATTCTGGATGTCAAACCTGAAGAAGAGATTTCAAGTCATGTCATATAAAGGAAGGTTAAAGAGATTAGAAATGTACTTTAGAAGAGGACTTCATTGAAACAATAATAGTCTCTGATATGTGACTATTAGATTCATACTATTTCAAAGGCCCTTAAAAACATTCTTTAAGTGCCCAAATCTCTTCTGTCTAATACCTGTCTAGTAGAAAGCTGACTTATTTTTGCCAATGCTATGGATTAAACAATGATTTAACTGATAGTTATTTAGTACTGTCTAGCTATTGTACTAGACAGGTATTTTGGCAACCAGGAGAGATGCTGTCTCTGTCCTTGTGGCAACTACAGTATCATTAAGGAATTACCTATCACTTGACACATCCTATCTGCAGAAAATTCTTCCTTGGACTAATGAGAATAAATTATAGAAATACATGATTTATTTGAGTTGTTTGAAAATGGTTAAATCTGAATGATAATAGATATATAGATACACTTAGATAACTTCCAATCTTGAGATTACATAAAATAAGGACACCCTTTATACCAGTGCTTTCTAAGTTTTGGACTGCAGACTACAAAAAATCCAAGGAGTTATTTTAGAAAGTTCAGGAATCCACATGTGTACCAGTAATTGTTTCAGACTGAATATGTAACATTGCCACAGTTGTGGTGTAAGTAGCTACTGGAATTTTCATCAATTCATGCATTCATCCATTCAGTATGTATTGACAACCCACCAGGTTCCAGGTATTGTTATGAAAGCTGGGAGGAAAAAACAGAACAAAAAAAAATTGGAAAGGCTGGGAATCATTACTTTGTGCTACTTATAGTAGCTAGCATATTTACTATATGCTTTTATCAGAAAGTCAGATGGCAAATCCATGATTCTGTTGGCTTTTTTTTTTCGAGGAAGGGGACAATCTGGACTTTTCACAAGTGAAGTTTTTGTACAAGTTGTTAAGATATAAACAATTCTCTGTAAGTCACGCGATCCAGGACAAATCAGAAATTTTAAAAGTTTTATCCTGATTGTGAATAAAAATTCAACTTGACTGAGAGCTATGTTATTCTACTATATTCACACAAAAAAAGAATTTGTTCCTTATGACAGTTAATTTAATGTGAAACAGGTCTGTTCAAAAATAATGAGATGTCTGTTTCCATGGTAGCAGTACAAGAACAGTCCACAAAGAAGAAGATTTCAAAAGCTCCAGTAATCTGTCCCTCGGAATCTGTGGTTGCTAATAATCTCAGGAGACCCTGGAATCCTAGGGCATATGATATCAGCAGTGAGAGAAGAAAACAGTCGAGCTCCATTCTTTGCCCTCTCCTTTATACAGGGCTAAAATGTGAGGGCAAGACTATAGAGACCCATTAGCCAAGCTCTATCCTAAAAAGAAGTAGTTAAAACTAGTGAATCATGCACTCTCCAGTGCTATACAGTTCACACAATAGCAGTGCCTTCCCAGTGTTCTGAGTTACACTGATACAATCAATACATAATAGATTATATCTATGCAGGTCATTTTAAAAGACAGAAAGTTTTCTAGGTTATAAGCAGATAAAGACTGAACAGTATTAATATACTTAAAACAAGGATGTGTCAAAAGAATGGAAAAGGTCAGCATGAAATATGATAAACATGGTGTCAAAGAGAAAGATTTAGACAGCATTTATTCAGTGCTGTCAAAAAAATAGAGAGACACAGAATTGTTACTTATATCTCTATTGTAGGGCAGAGGTTTTTAAAAATCAGGTTTTGTCATGTCTTAAATGAAACCTCTCTCATTTATACACTTTCTGCGCTTGCCAAGTAATTTTTAAAAAATTTCTAAATTTGTCTCTTGATTAATCAGCTGCCATGAAGCAGACACAAGTATGCTATTCATGGTGGAATTATACCCTCCACTGAAAATTAATACACTTTCATGGACAATCTGATCAGTGAAACTGAGTATACAGTATGCTTGATAGTAATGGTTTTTGCTCTAAATTAGTAAACTTGACCTTCTGGTGTGCGCATCATTTATTGAGAATCTGAAGTCTAGCAGTTCAATTCATGGATAAAATCAAGACCAGAAAAGGAGACTACAACCTTGGACGATGATGCCATCACATGAGACTCTGCCGAAGTGACTAGTTCTTAATTCCAGGTGAATTCTCCATCCACGTTCACATTGGTCCTCTGACCTAGAAATAAGTCAAATCTTTGGGAATGTGGAAGAGTAATCTCTTAGTTAGGTGCTTACTTAAAAAAACAAAACTAAAAAAGATCTCTCTGTCCAGATATATGATTTTATCTCCATCCCACCTATGAACATTCAGTTCCCAAACTGATACCTATATAAGCATAGATGATTCAATTTAGTACACACCTTAATTCTCCTTAATAAAGAGAATTGCATTTCTTCATTACAGATGCCTACGAAAAATTCTCAGTTTTCAAACACTTATGTTTTGTGACCTTCAGGAATTTTGCTGTTGCTAATGTTCTAGGTGATTTGATTAGGGGAATTAGGAACAATGAGAACAAATGTTTTGAAGATCCTTCTCAGGCTCAACTCAGTTGCAAATCTAGCTTTAGTTGTGTTGATCATTACAAATGAGCTGTGAACTGAACTCTGGCTACTACTAAATATGTTGGATCTAATGACATACTCACAAGTACCTCTTAAATTTAAACAGTTAAACAGGGTGAGGAGTTTGGTACAGAGTGAATTGCATGGATCAGGGAGCTTAGGAGTGTTCTTTTTATTGAATGCTTGGTGTGAGCTGTGGGGGAAGGTTAAAGACAGAAAAAAATCCTATCAGTAAGAAGCTTCGGGTACCTAAATATATTAAGATGGGATAAAAAACAAACTGATTACATATTCTGAAGAAAACCATATTGTTCAGTAGAAAAACTCATTTCCTGGAATTGGAATTGTGTCAAATGGCTCTTTAAAATGGATTTTATTTAAAAAAATGAAAAAGGCTTTTTGTTTCTGATTATGAAAGTAATGGGATTAAGGGGAAAGATGGTGGTCTAAATGCCTAACATACTGAAACAAAGCAAAAAAAAAAAAAAAAGAACTAAGAAAAAGAAAACTTCATTAATGCTGTATCTAGGGCAGGTTTCATCTTCATAATATAATCTCCGGATAAAGGATGCCAGGGGGAAGCACTGATTCTCCTGCTCATGAGCACAGGGATCTGGGCTGTGGGAAGTGTGGGGAGATGGTGTGGAAGAACTTTAGTAGCAGTTCTCAACCGGAGGAGCTGGTACTGGGTCTGAGTGGGTTGCAGGAAAGATGGAAAACACCTTACTTGAAGTGGAGGGGGATCTGGAAGAGAAATAGTGTGACTAAGCACTGCCATTATGTTTCTCTGCCTTCCTAAGCAGTAGAGATATCTGTGGGTCAACCTTTGTTGCAACTGTGAACCAGAAGTAATACAATTGACTCATAAAATTAAATATGCACTAACCTCTTAAAACGGACTCTCAATGTTAAAAATAGCTTCTACATCAGAAGTAGTAAAATAAATCCAAATTTGGGTATGCTCTCCATTAAATAGGGCCTAGCATAATATGGATGACAATAAAATATTTTCAATACATTCAGAAGGAAATTGTAGAGCTTGATTTCCCAAACTGCAATTGTGGAGAGATGCAGCTTCCTACCTCCTGATCCACCCACCCACGATAGACAGCCTATACCATAGCAGAGAGAATATTTGCTGCAAAAAAAAAAAAAAAAGTCTCTTTAGCATTAGTGCTACTGGCAAGACTAAATAACGCTTGAGTATGAGGGCCAACCCTGACCTTTTCTCTCCTATCCAAATTCCTAATTTAAAGGCTTGGGGAGTCACTGTCTGATAAGAACTCACCAAACAGGGTTTTAGTAGCTGATTACCCTAAATCCTAAAGTTTGCTTTCCAACCCGACTCCAGCATCGCAGCGTATAACAAATAACAAAAGAAATCAAAGTATTTTATGTCTGTGGGAGTCTTGGGGATTCCCAGACTCTGGGAAACTTGTTAGATATTTGTGCATCTTCTCTGAAGTCTACTACATGTAGGACTTCTACATATCAACAAACCTGGAGTTTTCTGCCCCCTTACTTTAACAAAGCATCTCTTCTACTGATTTCCAAAATTCCTCAGATGGGAACTATGAGTTACTAGTCAAGAAATGTTTGAATTCACTTATGACCTGCAAGTCCCACTTGGCTCCTTCCCGGGCCAAACCAATGAAAATGTCACATGTATTGATTTACGGTTTCTTGTAACTTCTGCCTTCCTAAAATGTATATAACCAAGTCACCATTCAGCCACAGTGGGCACGTGTTCTTTTTTTTTTTTTTTTTTGAGTTGGAGTCTCACTCTGTCGCCCAGACTGGAGTGCAGTGGCCGCTCCCAGCCACCGCAGCCTTGACCTGCTGGGCTCCGGCGATCCTTCCGCCTCAGCCTTCCGAGCAGCCGGAATTACAGGTGCGCACTACCATGCCCAGCTGATTTTTTTGATTTATTGTAGAGATGAGGTCTCGCTGCCCAGGCAGGTCTCAAACCCGCGGGCTCAGGCAATCCACTCACCTCAGCCTCCCAAAGGCGCGGGATTACAGGCTGAGCCACCGAGCCCGGCTGGCACGTGTTCTTAAGGCCTCCTGAGAATGGGTGTTCCCGGGCTGAAGTCTTCAAGTCTGGTTCAGAATAAACCATCGTAAAATGTTTTACAGGGTTTGGCATCTTTTTGTCAGCAAGTAAATAGGAAGGAGAGTCAAAGAGATTCTATAAATATTAATCTGGGACAAATTTGAGACTTACATTAAGAGATAAATATGTGGAAAAATATTTCACATGGAAATTATGTAAACAGTTTATAGCAACAAGGATTAAAGAGTTATTTTATGTAAAAGATAAAAGAACATAACATTTTGGAACACTGACTCTAGGAAACAAGAAATTTTAGCTATAATCATTCTGTACTTTTAAAAATTAAAGAAAACAGGAATTCAAGCAGGAGATTTTATGACAGGATAAAATACAGAGCTGCTAGGAAAACTAAGATAAGAAGAAAAGGATCACCTTCTAGACATAAATGATATTACAAGGGGAGACCTGAAAAAAAGCTGGAATTTATTTGTTAAAAATTGGATATTTATTCCTACATGTTTAAACTTCAGTCCCCTTCAAAGTACTCTCCATTTGATGCAATACACCTATCAAGACACTTTCTTCACTGCTCAAAACAGTTTTTGAACTCATCAGTTTTGATGCCTTTTAGTGCTTCTGCTGTTTTTTGTTTCGCCTCTTTTACATTGGCAAAACATTTCCCTTTGAGGATTTTCATCTTGGGGAAAAAAATAAGTGATTCAGGGCTAGCTGAGTAAGGAGGGTGGGGCATTGGGGTCATGCCATTTTTGGTCACAAACTGCTGAACACTCAACATGGTGTCGTCAGGTGTGCTCTTAATTCACCCATCATGAAATGGGGGAACATGTTGAAAGTACCTTAAAGAAAAATTGCTGAAGCTGAATGCAGCCTTTCACAACAATGCTAGCCGGTACACTGATGCCAATGGATTGTTAGAGCACTTACCTGGTGGGGAAATCCTGTACTATAAGGGGCTCGCCTTCCAAAAAAGAAAAAAAAACATAATCCCATTTTTTTGGGT
The DNA here is from genome assembly GCA_027257055.1 of Cephalopachus bancanus. Taxonomy (NCBI): domain Eukaryota; kingdom Metazoa; phylum Chordata; class Mammalia; order Primates; family Tarsiidae; genus Cephalopachus; species Cephalopachus bancanus. Next base: position 2,294,264 of record JAPVLO010000289.1, on the reverse strand, counting down.
ACCCCTCATATATCAATGTTGATTTCTTGTTTTTAATAATCAAACTATATGTTAGTTGTTTAGATATGTATATGTGTACATCACCAGTTATCTCTATATATCTCACGGTTGAACAATGTGTCTAGAGCACTAGGATATAGTAGGTACCCAATAAATATTTGTTGAATGAATGAATCAATTTCACTCATAGTGGTGTGGTACAATGATACAAAGTGATCATTAGAATTATGCAGGGAGCTATTTAAAAAATATGAAAATCTAGGTTTTGCTCCATATCTATTCAATTAGAATCTCTGAGAAGATAATAGAAATTAATAAAAACAGAACGGTAGTGGGAGGTTCCAACATTTGCTTCTCATTATCACACCCACTGACTCACCTGGAGAATTTGAGCTTCTTCCCAATCACTTTAGGCTCATAATGTCTGTATGTCCTGATTCCTGGGAGGGCAGGTATGCTTCCAGCTGAGACACAGCCAGGATTCTATTAAGCTTCAAGCTATGGCTGCTGCCACCCGGTAATATTTGCCTTCTTCTGCCAGTAGAACAATGAATAAAGAAAATGCTGCTATACTATGGGGTAGTTAACCCTGATCACCATAAAGGAAGTAGGGTTGATGCTATATGATAGAAACAGAAAGAAGTATTCCTGGAACCCAGGGAACCTGCTGGGGGATTGCTTGATTTTCCTATCCAATTTTAACTGTGAATAGATAATTATGACAAAGATGACTCAATAAAGACATGAAAACTACAGGCTCAGGCTCCTCAAGGATGAAAATTAGAGCCACCACACCAGAAAAGCAACCCAGGCCAGCAGAAGGGCTGAGCTGGGGTGGAGAGAATAAAAAAATGGATGGTAAAGGATGGCCATAATAAATATCAGTGAGTACCCTGAGACCAACTACAGCAGCAGGAGTGCTATGGCTTGAACCTGTATGTCCCTCCAAAACTTTAATGTTGGAATTTAGATCACAAGGAGATAATAATAATAAGCAGTGGGATCTTTTGGGAACTGATTAAGCCACGAGGGATCCACCACCCTTGTGAATGAGATTAATGACCTCATAAAAGGGGCTTCAGAGAGCTTCCTGGTCTTGGTCTTCTATCTCTTCTCTATGTGAGGACACAGTGTTAATCCATTTTTGCCCTTCTGCACTGTAAGGATGTACTGAAAAGGCACCATCTTGGAAGTAGAGAGCAGCCCTCACCAGATACCAAATCTGCTAACACCTTGATCTTGAACTTTGCAACCTCCAGAAGTGTGAGAAATAAATTTGTTTATAGATTACCCCGTCTCAGATGTTTTGTTATAGCACCACAAACAGACTAAGACAAAGGGTTATAGCTTATTTCATTATCTCTTCTCTCATAAAGTCTTAATGTTTCTTAGAATTACGACCAGTCATTTCCATCCCACTTTTCCTTTCTTATCACTTTTTCTTTGGTGACATTTCTTAATAAATCACTTTTGCAGGTTCTGATTCTGGGGAACCTGATTTCAGAAAGTAATAATATATTTAGGGAGCATAAATGATTAAGGTAGAATTTGATAGGATAGTGGGCTGAATCATTACTAAGATGATTTATAGATTTTTGTTTTGAGTTGGAGTCTCACTCTGTCGCCCAGACTGGAGTGCAGTGGCGTGCTCACGGCCACCGTGAGCCTCGACGGTAGCCTCGACCTGCTGGGCTCCTGCGATCCTTCTGCCTCAGCCTTCCAAGTAGCCAGAACTACAGGCGCGTGCTACCATGCCTGGCTCACTTTTTATTTATTGTAGAGACGAAGTCTCACCAAATTGCCCAGGCGGGTCTCGAACCCACAGGCTCAGGCAATTCACTCCCCTCGGCCTCCCAAAGTGCTGGGATTATAGGCTAAGCCACTGAGCCTGGCCTATAGATTTCTAAACATTTGCACTTGTGAACTGAAATCATTTGCAGCACACACATATACATTCAACATTACATATTTGGATTGTGTTTAGGCGCTGAGAATTCCTGGTTAGCCAAGACTTCTGCTGTGGTCTGAATGTGTCTCCTACAAAATGCAGATGTTGTCAATGTGGTAGTACTTAGTGGTGGGGCATTTAAGAGGTGATTAGGCTATGAGGATTCCTACATTGTGAATGGGATTAGGGTCCTTATAAAAGAGACTTCATGCAGCATTTGGCTAGCTTGTCCTTCAGCTTTCAGCCATGTGAGGACACTGCGTTCCTTCCCTCAGGAGGATGCAGTAGGGGGGCACCATCTTGAAGGTGGAGAGCAGCTCTCACCAGACAACAGAATCTGCTGCCACCTTGATCTTGGATTTGCCATCCTCCAAAACTGTGAGAAATAAATTTCTGTACTTTATAAATTGCCCACTCTGTGGTTTTTTGTTATAGCAGCACAAACAGACTAAGACAACTACCAAATTTTTTTGTTTTGTTTTATAAATGAAACTAGAAGATGTGTACTGCTTCATGATTCAGGCCCCAGAGAAAGAGTTGACACTGATGTCTGTTCCATGGAAGAATGGAACCACCCAGAAGGAATAGTCATTCATCTCTACCAAAGACAGAATGAAAATCCTATTTCTTCCTTTAGCTTCTTTTTATTCTCCACACAGTTCCATCTGTTTGAAACTCTCCACATTATGAGCCACTCCAGTCCTTTGACAGTTTTGCAATGTAGCCAACAATGGGATCAATGTTCTCTCTGAGAAAAACATGGCACCATGAGAGTCCAGGGCCCTCCATAAAGCTAACACCTGTGACCTGGTGACCGTGAACAAAGGAAGACTTCCCAAGACAGATTCTTACCTTCTATTTTTATAAACTATTCCTTAAATCACAAAGGGATCTGATCGGACACAGCTAATGCCAGCAAACACACAGAACACAGCATTATAGCTGCAGTGGGAACTCATCTAAACCCTCATTAAAGATTGGGAACTGAGTCTTAGAGAGGGAAATAATAAGCTAGTGGCAGAGTTGAAACTAGGAATTCTAAGTGTTTACTGTTGATACATTAAAAAAATATTATTATTATTTTTTTACCTGGGCATCTTTTAACTCTTACTCATTTTGGTAGTTTGTTGATTTTGTCTAGGCAGAGGATCATGTAAAAAATAAATTTTCACTTGCTTTCCAGTGTTTATCCTTTCCATTTTTCTTGCCTTAGTTTATAAAGTTTATAATTTAATACGTTGAATAGTTGCAATGATGGAAGTTTTCCTTGTCTTGTTCTTGATATTATTGGGAATGCCACTACTATTCTATCACTAAGAATGACATTTTCTATAGGTAGAAATCCTTTTTCAAGTTAAGGAAATTTTCTTTTATTCTGTTTTTTTTTTATTGTGATGTGTTTCTAATCTTTTTAAAAATTTTATTTATGTATTATAAAGATGTGTGGTACAATTCAGGGTTAGGTATACAAACATTGATCATGCAGGTACTTGTTGATCAGGTATGCCCCTCCCTCCCCTAGCAGTTTCCCTCAACTGCCAGTTCCAGCCCCCTTCCCCTGACAGTTTTCCGCTACTGCCAATCGCTTTATAATTTTTCAAGGTTACCTTATGAGTGAGAACATATGGAACTCAGTTCTTTGTTTCTGTGATAAAGCACTGAGTATGATAGACTCCAAATCCATCCAATTTGCTGCAAAGTCCATATATTTGTCCTACTTTATGATTGCATAATATTCCATTGTGTATATGTACCACATTTTTTTTTATACAGCCCAGTCTGCTGCGGGAATACACCTGAGAAAAGTCTGCTGAATTCAGCAATCCTTTTATTCTTAACCTAAGAGTTTTCTTTTCTTTCTTTTGTTTTCTTTCTTGCTTGATTTGAGAAGGAGTGTTGACATTTTCTTTCTTTTTTTTTTTTTTGAGTTGGAGTCTCACTCTGTCGCCCAGACTGGAGTGTAGAGGCCGCTCCCGGCCACCGCAGCCTCGACCTGCTGGGCTCCGGCAATCCTTCCGCCTCAGCCTTCCATGTAACTGGAATTATAGGCATGCGCTACCACGCTAGTTTTTGGTTTATCGTAAAGATAAGGTCTCACTAAGTTGCCCGGGCAGGTCTCGAGCCCACGGGCTCAGGCAATCCACTCACCTCAGCCTCCCAAAGCATGGGATTGCAGGCTGAGCCACCGACTCCGGCTAGTTGACATTTTTTAAAGGCAGTTTAGCATAATAACTGAGAGGCCTGGTTCTGATGACCAACTGCGAGAGAAATGTCAATCCTTACTTCTCTATGTACTCGAGGTGTATCCTTGGACAAGTTACTTAACTGCCCTGTCATTTAGGAAAATGTGACCATTATGTAACTAACAAAGTTGTGGGAATTAAATGAGGTAATATATACGAAGCCTGTGGCATGTAAGTGCCTAGTACGTGTAATCTCACCACTAGTCAGTCTTGATTCTTATGTTGCTATCTATATCAAACAATTGCACAGAATCATGTGATCTTAATTTTGAACCAGTTCAGGGGTTCTCAAGCTTTTAGATTATATAGATTGTAACAGATTATTTTAAAATTTGTGGCAAATATATTGTTACCAGCTTTTCATTTACCATTTAAGAACATTAATAAAAGAAATATAACAAACAACTACAACAACTATAACAGTGTTGAATGTGAAAAGGTACATTTTTGGGCATTTATCTGTCTTTTTATTGTTAAGTTGCACTAGTTATTTATATGTTTGAGACAATCCCTTGTTAGGTTTACAATTTTTTATTATTGAAAGTAGACTGGATGAAAAAGTACATTTAACACCTTGAAACTAGGAAGGATGCAATCTCAAAATAAAATACAGTCTTCTAAAGCAGGGTCTCCAACCCCCAGCCCTAGACCAGTATTGCTTAGTGGCCATGGACTGGTACTGGTTAGTGGCCTGTTAGGAACTGGGTTGCACAGCAGGAGATAAGTTGCAGGCAAAATCTGCCTCCTATCAGATCAGTGAAGGCCCATTCATTTTTTAATTTACCACTTCCATCCGTACCTGTTTTTTTAAATGGTGAATTGTATAATTATTTCATTATATATTGCAATATAATAATAATAGAATAAAATGTAGAATAAATGCTATGTGCTTGAATTATGCTGAATCCATCCTTAACCTCTCACTCCCTCAATTCTCATCCCCACTCCTCCCATGGAAAAGTTGTCTTGCACAAAACCAGTCTCTCATGACAAAAAGGTTGGGTACTGCTGTTCTAAAGTGAACAAATGTCATGCTTCAAAGAACTTACCATTGTTCTGGTTTTTCTCATTCGCCACTAAACAGTGATAATAATGGGAATGAGTAAGTTTAGGGGCCTCTGAGCCAGACCCATTTCCCATCTAATGTAAGAATCATTCTGAAGCCAGGTGGGGTGTGGTGCAAAACTCATAGATTCTTTGGCTCATTTCTAGAATGAATTTTAGAGTGACCAGCAAAGTTTTAAACAAAATTTGTTAAAGAAAGAAAAGAGGAAAGAAAGGGAGGCATGCCAGAGCTGGCATGGGTGAGAGAAGCCACACCTTTTGTTTTCTACAATAGGCATGATATACCTTCACAATGATTGCTATGCTAAAGAGGGTGGAGCCCAGGTAACCACCACTCTGCTTCTGATGGGAGGGGAAGAGGGAGGAGTGGTCTTTTCCTGACCACATTGTCTTTTCCAATTGACAAGTTCATGAGCTACAAAGTGGTCTTATTACCATTTCTATGACTTTGGTTAATTAAGAGGTGATATTGGGCCTTCTGCCTTTAACAGGGAACCTGAATGATTCTTAGTGATTACTATGCTAAATCATGAATTGAAAGATTGGGCTGTCCTAGTCTTACATCTGATGGGGTTTTCTTTTGATTTGCCGAGGGGGCGGGGTAGATTGCCAGCTTGGTTTGCAGTGAAATATAACTTTAAAAATGTCTGAATGCTTCCTAAAACCAACCTATGGGAGATGTATCTGTCTTTGTCTAACCCGTGCTAGCTACCCTGTCTCAATTCCTCCCCTAACATACCTCTCAGTCTTTGATGAAATTCTTCCAGAAGTGGGGTGCTTCATTTCTGAACAACATTATTAAAAAACTATTCTTTGAAACGAGCTTCCTTATAGCTCCAATTCACTGTTGCTTGGATAGCTGTTTGGTGGTAACACAGAGTACATTCATTCTCTTTTAAACCAATGCCTGCCAAATATCTGAGACAAAGTTTTCCCCATTCATCCCACAATGTTCTTTAGTCAAGAGTGAATATCTGTGATTGGTTCATTTAACATCTTATACTGCACGGCTTTAAAGATCTCTTGCCCCCTGTACTTTCCTTCTCTGAATCCACTCATTTGTCAAACCCTTAATTTGAAGAATCACTTATAACAATAGGATCTGACACGATATTGGTTTAGGCAGAAACATTTGGTGGAGTGTCATTGTCACATGAAGCCTTTTCAGGTAGACAAAAATCCTGCTTAAGGGAGACTTCTGTTAAGAGGCAGTTTAAAGGGGTTGATGGCTAAAAATATAGACTTCAGCATCAGATAGAATTGACTTGAGTTCATGCTCCATTGTTTACTAGTTGTGTATCTTTGGATATGTTCCTTAACCTCCCTAAGTCCAAGTAAGTTTTAAATAATTCAATTTATGAAGATCTTAGAATGGTGCCTGCCATATGGCAATTGGTTAATTCATGTTACATAATATTTTCCTTCTTATTATTACTCATTTTAGGGACCAGTATCTTGACTGCAATTGTTATTTGGGCCCAGTCAGTCCAAAGTCTATTTATAATAATGTCTGGGAGAATTCTTTAGCTCAAGATTATAGAATAATAAAAAAGTCTAAACTGAGAATATCTGAGCCCACACTATGGAATGGACAGCTAGAGTGAGTTTAATTACATGGGCAACTCCAGGATAACTTATTTTTATTATTTATTATTATTGTAAATTTAATTTTGTTATTAACTGCATGTTTTCTCAGGGATGTGCTGGGTCCAGAGCCTTAAGCTTTCTGTCTCCTCTTTTTGCTGGCTCCTTCCCACAGTAGGAGGAGTGAGTTTTCTGATGGATGTAACTTAGGAGAGCATAACAGCAGCCGTAACTTTAGTAGGGGTGGAGTCATTGCAGTTAAAAGTGTGTTTGTCTCTCTTCCTCTTTCTTCTTGCTGATGAGGAGTCAGTATGTAGAAAGGATGCTGATCTCTGTCTCAGGAAGTTCAGTTGCATTTCTATTCTCTGGATTTTGTCTTCTTTATCTGTGCCTGGACAATTGAGTCAGGTCAATCCTTCAGCTTCAATTCAGGAAGAAGTTCCATTTGGCCTTTGGGCTAAATCACTTAATCCAGTGTTTCTTGAAATCTCTTTGACTTTTTTTTTTTTGAGTTGGGATCTCACTCTAACACCTAGGCTGGAGTGCAGTGGCATGATCACAACTTACTATGGCCTCTACCTCCTGGGCTCGGGTGATCCTTCCTCCTCAGTTTCCCAAGTATCTGGTACTACAGGTACATGCCATGTAATGCCTGGCTAATGTTTTGATTTTTTTTAGAGATGAGATCTTGCCATGCTGCCTAGGCTGGTTTCAAACGCCTGGGCTCAAGCGATCCTCCTACCTCAGCCTCCCAAAGTGCTGGGATTACAAATGTGAACCATTTTGCCCAGCTTGATTAACATTTTGATTTAACTCTAATGTGAATTTATAATCATAAAATGAGATAATCATAAAATGAGATAATCATAAAATGAGATTCTGATATTTATTTCCATTGCCTTAGCCACTGATTGATGAGTCATTAATTTGTTCACCCACTCACTCTGGAAATTTACTACTCAATATTTATTGAGTATCTACTGTGTGCCAGGAACTCTCTAAGGAGCTGCAGCCACAACAGTGCACAAAACAGACTAAAATACCTACCCTCATGAGACTTATATTCTAGTAGGGAAGCCAGATCCTAAGCAATGGAAATAAATAAAACATAGAAGTGTATGAAACATAAAATGCAGGCAGGAATAAATGTTACTGAGGAAAAATTAAGCAAGAATAGGACTGGGAAGTGCAATGGGGTTGACTTTTAGATTGGGTGGCCAAGGAAGGCATTGCTGAAATGGGAAAAGACTAAGGGAAAATAAAAAGCAGGGCCTGAACTACCTAGGGAAAGGGTCCTGGGTGGAATGAATAGGCTGTGCACAGACCAGAGGTGGGAGTGTGTGGAGCTGGCCAGTGTGACTGGCAAGGATTCTGACACTTACTTTGAGTGCAAGGGGAGCCTTTGAAAGGTTTTGCGCATAGGAGTGACACGCCCTATATTTTAAAAGTGCACAGAACAGACAGAATTCCTGCCCTTGTGAAGTGTATATTCTAGCAGAAGAGGCAGACAATAAACAAAATTAATAAGTAAAATTTCTAGATGGAAGATGACAGATGGTAGGCATTCTGGCTACCAGGCTGAGAATAGATTGTTGCAGGGTCCTGAAGAGGGTGTAGGAGAGAATGGGAATGGACAAGTTAGAGGTCACTGCAGCAACCGGGGCAGGAGGCAGTGAGAGTAACTGAGAGCAGGGTGGTAGCACTGGAAATGGTGGGACATGGCAGATTTGGGACACATTTAGAAGACAGAGCCAACCAGAACTTGTTAGATTGAATGCATGGCATGAGAGAAAGACGATTCAGGGATGACTCCAAGGTTTTGGGTTGAGCAACTGGAAGGATGGAGTTTCCATTAACTAAGATGGGGAAGACTATGAGAGGGGCAGGTTTTGGGGAGACTAGGAACTCATTTTGAACCTGTTTGCAAGGCCTGTCATAACCCAAGTGAAGATGTTGAAAGGGTGGACTGGAGTTAAGATAGAATAGTTGCTGTGATTTTTTTTCCATTTCAGATCGCGCTTATCTTGAGCCAGACTGCTCTGGGAGGCAGCAAAGAACACTAGTTGTTCTACAGATTGAATACCTGAGCTCAGGTGTGACTTCAAGTCTTACTAGCTTTGTGCTCTTGGGCAATTAGTTCTCTCTGCCTCAATTTTGTCATCTGTAAAACAGGAAGCAATTGTGTAACTCAAGGGATTGTTGCGAGAGTCGAATGAGTTAATCACTTTCATGATTTTGGCATTGAGCATGGCATAAATAATCATTCAAAATAAAAATTGAAAAAGATGACCGGATAAAAAAATGTGGTGCATATACATGATGGAGTATTATGCAGCTGTAAAGAAAAACAAAATTATGGACTTTGCAGCAACTTGGATGGATTCAGAATCCATCATACTCAGCGATCTGTCACAGAAACAAAGAACTGTATACCACATGTTCTCACTCATAAGTGTGTCCTGTACATTTATCACAATACCACAAGAGAGAGATTGGCAGTAGCAGGACACTGCCAGGGAAATGGCAGAGGTGAGGGGGACATCACACCCCTAAGGGTACCTGATCCTAAACCAAGGAAAGTGAGGCCCGATGGGAAGCCCAGACTTCACCTAAACCTGACTTGTACTGCACAACTTTAAAATAAAATCAAACACATTTAAAAAAAGTTATAATAGCAGTAGTTAACACAAATATAGCCCTCGTTTTATGCCAAATACTGTTCTGGAAACTTTATAATACATTAACTCATTTATCATTCACAAAACCCTCAGAGGCAGATACTATTACTGCATAATGACATGGAGATGACATGGAAGGTTAAATTACACAGGTAGCAGATGGCAGATCTGGGGTTCAAATCTTAGGCAGTTTGGCTTCAAAGTCCATGAACTTAAACTCCACACTGCACTATCAGAACATGCTAGCTATGGGTATTACTTTCCAGGGTTGTCCCTTCCTTTTTATGAGGGCATCCATTCTTAATCTGCTTATGAACCTGCTCAAAGTTCACTTAGAGTCCAGTATTTATCAATTGCACTTCTAAGGAGTATTGTTACCTCCAATATACTTTGCAAAGTATAATTTCTAATTGCCCTAGGAATGACCTAAGTTTCCAATCTCCGGGTCCTGTTGCTTCCCGCCCTTCTCTAATTTGAGCACTCTGTCTTCTGTGCCTGGGCGATCAGCATTCTGTCTTTGCAGTAGTGATGCAGGGATTTGGTTCCACCTACTTTAGTGGGAAGAGAGTCTTGATTGAGATTCTATCTCCCATGGCTGCTGCCACTTGGGGGCATTCTTGTTTTACCATTTCATGTCCACTGCTGTGTGGACAATTGTTGCATAGCTAAGTGGCAACTCATAAACACTTAGGTTCACTTTTGCCACACCACATCCTATAGACCATATATGGCATTATTATTTGAACAGATATTTTAAATCCCTACCCAGTATCTTATTAGATTATATAGAATCAGAGACTAACTTGTTGTCCAGGATGAAGTGCAGGGCATGCTCACTGACACCACAGCTTCGACTTGCTAGGCTCAGGCGATCCTTCTGCCTCAGCCTTCCAAGTAGCTGGAACTACAGGCATGCATCTCCACACTTGGCTACTTTTTTGATTTATTGTAGAGACAAGGTCTAGTGAATTTTCCCAGGCTGGTCTCTAACCCCTGGACTCAGGCAATCCTCTCACTTCCACACCCCAAAGTGCTGGGACTATAGGCCAAGCCACCGGGCCCAGCAAAATATAATATTTTAGAAATAAAGAGAACTGGGATGGATTTAGAGTATGTAATACTCAGTGATCTATCGCAGAAACAAAGAACTGAGTACCACATGGTCTCACTCATAAGCGGAGCCTCAACAATTATCAGAATACTGTAAGAAAGGGATTGGCGGTAGTGGGAAACTGCCAGGGGAGGGAGCGGAGGGCCACAATTCATCAATAAGTGTGCCCGATCTCAAACCAGGTGACATGGGGACCAACGTGAGGCCCAAACTTTACCTGTACAATGACCATTTGTATACCTAGCCCTGAATTGTACCCCACATCTTTAAAATAAAAACTAAAGAAAAAAAATAAATAAAAATAAAGAGAATGTTTTTTGGAAGCTGGTAACTTTTATTTATGTAAGGCATAATCATAGTATATGTTCAATAACACGTGATAGCAATGGTCTTGGTATGTGTTTGTGAAAACAATAGAGCTGCATTTTTATAAGAAAAGTGGCTTATTGGATAATTAATTGAGAGTTAAGTGTCCTTTTTGAACTCCCCATATAAATAAACCAGAGATTGGCAAACTGTGGCCTGTGGGCCAAATTTAGCTCGTTTCTGTATGACCTGTGAGGTAAGAATCCTTTTTACATTCATAAGTGGTTGAAAAACAGAAAATGAATGATATTTTGTGACACATGCAATTATATGCAGTACAAGTTGCAGCATCTATAAAGTTTTATTGGAACATAGTCACACACTCATTTAGTGTTGTCGATGGCTACCTATAGTGACAGAGTTGACTGGTTGTGATAGAGATCATATAGCCTGCAAAGCCTAAAATATTCACTGTCTTGCTCTATGCAGAAAAGTTCTGCTGACCTGTGGTGTAGACTGATGAGCAAATAATGCCACGCGTATACTTGCTAAGTCCTGTATCAGAGTCTGTTTGTCCTTCCATTCATAGCAAACAGAATCCTCATCTGACTGCAGATGCTGATTGCAATCAGAGGAGTCAGTCAGAGAAATTCATCCTAATCCCATATTACATTCCATTCTTATCTTACTATGTGTTTCCGTTGAAAAGAAGATGATTCTTGTAAATGGTCGACTTGCTTTCCAGAAACAAAAGAGTCATGGGTGTGGAAATATCTTTTGAAAGCCTAGGTAAAAGAAGACTTTTAATTTCCAGAATGAAATTTATTTTATTATTTTCCTGTAATAAAATCATTTGACATTATAAGTTCTTAGCCAACAAAGAACAGAATACCATATGTTCTCACTCATTAGTGGACCTTGAACAATTATCATGATACTGTAAGAAAGGGATTGGTAGTAGTGGAAAACTGCTAGGGGACTCGGGGTGGGATTGGCAGTTGAGGGAAACTGCCAGGGGAGGGAGGGGCACACCTCAGCGACAGGGGTGCCTGAATGATGAACATTTGTATACCTAACCCTGAATTGTACCCCATATCTTACAAAAAAAGTTCTAAGCCACAAGGAAGCATAAATATGAAAGAAAAACTGCCTAAAGCCTCATGTGTCAGAGATAATCACAGTTTGACCTCAGTTTATCCTGTGGCATAAGAAAAAGAGCTGATATTTATTTTTTACCCTGGCAAAGGCAACCTGATGTTGGTGTAGATGCAGTTGACAAGTCCCTTTAAAAGTGGAGGTGATCGGTGGCTCATTTTCCTACCCATTGGGAAGCCCGTTGGTTCTTTGCTGGAATTAATTGAACTCAAGGCTTCAGTCACTGAGGTTCAGGGCAGGAAACCAATAGGTCTGACCATTGTCTAGATCAGGTAGCTCAATTTACTTAAGGATAAAAGCAGGAAAATGTTCTACAGAAAGCATTGCATATACATTTATTCACCATTCAATCAACAAGTCAGCAAATAGTAAGCATATTAGTTTCCTATTGCTCCTGTAACAATTGACTTGAAACAACACATTTATTCTCTTACAGTTCTGGTGGTCAGATGTCTCAAATCAAGGTGTTGGAAGAGCTATATTTCTTCTGGAGGCTTCAGGGAAAAATCTGTTTCCCTGCCTTTTCTAGATTCTAGAGATCAAATTCACTACTTGACTTGTGGCCCCTTCCTCCATCTTCAATACAAATTACTCCAATATCTGTTTCTGTGGTCACATCTCTTTTTTCCCCTCATTTTTTCTCAACATCTTGCTTCTCTCTAATAAAGATCTTTGTAATTGTACTGGACTCACTGGATAATCCAAGTTAATCGCCTCATTTGAAGATCCTTAATTTTATCACATCTGCCATGTAAGGTCATATATTCACAGGTTCTGGGAATTAGGACATGAACATCCTTGGGAAGCCATTATCTTGCCTACCACAGGAAGTAAGCACCTGCTGTGTTCTAGATGCTAAATTAGGCTCTAAGAAATCAGAGATGAAAAGCTGGATTCCAGGCCAGAGGATATAGACATAGGAAGAGCATGCAAATTCCACACAGACAGTGGCCCCAGCTAAGAACTGCTTTTCCCCCCTCATCAAATATTATTATAAAACGATGTTGAATTAAATGATGTTATTAGAGGATTTGATGTTATTCAAGGGCCTGCAGTATTTGGGGGAAGTGAGTCCCTTTGTGTAAGATCCAGTTGTTCTCCCCTGATAAGAACTCCAACCTAACAAGGCTTCAATGGGATTAAGTTTATGGGTAGAATTTATACTCCACGCTCAATCCTAGGGAATGTAATAAAAGGAGAGAGTATCTCCTCTACTGTGCCATAGAAATGACTCAGAAATTTCCTATGGAGGTTTGACTGCAGGGTTCACATGTCCCACTTAATGTTATTTATCTCCAACATGATGGAGAAATCCAACTTGAGGTTCAAGATGGCTTGAATAACTGACATTTTCTACCTCTAGGCTGTGTGCTGCAGGCTAAGAAGATGATGCCAAAAGATGACTCTGTGTTTAATATGAAATAAGAAGGCATGTGAAGCCACCTGTTTTTGTTTTGTTTTGTTTTGTTTTTGCTCTCTCTTCGATTCCTGAGATTTCCATCTCAAAGCAATTTAACAAATCAAAGTGCAGTCAGGCCCAGAAAGGTCATTCCTGTTTTGGGGCAGATTGCCAAAAAGGGGGGAAAACTTTTGTGGGTAGATGAGACATTTTAGGAAGTTATTTTAACCTGGAAAAAAATAAATACCATTACTAACAGAGCTAATAACTTAGAAAGTTTCATGTTTTGTATGGCTTTACAGCCAAAAGTTGATACAATTATTTAAGTACATTAGTCAGAAATCTTTTGGTTATAAGTGACCAGAGGCCTGTCTCAGAGTAGTTTAAAGTTAAGAAAAAGATTTGTTGACAAATGTGGGTGGGAGGTTAAAGACGTAATTCTGTCTTCAGTCATGGCTGAATCTATGATTGAAATGTCATTGATCGTCTCTATTTCTCTACATCTTGATTGCTTTTCTCAGCAGATTCTGCCGTGTGGTGGTAAAGATGCATTCCAGTAGCTCCAGACATACATTTTCCTTTCGGCTAATGAGTCCTAAAGAAAACGATTAGCATTTTCCCAGTAGCTCCAGAGAGAGTCCCAGGAGTGACTAGTTGGATTGGCTTAGGCTACCTGACCCTTTCTGAAGCGTTCAGTTTTAAGAAGAATGTGGACAACTATGAGTTAGGTCAGGGATATATGCAATTTCATAACCTAGGGGAGGTCAGTTCTCTAAATACATGTGGACTGAAAATTGAACAGAAAAGGTTCCCCAAAGAACTGCTGGTTACGTAAAAGGTGATGGCACCTATTGGATGGGGTTCATCTTTGAGGACTGGCTGCAGCAGTAGACAGCACCCCAGGGGCACCATAAGAGAGTGGTGGTGACTGATGTGTCTTACTTGTGAACATTCATGAGAAAAACTCCCACCCTGAAAGTCCCCATGCTCAGGGAGTCCCACTTTGTTGAAAACAAGGGGGGGAGTTCCACTAGTATGAGTTACATGAGTAATATCATAAATGAAAATCAGAGTGGGAATTCAAAGTCAGATATTGTATAGCAGAACTCACAAGGAAATTGATTTGTGTTAAAAGGCTTCATTTTGAATGCTCACCCATTTGAGGTGTATCTTTTATACTCTGTATGCTGTTGCTTGGGAAGATGGAGCTGCTTTTTTTGTGGTGAGGAGGGGCACGTTAGTGGAGGGAGTGTGGAAGGGAGCTGAAGATGAGAAGAGCAGGGAATTGGCATGTAGTTAGAGCTCATCTAAAGGTCAAATTCACACATTTATATAAATATTACACAGCAAGAAAATGTTTAAAAATGCTAGTCTAAGGTTTATTGGTGCAATCTTAATAGGCCAAGATATTTCCAGACATTTCTAGACATTTGAAAAAGGGCCCCAAATCAATACCATATGCTACTGCCATTGACACAATGATTGGAGAGCTGAACCACTGAGGAGCATGCAGAAAGCCAGCGGCCCCAATTTGATCTCCAAAGAGGATGTCAAAAGCATGTTCCATGTTATATGATCTACTGTGCTGATAACCTTCGACTAACTTAGAAAACTTAAGTTTTCGTTTTTTTTTGTTTTTTTGAGTCGGAGTCTCACTCTGTTGTTCACTCTGGAGTGCAGTGGCATGCTCATGGCCACTGTGGCCTCGACCTGCTGGGCTCCAGCGATCCTTCCGCCTCAGCCTTCCAAGTAGCCGGAACTACAGGCGCGCACTACCACTCCCGGCTAGTTTTTGATTCATTGTAGAGATGAGGTCTTGCCAAGTTGCTCAGGTGGGTCTCGAACCTGCAGGCTCAGGTAATCCACTTGCCTTGGCCTCCCAAAGTGCAGGGATTACAGACTGAGCCACCGAGCCCAGCGTTTTTTTTTTTTTTTTTTTTGAGTTGAAGTCTTTACTCTATTGCCCAGGCTGGAGTGCAGTGGCACTCTCATGGTTCACCACAGCCTCTAACTTCAGGGCTCAGACAATCCTTCTGCCTCAGCCTTCAGAGTAGCTGGGACTATAGGCATGCACCACTGTGCCTGGCTAATTTTTTTTTTTTTGCAGCGATGAAGTCTCATGATGTTGCTTAGGCTTGTCTCGAACTCCTGGCCTCAAGCAATCCTCCTGTCTTGGTCTCTCAAAGTGCTGGGATTACAGGAATGAGTCACTGAGCTCAGTCTAAAAATTGAAGGAGTGATCTTTCACAGCAGATGTAGAAGACTGTTGTAATCTCTTCCTAAGGTTCACATCTATAAGATCTGAATCCTTACAGATTCAAGGTTTTAGGGAATGAGTAAACAATTATTTCTGTCACTAGTTGCTGGGTTTTTTGGAGCACTGAAATAGAGTCATTTCCCCACCAAAATGTTCTTCACCCTTTTCATAGGAGTGTCTTCAGACAGTCCCAGGCGAGTAGGTAGAAGAAGATGAAGTCTATTTTCTGGACAGATTTTCTGTTAATTAATAGTGCTGGGGTAACTTTTGAATTCAATGGATACTTTTTAGTATATACCCAGTTGGCTACTTCTATGATGTTTTAGACTTTTTGGGAGTTGATCTAGGAGTGGCTGGATTTGAGCAAAAGAAAATGGAAATGGGAAGTAAGGATGAGAGTTCCCTCTTAGCTTCACCGTATCCTAGATGTATAATATTTGGAAAGTTTATTAAACTCTCTCAGCCTGGATATTGCACCCTGTAAAGTAGATATAATAATACCTACTGTAGAAGATTGCTTTAAACAGTAAAGTAAGTAAAGAACGGCAAAGTGCCTGGAATGTTTCAGGGCATAAATAAATATCTGTGCAATCGAAAAAACCTGTCACGGGATCATAGAAACAGTAACTTCACATTTGTAGCACAGATTCCCACAGATTTATCTGTGGCCTGGTCTTATTGATGAATTTCCACAGAGTCCATGATTTACTGGGTGAAGCCCTTGAGAGTGGTGAGCACAGAGAGGCTTTCAGGAAATATATACACCACAGGAATTTTAGTAGCCCGTACCTTGTCCCAAATCCTATTTAGTGAGGGTTAAAGATGCTGGACCATCAATCTGAATATAAATACATACTTTTTAAAAACCCTAGAGACAAATTACAAATTATGACCTATAAATGAACTCAGGGCATTTATGTTTCTTCTTGGAAGATTTCCAAGATGCCATTAAAGAAAGAGACTCACAGTTACTTATTGGTGTATTTAAGCATGCCAAAGAACAGTGGTTAAGAATTGATCTGCTTGTTCCAGATGAGCTAGCAAAAAGTATTGCAAAAATCACTCAGGGAAGGTAGATATAACAGTGTGTGTGATCCTATTGCAATTGGCATTTATTTTGGTCTGCTTGGGTTGCATGATAAAATACCATAAACTGGGTGACTTAAACAATGGACGTTTATTTATCATGGTCCTGGAGGCTAGAAGTCCAAGATCAAGGTACAAGCAAGGTAGGTTTCATTCCTAGCCCTCTTCTCTTGGCTTGTAGGTTGATGCCATGTTGCTGTGTGGTCACATGACCTCTTCCGTGTGTGCAGGAGGAAAGAGCTTTGATGTCTCTTGCTTTTTATTTTTTTATTTTTTATTTTTGAGTCAGGGTCTCACTCTTTTTTGCCCAGGCTGGAGTGCAGTGGCATGATCACTCTGATCACGGCTCATGGCAGCCTTGACCTCCTGGGCTCAGGTAATCTTTTCACCTCAGCATCTTGAGTAGCTGGAATTACAGGCCTGCATCACCACACCCAGAGATGAGGCTTTGCTATGTTAGCTAGGCTGGCTTTGAACTCCTGAGCTCAAGCAATCTGCCCACCTCAGCCTTCCAAAGTGGTGGGATTACAGACAGGAGCCACCACGCCCTGATCTTCCTTTTTTTTTTTTTTTAAAGAACACTAGTAAATGTACATCATCAAGGGGGCCCCAACCTCATGACCTCATCTATACCTAATTACGTTCAAAGACCCCACCTCCAAATACTACCACACTGGGGGTGAAAGCTTAAACATATGAATCTTAGGAGGACACAAACTTTCAGTCCATGACAGCATTTATGGGTGTCAAAATATGGCCACAAATCCAAATTCCAACTATTTATCCCTCAACTGCAAAATTAATTGATTATCTCCTAAGTAGACGTTCCTTTCTCCCCAACCCACCTAAGTAATTTTAAAACCAGTTCTACCTTATACCCAGAGAATTATTTTAGAACTCATTACTAAATATCGCAATTTTGATTGACAATATCTACCTGTATTGGGGGGAAAGGGAATATAATCTTTGTAAATACATAATTACGTAAGTAAAAATTAATTTTGCAAACTGTTTGAAGTTGTATTTGGCATAATTATCTCATATGAAGTCTATAAAAAGGATAACTGGAAGATGAGAATTCGTCAGTGTCAATTCAACATTAGTTCAGGGATACAAAGACTGTATCTAACAGAGGATTCTGATCAATGGAGGAGTAACATCTGTTGTGGACAGGATCTTAACCAAGCTTTGCCCATGATGAGATGAAATATCCCTGTTGGCTATGACATTTCTTGTGCCTTACTTTTTACTGCTCACTAAGAAAGATCCTAATGACTGATTTAGTTTCTTAGGTATCTTAATATGAGAAATAGTGAGATCCAGAAAGTGGCATACAATTCTAGAAAGAGGAAGGAAAAGCTTTCATTGTAAATTACATATACCAGGCTTTGGTGAGTTCGAATTATGGGAGCCATTTCCCCAAGTCTGGTCAGCACTGGTACACTGAAAAAAAAAATTGAGTTTATAGACTTCAAAGCTTAGAACAAAAGCCTGGTGTAGAGACCACACCAAGATATGGACTATGGTGAGAGCTTGCTTGAATTGCCAGCCAGTGTATCCTTTTCTAATATCTTCTCGCTTGAACAAGTTTGAATGGGCAAGCAGAATGGTCATGTTAGTTGCCACCCGCCAGCTATTATTGTCGTCTTCACTTACACAAACACAGAACTAATTCCCCTGCCAACCCCACAGAATAGCTCTGTCCTCTGAATAGAATGTTTGGCAGCAGACACAGAAACTGTGCCAGAATGCTACAGGGCATAAAATAGAATTGTACTTTCAGGATCTCTGGTAATTTCTTCATAGGTAACAGTCCACCTCCCAGAATCTACCCAACAGCCTAGTTTTAAGGGAATACATTTTATATCAAGGCTCTGTGAAGGTTTCTAGAAGCATTCAAAAAGCTTCAATACAATTGTATATTCCTCCTTTGAGTGAAAGATTGTACATGAATACAGCTACAACACTAAGCTCAACTGAAACTGTATATAGAATCTGGGGTTAGAACCTGTTCTGGGAGAAGACTGGCTGAAAGCTTTGAGGCAAGTTAAGTAGAAAGTGTTGTTGATGACTACTCTCAAGTTTCACAGCCCCAGGTGTATAGACCGCCTAGCAAGGAGAACCTGAAGCCACTTTCCTCCACATTTCTTGATGGAGAAATCCAGATCTTTTTTTTTTTGAGTTGGAGTCTCACTATCGCCCAGCCTCGACTTGCTGGGCTCTGGCGATCCTTCCGCCTCAGCCCTCCAAGTAGCTGGAACTACAGGCACACGCTACCACACCCGGCTATTTTTAAAAATTATTGTAGAGATGAGGTCTCGCCTGCCCAGGAGGGTCTCGAACCCGCGGGCTCAGGCAATCCACTCACCTCAGCCTCCCAAAGGTGCGGGATTACAGGCTGAGCCACCAAGCCCGGCGAAATCCAGATCTTTAAAGAAAAAAATAGCTCCAGGAATGAGGGCCTTAATTTTTGCCTTTACCTGGAATATGGGTACTGAATTCACTGCATGTCATTAAGAAAGTTGCTTCTGTATCTGAGTCAGTTCACTTAGGAAACAGAAAACCAAATACTGCATAAGCCAGAGCTAAGTGGTCACAGATTTGGAAATAATAGACACTCAGGACACCAATAAGATGGGAAGTGGGGATGCGGATTAAAGTTCAGAAATTGTATATGGGGTACAGTGTTCACTATCTGGGAAATGGGCCACCTGAGACCCAATCTCCACCACTGCACAGTATGTCCATGTAATGAACATGCATGTGTACCTCCTAAATCTAAAATTAAAATGGGGTTGGGGGAGAAAAGAATGCTGCTTCAGTTTTCACCATTAAACCAACATGAAACAAACAAACAAACAATTCTCCTTTTATTTTAAATGACTTTACTGGTTCTCTTTATTATTTGTGTTGTGTATTTTGTTCTTAAAATTCTTACTAGAGACCATCTTCTAGATATCCCAGGAATATATAGATATAACACACAGAGACTTTCTCTAAGTAGAGATGTCAACAATGTCTTGTCTTGTCTCTTATGTGTATTAGTCACATACAATATTTCTACACTGGTCAGGTGTGATGGCTCACACCTGTAATCCCAGCACTTTGGGAGGCTGAGGTGGGAGGACTGCTTGAGCCCAGGAGTTCAAGAACAGCCTGGGCAAAATAACGAGACCTTGTTTTTACAAAGCATAAAAAAGTTAGCTGTGCATGGTGGTGCGTGCCTGTAGGTCTCAATTATTCTGGAGGCTAGGGTGGGAAGGTCACTTAGGCCCAGGAGGTTGAGGTTGCAGTGATCCAGAATTGTGCCACTGCACTCCAGCCTCAGCAACAGAATGAGACACCCCACACAAAAAAGTTCTCTAATAATGGAATAATAAAGTATATCTAGCACAAAAGACACAACTCAATAACACATTTTTCAAATAGACAAAAATCGGGGTACATGAAATGTCCTCAAAATCAAGATTTTATGGAAGCCCCAGACTTCAGTGTGCTCACTGTAATGTGCTCTCCTCAAAATGTCAAGCTGAAGTCTAGTCTGGTGCTAACACTGTCAGTTATCTGATGAGAAATGTTCCTTTCTTTGAGAAACAGAGAGACCTCTGAATGCCTATATCTACCGAACAAGTTGCTCAATAGATATATTCAAATCATTGATCCCGATGCTCATGTAGCCTTATAATATGCTAATAAATGTCTTTCCAGCTTGAAGTCAATTAGTACCCTTTAGTTTTTGTCATTTAATCAGTTGTTCTTCTAATTGTCCAAACATCTAGTTTTTGTTCACCAAGACTTCACGAGATCCACAGCAGAGACTACGGTTGTGGGAAGCGCAGATTCCACAAGTCGGTTACTAGGGGTAGTGGTGAAGAGTGCCAACCTTATTTCCATCTCTTAGTTGCATTTTGTAGCTACTGAGGACCCGGCACAATGCATATGTTATGGTGTATTACATAGGTTACATCTAGGAGGACAGCTCCCCAACACTGTAGAATGTCTCTGACATAGTGTCTTATCTAAGCTTTGACTGGACCATTCCATAACTGGAAAATTCTTGAGAATGGGTACATGGAAAGCTGATCACTATACCTTCTTGTAGGTATATGGATATCTTCATCTCAGGCTGTGTGGGACATGATATTGATAAACCAGGCATTCTTTAGGTGGGTATAGTGGTGTGTGCTGTAGTTCCAGTTACTTGGAAGGCTGAGGTGGAAGGATTGCCTGAGCCCAGCAGGTGGAGACTGTAGTAGCTGTGAGTGTGCCACTGCACAGGGTGACAGAATGAGATTCCAACTTAAAAAAAAAGGCCAGGCATTCTTAATTCCATAAGAAGTACTGCTGAGCAGGGAAGGCACTATTCAGATCATGCATCATTTGTGGTAAGGACATGGCTACCCTCTCTAGGATGGAGTGTTTTCTGGACCTTCAAACAGGTTGACCCTGTAAATTTATACTAGTCAAGTGGAGCAGCCACTTGATAATTTCACAACCCAATTTCTTGCTGCTTTTCATCCCAGTTTACTGCAGGTGAGAGAAAGCCTGTAACTGTGAGGTCTGCAGTCAGCGGTCATCACCACCCTGCTGATCACATAAATAAGGCTCTCTGTTGCTTTCTGATCAGTGAATAATTCAGCTCCAAGTCTATCATGAGATCTGCTTTGCCAGGGCCACTGCAGGTACTGTCTTAGCATAGGTTTCCTAGAAAACAGGATCTGAGGCAACAACTTACATCCTAACATCTTAGAAGAGAGTTTAATCTCAAGAATGCAGAAGTGAGGGAACAAGGGAAGTGGGCAAAGAAGCACACACAAGGGAACATGTTACTATGCTGGCCACCATGTGTAGATAACAAACACGGCTGATGGCTTGGCCTTGTAGGTCAACTTCAGAGAAGACAAATATGGTATTACTACATCTTTGGAACAATCCATGGTTCAGGTACCAGAGAGGGTGAGGTGGGAAAGGAGGGAGGAAGCCAGACGAATTAATTTTGATTAATCTCCCATTGATTAAGCCCATCCCATGAGATGTTACTTTTCCTGCACTTTTGAGTTATAGTGCTTCTTCTCTTCAGGAAGCTGCTGGGAAAGCAGAGCTCCTGCTGGTTCCTCTATGTCTGGGGCCACTTGATCTATATGTGCGTGACTGGGAGGGGTCAGCTTCAGTGACTTGGCTCTGTGACTGTGGGAACTAAGTTAAGGCTACTTGGTTGGAGGTGATGGTGGGGTTGGGTTCAAAAAATGGGAAGCCATAAGAATCTGGGGGTAATTTAAGCTGAGCATTTCTATAACAGAATACCATAGCCTGGGTTATTTATAATGAACATAAATTGATTGGCTTACAGTTCTGGAGGCTGTAAAGTCCAAGATTGAGGGGCCAGTATCTGGTGAGGGCCTTCTTGCTGTGTTATCCCATGGTGGAGGGGCAAAAAGAGAGAAGAAGAGAGGGGGAGAAGGAGCTAGAGGGGGAGGAGGAGAGAGGAGAGAGGCCAAACTCATCCTTTTATAATGAACCTACTTCAGCAATAATAAATCCATTCCCACCATAACAGCATTAATCTTTTCATGAGTGCGGAGCCCTCATGGCCGAATCACCTCTCATTAGGCCCCACCTCCCAACACTGCTGCATTGAGGATTATGTTTCCAACACATGAACTTCAAGGGACGCATTCAAACCATAGCACTGCATCTAGTAAAGATTCAGGAAATAGTATTCAGAAAATAATAATTAGCCCAGGTCTATACCCTGCTATACTCTTTTCTAGCTAGAAAATTCCACAGGAGTAATCAAGAATACATTTTCATCATGAGTTCTCATAAAACATTTATACTTCTTGCTTCCCTAGGGCATCTGGCAAAGTGCCTGCCACACAAATGCTCTGGGCAATTTGGCTGTAGAAATCTCACAGTTCTTGTGAAGTGGTGTCAGATGGACCCAATGGACAAGTGACCACACTATGGATTAATCTTCTCACAAAGTGTACATATTAGAGGGGAAAAAAAAGAAAAGGGGGGAAAAAAAGCCTTACTGTCCCTGACATTTAATTTAATTGCCTGGTTCATTTCTATAACTTAAATTTCATAACCTACTGGAAATGATTTTTACTCACTTGTAAAACTTTACAATTTTTTTCTTTGTACATACAGAAATGTAAACTATTTTCCTAGGTAGGACAGGACATTTGAATTCATATGCTTTTTTCAAATTCAGAGCTGTTTAATTTTGGAGTTAAAACAAGCAGGAATACCCTTGAACTCAGATTCTATGCTCTGTAGGTACATTTTATGTTTAGAATTAGGGTAGTAGGAAGTAAAAGGAAATCAAAGGAAAAATAGATTTCTATTCATTGGTATTTAAAATGGAGGACAGTTTTTGTTTGGTCTTTTTTTTTAAACTAGGGCATCTTATATTGCAACTAAGTAATATATTAAAATTAATTACTAGAATTGATAAATTAGTTTTCTCAGTCAACATTTCAGGTGCTATTTTGTGATATTCATCGAACATTGGTAAACTATATATTAATGTAACAAGTACAATCAATTATTGGAATGGTTTAGTTAGACTGTGCCAACCATCTGCAATAGTTCATATTAAACAAAGACCTTCACTATTCTAGGACATGCATGTGTATGTAAGGGGATGCCTACATAGTCTATACAATTGGGACATCAGTGCATGGACTACGAACTCCATTAGGTCAACTTCATTTAGGTTTTACTCCTTAACAATATTTAAAAGGAGTTTTAAAAAAAATTTTGGGCAAGAATAAACTATATGAAAATGGGAACCATTTATCATCTGCTGACATATTTATTACACGTATGCTTTATATTACATGCTTTATCATATATATGTATATAGGATATAAATTTAGTTTAGGTGTATATATAATATACTTATATGCACGTATATGCACTTGGCTTAGGTGTATGAAAATTGTGAAATAAATACTGTTTCAATTGCTATTATTATTATTAAAATGGTCCTACTGCAAAGGAACCACATGTCCTAGGAAAAAAAATCAAGCCAGGCTGTCTTAGGGCTTTGCTATTGAACTACCTACTTCGTACTGAACACACCTTTGTTACATTGCCAAGCCCAGGGTTCAAAGTGCTTTACTGGTAGACAGAACAATTGAGATTGGGAGTGGAAGAAGGAAGGGTGGACAAGACTTACAAAAATTCCCGACTGCCTATTTAGCCATCAAAAATTCAACCATGAGCTCTTTAGGGTCGCATGGGTTTTGTTCTTTGAGATCTTTAAGAATTTCCAGATACCCATTGCCAATCTCTGTCTTGCATTTCCCATGTTCCTGTTTCAGTTGTGAATCCTCCATGGTAGAAGAACTTCACCACAGCAAATGTCTTAACAGTCTTTGCTCTATCCACCTTAGGAGGCCTGGAGCAGCCTGCTCCTCAGACCACCTCCCAGGGGCTCTTTCAGACCCTCTCTCATCACCTCAACATTTTTTTTTCTTCTAATGATTATAGCTAGGAACCAGTGTCCTCACATAGCACCAAATCAGTACTCTCCTTACTTCTCTTATGACTCAATACTTAGCACTGAATTCCTGCCTTGGTCCCTCACTGATTAGCTGCCTGGTTCTCTCCTCCATCATCGGGACAGAAGTCTGACACCCTCGTTTTCAACTCCTCCTCAGTGGGAGGAGGAATTTTGTCTTCCAGTTCCCCTAATTTTCTGCTTAGGTATTGGTGAGATCCATACTGTATGACTTGAAATGTTTCAGATTCTTGAGTGGTTCCCCCCCCCCTTGTGGCTTCCTGATCACTGTGTTTCACCAAGGAGGTCTGACACTGAGTGGTAATTGCTTCTGGAATTAAAAATCTGAGGCAGTGTCCTCTCAGACACTAGTTTAGACAACCCATCTCTCCTTTGCCAGTCTCTGTATTTTCACTGATTTCCCCCAATTCCTATATTGATGTCTTCATCCCGAGGATCCTAGTTCAGGTCCACCAGGATTATGAGCAAGGTGAAATCTTATGAGAGCCCCACAGCAAGTCCTGTGAGAATAAGACGGAAACAGAATAGAAACATTTGGAGGAAAGGACCATCAAGCATGTCTGAGAACATCTTCGTTTGCGTCACTGGTCTGCAGGGCCAGTCCTGGTGACATCATTGTTCAAAACACGGCAATTTGTATAGATAGCATCTCTCCATCTTTCATTTTCCAAAGGATTTATTTTTATCCCCCA
The DNA here is from genome assembly GCA_027257055.1 of Cephalopachus bancanus. Lineage (NCBI taxonomy): Eukaryota > Metazoa > Chordata > Mammalia > Primates > Tarsiidae > Cephalopachus > Cephalopachus bancanus. The sequence goes on along the minus strand of JAPVLO010000289.1, from coordinate 2,269,209 downwards.
AATATCTTTCAATTTACTTATCCTAAGGAGCCCCGCTTCCTTGGCAGTTTTCCTCTGGCTGCATTAGTTGGAAACCTCTCTGAGCACCTCTCCTTGGCTGCTGATCCTCGTCTGACTGACAGCATCTAAGAGATGACCTACTCCGGGAAGAAGCAGAGGAATTTCTCAGGAATGACTGAAAGTCTTTTAGAAAACAAAGCCTTCTTCCAACCATTTGAGCAAAGAGAAACAACTCATGGGGATCTTCTTTCTGTGTTTGACCTTTGAGGGCCAGCAAACCCTTCTCTGTCCATCATATAGGGCCGTTAGCATGATTAGTACCTTGCAGATGTCACCATTCCATGGAAGGGTCCTATCTTTAATATGCAGAGTAGCTGGGAGACTCTCGAAATGTGAGCACAGTATAAAAGGATTGTATACTGCAGTGTGAATAATGACAACATTTTTAATTGGGAAGAGTATTGCTGTGCGTGAGCCAAGAGACTCTTTCTGCAGCTGTGGGGAACCATTTCCTCCAGGACTCATCCCACTAGTCCGTCATCAGGTAAGAGTGTCTCTTGGGCTGCCTGCCAGTTCTTGGATGGCTGAAACACTTGCCTGGGCTCTGGCTGCTCACCCCACAGTGCTCTCTGAACAGAGTCGCCCAGAGTGACTCACACAGAAAACTGTTACCTCATTTTGTTGAATTCCATTGTGTGGGCTGAAGGTTGAGTTTAGCTGGGAGACAGGAAAGTGAGGAGCAGAGATGAGGCGACTAATTGACAATCCCAATTACAAAATGACACATGAGAACATCAAAGGTCTTAAAAAGGAAGGGAAGGTGAGGACTTTGCCCTCTACTGGATTTCTTTTGCTACACGGTACTTGTGAGTCATAGGTTGAGCTGGGGGCAGGCGCAGTGAGTTCAAGGGGATTGACTGATGCAATGATGTGAAGATGTTTCAGTGAACAACCCCCAGTGGGATCTCATAGGGCAGAGGGTAGGGAATGATTCCCATTTCTACAGAGTGGAAGGCAATGACCTGACAAAGCCCTTTACTGCATGGCCGTCCTGATGCTGGTGTAGCACAGATGTGAGCTGGACTCTACTAAGCCCTTAGGAGACAGAGTCAGCTCAGCTCCTTATTTTGTGTCTTGTGGTGTTTAGGTTCCAGTTTTTGTGTGTGCTGTCTTTAATTCTTTCTCACGTGCACTCTCAGATAAAACTTAGTCATTTCCCTGATTTCTCAAAAATGTCCAGTTTAACAAAACATAAAAAAATACAGTTGATGCTGGAGAGGATGTGGTGAAAAGAGAACACTTCTACATTGTTGGTGAGAGTGTAAACTAGTGCAGCCTCTGTGGAAATCAGTGCGGCGATTCCTAAAAGCTCTAAAAATTGACCTTCCATATGACTCCACGATTCCCCTACTGGGAATATACCCTGAAGAACTCAAATCACTCTATAAAAAAGATATCTGCACATGCATGTTTATCACAGCATTGTTCACAATAGCAAGATCATGGAACCAACCATGCTGTCCATCAAGAGGACTGGATTAAAAAAATGTGGTACATATACACAATGGAATATTACACAGCCATAAAAAAGAGCAAAATCATGAATTTTGCAGCAACCTGAATGGAATTGGAGTTTATAATACTGAGTGATCTCTCACAGAAACAGAGATCTGAGTATCACATGTTCTCACTCATAAGTGAACCTTGAACAACTATTGTAATACTGTAAGAAAAGGATTGACAGTGACGGGAAACTATGGGGGTGGGGCAGGGAGGGGAAGGGAGGTGGGATTAACGTTAGTCAATATCTGTCTGGGGACGGGGGGGCACACCTCATCAACAAGTGTACCTGCACAATGCATATTTGTATACCTAACCCTTAACTGCACAATTTTAAAATAAAAAATATGTTAAAAAAATACAGTTAGCCGGGCTCGGTGGCTCAGCCTATAATTCCGCGCCTTTGGGAGGCTGAAGTGAGTGGATTGCCTGAGCCTGCGGGTTCGAGATCTGCCTGGGCAGGGAGACCTCATCTCTACAATAAATCAAAAAATCAGCTGGGCGTGGTAGCACACGCCTGTAGTTCCGGCTACTTGGACGGCTGAGGCGGAAGCATCGCCGGAGCCCAGCAGATCGAGGCTGCGGTGGCCGGAAGCGGCCACTGCACTCCAGTCTGGGCAGCAGAGTGAGACTCCAACTCAAAAAAAAAAAAAAATACAGTTGATGTTATTAAAGATATGCGGGTTACAGGAAAAGCCACATCACAGCTTGCCAGGTAAAAAAGTCATATTTTCATATCAAACATTTTGTTTTCAATTTTTTTGCCCTCACCCCATTCTCTAACTACCAAGGAAAGTTTCTTGCTTTTCACCTCTGTGAGCTCTTAGTCTTCTGTTGTTTCCTCTTTCTCCTACTTTTCTTCACCTATCCCTTCCAGGAACTTTAAAATTTCCTCCCGCTGTTATGTAGAACAGTTCAGCTCTTCCTGTCTCTAGATCATAAACTCTGATATCCACACAAAACAAAGATCCAACAGAGCAACTATAGGGATGAATAAACAAAACAAAAACAAAAACAAACAAACAAACAAAGCCAGAAGAAATGTTGTACCACGATTATTCTTTTAATGGATATTTACTAAGTGGCTACTATATGCCAAACACTGTTGTAGTCACTAGCCATCTTGGACAGGAATTTGTAGAGTATCTATTAATGTACGCTCTCAGTATGTACCTGGTCTAGATTAGAATATCATATTGGTTGACCTTAGGCCAAGGCTATTGGTTGGTTGTGATTCCTGCACTCTGTGGTTCATTCATTTATTCAATCCTGGAAGATAGACATTATCTCTGACTCCCATCTCCACTGTGGAAAAGTAATCACCCAAGCAGATACTGGGTTCTGGCTTCGGGACTGGGGGCTTCCTCTCTGAAAGTTTCCTGGGTGTTTGTCATAGTCTTCAGATATACTGAAGAGATAAATCTCTTCAAAGGAAATGATCAAAGGAAAGTGATGGCTTATAAAAGGCTGAATTTGATTCTCTAAGTGAATTCAAGTGAATTTAGCTCTTCAAGAGCCATAGTAATGACTATGGCTAGATACCCAGGAAGGTGGTTGGGACTGCCTAGAATGTAACATGCTTGTTTGACATGATTGAGCTGAGGTGGCTATTTATCAAACGTTTCCTTCTCCTTCTTTTTTTTTGAGTTGGAGTCTCACTCGGTCACCCAGACTGGAGTGCAGTGGCCGCTCCCGGCCACCGCAGCCTCACCTGCTAGGCTCCGGAGATTCTTCCGCCTCAGCCTTCCGAGTAGCTGGAATTACAGGCATGCACTACCACGCCTGGCTGATTATTTGATTTATTGTAGAGATGAGGTCTCCCTGCCCAGGCGGGTCTCGAACCCGCGGGCTCAGGCAATCCACTCACCTCAGCCTCCCAAAGGCGCGGGATTACAGGCTGAGCCACCGAGCCCAGCTCTCCTCCTTCTTAAAGATCTCTAATTGTCATGAAATACAAGTGTAGCCTCTACTGCTCTTACTAGATATGACATTGGGCTAGTATTTAACTTCTCTATCCTCAATTTTTTCAACTGGAAAGCAAGGATAACAGTATCTATTCTGTAGGGTTGCTGTAAGAGCTGTGTGAATGATCTCAGAAGAATCCTTAGCACACTGCCAAGTGTTTCAGGGTAGGCATTCACATGCTTCCATCAGTCTTCAGATGTTTATTAACCCAACCTTTACTCTGGGCACTCTTCCAGGTACTGGGGCTGTAGTAATGAATAAGGTATTCAAGGAGACTTCTCTCAAAGAGCTTACATTCTAGTGAGGAAAGAAAAATAATATTCAAATTATTTTCAGAAATAATTCCAGAGAGTGCTAAGTTCTGTAATGGGAGTAAAACAGGATAATGTCATCATGAGATTGCAGGGACTTCTTTAGATGGGGTGGTCAGCAAAGGTCTTTTTAAAGTCGATGACGTTGATTTTCAAGCTGAGCACCAAAAAGTGATTCAGCATCAGTGATCAGTGATTTGGTGATTTTGAAGCCAGGCACCAAAAGATTGGTAGTGTGGTGTGTGTGTTGGGTGAAGATAGTGTCATAGGCGGGGAGGATTAGCAGGTGAGAGGCAGCCTTTTAGGCAGAGGAGTCAGCAAGTGTACAGGTTCTGGGACAGGAAGTATCTTGGTGTGTCAGTTCTAGTACTTTTCAAAAGCCATTGTGAGTATATGGGTAAGGGGAGACTGGCAAAGAGAATAAGGGAAAGAGAGAGAGGAGCTAGACCATGTAGGGAAGTGTTTAATGTAGGAGAAGGATTTAATTTTATCAGTCTTAACTCTATAGGGAGTTGTCAGAAGGGGAGTGACTCAATATGACCTATACTTTTAAAGAGATCACTCTGAGAGTTAGGTGAAGATGAGGTGGGAGACCACTGCAGTTGTATAGGCAGGAGATGTAGCTATTTACTTTTAAATTAATCAGAATTAAACAAAGTTAAAAATTTAGCTATTCACCTGCACTAGCTGTATTTCATGTACTCAAGAGCCACATGTGGCTAGTGTCTATTGTAACAGACAGTGTGGACAGAGAACATCTCTATTATCGCAGAATATTCTATTAGACAGTACTGTTTGGCAAGACCCTCTTTTAAATGTATGGTCTTTCTTAAACTTTCTTAATATCATAAGAAATGAAACCATAGTAACACTCGTTTATCCAGAAACTTCTATATACGCCATAGTTGAGGGCTAGAAAAGATAAGGAAATGGCCTTTGAGTAGCTGCAGTGAATGTCACAGGTCAATGCATTAGAGCTCTTTAGTATCATTCTCCACATGGGAGGCTCTCAGATCCCTCCCTTAACCCTCCTTCTTTCTGATTTGCTCTAGCCAGTTCTGCTGAGCATGCTTCTATTGTGTTCTGGTAATATTAAATTAGAAGGTGAAAATTCAGGTAGCTTGGACTTGAGGCTATAGGCAGAGATGTAAACAGTGACCAGAAGAAACCACCAGTACCCCCAAACATGATCCTGAGATCCTGACTGTGAGGAAGGAAATGAACAAATGAAAATGGTAGACAAAGAACCCCAAAGTGCAGTAGTTGGGGGTCAGCAGGTGTGGAGATAAACAATCCAGTAAACTTAGGGCCTTACTCAGGACACAGTGCTGTGACTGATGTTCTTTTGATGATGGATGTGAGTCATCTAGAGAAAGTTAAGAGGACAGTGGGATGCATTTTAAGAGGGTTTCCATCCAAAATGGCTTTTTAAAAGGTAAGTTTTCCATTTAAAGTATGTTTCGGTTACCTGGGAATTTACCTTAGCCAAACTCTCATTATCTGAGAGTGTTGAACGAAGGAGATTTTACTCTAATTAGCTTCACAAGGAAGCTTTAGGAGACTTGTCTTTCTACATCCTTTGCAGTGTGGAACAATGCTTTCAGACAGAGAGAGAGAGAGAGAGAGAGAGTTTTGGGTCCTGTGAGTCTGAGCCAAGAGAGAATTTTAATCATCTCAGAGGAATCCAACCTGAGTAATTCCTTGACGTCACTCACTGAATCTGTCCCTCTCTTAGAGTGACCAGCTTGGGTCTGGGCCACCATGCTTTGCTCATTCCCTGGCAGGCACAGACAACTCTCAAAATATTCTCTAGAAGGGACTTCTGCAGGTTAGATGTTGGTATCTCTATTTCTTTGGGACTTGGGGAGGCCAGCCTCCAGGCAGGTGGCCTCTGATGGGGAGTGGGAATCAGCTGGATGAGTTCTCAGTGGATTGAATCGAGTTTGAGGGCTCTGTGAAGACTGTCTGTAGCTCTACCCTTTGGCAGCTCTTTTAATTGGGTTGGGAGAAGAGAGAGCAGCATAAAGATGTATGATTCTAGTATAAATTCTAGGAGGAGAGGGCAAGACATCAAGCAGCAAGAACCCTAGAAAAGCTCAGGTTTTGAGTAATTTGGTTGCCTACTTTGGTGGAGTAACAAGATTGGCTGGAGGTAGGAGTGATTGCAGCCCTTTAAAAGAGTGTAGTTAGACCCAAGATTTCCTTTCAATTCCTATTCAGACAGATGGCTATCCCTCCTGGCTCCCAGAAGAGACTGGAGGATTACCATAATGAGAGTTAAGACTCTAGGCTTCCTTCCTGCCTCATCAACTTAAACCTCACCCTAATCTGCATCCTGCTGCCCACACCCCACAGAAGACTGGAGGCTAGAGGACTCCTCTTAAGGCAAACAAGAAGCCAAAGGAAGATCAATAGCTACTGACAGTTTGGGGTCTCCCCAATAAAATGGTAAGGTCACTCCCCATCTGATCACTTTTTATTCAGGTCCATCAATGGTCAACTCTTCCACCATCACCTTCAGATTAGCACTTTATTTACTCCCTCTTAGAGAGAAATAGAAATCAGCAGCCATGGAGAACTACAGATTTAGTTTAGAACTAGAAATGTAGAATAGTTTCTAATATGAAAAGGACAAAATGTAACCAATGTTCAATAGCCTCAGAGAGCTAGAAAAAGGTACCAGATCCCTTACATAAAAACAGAAAGTCATACAAAGTAACATTTACCAAAAAAAAAAGCTCTTGGAAATTAAAAATATAATCAAATGAATTAAAAAACAAAATAAATTTGAAAAATCCTCCCAGAAAGGCGAACAGCAAAAACAAATAATAACAATACTAATAATAAAAGGAAAGAACAAAGAAAGAGGAGAAGAAAGTTATCAAATAATCAAAGCAAGAAAATTTTCCTGAAGTTAAAGACATGACCTTTTGGATTACAGATATTCCCTCCGTACTTGGAACAGTACACAAAAGCAATTCACACCAAGGCACATCACTACAAAAATTTTGGACCCTAGTGAGGAGAGAGAGAAAGATTGGTCCTACAACAACAGTAGCAGTAGCAGCAGCAACAACAAAAGAAAAAACAAAGAAAGAAAAAGAAAAAGAAAGACTCACTCACCCCCCACCAAAGATCATGGAAATGGGTTTCTCAACAGTTGCATGTAAGTAGAAGACAGCAGAAAATCCTTTCAAATTTTTGAATGAAAAAGATTTCCAATCTAGAATTCTTCCCAGAAGATCTATTGATCAAATAATGGCAAACGTACTCCACCAAAGTATAAACAGTGTATGAGGAACAGATAGAATCCAGGAGATGTGATAGGCAATTGATGGGCGGGGGAAAAAGCAAGCAATTGTTAAGAGAGGGAATTACCAACTTAAAATGAAACATAGAGGCAAGGAAATGTAGTCTGAGTACACTATGGGGTTTAGCTAGGAGTAATATTATGTGATCTCAGTCATGTAAACTCTGAATGCCTATTTGATCAACGGCTGCTGTTGCTATATTGAGGGAATGTGATCAGGGTAGGATGAGCTCTATTTGAGGGGAGGGCGACATAAAGGACTTCTGCGAAATACATCACTGAAATACAAGCACCAGGAGAGCAGGGGTTTTTGTTTTGCTCACTGAGTTCCTAGTGCCTAGAGCAATGCCTGGCACAGTAGGTCCTCAATAGATATATGTTGAATGATATATAATATTCTCCCGAGGATCATTTCTTCTGGGAAATTTGTCAAGAAGACAGAAAGTTAAAATAAATGAAAAGAAACTTCAAAAGCTATAGAACATGGAATCTGTCTCTACAATTTTTGGATGGTTATTTTCAAAACTTAGAAGTAATCACATAAACTATTTAAACTGAGTATCAACATATTTAAGAGACCGTTTAATAGCCAGATATTCCTAGGAAACTATTCTCTGCAAATCTTTATGGTAGTCGGTTCAGTTGGAGAGACTGTGACGCTCAGGACAGTTCCAGGAAAATCAAGATGCAATTTTCTCAATTTAGAAAGCAAATTATTTTGTTGACTTTTCCTCCCATTCACCCACTAATATGCTACAAGGCTGGGCTGAGGAAAACTGCCTTGTTTTGCTTTTCGAGTTGATGGACTGGTGAAGAGAAGAAGCCCTCAGTACTTCCTGTGACACTAGATTCCGGAAAGCATCCCCAGGCCAGGCACTACTTTTACTAAATAAAAAGAAGTGCATTTTTGGATTGAGCAATCCGCTCTTCCATCTAATGGATCTAAAGTAGGTCTACAGCAGGATTCAACGTGGTTACGAATTTACTGTCTGACTCTTAGGGTGATGAACGTATGAGCTGTTCGTTCATTCACACCTCCTCCTTCCTGCCTTCACCGAGCATTGGTTGAGCACCTCTTATGCGCCAAAGACTGAGCAAAGACACTAGTGGAAGAACAAGACTAGGCCAAATAACTCTGGGTGCTCAGAGCTAAAATTGTCAGTCTCATAGGGGCACCCAAGAAGATAACCAACTCACCAAATCGGGTATTTTTTGCCTTAAGGTCTGGTAAGCACTCATTTTTGTCAGAGAGCAGAAATCCGAGTCTGGCGGTCTTTTTTTTTTTTTTGAGTTGGAGTCTCACTCTGTCGCCCAGACTGGAGTGCAGTGACGGCTCCCGGCCACTGCAGCCTCGACCTGCTGGGCTCCGGCGATCCTTCCGCCTCAGCCTTCCAAGTAGCTGGAATTACAGGCGCGTGCTACCACGCCCGGCCAATTTTTGATTTACTGTAGAGATGAGGTCTCACCAAGTTGCCCAGGCGGGGCTCGAACCTGCGGGCTCCGGCAATCCACTCACCTCAGCCTCCCAAAGGCGCGGGATTGCAGGCTGAGCCACCGAGCCCGGCATGGCGGTCTTTATAGAAACCAGACCAATCGGCCCAAACGGAACACGTGCCGGGGTGTGCGCCACCCAGCGCACGCTGGTGGATCCGAGGTTGCACGCAGCCCGGGATTGTGCCCTGCGCGTGACAGTGCGGCTGTCACAACACTTCGGAAAAGTCCTAATGACACAGACTGGGTCTTTGGAGACAATGCTAGCCGCCCCGACCCCAAAGGTTCAAAGTTCCCTCAAAGTAATATATATATGAGTTCTCGGAAGGTCAATCGGGACTCGCTTCCTGGGCCCCGCGCGCCGCAGTTAACTAGGGCAAGGGTGGGGGGACCCTGGAGCCCCTGCATCTGGGGCATTCCCAACCTTCTCTCCTACTGGCCTCCTTCCCTCTCCCACTACGCTGGCCCGGGTCCCTGTGAAGAGTGGTGCTGCCTAGAGCTACCGGGCTACAAGAACTACCAGACCTTAGAGACCCTGGTGGTGGCCAGGGAAGAGGCGGGTGTAAGGCGAAGCCTCACGCAGGTAGCGCCTCCCAACTAAGCCTTTCCACTCGGCAGCCCCTCTCCCGGGTAGGAATCAGAGAGAACCAGAGGTCTTCTTTAGGATTCGCAGGACTTTAGGAGGAAGGGCCCTCAAGCCAAGGCCGCCTGGCGTCCTTCGTTGCATCCAAAAGCGAGCCCAACAATCTAGAAATACCCCTAGAGCAGCCGTTCCTGGAGTGGGATTACAGAGGTCCTGGAGTCCTCCTGTCTTATTTCTCGCCCACCGCAACTCAAGCCACGTTCTAGTGCCCAGCTGGCTGCCTTCCCCGGGAAAGGGTCATCCTGCCTCTGTGCATTCTGAGCAACGGTGTTGCAGAACTGGCGAGAGTCGCCTGAGTCGGCGATCGGGATTCTTTGGCGGGTGGTTGTGGTGGGGTGTCACTGGAGTTTTGACTGCTTGGGTGCTGGGCGTCAACCTGTCCTCACCTTACTCACTGGGTCCTTCCACATAAAAATGACCCGGAGGGCCTAAGCAGACATCCTCGGAGCTCTTTTCTGACCCGCAGAAATAGGGAGCATCAGCCACCAGGATTCCGCGAACCTCTGACTTCGCCTCCTTCCTCGCGCTGCTCCGGGCGAGGCTGCCCGAACGCGTTGCGTGAGCCCAGGGGCGCCGGCGGGCGCATTTGGTGGCGCAACCGCCCAGCGGTGCGGGGAGAGCATGAGTCCATGCGGAGTGGGGATTGGCGCCCCTTCGCTTTCTCTCCACCGCCCCTACCCGTAGCTCACTCCAAGCCCCAGCCCCTTCTGCGGGAGCTGCGATTTTTTTTCCCCGAAGGAGAGGCTCGGTTTTCGTGCAGGAATGTGCGTGTGTCGGTATGTGTGTTTGGGGGACAGTGTACCTCTGTGCGTATAAGACACGCCTGTTTTGGAACGCAGAAACACGCAGGGCTGCTTTCGGGTCTAGGCGTGGTTGTTTGGGTCGGTGCGCGCACCCTAGCTGGGGGCGCGTGCATTCCGGCGAGTCTGCGGGAGTGTCCGAGTGAACGCGGAAGGCAGAGCGCGCGGTCCAGGTATGCGAGTGGGGACGCGCGCACCTGCCGGTCTGTAGCCGCCAGTGGAGGATGTGTGGGAGTCCGCAGCATCCCCCACCCCCACCCTGGGGTGCAGCATCCGTTCCCCTCCGCCGGCTGGCCCTGGACCCTGGCGCGCTCGGCTCTCCGGCGTTGCAGGAAAGTGAGGCAGGGGTAGGGCCGAAGGAACAGAGACCCGGGCACAGGTTGTCCTGGCAGGCAGCGTGGCAAGCAGAGGCCAGAGGCTCAGGGCAGCTGCGTAAACCAACCTCAGCTGGAAAGTGGAGGGTTCTGGCTTGGGGTGCAGGATTCTGGAACGCAGTCGAGGATTCGGGGATCCGGGAATGGGGGTGGCGTGGATGCTGAGCCCCTGTGCAGGCAGTGCCAGTTTGGCCTCATCCTCAATTTTCTCTTCCGCTCCTACCCATCCCAGAGGAGTGAGGCGGAGGAGGGTTAGCTGCCAAACTGGCACCAAAATAACCCTCTTTGGGGGCCCAGGGCTCCAGGGCGCGAGGGGTCAGGGAATGTCTGCAGAAGCACCCCAGGTGGTCCAAAGGGATCAGTGTTGGAGACCTCTCCCTGCCACTCCTCCTTTCCTGTCATGGGCTATTTCAGCTGAGGTTCCTTTGGAACCCTACTGCTCAACCTCTCTGGGGGTCCCGGTGGCTGGGCTCGGGTCCCCTACTGGCGTGGCAAGAGGGGGTGTGAGGCAGGAGTTAGGAAGCAAGGAGGCCGGAGCAGCCCTGGCCCCTCAAGTAGTTGACACCAAACTCCCCTCGACTTGCTCCCACTTTCAGGACGTCGAAGTCTCTCCGCCCCCTCCCAGGTTCTCCACCTCCCCAGACAATGACCTCAATGCAAATGACAGCGGGGGACGGCCCCCTCCGGAGCGCCGCGGCGCGGGCAGCGCGATCCATGACGCAATCGGAGCTCGCTCGGCGCTCTGATTGGCCAGTCCTTGCCACTTTGGATTGGCCTCGCGAGCGGGTGGCGGCCCTCCTCCTGCTGTCGCTGGAATAAGAGCCGGGGGCTCGGTTGGGAAGGCGCCCACAGCAGGCGTCGTGCTCATCCCGTGGACCAACCGCTCGCGCTGCCCCGACTCTCGCATCACCAGGTGAGGAACTTGATTCCGTTGGCTCTAATAACCTGCCTCTCCCGTTAGTTCATCCAGCCTGCTCCATCTGCCTGCCTGTCTCGCCTCTCCACCGCCATCCGGTCTTACCGCTGAGAGTCCGAGGGCTCTTCCTGACTCTAGTGAAGGCGGGCGGTTAGGGCTGTTCAGGCGTTTTCTCCTAATGAGCGCGGTGGAGCCCCAAGCACTCCCAGGGCTCAGTATGGGCTCTGGAGGCGCTGCGAGCCGAGTGCGCGGGTCTGCAGCCCCGGTGTGGGTGCCTGACTGCGTGCAGGATCCTACCCGAGTTTGGTCCGGGAGTGCCCTGCGCCGCCCTTGTCCTCCTGAACCCTGTTCGGTTCCCGGGAAGATGGAGCCCTGAGTTTTCCTCCAAGGCGCCCCCAGCCATGCGCATTCCTGGAACGTGGGTCCGAACGTGGGGCAGTGCTGTGAGCCGACCGGAGCAGCGGGTTCACCTCGGGGTGCTGGCACCCAGCATCTGCTGCTAAATGACGCTCTAACAGGGCTCTGGTTGTGCGGTCGCGTCCTGAGACACCTGTTAACCCGCACGTTAAAAATTTCCTCAAACCGAAGACAGAGATTAGCGCTCTTTTCCAATCCACCCGCTTCCCCACTTTCCCTCCCATATGTTGGAGCAATGTCCCGCGGAGCAGACGGCGAGGAGGCGCAATTCAGGGGAGAGGGGACTGGGGAGTGGGGAGGAGGGATGAGGGGGAGGAGAGGGAAGGTCTACAGAAGGATGGCTTGGCCTCAGTCTCAGGGCAAAGGTTTGAGTTTGTGTGCGTGGGCGCATGTGGTGTCTCCCTGGTCTTCCAAAGAACAGAATCAAAATCCATCCCTCCTCTTCTCCCAGCCCCCCCCCTTTTGCTCTATCAAGTCATTCATTCAAAGCAGTGTATCTTTTGTGATTCGCAGCAGCCCTTCTGGCAAATGAACAGAGGCTCAGGGAAACGAAGTAGCCTGTCTGAGGCCACATGGCAGTTGTGGCAGAGGCAGAACTAGAACCTAGACCTGTCTAGGTGCAGTGGTAACGTCATTCTCCCTTTACAGAGAGGCGTCATGGGCTTCCGGAAGTTTTCCCCCTTCCTGGCTTTCGGCATCTTGGTCCTGTGCCAGGTGGGCAGCCTCCAGGGGGCGCCATTCAGGTAAGATGACCTGAAGCCTGGGGCGCACTCCTCTCCTGCTGCCCCTAGGATCAGACAGCTTTGTGCCTCTGAAGTCACCCGTGGCCCCTGGTGAATCCGTGTCCTCAAGTGGATACTGGCCTCGTGCCCTGTCCTCTGGAAGTTGGGGTGGAAGAAACAGGGACCAGGAAACCTGGCTGCTTTTCCTGGGGAGGGGTTGGGCAGGGGCTCACAAGCCTGCACTGGGTTTGTTTCCATCCACAGGTCGCCCTTGGAAAGCAGCCCAGACCTGGCTACACTCAGTGAGGAGGAAGCGCGCTTCCTGCTGGCTGCACTGGTGCAGGACTACATACAGATGAAGGCCAGTGAGCTGGAGCAGGGGCAGGAGCAGGAGCAGGAGCAGGAACAAAAGACAGATGGCTCCAGGTGAGGCTCCCCAAGGCCCCCTTCCCCCCAGGGCCTCCCCTCCCCCAGGCACACCCAGAAAGGCATATCCCAAGAGGAAGGAGAAAACACACTGGCCAGGCGACCAGCAGCCTGCGTTGTTCACCAGGACCTGGGGCCCAGCTGTTCTCAGGCTCAGGCGTGAAGCCAGAGGATGAACCAGGTATTCCAGGAGGTTTTAGAATTTTCACCTATGTTGTTCTTTCACACCTGAAAGGAGCCTTCATTTCACATTTGCAAGGTGAAGGCAAAGGCCTTGCAGGGGGTGGGGCCTGGTAGAGCAGTGTCTGAGGTAGGTCTGGAGCATTCGTGAGAAGTGCATGTTGTCATGGGGCCAGGGACAGCATCCTTCCTCAGCCCCAAATCTCTGTGCACCCTGACCCTGAGCAGAGACAAACCTCTGGTCTGGCCCCAGCACTGCCCAGGCAGAGGCATGTGTTGCACCTGCGTTCACTCTGAGAACCCCTCTGCTGAGCATGAAGGGCTGAGCAGTATGTGGAATCCCAGAGAGGTCATCCTTGCCCAACTAACCCTGCCCCACACTGTCTTGCACCTCTGAGCCCTCCTCCCTGCCCCTCCTGCTCCCACTCAATGCACCCGCTGCTTGGTCGAACCTTCTGAGTGACTGCCCAGGAGGACAACCCCATGTCTTTTCCCTGCAGCCTGGACGGCCTCAGATCTAAGTGGTATGATAATCTGAGTACTGTGTGCTGGACACGTACTCATGGGACCTGAACACTTCAGATGCTCCCTGGTATCAACTTCAGTGCTGAAATGTCTGGCGAGAAAAGGAACATAGACAGCACATGCAGAGGGACTGATCCCCTACTTTGGGGTGCTCTGGGCTGCCAGCTGAACTCTTCCCACGCTCCCAATTCTCTTTTTACTCCACTTTATGAACTTGATGCATATGAATTCGTCTCTGATTGCTATTCATGCTGGTAGCGACCGCCTTGTTTATGACCAAGAATGTTTTGGGGGACCTCAGGATGGAAAGGGAGAGAGCAGAACTCACAGGTCAGTTAGAGACAGGAGAGAGTGAAGGAAGCTTCTTGAAACTCTAGGGAATTTTATGATGGAGCCATCCAATTTATGCTTCTGAATGTGCTAAAATAAGCATATACTCCCCACCTCATCATTTGATGAATAAGTCGATTTTTCTAAAGGGACCTGAGCTATGGTGTTCTTTGCTCTGGTCTACCCAAGGTTTGAGGGTGTCCAGGGCCTATACTTAGAAGCGGCTTTAGCGTCAGGGTAGCTGAACATGGGCCTCAGTGGGTAATCTGTGACCCAGCTCAAGCAGCAAGAATAGTGCACTAATGAACAGGTAAGTACTTCTGGGAGAGGATGCTGCAAACCCTGTTCTCTGAGCCTTTTCTAGGTAAGACTTTAGGGAAATTTCACTTTTCCATAAAAAGTGGTTGTTGTTTTTGTTGCTTGTGGCTGGGATGTGGCCTTGTATGTCTTGGAGTGGGACTGGGCCAGGCTGCCCACTCTTTCCTTGACTGATAAGTACAGAATTTCAGTATGTGCCTCATGGTTTGGATCTGGGCTTTTTTCTTTCTTGTGATGGTCTTTGGGCAGAGTTCCTAGCAAAGGCTTCTAGGCCATTTTCCCTAACAGCTTTGATAATTGCATTTTGGAGAAACACTTATTGTTAAGTGGTGTATCAAAGAGCTGCAGTTCTCTTTATGATGGTCCCATGGGGCAGGCTCCCCGCCCGCCTGCCCCAGTCACTCACTCACAGGTTTTTTTCTTTCTCCATCTTGCAAATCAGTATCATTACTCAGAAGAGATCCTGCAGCACTGCCACCTGTGTGACCCATCGGCTGGCAGGTTTGCTGAGCAGATCGGGGGGTGTGGTGAAGAGCAACTTTGTGCCCACCGATGTGGGTTCCAAAGCCTTTGGCCGGCGCCGCAGGGACCTTCAGGCCTGAGCAGTGAAATGACTCAAGGAAGAAGGTGACTACCCTTGCACTCTGGGATGGGAGGGGTAGGGATTGGGAGGTTAAGAGTCACATTTTGAAACCCACTGGCCCTGGTAGGTTCTTTAGGCTCCTTCTCTCCAATTGTATTTTTTTTCTCCTGAGATAGTGAGTTCCTTCTAGAAATGAGCTTGAAATCAGAATGCTAGGACAGGCTTTAGAGATGCAGTGTCATTTTTCTGAGGAAAAAAAAAAAAAGGTTTCTGGATTTGAAAAGGGCCTGTGACCCTTAGCTTAGGGCCACTCCTCATTAATGAGCCCAGGTTCAGAAAGGACTCAACCCTTGTTCATAGACTGGAGAGCTGTAATCATAACCCACTACCAATATTAATAACTGCAGTTGAATTGTTTTATTCTTCATTTGCCTTACAATCCTGCTTACCTCTCACATTCACAATTCATAAATGCTGCTTAGTTTTAGAAGTACTTCTGTAAATCAGTTTTCTTTTCAGTAATAATTGTGATTCTTCACTTGTCCTTCTCATACATTTCCCCCCTTCTCTTTCTTGTCCTTTACCTCCCCCTTCTCTTCCTCTTCTTCCTTCCTTTTTTTCTTCTTCCTCCTCCTTTAATTCTCCTTCCCCTTCTTTTTTTCTCATCTCAGATTACCATGAAGCTGAACTCACCACTTCTATTAATTTCTGTTGACAACAACTTGGTGAGAACGCCCCATGGAAGACGCACATGTTTGCATCCTAATAGATACTGAATAAAAAGCACCTTTGTCACTTGAAAGGAATGGAACCAAATGTAAAACAAGCTAATTCCATATTTGTTGTGCATCATTTTTATATTTAATTCCATGTTCAGTAAATATGATGACCTCTCATTGGCTTATCTGGTAGCAAATTGGTTCTTTGAGAACCATCCTGTTGATCATGGCAGTTCTGCCAAACCTTAGGGGGACATGAAATCACTGCCTCTTGTGACCTCTAGGGACACATGGTAATGGTGATGCTGTGCCTTGTTGTCTAAGAACATGATTGTAAAATTTGTTTAAGAAAACGTCAATATTGTGCCACTTGTGAACTTCATCAAGATTAAAAACATATTTTAGATACGTTTGTTTTAAGACTCTGGTGGTTCATTTCAACTTGTTTTCCTATGTAATAATATTAATAATAAATATTTTTGAGTGCTTACTATGGGCCGATTGATATTTTAAGACATTGCTTTATAGCCATGAAGCCATTTAATCTTAACACCGTGAGTTAGATGCTGTTATTTATTCCACGTCACATCTGAGGAAATGGGCAGGGAAAAGCCGAGGGTCAGACAGATAGACAGTAGCGGACCCAAGTGTTGGTTTCCAGAGCTTACAGTTTACGCCAGTGCTCTATATACTTTTCTTCTTCTTCTTCTCCTCCTCCTCCTCCTCCTCCTCCTTCGTTGGAGTCTCACTCTGTCACCTAGGCTGGAATGCAGTGGCACACTCATGGTCACTGCAACCTCAACCTGCTGGGCTTAGGCAATCCTTCTGCCTCAGCCTTCCAAGTAGCTGGAACTACAGATGCATGCCACCACGCCCAGCAAATTTTTGTGATATATTGTAGAGATGAGGTCTCACCAAGTTGCCCAGGCTGTTCTTAAACCCCCGGGCTCAGGCAATTCTCTCTCCTTGGCCTCCCAAAGTGCTGGAATTACAGACTGAGCCACCAAGCCTGGCCTCTGTATGCTTTTCAACAGTGGCTACCGATGGTTCCTGATGACCTGTGAGCCATTCTTTGACCTAACTGCCTGATACAGTAGACTCTCAGATTTTATAGACACATGGAAAATTTTAAACATACAAACAACCTAGTCTATATAAAATGTAATGAATTTTTTGTACCCAATACTTGGCTTCAAAAATGATCAGTGGCCAATGTTGTTGCATATGTATACCATCCATCCCCCTTCCTCCAGAGTAGTATTATATCAATACATCCATCAATATTTCACCATGTATTTATTTAATTTTATTTTATTATAGAGATGGGGGTACAAGTAAGGATTAGTTACACAAATAGGCTGCATGCAGGTGAAATTTGGGCTTCCAACTGGCCCTCACTTCCCCTGGCATAGGACTAGGTATGCTTTGTGTTGTTATGTGTCCCCCCAACCCCCAGCAGTGCCCAGTGACTAACAATCCCTCCCTTGTGCTGATATAGTTAATGTTCAGGTATGAGTGCAAACATGCTCAACATGTATTTCTAAATGGGAAGGACTCTTTAAACAGAACCCAAAATATCACTTAACTAAAATAAACGAACAATAATTTCTTAATTCTTGCATATCACACATCTAGTCATGGTTCAAATTCCCCTTTGATCATGTACACGTGTGTAAAATATAGATACAATCAGGGCTCATATTGGCTCTTCACCTTGCTGCAGGCTGATATGTTTTAAGACTCTCCCAGTCTAGAGATTTCCCATCCATTCTTTTCCCCATTACAATGTACTTGTTGGAGAGATTGGCTATTGGTCCAGTAAAGTTTTCCACATTATGAATTCTGCGATTTAACATGTTCCCTGTAAATCAGCAGTCAGACATGGAGTGAGTGACAGGTAGGAGGAGGAGATGATGTCAGAGAGTGAATGGGGAAGACGGGTCATGTAGGACTTTGTAGGGCACAGGAAACACTTTGGTTGTTTGCCAATTTCTAGTTAGGAAAACAGAAGCTGCATCAGTAATTTGGACAAGAAGAATTTAACAGAAGGAATTAGCTAAGTATGTATTCGAGTGGTGAAAAGGCAAAAGAGAAGAAGAGGAGGGCCAGAGATAGAATGTGGGAGGACTAGGGGAACAAAGAGAAGAGGTGGGGTGAGTAGAATCTGGAGACCTGGAGAAGGATTCTCGACCCCTGAGCAGGGAAGTTGCAGATGTGGGGATCTCTGGGGGGGGGGGGGGAGGGCGCAACAAGGCTGTTGCTGCGGTACAGAAAAACAAAACAAAACTGGAAACTGGAAAGAACTTCCCTGCCAGAGTAGGGCAACTCTGTGGTTGATGTTGACAGAAACAGAAATCAAAACTGGTAGAAGGCTCATGTCTCTTAAGTCCTCTTAGGAACGCCCAACTGGCAGAGCCTAAAGGAGGTCCTGCTGACAAAGACAGTTAGCTTGCAGAATCCCAGTGCCAGTACCTCATTTTCAGCATGTAATTTAAAATTTACATATAGAAAAGTTCATTCTTTGTGCTGTATAGTTATATGAGTCTTGACAAATATGTTGCATAATGTTATCACTGCCACAATAAAGATATAAACCAGTCCCATTACTCCCCCCAACGTCTCCCATGCTTTCCCTTTGCAGTCAATTGTTCCCTCAGCCTCCAACCTCTAATAATGACTGTCCTGTTTTCTGTTCCTCCTCCTTTTTGTCTCTCCCCAGAATGTCATATGTATGTAGTTTTGAGTCTGACTTCTTTCACTTAGCATAATGCACTTGAGATTTATCCATCTTTGCATGTATCAGTGACTTGTTTCTTTACTGGGTAGTAGTACACTACAGGGCTGTACCACACTTGATTTATCAATTTACCCATTGAAGCTGTTTCCTGTTTTTGGCATTCATAAATAGAAGTGCTATATACATACACACATATTTGTGTGAAGATTAATGTAATGGGCTGAATGGAATCTCCCCCAAAAGTATTTCCGTGTCCTAATCACTGGAACCTGTGAATGTTAGCTTGCTTGAAGAAAAGATCTTTGCTTATGTAACTAAATTAAGAATCTTAAAAATGAAACCATCTTGGGTTATCCTGGTATGTCCTAAATCCAGCGATGTGTCCTACGAGATACAGAGAGAAGATCTATGTAGAAGAGTAGGTGATTTGAAGACAGAAGCAAAGAGGCACAGGCCAAGGGAGACAGTGACCACCAGAGCTACCAGAACTACTCACAGAATGGATTCTTTCCTGAGTTTCTGCAAGAAGCACAGGCCTGCAGACAGCTAGATATTGTACTTCTGGCCTCCAGAACTTTGAGAGAATATACTTCTGCCGTTTAAGTCACTAAGTTTGTGGTAATTTGTTATGACAGCCCTAGGAAACAAAAACAATACATTTTTATTTCTTTTGGGTAAATACCTTGGAGTAGGATTGTTGGGTTATTTGGCAAGTGTATGTTTAACTTTGTAAGAAAGTTGTGAAGTGGCTGTATCATTTTGCATTCCCACCAGCCATATATGAGAGTTGCAGTATTTCCACAAATGAGTATGTAGTAGTATCTCATTGTGGTTTTTAATTAGCATTTCTCTAATGATTAATTATGTAGAGCATCTTCTCCTGTGCTTATTTGCCTTCTGTTTATCACTTTTGTTGAATGTCTGTCAAAATCTTTTGCTAAATTTTTAGTGTGTTGTTTGCTTTATTAATTTTTTGGTTTTGAGAGTTCTGTGTTATGCATGCAAGATGATTATCGAATACATATTTTGGAAAAATTTCCCTCCAATCAGTGGATTGTTTTTCATTTTCTTAGCAATGTCTTTCATAGAAAAAAGTCTTAATGTTGATGAGATTCCATTTATTAATTTTGTTCCTTTTATGTATTGTGCTTTTGGTTCATATCTGAGACCTCTTTGCATAACTTAAGGTCCCAAGAGCACAATAACTTATTCTATACTTTTTCATAATAAAACTTTTATAGTTTTATGTTTTATATGTGGGTCAATGATCCATTTTGAGTTAATTTTTGTGTAAGGTGAGAAGTGTAAGTAGAGATTAATATCTATATATGTATGCCCAACTGTTTCTATATCATTTGTTGAAAAGACCATTATTTGATCATTTCATTGTCTTTGCACCTTTGTCAGAAATCAGTTGATTATACTTGTGTGGAAATATTTCCGAGCTTTCAATTCTGTATCATTGATTTGTGTGACTATCCTTTTGCCAATGTCATATTGTCTTGCTTATTGTAATCAGGTAGTGTGGGTCCTCCGACATTAAGTCTTTTTCAAAATGAGTTTGACTATTTTAGATTCCTCATCTTTTGTTACACATTTTAGAATTAGCTTGTCAATATCTACGAAATCGCTGGTGAGATTTTTTATTGGGATTTTTTTGAATTAGAAGATTAATTTTGGGAGAATTCACATATTAACAGTATTACATCATCCATTTCATGAACACTGAATGTTTCCACCGATTCAGATCTTTGTTTTTTTTAATCAGTGTTTTTTTTGTTTTCGGCATAAAGATCCTGCACATATTTTGTTAGATTTATGACTTTTTTTTGGTGTTAATGTAAATGATATTTATTTTTTAAAAAAAAATTTAGTTGTTCATTGCTAGTAGATAGAAATACAATATTTAAAAATATTAACCTTATATTTTGTGACCTTGCTAAACTCACTTATTCATTCTATGAAATATTTGTAATTTCTTTGGGATTTCTATTGTAGATATTTATGCTTTCTTTAAAAAGAGTCAATTTTATTTCTTCCTTTTTAATCAGCTCATCTTTTATTTCTTTTTCTTGACTTATTACACTGGCTAGAACTTCCAGTATACTGTTGAATTGCAGTCGTAAGTGCAGTTATCCTATTCAGTTTTTGTGGTGGTTTAATAAAAAAGTCCACCAATTCTTTGGTACTACTTACTTTAAAATGTGGAGTCAAAATCCCTTTCCCTTAAGTGTGAATTCTATTTAGTGATTTACTTCTAACAATCAAATATGGCAGAGGAGTTGATATGTGACATTCAGTTAGAACATATAAGGTTTCATGGTGTCTCCTTGCTTTCTCTCTTGGGTCACTTGTAATGGGGGAAGCCAGCTGACTCATGAGGACACTCAAGCAGCACTATAAGAGAGCTACATAGCAAGGAACTGAGGCCTCCTTACAAGAGCCACAGGCAAGTATAGGTGACATTGTAATCAGCTCCTCGACACCCCGTTAAGCCTTCAGATGACCGTAGCCCCAATGGACACCTTGACTGCAGCCTCATGAGAGATTCTGAGCAAAGGTTACCCAGCTAAGCCATTTCCAAATGTCTAACTCACAGAAACTGTGTGGAAAAAATATTGTGTTTAGCAACTGAGTTTGGGGGTAACTTTTAAAATGTAACAATAAATAATAATCTTTCAACATTAAATGTGATGTTAGGTATAGATCATTAAAAATTCATAATTTTTTAAAATCATGAATGGGTATTGGATTTTCTCAAGTATTTTCCTGAATCTACTGAAATAATAATTTATTTTTCTTCAGTTTGTAAATACGGTGAATTACTTTAATTGATTTTCAAATGCTGAAACAGTCTTGCATTTCCAGGACAGGTCCCACTTGGTTGTGCTATACTGTTCTTTTTGTATATTGCAAGAATATATTTGCTAATAAATTCATTGAAGAAGTTTTTGAGTTTATGTTCAAGGACAGCATTCTTTTGTGCTTTTAATGTTTTTACTTTGGTGTCATGGAAATACTGCCCTCATAAAATTAACTTGGAAGTGTTCTTTTTTGTTTTCTAAAGAGATTATTTAGAATTTTTGTTACTTCTTTAAATGTTTGGAATAATTTACCAGTAAAAACTCCCGGACCTTGAGTTTTTTTCTGTTGAAAAGTTTTCATCTACATATTAAATATATATATATATGATCATTTTTATAATACTATTTTTATAATACTTCCATCCATGTTGTTGATTTTATAAGCAGAGTTATTCATGGCATTCCCTTATGCTTTTATTTTCTGCAGGGTCTGCAGTATGACTTCTATTTCATTTATGATATTAGTAGTTTTCTTTTTCTTTTTTTTCCCTTGGTCGTTCTGGCTAGAGGGTATAATTTTAATAAGCTTATTAAACTTTTGTTTTTATGATTTACTTTGCTTGTTTTTAATCTTACCGATTTCTACTTTTATTATTACTATTCCTTCTTTTTGCTTTGGGTATTCTATAATGTTACTTTTCTGTTTACTTAGGAAGAAAGCTTAGGCTGTTGATTTGAAATCTTTTTTCTTTTTTCCCCTAATATTAATATTTATAACCTTTAATGTTATAAATTTCCCTTGAATCACTGCTTTAGCTTCAGTTTTGCTATGTTACATTTTTACTTTTTATTTAAGTCAAAATATTTCCTAATTCTCTTGAGACAATTATTTTTAACTTTTGGAAAATACTTTTTATTATGAACAAATTGTGAGTGTATGTTAAAGCAATTAAAATGAGAATTCAAAAGATTTCATTAAAAAACGTTTAACAGCCGGGCTCGGTGGCTCAGCCTATAATCCCGCAACTTTGGGAGGCTGAGGTGAGTGGATTGCCTGAGCCCACAGGTTCGAGACCCACCTGGGCAGCGAGACCTAAACTCTACAATAAATAAAAAATCAGCCGGGCGTGGTAGCGCTTGCCTGTAATTCCGGCTACTTGGAAGGCTGAGGCGGAAGGATCGCCGGAGCCCAGCAAGTAGAGGCTGCGGTGGCTGGGAGCGGCCACTGCACTCCAGTCTGGGCGACAGAGTGAGATTCCAACTCAAAAAAACAAAACAAAACAAAACAAAAAAACATTTAGCATACATAGTACATATCACATGGCTTGTTTTAGAGTCTACACAGGGCAAGGCAACAACAATGAGACAATTTTTTTGACATATTGGTTCTTTAGGAATGTACCTTTATTTTTTTGTTATTATTATTTTTTTAAATCAATATATATATATTTTTAATCAATATTTTTATTATGGTTTTGTGGGGTACAGTTAAGGGTTAGGTGTACAATTACACTTCATTCAGGCACTTGTTGATAAGAGGTGTTTCCCCATCCCCAGACAGATATTTGCTACTGTTAATCCCATCCCCCCCCATAGTTTCCCAGTACCGTCAGTCATTTTCTTATAGTATTACATTGGATGTTCAAGGTCCATTATATGAGTGAGAACATGTGATACTCAGATCTTTGTTTCTGTGAGAGGTCACTCAGTATTATAGACTCTAGTTCCATTCAGGTTGCTGCGAAATTCATGATTTGTTCTTTTTTATGGCTGTGTAGTATTCTATCATGTATATGTACCACATTTTTAAAATCCAGTCCTCTTTTGATGGGCAGCATGGTTGTTTCCAGGTTCTTGCTATTGTGAACAACGCTGTGATAAACATACGTGTGCAGGTATCTTTTTTATAGAGTGACTTGAGTTCTTCAGGGTATATTCCCAGTAGGGGGATTGGGGGGTCATATGGGAGGTTGATATTTAGAGCTTTTAGGAATCGCCACACTGCTTTCCACAGAGGTTGCACTAGTTTGCACTCCCACCAACAGTGTAGAAGTGTTCCCTTTTTGCCACACCCTCTCCAGCAGCTGTTATTTTTTGAGTTGTTGATAATTGCCATTCTGATTGGAGTTAGGTGGTATCTCAGTGTGGTTTTGATTTGCATCTCCCTGATGATTAGTGAGGTTGAATATTTCTTCATGTGTTTGTTGGCTGCTCATATGTCTTCCTTTGTGAAGTGTCTGTTCATTTCTTTTGCCCATTTTATAATGTGGTTGTTTGTTTTTTTCTTTTCAGCACATTTGAGTTCCTTGTAGATCCAAGATGTTAAGCCTTTGTCAAACCTGGAGTTGGCAAATACTTTTTCCCAGTCTGTAGGCTGTCTCCCTGCTCTCTTGATGGTTTCTTTGGCTTTGCAGAAACTTGTCAGTTTAATGAGGTCCCACTTGTCTATTTTATCCCTTATGGCCTGTGGGTTTCGAGTTTTGTTCAGGAATTGGATGCCAGTTTCAATTCCATGAGGGCATGTCCTTCATTTTCTAAGGTTCTTATGGTTTGAGGTTTTACATTTAGGTCTCTGATCC
Source organism: Cephalopachus bancanus (assembly GCA_027257055.1). Lineage (NCBI taxonomy): Eukaryota > Metazoa > Chordata > Mammalia > Primates > Tarsiidae > Cephalopachus > Cephalopachus bancanus. Next base: position 2,245,499 of record JAPVLO010000289.1, on the reverse strand, counting down.
ATTTGGAGTTAATTTTTGTATATGGGGATAGGTAGGGATCCTGTTTCAATCTTCTGCATGTGGTCAGCCAGTTTTCCCAGCACCATTTACTGAATACGTTCTCCTCTCCCCAGTGGTAGGTGGTAGAGGCTTTGTTGAAGATGAGTTGATTGAGAAATTGAGGTTTTTCTTCTGGAATCTCAATTCTATTCCATTGATCTATATGCCTGTTCCTATACCAATACCAAGCTGTTTTGATGATTGTAGCTTTATAGTAAAGTTTGAAGTCTGGTAATGTGATACCACCTGCTTTGTTTTTTTTGCTGAGGATTGTTCTGGCTATTCTTGGTCATTTGTGTTTCCATATGAATTCCTGTGTTGTTTTTTCTAGGTCTGAGAAGAATGTTGCTGGTAATTTGATAGGTATTTCATTGAATCTGTAGATTGCCTTCAGTAAGATGGACATCTTCACAATGTTGATTCTTCCAATCCATGAGCATGAGATATTTTTCCACTTGTTCATGTCATCTTTGATTTCTTTGAGCAGTGTTTTGTAGTTTTCATTGTAAACTACACATCTCTGGTTAGGAAGATGCCAAGGTATTTCATTTTTTTGTGGCTATTGTGAATGGAATTGTGATTTTTATTAGGGTTTCTGTTTGTTTATTATTTGTGCAAAGACATGCAATTGTCTTTTGCACATTTATTTTATATCCTGAGACTTTGCTGAAAGCCTTTATCAGTGTAAGGAGGTTTTTTACAGATTCTCTTGGGTTTTCAAGGTACACAATCATGTCATCTGCGAAGAGAGATAATTTGACTTCCTCTTTTCCTATTTGCCTTCTCTTCTCTGATTGCTCTAGCCAGGACTTCCAATACTATATTGAACAGGAGGGGTGAGAGTGGGCATCCTTGTCTTGTTCCAGTTTTCAGGGGAAATGTTTCCAATTTTTGTCCATTTAGGAGGATGCTGACTGTGGGTTTCTCGTAGATGGCTTTTACTACTTTGAGGTATGTTCCCTGTATGCCTAGATGTTCAAGTGTTTTTATCAAGAAGGGGTGCTAGATTTTATCAAAAGCTTTTTCTGCATCTAATGATATAATCATGTGGTTTTTGTTTTGACATCTGTTGATGTATTAATTATATCTATTGTTTTGCGAGTGTTGAATCAGGCTTGCATCCCAGGGATGAAGCCTACTTGGTCATGATGGATGATTTTTGAGATGTGTTGTTGAATCTGGTTTGCTAGGATCTTGTTGAGAATTTTAGCATTTATGTTCATCAAAGATATTGGCCTGTAGTTCTCTTTCTTTGTTGGATCTTTACCTGGCTTGAGTATCAATGTGATGTTAGCTAGCTTCATAAAATGATTTGGGGAGGGTTCCATCTTTCTCAATTGCCTGAAATACCTTCAGTAGTATTGGAATCAGCTCCTCCTTAAATGTCTTGTAGAATTCTGCGGGAAAAGCCATCGGGTCCGGGGCTTTTTTTTGTAGGTAGTTTTCTTATTACGTAGTCAATTTCCTTGATTGTTATTGGTCTATTTAGGGTCTCTATTTCTTCTTGTTTCAACCTAGGCAGGTTGTGTGATGACAGAAAGTCCTCCACCTTAAGGTTTTCACGTTTGTTTCCATACAAGTGTACTTTGTAGTCTCTAATGATCTTTTGTATTTCTTCAGGGTCAGATGTGACTTCATCTTTTGTGTTTCTGGTTGTGCTTATTTGGGTTTTTTCTTTCTTTTTCTTGGTCAGTCTAGCTAGGGGACCATCGATCTTGTTTATCCTTTTGAAGGACCAGCTTTTTGTTTCATTGATTTTTTGTATTATCTTTTTGTCTTCTATGTCCTGGATTTGGGCTTTTATTTTGGTGATCTGGATTCTTCTGCTGAAATTAGGGTTTTTGTGGTCTTGTTTTTCCAGCTTCCTTAGGTGGTTTGTTTGGCTGTTAATTTGTGTTCCTTCCATTTTCTTCATGTGTGTTTGTAGGGATATAAATACCCCTCATACTACAGCTTTTAAGGTGTCCCAGAGATTTTGGTAAAATATTTCTTCATTTTCATTTGTTTCCAGGTATCTTTTGATCTCTGCTTTGATTTCATCATTGACCCAGGAGTTGTTTAGCATCATGCTGTTTAGTGTCCATATCTTTGTGGGTTTTGGGGGGACTTTGTTGGTGTCAATGTTTATTTTTATTCCACTGTGGTCCAAGAAGGTGCATAGTAGAATTTCAGTCTTTTAAAATTTGCTTATGTTTGATTTATGGCCAATCATGTGGCTGATCTTAGAATACGTTCCATGTGGTGATGAGTAGAATGTGTATTCTGTGGTCTTTGGATGTAGTGTTCTGTAGGTATCAATTAAGTCCATTTGGTCAAGAGTCACATTGAGGTTCCAAATCTCATTGCTGATTTTTTTGTCCTGATGGTCTGTCTAGGGTTGTGAGTGGGGTATTAAAGTTCCCAGTTATGATGGTGTTAGAGTCAATATCTTTCTTTACTTTTCCTAGGAGTTGCTTTATAAAAGTTGGTGCACCTATGTTAGGTGCATATATGTTTAGGATAGATATTTCTTGTTGATGGAGTGACCCTTTTATCATTATGTAGTGGCCCTCTGTATCTTTTTAAATTTTTGATAGCTTAAATGGTATTTTGTCTGGAATTAGGATCATGACTCCTCCTTTCTTTTGTGTTCCATTTGCCTGAAAATTGGTTTCCCATCCTCTTACTTTGAGTCTGTATATGTCCTTTCTAGTGAGATGGGTCTCTTGAAGGCAGTATATTGTTGCCTGGTGATATTTTATCCATTTTGCCATTCTATGTCTTTTCAGTGGTGCAGTTAGTCCATTCACGTTCAGGCTAATTATTGAAATGTGAGAGTTTGTCCCTATCATAGAGTTCTTACAGAGTTGTTCTTCCACTTGGTTTATTGTCTTTCTTTTGTTTTGTGGTTTGGTTCCTGCGTATTTTATTCTTTTTCCTGTACTCTTGTGAAGAACGTTGTTCTTTTTTCCCCCTTTTCTTCTGTTTGGTACTTTCTTAAGTGTTTCATGTAGAAGTGGTTTTGTGGCAGCGTAAGTTCTTAGGGGTTGGATATCTGGGAAAGATTTTAATTCTCCCTTGCTGATGAAGCTTAATCTGGCTGGGTAGGTTATTCTTGGTTGAAATTGTTTATCTTTTAGGACTTTGAAGATAGGGCTCCAAGCTCTCCTAGCCTGTAGGGTTTCTGTAGATAAATCTGCTGCTATTCTAATTGGTTTTCCATGGTAGGTGATCTGGCCTTTTTCTCTTGCTGCCTTTAGGATTTTTTTTTTTTTTGAGTTGGAGTCTCACTCTGCCATCCAGACTGGAGTGCAGTGGCCGCTGCTGGCCATCGCAGCCTCAACCTGCTCCGGTGATCCTTCCGCCTCAGGCTTCCAAGTAGCCAGAATTATAGGTATGGCTACCACGCCTGGCTGATTTTTTGAATTATTGTAGAGATGAGGTCTCGCTGCCCAGGCGGGTCTTGAACCCGCGGGCTCAGGCAATCCACTCGCCAGCTTCCCAAAGGCGTGGGATTACAGGCTGAGCCACCGAGACCAGCTAGGAATTTTTCTTTTATGCCTACTTTGTTTAGGCAAATTATTATGTGTCTAGGAGTTGGTCTTATCATTTGTTGTCTTGCAGGGGTTCTCTGAATCTCTTGTGTTTGAATTTTTGCATCATTGATTAGATAAGGGAAGTTTTCTTGAATGATCTCATGGAAGGTTTGTTCCAGTGTGGTCTCTGTCTCTCTTTCTGCCTCAGGAAGGCCAATTACTCTTATGTTCGGTCTTTTGAAGTAATCGCTCATCTCTTGAAGCTTTTTTCCTGTCTTTTTGAGCTTGTTTGCTGTGTTTTTGAGAGTTTGGGTTAGTTCTACATTTTGGTCCTCAAGCTCTGAGATTCTTTCTTCTGCTTGGGTAATTCTGCTTTCCATGCTTATCAGTTTGTTATTTATTTCATTTTCAGTATTCTTTATTGCTGTTATCTCAGATATCAGCTCCTTTCTAGTTTCTTCTTGAGTTTCCTCAATTCTTTTTAATCTCTCTATTAATGTCTTGATATCTAGGTTTGTAGTTTGAGACCCTTCATTCTGGGGGGGCTCTTCATTGTTTGCATTCCGAAGTCAGTTTTCTCAGTGTCTGCCCTCCCAGGAGTCTGGGAGAGACCCATATTCTTCTTTTGGTTTTTCTTCATTTGTGTAGATTTTTCTCTTGTCCCTGGAGCAAAGGAGGGACAAAAGAGGAAAATAATGGAGGGAAAGGGGGGGGTCAATAGGAAGTTAGAAAGAGAGAAGAGTGAGAGGGAAAACAAGCATCCATACCAACTAACAGGTGAAAAAGAGACACAAGACCGGAGAGAAGTGGAAAAAAAAAAAAAACACAGAAGGAAAATTCCCTAAAGAATACTGATAGTTACACAGAGACAGACCAATAAGATCATGAAACAGATAGTGTAAGTTAGAAAGCAAACAATAGTGAGCAAAACATGCAGTCAGAATGATTAAACCAAAGGTCAAAATAAGAGATCAGAGTAGTTCTGTAATCTTTCCTTGAGCCCTGATCTCCAGGCTCTCCCCTTTGTTTTTGTTGCAGGCAGTTAGCCTGCTGCCTGGGAGGTCTGTGACTCTTAGTTGTCTCAGTCTGTTCAGCATAGGGGAGGAGTTTTGTCTCCTGTTTAACAACATCACCGTGGGAACCGAAGTGGAGGCTCTGATAGGTGGGTGGGGTGATGCAGATCTGTCTGGAGAATGGCGGAGGTGGTAGTTCCACTTTCACTTATAGGGATGCTTACCTGGGATCAGCTGCACAGTTGTGTGCTGGATCTGGGGTGTCACCAGCAGGCTGGGGTGGAGGAGAGGGTCAGGCATTACCTCCTCTGGAGCTGGGAGCCTCCGATCAGCACCTTACACAAACTTGGGGTTCTGCTCCCTTACACAGCTTGAAGTTGCATGCTGAGTGCTTCAGCCAGGGTGGGCCTGGAACTCCAGAGCTCTGAAGCTCCAAAGGGCAGGTGGTGGCCCTGGGTCCCTCACAGGGCACTTCAGCCAGAAATGGGACCGGTATCTCTGAGGGGCAGGCCCCCAGAGCCTCCCTCGGTGACCGGCAGTTTGGTGCTGGGTGCTGGGCATCATGATGTAGCCAGAGAGGGAGCTGGAACCCAGGACTCCTGAGCAGATGGGAATCACATATAGTGGAGCACCCGCAGCCAGGGGCTGCAATGTCTGGCCCTGCGTGGGACCGAAGGTCCCCAGGCCTCGTACCAGTGTGGCTGGCGATGAGCAGGGGGCTGTGGGAAGAAAGGTAAGAGTCTTTTTGGGAACTCACATTCAAAGAGTCTCACAAATCCACCTATGCTGTCGCCATCTTGTGGAATCTCAAAGATCACATTTTTGTAAATGCTGCCTATTGTTCCTTTGACAAGGAGTAGAATCTCCTGCACCATAGAGCTGATCTCTGATGCGAACCTCCTCCTCCTCACTGCCCGCACCCATTCGAAAGCACTGGGAACCACCGGTCCAGTAATGTACCTTTAATTTTCAAATATTTGGGAATTTGTCATCTTTGATCATTCATTTATAGTTTAATTCTGTGTATGATTTCAATATTAAAATATTTCACAGTTTGCTTTACAGTCTAAGATATTGTCCATCTTGATTAATGTTCCATATACATTTGAAAAAAAATTTATATTCTGCAGTTGTTCCATGGAATATTCTACAAAGATCAATTAGAAAAAATCAATTGATAGGATTATTCAGGTCTTCTATATTCTTTCTGATTTTATGTCTATTCTATCAATTACTGAGAGAACACTTTGAAATCTACAACTTTGGTTGTAAATTTATCTATTTCTCCTTTCAATTCTATCAGCTTTTGCTTCTTGCATTTTGAGGTTGTTAGGTGCATTCACATTTTTTAATTTTTATTTTTTTGGGGTCAAGTGATCTCAGTCTGTTGCCCAGGCCGGTGTGCAGTGACATGATTACTGCTCATCACTGCCTCGACCTCCAGAGCTCACTTGATCCTTCCATCTCTGCTTCCAGAGTAGCTTCCAGAGTAGCTGAAACTGTAAGCACCTGCCACTACATCTGGGAAATTTTTAGGTTTTTTTTGTAGAGATGAGGTCTTGCTATGTTGCCTAGGCTGTCTCGGACTCCTGGGCTCAAATAATCCTCCTTCCTATGCCCAGGCTGCATTCTCATTTCAGATTATTATTTTTTCCTGGTGAATTGACCCTTTTATTTTTATGTAATGTCCCTCTTTATCCATGGTAATTTTCAATATTCTGAAGATTGTTTTATCTGATATTAACATAGTTAATCCAGCTTCCTTTTGATTATTATTTGCATAGTGTATCTTTTTGCATACTTTTACTTTTATTCTTTTATCCTATCTATATTATTATATTGTATTTGAGGGTTTTTTGCGTGTATAGCATACATTAGGATCTTTAAAAATTCCAGTCTAACAATTAATGTCTTCTACTTGGTGTGTTTGATCCATTTATAGTTAATGTAACTACTGATTTAGTTGGATTTAGGTTTGCCATTTTGTTATCTTTATCTGTGTGTGCCCTCTATTTTGGTTGTGCCCTCTATTTTTGTTGTTTCCCTTTCCTGTCTCTTTTTTGATCATATAAAATTATAAATTAAAATTAAAAGAATTTCACTATAACATCTATTGGTCTCTATATCTCCTTATTTTTATTATTTAATGTTTCTGTAGGAATTACAATGTGTATACCTAACTTTTTATAGTCTACATAGAAGTCATATTTATCATGTTAAATAAATATAGAGGCCTTATAATCTTAGAGAACTGTTTAGTCTCTTCTCTTTAATGTTTTAGATGTCATGTATATTACCTTTAGAGTCATTGAAAGACTCAATAGACAATGCTATAAATTTTGCTTTCAGCCACCATGATATTTTAAAGAATTATGTTATATTTACCAAGATAGTTATTATTTTGGTTGTTCTTCTTTCTGTCAACAAATTCTTTTTATTTTCTTGCATTCAATAAGTCTTTATTCGCCTTTATTCTTCATTTGAAATTGAGATATAATTCCCATACTTACAAAATTTTTTGTTGCTTTTAAAATGATTTTAAATTTTATTTTTTCTCTCTTTATTTCAATAACTTTAGGGAATGTAAATAATTTTGGTTACACAGATACAGTGTATATTGGTGAAGAAATTTTGGCTTTAAGTGTACCTTCCACCCCCATTTGTGCACATTGTACTTGATAGGTGATTTTTCATTACTCTCCCCTTTCCACTCTCCCTCTTCTGACTCTCCAATATTCATTATACTATTCTTTATGCCTTTGCAGATCCATAGCATAGCTCCCACTTGTAAGCGAGAACATGTGGTGTTTGGTTTTCTGTTTCTGCATTAGTTAACTTAGGATGATGCTCTCCAGTTCTGTCCATGTTGCTGCAAAATATATTATTTCATTCTTTTTGGCAGTTGAATAGTTAAAATCCTCTCTTTTAAAGTGTACAGTTCAGTAGTTTTTAGCACATTATCATGTTTGTGCAACCAACACCACAATCTAATTTTAGAACATTTTCATACTACAAAGAAACTTCAGACCCATTAGTAGTCCTTCCCATTCCTCCCTCCTCCATCTCCTGGTAAGCACTAGTCTGTCTCTGCATTTGTCTATTCTGGACATTTAAAATTAGTGAAATTCTGTAGGCTTTTGTGTCTGGCTTCCCTCACTTTAATGTTTACAAATCTCATTCATTTTGTAATATGTATCAATACTTCCTTCTTTTTATGGCTGAGTAATATTCATTTTATAGTCTTATTGCATTTTGCTTATCTATTCATCAATTGATGGATTTTTCACACTACTTTTTGTCTTTTGTGAATAATGTTTCTATCAACATTCATGTGCAAGTTTTTGCATGGACATGAGTTTCCTTCATCAAATAAAGGATTTGCAGAATATTTCCATTCTGTGAATTCTCTTTTCATTTTCTTGATAGTGTCGTTTGAAGCACACAATTTTTAAATTGTAATAGAGTTCAGAGAACAGTATAATGAACATTGGAGAGTCAGAAGAGGTAGGGTGGGAAGGAAAGAGGAATAAAAATATCACCTATTAGGTACAGGTGTCAGATATAAGACTCCATTATCTAATCCAAAGTCACAAAGAGTTACCTATGTTTTCTTCTAAAAGTTTTTATAGTTTTAGCTGTTACATATTGGTCACTAATCCATTTTGAGTTTTTGTCTACAGTGTGAGGTGGGGGTGCACATTCATTTTTGTTTGCATGTAGCTGTTCATTTGTCTCAGCATAATTTATTGAAAAGATTATTCTTTCCTTCATTGATTTGCCATGGAATCTTTGTTGAAAATCAATTGACCACAGATGGTTAGGGTTATTTCTGGATTCTCAATTTTATTTCATTGATATTTATGTCCATCTTCTGCCAGTAATACACATTTTAAGCAATTACTGAAGATTTGTAGTAAGTTTTGAAGTTGGGAGGTGTGAATCCTCCAACTTTATTATTTTTTCAAGATTGTCTTGACAATTCTGAGTTTCTTGCACTTTTATGTTAGTTTTGGGATCAGTTTATCTATTTCTGCAAAAGAGGCAGCTAAAATTTTGACAGGGATTGTGTTGAATTTGTAGATAAATTTAAGAAGTATTGCCATCCTTTAACAATATTACATCTTCCAATTTATGAACATAGGATGTCTTAAAAACTATGTATATCCTTATTGATAAAGAATAATTGTACACACTTATGGGGTACGTGTGATATTTTTATCCATGCATATGATGCGTAATGATCAAATCAGGGTAATGAAAATATCTATCACCTTCAACAATTATCATTTGTTTTTTTTTTGTTAGAAGCATTTCAAATCCTCTCTTCTAGCTGTTTTGAAATGTATGATAAATTATTTTTTTTACTATAGTCACCCTAATATGCTACCAAACAGAGAACTTATTCCTTCTAACTGTATTTTTGTACTCATTAATCAATCTTTTTTTAAAATATTTTTTATTTTAAAACTGTGGGGTACAGTTAAGGGTTAGGTGTACAAACATGCATTATTCAGGCATCCTTGTTGATAAGGGGTGTCCCTCCATCTCCAGACAGATATTGACTACCATTAATCCCACCACCCTTGCCCTCCCTGTCCACCCCCCCAATCAATCTTTTTTTTATATAATTTTTTTTGAGTTGGAGTCTCACTCTGTCACCCAGACTGGAGTGCAGTGGCTGCTCCCAGCCACCGCAGCCTCGACCTGCTGGGCTCTGGTGATCCTTCCACCTCAGCCTTCCGAGTACCTGGAACTACAGGCGTGCGCTACCACACACGGCTAATTTTTTGATTTATTGTAGAGATGAGGTCTCTCCAAGTTGCCCAGGCTGGTCTCGAACCCACAGGCTCAGGCAATCCACTCACGTCAGCCTCCCAAGGCTCGGGATTACAGGCTGAGCCACCGAGCCTGGCTTCAATATCTTTTTATTCCCCACATTTGCCCCACCCCTTACCATTCTACTCTGTACCACCAGGAGATCAACTTTTTTGGTTCCCACATATGAGTGAGAATATGCAAAATTTGTCTTTCTGTGCCCATTTATTTCTTTTAATATAATGTCCTCTAGTTTTGTTTGTTGCAAACAACAGGATTTCATTTTCATGGCTGAATAATATTTCATTGCATGTGTGTGTGTGTGTGTGTGTGTGTGTGTGTGTGTGTGTGTAATTTTCTTTATCTATTAATCCACTGATGTACACTTAAGTTGACCCCATCATCTTGGCTATTGTAAATAGTGCTGCAATAAACATGGGAGTGCAGATATTTCTTCAATATACTGATTTCTTTTGGTTATGTACCCTGCAGTGGGATTACTGGATCATATGGTTGTTCTACTTTTAGTTTTTTGAGGAGCTTCCATACTGTTTTTCCGAATGGCTATATTAGTTTACACTTTCACCATCAGTTTAGAAGAGTTCCTCTTTCTCTGCATCCATGCCAGTATTTGTTATGTTTTGTCTTTTTGATAAAAGCCATTCTAATTTGGATGAGATATCTCATTGTGGTTTCAACTTGCATTTCCTTTATGGTTAGTAATGTTGAGCATATTTTTTAAATTTATCTTTTCATACTGTTGATCATTTGTACCTCTTCTTTGGAGAGATTTCTATTCAGCTCATTTGCCCATTTTAAAGTCAGATTGTTGTTGCAGTTGTTGTTGAGTTGTTTGAGTTGCTTGTGTATTCTGAATTTTAGTCCCTGACAGATGAATAGTTTGCAGATCTTTTCTCTCATTCTGCAGGTTGTCTCTCCACTTTGTTGAGTGTTTCTTTTGCTGTGCAGATGCTTTTTAGTTTGATGTAATCCCATTGTTTTATTTTTTTCTTCTGTTGCCTGCGCTTTTGAAGTCTTCTCAATAAAATGATTGTCCAAAATCAATGTTTCTGTGGTTTCTTTTAGTAATTTCATAGTTTGTCTTATATTTCAGCTTTTAAGCTTATTCTAAGTCAATTTTTGTATATGATAAGAAATGAGGATTTAGTTTCATTTTTTTACATATAGTCAATTTTTCTAGCACCATTTATTGAAGAAACTGTCCTTTCCCCCCATTAAATGTTCTTGGTGTCTTTGCCAAAAATATGTTGGGTGTAAGTATGTGGATTTACTTGTGGGTTCCTTATTCTGTTACATTGGTCTATGTGTCTTTGTATGCCAGTACCATGTTGTTTTGGTACTATAGCTTTGTAGTATATTTTGAAGTCTGGTAGTTTGATGTCTCCAGACTTGTTCTTTTTGCTCAGAATTGCTTTGGCTATTTGGGGACTTTGGTGGTTTTATATGAATTTTAGGATTGTCTTTTCTATTTCTGTGAAGATTTTCATTGGTATTTTGATAGGGATTACATTGAATCTGTAGATTGCTTTTGGTAGCATGGTCATTTTTATAATATTAATTCTTACAATTGATGTAAGATGAATATAGGGTGTATTTCCATTTCTTTGTGTCCTCTTCAATTTCTTTAATCAGTATTCTATAGTTTCCCTAGTAAAGATCTTTCACCTCCTTGGTAAAATTTATTCCTAGGTTTATGTATTTATTATTAAATTTTTATTCAACTATTGTAAATGGGATTGCTTTTTGATTTCTTTTTCTGCTGGTTCATTGTTGGTGTAAAGAAACACCATTAATTTTTGTTTACTGATTTTGCATCCTGAAAATTTACTGAATTGGCTGATCAGTTTTAAGAGTTTTTTTTGGCTGGGCTCGGTGCCTCAGCCTGTAATTCCGTGCCTTTGGGAGGCTGAGGTGAGTGGATTGCCTGAGTCTGCGGGTTCGAGACCCACCTGGGCAGCTAGACCTCATCTCTACAATAAATCAAAAAATCAGCCGGGTGTGGTAGTGCACGCCTGTAATTCCGGCTACTTGGAAGGCTGAGGCGGAAGGATCACCGGAGCCCAGCAGTTGAGGCTGTGGTGGCCAGGAGCGGCCACTGCACTCCAGCCTGGGTGACAGAGTGAGACTCCAACTCAAAAAAAAAAAAAAAGAGTTTTTTTGGTGAAAATTTTCAGGTTTTCTCTATCATATTGTCTGAAAACAGGGGAAATTTGACTATCCTTTCCAATTTTAATGCTCCTTATTTATTTCTTTTGTTTAATTGCTCTGACTAGACCGTCTAATACTATGTTGAATATGAGTGGTGAGAGTGGACATCTTTGTCTTGTTCCAGTTCTCAGAAAAAAAATTTTCAGTTTTTCTTTGTTTAGTATAATGTTAGCTGTGGATTTGTCCTATATGGCCTTTATTGTGTTGTGGCACACTCCTTATATATCTAGTTTGTTGAGAATTTTCAACCATGAAGGGATATTAAATGTTATCAAATACACCTTCAACATCAATTGAAATGATTATGACTTTTGTTCTTCATTCTGTTAATGTGACATATTGCATTTATTGGTTTGCATATTTTGACCTGTTCTTGCATCCCTAGGATAAATTTCACTTGATCATGGTGAATGATCTTTTTTATTATGTTGCTGGATTTGGTTTGCTAGTATTTTGTTGAGGATTTTTGCATCTGTGTTCATCAGGGATATTGGCCTGTAGTTCTCTTTTTGTGTGTGTGTTCTTGTCTGGTTTTGGTAACAGGTTTTGGTAACATGCTAGCCTTATACAATGAGTTTGGAGGATTTCCTCCTCTTCAATTTTCTGAAAGAGTTTTAGAAAAATTGGTACTAGTCCTTTAAGTGTTTGGTAGACTTCAGCAGTGAAGTCACCAGGTCCTGGCATTTGATGGGTGCCTTTTTATTATTGATTCAGTTTTGTTACTCATAATTGGTTTGTTAAGGTTTTCTATTTCTTCTTGTTTTCATCTTGGTAGGGCATATGTGTCCAGGAATTTATCAAATTCTGCTAGATTTTCCAATTGGTTGGTGGGTAGTTATAATTATCTCTAGTGATTCTTTGTATTTCTGTGATATCAGATGTCATATCACCTTTTTAATTTCTGATTTTGTTTATTTGTATCTTTTTTCCTGGTCCAGTTAATGACATTAATTTTGTTTATCTTTTCAATACACAAACTTTTCAATAATTCATTTAGCCAGTCTATACATTTCAAGTAGGAAATTTAGTTTGTTTATATTCAAGAATATTATTGACAGGTGAGGACTTACTCCTGCCATTTTGCTAATTGTTTTCTGGTTGTTTTGTATATGTATCGTTCTTTTCTTTTTTTATTGTTTGAGGTTTGATAGCTTTTTTGTAGTGATATGTTTTGATTCTTTTTTGTTTTGTGTGTTTGCTCTGTCAGTGAGTTTTATACTTTTGTGTGTGTGGTTTTTTTTTTTGAGTTGGAGTCTCACTCTGTCGCCCAGACTGGAGTGCAGTGGCCCCTCCCGGCCACCGCAGCCTTGACCTGCTAAGCTCCAGCGATCCTTTCGCCTCAGCCTTCCAAGTAGCCGGAATTACAGGCATGCGCTACCACGCCTGACTTATTTTTTGATTTATTGTAGAGATGAGGTCTCGCTGCCCAGGTAGGTCTTGAACCCGTGGGCTCAGGCAATCCACTCACCTCAGCCTCCCAAAGGCACAGGATTACAGGCTGAGCCACCGAGCCCGGCCTTTTGTGTGTGTTTATGATGGTGATTATTGTCTTTTTATTCCTAGATGCAGGATTACCTCGACTATTTCTTGTAAGACTGGTGTAATGATAACAAATTCACTCAGTTTTTGCTTGTCTGAGAAAGACTTTATTTCTCTCTCTTTTCTGAAGGATAGCTTTGCTGGATATAGTATTCTTGTCTGACAATTTTTTTTCTTTCAGTTCTCTATATCCTATTCTCTCCTGGCTTGTAAGTTTTCTCTTGAAAAATATCCTGTTAGTCTACTGGAGCATCCATTACATGTGACTTCATGCTTTTCTCTTGCTGTTTGTAGAATTCTTTCTTTGTCTTTGACTTTTTTTTTTTTGTAAAAACCAAGGGGCAATGAACCACGCTGTGTTATCTTTAATTAGGTAAAGATCTTTTTAACATGTCACAGAGAACATTTCACCCACTGCTCTATTTGGATGCCAGTCTTTTGTCTCTCTCTTCAGCAATAGTGAGGCTGATATCTTTTCCTTAGGGAAGAGAAATCCACAGTTTGTTGCCTTTGCCAATAACAAAAACATTTGGAGAGCTAAGTGGCAATGCTGTTGCCATTGGCATCTTTTACATGAACCACATCAAAAGACCCAGGATGTCTTTCTCTGTTGGTGATCACACTGATTCTTCCCAGGTTAGCACCTCCAGTCACCATACACAGTTTCACCATTGTCAAACTTGATGAAATCAGTAATTTTGCCAGTCTCCAAATCAATTTGAATGGTGTCATTCACCTTGATGAGGGGATCAGGGTAGCGGATGGTGTGAGCATCATGAGTCACCAGATGAGGAATTTCTTTTGTGCCCACAAAGATCATTCTCACTTTACACAACTTATACTTAGCCTCCTCAGGTGTGATACAATGAACAGCAAACCGACCCTTGGTGTCACAGGTCAGGCAGAAATTCTCTACAGTCTTGTCAATGCTGAAGACATCCATAAACCAGTAGGGTAGGTTATATCAGTCCAGACCTTGCCACTGATGTTAATGAATCACTGCATGCAGATCTTTTTTACTTCGCCTCCAGTCAGAGCATACTCAAGTCTGTTTCTTAGGAAAATGATGAGAGGGAGACACTTTCTCAGCTTGTGGGGACCAGTGGATGGGTGAGGAGCAAACACACTGGTCAATTTATCCAGCATCCAATGCTTTGGAGCTGCTACCCGCTTCAGATGCTTCTTGGGACCAGGAGCCATGGCTGTGCTGGGCACGGAAAGAGGGCTGCCTTCTTCCAGTGTGTGGAGAAATTAGGGTCTGTCTTTGACTTTTGACAATTGCTTATAAAGTGCCCTAGGAAGAACTATTTTTGGCGTGATCTATTTGGGAATTTTTGATCATATTGCTTTCAGACATTGGAAGCTTCTAGCTAGTGTTTCATTAAATAAGTTTTCTATGTCTTTTCCATCTCTTCTCCTTCTGAAACTTTAATAATACAAAAAATTAAACTTGATGGTATTCTCTTAAGTCTTATAGACTTTCTTCATTCTCATTATTATTTTTAAAAACTCTTTAACGAGACAATTCCAAATGACATAGCTTTAAGTTCAGAGTTTTTTTTCTTCTACTTGATCAAGCCTATTACTGAAAGTCTGTATTATATTTTTTATTTCATTAATTAAATTCTTCAGTTGCAGAATTTCTTTTTTTAAGTGATATTTATTTCTTGAGTTTCTCATTTATATCATGAATTGTTCCAATTTTGTTGAATTGTCTACCTGTATTTTCTTGTACCTGGTTGAGTTTCCTTAAGATCATTACTTTGAGTTTATTTCCCAGCAATTTGTTGATTTCCTTTTCATTGGGTCTGGTAGTAGAGAATTATTATGTTCCTTTTGTGGTGTCAGATTTCCTTGCTTTTTGTGGTCTTTTTTGTGTGTGTGTCCCTGTGTTGATATATGTGCATCTAGTGTTATAATTGCCTCTTTCAAACTTTCTAGAGTGAACTTTCACCTTCAGTTGGGTCATAGTGTGAGGTTGGAAGGGTGCGACGATTCTTCCAGATAGTTGCAATGGTATAGTCTCAGTGCAACTTCTTTGGTGTTCAACATCAGTAATATCTGTGGGTGCCTTAGTGTTTTAAGCCATAAAAATCTGTGGTATTGACAGTGACAGTATAGGTTGTTAATGTCTTAGGACAAGGACTTTTGAGGTCCTCCTATTTTTGTTTTCCCCACAATGGGGAGACTTAGGCAAGGGAATCCCCCTTAGTTTCTGGTCTGAGCTGTCCTACAATGTACTGCAGTGGTTTTGGTTTCCAGATGCAGTTGCTCGGAGTAGTTGTAGGGCCGAGGTCCTAGGCCAAGTGTCTCCCAAGCCTACTGTGGCACCTGGGTCTTAGGGTGCAGGTTTGTTCTCTGTGGCAGAGTTGGATGTAGGTTTCCTATAAAGCCAGACTCTGAGATACTCCCTAGAAACTCAGGTCCAGAGGATTCATTTTTAGCTGTGATCCTACCTCTTGGGGGCAGAGCACAGCCCTGGCTACCTTCAGGGAAGAAAGGGTACTCTAGAAGCTTGATCCCAAGACACATAGAAAAGTTGCAATTCAGAAACCTAAACCAATAAGTCTCAGTGGCAACTCAGGTCCCTGGGAACGAGGCATCATGTAGTGGTTACCTTAGATCCTGGGATGGTGGGGCTTGGTAGTATCCCTGACTGCAAGACCAGGTGCAGAATGGACAAACACATCTGTCATGTTGGTCTTGGGGGACAGGGAAAAGCACAGCACTACTCCACTAACTAGAGGGATGTCTCAGTAACTGCAGACTCCTGGGAGTTACTCCAGCTCCAGGGAAGCAGGGTAACTAGAGTTGTTTGGTCTGTATGGTATGTATGTACTCTGCTGTTGTTGGATCGATTGTTTTATAGATGTTTGTTAGGTCTATCTGATTTATAGTATTGTTCAAGTCTTCTATTGCCTTGATAATAGTTTGTCTAGTTTTTATTCCTTTATTGAGAATTGGGCATTGAAGTCTCCAATTTGATTGTTGAATTGTTTACATTTTGTCAGTTTTTTGCTTCATGTATCTTGAGGTTTTCTTGCTAGGTGCACACGTTTATGATTGTTATATACATTTAATAAATTGACTCTCTTATCCCTATAAAATATTATTTTTGGCCTCCAGTAAAATTCTTTTATAAAATCTATTTTGTCTGATATTAATATAAACATTTTGGATTTCTTTTATATACCACTTGTAAAGCACATATTTTTCATTCTTTAACATTCAACCTATTTGTGTCTTTGAATTTAATATGTTTCTCAAAGAGAGCATGTAATTAGATGTATTTTCATTCATCCTTCTAAGATCTGTTAATTCAGTGTTTAATTTATTTAAATTTAATGTAATTAATAGGATAGGATTTTTGCCTGCCATTTTGCTATTCATTTTTCATATGTATTGTGTCTTTTTGTTTCTCTACTAAGATATTTTAATAATGTAACATTTTATTTATTTTATTTTTATTTTTATTTTTTTTTTTTGAGTTGGAGTCTCACTCTGTCGCCCAGACTGGATTGCAGTGGCCACTCCCGGCCACCGCAGCCTTGACTTCCGGGGTTCCGGCAATCCTTCTGCCTCAGCCTTCCAAGTTTAGCTGGAACTACAGGTGCATGCTACCACACCCGGATAATTTTTTAATTTATTGTAGAGATTAGGTCTCATCAAGTTGCCCAGGTGGGTCTTGAACCCACAGGCTCAGGCAATCCACTCACCTCAGCCTCCCAAGGTGTGGGATTATAGGCTGAGCTGCCGAGCCCAGCTATAATGTAACATTTTAATGCTCTTGTTTTTGTTTTTACTACGTATATTTATATCACTTACAATATATAATTAAAATTTAAGTTGCCTTCTTAGTGGTTGTTTTAGGATTATAATTAGCATCTTAATGTGTAAACATCTAGTTCGGATTAATACCAATTTACTTTCAATAGTATTAAAAATTATGCTCTTATAGAGCACCATTCTCCCTCCTTTGTGCTGTTATTTTTCATACAAATTACACTTTTATACACTGTATACCTATTAACACAAGTTGGTAAATATTGTTTTATGTAGTTGTTTTTCATATCAAATAAGAGGAAAAAAAATTACAAACAATAAATATAGTTATATTGTCTTTCATATTTATTTAAGTAATATCTTTACTGGTGCTCCTTTTCTTCAAGTGGATTTGAGTTACTTTCTACTCTTCTATCATTTCTGCTTGAAGCACTCCCTTTAGTATGTCTTGTAGGGAATATCTGCTAGTGACACTTTCTCTTAGTTTTTGTTTATATGGAATTATCTTAACTTCTCCTTCATGATTGAAGAACAATTTTGTTGGATGTAGAATTATTGGTTGACAGAATTTTTTTCCTTCTAACACTTTAAATATATTATCCTGCTGCCTTGTGACTTCCATGGTTTCTGATAATAAATCAGCAGTTAATTTTGAGAATTGCTAATCCATGATGAGTCTTTTCTTTCTTGCTGATTTCAAAATTTTCTCTTTGTTTTTTCCTTTCCAAATTTGATTGTGATGTGTCTAGGTGTGATCTTTTTTATTTATCTTACTTGGAGTTTATTGAGTTTCTTGGATGTGTAAATTAATGTATTTGATCAACTTCGGAAAATTTTTGGCCATTATTTATTCAAATATTCTTTTAGTTCTTTTATTTCTCTTTTCTTCTGACACTTACATTATGCATAAATTGGTATGTTTGATGATGTTCTAAAAGTCTTTGAGGCTCTGTTTATTTTTCTTCATTTATTCTTTTTACATATCTGATTCTCAAGTTGGATAATCACAATTAACCTGTCTTTAAGTTTGAAGATTCTTTCTTGTACATGCTCATATTTGCTGTTAAGCTCCTTTAGTGATATTTTCATTTGTTATTTTACTTTTTAACTCTAGACTTTCTATTCGTTTCTTTAAAAAATAACTTCTATCTTATTATTAATATATTTGATGAAACAGAATTATATTTTCCTTTTTTAGACAAGGTTTCCTTTGGTTATTTGAACATATTTAAAATAGCTGATTTAAAGTTATTGTGTAGTAAGTCCAATGTCTGGGATTCCTAAAGGACAGTTTCTATTAATTTCTTTTTTCCCTGTTATAGACAATTCTTTATTGTTTATTTGCATGTTTCATATTTTTTTGTTGGTAAGAACAGGACATTTTAAATAATATAAGGTGGCAACTCTGTAAATCAGATTACTTCTTCATCCCCAGACCGTGGATTTGTAATTGTTGCGGTTTTTTTGTAGTTGTTCTTGTTTGCTTAAGAACTTATCTGAAATAATTTTATAAAGTCTGTATTCTTTTTTATGTAGCCACTGAAATATCTGCTTGGTTAGCATAGTGATTATAGAATGAATGAACAAATATTTCCTCAATATCTGGAACTAATACTTTTCTTAGAGCTTTCTAAGGAGCTCTGTGTGCATGTTGGGATATGATTTCAATATTCAGCTAAACAGTTGATAATTGTCTTATTCACTTCCTGTTTTCACAGAGCCTCAAGGTCAGTGAGAGGTGAGAGCTTTGGACCTTCTCAGGTTTTTCCTAAGCATATTCAAAGCTCTGTTCATGTGCATAACCAACTAGGCTCCCAGTTATGTGTTCAAGTTTTTCAAAACTTACAGAGGTCACATTTCCCAGATTTTCCCTTGAATCTCTTTAGTTTTTACTGTTTACCTCATGTGATGTCCATGTCTTCAGGAAGTTGTGAAGTTAAGGAATTGCCTGTAGTTGTTTTCAACGAACACCTTGAGTAAAAAGATTTTTGCACTAAGCAATATCCAGGTCAGATAAAATAAAGACAACATTGCAAATAAGATTGTCCAAGGAATGACCAAAGAGATCAAATAATAACTCTTTGGGGATGAGACTTTGAAGAAGGATCAGTCTCATTTGGCTTCTTCTAGCAGTTCCTGTTGTTGGTTTTTACCACAGTGGTGGGATATTAGTTTTCAAAGAGTTGGAGAGGAGGGCATAAGACCAGGGAAAGCTAAAATGCCACAAAACTCATTGTTATTTCTGCAATACAGCTGTTTTCTTGAACAAATGCTTTCTGAATTACTACAAGCCTTTTGTTAATTGTTAGAGTTTTGAAAAAGTTGATTTTGACAATTTTTGCTAGTCTTCTTATTATGAAAGAGAGAATTTTTTGAGGTCTTAACTCCACCATTTTCACTGATATAAATTAATTTGCTTTTACTGGATATAGGATTATTAGTAGCTTTTATTTTTATCAGTTTAAGGATATCATTGCATTCTATTTTGTTCTCTATAGTTTCTCAGCAGAAATCTACACTTATTTGAATCTTTGTTCATCTATATGTAATGCATTGCTTTTCTCTCATTGCTTTCAAGATTTTTTCTTTAAGGTTTATTTTTTCTGTTCAATTATATTTGTGTATAATTTTTTGATTATTATTCCTGTTTTTTGAGGTTTTCAGAATTTCTTGAACCTGTAAATCTAAGTCTTCCATCAAATTTGGAATATTTTTAGCCATCAATTTTTCTGTGAAGAATTTTTTTTTCCTCTCTGGATCTCCAGTGACAAATGTAAGGTCTTTGATATTGTCTCACAATTTCTTGAGATTGTGTTCATTTTTTAAAGTACTGTTTTCTGTGTTCTTTTTTTCAGTTTAGGTAATTTCTATTGGTTTATCTTTTAGTTTACTGATTATTTTCTCTGTCATTGATATTTTCTTATTGAATCTATTCAGTGAATTTTTTTGTTTTAAATACTGTATTTGTCAATTTTAGACTTTCAATTTTTAAAATAGTTTTTCTTTTTCTGCTGCCAATGTCTATCTTTCCATCAATTTCAAGAATGTTTATATTACCCCATAGAACATAGTTGAAATAACTGCTTTAACATTTTATCTGAAAATTCTAATATCTAGATCTTCCCAAGGTTGGTTATTCATTTTATTTTCCATTAAGATTTGGTTAGGTTTTCCATGCTCTTTTTATGTCAATTAATTTTTGAATATTATATTGTAAGATTCTAAATTTTGTTAACATTCCCTGGAGAGTTCTGATTTTTCAGGCAGAAAATTAATCTGATTATATTTAGAATACTAGTTTAGTATTACATTTAATTGGTAGTTCCAGGAATAGTTCAATTTTCTAAGATTTTTCTGTGCCATTTGCATCTACCTGCACATAGCTTGGAAGTGAGTGTAGAATTTGTGTTGGTTCACATACAGATTTATGGGATCCCCTTCTCCAGTACTTTCCTCTCTGAGACTTTTCCTATACTCTCTGGTTCCTAGGAGCCCTCTTTTTCTGTTTCCTCTGACTATAACCTGTAATGTTGCACAGTTTTATGCAAATTAAGTCACCATTGGGCAAAAAGTCAAGGGGAGGGGAGAAAGAGTGAGAGAGAGAATATCTTTCATATGCCGTTTGGTACTAAGACACTTTCTTTTACTTTACCTTTTATCAGATGTATAGGTTGAAAGTGCCTGCACTTCTGTCATCACTGTGACTGGGCACCTCTGACACTAAGGCTGGCCTGGGAACAGGCCAGAAGACAAACAGAGAGACAAAATGAAAATAGAGATTTTAACTTAAAGGGATATACTTTTGTTCCTCTGGCCAGAAAGAGGGGAGATTCTCTCAGAGTTTTTGCTGTGTGTGTCCAGTCCACTGCACAGTTCAGTTGCTGAAACGACCACTCATGGGTTAAATTTAGGAGATAAAAGAGAAGGAAAAAAACAGGAAACTCACTGGTATTTTGTCATTCATTTTCCTTCTCTAATCTACCTATTGTTTACTTTTAAGAGTCCTCTAGTAGATCTTTTTTGTATTCTGCCTGAAGTTTTCAGTTATATCAGTATGAGAGAGAGATTGTAGGGGTTTACGTCATTTTGACCAGCACGTTTATTGACCATAATGCAATTAAGATAAAAATAAGTGATAATAATAAATTTAAGCTGTGTAGATATTTGTAAATTATATAAGGCATTTCAAAACAAGCCAAGATTCAAAGAAGAAATTTTAATGAAAAATGTATACTGTCTAGCATTGAATGATAATGAAAGTAACATCACCAATTTGGGGATTTAATGAAAGTGAAACTTGAGAAAATTTTTTAGTCCTATATAATTGTGTTAGAAGAGAAAAATGGCTATTGTTTAAAAAGCTAGGTGTTCCATTTAAGAAATTAAAGATAAACTGAAAAAACTCAAGGAATTTGAATAAATAAGAAAAGATTAAAACGTAATGAAATATAAGATAATGATAACAAAAAGGGTCAACAAAGCCAAAAGCTGGTTCTTTGAAAAGACTCATGAAATTGACAAACCTCTAGTGAGGCTGAACAATAACAAATAGAGAATAAGCAAATGATATCAAGATAAGAAAGATGACATACTTGCAAACGCGATAAAGATTAAATGATAGTATGAGATTACCATGACTATCTCTATGCCAATGAATTTTACAGTGTAAATGGACACATTCCTAGAAAACACAAAACATGTTAGAGCTTACCCAAGAAGTAATAGAAATCCCAAATCATTGTATAACTATAATATATTGAAACAGCCATGTAAAATTTTGTCACAGGGACAACACTAGATCTGTTGGATTTGCAGGTGAAGTTGACCAAATATTTAAGGAATTATATCTACTCATAGATATAATTTTCCCAAAATAGAAAAACAGGAAATACTACCTAACTCCTTCTAGGCCAATGTGGCATCCATAATAAAAACAGACCATTTGTTTATGAGAAAGAAAAATTGCAGGTCAATCTCACTCGTGAACATAGGTGCAAATATCCTAAATAAAATAATAAAAAATATAACCATATACATGTATAAATGTAATAATATTAACAAACTAAAGAGAAAAAATTATGTGATTAACTCAGTAGATGGGATGATCTGAGAAAGCCTCAGAGAAATCAGGGAATAGAAAGAAGCATTTTTAACCTGATTATTGGTATCTACCAAAAACCTGCAACAAATATCTATCTTAGTGAAGAAATATTAGAAAATTCCCTTTAAAATCAAGGTACAAGATAAAGAAACTCATTATCATTTTTTCTATTCAGCAATTTATAAGAAGCCCTATCTAATTGACTAAAATAAGAGAATAAAGAAAACAGAAAAAAAGTTTTTATAATTATATACAAAGGATTTCCCAACAATATACACATAAATTATTAGAATTAGAGTATTTAGAAAAATGACTAACGATGAGATCGGCATACCTCAGATTGAATGATTTATAGTAAATGTATTTGAAAATATAGTGCATAAGAGATATCAATGACAGTACCAGCAAAAAATGTAAAGAACCTAGGAATATACCAAAGAATGTACAAAATCTGTGTTGAGAAAATTATCAGACTTTACTGGGATACTCTAAAAATAGCTTAATAACAGGAGAAGCTGAATATGTGCATGGTTGGAAAGACTCAGTATCCTAAAGGTGTCAAATATTCTGTAATTAAATTCAATGAAAATGTAATAAATATCTCAAAATAATTTTATTTTTAGAATTTGGCAAACTAGTTCTAAAATTATTTAGAAGATAAAATGTTAAAGAACAGCCAAAATGCTCTTGCAAAATAATAAATATTTTGAGAATGATTTAAACTATCTAAACAGTTTAAATTTATTATTATCATTTATTTTTATCTTAAAATATTTGAGAATGATGAGACTCATTATAAGCATGCAGTAATTCAGACAGAGTGGTACTGGTCTAGCAATAAACCAATGAGGAATAATCGATATCCCAGAATTAAACCTATGCATATAGAGATGGACCCTCACTTAAGATGGTTTGACTTAAAAATTTTTTGACTTTTATAATGGTGCATAAGCAATACACATTCAGTAGAAACAGTACTTCAAGTACCATTCTGCTTTTCACTTTCAGTACAGTATTCGATAAGTCACATGAGATAGTCAGAATTTTATTATAGAATAGGCTCTGTGTTAGATGATTTTGCACAACTGTAGGCTAATGTGAATATTCTGAACATGTTTAAGATAGGCTAAGGCTAAGCTATGTTGTTTGGTGAGTTAGGTATATTAAATGCATTTTGGATTTATAATATTTTCAACTTATGATGGATTTATCAGTTATAACCCCATGGCTAGTTGAGGTGCATCTATACAAAATTTTGATCTATGACAGAGGAATGACTCAATAAATGACGTTCGGGCAATTGGTTAGTCATATGAAAAAAATTGAATCATATCTCACACTCTGCAAAACATCAATTTCATATGGATTAGGGACTTTACTGTGAAATGGAAAAATATTTAGAACTTTTAGGAGAAAATATAAGAGAAATCTTTCTGACCTCACAGTAAAAAAGTCATCTCAAACAATCTCAATAGTGCTAACTGTAGAAAGTTGATAACCTATACACTTCTATTTTCAGGTTGGGTGCAGTGGCTCATGCCTATAATCCCAGCATTTTGGGGAGGCTGAGGTGAGAGGATTGCCTGAGCCCAGAGATTCGAGACTAATCTGGGCAACTTGGTGAGACCTTGTCTCTACAATTAAAAAAAAAAAAGAAATTAGCTGGGTGTGGTGGTGCATGCCAGTGGTTCCAGCTACTTGGAAGTCTGAGGCAGAAGGATCGCCTGAGCCCAGCAGGTCGAGGCTGTAGTGGCTATGAGCATGCCACTACACTCCAGCTTGGGCAACAGAGTGAGACTCCAACTAAAAAAACAAAACAAAACAAAAAACTTTTCTGTTTTTTTAAAAAATCATACTAAAGTGAAAAAGCAACTGGCAAACTAGAAGGGAAGTTTGTAACATATAAAATGATATAAGCTATGATTGTATCCTATATATAAGGTTATATATGTAAGTATACAAGTATGGATATATATCAATATGTAATATATATATATACACACACACACAAACAGTAGGCATGAGGGTAGCAAGCCTTGCAAAATAAAAGTATCCTTAAGAAAGGGAAACGCAAGCCCTCTCAGCTGGGTATGGGGGACATTTCTCAGACACAAAAACCTCATGTAGGGAAGTTGGAGTCATCTGAAATGTCTCTGAAACTATCCAAATATCTTCTTTCAAAAATCTCGGGATCGTCTTCATTCCTTATTAATCTCCTAGTTTCACACAAGACACCTAGCGGTCATTTGATATAATCCTGTGATAGCAGGCTCATGTCAAGTTTACATTTTGGTCATCGTGGTCCTACAGTCGATGAGAAATCTCTTTAGCACTATTATGGAAAGTCCTTGGGTTTCATTTCATGTCTTGAGTTGAGAGTTTTGGGATTTTAGAGAACATAAGCATTCACTTCTGCTCTGAGATCCTCGGGTTATCCAAACTCTTATACTTGATGGAAAGCTGATTCTAGGCAACCAGTTTTACACCGAGTGTCATTGTTGCTACATCCTCATTTTGGACGAACAAGCTTTGGTGCTATTTGTCAGACATTAGCTAAATACACGATCCTACATTTCTCATTCTGCACTTTTCTCTGAGTGTCTTTTTCCTGAACTCCACTCATGGTACCAATCTCTAAATGTTATGATTCTTGGCTGTAAGCAATAGAAACGAACCCAAGCCCTCTCATGAAGAAAGGCAACTTTTTGGAAGTATATCAGAGCACTAAATACTTAAGGGTCAGAAATGTGGGAGTGGCTTTTCTGGATGATCTTAAGGTTGCAGCCAAGATGACAGGCGAGACTTGAATGGGGCTGGGGGACCTGCTCTAGGCCCTCCGGCTACTGGCCGAAGGTTTCAGTTTCTTGCCATGCAGCCTTCTTCAAAATGTTGTTCATGGCATCACTTACTCCAGTGCAATTGATTAAAGGAAGAGGATGGGGTGAGTGGGTGGGAAGAGAGAAAGAGCATGTAAGGTGGAAGCTGCAAAGTCTTTTATACCCAAATCACTTCTGCCATATTCTATTGGCAACCATAGTATAGTGTGAGAGGTATGAATACTAGGAGGCCAGGATGATTAGAGGCCATCTTGGAGGTTGCTTCCTACAGTAGCTAAGTGGAGGACAAAGCCGAGAAATAGAAAAAATTTGGATGCTCTGGGGGCTAACCAGCAAAACGTCAGAAAATGTGCTAGAGCAGGAACAGAGGTCTTTCTGTTGTTGTTGCCACCGTAATCCATATGACCTTTAGTCATTCTACTTTGTTAGATCATTTGCTCAAAATTTAGAGCCCTGGGAGAAAGCTGAACCCACCTCGTGTGCTTGCATCCCCACTATGCTGGGTTGGGGAGAGAGACTATCTATTGCATTCAGCCTCCATCAAGGGAAGTAGGTACTACCTTCCACCAAGACTATACACAACAGGGATTCTTCAAGTGGAAGATCAGGGTGATAATAGGAAAGAAGGGTTTGGTGCTAGATACACCCGCCCCTCCCCAGAAAAGACAATATCCTCTAGGGCCATATAACATTGAAGGACTTCCAAGTGGCTAAAATGATCTGTAACTCAGAGAGATCTATGCTGAATAATTAAATATGGGAGTCACTGGAATTTGATTAGGAGGTATTTGAGATCATGATAATACACACAAAGAGCTACTGAGTGTTTGTAGAGACGAGCAGAGGGCAAGAATGGAGACTTAGAATATTTAAGATGGGAGGGAAAGTCGGGCTTGTAAATTCTGTCTTTCCTGATTTCTCACTGTTTGAACCACACACAGGAACTGAATTTCTTGTAAGTCCTTTATGCCTTTGTATCTCTTAGTTTTCTTTTCTCTAAAAGTGCATTCTTCCTCAGTAGGCTGGAGTGCTCATCAGGCAGAAGTTGTTTAATTCTGTCCCTGTGCTCTCTGCCCCCAAATAATTCAGTGTTATGTTCACCTATGATTGGCTATTCTACCTCTGTAAAAGCTCAAGAGAAGAAACCATTCCTGGGTCTTAGCAGACAGCAAGTGTCTTTCAGAGTCTGCTTTGGAAGAGAATGTGCCCTTTTTAAACTACGGCATCCATTTGATGATTCTCCAGCAGCCCTCCAATCCGAGCCTCCAGAAAGATAAAAGTTACTAGATCTTGGTCCATCGCAGACACAGAAAAATGCCCAATGCTTTGTGCTAAGAAATGATATTACTGTTTGTATGATTTTCAATTCTTAGTAAATGAATATTGTGGGTTAGGCTGTGCTTGCAGAGATAGGACAGCGAGGATAAAGCTAAGAACCCTTCTGCAGAAGACAAGGTCTTACCTGTAGGGTAAGCGTATTACTTTTCCGAGTTGTCTAGGGGGATGTGCTTGTTCTAGAACTTGAAACTAGAACTTGGGATAAGGGCTCGAGGTGACCATGAGGGAACGGATCTCTTCTTTGGCCTTGATTTCAGAAAAGGATGGTTGAGATGATTAGGAAGAGACTCATTGATGATGGGTGTTGCGATGACACTGACCACATGAAGGCAGGCTGCAAGCTGAAAAAATGGGGACCTAGGAACCAGAGTCAACTCTCTCAGGCTGGTTGATGATGATCTCTTTAGGATGGAGGTGAAATGTTACAAGCTTTTGAGACCTGAGACAGCACTTGGTGTTCAAAACCAGCCTTGGACAGTAAAGCCAGACTTTGCATTCTTTTGATGTTTGTTTATCGGTTGTGGTCTCTCTGGGTTCAGTAAAATCTGTGAAAGTTTTGAGCGGGCTCAGCTAAGCTCCGAGGGTGCCCAGGTTGGGGCTGTGTTATATATGAAATAGAACTATAAAAGAGACACCATCACCTGCTTGCTCTTGGCCAGCAGGGTGTTTACAGTGGGAATGCAGAACGAAGCATGGACACTTACCACGCCTTTTCGTGTACCCCTGAGGCGGGGCCTGGAGCATTTCCCCATCCTCGCATGCCAGGCTGTGGTCACACTGCTGGTTCTTGCTTCTGCTGCCTCCTTGACACCAAACCGGAGAAGTATCCACTAGGAAGTGTGCAAACCTCGGTTCAAGGCAACAGTCTGGACTTCTTATTACCTAGCTTCCAGAACTATGAGCCCAGAACCTACAATTTTTCAAGGACCCACGAAAATGTTCGCGCTTACAAAGTACGTTTTTCGCTTCAAAATATGAAAATGAGACAACAGGTAAATGTTTATTTAAATATCTTCATGCCCATTGGTCTACTCTAATTTAACTCTTATGTAGTTGTATGGAAGTTATATTCTATGTGAGATAAGATGCATTTTAGTATGACGCGGGGATGAGAATTTCAAAAAATACAAGGGCAGAGGGTCTTGGCGGCACCTTAAAATCCCTTCCCTCTCCCAGTCCCTCCAGCAGGGTGCGAGACAACTCCTTGTCCACCAGAGGGCGCACCAAGCAACGCTCAGTGTGCTTTGGTTTCTTCCCTCCACCCCGCCCCTACTCCCAGTCCCGTGCCAGAAAGTTTTCCCAGATTCATCTAATTCTTTCTTCCCTCTGAACCTTGTTCGCCTGGCCTGTACATTTGAATTAATGGGACCTCCCTCACAGACACGCGGCAACGTCTTACCCAGGCACTCAGGATTGCGGGGGCAGATGGTAGTGTTAGGGAGGAAGGAGTCTTGAAGCTTCCTCTTGTCTGAGAAGCCTTCCTGAAACACCTGGGGACTGAGAAAAAGCGGCAGGCCCTTTTTGTTTCTTTCTTGATTTCCCACAAAGCACAAAGGCTGGGGCCCGAGATGGAGAAGTGGCGGAGTTGGGGACTTTCAAGGGCATGAATGAGGATCCCTGAATTTAGACACAGGACTGCTCTTCTTCTTGAGCCTGTTTTTCTCACTAAAATTTGCTA
The DNA here is from genome assembly GCA_027257055.1 of Cephalopachus bancanus. NCBI lineage: Eukaryota > Metazoa > Chordata > Mammalia > Primates > Tarsiidae > Cephalopachus > Cephalopachus bancanus. Next base: position 2,217,612 of record JAPVLO010000289.1, on the reverse strand, counting down.
TTTCAAAATGCAATCTGAGCTCAGAAAAGGCTTAGAGCTCTCTCGGCTGGAGCTGGGAGGTGGGTGAAGACAAAATTAGGGAGGTGTCGAACATTTAGAAAATATAGGAAAGCCCCTGCAAAAAAAGTGTTTGTGTTCTTCAGTTATCCTATCATTCAGAGGAATTCACTATTCATAGGATGGTGTGTGTTCTTTCTTTTACATCTCATCTTAGTTTCTGCCGCTATAACAAAATACCATAGACTGGATAATTTATAAAGAATGGTCATTTATTTCTTATAGTTCTGGAGACTGGGAAATACAAGATTAAGATGCCAGTAAATTCAGTGTCTGGTGAAGACTACTGCTTTCTGCTTCCAAGGTGGCACCTGTTGCTGTGTCTTGGCGGAATGGCAAAAAAAAGAATGAATGCTGTGTCCTCATATCACAGAAGAGATGGAAGGGGGACTCCTTTCCCCAAGCTCTTTATAAGGGCACTAATCCCATTCATGAGAGTGGAGGCCTCATGGCTAATCATCTCCTAAAGTCTCCTTAATACTATCACTTTAGTATTTTAATTTTGTAGGGACATATACATTTAAACAATAGCATATCTTACATATTGATAAAATGTGTGACTAAACTTACTTCTTTGAAATGTCTCACTGTATATCTTTCTATGCCATTCTGTGTTCTTCTATTTGTTTCTTTTTGTCTATCTCACATTTCATTGGATAAATGTGTCACAATTTATGTAATGAAGCCCTATATACATGTAAGTTGTTTCCAGATTTCTATTATCATAAAAAGGCCATAAAAATAATCTTTGGAGCGAAATTTTGCAAAATATTTGCATTTATTTTCTCAGGGGATATATACATGGGCATAATCTGGAAATGTCTTAAAATTTAATTTTAATCTGATATGATATCATTTTTAATCCTTTCTAGAAGTGGGATTGTATAATCAAAGAGTAAACGCATATTTAATTTTGCTAGATTTAGGAAATGTGCCATTTTGAATTTCTACCTGCCTTAAGTAAGAGTTCTTGTTTCTTGCAGTCTTGCCACTTAGCATGTTGTCAAATTTCTGGATGCGTTTCTAGATAACCAGATGTAGGATGAGATAGTGAAATTTAAATGACAACAGAAACAGGTCCCCAGGTTCAGACATAGGGTGACCTAATGAGAAGAGACATATCAACTCAATGTAGGGAAACACTTTCTGTCAGACACATCTACTAAAGATAGCATGAGAGTCTCAAGAAGTGAAAGTGTCTCCGTTGCTAGAAGTGTTCAAGACGAGGTCAGATGACTTTCTCAGCAGAATTTGGTAGAGAAGGTTTTAGCACTAGTTTGGCATCTGGATCTAGGAACCTTAAGACTAGAGAAAAACATGCGACTATATTGATCGCCTATTTTAAATCCCTGAATCCATTATCATACGAGCCTTAATTAGGCCTTTACTGCCACCAGGAATTCATATTCTGTGTCTCTAGTCCATACGTGCTCCCGTTTACTTCTAGATCACCATTTCACACCCTCTCCTCAAACTCCTAACACCTCCTCTACCCTCCTTACTCTCAGTCCTGACCTTGCTTCCTACTTCCTGGCATGATGAGATGAGAGCCCCACAGACTCCCACCAAAACATCGCCACATCTCCTGGCATCTGCGTCCAGGCACTTTTCTCCCACTGGTTGCCATAGGCTAACATTTCATGTTCCTAGCTACAGTGATTTCTTCCATTTATGCACCAGATCTTACCCCCTTTCGACTACTTAAAGGTATCGTTCCAGCATTTTCTATCTTTGTCTTCATCTCCTCTCCCTCTTCACCCTTTGTTCATCTTGCTCCACCTTGCTGGTCTTTCTGCTCTTGTTCAGAGCCACCAGGCACACTCTTTCCTTAGGTCTTTTGCTTTGACAAGTTCCTTTTTTTGTGGGGGAAAGCTCTTCTCACAGATACCCATTTGTGTAGCACATAACTCTCTCACCTCCATTTGCATTAACTGTATTAAAAAAGAAGTCTAACTGTAGGCTCTTTACAAGAGCCGTCCAAAACATAAAAATTCCGAAAGAGAGCCGGGCTCAGTGGCTCAGCCTGTAATCCCTTTGGGAGGCTGAGGTGAGTGGATTGCCTGAGCCCGCGGGTTCGAGACCCGCCTGGGCAGCGAGACCTCATCTCCACAATAAATCAAAAAATCAGCCGGGCATGGTAGCGCATGCCTGTAATTCCGGCTACTTGGAAGGCTGAGGCGGAAGGATCGCCGGAGCCCAGCAGGTTGAGGCTGCAGTGGCCGGAAGCGGCCACTGCACTCCAGTCTGGGCGACAGAGTGAGACTCCAACTCCAACTCCAACTCCAAAAAAAAAAACAAAACTGAAAGAGAAAAAGTAAAAGAATGAAAGTAATATACCATGCAAACACTAACCAAAATAATGATAGTGTAGTTATATTAATTATGAATAAAATTGACTATAAGACAAAAAGCATTATAAGGACCATGAGGACCACTTTATGATAATAAAATTTAAAATTTTCCAGCAAGAATAATTTTAAATGTATATGCATCTGATAACATAGCCTCTCAATATATAAAGCAGAAATACACAATTTGTTGTGGGACATTTTAACCCATTTCTGTTATTATCTCTTAGTATAGGAATGGTCAATTTAGGTATTTTTCTCCACTAGACTGAGAGCATCCCAAGGCCAGAGACCCTGCCTTAACCATCACTGTATTCCAAGATATGTGCACAGTGCCAGGCATAAGTCTGTTTATAAGTCGTTCAGGTTTTCTGTACTAAACTTCCTCTGGCAATAGTGAGGTCACCATATTCTGAAGTGGCACATTCTTTAGGAACCTTCTTACTCTTAGAAGGCTCTTAATTTTCTGGATTGAAGCCTGTCTCTCTCTGCACGCCACCCTTCCTGCCCCTTCCTAATGGGGCTTGAGCATGGATGGGTTCTGGAAGTTGAACCTTTTAAACCGTGGGTAAGTGTTAATTGTAGGGAATTTAAAACACATCAATTCTTTCTTTCCTACAAGATCCTGGACTGGGCATGGTTTCTATTAGAAGCATCCTTTCTGGGCAATTACCCATCCAGTCTCAATAATGTATCTGGGGGTTGGCATTAAGGCTTTTCAATTATTCAAATTGTCAGATTTTTCATCTCCTGGTGAAACTTTCCTTTGGCAGGCCCTTAGTCGAGGGCTGTAAATCTGGGCCTATTGAGACTATTATGGCAATTTAGAGGCTTTCTGGAGAGTTCAGCGCTTCTACAGAGACATTTAAATGAGAGAGCGTCTGTGTGGACTTAGAGAGTTTACAGGTTTGGTTTCTCTCTGGGTTCTGCTTATAAACCATTTTTACTGTGCACCCTCCCCCACAGCTTCTCCATGGTCTCTGCCCTGCTATGTCCTCAGGATCCAGTCCTCAGGCCACAGCGCCTGGACATCCTTGCTCCCTGGTTGGGTTCAGCCAGTGGAAGCACCAGTTGGAGATCAGAGGAAGGAGCTGAGATACGTTGGAGGATTTCTACCCAACGTCCTGCCTTTGAGAATCATGTTCTTATGATCATAATTTCTGTTGGGTAGCCTCCTCTATGGTCTCCCGGAACACTAGTAAGCCATTTCCCCCCTTGCCCTTCTAGACTTGGAGGCAGTAGTGGCTGCCCACAGTTGTGAGTCCCCGTGTGCCTCAAATCACTTGTTATTCTCTTAACCCTGGACATAAGTAGTCCTTCACTAAATTGATGTCCACATCCCATCTGAGTGGCCTTCTTTTCTGCTGAGATCTGCCTGGGATATGAAAAAGTACAGAATATACATTTTGCCTGAAAGATGGTCCCTTTCCTTATCTTACGGGCTCAGAGTCCTCATCAGATACGCCTAGAAGGACTCTTAGACCAGGTCTCAGGATCTACAGACATGGAACTCAGAGATAGATATTCAGGTTCACAGAGACAAAAGATAAGCCTCAAACCTTCATGCCCTGTGCTGTATTCTTCTCATTAAATTGTGGGCCTTCTCTTGTTGCTGTCTTCACTGAGGAGATGCAAAGAGGGGGTTTTTAAGCTTGTAAGTAAATTTTAAAAACTGAAGCCAGCTTAAGGGAAATAAGAAAAATGTTAAAATGCAAGGGTGTCCCACCACAAAGAACATGCATGCAAACATTTCTTTAGACTACCTTCTTCCCATCTTCTACCAATTGTTTAGTTAGCTCAGGTAAATCTCATTCTCTCTGTTCTTATGTCAAGTAAGTCTTTTTTAAAATTATTTTTAAAGATGTGGGGTACAAGCCAGGCTCGGTGGCTCAACCTGTAATCCCGCGCCTTTGGGAGGCTGAGGTGAGTGGATTGCCTGAGCCCGCGGGTTCGAGACCCGCCTGGGCAGCGAGACCTCATCTTTACAATAAATCAAAAAATCAGCTAGGCGTGGTAGCGCATGCCTGTAATTCCGGCTACTTGGAAGGCTGAGGCGGAAGGTTCGCCGGAGCCCAGCAGGTCGAGGCTGCGGTGGCCGGGAGCGGCCACTGCACTCCAGTCTGGGCGACAGAGTGAGACTCCAACTCAAAAAAAAAAAAAAAAAGATGTGGGGTACAATTCAGGACTAGGTATATAAGTGTTAACCATACAGGTAAAGTTTGGGCCTCTCTTTGGTCTCTGTTTCAAGTGAGTCTTGACTCAAAAAATGTAGTTTAGGTTTTCCAGTAGCTGACATGTTTGAGATGATAAATACATAATTAACTCTTATAAACCTTTTTTCTTTCTCTCCTCCAATAAACGAAAAGTGCTTGGACTTGGGAATTAGATTTTTGGGTCCTAATCCAGCTCTGACACTTCCTTTCTCTGGGACCTTGGGCAAGTTACTTAACTTCTCTGAACCTGTTTCTTTAAATATAAAATGGGGTTAACAACAGCTCCTATCTAAGAGAATTATCAAATTTTCCTACAGACTATATTAAATTCCCCTACAAGCCATATTAAATTCTACTACAGGCTATATTAGCTGTTTTTCTTTACATAAACTTACTTCTTTTTCTTTTAACCTAAGTTGCTTTTTAAAATGAAAGAAAGAAGGAAGGAAAGAAAGAAAGAAAGAAAGAAAGAAAGAAAGAAAGAAAGAAAGAAAGAAAGAAAGAGAAAGAAAGAAAGAAATATATGGGAGTCTCATGGGTCCCAGGGCAGGGAAGCTGTTGGAGTGCGAATGCCCTTCTCAGAGCAAATCCTTGGAAACCCAAGTTCTCTTCCTCTTGGGGGCTGGGTTTCTGATGATTCCCTTTCTCTTTTTTGCATCTAGTTTCTGGATGATCTTGGGCCCTCTCTGCTGTGCCACATGGGACAGATACTTCTTCCATCATACTCGAATAATTCGATAAAAGTTTACTGACCAGGAACTATGTGCCAGACACTGTGCAGAAGATAGAGTCTCTGTTCTGGAGCTGTGGAGGGTGGGAGAGACAGATAATAATCAAATGAATAGATAAACAAAAAACTTTCAGAGTGATAAAGGATATTCACAGAAGGATACCACTTGAATGGTTGAGAGATGTCAAGGAAGACATCTCTCAAGGAGATGCCGTGACCTGAGACCCTCAGGGAGAGAAAAGAAATGCAGGGTTTCACAAGTCCAAGTAAAAGGTTTGCCATTTTTATTCTAAACGCAATTAGAAGAAGCCATTAGAGTTTTAGGTCAGGAAGGCAAGCTCTTATTTACACTGCTAAAGGATGACTCCAGCTGCTGTGTGTTAAGGGAGGATAAAAGACTGAAGAGGAGACAGGGAGGTCCGTGCAGGTGCAGAGACTAAACGGGAGTCCGGGTTTGAGATGATGGTGAAGAACAGGGTGTTGGCTGTGAAGCCAGGAAATAGTGGAGGGTTTAGAGAGACAATCTGAGGGTAGAGAGCAGAGAGGACAGGCTGACTACATGGATGGGATGGGCGGGAAGAAGGATAATGGGGTAAAGAGGAATCAGAAACAGACTCAGGTGTTTGTTCTGACCAGCTGGATGGAGGTGGTACTTTTAATGAGCTGTCTTGATTGGAACTCACCAACAGTTCAAGAACTGCTCCGCTCTCCACGTGGGGACAGTTTTTACCCTCGTTGGAGTCCACAACTTTCTGATGGCTCCCCAGTCCCCTACAGACCACCTCCCCCTGGAGGCCTCATTCTCTGTGGGATCAGCCCTTGTCCCCAAAGTCAGATCTGCAGTTACTAGCTTCTGGCTTGTGCTCTCACTGACTTTGTTTCAAATGCATGTTTTTCAACTCCAGCTGGGCCCCTTTTTTCATTCCCAAACCTACTCCTTTCTTTCCCTACTTCCCATGAGAGCTGATCGGTCCGATTCTGCGAGGCCCACTCCCACCTGACCCCTTTATTCTCCACCAATCACCAGGCCTCCAGCTGTAGAGAAAGGCCCCCCATCCTCCCCCTCCTGTCCTTTCCTCTCAACAGCAGGCACACCTCCTCCCACCCCAGGTGGACCTCTGCACCTGCATGAACACTCGCAGGGCCTGGGGTCAGGTAGGCCTGGACTTGAATCTCTGATCTTCCACACACTGGCTGTGTGCTCTTGGGGTGTTATTAATATTTAACCTCTCTCAACCTCTTTCCTCTAAGGTGGGGCTCATCATAACCCCACCCTAGAATGTGGTGAGACATATATGAGATGTGACACAGAAAGGACTTGGCACAGGTGCCCCAATTTTTGTGTTGTAAATAAATACCCCTACTTTGGCCAAGTTCAGGCTAATGGCATGAAGTCACTGAACTTTCATCTGGGAAGAGAGGTTCTATGGGCTCCAGCACACCACCCACCTACTGACTCAGAACCCCCGAGGGAGGTCTTGGACTCTGCATTTAGCCCCCCCATGTGATTCTAGTGGGTTATACAATTTCAGAACCCCTGCACCCAGAGGTCCCTGAGAGTCTTCTGGCCCCTCTACTTCTCCATTCTGATCATATTACAGGTTTTCACACTGACTCTGGGAGTTGGAGAACACTTTCCTTCTTGAGAGAATTGCAGAGCACCAATGGGCCATTGTTCAGGTGAGCTAATGGTGTGTCCTCACCAACCTGTCTGGTATTCTGTGGCAAGGTTCACTTCTCCCTGTCCTCCAAGAGGGCTCTGTCTCTCCATCACTCCTGGGGACAGAGCAGCATCTCCACGTGCACTTCTTGGGGCCACAGGAGGTTGCAACTGTGGGTACTGGGATCCTTGCCTGTCTCTCATCTCTCTGGGTGGGCTTGGCATTTCAGCTGCTGCCATCATGACCTTCTGATCTGTTATCTCTATCCCTGGAACTGGAAACCTAGCGGGTCATCAGCTAATTTTGTGCAGGACCCTCATCTTGGTAGCCTTCTGTATGCAGGTGGAGGGCAGAGTGGAGGATGCCGTTTCTGTCTTGCGGTGTGGTGGAGGAGAAAGAGCCGTGACAGAGCCCACAAAAGACCCACCAACAGATGGCAAGGGTGATGCAGAAGCTGGGCAGATGGAGGTTGGCCAAGGGCAAAGACAAACTGCTGAAGGGATTGTAACTTCTGTCTTTAGGGAACTTTTGCATTCTAAAGTTGTGTTGGAAATTTAGTTTTGAACTGGAATGGTCCCTGATTTTCTCTTATTTTAGCAAGCAGTCATTCCCAAAGTGTGATCTCCAGATCAGGAATCTTGGAACTTCTTAGACATGTAAATTATCGGGCTCAGAATGTCTCCCTCTCTTAGACCCATTGCTTGAGCCACTATGATTCCTGGTACATCTGTGGGAGTTAAGCACTCGTCTCTCAAAAAACCCTTTTCCAGTGAACGTCCATGGATGTCCATGCTGAGTTGTCCTCTGATCATAGGGTGGATGAGCTTGTGACAGCAGAAACAATTGGGGAAATCTGGGATGGGTATGGGGGTGGAGTTGGGAGAAACCATAAGAGACAGTAGAGATTTCTCTGGCTATGTCAAGCCTTCCTGGACACTCTCTACCGGGGCTACTTGGGAGGCATACCTCCCGCCCCTGCTCAGAGATTTCTCACAATGCCTGGAAACTTCAAACAGTGGGCAACTTCCTGGCCTGCTGAACTCTTCTGATCTCTCCTTCTGCATAGCTGTTCTCTCAGCTCTCTGGACTTGATTCTCCACTGCTTGTTCCACAAGCAACAGGAGTTTTCCTGCCCTCCCCCACTTAGCCAGTAAGCCACAGCAGATATGCGGTGTAACAAATGCAGGAGAGGATCAAGCAGTGGCCCTACCCCAAGCCCCTCTATCCTCTATTCCTCCAGGCCTCGCCATCTCTCCGCAGTGTGACTCCAGCTCCCCAGGGCAACACAAGCTCTCTTCTACTCAATGTTTGGGTCCCTGTGCCAAGCCTTCTCCCATGGTCCCTGTTCAACCTCATCTGGACCTGCAGGGTATGACTCAAGTGGTGAAGGCTGGGAGCCTTTCTTGGCTAGCCTCCGGGCAGTGCTCAGAGTCTCTGGGGTGCTCCCTACATGGGCGTGTGATCCCCTTTGGAAGAGGGCACCTGTGCCTTCTTTCATGACCACATAGGGGATGCTGAAGAAACTGAATTTGGGACTGAGGTTGAGGGTAGACTGTGAAGCTGGCTGACCGGAGCGTAAACCTGAAGCCTCTCCTCCATTTAGGTCTGAACTTGCTCTTCCTGAAGTGACACGTGACATTGGTGGAGCTGGGCTAGGCCACTTATAAGGGGTGAAGAACATGGAGTCAGGCTGGAGGGGACTTTTGCTGGATGCAGCTAGGGGCCGTTCTCAGGGATCCTACTTTAGCTTAGGTGAAATAAACTGTTTGTGGGTGTGCCTGTGAGTGTGCACATGTGTCTCTTTACCCATGTGTCTGTAAGTGTTCCTGTGCACACGTGTGGAGAGTCTCCCTTCATCTCACCAGCTGTGAGGCCACAGACGGGGTTTAAACCATCTGGCCTCCATTTTTGATGCCTGCACTATGGGAGTAATAATACCTTCTAGAAAAAGTTTCTAAGGTGGCAAAATGAAACAACGCACATACACCTCTGAGCACAGTCCCTAGTGCTCATGTGTTATTACCAGATGCCTGTGCAAGTTAGTTAACATCTGCCGGCTTCTGTTTCTTCGTTTGCAAAATGGGGATAATACCAGCACCTTGTGCTGTTTTATGAAGATTAGAGAAGTTGATACCTGTAAAGTACGTAGTACCATGTAATAAATGTTAGCGATTAAAGTGCTTATCTTTCAGTGAATGGATGTGTCTGGATGAGAATATCTGAGTTTGTGAATGTCTCTGGGCATGTCTTTCTGCTTGTGTGCTAATGTACACATGTGTATATATGTATATATGTGTGTAAGTGTGTTTATGTGGCCAGGCAGGCCCCCTCTCTCTGGGCGGAGTTTGCTGTTGGCTCAAACCTGGACTCCCTGAGCCAGCTAGGGCCGGCGCTGGGGATGGAATTTCCATTAAGAATTAAGCAGGACAGCACTGGGAAGCCAGGCGGGCAGATGGGAGGGGTCTTGGGTGGGGGGAGGAAGCTTGGACTCTGAGCTCCCTTGGGCACCCTCAGTCCTGAGCTGCCTTGAATAAGGCCTCTGCCAGCTTTGCCTCCAGTCACAGGCCTTCCTGAGGCCATGGCCCAGGAGGATGGGCAGGGAGAGAGAAGTTTTTCACAGGGGCCTCTGTAAGGAGACTTGGAATTGCTGTGGCCAAGGCTGGAGCCATGAGGCGCCCCCCTGGGAATGGAGAGGCGGCCAGCGAGGGCCCAGACGGCTGGGGCCTATGGGGAGTCCAGGAGGCCAGGAGGCTGTGCTGTGCTGTATGTATCTGGGAAAGTGTGTGTGTGTGTGTGTGTGTGTGTGTGTGTGTGTGTGTGTGTGTGTTGGGAAAAGCAGGGCGGGGGGCATTCATGACAAGTGACTCCAGGGAACATCTAGCAAACCGTATCTGTTCCTCCCTTGTCCTGAAACCCAGGCACAGAATTTGGACATAGAAATAAAAGACCTCGGAGGCCTTTTGACTTTGTTTATGATCTAAGCCTCATTCCATTTCTAGCATATTGAAAAAAAAAAAATCTTAGTTTTCCAGGTACTCTTACATCCCTGACCTCACTTCATACTTTCAACAACCATATGAACTAGGCGGATATTGCGATCTCCATTGTATATATATGGGAAAACTGAAGCTCAGAGAGGTTAAGTGACTTGTCCAAGGACACACAGCTAGAAAGTAGTAAAGGCAGGATGCAAAGCCTGGTCTCTTTGAAGACAGAGTTCAGGGTATTTTAATCATACGTACCAGAAACAGATGCAGAGAGAAAATTTGGCAAACTCTACCCATTTGAGGAAGGCTGTGGCTGTGGTGTTAATACCCAGCCAGGTGCCTGGCTGGAGGCACCAAGGGCCCCCAGGCCCTGAGATAGCCCTTGTTGTGACAGGAACTGAAGTTCCTCTCAAGAAACTGGGGAGGCCAGGTGAGTGGATTCCAGCACTTTGGGAGGCCAAGGCGAGTGGATTGCCTGAGCCAGCGGGTTCGAGACCAGCCTGGGCAACTTGGCAAGACCTCGTCTCTATAATAAATCAAATAAAAAATTAGCTGCGTGTGGCAGCGCATGCCTGTAGTTCCGGCTACGTGGAAGGCTGAGGTGGAAGGATCGCCAGAGCCCACCAGGTCAACACTGGAGTGGCTGTAAGCATGCCACTGCACTCCAGCCTGGGTGATGGAGTGAGACTCCAACTCAGAAAACAAAACAAAGTAAAGCAAAGCAAAAGCAAAACAAAACGAAAGAAACTGGGGAGTAGAATCGGGCTGTTCCGGATGGATGAAGGCTAGAGGCAGGAGAGTTAATGTCAGGGGCTACTGTGTGCCCAAGGCCAGGGAGAAATGGTTGATTTCAGCCAGAGCATGAAAAAGGGAATAGAGGTTCATGGCATCAAGGAAGAGAGGACTGAAGTGAGACTTTGGTGTGGTCATTGTGTCATGGAGACTGAGTTTATCTACCTCTCCCTGAACGCATACTGTGAGCAAATTGACATAGTTTGCATATAAGAGATTTAGGTGAGATGCCAGGGAGAACTTCCTGCCAGCGGGAGGGGGGTGGGGTAGGGGGAACGGGGGCGGGGGGGGGGGTGGTGGATGGGGGGCGCGGTTCAAGCTTTGGAACCAGACCCAAGGGAGAGCAGGGGCTGCCTTTTCTTGATGAGCACCGAGAATAGTTCGAGGTCCTCCAGGCTCCGGGAGATTCATGACAGAGTGGAGACAGTCGTATAAAATGACCTGGAAGCGTCCTCCAACTCAAGAATGCAACATTCCTTAACTTCTGGATGGGAGCCAGGGTCCTTCTCCGGACTTAGCCATTTCACAGAGTCCAGGGTGGGATGAAGGGGCTGGGGGAGAAGCTGATGTACCCAAGTTAGAAGGAGTCTCTGCAACAATCCCAGCCATTTTGGGCAGGTCCGGGATGTGGAGGGCGACATGTGGGTGACATAGGTTCCCGAGGGAAACACCTGCGGCGAGTACACCGAGTCGCATTCTGGGTCTTTGCCGGCTGCTCCAAGTGGGCGGCTCCCTGCTCGGAGCCTGTGATCGGCACCCAAATCCCTCCCTGTGTTGTCGCAGCTCCAAGGGAAACTCGCGGCGCATTCCCTTCCCCTCTCCAGATGTTGGCACGCGGGGCACCTTGTGGGCGCCCCCGCCCGGACGGCTCGGCGGCTCCGGGGCGATCACCCGACGTGACTCCCGCCGGGTCTCTAATCAGGCCTGACCGCGTCCCCATTCCGGCGCTCCCGCCGAGGAGAGGGGACGCGACGTCGCCACCGCCCGGGGCCCCGAAATAGCCCTCGCGGCCGCGCTGGGCCGCGGCAGGCAGCCGGGCCCGACGCGGGGCAGAGGCTTGGCAGGGAGCGCGCGGTGGTGGAAGGTCCTTGGAGTCTGCAGCCGCCTCCCAGCGGCGGGGGGAGCGCGGGGCGGGGGCGGGGGGCAGCGGGCGGCCCCTCGGGCTGGGCCGCCAAGCGGCCACTTTGCGCGCGGCCTCGGGATCTCCAGCTGCGCCTGCCACCGCGGGCCGCTCGCACGCACCGGCTCTGTCGCACGCTCAGTAAGTAGACAGCTCCCCGGGGCTGGATTCAGGGGCTGGTGCTGCCTCTGCCAGCCTGGGTGGGGACAGGGCGTGTTTGTGACTATTGGAATAGTAGGTGTGTGGCTCCCAAACTTGGGAGAGCCCGTGTCCGTGGGAGGGAGTGTGTGTAGGGGCTGGGATGTCAGCATGTGGAATTTTCTAGCGTATGCCCCAGGCGGTGTGTGTGGGTGAACAAGTGTGTCCATGTGTGTGGTGGGCCTGGAGTGTGCTCGCAGGTGCCTGTGTGTCTATGTGGCACCTGTCGCCCTGGGTGGACCACGGGTATATCTTTGGAAGTGCATTCATGTGTGCTAAGGCCCCCAGGTGAGCTGAGCCAGTCCACGTGTGCATGGACGGATGTGGGTGGCAGTGAGCCATGAGGGCCGAAGCTGGGGCATAAGGAGCGTTATCTGAACTCAGACTTTCTAGGGTGACCTGACTTGTCCCCGGCTGGGGTGTCTTCTCTGTGGGTCATACAGCTTTGGTTTCTCGGGGCTTTGGGCAGGACAGGAACTTGGAGACCTCACCCAACACTGGGGTGAATGGGACTTTGACTGATAGCATCTGGCTGGGATAGTGTCAGGAGACAGCTCGGGGGATCCCACTCTGATGCCAGGAGAAAAATGAAGGAAGAGGAGATGAGCAGACCAGTGGCCATGCCCACCCGCAAACACACACAGTATACCCACACCCACATGCCCATGCATACACACATTCCCACTCACACACCAGTCTTGCACATACTTTCTCTCAGGACATCCGTCTAAACACTCACATGCTTTCAACGTGTATACCCAAGGACAACAACATGTATACAACACGGACCCACATAGTGAAATGCATTTGCACAAACATGTACTCCTGATTTGCTCCCACCCTCAGTCTCTAGACCCCCTTTGTACCCCTCTAGCCTGCATATGACAATGGGTCTGAGAAACTAGCCTCGGTAAGGAATATCTTAATTCAGGGACTCTGGCTGGGCAGGGGCGGGGCGGGGGGGTCAGGGTAGATGGTGATATGGTGCCTTTGAGGTGTCCCATTTAATCTGAAACTGAGGCTTCCCATGGAGCTCAGCCAGAGAGCATCCTTGGGTCTTAAGGTCTGGAACTTAGAAGCAGTGTCTGCCCTTTTAGAGGTGAACAGGTCAGTCTTGAAAGGCAAGCCAGGCCGGGCTGGGATCTGAGGCAGAGATGAGCACCTGTAATTTGCTCCAGGCTCTAGGCTTTATTCTGGATTCCTCCTGCTGCTGAGAAGCAGTGAGTCTTCTGGGCTGGCTCCCGGGGTAACCTTTTAACAGAAAGGACAGTGAGTTGAACTGGGCTGGTTCCTTCTTCTCTTTGGTTTCAGTCAACCCTACTTGGAGTCTCCCGTTTGCAGGCTGGGGGAGGAATGACTTTTGCACTGCTCCTCTCCTTTCTTCCAGCAGTTCTCTCTTTTCTGGACAGAAACTTCTCCATGACTTCCTCCCTCTAGGGAACACTGTAGATATCCTAAACAGTGCTTGGAAGAGTAGGTGCTCCAAAATGTCAACTGGTTGTTATTTTATTATTATTATTGTGAATATTAATATAGATTTTAGACCAGTCCCATCCTGGCTACTATCTTCTGGCCAGGTTTCAGTGAGGTACCTGGTCTAAATGCACTCCTTCAATTGGGAAGTTAGAAAGATGACATTGATTTTCTGTTTTTTAAGTGTTTATTATGGCTTAGTCTAAGAGGTACCTAAGCTCTCATCTGCCAGTTCTCCTAATGTGCAGGGGAGCAAATTGAGTTCAACCATTTCCTGAGGGGGGTGCTAGGATCTATCTTTTTTTGCCTGATCCTACAGTTGACCCTTGAAGATAGGGCTAAATAAAGTCAGGCTTCCTGAGGAGTGAAGGTGGTGGGGGAAGGAAGCATTTTTCTATTGAGTTTTCCTTCTCACACCGGCTGCTAGGAAGCTCTTAGTCCAATATATTGCACCATTCTAGTAACTATGTTAGCTGGGGAGCCATGACTTTGACTTTAAATTTCTGCTTTAACAACTTTATAGAATACATATCTTTAAATATAAACTACCACATCCTTTGTAGGGAGACTAGAATAAATAAATGAACAACCAGCAATTAAACATTCTATTGGTCTCTGAGGATGGGAACCACATTGCATGGATTTTTGGGGGGACATTCTCAATTTCAAATATTTCATCTGGTTTTCAAACCATATGTCTCAATTTGGCTTCTGTGTCTTTGGACTGTGTCTTTGGACTCTAATTGGTGACTGTGTCTTGGGGTGTTTTTCCTAGTGGCTTTGGGAGATAATGCCCATCTCTGTGCTAGGTCAGACAATGAGGATTGTTGAGAATGAATTGGACCATTGATAAACACCCCCTGCTCTGAGCACTTCAGCTGCCAACTCCTCCCTGTCTCAAAAGCTTAAGTGTCTGGGTGCCTGAAGGAGTTTGACCCTTGCCCTAAGCCTAGCCTTGGCCCCATGGTCACCTCTTCCTCATGTGACCCTGCCTAGCCCAGGGCTGTGCTAGGAGGTCTGTGTCTCTTGGATCTGAGCCCTGCCTTCTCCAGCATGGAACACAACATCTCTGATCAGGGATGGCCCTCTGGGATTGGAATTGGAATGAAGAGCTTGGAGGGATGCGTGAGGTGAGGGGCTTTCCCCATAGGGGGCTCTCAAGTCTCTCAAGTGGTCAGGGAGTCATTTGCCACCTCTTATCACCAGAAGTGCATCTCATCTTACTGCAGGACAGGGCTCTAACCACATTGCTAAGTTGGCGAAACTCCTAATTCATTCCAAGGCTGATTTTTTTATCCTTCCCAAGGCCATTAATATTTGGAAAGGGGAGAGTTGAAGGGCAGTGCTTAGCACCAAAGAATGATTAGAACAACTCTCATGGTGGGCTTTCAGGCATTGTATTGCGGTCCTGTTTCTCAGTATGTGTTTTGTCAACCCAAACTGTGGCCATTGCCCCTACTCAAGATGAATCCTCACAGAAGCACTTTATCACAAAGTGGGAAACAGGAAATCCCCTGAGGCCTGGTACTGGGTAATATGCTAGGAGCTTGCTATGGGTGAGGGATTTATTCTTTTCCAGGTAACTGTCATCTCAAAAAGGGTAAGACTGAGACTTGATTATGTCTCTGCTGAGTTTTCGTATTATTTAGACCCTGGTTGTTTCTTGGACTTTACGCTCAACCAAGTGAAACAGCTTTAAAATCTAGCAAAAGAGCATAGTATGAGATACAATCTAGCAAAAGAGCATTGTAGGGGAAGGGTAGTTCATGGCTACTCATATTATTTAGTTTTTACTAAAGACTAGCCTCTTTTTTTTAGGTTCTTTGCACCGTTTGTTTCATGAAACCTCTACAAAACCCTGTAAAATAGGTACTATTATCTTAAAGGTAAGCAGACGGAAGCACAGCCAGGTTAAATGACTAGCCCAAGTTTGCAGCTAACCATAATTCCTTCCCAGATCTGTCTGGCTGCAGAATGGGTAGTGAACATCCACTGATCACTCAGGGATGCTGAAAACTCCCTCATTTCGAAGGGCTTGAAAGCAGGATCAACCACTCCTTTGGACAAATAAGGTATGTGGCTAAGGACCTGACTTCTCTGTCTGGTCCCAGGACCTGAATGTCATTAACACTGTTGGCCTTTTCCGTCTCAGTTGAAGACTGCTGCTCTGGGAAGCAAGGATAGGATATGGTGAAGGCTCCCTGGGCTGGGCGGGGATCTCCCCTTCCCCACCCTCCATCACCATGGGGTGGGCAGCACTGGACTTCTGTGGCTTCACTTCTACCCTGGAACAATCTCCATCCTGGGAACTAAGCCTCTACCCATACTCTGTAATCTGGCCAGCCTGGTCTCCCCTCCCCCAGCTCCAGTATACCCTCAGTGCCAAGCTCTAGGGGAGTCTTGGAAGCTTTGAGAACGTCTCTGGGCAGACTAGACCTTGTTCGGAGTGATGCAGTGTCTGTGGGCGTCAGCAGTTTGGCTGGGTGGTTGTGTATAGTATTCACTTTCTGCCGGAGAAATGGAGGTTTTGTCTTACAAACCAAATATCCTGGGTTTGGAAACCATGTGAAATGCAGCCTGTGGTCAGAGGCAGTGAGCTGCGTTGTGGGCCTGCGTGTGACACTGGATTCAAGACGCTGTTGAGAGACAGAATAATCTGCTCAGGCCATCTCACTTCTTCTGATGGAGGATTAGAGTTTGGCAATACACACTGTCAACGTGCAGAGATAAGAGCCCGGGCTTTGCCATCAGACAGATTTGACTCAGAGCCTCAGTCTCCTTATTTGTAATATGGGGCTCCCTATAATGCAATGGCAATGCTAGAACCAGAAAATTTATGTGACTTGGAGTGTGTGGCATAGAATAGGCAAACCATAAAAGGCAATATCCTTCCTTCCTGTGCCACCTGCCTTCTGCGAAAGAACACTGGACTGACTGGCATGAGATCTGGATTTCAGCTCAGGCTTAGCCTTGGGCACACTGTGCTATCTTGAGTTAAGTCAGTTACCCTCTCTGGGCCTCTCTTTTTTTGTGTGTAAAATGAGAGAAGAACTCATTTCCCTCACTTCTCTGTATTTTTTTGAGGATAATTAAAGTGATGGCAGTTAGGGGTTTTCTTGGAAGATCCAGAAAGTTCAGTCACTACTGATTCATTTATTCTTGCCTCAGTATTGAGATCATTTGCTGTGCCAGGACCCGTGCAAGGCACAGGGGCAGAGGAGAGTAGGCAATATCCCTGCCCTCAAGCAGCAAACAGACCAGGCAGCAAGACAGACTTGTAAACAAAGGCCTGTTTGACCAAAGGCAGGTACTGGAGGCACTGGGGTGTCAGCAAGAAGTGTCATCTCCAGTTGGCGCAGTCAGAGAGGCCTTCCCAGAAGTGCAAGCACATGGTCTGGATCTTGAATGATAACAGGAAGTTGCCAAGAAGAGAGGAAGAGGACACTCTAGGCAGAGAGATCAGCATGTGCTAAAGCTCAGAAGTGCTGCCTGATGCAAGCTTGGGGGACTTTAAGTGATTAGTAGGTCTGGAGCCTACGGTGTGGGTGGTGAGTGATGAGGATGTGATGGGAGATACTACAAAGAAGAGCTGTGTATGGGGGTCAGGTCTTTTTTTGGGGGGGGGTCAGGTCTTAATTGTTGTTCTAAGGTGTTTGGATTTCTTTTTTTCTCACTCTGTTTCCCAGACTGCGGTGCAGTGGCATGCTCATGGCCACCGCAGCCTCAACCCGCTGTGCTCAGGTGATCTTTCCGCCTGAGGAAAGAGGTTTTCCTGTCGAGGCTACATGTCCCCCTTGATATTGGTATGTCATCATTTCGACATCATCTTAGTAAACAGACCAAGGACATATAGGTATATTTATTTCTATAATAAACAAATACAATAAGTTATTACACGTGTTACAAATTATTACAGCCTTCCAAGTAGCTGGAACCACAGGTGTGCACCACCATGTCTGGCTAATTTTTTGATTTATTGTAGAGATGAAGTCTTACCATATTGCCCGGGCTGCTCTTGAACCCCTGGACTCAGGAGATCCTCTTGCCTCCATCTCTCAAAGTACTTGGATTACAGGCGTGAGCCACGATGCCCAGCCCAGGTGTTTGGATTTTTAAAAATATTTGTGAATAAGCACTGAGGCATTTTAAACAGCAGAAGGTCATGGTTGGATATGGGCTCACACATCCATTCAACACATTTTTTTTGAATACTTACTATTTTATTTCCTTTTAATTTTGATCTCATATCAGTGACAATTTGCAAGACTTGTGTAAGAAATCCTTCTTTACTCATACCTCTCAATTGCTTACATGAGCTTCATTTACTTTATCATTTTCATTTCTAATAATATAAATATATTATTTTTATTATATGTATTTTTATTGCTTATATAATTTATATTTCACTGTTTGTATATTATATTTATTGTTTTATTGTATACAAATATACATAAAATGTTATATTACTGATCAATTTAAGGGTAAATCAGAGACATGATGCCTCCTTATCCTCTAAATAATTCTGTGTATATTTCCTCAAAAAAAAGGATATCCTCTTATCACATGCAATTCTGTCTCAATATTTTCTTTGTGATTCCCCATCTCCTTTATTTATTTAGGATCCATTCCACAGGTTGCATTTAGTTGCCATGTGTCTTCTGTCTCTAATCCAGAGCAAGTCTTTTGCCTTATCCGGTTTGACCTTTTCGTTTTTGAAGAGTACAGACCAGGTGTTTGTTGAATATGCCTCAATTTAGGTGTGACTGTTGGTTCTTCGTGATTAGATTCAAGTTATGCATTTGGGCAGGAATACCTTGAAAGTGACGTTATGTCCTCTCCCATCTTCATATCGGCGAGTACACGATGTGGGGCTTGTCCCAGTGCTGGTGGTGGACGCTTTCAGCACTTATTTAAAGTAATGTCCACCAATTTCTCCACTGTGAAATTCGATATTTTATCCTTTGTAACTAATAAGTAGTTTGTGGAGAGATACTTTAAGACTATGTGTATAACCTGTGCTTCATCAAACTTATACCCACATTTTATCATCATTGACAATTTTGAACTCATCATTTATTCCATATTTATTAGTTGCCATTCTATTGTAAGAGGGATCTTTCCCTTTTTTCTCCCCTCTTCCCTTTCTGTAACTAGGTATTCATAAATTATTAGTTTATTCAATGAGTTATAATCAATGACTCTTTTATTTTATTTTATTTAATCAATGACTCTTTTATCCCAAGTTTTCTCAGTGAAAGGTTCTGCAAGCTAGTTTTTGGTTCTTTCTGACTCGTCCTTGTGATTCTTTGAGCACTTCCTTACTACCTACTATAGCAAGAAGTTAATGGTGTTTAGAAACCAGTATCTGGAGGTTACACGTGCCCCTTGTTATTGGTGTGTCATCATTTCTATGTCATCTTAACAAACAGACCTAGGACATATATGTATATTTATTTTTATTATAAACAAATACAATAAATTAGTACATGTTTTTAGAAAAAAAATCTCTAAGTGACTGAGATAGAGAGTAATGAGGTAGGAGTACTTTAGATAGAATGGTTAGAGAAGTTCTTTTTCAGGAGGTGATGTTTATCTATCTATTTATTTGAGTCAAGGCTGCACTCTGTTGACCAGACTGGAGTGTAGTGGCATCACCGCAGCTCACCTTAGCCTTGAACTCCTGGGCTTAGGTGATCCTCCTGCCTCAGCCTTTTGAGTAGCTGGACTACAGGCACGTGCCACTACATCTGGCTAATTTTTTCTTTTTTTTGTAGAGACAAGGTCTCGCTGTGTTGTCTAGGCTGGGCCCAAACTCCTAGGCTCAAACAATTCTTCCATCTCAGTCTCCCAAAGTGCTAAGATTGCAGGCATGAACCACCACGTTCAGCCAGGAGGTGATATTTAGAAATACCTGTAGTGTGAGGTGTAGGGATTGGAAAGAGAGAACTAGAGATTGTTTTCTTCTCCATGCAGTAATTACAAGGGTCTGAAATAACTCAGGATGGAGTGGAGGTAGAATCAACATGACACAGTGGCTGATGAATGCAGGAAGTCAGGGATATGAAGGAGTCCAGGGGACTCCCAGGTTGATGTCTCAAAGGTCTCTCAAACTCAATATGTCCAAAATAGAATTTCTGTCAGTCTTCTACTACGCTATTCCACTCATATCAGGCATTTCAGGTCTCTTTGCATGACTCCTTCCTCTCTGCAGCTGCACATGTTAGAGAGGCCTGGCAAGCAACTGCAACACCTCTTTCCCTCAAAGGCAAAATTTAATCATTTCCCATGTCTTGTTGATATTAGCCTGTAAACATGTCTCAAATCCATCGCTTTTTTTCCCATCTCTATCAGCATTACCCTAGTTCAAGTAGCATTTTCCTGTTTCTGGAGTACCCTAAGAGCCTACTAAGTGGTTCATCTACATCCATGTTGGTTCTGCTCCAATGTGTCCTCTACACAGCAGCCGAATCTGTTCATGTCATTTCCACCCTTAAAAATATGTCAGTTGCTTCCTATTGATCTTAAGATGAAGCCCAAACACTTTACTAAGTTTTATGAGGACTTGCTTGCCTGGCCCCTGCTTCTTCCTCCTGCACTCCCTTGCTTTCCCTGCCACACCGGGCTCGTCTCAGCCCCGCAGGCTTGTAAGCTCCTTTCCACCATATTGTCTTTGAGTTTGCTGTTCCTCTGCTTAGAATGCTCTTCCTTCTTTACTTGGCTTACCTAATTTCTACTTATCTCTCAGTTCTCAATGCATTTGTCACTTCCAGATCTTCATGACTAAGTCAACCCTCATTTTAAAACACCAGGTACCTCCCTCAAGGCTTTATCATAGTGGCAATTTTACATGTAATTATGTAGTCATTAATGCTTGCCTTCTCTCTTATTTGGTGATGAGCTCCGTGATGGCTGGGACCGTGTTTGGTTTTACTCATTACTTTATCCTAGCAAGTACCACATTATTGACACATGCCACAAATATATATTGAGTGAATGATTGAGTTAATGAATAAAGCTTTATCAGCTGAGCAACCAGAGAGATGATGATACCCTTCAGTGGAAAAAAAGATTGCTAAGAGAGAAGTGGATTTCAGGAAGAAGATGATAGTTCCTTTTGGTACATGTGGCATTTGAGGTACCTGTCAGGCATGTGTCTGCCTCCAACGAGTCAAAAGTCTTACCATCTCTTGGGCAAAACGAATTAGGATGTCACTAAAGAGGTTTTCGGGTGCTAGTGATGGATGCCATCTAATTCCTGAATGACTCCAAGGAGCTCCCTAGAGAAGGTGGCTAAGGTCAGTGGCATCCCTGAACTGTGGCTTCTCCACCTACCCTTGTTTCTGGTTTGTAGAGGACAGAGGAGACAGCAGGGATCTCCATGTGGTCCTGACTGGGCTCCTTGATTATTTGTCTGAAAGATCTTTACAAGCCCTACGAAGACTCCTTGGAGCTTAGGAATTATTTGCATGCCTTACATTGGCCAGGAGCTGTCAACTTCCTCCTTACCCCTGAGACTATACATAGGCCTAAAAAAGGAATACAGTTATCAGGTCTTACGAAGCCCAGTGACCCATCCTTGCAAAGTTGTCATCAGCATTAGGACAGACCACGCCATTCAGTAGCTCTGGCTCACTTACTCTTGAATTCCTCACTCACTCATTCAATTTCCTATTTTGTCTTCATTCAGCCACTTACCCATTTACCCACTCATCTATAATATCCACCTGCAATCAGGAATTTATGTTGGATTTATAGCAGGACTTAGGGCTAATAAATCCCCCTCATCCCCCTCTCCTTCTCCCTCTTGCCTAAGGTCTTCGCAGCTCAAAGCTCAAGAAAAGAGATCATCAGGGGTTGGAGAGATGTCCCTGGGCTGGGCAAGTGCTGGACCATGTGTGACTGTAGAGCAGGAGACCAGAGGTGGCCACACTGATAACTCGTCTTGTCTCACTCTCTGCTTTTCTTGCTTCCCCTCTTTTAGTGGTGATGAGAGCGTAGGAATTAGGCTCCTTGATCTGACAGACGTAAGTGGATGCTGGGCTCTGCAGAGAAACTCTAACTCAGGCTCAGGAGGGAAAGAGAAACACAGCTCCCTATGAGCCCTGCTGTGGAAAAGAGGATGCTTTTGTTTTCTTCATTTTCAACTACGAGTGCACTTTAACCCTTTGGAATTTGCGGAGAGGCTCTGGGGAGGGTGGGAGAGCAGAATTTTAAAATGTGGCATTTAGAAACCAGGCAGTGGACTAATCCTGGTCTTGCCCCTCCAGAAACTGCTCTTTCAGTTCTCTGAGGGTTGTCATTTACAAAGAGCTCCCTGGAATGTGTGCTGTCCATCTGCTGCAGCAGCAGCAGACGAGGCTGGAACTGAGCAGACAGAGAACAATGACAGCCACATCAGATAAGAGTTTCTTGGAAAAATGCCCAAAGGTGCCAAGGATCTGAGTTACAGACTCATTCCTTCATTCCCTCACTCACTCATTCATTCAACCGTATCTACTTAGCACCTAGTATGTGCCCTGTATTGTTCTCAGCACTGGAGATACAGTGGAGAGCAAAACACGCGTCTCATGCTTTTGCAGGCTTTGCTTTTCGGTTTGGGAAGGTGGCCAGTAAACTGGGTTCTATACATTATACCAAATGGTGAATGCTATGGAGGAAAGTGAGGGAGCTCCAAGGGTGACAGAGGGCTTGTCAGCAGGTTTTCTCTAATAAGAGGACATTTAAGCAGCAGCTGGAGGGAAGTGGAAGGGCAAGCAATGCAAACACTTGGGGGAAGAGGAGCCAAATGAAGAGTAAGGGCAAAGACCCTGAGGCATGTTTGAGAAAGAGTGGGAGGGTCAATACAACGCCAGTGAAGTGAGAGATGGGGATAATTGAAGAAGCTGAGATCAAGGCAGAAACGGGGACCAGTCATGAAGCCTCTTGTAGGTTATTTGAAGAACTTTGACTTTTAATCTGAATAATATGGGGGATATCAGAAGGTTGCGAGCAGAGAAATGACTTGCTGTAGCTGCTATGAAGATAACAGATTGTGAGTGGTTGGGGGAGAGATGAGTTAGGAGCCTTGGTAGTAATTAAGGTGAGAGGTGATGGTGGCTGGGACCAAGGTCCACTTATTCATTCACGTATCCTCCGTTTTATTTCCTTTTTTTGTTTGTTGGTTTTTTGAGTTGGAGTCTCACTCTGTTGCTTGGGCTGGAGGGCGGTGGCACGGTCGCAGCCACTGTAGCCTCAGCCTACTGGACTCAGGTGATTCTTCCTCCTCAGTCTTCCAAGTAGCTGGAACTACAGGCACTCACCACCATTCCTGGTTAATTTTTAAATTTATTGTAGAGATGAGGTCTTGCCAAGTTGCCTAGGTTGGTCTCGAACCCGCAGGCCCAGGCAATCTTCTCACCTTGGCCTCCCAAAGTACTGGGATTATAGGCGTGAGCCACCATGCCTGGCCCCATTTCATTTTCTATTCGACAGATGTCTGCACAACACTGCCTATGTAGGAGGCCTTTCATCACTATGTACCCACTCCTGTTCCCCTGTGATCTGTCCAGCTATCTTTACTGCTTTTAACAAGTCTTTGGGGCAACCCCTTTGGGCCCCTCCCACTGTGGAAGCTTTTCTGTCCTCTCAATAAATCCTGCTTTTTCACTTAAAAAACAAAAAACAAACAAACAAACAAAAAGCCCAAGTCTTTACCTGTCACCTGTAGAGGGTTGTGTCAGATGCTGGCTGATATGGGCACATTCTCATGGGACTTTGGCCTTTGCAGGGAGACAAGATGTGCCCATAGGAGATCACCAGTCAGTTATGAAGCCAAGCAGGTCCTGGCAAGCCCAAGATGAGTGGTGTCAACATATCAGTATTCAGGAGCCTTGTGGGCTGGGGGTCAGAGAAAGCTGAGAAACGGAAGCCGCATTTAAGCTGAGTCTTGACAAGTGAGGAGGGAGAGTCAGTCCTAAGGAATAACAGGAAACTTGCTCTGAAGAATGAGCATAAGGGACATGCTGAGGAGTACTGTGCAGTAAGGCTAAAAAGAGGTGGGGTGGACCAGAAACAGGGTCCAGAGACGAATGAGTGCCAGGCTAAAGAGTTCAGGCCTGAGTTGAGAGGCCTGGGGCGACATAGGTTTTCAAAGAGATTTTACACCAAGAGCTATGTTTTCAGGGGCTGAAACTAACATCAGAATGAGGAAGGATAGGCTGGAGACCTGGAATTCACCAGGAAGACTCTTGTCTTGTGTGAACCTGCTTGGCCTTATGGCTAGCAGGAACCCTGAAGTTGGGGGAGGGTGCTGCTGGGGGGGGATCTTAAATGTGGGTGAGGATTCAGTGGTGTGGGGGCTCTAATGGCTAACACAAGCAGGAGACGGAAGCAGCAGTCATTGGGACAAACTTCAGATGTCTCCTATATAACTCTAAGCCATCTCTGAGTGAAAACCACATACCATCCTGGGCTCTGGGCAGAGCAAACTGGAGAAAAAGGGTTTGAGTCTGACTTTTGGCCACGAATAACTCTTTTAGAAGCTTGCTGGGGAGGTCACTGGATCGTAGGAACATTGGATTCAGAGCAGGAGTTCACTGAATCCAGTCCTCTACTCTTCTACATGGGAAATTAGAGGCCCAGAGAAGGAGTATAAATTGTCCAAGGCTATACAGAGCACTTGTTTCAGAGAAAGGTCAAGCATGCCGTTGAACTCATGCTGGAGGAATGTCTATGCTTTATTTAATTATGCATTTATATATCTTTTTCAATGGAAGATAAAATTCTAAGAGAAGAAAATTGTTTTAGTCATCTCCTTCTTTATCATCTAACTAGAGTTTGATACAGAACAGACACTCTGCCTGACCCCCAAGGTCCATACAGTCTCCCCTCTTGACCCAGACCGAGACAGGATACTAAGCTGGTTTCAGAGGTGGGGCCAGATGTGGGATCAGAAAGAGCTGCTGGAGATGGATCCCTTATGAATTCATGTGGCTTGGCCTGTGACCAGTTTCTGCCTCAGTTATGTGCACAGCCCTTGGCAAAGTCTCACTAGTGGCTGTGAAGATGAGTGGTTAAGGGGAGCTACTGCCAGGAAGGGGCCTGTGGAGAGGGAGAGGAAGGAGGTATTGGGGAGAGGGATGTGGGTGAGGGGCTAGGTTTCCTGTGCTTGAGGTCACCGCATGGGGAGAAAGCCCCCAGCCAGTTCGAGAGAGAGCAGCCCACGGAGAGATAAAGAATTTCGGGTGGGCACCTGTAATGTGGGGCTTAATTCCCGTGCTTGGTCTGGCCTGAGGCTGGGCCTCCAGGGAGTTCACTGAACCCACTTATTTGTTTCCTTGCTATCCTGAGAAGCTGAAGACCACTTTTTAACAAACAGTCTCTCTTCATAGCCTGCAAAAGTCTATGACTTAACAGGACTGAACTGTCCTTTGATGTGACTCCATCCCTGCATTTGGGAGTCTAGTGGGGAGGGCTGAAGTGGGAGGTAATTTCTTGAAAAATCAGACGGATTAGGACCATAGATCCTGCCAGGCTAGGCCCAGGGTAATTGTTCTTAAACCTTTTGTCAACACTACCTCCTGTTTGTTTTGTGCTAAAGAGTTGACAGAGGGATTTCCACATGGAAGGGAGTGAGTTATACTTGTGAGCAAGCTAACTTGTAGACAGAGGAAAGTAAGTACTCTCTGTTTCACATCCCTCAGTGAGTGTCTTGGGGAAGATAGTGATGTTTTCTTCAGCTGTGGGGGTCATCATGCCCTTCAGGGTTGTAATCATGGACCAGGTCAGGATGAACAAAAACTTGGGTTCTAATCTGGGTTTAGCCACCAATTTGCTGTGTGACTTGGACAAGTAATTTACCCTCTCTGGGTCTCAGTTTCTTCTCGTGTAAATGACAGGGTTGGAAAAACAATTCCTGAGGACTTGTCCTGCTTAACTTTCCAGATTTCTTGCTTTCGTTATTCCAACAGGAATTTTGGTTATGACCCTGGCCCAGGCCTCACTTTCACTTTGCCCAAAATTACACCTTTATAGATTCATTCTTTTAGGTCTTTTAAGAGGTTCTTATTTCCATGGGCCATACTGCCTAACATAATTCCTCCTATTTTCATGGCATCATATAGGGATACAAAGTGGTATCATAACCATTATTATAATTCAGTCTTTATAACAACAGTGCCAGGTAATCAAATATATTATTATCCCTAGTTTGCACATGAGAAAAGAGGCCCAGAGAGGTTAAGCAACTTGACTAAGGTTACGCAGTTAATTTCTGGCAGAGCTGAGACTAGGCTGCACGTGTTCTGGTTGCTAGTTTTTTGCTTTTTTGGGGTCACCCTTTGGGTTTGGGAAGGGATATCATCAGGACTGCATGGATGGGGGTTGTGGTGTTTTCCCGGTGATAGAGGTATCAGGATGAAAGCATCTGCCACCTTGGTAATGTTTATAGTGTAATTGTAATGTTTTACAATTTTCTTTATAAGGGACTTTCACATTAAGATTCACTTGTATGCTCTTCATATATTTTTTAATGGCTTTGTTAATTACCTCCCATCTAAATTTTACTCTATGTTTGTGCTGGTGTCTAGAACTACACTGACTTTTATATATTCGTTTCCAGAAATCTTTCTAAGTTTTTTAATGAATTAAAATAGCTTATTTACAGATTTTTTTTGGTTTTCTACAGAGACAATGAGGATGAATTACTAGTTTATATGGCATTTTTATAAGAATCAGAGAAAGGTACTATGTTTGGGGGATGAGCACAGACTGATGACACTTGACTTGCCCAGTGAACTGCAGGTTTGTACCTGGTGGGCCCAGCCCTGTGCTGGGTGTGTGGCTGTGTGCACACAGCAGAGACTAGTTTCAGTCATCCTCACTGCCTTGGCCGTATGTTGTGATGCATAGGCAGATGTGACAACTCTGTGGAAAGCTGTATCAACTGCAAATAAGCAGTTTTGGTTTTTTCCCCATCTTATATATTTTCTTTCTTTCTACCCTAAGATCTCTAATACAATAATTGGTGAGAGCTGGGCATCTTTATTTTGTTTCTGATCTCACAGGAAATGTTCTTAACATGTAATCATTAAGTATATATTTTGTGGTATATTTCTTTCTTAGAAGAGGCCGTTTAATCAGTTTAAGGAAGGTCTTTTCAATTCTTAGTTTGCCAAAAGGTTTTTTTTTTTAATGAATGGCTGTTTGAGTTTATCAAATTATTTTTCTTTATTTATTGAGATGCTCATAACATTTCTTCTTTAGCCTACTAGTGGGGTGTTTCATTAATCTATTTTCTAATGCTAATAATTATTTCTAATATTAATCTATTTTCTAATGTTAATAATGATGCATTTTCAGACTAAACCTAATTTGGCCACGATTATCCTTTTCATATATAGCTGTATTTTGTTTGATAATACTTTGTCCAGTATATTTTTATCTATCTTCATATATGAGATTGGGCCGCTTATTCATTTTGGGGAGTGTTGTCCTTGTTTAGTTTCAGAATCGAAATTACATCAGCTTCATAAAATCAGTTGAAGTGTGTTTTCTCTTTTCCTATTCTCTGGAAGAGTTTGAGTAAGTTTTTTCTTCCTTTGAATGATATAAACTCATCTATGAACTTCTCTGGGCCTGGTGTTTCCTTATGAAAAGATTTTAAAATACTGATTAATTTATTCAGTGGTTATAGATTTAGCTCTTCTTGAGTTAGTTTTGGTAAATTATATTTTTCTAGGAATTTATCTACTCCATTTGTATTTTCAAAGATTGCATAATGTTCTCTCATTTCTGCTTCATCTGTAGTAATAAGCCGCTTTTATTGCTAATAATGTTTATTTGTATTTCCTCTTCTTTCTGATTTTTTTTTCTGATCTTACCAGAAGTTTGTGCTTAAAAAAACCAACTTGAACTCTACTAATCATTTTGTTTGTGTTTATGTTTTTATTTGGGTTTGTTTAATGTTGATTTCCGTCTTAACCTTTTTCCTTTTGTTGCTTTGGAATTGTTTTCTTCTTCTTTAAAAAACTTCTTATATTGTTGGAAGTTAGAAATTCTTATAATTTTCTAATTTAAGTATTTAAGTTTATAATTTGCTCTTAGCTCTACTTTATTTGCATGAGTACATGATTTTTATATGTATATTTTTTATGGTCATCTGGTTTATTTTCTAATTTCTGCTATAATTTTTTCTTTGATCTATGACTTGTTTATTTAAAAATATCCAAATATATGGGATATTGGTATTGGGGTAGAGACTGCAGCCTGTAAACTGTCAACTTTTTAAAAAAGGTTTTATTGTTATTGTTTTTCTTTTTTTTTTGAGTTGAAGTCTCTGTCACCCAAGCTGGAAGGCAGTGGCATGCTCACAGCCACCTGCAGCCTCAACCTGCTCGCCTCAGGCGATCCTTCCTCCTCAGCTTTCCAAGTAACTGGAACTATAGATGCACGCCACCAGGCCCGGCTAATTTTTGTGATTTATTGTAGAGACAAGGTCTCACCAAGTTACCCAGGCTAGTCTCAAACCCCTAGGCTCAGGCAATCCTCTCGCCTCAGCCTCCCAAAGAGCTGGATTATAGGCTGAGCCACTTCGCCTGGCTGTAACTGTCAACTTTTGAGATTTGTTGAGATTTGTTTTAAGGTCTAGAAAGTAGTTGATTAAAAAAAAAAGAAAGAAAGATTCTTGAGTGCTTGAAAAGAACGTGTATTCCTGACATATTGGATTGAATGTTATATTCATAGACATTACATCTAACTTAAATGTGCCATTCCACTTGCTTATATTCTTGCTGATAATTTTTCTGCTTAATCTATTGATTAATGGCAGAACTGTGTTAAAATTTCTGTCTGTGATTCTGGACGAGTTCGCTTCTCCTTGAAGTTTTATTAATTTTTACTTTGTATATATTTTAAGATCATGTTATTTGGTACATCTCATATCTTCTTGATGAGTTAAACTTCTATGTATTGAACCTTTTCACCTCTATAATGCTTATTGTCAACATTTGTTTTGTATTGCATGAATTCATTATATCAGATTTCTCTAGGTAAGTATTTTTTTTTGGTATATCTTTTGTAGCCTTTAGCATTAAGGTGTTTTGAATCTTTTTTGTAGCCAGCACATAGCACACACAATTTCCTCTTCCCTGTCCATGAAATGCATACTTGATATTTGGTCATAACTGGCTACTTTAGTTAATTTCTGTTTACCATGACTACTATTATATGTTGATACTCCTTTTTGCACACTTAGTTTTTTAAATTAATTTTTTCTTCATTATTCATTTGTTTTTTCCCTCTACATAGTTGGAAGGAATTGCCTATTTCTTTCTCTAGTCTAGTCTTTTAGTTAATTACCCTAGATATTATAGCATTAATAATAATCTAACAAGCCTAAGTTAATTTACATCTCTATTTTCCTTACTCCCTCAAATAGAATCTTAGAACACTTCAACTTACTTTAGTCATCTTCTCCTGAATTTATATAAAATATTTTAGACTTGTCTTTTTTTATTGCAAAATGTGGTATTCTAATTGTTTCTTATAGTTAAAATTTGTTTGGATTTACCCGCATAGTATCAAGAAGCTTGCTCATCATTGTTTCATGTATCTCAAACCTTCCATGTGACATTACATTCTTTCTGCCTGAAGTAAATCCTTCAGAATTTCCTTTAATGTGAGATTTTTGCTTGTCTGAAAATGCCTTTCTGTCATCCCTATTCTTGAAAGAGAATCTTTCTGAATATAGAATTTTAGGACAATTATTTTCTTAAATCAGATATTTCCCTGATGTCTGCTGACTTTCATCATTTCCACTAAGTGGTCATCTGTCAATTTAGTTTCATTTTTCCTTTGGATGATTTCAAAATCTTCTCTGTCTCTGGTGTTCATTATTTAGTTTTATGCGATGTCTAGGGTATGTATACCTTTTGTATTTGTCCTGCTTGGAATTCATTGGGATATCTGAATTTGACAGTTGTTTTGCTGTCTTTCAAAAATTCGGGGAAACTTTTCAGCCACTATTTAAAAAAAATCATTCCCCCCACTTCTCTCTCATCTTTCTTTTCAACTCTGATGAAATGTTTGTTAGACTGTCTCATTTTATATTCCTTAGCTTTAGTTCTCTCATATTTTTTCTCTTTGTCTCTCTGGGCTGCACTTTGAAACTTTCTTTTGTTTTAGTTTTTAATATACCAATGTATTCTTTAGCTCTGATTAATCTGTCCAATGAGTGTTTTCATTTTAATTACTGTATCTTAATGTATAGAAGTTATCTTTGGTCCTTTCTTAAACTTGCTTGGCCATGTTGTATAACTTTTGCTCTTTGAAAATATTTCTAGGACTCTTTGTTATTTCTTGAAAGGAAATGGTCTTATGAAGGCCCCCCACCTCCAAACACATAATGTAGATTCAGGTCACAAATCTATATAAGGGCCATTCATTCTCAACTTTTCTTGAGGGCACTTTTGGTATAGAAGGTTTATTTCTCGGCTGGGTGTGCTGGCTCACAACTATAATCCCAGCACTTTGGGAGGCCAAGGTGAGAGGATTGCCTGAGCCCTTGGGTTCGAGACCAGCCTGGGCAACTTGGTGAGACCTCATCTCTACAATAAATCAAAAAAAAAAAGAAGAAGAAGAAGAAAGTTTATTTCTCATTTATCCTTACACTGAGTTTCTGCTCTTCTGAACCCCTATTTGATTCCTTCCCTTGGGAGGTCCCTAGGCTTTATTTCCTGTCTCCTCTTCCCTGTACCACGTGTGGAAGAGAATAGAAATTCAGAGAATACAACAATCAACAGATGCTCTTAGGGGGAAAAAAAAGTCCCTTCAATTCTGACTTCAGATCTCTGGTCTTGCTTTTGCTTTGGTTTTGGCTTTTCCGGGTTTTTTTTTTTTTTTTTTACAATTTTGCTAGCTCAGTGATATTTTATAAAAACATTAAAAGCATCATTATTCAACCCTCAAAGTTGTTCTTATAGAGAAGTATTTTAGAGTGGTCTACCATATTGCTAGAAATAAAAATCCTATGTGACTTTTCTCTGTAAGAGGAGGGCTCAATTAAAAATCAAGTGCTGAAAAATAGTGGCATGGTATGGAGGGATAAAGAGAGGGTAAAGTGTTCATCCTCACTTAACTTATTAGTTGGTTTCCTTAGCAAATTAATAAACTCTCTGGGTCTCCATTTTCACATCCTTATGATGGGGACAATAGTCATACTGATTATTTTGGACTTTTTGAGGAATAAATGAAGTTATTTATGTGAAACACTTAGAAGAGTTCTTGGCACATGGTTAAGTGTCCACTACTATATTTCATTAATTTAAGATGTCATATATTGTAAAATCCCTGTTACTTCATAAAAAAGAAAATATGGTTCTAATTAAACTATGACACAATGCCAAGATGCCATTGACTAAAACATACATCCCAATTTTGGATGTTAAAATATGAGGAAAAAAAGTCTCTTAGAATGACCTGACTATAGTAAATTTTAGCAATTACTGTGAATGAATGCTTATGAGCAGAGAAGGCAGTGGTTGAGGAACAGAATCTTGGTCTCAGAATTGATAGGACTTTAACTGTTTGTTGGTATTTGTTCCATCCCACCCTCAATCCATCAGCTTCTGGACTCTGATTGTATTGTGTATGAATTGGAGTCAGTGTCCAGAGGGCTGTCAGTAGACAAACAAAATATTTCACAATCTCCTCCAAGGCTGAGGAAAAAGGAAAAAGAAACATATGTATCAAGCAGCTTCCATGTGTCTAGTGTACTCACAAGTGCCTTAGATTTTGTGGGGGGGACCTCCCCAAAAGGTGGAATTATCTTTTGGAAGGTGGGTCCCTTATAGTACAGGCTTTCCCCTGCTAGGTAAGTGTTCTAGGAACCCACCCACTTCAGTGTACCAGCTAGTGTTGTGAGAGACTGTGTTGCAGAAGAAATGTCCTGAGTTGTAGCAAACAGGTGATTGATCCTTCCACCAGGGCAATGAACTTGCCCACACTGCGCTGAGTTCACCAGCTTTTGGCCAAAAATGGCATGACTCTTGTGCTCCACTCTTCCTATTTTCCTGATCTTGCCCTGAGTGACTTTTTGTTTTGTTTTGTTTTTCTGGATGAAAAAAGTCCTCAAATGGAAATAAATGTTTTGCTGATGTGAAAGAGGTGAAACAAAAAACAGCAGAAGCACTAAAAGGCATCAAAATGAATGAGTTCAAAAACTGTTTTGAGCAGTGGAAAAAGCATCTTAATAGTTGCATTGTGTCAAATGGAGAGTATTTTGAAGGTGACTGGTGCTTAAACATGTAAGAATAAACACACAATTCCATTTTTGGGGGGTCCCCCTTTACATTGCATTTAATTCTCACAATTAGTCTGATTAGTTGCTGCAAATAACCTTCCAGTGGCTTAACACTTTATGCTTATTTCTTGCTTACCCTACAGACTGATATAGATTGAATGGTTTTACACCAAGCTGTGATTCAGGACTCATCTTCTGTCTATTTGCTTGGCCATATTGTGGCTTTCAGGTTGCTCTGGCATTGCTCGACAGACAGAAAGGGATAGAGGCAACATTGGGAAAGTATACTTTCTATCACAATATGAATCAAAATTGGTCAAAACTTCATAATTTTCTTTATTCCTATAGTCATCCATGAAGATTGAAATCAACTTCTTCTAAACTTTTGTTCATATTGATATTTGACCACCTTTTATGAATCACAATTTTTTTTTTTTTTTTGAGTTGGACTCTCACTCTGTCACCCCGGACTGGAGTGCTGTTGGCTGCTCCTGGCCACCGCAGCCTCGACCTGCTGGGGTCCGGCGATCCTTCCACCTCAGCCTTCCGAGTAGCCGGAATTACAGGTGCGCGCTACCATGCCCGGCTGATTTTTTGATTAATTGTAGAGATGAGGTCTCACTGCCCAGGCAGGTCTCGAACCCGCGGGCTCAGGCAATCCACTCACCTCAGCCTCCCAAAGGCGCAGGATTACAGGCTGAGCCACCGAGCCCGGCTAATCACAAATTTTTTTTTTTTTTTTGAGTTGGAGTCTCACTCTGTCACCCAGACTGGAGTGCAGTGGCCGCTCCCGGCCACCGCAGCCTCGACCTGCTGGGCTCTGGCGATCCTTCCGCCTCAGCCTTCCAAGTAGCTGGGAATTACAGGCATGCGCTACCTCGCCCGGCTGATTTTTTGATTTATTGTAGAGATGAGGTCTCGCTGCCCAGGCGGGTCTCGAACCTGCGGGCTCAGGCAATCCACTCACCTCAGCCTCCCAAAGGCGCGGGATTATAGGCTGAGCCACCGAGCCCAGCTCACATATATTTTTAATGGCATCTAGAAATAGTGAATAGTTTCCAGAAGGTTTTCAGCTTACTTTGCCAAGATCCATCAGGGGAATTACTATCTATGGCAATTATAGCCTTATGAAATGTATTTCTTAAATAATAAGACTTGGAAGCCAAAATTACGCCTTGATCCATGGGCTGCAGAGTGGATGTTGTTTTAGAAGGCATGAAAACATTAATTTCCTTGTAAAACTCCATCAAAGATTTTGGCTGACTAAGTGTATTATCAATAAGCAGTAACATTTTGAAAGGAATTTTTTGTACTTAAGAGTAGGTCTCAACAGTGGGCTTACAATTTTCAGTAAAACACATGATATAAATAGATATAATGTCTTCCAGGTTTTGTTGTTCCATTTATAAAGCACAGGCAGAATAGATTTGGCATAATTCTTAAGGGCTCAAGGATTTTCTGTATGGTAAAAGAACATTGACTTCAACTTAATGTCACCAGCTTCATTAGTCCCTAATAGAGTTCCTTTAAAACTTTGAAATGAGGCATTAACTTCTTCTCTTTAGCTATCATAGTCCTAGATGGCACCTTCTTCCAACAGAAGGCTGTTTTGTCTACACTGAGAATCTGTTCTTTAGGGTAGCCACCTTCATCTTTGATCTTAACTAGATCTTCTGGATAACTTGCTGCAGATTCTCCATCAGCTCTTGTTGCCTCACCTTGCACTTTTATGTTATGGAGAACAGTGTCTTTCCTTAAACCTCATGCACCAATCTATGCTAGGTTAAAACTTTTTTTCTGCAGCTGCCTCACCTCTTTCAGCCTTCATAGAATTGAAGAGAGTTGGAGCCTGTCTCTGAATTACACTTTGGCTTAAGGGAATGTTGTAGCTGGTTTGATCTTTTACCCAGACCACTCAAACGTTCTCCATATCAGGAATAAGGCTGCTTTGCTTTCTTATCATGTATGGATTCACTGGAGTAGTCTTTTTAATTTCCTTCAAGAATGTCCCCATTGCATTCACAACTTAGCTTTTGGGTGCAAAGCCTAACTTTCGGCTCATCTCAGCATTCAACAAACCTTTCTCATGGACCACAATCATTTCTAGCTTATGATGTAAAGTTAGAGACTTTCATTTGAACACTCAGAGTTATTAATTGACCTAATTACAATGTTATTGTGTCTCTGGGAACAGGAAGGCCTAGGAAAGGGAGAGAGTTGGGAGAATGGCTGGTCAGTGGAGTAGTCAGAGCACACACAGCATTCATTGATTAAGTCTGCCATCTTATACTTGGCATGGTTTGTGCTACCCCAACACAATTACGATAGTAACATCAAAGGTCATTGATCACAGCTCATTATAACAGATATAATAATAATGAAAAATCTTGAGATACTGCAAGAATTACCAAAATGTGACACAGAGACACGAAGTGGGCATATGCTATAGGAGAATGGCACTGATAGACTTGCTTGATGCAGGGTTGGCACAAATCTTCAATTTATAAAAAATGCAATATCTGTTAAGCACAATGAAGTGAAGAGCAATGAAGCAAGGTATGACTGTAAAGGTCCCATCTCCCGACCCTGCCACATTGGGGATTAGGTTTCAGCCTATGAATTTTGAAGGGGAAACAAACATTCAAACCATAGTGATCTCTCTGTAATTTTTTTAAAAATAAAATCTTCAATATTTTTAGCACATTCAATTCTCTTTGGAATTGAAGTCTGGGCAGGAAATAGATTTTTATTGGGCACAAAGATGGATATCATGAAACTAAGAAGTACCATTAACTAGCCTCCTGGCTCAAAACAACTTCCGGTAGCACTGTTTTACTTGCCCTGAAGTATCACGCAGGCTACATGATCTTATGCAACTCTGACAATAACCCTGATAATAAGTTCTATTTCCATTTTACTACTGAAGAAACTAAAGGTTAGAGAGGCCTAATAAGAAGCAGAACTAGGATTGAAATTCCAATCCTGAATATTTGAATTTCCATGACCTCACCATGTTACCTTCCAATTGTTACTGTCATTGAGAAAGCTCCAGTTTGGAGGATTTTCAGAGAAAATAAAATCAGAGAAGATTGGGTCATCATGATTGTTGAGGTGCACAGTCATCTGCTCATGGCTTTGGGAGTCAGAGAAAATTATATTTGTGAAACCATAAGAGACTGTACAATTCTCTCCTCTATGTCCTTTTCCCAAGGGTATATAGACCCCTTCAACCTGGGTCCTCTTCATGAGTCAGAGAGGAAAATAGCTGGCCCAGTGTGACCTTTGAGTATGATTTATGAAACAAGATGTATCCAAATTTTCACCACGTTGGAGCTATTCAATTTTCTCTAATGGCCTTTATCTGAGAGTTATGTCCTTTCGTGGCAGTCACAACCAGTAAGTCATTAGCTTAAAGTATACTGATTGTTAATTTTAGCACCCTGGGACCTGGGCCCAGTGGGAGAGGTCTCTCGCTTTTGCAAATTGAAGCTAAAAAATATTTGAGCAGTTGGCTAAGATTCACATCAGGAAAAGTTAGAAAGTAGGAAGGAATAATTAAAAAGTTAGAGTAAAAAAACGGTTGGATAGTTGGGGTTCAGGAGGTGGCAGAATGGCCTTTGTCTGACTGCCTCCCTACTGCTGGGCACTGTCTTTACTACAAGAGAAATGGAACCAATCTTTATATCAAACACCCACTGAGGGTATAAGGTACTTCACATATGTGATCTCACTGATATACACAGCATTCACATTTTATCCTTATTACATATCCCACTTTATAGGCAAAGAAACCCCTAATGCTCAAGATTACACAGTTAATAACTGATAGAACTTGGATTTGAATCTGAGCAGCCTGAATCCCAAATCTGTGTTCTTAACCAGCAGAGTTTGGAATGGGGGCTGCTGAAAGGCCTAGCCAAGCCTCCCTCAGGGGTACACTTTGCCTACGGTTTTGAGGTCTGGGCACCAGATTCACTTTTGACCCTTGTAACATTTCTAGCTTAGGACCAGCTCCCAGAATGTTAGTAACTGCTGCTTCCAGAGGCTGGGAGCTCCTCTGATGGGTAGCTGGGCAGTCAGAGCCCCAGAGCCAGGAAGGGCCTGCCCTGAGACACAGCTTACCTGGGCTTTTCTCCTGGATAGCCGTACAACCTCCTTCAGGAGAGTGGCTTAGACAAGTTGGAGCCATTTAGAGGATGAGTAGTCATATAAATCAGGTACTGGGACACTTGGGCCTCAGTTTGACACTAGACTTCTCTCCCTCTGACGTCTGGGGACTCATGATACCTCTGAGTCAACCTGCTGAATCAGACCGGAACCCTTGAATTTCCCTGCCCACTCTGTTTCCCTGTGCTTGATAACCAGAGGAGAAAGAGCAGGTATAATTTAACAGATAGGGAACTGAGGCCCCATCGACCTCTGGTCTCCTTGTTAAACCACTGAGGCCCTAATCAGTCTGTCAAGGCTCCTACCAGGCAAAATTTTTGGGATTTCCCATGGGAGTGAGTAAACCTGTGAGCCCATCCCAGGTGTGGCTTGGTTTGCTGTGTGCCTGAGGGAAGTCTCTTCCTCTTCTGAACTTGGCTCTATATCTGTACAAGTTAATCTCTCAGTGCTTCAGTGTTTTCATCTGAAAAATGGGGATGACAATAGTAACCTACCTCATGGGGTTATTTTGAGGACTAAATGCAAAGCATTTAGAACAGTGCCTTATACATATGTATGTTTCTCCCTCTTTGCCCTTCCTCCTCCCCATCACTTTTATGATTGTTATTATTATTATTCTGGTTATTGTTGTTACAATAAGGTTGCCAACTAGTTCCAATACTTCAAGAGTATGAAGTGAGCTCCTCCAAGACTACCTGGATTTTGCCTGAGAGCTGTAGTCTTAGCCCTGTCAAGGTCATAGACGTATTTGTGTAGATGAGATTCCTGTTGCCTTCTAGGTAAGGCCTAGAAAGTAGATGTATTCAATTAATTAGGTGGAGGCTTGGGACCTCTGCTTTGCCTAAATTGTTCTGGCTCCAGAATTGAGGGGTAGAGCTCAGTTTGAGAGGGGGCCCCCTCTACCTGATTCAAGTCCTTCTGGACTGTCCATCCAGGGTTTTCAGGGACTGAAGGGGGCAGGACCCAGCTCTGTGAGCCCTGAGTCTGGTCTGCCTACTTTCTGGACTCTTTCTGGCCCCTCACAGCTATAAGAGGCCACTGGGGCTTCCTCCAAGGAGCCAGAACTCTATATTTTATGAGGCTCAATCCACTCCGTAGGGCTGGGTGGCAGCTTGCTTGGTTTCTTGTACCTCTCCTGGGAATGAAAGTTCTTAAAGTATCTGATTGCTGCAGGATGCCGGCCACCCCAGCTAGCAATACTGAGATACCTCCGATGACTACGGACACCTTCGCACAGGTCTCATAGAGGCCCAGAGTGGGGGCAGGGAGAGAGATGCATTGTGGGTACCTCTCAAAACTCTTTGCAGCCCTCCTTTCTATCCCCAGGTACCTACCTCTCCATCCCCAGGGCTTTAGTGCTTCCCCTGGAAGCTTGTACCTACCTCTTAAATGAACTCTTGCTGCTGTTCTCACTCTCTGGAGTCCATCCACTCCCACTAAGTGAGAAATGACAATGTCTTTGACCAGGGAGGTCACCATGTGAACTGCAGTTCCATTCCCATTCTAATCATTTCATTCCTCTGCCCCAAAACACTTTCAACGGCATCTTATCACCCACAGGACAGAGTCTGAAGAATCAGTCCTCTGCACAATCAGGACCGTAGAAACATCTTCCCTACAGCCTCCTGAGACAGATCTGAATACTTGCTGCATTTTCTGGTCTCCTCTCCATTGCTCACACTGCTCTCTTGGGCCTGAATGTCCCTGTCCTATTCCACATTTGAGGCCCAGTTCAGATGTCACCTTCTCTAAGTCAGGTCTACTCCCCCAGCTGAACGTGGCCACTCCTTTTTCTGCATTCCCACGCTACTAGGATAGTTTTCTGTAAACTCCACCTGCAGCCCTTCTTGAAATGCTTGCAGTTCCCTAATCTCATGCTTATACCTTTCACATGCTCTTCCTTCTGTCCTTCACACCCTTCCTTTTGGTCCCTTCTTTTTCTTCTGTTATTTCCACATTCTCAAGGTTCAGTGTTGGGGTGATGCCCCAAGAAACTGCTCACGACCCCTTCTCTTCACCATCCATTCTCACCTAGTACTGCTTAGAAGCCCTCTGGAGCCCCCTTAGAAGATATCATTCATTCCCTTGGTTACCTGTTGCTGTAGTTTTCAAACAGCATTGTGACTGTCCATTGGTTCATCTGTCTGTCCATCTGGGAGAACTTGATGAGCACAGAGCTAGGAGTGGGGACAGAGGCTGCCCATCTGGGTATGACCAAACAGTGAGGACTACAAGAACTTGAGAGGGACAGGTGGCTTTGTCTCAATGGATGTTAGAATGTGCAGCTCTTTCAATACACAGCGTACATATGGTATGCAAAGACTCTCCCACGGTCGTCTCACTGAATACGGTTAATCTGGTGAAATCATGACCTTTAACTCCAGTTTATCAGGGAGGAAACTGAGGCTCTTTCAATAAGAACTCACTTAGTCAACAAGCGCCTATTGATGTTTATGCACCACACACTAAGTCAGGCATGGAGTATACTGAGGTAAGCAGGACAGACTTTGAGTCCTTGCCAAGGACACTCAGGGGAGAAAGACATTCAGCTCCTAATGTCAAAGTTAATTATTTAATTACAATCGTGACACAACCTGTGGAGGAGAAATACAGAGGAAGCTGGAGAATCTTATAATGAAAGACTAGACTAAACCCAAGGGTAAGGGATGCCCCTGAGAAAGTGTTCTGAGTTCCAAAGGATCACAGGAATAACTTGGTGAGGGGAGACAAAGGCGAGGCTGTTAGGGTCAGAGGAAGGAGTACCCTGAAGGTGCTTGGCAGGAGGATGCATGACTTGCTACAAGGATGAACAGCACCCAGAGACACTATAGAGCTGAGTGACAAGAAGGAAGGCTAGTGAGATAGACAGGGGCCACATCAATGCATGCCAGGTAGGCCTCAAGAAGGTTTGGTCTTTGTCTTGGTAGCAACAGGGATTCTAAACAGTGGGCTGATGTGATTAGATTTGGGCTTAAGATCATACTGGTTGTTGTGTGGAGAGTGGTTTGGAGAGGGACAAGACTGGAGAGGATCAAGTGGTGTAGGAAGGAGACCATTAGGAGCCTCTTACAG
This sequence comes from Cephalopachus bancanus, assembly GCA_027257055.1. Classification (NCBI taxonomy): domain Eukaryota; kingdom Metazoa; phylum Chordata; class Mammalia; order Primates; family Tarsiidae; genus Cephalopachus; species Cephalopachus bancanus. The sequence continues at coordinate 2,178,517 of JAPVLO010000289.1, read as the reverse complement.
AGGTCTAAGTGAGAGATGACAATGCCTTTGACCAGAGAGGTGGAAAGGAAGATGGAAAAATATGGAGACTGAGGGAAAGAGACGTGTCCAGGATAATTCTCAGCTTAGACATCCAGAATCTAGCCTTCTGGCCTCTAAATACTGTGCATTTTGCACAAACTGGAGAAGGCAGATTGGAAAAAAAAAACACATAAATTGCAGGGACATTTTAAGGTGTAGTCTGCCTGCCAGGTACAGGAGAACTTGGTTCTTCTGAAGTCACTGATGGTCCCAGAAAGAATCTCCTCACAGTCTCAAGCTCCCAGCCCCATGGACCTGATTGGTGAATTCTAGGTCAGGTGCTTCTGCTCTGTGTGCCTGATTGGTGGATTCTAGGTTATGTATTTCTGCCATATGCCTGATTGGTGATACCTAAGTCATGTGTTTTACTCTTGCTGCAAAGAATGCTGGGAAACAAGTGCCTGACTTTGTTAGTTTCCATATTGGGAAGTCTGTTTTCCTTTTACCAAGATTCCTAAGGGTAGGGATATTTCTCAAAAGTAGGAATTGGGAGCATATATTAGGGGACCAGAAAGAAAGATAAATGTTTACACATGGATTATTTTAATGCCCATAACAATTTTGTGAGTTTGAGTGTGTTTTCTACTGATTTTACAGATGAGGAAATAGAGATGGAAACATTGAAAAAGCCCGTATATCTTCCCCAGTGAAGCAGCTTTCTCCAAGAGCCCTTTCAGGTCCAAATGCAGAGTGATTTACAATGACAAGATGCCAAGACATCTCTGTTACTTCCAGCGTTTGCACTCTCTGAAGTCTTCTAGAAAGAGGAATTCAAACAGATCTGCCTGGTCCTGTCTCACTCTTCTTTGACTCCCCCGCTGCCTTCCTCTCTGCTGCTAAAGCTTAACTACTTTTCACAATATTTACTGTCCCTCCTGTGTTGACAGCCCTAATGGACTGCAGATTAAGCAATCCCAGCCACACCTTAAGTTGTACCTGGATGGGCCCATTAGACAATGGCAGAAACCACACTCCTAGATCTAATTGAGTAATTTACTGTAAATAGCCTCCATTTCCTCTGAGATCTTGGTCTTTGAGCCAAATGGAGGTGAGCAAGGGCTGCTTCTAATGGGATATGGGAGCAGAAATGAGCTATCCAAATGGAGCTCTTGTCACAGCAGGCATTGAATTTAATCAGAGACACTTAAGGCTTCAAGTCCTTTTTGTAAATTAGCCACTTCTGGGGGGTGGGGGGAGGGGATGGATACAGCCCTGAAGAAACAAGGCTATAGGACCCATGGCGGGATTTTCAGGAATTAGAAAGGGTCCTGGAGGAAGTGATGGTGGGGTTTCCTTTTCCCTACTCACTCCTACATGCATCCTTTTCACCTTTCTTACTGGGTGGGGCAGCATTTTTGCTCTGAGATATATTTCTCAACTTCTCCTTCCAAGAGGAGGGACACTCCCTCTTCGAGGTTACCATGTACCAAGCATGATATTAGGAACTTTTGCAGGTCATCTTATTTAATCCTTATGAAGCTCCTGGCAGGTAGGCATAATTAAGGAGACCACATTTTTGGTAGATTGGTAATTATCTCAAGGTCATGTACTTATCAGATGTGGAGTCAGGATTTAAGTCTATCAGACTCCAAAGTTCATGTTCTTTTTGCAACAGTAGTGAAGACACATAGATAGGGCCAAGGGCTTATTTTGAATCCAGCCCCGGTCTCCTGACATTCTGTGTAGCTTTGGAGGGGTTTTATTCTGAGTCTCTGCTCAATAGCATGAATCAGACTTAGGGCAGTGGGAGAGAGGCGGCTGCAAGGCATCAGACCGAGGAGCTTTCCAGAGGACTGCACACTTAAAACAGGTCTCTCTATAAAGTTAGCCACTTTGCTGCTTCAGCTCAGACTGTGATCTTCCCTCCTCAGAATCCTTTAGGATCCATCTCTGGCCATAGGACTTTCACAAAAGGAACCTCTAAGTGAGGAACAAAAGAGAAATGTTCCCACTCTCTGTGTCCCTCTTCCTCCCTCCATTTTTTGATTACAGTGTTTATTCTGCTTCTTTTATCTTCAGAGCTGTTCTTCCATCCTCTATGTCACTGACAGCCAACACTAGGTAAAGCTGGATGTCCCGCAGTGTGGAAGACGGGAGCAATGGGAGGCTCTAGTTAGAAGGAAAAGTGCTAGGCTATCTGTGAAGGGCCCTCTGGAGCTGGATGTTGTCATTAGGGAACGGAGTCAGGCTGCCTGTTTATTTTTTTATTATAAAGATGTGGGTTACAATTCAGGGTTAGGTATACAAATGTTGATTATGCAGGTGCCCTTGTTGATGAGGTATGCCCCTCCCTCCCCTAGCAGTTTCCCTCAACTGCCAATCCCACCCCCCTCCCACTACTGCCAATTCCTTTCTAATAGTATTATAATTGTTCAAGGTCTGCTTATGCGTGAGAACATATGGTACTCTGTTCTTTGTTTCTGTGATAGATCACTGAGTATGATCGTCTCCAAATTCAAATTCTGTTCAGCAAAGGCTGTCTGTTAAACAAAGACTGGACACATGTCAGTTGTTCATTGGTCTCATCTTTACCTGCCCTAGCACTTCCCCTCCAATCATAAAACCTGGGTTCTAATCTGTTACCTACTAGCCTACACTTCTTACTGAATTTCAAAGGTCTCAACTATAACAAGGGAATGATGTAGTATTAGGTGGATTAATACTATATGAAGCATTTAGAACAGTACCTGGCACAGAGTACATACTCAGTAAATACTAGCTATTGTTTTTATTGTTATAGGACTTTTTTTTTAAACATAAGCTGGGTCAAACTCTTGGTATTCCCTACCTGACCTTGCAGATATTCTTTCTTGTCCTCAATAAATATGAGCTGTGATTCTCCTGAGAGCTAATCTGGGTCACAATCCACACGAATTCACAATCCAAAGACCCAGCTATTTTTTTCAGTGTGCTAACTTTGTTCTCCACCTAGTTCCTCTTATGGTTGCATGATGGTCTTTGCAGCAATGATACGGATATGATTCCTTTTCAAGCCCAGTCAGAGAAATACTGTCTCACATTGTGACTCTCTGTTAGGAGAAAGAAAACTTCCTAGGAGCAGTTCTGTCATGGCTCTTTGGTCTGAATTGAGTCACATGCCTGTTTATGAACGAGTCACTGGCAGTCTGGGTGAAGTTGCATGATCTGAAGTAGAATAGATTTGGGAAAACAACCACTATGGCCATTGTAGGGTCACACTTTCCAAGACAGATTTAAGCATAATCAGGGCGAATAACCTAGTGCCATGGTAGTGTATAGCCAGGGACTTAGAACGTAGAGTTGCCGGATTTAGCAAATAATATAGGATGCCCAGTTAAATATGAATCTTTGATAAACCATGGATACATTTTTGGGAAAAGTATGTCCTGTGCAATACTTGCTGGCTTGTGTACCTCAATATTTGGTACATACCAAAATGAGTCAGGTACATGTTTGGCAACAGGACATAAAAAAGGATTGTAGGGGTTTATAGTAGGCTAGGGACTTAGAAACAAGATCAAATATGAGCTTTTCCTTACTTGTGTGAAGTCCGTGAAATATAAACTGGTTTGATAGGAGAGGAGGGCTGGGAGACCTTACCTCTAAGCCTACCTTGGTTCCTTGTGGCCTGAATCTGGGAGAGAAAGTGACTGTGCCTACCTCCTCTCTTAGGACCTCACTGAGCCCTCCTGCCCTCTCTTTTCAGGGTCCGGACAACTGCGAGCAGGCCTTGCTGCAGATTGGGATCAACATGATGGCATTGCCTGGAGGACGCCACCTGGATTCCCTCCCCTTACCGGGTCAGCGGTAAGTCCTATGGGTGTCTCTCAGGGCTGGGGCTGCCCCATCTGAACCCTGAGGCCCAGCCCCCCATATGCCGAAGCCGCAGGTAGCCCCATCTCTCCATGCATTATCCTGGGGAGGAAGCGTAGGACAGGGTGTTGGACGGGTGCCACATTCATTCAGCAAATATGAATGGAACTGAGCCATGGGACACCAAGGAAGCAGGCCCCCAAGGAGCTGCAGTCTAAAGTAGCGGCAGATAATGAAACAAAGAATCAAGTGGGGTGTGCTTCGAAAATAGAGGGCCCCAGGGGAGGCTCCTGATCCCACGTGGGCCGGTAGTCCAGAGCTACTGGTGGTTTGGGGGTTAGTGCATGGTCTCTCTGACCTTCCTGGAAGGTGTCTGCCTTTGGATGTCTTCTCTTTCCCCCTGAGCATCAAGGAGAGAACTGAGCATAGAGCTTGTCCTTAGAAAGTTCTAATTGCCCTGAGTCAGGCAGTGTGGGAGGGGAGGGGGGTGAACATCAAACAGAAGGCGAAATCCAGATGAGGAGGTGAGAAGAGCTTGGGAACATTGAGGCCACCAGAGGTCTTTGCACACAGCTGAAAGATATGGCAAGGGCAGTGTAGCTTTGAACTGACTGGCCCTGGAGCCTGAACCAGAATGAGTGGTGGATGCTCCTGGTTGCCAGATCTAATCTGAGCAACTGTCCTGGTTTGCCTGGGCCTATCCTGATTTTGGTATAAAAGTCCTATGTCCCTGGAAACTCCTCAGTCCTGGGCAAACCCTGATAGCTGATCACTCTAACGTAGCTTTGATCTATGAAGGAACTTGGCCACTTCAGAGTGCCCAGGGCTTCTACTTAGCCGTTTTTTTCATGACCTGCTTTGATGGGGCTGTTTGAGACAACAGAATCCAACTAGCCTTTGTAGGACTGTTAAATCATTGTTTTGCTTTATTTTTTAATGTTTTGTTCTGCATATTACATGTGTTATTGACATCTTTCCTTTATCCTTAACTCCACTACCACCTAAGTTACTGGAAATTTCAACTTATTATATCATTCATTTCTATATTGTATTTCTGGTTATTAAGTATTTGTTTTTGAGTGTGTGTTGCTTTTAACATTAGAAAAATATTAATTACTTACTAAAAGTCTACTGGAACTGGGTTAATCACTATGAAGTCACGAATCTGTTCCACCAAAGCCATTATTATAAAGAGGTTTTAGGATGTGATACACAGTTCATGCATGTTCCTGAGGACTCAGAACACTGTTGCAGATGTAATTAAGAGTTTCCTGTGCAGCTGGAAGTTAAGAATAAGGGATCCTATGGGGATCCAATTATCTTTGCATGTAGTGTCTATAAGGTAGAACTCAGAGATGGTGAGATGCAGACTTGTCAGGATATGTGTGGGTTCTTAGAGATGTGTCCCGCCTCAGGTTGGAAAGGCCAGTGGCCTTTCATGAGATGAATGAGAGGGGTCAGTTTTGGACACATGACTGTCTGGCTTCAAAACTGAGTTCTACTTCTTACTGTGCAAGCTCTTGACCACATCTGCTCCTCGGTCCTCTCATGGTAATGATAGTACCTATTTCATTGGGTTAATGTGAGGATTAAATAAATTTATATGTGCAAAGTATCTTTCACACAATGGGAGCTAGATGAGGGGAGTCATTGTTTATTGAGTGCCTGCTGTGTGTTTGGGGACTCTTTATGTAGGTGATCTGAGGGAATTCTTTTCAAAACTCCTTTCCTGACCCCTCATACTCAGCAGTTGACCTGACTGAAAAATAAGAAATCACAGATAAGGATGCTACCTTCACAGGGCAGTTTAGGACACTGCCTAAACTTGATTCTTGGTTCTGCTGCTTACTAGTTGTAACTTTGGACTTCAGTTTCTTCATCTATAAAACATGGATAATGTATGCTTAGATCATTGGGTTGTTAGGATAATTCATTTATTTTTATTGTTTGAGTTAGGGCCTCACTCTGTTGCCAGACTGGAGTGCAGTTGCACCGTCATGGCTCACTATAGCCTCAACTTCCTGGGCTCAGGTGATCCTTCTGCCTCAGTCTCTTGAGTAGTTGGGACTATAGGCATGCACCACCACATCTGGCTCATTTTACATTTATGTATGTATGTGTGTATGTATGTATGTATGCATGCATATATGTAGACATGAGGTCTTGGTATATTGCCCAGGCTGGGCTCGAACTCCTGGACTCAAATAGTCTTTTTGCCTTGGCCTCTCAAAGTGCTGGGATTACAGGTATGAGCCACTGGGCCTGGCTGATAATTTAAATAATATGTATACATAGAACCTGCTTAATCAATGCTAACTTCTCCTTCTTTTGAGGAGGAATCGATCCCATGTGTATAGAATAAGGAGCAAAGATCAGATCTAGGCACTCTGTAGTTCAGTGGGAACCACTGATGTCTCTCTCTCTCTCTCTCACTCTCTCACTCTCTTTTCCCTACTTCCAACTTCCTCAGAATTTGATTCTTTTCAAAATTTAAGAGTGACAGGAAATTAATTACATTAAAATGATTTAGGAATCAAATTGTTATTTGGAAGCAAGGTATAATTTCTAACTGATCTTGCACAGCAAGTATTTGGGAGGAAAACCCCAGACTAACATAATGTTAAGAGTTATGACTGGCCATAAAGAAAAGTTGCAATGTGTGAATTTTTTTCATATGATCTTAATCCTTACAGGTCTGATAGGGCAAGATGAGCAACAGAGAGAGAGAGAGAGAGAGAGAGTGGTATTCCTTTAATATGTTCATGGCCTAGTGTTGCCAGGCCTGGACAGAATATTGGGGCAATAGAATTCTGGGGCCTATCAGCCTGTTGACTGCATGTGTTCTGGGGTATGCACGTGGGCCACATTCACAGAAAAGGCTTGTGTGTACTTACAGGATGTCAGAGGGTTAGTTTGTCCAATCTATGGCAGCACAATAGACAGACAATAGCAGCCACTTCTTCTTTCTCTTGTTCCAAGTTGCAGAGGCCTCTCTTGTTGGGAATAACACCAACGTTATTGTCTCCAGATAAATAATTAATGCTGGATAATTGACTTATTTCTGTTGTGCTCCACTGAAACTGAATTTCACTTGCAGTACCATTTTTCACCTCAATGTATACAAATAAACAAATATTGTCATGTTGCATGGAATCATCTAGCAGCCTGGGTGAATTATATGGATTAGGCCATTGGTATTTAAGACCCTTATGAATAAATAGTGGCAAAAAGTCCTGTTCTCAGTGCAGTCTCCTGGGAGAGAGTAGAGAACAGGGAGTAATAGCTCCCTAGGCCAAGGGTTGGGATCCCGTGCTCCATTGGCATGGGTGATGGCAGCTGGTCTAACAGGGTGCCATGTTCTCAACTCTGCATCTGAATCTCCTAGGATACTTTCATATTTAAAAACAATAGCACAACCATGCAAAAGAACAAAACCTTACTCCTGGAATCTTTAACTGGGCCTAAGTGGTTGAAAGCATATAATCCTTAGAATCAGACTTGGGATCAAATCCCAGTTCATTTCTTGCCAACTTTGTGACCTCGGGTAGCTGCTTAACCTGTCTGAGCACCAGTTTTATCTTCTATAACATGATGGCAGCTTTAAAAGGTAGTGTAAGTGTTGGGATCTAGGAAGGAAGGTCTCTGTAGGGCCTCAGGGTGCTTTGCCACGAGCAACCCTTGCTTCCCCAGGCCAAAGCAGCAATAGTAACAAGCCCCTCATTCTAAGTAGGGAAAACATTGAGCCCTGAAGGGTCAAGGATTTATTGTTGAGAGTGAAGGGAGCCAGAGAAGAGCTCCCTGGACAGCAGGAGACTGTAGCTGCTATGCCCCTAGCTGGTTAATTTGCTTCTTAGTCTCTGTGCTTTCGTCTTTCTATCTGGGATGCTGATCTTCCTGTTGGCTCTAGGCATGGTGGTGCTGCTGCTAGAACCTAGCCAAGGTAGTCAACATGTTGGCACCGGTTTGCATAAGTCCCCCGCCAACCTCCCACCACCACATCAAGCATGGCCCTCATTTTCTGAAGAGATCCAGATGGCCCCATTCTTTGATTTAAGTATCTTTGTGGGAAGGTTCCTGGGAGGTAAGTTGGAGGCCAGGGACAACACAGAGCCATGTCTAGATGTCCCCTTCTTTTTCCCACTTCCTTCCATTCTCTGGACCACAGAACATGCCAGGGCATCGCAACATGTTCTTTCTGGGTTCCTGCCAGTGAAGGATCAGAGTGGGGCTATTGATTGATGGTTCGGTTTTTACCAACCCCCAAAGTAAAGTTGGCTCACAGTTTTGAGCACTTGCTATGACTGGTTATTTATTTTCTTTTTTAATATATATTTTATTTTAAAGATGTGTGGTACAATTCAGTATTAGGTATATAAGTGGACACCACACAGGTAAAGTGTGGGCCTCCCTTTGGTCCCCACTTTGCCTGGTTTGAGATCAGGTACCCTTATTAATGTTGTGTTCCCTCTCCCCATGCCAGTAGTATCCTGCCACTACCAATCCCTTTCTTATAGTATTATGGTAAATGCTCAGGGTCCGCTTATGAGTGAGAACATGTGGTACTCTGTTCTTTGTTTTTGTGATATATCGCTGAATATTATAGACTCTAAATCCATCCAAGTTGCTGTGAAGTTCATATATTTATCCTTCTTTATGGCTGTGTAATATTCCATCATGTATATGTACCACATTTTTTAAATTCAGCCCAGTTTTGATGGGCAGCATGGTTGGTTTCATGTTTTTGCTGTTGTGAATAGTGCTGCAATAAACATGCATGTGCAGGTATCTTTTTTGAAGAATGATTTGAGTTCCTCTGGGTATATTCCCGGTAGGGGAATTGCTGGGTCATATGGAAGCTCAATTTCTAGTTCTTTTAGAAATTGTATGGCTGAATATTTCTACACATAGCTACTCATTTAGTCTTCACAGGGGCCCAAATTTGTCATTCTTACTATTTATGTTTTGCAAATGAGAGGTCACAGGTTGGATTCCATGGGAAGCAGCCTTTGAAATGGAGTTTAGAGTTCTGAATGGTTATTAGGAAGCACTTTTGGAATCAATGCTTATGGAAGGGACAGAAAGGAAGCAGGACTGGGCAGAGGGTAAGTTAAATGACAATGCTGGCTTGATGACCTCGGCTGACTCCACAGGGATCTTTGGAATCAGAGTCACTGTTCATTGACCAAAATGTCCAGGGCCTTTATGTGCCTCCTTGATCTTTAGTTGGGGTGTGTTTAAAAATGTATTAATTGGGAGGCCTTTAGGCTGGGGCAGTTCTTCCACTTAGTTTCTGTATAAGCAAACCGAAGCCCAACATAAACTGAAACACAAAATGAAATGAGATTCTTTGGTCAGAAGGCACCAACTAACCTCTAACTAGGGTCTTTCTCCTCTAATCATACATATATTTTCTTTGTTTTCCTTCCATGCTTAGCCTGTAGAAGCTTGCTGCTTCTTTAGGCTCAGAGTGCTGCCCAATTTATGAATTAGTCTTTGCTCAAATAAACTCTGTTCAATTAGTTTTGTCTAAACCCTTTCTTTTACCAAGTGGGCAGCTCTAGGAAGGGCATGATCTCAGCTGAAGGCTGTTGGCTAATGATACTCCCAGAAGCTAGGGAAACTTATCCTTCTGTAAGTGGGAATCTGGGCGGCACACTACAGTGTTCATCTCACGAGGAAACTGAGGCTTAGGGAGGTAAAGTTGCTTGCTTAAGAATGAGCTGGTAGGTAGCAAAGGTAGGATACATGTTTCCAAATTGTGCTTAAACTTGAGTGCTGGTCAATACTCTATTCAGTCTCTGTCTTCTACACAATGTTCTTGGGGGAATTACACAACCCAATTATTTGCTCATTTATTCAGGTAGTTGTTTATTCATTAGCCTTCAACAGAATTATTCTATAAATATTTATGGAGTGTGGATCATGTACCATGTATGGTGCTGTGTGCTGGAGGACATGTTGGTGGCCTAGTAGGACATGGTCCCTGCCCTCGTGGAACGTGTGCTTTATTCACTAGCTTCTCTCTTGGCCTGATCAACCCTGGATTTGTAGCAAGCATACACCTTGGGGCTTTCATCTGCAATCTATCACTGTGAGTGAATCACTTTCTCACATGGTTTCTGTTCAGCTTGGAGTCTAAGACGAGTCAGAGCTGGATGCAACTGCAGCTTATGGCAGGCAGCCTTCTGGTTGCCCCTGGCTTTTTGGGGAGATGTCCAGCTTCCCTGAGTCAGTGGGGGCTGTCCCAGATCAGCCTGTCTCCATGTAGATAATGGCTTGCATATGTGCACCCTTGGTCTGTGGCTGGTTTTCTGCTGCTGGGTCATTTTCTATGCCTGTGGTGAAATGTGTGGACGATAATTGTCAGTGGGATAACTGGACATTTTTCTGTTGTTAAACAGAAAGGAAGGCCAGTCAAAGCTAGAATTAAATTCTCTTTCTTCTCCCATTTCCCAAGAGAAATCCACAAAAACACAGGGTGTGACCTTGAGAAGGTAGAGGAACAGTGATTCAGTAGATAATTTTAAGAAGAGAGGTTGGATTTAAATTTCCATTTAGTACTGGAAGCTGAGATCATAGAGGCATTGGATATTGTTGCTGGAAGGTTCTTCTGAGCTTATGTATGCCATCTTTTTATTATAAAATGGGGAAAATGAGGCCCAGAGAGGGGAATGAAGCTGTCATAATACTCTTCAGGACCTTTCCCCCCATACTAGAGTCCTGCCTTCCTTGGGCTGTGTTTCTTAGGCTCATTCTCTCACCCAGTCTCCAGTAAATCCAATAAATTTTGTGTCTTTGCCTCAGTGGAGTTCTCATGTATTATAGTAATGATCTGTACTAGAGAAATCAATTTAATTCATTCGTTCATTTGAATGAGATTTACTATGGACTGAGAACTTACTTTGAGTCAGGACCTGGATAGGCCAATAGTGGTTTATATATATGTTGTCTTCTCTACTCAAGGATAAGTGCCCTGTAGGCCAAATTCATATTTGATTCATAGTTGTGCTTCTCACTGTGATTAGAACACACATAGTATGAGCTTAATGAATGGCTGTTGAAAGAATAAATGTTTAATAACTCTTTGATGAATGAATAACAAACCATTGGCTGAGGAGTCTCAGGTGACAGGGAAAAATTAAATTAAATAACTTAGATTTTGTTCCTTTCTCCAAGATACTCTTCTGTCTCTAGCAAGCTATTCTTTATTTTTTTATAGAAAACTACTGTTTGGAGGAAAAGGGTGAGTTAGAGATTTATATTGATTAATTTAAACACTCTTTTTTGAGTGATAGCCAAAATTTTAATTGGCTTGAAGGAGTCAGAGAGTTGGAGAGACATTTTTTTACCTTCTAAAAAAGAGTAATTTAGAAGTATTTTAAATCTTTGCTCTTAAGTTCACTGGGAAAAAAGTCTGAAATTTCATCATCAAATCTCTTAACAGGAGAGCACAGTATAGTAAGGGGCTAGGATTAGGAGCCAGAGGCCAGTCTTCCACTAACCTGCTGTGAGTCCTTGAACAATTCTTCTCCCCCTGTGAGCTTTAGTTTCTTCATCTGAGAATGAAGAGGTGGACAAAATTATCCCCAGGGACCCTTCCAGCTATAATATTCGAGAAGTCTATGAGTGAGTTTTGAATGGTCTAGCCTCTTTTCTGGGCAAAAATATCCAACTCCAGTGCCACAGGGCAGGGAAAGCAATCCCGTTGACTAAAGCAAGGTCTTCTCATTCCTTCCTGTGAAATACTCAAAGAGGTCTAGTGTTTGCCTTGTGACTGGGATGGAAATTGCAGGGCAGAGTAGTTTGGGAACCCTCCTAGCATTTGAGGCAGTGCCCTCTTCAGGTTTTATGGACGCCAGGAGAAGTATTCTGAGGGGGTTTAGGGTGCCCTGCCTTGATGGAATATAATACATATAAATCTATGGATCCTAGCACTCTAACATGCTTCAGGATTTGACCATTTTCAACTTTTCCTCCACCTTTGGGCTACACTTAGTAACTTGCCATTTGCCCAGAACATTAGCCCCTACCAACCTTCCTTTGGCCATGGTATTTTTTTCTATCTGAAACTCTTTCCTCTTCCAATTCTTCTATTTTTCCTGGTGAGCTTGATTGGCCTGCATTATCTGTTTACAGTCAGTCATTCGGTAAGTATTTATCAAGTGCCCATGAAGTGCCAAGTGCTGTTCTAGGAGGAAGAAACATGTCATTGTGCAGAAAAGAACTCTCCACATGGAGATCATATTCTCATATCCCCTGTCTATAATACCAGAAACACACCCAGTGCCTTGCTTATTGGCGTGCTTGGTAAATTTTGGAGGCCATTTTCAGAGAATTCCCTACTTCACATAGCAGGTAGAGTAGAGTAAGGCAGAGAAATCCAAATTCCACACTTTGAAGACTTAAGTTAAATTTCCTTTCTAAGTAAAAAGAAATTAAAACAATTCAAGAAGAAAGCAGACATAGATTTGCAGACAATTGACTCTAGAGTTTTGGGGGACGCTGGATACCAAGTCAGAAGCATCATCTGGGGATAAGAAACTGGTACCAGTAGTTAGAGGCCAGGGCATGGGTCTGCTGACCTGAAAAAATTGTTCCCTTTGGCATTCAAAGGGTGAGGCACAGCGACCTCTCAGCAGTGATGGACTTTGGAGAATGAAAGGGGCTGTCCAAGAGGAAAAGGCAGAGGTAGGGTGAGGCTAGTGAAGTGGTAGGGAGACCCCCTAGGCGGTCAGAGTCCCAGGAGGGTAACTCTTCACTGTGTCATTATTTACATGGTCTCCTGGGCTTCACTGCCGTGGTGGCACTTCTGCTACAAATTCATCAGAGATCTGTGATGGTGAGGCTTGGCCAGAAGTTCTTCTGGAATGTCAGAAACAAGCACCTCCTTCTCTCGCAGAAAGCAATGAGACAAGGGTTTGAAAAATGACTAGACACACCATAGTCTTTATATGATCACAGGCTTTAGCAAGGCAGCAATATGTTGCATAAGGGGTCTTGCTCCAGTTTTGTATTTCAGGGTTTGAATATCAACCAAATTGCTAAAGACCATCAAAGAGCATAGCATACTTAAGGACAATGTTCTGGTCTCACATGCCTGGTTTTTGTTGCCACGTATTTACCATGTGATGTTGACCAAGTCACTTAACCTATCAAATCTATTATGGGAATCTCATAGGATTGCTTTGAGGGTTAAGTGAGCAATTAAGACAGAATCACACACTTAGCATACTACCCAGAATGTCACAAGCATTCAGTCCATTTTAGCTTCATTATCACTCTTAGCAATGAGGTCTTGGACAAGTTATGTAATGCCTCTAAGCCTCTGTTTCTACATCTGCAAAATTGGGGTGGTAATCTCCAACCATCAAACCACTGTGAGGCTGGAAGCAGAGGGTGCTTGATATACAATACAGAACGTGCATGATAGTTGGTCACCTTCCTTTATTGTTGTGTAGGTAGTTAACTCCGATTTTTGAAAAGCCCTGGGAAATATTTAGGGAGCACACAGTTTCATACTGCAATTTCTTGGTATGAGACATTGCTACTCTCTTTTCTCACCCCAACTCCACCCTGGATAATTCCAGCTTAAAAAAAAAAAGTCATCCGGCCAGTAACCTGGTATGTGGAGATGATTGTGGTTGTATCTGGCTTTGTGTTTTGAGTCTGCCAGACTCCAGAAAGCTCACATTTTAGGACTTGGTCACCTCATTCCAGATGTCCAGGAAAACCTCCATCAGAGGGCAATGAACAGGGCTACTTGGAGAGTAGTCGCTTTCTGGAATCTGGGCAGGGCTTCTGGGAGCCATGTTCACTGTCCGGGATGCCCTCTCTGCTTCCCAGGCAAGAGGACAATCTATATGGCATGAGATACAGATTCCAGTTCACCATGGAGACCGAGGGAATCAAATCCTGGGCCTGGTCCCTGGCCCCTCAGCTCCTTGGCCAAAGACCCTACAGGCCCCTGACTGTGGTGGCTTTTCACCATGAAGGGAATGTGACTCATTGCCAGTCCGTCTGCTTTGACCTCAATTTTCAGTTCCCTTCCTCTGTGTGAGTAATAGGATCAGTTGTCTGTACTGTAGAGGAAAGATCTCATGCATAGTGAGTTGGAAGCTGGAAGCTCATAGCTTAGGACAGTCGAGCCACTGGGAGTTGGGAGGGCAGAGGCAGCAGGCAGCTTCTACTGCACAGCCAGAGCTGCTCTGTTGAACCAGACTTTTCAGGTTAGAGTTAGGCTGAAAATTCAATAGGAGAGGTGGAGCCCGGAGAGCCAGAGAGTTAATGACAGAGAGTTAGGCGAGCTATGCAATTATGGCATGTTCGGCGCTGACACAGTCCAAAACTTAATGAGTCGCAGTCGCTAGACTCCAACATCGAGAAGAGGAGATCATTATGTGGCGGCACTGTGGCCAGGACTGGGAGGAGATGGGGTTCGTGGCGGGGCCATGTGGGGGTCACCAGGCCTGATCTCCTCCTTGAGAAAGCTTGGGTCCCCTTTGATGGGCCCCTCTGCAGGACCTGGCCCTCGCTTCTGGCGTGTTCTCCTGTATTCCCTGCTTGTCATGGTATCTCACCCTGAACCAGACCAAATGAAAACCCTCTCCTCCTTGGATGTGCTTTCTATCTCAACAAGGCGGCCTCAGGAGAAGCCCAGGAGCCAACTTTGAGCCTTTCCATTCCTCCACCCTCATGTCCTCTCTTCTCCCTCCCCAGTCACCTACTTCTTTCTTTCCTAGGCTGTTGCCTTAGTTCAGGCTTCTGTCTTCTCTCTGTTTTATAACCATCATCTCTAAACTGGCCGCCCTCCTGTCCAGTATCGAACCCTCCTTTGGCCCACTTTCTGTTGACTCTCTGCAAAATTATTGCCTCTTTCCTGCTCTAAAATGCTTTCAGTGGCTCCAGGTTTTCTTCAGGAATAAATTCAAATCCCTAATCACGGCATTTAAGATCTTTGATCAACTGGTTCCTGCCTTTCTTTCTCTTCAGACCCCTTCCCGGCCACTTTCTCAGAGGTCTCTGATGCTTTAGTTCAATGAAACTTCTTGCCATATTATTATTTTTGTGCCTGTGGACCTTTGTACATAGTGTCCCCTCTAGGTGGAAGGAAGTCCTTTTGCCCTTGTCATAGTGGCCAGCTCCTGTCCTCTAAGAACCAGGCAAATGTCACTTCCTTTGTGTAAATATTCCCAGGAGAAGTTGGGCTTTCTGTCTTCTGTGATCCTAAGCTATTCTTATGGCTTTTTGATGGCAGCCTGGTGTTTAGTTGATAAAAGCTGAGACTCTGGACTCTAAAGACCTGGGTTTGAGTAATGGCTGTACCACTCACTTACCATGTGACCTTTCCAGACAGAAGTTTTCTCATCTGTAAACAGGAGTAATAATAGTACTTTTCTCACAGGGTTGTGGGCAGGATTAAGGGAGATAATGTTTATAGAGAGCGTGGACATTGCCTGGCTTCTCACTGGAACTTAACACATTAGCTACTGTTATAACTATTACCAGATTGGATTGTTGGTGATTTCTCGCCTGTCTCGGGTCTTGGCTGGACTCTGTGTTGGCTGGAATTGTCTCCTGTTCAGGTTTGTAGCCTCATCTCCTAGAATTGGTCTGGTTCTGAGCAGGCCTGCAGAAAACATTAGGAGACCAGAGATCCAGGCCTGGTCCCAGCGACTTTGGGACTTGGGATAGGCAGCTTCTCTTGGTCTCTGCATCTGGGGGCCTTTTTGGAGGTCAGAGCTGTCAGTGTGGCCCCAGGTGAAGGTATCCTTCATCGCTGGAGTCTTCCCACAACCTGGAATAGAGAACCCTCAGCCAGAGCCTGAAACTTGAAGTGGAATGAGAGCATGGTGGAGGAAAGGGGCCCAAGTGGTGGGGACCGGATGCTGATGGAGAGTTCTGGAGCCTCGCAGTTGGTGTAACAACTGACTCTCGGAAACCCTCTAGTGGTGGTTTCTATACTGAATCATGCAGCGATATCGGGATGGCAATGGATACATTGCAGCTGTGAATTCTCCTGAAGGTTCACTTTGGTAAATGAAGATATTCTCCTTAAAGTAGGAAGGAGAACAGAATGAGAAAGACAAAGACAAACCCTTTTTTAGTCTACATCATGTCCCATGTTGCTGCCATGAAGGTTCAGGACAAGCAATAAGAGTGGCTAAAATTGTGGGTGTGAGAATGCACTTATCATTTTACCTGACAGTATTATATAGGACGATTGGTAGAGCACAGCCTTTCATAGAGTGGTTGACTACAGGATTTAAGAACGTAGGGTCTAGAATCTGAAAAGCTGCATTCAGAGCCAGTCTTTGCCACGTGTGAGCTGTGTGATCTTAAATAGTTTAAAACTTAACCTCACTGAGCTTCAGTTTTCTCATCTGTACAAATAAGATCATAAGAGCATACTTCTGGCAGGGCTGTTCTAAGAACCAGCTGAAATAATACTTGCGAATCAGTTCACATGGTAGTTGGCACAGGGTTTATTCTCAATAAACATTACTATAATGATTACAAATTTTATCTCTTCTTGACTCTTATGACCCAATGAGACAGACAGTACACCAGCATAAGTTATTGTTATTTCCATCTGATAGATTGTTAAACATAATTCAGTTCATAAGGAAACACTGAGCATCTTCAGTGTGTCAGTTCCTGTGCTAGGAGTTGGCATGTAGGGAGGACAAGACAGACCCAAGGCCTGCCCTGCCTTGTCTAGTGGATAAAACATTAAACAATAGTATTAACAAATAGTGGTTAAACAATTGCGACCAGAATATGGCAGGGGAAAGACAGGGTGCTACAGACATAGAGGGCATATGGGGAGTTAGAAAAGGTTCCTTTAGAAGAGATGTTTAGGTCAAGACATCAAGGATGCATAGGAGTCAGCAAGGTGAAGAGGACAGGGGAGAGAGGGACCAGCATATGCGAAGGCTGGGAGACTGGAAGTCACAGCAGAGGGACTGAAAAATCTCAGTGTGGCTGAGACAATGGTTGGAAATGAGGGGGGAATGAGAAGTTTGGGAAACTGAGGCTCAGAGAGGGCACACAGCTCTCAAGAGGTGGGAGTGGGAGGAAGACACAGGTGGCATCTCCTCATCAGCTGTTCTTGTTGCTTAGATCATCATACTGACTTTCACTCTCATTCATATACTCAATACATATGCACGCATATACCCTTAATAGATGTTAAAAAAACAAGTTGTTTGTGAGCTAATGAAAGACCAGGGAGTGTCAATAATGTCTTCTCTCTATCAGAGAACATCTACAATGCTGGAGTTTGACAGTAAACAAGATGGGGCTCTGAGTCATCAGGAGAAGGCAGCTGTCAAATGTACACATTGGCTCACTGGACTGGAAACAGTTACCTGGAGCCAAATTCATTCCTTGACTTTCTGAAACAGAAACAGCAGCAAGTTCTATTAGGGGGATGTGGTGAGGGCACAGGCTTTGGAGTCAGAGGTACCCGGACCGAAATCTCGGTACTGTCATTGACTAGCTGTAGAAACCTCACTGAACCTCAGTTTTTCCTCCTCAGTAAAATGGGGATACTAAATAACATTTCTATGAATACAAATTAGATACTGTATGTGCAAGTACTTGCTATGTGCTTGGTAGGCAGAAGGTACTCAGCAGTTTCTCTTACAGTATGCTTAGAACTATGCTACATTAAAAACAAGATTTGTGGCCAGGCACGGTGGCTCATGCCTGTAATCCCAGCACTTTGGGAGGTGGAGGTGAGAGGATTACCTGAGTCCAAGGGTTTGAGACCAGCCTGGGCAACTTGGCGAGACCTCGTCTCTACAATAAATCAAAAAATTAGCCAGACATAGTGGCACGCGCCTGTATTTCCAGCTACTTGGAAGGCTGAGGCAGAAAGATAGCCTGAGCCCAGCAGGTCGAGGCTGTGGTGGCTGTGAGCGTGCCTCTGCACTCCAGCCTGGGTGGCAGAGTGAGACTCCTACTGAAAAAAAAAAATTTCCTAGAGTATTCAAATCCCTTCTCTGCCCTTAAATCCTCCTATGCATTGAGAGAGGGCCACAACCTAGAGAAATGGATGTGACAAGTGACAGTAATGCCATAAGCCATGTCCCCATCACAAATAACTCCCAGTATTTGCTTCCAGGTAGATTGGTGTTCCCTGTTTCCCCTTCCAGCACCCCTGGGGTTATCTGAAATGTAGAATTCATTGTCTTACCATGTTATACTAAACAGTCTAATTAGCGGAAAGTAATATGGAACACATATATCAACACATATATGCTAAATGGGCAGGATGAATAGTGGAACAGGGATTTCTGCGCAACATCAGTGTGACAACTCTCCACCGCTACAGCTTGGAGCTGGGGAGTCATTGCATGGAGATGGGAGAGAACAAAGAGAAGCACAAGGAAAAAGAGGCCATTTCCAGCATAGATGGCTGCAGGGGGCATTTTGCAGAGTCCACTGAAGGAGAGAAAACCTCCTCAAATGTTTCTGGTATTGTACTAATGGGTCAGAGACAAGTTAGAAACAATAAAGACACATGCACATTGCCCTTTCTAGAGGTTAAAAAATCAGTTGGCACAAGTTAATGAAAGGCCAGGGAGTGTTAATAATGTTTTCTCTCAGTCAAAGGGCATTTATAATGCCAGAGCCTGACAGTTAACAAGATGGGGCTCTGAGTCATCAGAGAGAAGGCTTAGCACCACACACTGGTGCTGGACCTGCACTTAAAAAGTGAACTTGGAGTGGTTAAGAATGGAGAGTTGGAGAATTATCTGCCACTTACACAAAAGCCCCGGTGCACAGAAAGGCCTGTGAACATGTAGCTCAGCATGAGATACAGAAGCAAACCAGAAGCAGATCGCTGAAAACACTGGAAAATTTGAACAAAGTCAGAGTAGCCACAGATCCGTTAGTCACACTTAGTTGAGGTTTTGCCTGTGCCTCAGTGTGGAAGGCTTGGAAGTTAATAGCCTAACCATGCTGTAAAATATTTAGAGCTTGTTGCATAAATAACTATGTTTAAATTAACTGTTTAGTAAACAGTTTATAGCTCACTGCATAGCAGAGGTTAAGTTATTCTAAATTAAACTATGTGTTGTTGTTTTTTTTTGAGTCAGAGTCTCACTCGCTCACCCAGACTGGAGTGCAGTGGCCGCTCCCAGCCACCGCAGCCTCGCCTGCTGGGCTCCGGTGATCCTTCTGCCTCAGCCTTCCGAGTAGCCGGAATTACAGGCATGCGCTACCATGCCTGGCTAATTTTTTGATTTTATTATAGAGATGAGGTCTCGCTGCCCAGGCGGGTCTCGAACCCGCGGGCTCAGGCAATCCACTCACCTCAGCCTCCCAAAGGCGTGGGATTACAGGCTGAGCCACCAAGCCCGGCTTGTTGTTTTTATAAAGCTCTGAGTGACAGAGTCTTCCAGGTTGGGTGTCTGAGCTAGGTGGACCCAGCTGATATCTGGTGACAAGACTCCTTGAGAAGTATTTTGTTTACTCAAAGTAAAACCCAAAGGACTTCCAATGGTTTCCAAGGCCTTGCGTGTTCTGACCTGATCTCTTCTCTGAGCTTGCCTCCTGCTTATCTTTCTGTTGCTCATGCCACTCTAGGCATACTTATCTTCATATTGTCTCTCAAACAAACCAGGCACATTCCCTCCCAGGGCCTTGACATTAGTTGTTTCCTCTGCCTGCAATGCTCAGGACCCATATTTTGGCATGGCAAATTTTTTCACTTTCTTGAAGTGTTTGCTCATGTCCTAGCTTCTCTATGAGTCCTGTCCTATCATGACCACCTATTTAAAATAGCATACCTCTCTGCTTTCCACATGAGTAATTTGATCCCCTTTATTCTACCTCTACTTTTTAATAGAAATTTTCTGCTTTTAACGTACTGTAACTTTTAATTTTATGTATTTATTATTATTGCCTGTTTCCTCTGCTATAATGTACCTTCCACAGGGGCTGGGACATTAATTTGTTTGTTTACTAATGTATCCCAGGCAGTTGGAACAGTACCTGGCACATATTTGGTACTAAGTAAATATTTGTTGTATGAATGAATAAATATCCAGGTTGGAACTTTTGAGAATGTGTGGGCCATGCACTCTGTATGGATGTTGGGAGTACATGGAAGTTTGTGGAATGATATTTTATGGGAGGACCAGTAAGAGGAACAGGACTTCTTGAAGAGAAGAGATGATAGGTCTATTAGATTCATTATGTCTCAAACTGAATCCATTATTGTGTCTTCCAGACTTGTTTCTCTTATCCATTCAGCTGCTCAATGAAAAATCTGGGTTTCATCTTTGACAATTCCCTCTCATTCATCATCTATATAAATAGTGTCCAAGTCTTGTGGATTTTATCTTCTTCTTCTTGAAGGATTTTTGCCCAGTACCACTTCTGTCATCAGTTCCTTTTCACTTTATACTTGAAAGCTATTTTGGATCAGTATAAAATCCTTGGCTCCAATTGTATTTCCTTGACTACTTGAAATATGTAACTCTACTTTTTTCTAGTATAAAGTATTGTTCTTAAAATGATAGCATAATTTTCTATCTCTTATCAGTAACATGCACTTATGTTTGGATGCACAAAGAAGTCCTTTCCTCTCTCCTTTCCTTTCTTCTTTCCTTCCTTCCTTCTTTTTTCTTTCTTTTTCTCCTGTCCAATAATCTTTTAAGAATATGAGTTGCATGTTTGTTTTCACGTATGTAGTATAATTTTTCAGTATGTAGCTTTAAATCATTTTATTCTCATTTGGAAAAGTTTTCCTGACTTAAAGTTTTTCATGTTTATTTTGTTTCTGTGCTTTAATTTCTATCTTAGGAACTGTTACTGTGTGTTTGTTTGATCTTCTTTACCTATCTTTAATATTTGTCACTTTCTCTCAAATACTTTCAATCTCTATTTTCATTTTTGCATTTGCTTTTCCTAAGGTATTATCTTATGTGTTTATTCTTGTTTAATCTTTGTTTTTAAAACGACTTTCCCCTTTTACTTATAATACTTCCTTGAGTTAGGACATCTCCTTTCTGAGAATTTATGCATCTCTTTTGTGTCTTATATAATTTTCTTAAAATTTAAAACTACTTTTGAAATGGTAGGTTACAGCTTTTCGTCTGTTTTGTGAGTACATTTTTCTGGCATTTTCTCATTGTAGGGATATTATTCTGCTCTTTCTTCTCTCTTTTTTTTTTTGAGTTGGAGTCTCACTCTGTCACCCACACTGGAGTGCATTGGCCGCTCCTAGCCACCGCAGCCTTGACCTGCTGGACTCCAGCGATCCTTCCGCTTCAGCCTTCCAGTAGCTGGAACTACAGGCGTGCGCTACCATGCCTGGCTAATTTTTGATTTATTGTGGAGATGAGGTCTCGCCAAGTTGCCCAGGTGGGTCTCGAACCCGCGGGCTCAGGCAATCCACTCACCTCAGCCTCCCAAAGGCATGGGATTACAGGCTGAGCCACTGAGCCGGCTTCTTCTCTTTAAAATAAAGAGACTTTAAAATAAATAGGATGAGACTTCAATAATTTTCCGTTGCTCATTTTTAAGTGAGATTAGTTTTAATGAAGCTTTGGAGGGAGGCAGGGTTCAGGAGAGCTCTTTTAACTTCTAGAGCTCCACCTTCTTTTGTTTTAGTGTAGGGTCCAAAAATATAGTGACCTGCTCTCTGAGTGTTCCTAGCTCTGCTTCCTTCCCTCATCCTGATCTGAGTATCTCTTTCCTTTCCCTCTGTTGTCCCTGTCCTACTCAATCCTGATTCCACTCCCAGAAGTCTCTCCTTAATGTGGTGCTCTGTTGTAGAAGAGGTTCTTTGTTGGTTAGTTTTGAGAGCTCATAGACACCTTGAATTCACCTAGAGGAACTAGGAGAGACTAACTTTTTTCTAGTTTCAGCTGCAAATCTCAAACTGTCATACTGTGTTTTCCAGTAAACATGCAGTAGCTGTTTCAGTGTTCTTTCTCATATTCACCAGACGCCATCTTATTGCTTCCTTCTTCTCAAAGATGATACCAAGCAGGTCTTACAGCTGTTGGTGGTTTGTCCCAACTTGCTTATATTTTTAAGTTCTTGGGGATACCTCATCACCTAGATTTTTGTAAAGATTATTCATTATGAAGGGAGTTGTTATTTAGCTGCTTGGTCAGTCTTTATGTGGGGATTTGGAGAGACTGAAAACTATGCTACCATCCCTGCTGTTTTTCCTGATTTTTTTTCATTTCTCCGACTTTTAAGTAAAAAAACTTTATTAGAATTGCTCCAATAGTAATTAACATAATATTGCCTGTTAGTAGGCATTATGCATATACATTGTGTGTGTGTGTGTGTGTGTGTGTGTGTGTGTGTGTGTGTGTGTATGTGTGTGTGTGTATCTCCAGAGTTCATGCTCTTGTGGGAGCAGTAGTACCCCAAAATATTCCATGCTCATGGATTGGAAGAATCAACATTGTTCAGTGTCCATCCTACCAAAGGCAATCTACAGATTCAACGCAATACCCGTTAAATTACCAACCTCATTCTTCTCAGACCTGGAAATGACAATGCAGAAATTCATATGGAAACATAAACGACCACGAATAACCAAAACAATCCTTAGCAGAAGGAACAAAGTGGAGGTATCACACTTCCAGACTTCAAACTACTATAAAGCTACAATAATAAAAACAGCCTGGTATTGGTACAAAAACAGGCATATAGACCAATGGAGCAGGAAAGAGATTCTAGAAGCAAAACCTCAATTTCTCAACCAATTCATCTTCAACAAAGCCTCCACCAACAAACAATGGGGAGAGGAGAACCTATCAGTAAACAGTGCTGGAAAAACTGGCTGATCACATGCAGAAGACTGAAACAGGACCCCTACCTATCACCATACACAAAAATCAACTCTAAATGAACCAAAGACCTAATGCAAAACCTCAAACTATAAGAATCCTAGAAGAAAATGTAGGAAACTCCCTTATGGAATTTGGAATAGGCAACCTACTCCTGATCAACTCTCCAAAAGTAAATGCCATGAAAGATAAGATAGACGAGTGGGACCTCATCAAACTGAAAAATCTTCTGCAAAGCAAACGAAACCATCAAGAGAGTGGGGAGACAGACCAGGGAATGGGAAAAATATTTTCCAACTGCAAATCTGACAAGGTGTAACATCCAGGATCTACAAGGATCTCAAACATGCCAAAAGGAAAAAAACAACCCTATTAAAAAAAAGAGCAAAAGATATGAAGGACACTTCTCGGAAGAAGACATACAAGCAACCAACAGATACATGAAAAATTGCTCAGCCTCACTAATCATCAAAGAAACACAAATTAAAACCACACTGAGTTACCGCCTAACTCCAGTCAGGATGGCCATCATCAATAACTCAAGAAACAACAGATGCTGGAGAGGATGTGGGGAAAAGGAAACACTTCTACACAGTTGGCAGGAATGTAAACTAGTACAACCTCTGTGGAAAACAGTGTGGCGATATCTAAAAAATCTGAAAATCCACCTTCTATATGACCCAGCAATCACCCTTCTGGGAATACATCTGGAGGAACTCAAATCATTCTACAATAAGGATACCTGCACATGCTTGTTTATTGCAGCATTATTACCAATAGCAAAAACATAAAACCAACCGTGCTACCCATTGAGAGTGGACTGGATAAAGAAAATGTGGTACATTTACATGATGGAATATTAGCAGCCATAAAGAAAAACAAAATTATGAACTTTGCAGCAACCTGGATGGAATTAGAGTCTACAACACTCAGTGATTTATCACAGAAACAAAGATATGAGTATTATATGTACTGACTCATAAGTGGACCCTGAACATTTGTCATAATACTATAAGAAGGGATTGGCAATAGTGGGACACTGCCAGGGAAGGGGAGGCACATAACATCAATAAGGATACCCACGCTTTACCTGTATGATGACCATGTGTCTACCTAACCCTCATTTGTACCCCACGTTAAAAAAAAATATATTTTTATATATTAAAATATATATATATAATACCTAGAAGACCCAGTGGCATGGCTGATGGTGGTTCAGTAGTAGCCAGGAGAGGTATCAGTAAGGTAAGTGGTGACTGTGATATCCTGAAATGGCCAGTAGAATCCAGAGAGCATGACATTCACCAGAAGGAATGGCAGCCAAGCTGCATGGACATGGCAGGGCAAGGCAGCGAAGGTCATGCCCAGTGTAAAGCTGCTAAAGAAAGAAAGTATGAAGAATCATTCAGTTCCCCTTTGTGGCTGACTGAGTCCGTTTCTTTCTGGAGGGAGGGGACATATGCAATAAACTCTGGGGACTCCTAAAAATATTTAAGAGAGCCTTATGGCCAATCATGATGAGATAAGAGAGAAGCCGGGCTATACTGTTTATGTTGGTCTCTTCTGCTTGACTGTGTGAGCTCCCTAAGGGCAGGGATCACGAGCACAAGGCCTGGTACACTGTCAGTGTCACCAGTGCTTCACTAAATCAGGTTTATGAGGGACTGCCTGAGAGACACTGCTTAATGTTTTAAACTTTGTTGAACCAGTTGAGAATATTTCATGTTTGTTAATGGTGTTGGGTAGGACAGGTACGTCCCGAAGGCTTGGGTATATATATCCATACCTCACCAGAACATCATTTGCTTTTAAATTTGGGCCAGGCTCTGAAAATTGTGACAGTGGTGGCTTAAGGTCCAGGTTATACCCAACCAGAGCATTGCTTAGTGGAAGACAGGAATGGTTGCAAAATGTATTATATGAACAGTTCTTCGGTTCTATAGACATCTGGTTCAAGTATTTCTATTTAGAACAAAAATTATTATCATGTTTTTTGTGGGATCTAATTATTTGCCTGGACATTTAAACTTTTGCCACAGGGCAAGAAACTCACTGTGCTTTGTCTTATATCCCAGCCAAAGACAGACTCCATATCTCCTGAAATGTAGTCTCAAGACAGAGGATGGGGTGAGTTCAGGGGTTTCTTCTGTGTCAGTTCCTGACACACATTTCCATCTTGCATAACTCCCTGAAAGCTCAGAAAATATTTTCAGCTGGCTTGGCAAGGCTTACAATTCCTGTCTTCCAGGCAGTCTCAGGGTTGTTTGATTCAATTACATATTTATTGATAACTAGTACGTGTCAGGCCTTGTGCTGAATGCAGGTGATCCTGAGATGAATCAGATAATGCCTGCTTTTGAGACAATCTTAAAGGTGAACGAGAGACACAGGTGGGAAATTGGATAGTGTGGTCAGTAGGGACACAGTCTCTGGAGTCAGGCGGCCTGCCTGGAGTTCTGGTTTTCTTGAGTCATGTGACCTTTCTACACCTCTGTGTTTTCATCTATAAAATGGAGGCAGTAAGAAAGTACACAAAGTCAAGTGACTGTGCAAATAAAATGATGTGTGTCAAGTGCACCGAACTTGAGTGCTGTATGGGTTCAGTAAATATTTGTTATTATTATGGATGGATTTTCTTTACTTTTCTTTCCTTGTAACCTCAGAACTGCTTTCATTCAGTTCTTTCTATATCATTTTTTGCTAAAGACAACTATATAATTAACTCAAAGATTTAGTTGTAACTTGAGCAGCTTGGTTGCAAAGTATTCTGGGAAAATTCAGGCTGGGTTGAGGGGCCTTGAACAGCCAACCCATTTTGCCCTTCAGCTGTTGGTGAGCCAGAACGTCCCAATGTCCTCCCTGCCCTGGTCAGAGGTGTCTTTGGATCTAAGTGAGATGTATCTGCTTGTTAGGGTCTAGGAGTAGGGGTGGGAGAGCCAGGGGCCCACAAGCTTACTAGTCTGCTCCATGTCTTCTTCTCAGCATGTCTGGTTGTTGCTTGGGGAGAAAGAGGAGGTATCTGTTTAAACAATCTCTAGAAATAGAAGTTATTTTAAGGTCACTCTTAATGGAAACCAGATTGTGCTTTCCCCACTGGTGCCCTGTCTGCCCTTATTTCTGAGACTGTCACCCTGGAAAGCAGCTCCTGCCATTGGACAGCTTGGAATGAGTTTGGCCTGAAAGCAGCAATTATGTCCCTGGGACCTCCAGAGCTATAGACAGAGTCAGGGGCTCACGGTTTCCTGTTCACAATCGTCCTGTTGCTCATAACAGCCCCTGAAGTTCTTGCTTGGGGAAATGGCCCTCCCCATCTCCCTCTGCTAAGGCTGCCTCTTCCAACTCTCTCCTACTCTACTTTTTTATTTTAAGATCTGAGCAGCATGGGAAGGAGTAAATCACAGAAGTTAAGAACAGCTCTGGAGTAAGAGAGACCACGTTTTCCATCTCAGTGCTACTACTTTTAACCTGAGTGATTTTACTTCTCTGCATCTCAGTTTCTTTATCTGTAAAATGGGGAGGCTGATAATACCTAACTCAGACAACTGACCTGTAGAGTAAATGAAATAATTCATGTAAAGCACTTAACATGGTGCTCAACACATGGAATATGCTCAATACAAGCTAGTCATTGTTCTATTTATGGTCATTGTTACAGGTGTTACATTGTTATATATGGGGAAGGGCAGCAAAGATAACTAACATTTTTGAGCACCTCCTTTGTGTCATGCAATGTGCCAGGCCCTTCAGGTTCATCATTCAATTTAATTCTTCCATCCACCACGTGTAGAAAGTCCTATTGTTATTTCTATTATGTAGATGAAGAAATTGAGGCTCAAAGAGTTCAAGACACTATTCAAAATACGAATTTATGTTGTTAAGAATCATAATACTAGTTATCCTGATTGGTTAGTGACCAGAAAGGGACACAAGAGAGACTTTAGGTTAATGGTAATAATTCTGTTTCTTTATCTGGTTGCTGGATTCTTGGATGTGTTGACCTTATGAAAATTCATTGAACTGAAGCTCCATATTATGATTTGTTCACTATTATTTACCTATGTTAAATGTCAATAAAAAAATTTACTAAAAAGAAAATAAGAAGGAAAAAGAAAAGGAAGGAGCAGAACCATCATGAGCCAGTTGGAGGGGCCTCATCTGTCCTCCCAAGGTGGCTAAGCACAGAAGGCACGGGTCCTTAAGGCTTGCCTGGGACTCAGCCTTTGATGGCTGTAGGATGGTTGATGTATTCCGGCTCAGCTGAAATACAAAGCCATTGGGGCTAGCCATGTTCCTCTCCCCTGAAAGAACACCCCTAGGTCAACTGAGGACCATTTTTGCTTCTACTTCAGGGTATTTGAGGAAGCTTCCACTTCCTGGTCCGTAGGCCAGGTTCTACCTGAGGTTTAGACTCTCTAGATCTTCCTCCTGTGAGGCTTATGACACAAAACCAGAGAGACAGTCAGTCTCATCTCATGGTTGGAGAAGAAGCAAGGGAAGAATTTCATCTGAACTCCTACATCCATCCAATTTTCTAAAAATAAATGTTTAAATTTTAGAATAGTTTTGGATTTACAGAAAGTTGAAAAATGAGTAGAGTGTTCCAGTATACTCCATACCCAGTTTCCCTGATGATTAAAGTCTTACATGTACCAGGGCACTAAAAGACTACTGGTCCAGTGATATTGACTAAATTCCAGACATTGCAGTCATTTGGGGAGGGGGGGGATTGGTTCCAGGACTCCCATGGTTACCAAAATTTGAAGATGCTCAAATCTTTGATATAAAATGACATAGTATTTGCATATAACCTATGCAATCCTCCCATATACTTTAAATCATCTCTAGATTGCTTATAATACCTAATACAATGTAAATGCTGTGTAGATAGATGCTGTCTTGCATTATCTTTATTTGTACTATTTTTATTGTTGTATGGTTATTCTTTTCTTGAATATTTTTCATCCATGGTTGGTTGGATCCATGCACGGGAAACCCATGGATATGAAAGGGCTTCCCTTCAAAAATTTGACTATTTTCAAATTTCACTAGTTCTCCTACAAATGCCTATTTTCTGTTCTAGGATTCCACCCAGGTTATCATATTACATTTAGTCATCACATCTCCTTAGTCTCCTCTGGTCTATGACAGTTTCTCAGTCGTTCCTTATTTTTGATGATCTCGGTAGTTTTGAGGGGTATTGGTCAGGTATTTTGTAGAATTTTCCTCGGTATGGGTTTGTCTGTTGTTTTTCTCTGCATGACACTGAAGTTATATGTTTTGGAGGAAGAATACCACAGGACAAAGTTCCCTTCGCATCATTTCCTATCAGGGGAACATGCTAGCAACATGACTTATTATTGGTAAGCTTAACCTTGATCACTTGGTTAAGGTAGGATCTGCCAACTTTCTCCATTGTAAAGTTACTTTTTTCCTTCCCTTTCTATACTCTTTTCTTTGAAAGTGAGTCACTAAGTGTAGCCCACTCACAAGCCCCACCCCTCTCCATTTTTAATCATCAAGTTTATATAACGTAAGGACTGAAAATACACACACTCATCTAAGCAATTGTGTGGGCACAAAGATACAGGCATCCAGATGACGTAGACACCCAGATGTATTCACATCCACAAACACGCAAATCCTGGGAAAATCAATAGTCTCACCATTCCACTGCTCCTACTGGCAGAGTGATGAATCAACTAGGAATTCAATTAACACAGCTTCTGAAATCTCACTTTCTTCCTAATTCTTAAATATCTTAAAGAGCAAGAAGCAACTTTGCCTTCTGTGTGAGTATAGTGTGAAATGTGATTAATGGAAATGTGAGTTTTGGATCTGAACAGGCCTCACCGTGTGGGCCCAAGCCTGAGGCAACAGTGGCTCTGACTCCTTTTCCCCCCTTTCCTGCCTCTTCCATGACTGCAAGATGGAATTCCACAGGGCAAAAATCCCCGCAGACCAGAGGTAAGGAGATACGAGCACTTGCATTTAAGGGATCCCAGAGCTCTTCCTCAGGAAGGTGTGCTCAGAGCCCATCCCAGCACACAGGGTTCCCTTGAACCAGGTGCTGGTCCCAGATGCTATGATTTGTCCATCATCTGACCTCACTGGTCCTTGCCTCTGCTGCTCTGTTCTGATATCCTCCAATAACTTCTCAGGGCTTTGAGTGTAAATGCCTAGACCCTACTCTGGCATTCAAGACTTTTCATGCTCAGGACCATGGTCTACCTTTCTGGCTTTCCTCATCACTGCTCTCTCTCTTCTGGAATGTTCTGCTCTAGCCCAGGACCTAACTGGTTGCTCCTTTGACTGCCCCACCCTGGAATGTGCTCCCACTGTCACGGGTGCACATTGACATGTCCAAATCCTAAACAGTCCTATGGCCACCTCCTCTGGACACCTTCCCCTGATCTCCAGCTGGAAGTGGCAACTACCTCTTCTGAATTCCCAGGAAACCTTTACTCTAAGGGAGGGCACTGACTCAACTTTGCTTAGTTACTTGTGCACTTGTGTTTTAGAAAATGTCCTTTTGGTTATAAGCAAGAGAAATGAACTCTTGGACTTGCCTCTCCACTCCCCAAGGGATCCTGGAGTTTCTCATGGATCAATTGAAGTTGCCGTTGTTAACGTGTCCCATGTAACACAATTCCCTTGGTTTGAAGTTACACAATTTGGGGAAAGAAATCGGATTAGTGCAGCTTGGTCCAGGAGTCAATCACCAATTCTGGCCAGGAGCATCTTCACACAGCCCAGACATGGCCACAGGAGGACTGGGGACCACCCCTGTGTTTGGGGAGAGAGGCCTTTAGCAAAGAGGAGAGAAAGGCTGAAGCCTGGACAGCTACCCCAGGAGGTAGCCGATGTGCCTTGTCTCTGTGATTAACAGAAGAGGGAGGGAGGGATGCTGGGAAGACAAAGCAACAGGTGTCTGCTGCAAAGTACTCATGGAATGAATGAGTCAGTGAGTGAGTGACTAGTTCACTTGCTGCCCTTTAAAAGCCCTTAGGTCAGTTTGCCTCCCAGTTCTGTGCTGCCTCAAGAACACAATGATTATATGTTTTCTCATCATCTTCTGTAACTCTTTGCCCATCATGTCAGTGATTGTGGGGCACTCTTTGGGTAGCTTGAGTGGTGGAGGCAGATGAAGTCTTCTGCATAGGTATAGAGGTCTCACAATACGGGGTGGGGGGACACAAAAAACCAGAACTTACTTATACAAAATGTGTATTTGTTCCTACATGTTTAAACTTCAGTCACCTTCAAAGTTCTCTCCATTTGATGCAATACACCTACTGAGATGCTTTTTTCGCTGCTAAAACAGTTATTGAACTCATCAACTTTGATACATTTTAGTGCTTCTATTGTTTTTTGTTTCACCTCTTCCACATCAGCAAAATACTTCCTTTTGAGGATTTTTCATCCGGGGAAACAAACAAACAAAATAGTTCAGAGCAAGGTCAGGTGAATGGGAGGGTGGGGCATGGCGGTCATGTTGATATTGGTCAAAAACTGCTCAGCAAGGTGTGGGCAGGTACACTCGTAAATCACCCATCATGAAATGGGCAAACGTGTTGAAAGAATCTCCAAAAAAAAAATTAACTGAAACTGAACACAGCCTCTCACAACAACACTAGCAGATGGATTCTTAGAATAGTTACATAGTGGAGGATGCCTGTGCTACAAAGGGACCCTGGTGCTCCAAAAGATAATTCCATTTGGGGGGGGTCTCCCTTTGTACATACCTGACACTTGGCTACTCATTTATAGGCATACACTTTCTGAGTGATTGATATGTGTCAAGCTATGGCAATATGCCAGACAAGAGACTGCACCTTGCAGGACTTTGAGAATTCAGACAGATACACCAATTACAATAGAATGTTGTTAGTGCTCCAGTAGAAGACACTGGGGCCTTGCGGAGGGACCCATGAGTTCCATCTGAGACTTTTTAAAGGAGGGGACAAGAGATCTGGGTCTTTCAGGGTGAACAGGAGCTTGCCAGGTAGAAAGAAGAAGAGAGGATTCTAGTCTGAGGAAGGACTATAGTTCGAGACTGCAGGGTATTGTGAAAGAGAGTGGTGTGTTTGGGAAACAGGGAGATTGAATGTGCCCGTAGAGTAGAGGGTGTGCTTATGGCAGGGCTGCTAAGAGTTGGAGGAAGATAAAGAAGGGACAAGATCTAAAAATCGACCTTTCATATGACCCCACAATCCCCCTACTGGGAATATACCCAGAGGAACTCAAATCACTCTAAGGAAAAGATACCGGCACATGCGTGTTTGTTGCAGCATTGTTCACAATAGCAAAAACATGGAATCAACTGTTGAAAGAGGACTGGATTTAAAAAGTGTGGTACATATACATGATGGAATATTATGTAGCCAAAAGAAGTACAAAATTATGAAGTGTACAACAACTTGGATGGATTTAGAGTCTATAATACCGAGTGCTCTATCACAGAAACAAAGAACTGAGTACCACATGTTCTCACTCATAAGCGGACCTTGAACAATTATCATAATACTCTAAGAAAGGGATTGGCAGTTGGAAACTGCCAGGGGACCTGGGGCAGGATTGGCAGTAGTGAGAAACTGCCATGGGAGGGCGGGACACACCTCATCAACAAGGGTACCTGCATAATAAACTTTTGTATGCCTCACCCTGAATTGTACCCCACATCTTCAAAAAAATTTTTTTTTTAAATGTGCAACAATTAAAGAAAAAAAGGAAGGGACATGTGTGGGAAGGGAGGCTGGGGCCAGATCATGGGAGTACTTCTATCTTTACCTCAGCAGTTTTGACTTATTCAAGGGGCAATGGTCTGGGCTGCATTGAAGGGTTTAAGCAGGAGAATAGCATATTTCAGTATCGATGTAGAAAGCCCTAATACATTGTTGGGGAAATGTGAAGCACTGCGACTTCTGGAAGCCAATGTGGCAGCATCTACTGAATCATAATTCTACTCCTGGGAATCTGTGCCCCAGACTTATGATATGATATAGGGCACATGAGGGTGTTGGCTGTGGCATTGCTTATAGAGGTTAGGAATGGGTTGCAAAATGAGGGCCCAATAATGGAAAAATGGTTTAATCAATTGTAGTATGCACACATTATGGATCATCTTCAGACATTGAAAAGAATGTTTAGGACACTGCTAGATCGTTTGGAAAGACTTCCATGTTAAGAAAGAAGAATGCAGCAAGATGTGTACATATTTTGGCCATATTTATAAAACAAGCAATGAGTCAGAAAATCCTAAAATGTATATATACTTAGATATAAGTCTGTGTAGGGCTGTATAAGTGTGGAGAAAGATATGAAATGATACCATCTAGGTTACCTCCAGTCAGTCGAGGTGGGGATAGACAAAAATAGTGGTAATAAGGTGTAGAAGACTAGAAGTTGTCTACAGTCAAAGGGTACATGTGATATAAATCCATTTATGTGACATTAAATATGAGCTCATAAAAATGGAATGGACACCAGAGTGCTGTGATTTTAGATTTTAGATGGTTCTCCCTCTCTCTTTCATGTATATGTGTGTATATATGTATATATACATATACATGAATTCATGTGTATATATACACAGATTCACACACAAATATACACACATACAAGTATATATGTTTATGTTCAAATTCTTTACAAAATATATTAGCTATTTTCATGATGGGAGGGAGGAGAAAGAAAGACCATTGGTGATTTTCTTTTTTTTAACAATTTAGAAGGCAATTTCCCATAGGAAACCACAGGTTCAATTCCCATAGTTGAACATTATAAAACTTGTGGTTAAAAATTACACTTAGGGCTCCCGCCTCCCGCGGCCCGGCGCTCCCCCCCCCGCGGCCCCGGCGCTCCCCCCTCCCGCGGCCCCGGCGCTCCCGCCTCCCGCGGCCCCGGCGCTCCCCGGGGCCCCGGCGCTCGGCCCGCACAGCTCATCACAGCCCGGCCCGAGAGGAGATCCACACAGGTCGACTTCAAGGAAGGTCTGCAGGGATTTCTGCCAAATCTCCTGTGTCTGAGATTGTGCTGTTGGCTCGCGTGGGGCTTCTGTTGCCTGCTCGGAGGCAGGCAGCCATCTTGTTCCTGTCCGGCCCCACCCCCTCTGGGGCGAGCAGATGAGATAGCACCACCTGCTGGCGACTCAAGGTAACAACACCGAAACGGGAGAAATAAGCCTGATAAAGACATAGACCAAACTGCTGAAGGAAAGCTGACCTGAGCTGTCCTTCACAACATATCAGGGGCAATTGACTCTAACTGCAAACTAATTCCCCGGCTTGAAAAGAAAACTACAAATCAGACCTGAAAGGACATTGGACTTAAACGAAAGGTCTCAGAGTGTGCTTCATTGATTCTATCAGTTTAATGACTTAATTCTATTCCTACAGTATTGTTCCCCTTTTTTCTTTTTTCCCTTTTTCCCTTTTCTTCTTTTTCTTCTGTCTGTAAACCATGTCTTTGTATAGAGGAACAACACACCAATAAGGTGGTTGGATAGCCGGTATGTTAGCATCACAATATGTTTTATTTGTGGTTGTATGAGAGTTGGTTCGACTGTAGCTGTGGTCCATCATTTTTAGCTGTTTTAGTATAGACCTCTCTCTCTATTTGTTGGCACACTCGTTAGTTTCCTCCCTTACTTCTCTATCTCTCCACTCCCCTCTTCAACCCACTATCTGCTCCATTCTCTCCCCCTGCTAACCACATTTTTTTAAAGGGAGTAAACCTACAGCCCCACTGCACGGACAGACTCCAGGGCAGGGGGAAGTGGGTTCCACATTATCCACACGCCTGTCAGCGAACAGCAGGACCTGCAGACAGATTTTGAATCACAGCTCCCCCCTTAAATACATCTCAAAACTGCAAAAAGGACCACCTCCAACCTACAGTGCAACTTAAAAATTGAACAAAGTAAGACGACATACATAAAGAATGGGAGATTGAATGAACAGAAGTAAAACCAGCCCCTTTACCCTGAAAAACAAAACTAAAGAAGACGGTGACGTGGGGGGAAAGGGAAAGGGTAGGGAAGGGGAAAAAAGCACAAATGAAGAAAAACCAAAAGAAGAATATAGGGCTTACACAGCCCCCTGGGAGATCAGACAATGAGAAAACAGATTCTGGAACACAGACAATGAAGACCCCCCAGAATGACTGGCTACATGAAAAAAAACCCCAGACATCAAAACATTAATGGAGAGAATTAAAAAAATTGAGGAGAGACAAGAGGAAAATAGGAAGGAGCTGTTGTCAGAAATGACAGCAGTAAAGAATACTGTGATGGAAATGAACAACAGACTAATAAGCATGGAAAGCAGAATCAACCAAGCAGAAGAAAGAATCTCAGAGCTCGAAGCCCAAAACACAGAACTAACCCAAACTGTCAAAAGCATAGAAAAGAAGCTCAAAAAGATAGAACAAAACCTGCAAGAGATGAATGATCACTTCAAGAGACCAAACTGAGAATAATTGGGCTTCCTGAGGCAGAAAGAGAAACAGAAGCCACACTGGAACAAACATTCCATGAAATCATTCAAGAAAACTTCCCTCATCTCAGTAAAGATGAAAAAATTCAAACACAAGAGATTCAGAAAACCCCCTGCAAGACAACAAACGAGAAGACCAACTCCCAGACACATAATAATTCGCCTAAACAAAGTAGCTATGAAAGGAAAAATCCTAAAGGCAGCAAGAGAAAAAGGCCAGACTACCTACCAGGGAAAACCAATCCGAATAGCAGCAGATTTATCCACAGAAACCCTTCAGGCCAGGAGAGCCTGGAGCCCTATCTTCAAAGTACTAAAAGAGAAACAATTTCAACCAAGAATAACCTACCCAGCTAAACTAAGCTTCATTAGTGAGGGAGAATTAAAATCTTTTCCAGACATCCAATCCCTAAGAACCTACGCTGCCACCAGACCACCGCTACAAGAAACACTCAAGAAAGTACTGAACACAGAAAAAAAAGAAAAAAGAACATCAGCATTCTTCACAAGAGTACAGGCAAAAGTTTAAAAAAACACACCTAAACCCAACTCCAAAACCCAAAGAAAGACAACAAATAAACAGTAACAACTCTGTAAGAACTTTATGACAGGGATCAACTCTTGCATTTCAATTATTAGCCTAAATGTGAACGGACTAAATGCACCACTGAAAAGACATAGATTGGCAAAATGGATAAAATATCATCAGGCAACAATCTATTGCCTTCAAGAGACTCACCTCACTAGAAAGGACACCCACAGACTCAAGGTAAGAGGATGGGAAACAGTCTTTCAGGCGAACGGAATACAAAAGAAAGGAGGAGTAGCCATCTTAATTTCAGACAAAATATTCTTCAAACTATTAAAAATCAAAAAGATACAGGTCACTACATAATGATAAAAGGTTCAATCCATCAACAAGAAATATCTATCCTAAACATTTTGCACCCAACATAGGTGCACCAACCTTCTTAAAGCAACTTCTTGGAAAACTAAAGAAAGATATTGACTCTACCACTATCATAACTGGGGACTTTAATACCCCACTCACAACCCTAGACAGATCAACAGGACAAAAAATCAGCAAGGAGATCCGGAACCTCAATGTGCCCTTTGGACCAAATGGACTTAATTGATACTTACAGAACACTCCATCCAAAGACCACAGAATACACATTTTACTCATCACCACATGGAACATATTCTAAGATTGACCACATACTCGGCCATAAATCAAGTATAAGCAAATTTAAAAGGACCGAAATTCTACCAAACACCTTCTCGGACCACAGTGGAATAAAAATAAATATTGACACCAACAAAGTCCCCCAAAACCCCACAAAGACATGGACACTAAACAGCATGATGCTAAACAACTCCTGGGTCAATGACGAAATCAAAACAGGGATCAAAAGATACCTGGAAACAAATGAAAATGAAGAAACATCTTACCAAAATCTCTGGGATGCCCTGAAAGCTGTAGTAAGAGGGGAATTTATATCCCTACAAACACACATGAAGAAAATGGAAGGAACAGAAATTCACAATCTAACAAGCCACCCAAGAAGCTGGAAAAGCAAGACCACAAAAACCCTAATTTCAGCAGAAGAACCCAGATCACCCAAAAAAAAAGCCCAAATCCAGGACATAGAAGACAAAAAGATAATTGAAAAAATCAATGAAACAAAAAGCTGGTTCTTCGAAAGAATAAACAAGATCGATGGTCCCCCAGCTAGACTGACCAAGAAAAAACGAGAAAAAAAACAAATAAGCATAATCAGAAACACAAAAGATGAAGTCACATCTGACCCTGAAGAAATACAAAAGATCATTAGAGACTACTATGTACACTTGTATGGAAACAAACTTGAAAACCACAAGGAAATGGAGGACTTTCTGACATCACACAATCTACCTAGGTTGGAACAAGAAGAAATTGAGTCCCTAAATAGACCAATTACAATCAAGGAAATCGACTACGTAATAAGAAAACTTCCTACAAAAAAAAGCCCCGGTCCAGATGGCTTTCCAGCAGAATTCTACAAGACATTCAAGGAGGAGCTGATACCAATCCTACTGAAGGTATTCCAGGCGATAGAAAAAGATGGAACCCTCCCCAAATCATTTTATGAAGCCAACATCACACTGATACCCAAGCCAGGTAAAGATCCAACAAAGAAAGAGAACTACAGGCCAATATCTTTGATGAACATAGATGCTAAAATTCTCAAAAAATCCTAGCAAAAGGATTCAACAATACATCTCAAAAATCATTCACCATGACCAAGTAGGCTTCATTCCTGGCATGCAAGGGTGGTTCAACATTCGTAAAACCATAAATGTAATTAAATACATCAACAGATGTCAAAACAAAAACCACATGATCATATCATTAGATGCAGAAAAAGCTTTTGATAAAATCCAGCACCCCTTCTTGATAAAAACCCTTGAACATCTAGGCATACGGGGAACATACCTCAAAATAATAAAAGCCATCTACGAGAAACCTACAGCCTGCATACTCCTAAATGGACAAAAATTGGAACCAATTCCCCCGAAAACTGGAACTAGACAAGGATGCCCACTCTCTCCCCTCCTGTTCAACATAGTATTGGAAGTCCTGGCTAGAGCAATCAGAGAAGACGAGGCAATCAGAGGTATTAAAATAGGAAAAGAGGAAGTCAAGTTATCTCTCTATGCAGATGATATGATGGTGTACCTTGAAAACCAAGAGAATCTGTTAAAGGCCTCCTTACATTGATAAAGGCCTTTGGCAAAGTCTCAGGATACAAAAAAAATGTACAAAAGACAATCGCATTTCTTACACCAATAATAAACAAACAGAAACCCAAATAAAAAACACAATTCCATTCACAATAGCCACAAAAAAAATGAAATACCTTGGCATCTTCCTAACCAGAGACGTGAAAGACCTTTACAATGCAAATTACAAAACACTGCTCAAAGAAATCAAAGCTGACATGAACAAGTGGAAAAAAATCCCATGCTCATGGATCGGAAGAATCAACATTGTGAAGATGTCCATCTTACCTAAGGCAATCTACAAATTCAATGCAATACCCATTAAATTACCAACAACTTTCTTCTCAGACCTAGAAAAAAAACACAGGAATTCATATGGAAACACAAACATCCAAGAATAGCCAGAACAATCCTCAGCAAAAAAAACAAAGCAGGTGGTATCACAATACCAGACTTCAAACTTTACTATAAGGCTACAATCATCAAAACAGCTTGGTATTGGTACAAGAACAGGCATATAGATCAATGGAACAGAATTGAGATTCCAGAAGCAAAACCTCAATTCCTCAACCAACTCATCTTTGACAAAGCCCCCACCACCTACCAATGGGGTGAGGAGAACCTATTCAGTAAATGGTGCTGGGGAAAAATGGTTGACCACATGTAGAAGATTGAAACAGGACCCCTATCTATCCCCCTGCACAAAGGTTAACTCCAAATGGATCAGAGACCTAAATGTAAAACCTCGAACCATAAGAACATTAGAAAAGGAAGGAAATACTCTCATGGAAATCGGAACGGGCATCCAATTCCTGTACAAAACCCGAAAACCCCCAGGACTTAAGAGAGAAGATAGACAAATGGGACCTTATTAAAATGACAAGCTTCTGCAAAGCCAAAGAAACCATCAAGAGAGTAGGGAGACAGCCTACAGACGGGGAAAAAATATTTGCAAACTCTAGGTCTGACAAAAGGGTTAACATCCTGGATCTACAAGGAACTGAAACGTACTGAAAAGAAGAAAACAAGCAACCCCATTATAAAATGGGCAAAAGATATGAACAGACACTTCACAAAAAAAGACATTCGAGCAGCCAACAAACACATGAAGAAATGCTCAACCCCACTAATCATCAGGGAGATGCAAATCAAAACCACACTGAGATATCACCTAACTCCAGTCAGAATGGCAATTATCAACAACTCAAAAAATAACAGCTGCTGGAGAGGCTGTGGTGAAAAGGGAACACTTCTACACTGTTGGTGGGAGTGTAAACTAGTGCAACCTCTGTGGAAAGCAGTGTGGCGATTCCTGAAAGCTCTAAATATTGACCTTCCTTATGACTCTGCAATCCCCCTACTGGGAATATACCCTGAAGAACACAAATCACTCTATAAAAAAGATACCTGTACACGTATGTTTATCGCAGCGTTATTCACAATAGCAAGAACCTGGAAACAACCATGCTGCCCATCAAAAGAGGACTGGATTAAAAAAAAGTGGTACATATACACGATGGAATACTACGCAGCCATGAAAAAGAACAAAATCATGGATTTCGCAGCTACCTGGATGGAACTAGAGTCTATAATACTGAGTGACCTCTCACAGAAACAAAGATCAGAATATCACATGTTTTTACTCATATAATGGACCTTGAACATCCAATGTAATACTATAAGAAAATGACTGATGGTACTGGGAAATTATGGGGGGGGATGGGATTAACAGTAGCTAATATCTATCTGGGACTGGGAAAAACCTCTTATCAATAGGGTGCCTGAATGAAACGTAATTGTACACCTAACCCTTAACTGTACCCTACAAAACGATAAAAAAAAATACTGATTAAAAAAAAAAAAAAAAAAAATTACACTTAGAAACTTTATAGTCAGATAGTTATATCTTTCAGGAAGGCCTGCTCCTTCTCATTAAAATGCTGTAAACACAAAGACATGATTTTAACCTTAAAATTGGAGTGTGCCTTTATAGTGAAACCCCTACTCGATACCTTTGCTGTACCAGGATGGCCTTGTTGGTTCCTTTGTTTGCTAATTTTTTTTAATAGGGGAGACAGACAGAAATAAAGAATGAGAGAGTGGCAGGCAGGGGGGGAGAGAGACAGAGGGACAACACACACACACACACACACACACACACAAGGAGATGGGGGGTTTGGGGGGGAGAGCCATCCTATACTGACTCTGAATAAAAGCCAAGCACAGTCCCACAGGGTTTGCTCCTGTCCTCTCCCCACATTGCTGCCACCTCATTTCCGATCCTTGCTGACTCTTCTCCAGCTACTCTGACCTTCTTGCTATTCCTCACACATTTTGAGGACACTTCTGCCCAGAGCCTTTGCACTTGCTGTTCTCTCCCCCTGGAGAAATTTACTCCCAGATATCCACACGGCCTCCTTCTAGCATGTCTAGTCTTTGTTCAGATGTCGCTTTCTCAAAGAAACGTCTCGGGTCCTCTTATTTTAAATTGTAATGCCTACTCCCCCTTCTTCTCAGCACATTCTAGCCTTCTTTTCTTTTCCTTCATAGCACTTACTACCTCCAACATATATATAAGTGTATATTTATTTTCAAAACAGACTGGTCTTTCACTGAACAGAACTTTCCAAAAGAGAAGTGATTGTTTGCTGCTACAGCCTAGGTCTTAGAACAATACTTGGGCCCCTTGTAGGCACCCAAAAACATAATTGTACAATGAGTGAATGAATTGGTAGCACAGGTAAGATTGGCAGCAGAGAGACTAATCAGATGACTGTTATAAGCCAAATACGGAGGGACTTGAGCTCAGTCTTAATCATTAACTATGCTTGGCTTCTGTTGTGAAATAATGGTGAAATGTGTTACTGTCTTTTAAAAATTTTTATTTTTTTATTTTATTCTTTATTTCTCTAGCTTTAGGGAGTACAAATAGTTTTTGGTTACATGATTGCATTGTGTAGTGGTGAAGTAGTCTGGGCTCTAAGTGTACCCACCACCCCCACCTGTACATGTTGTACCCAATTGGTGATTTTTCTTCTCTCCAACCCCCTTTCCACCCTTTCCCTTCTGAGGCTCTAATGTCCATTATAACATTTTCTGTGCCTTGGCAGATCCCTAGTTTAGCTCCTACTTATACGTGAGAACATGCGGTGTTTGGTTTTTTGTTCTTGTGTTAGTTCACTTAGGATGATGTTCTCCAATTCCAACCAAGTTGCTGCAGAAGACATTATTTCATTCTTTTTGATGGCTGAATAGTACTTCATAGTGTAAATGGGCCACATTTTCATTATGCGCTGATCAACTGATGGACATTTAGGTTGACTCTATTTCTTTGCAATTGTGGATTGTGGTGCATGTTACTGCCTTTTTTGTTGTGTTTTGGTTTTAGGTTTTATTTTTAATTGACAAATAATAATTGTCTTTTAACTTCTCATTAGTTTGTCTTGATTCTTCAGGTTGATCAAAGCTTTTTTAAAGCGAAGGCTTGACATCTTCATCTCTGCTTTCCCCACAGTGCCCAGAACTTATATAAGAACAAGTATAAAGCTCTCAACAAATGTTCAAGGCTTCACTAATGATCTAACATTACTGATTTTTATTTGACTAAGTGAATTTAGAGTAAATTTTATTTGATTGAGATCTTAGGGTATAATCTATGTTCTTAGGCTGTTGGACTAAAGTTAATTTTGTTCTATTACAAAAGTAATATGCATTCTCACTATAGAAAATTTGGAAATTAGAGGAAAGCTGAAAAAAATGAAAAAAGGTTTAGTTTTTACCATCCATTAAAAGCCTTTAGTATTTTAATGTATTTTCTTTAAATATTTTTTCCTAGGCATAGCTTTTTAACATTTTTGTAATAATTGTATGTTTTTCATACTGCTTACCCATTTTGTTTTATTAGCACATGCACTTTTTTTTTTTGCAATAAACTTTTAGAAGGCATCATTTTTAAAAAGTATATAGGTTGGGCTTGGTGGCTTAGCCTGTAATCCCAGCACTTTGGGAGGCCGAGGTGAGTGGATTGCCTGAGCTTGCAGGTTCGAGACCAGTCTGGGCAACCTGGCAGGACCTCGTGTCTACAATAAATAAAAAATTAGCCAGGTGTGGTAACATGTGCCTGTAGTTCTGGCTACTTGGAAGGCTGAAGTGTGGAAGGATCACCGGAGCCAGCAGGTCGACCATGCTGGGGTGGCTGTGAGTGTGCCACTGCACTCCAGCCTGGGCAACAGAGTGAGACTCCAACTCAAAAAAAAAAAGTATACCCCAATAGCTGTGGTTGTACCATAGCTCACTTAACATAACTATTATTTGGTATTTAGGTTATTATTATTCATTTTTTAGAGACAGGATCTTGCTACGTTGCCCTGGCTAGTCTTGAACTCCTGGCTTCAAGCAATCCTCCCGCCTCAGCCTCCCATTTTCCCCTTATTGCATAGATCGTCTGCTACTCTGTCACACTTTATTGGCTGCTGTGTGTTAATCTGGTCACCTGTCCCCAACACTCCTGTGTTTCAGGCTTATCATCTGTCAGGTGGAGAGAATGGGAAATGGTTTAGAATATGAAGGCTCAGGAATGGGAGAAACAGTGCTGGGCATACAATAGGTGCTTAGCCCACATCAGATTGCTTGGAATGGAAACCTTTGGGGGCTGTGGCGTGTTGAGAGCCTCATGGCACTGTTTCCTGGTTGCAGGCTGCACTTAATGCAGGTGGATTCGGTCCAGCGCTGGATGGAGGACTTGAAGCTCATGACCGAGTGCGAGTGCATGTGCGTCCTGCAGGCGAAGCCCATCAGCCTGGACGAGGATGCGCAGGGTGACCTCATCCTGGCAGGTGGCCCAGGCCCGGGAGACCCCCTGCAACTGCTGCTCAAGCGGGGCTGGGTCATCAGCACTGAGCTGCGCAGGATCGGGCAGAAGCTGGCCCAGGACCGCTGGGCTCGCGTGCACAGCATGAGCGTGCGTCTCACCTGCCACGCCCGCTCCATGGTCAGCGAGTACAGCGCCGTCAGCAGGAACTCCTCGCAGGAAATGGGCCAGGTCTGCTGCCCTGGGCTGGGGGTGGGTGGGCGCTGAGAGTGGGGATGCCTTGGAGAAGAGTGGGTCTTAACTGTGGAGTCAAAACCCTTCTGCCCCAGTGGCCTGTCTCTTCTTCCAATAAAGCAAGGAAGAAAGATAGTAAGGACCTTTTAGGTGTTTTTTTTTCCTCCCACATATCTCATGTAACCCACACAATCTGTGAGGCAGACACACCTACTGTGAGAAGCTGTGACTTAGTTAAGTATATTAACTTTAATGGCAGACTGCTTGAGTTCAAATGTCAGCTCTGCTGTGTGGACCTTGGCAAGTTACTTAACTTCTCTGTGTCCCAAGTCCTTCACCCTCATGGGTATAGTAATAGCATTTATTTTAGAGATTTGTTGTGAAGACTAAGTGAGTTGTTATATGTACAACATTTAAAGCAGATGATTAAAAATATTAGTATGATTATAGTCATTTTATAGATGAGTAACTTACTCAAAGTTGGGCAGTGACTGGGATTTAACTGAAGCTTTTCTGATTCCACAGTTTGTCACTCTGAATCTTCTCAAAACCCAAAGGAACCATTGAAAGCCCCCCTTGTCATTATTTCTCCTTCTTCTGTCTTCACTTTTCACTTTAGTGCTTTATCCTTTGCCTCAAACTTTTCCTTCCTTCGCTTTGCAGACAGTAAACTCCTATTCACTCTTCAAAGCCCAGCTTGATGCCCCTGTCTCCCTGAAGCTTCCTAGATCCCCCGGAATAACTAATTGCTCAGTTTTATTTCGTTATGCTCCCAACGCAGCTGACTGGCATCTCTTTTCCCATCCGTATCATACTGTGTGCCTGTTCCCCAAGTTGATTACTCAGGTCTTCCTCTTTATGCCTCAGGGTGCCTGGCACAGCAGCTGGTCCTCAATCGATGTTTATTGAATTGAATAAAATTGATCTATTTTTTTACAGATCGAGAAGCTGCTAATGGAGAAATGCTCAGAGCTCTCAGCAGTCACAGAGAGGTAAATCGGGACACTGGGTCTTCCAGGGTCTGCCAGCCTGCTCTCTGACAGGGGAAGGAGCTGGCGTCTTCTCCCAGAGGGAGAGTTTGAATAGTGAGGCCTGGTGTTGGGTTCAGAGTTTCCTGTTTTCTGACTTTTCTCAGAACCATTAAAATATTCCCTTGAAAGTTTCTGTCCAATTTTCAGGCCGTAAGGATGTTAAAAGGCAGAGGAGAGGCCCGGGCATAAGAGGATTTTTGAGGAGTTAGTGACAAGGAAAAGGTTTCTCACAGCTTTGGGAAGCCCCCTTGGTCCCCAGTGTCAAGGAAAGAGTCAAGGCAAGTGAAAGCAGATACTCACACCCTTATACACACATACACACAGGCTCGGATGTTCACAAACACTCACTTGCTCACACACAGACATGTAAGCACATCATGGACAAACTTAGAAATGCAATCACACTCACTTCTTCAAAATTCACACACATAAACATATGTACGTTTACCCTCAGACACAAATACACACTCAGCCTCACATGTATACATACAGGTGTGCGTTGACACTTTCCCTCATTTGTGTCTGATAAAACCTGGGCCTTGGCATTCCCTGGAGCTCCATGGGGTCTTTCACCTTCCCAAGTGGAACATTCTCAGGGCATAGGGGTATATTGGAGCCTGATCCCCCTCTGTTTCTCCTCTCTGGGAAGAAAATCCTCAAGGCTTTTCTGTACATTATTTCTTAAAGAGCCACAGACATTGCCATTTGCCTTTAGAGTGGGCACCAACAATACCTGGCATTCCAGCACCCTCTTCACAGCTTCTCACCCCTCCGGCCCCTACACCTACCATCACTGAGGAGATAGGCCAGGGCCATAATGATGGCAGGTTCTCTCAGGTAGACAACCAGAGGTATAGATTTTCTACTTTCTGATGTCCTTTCTTCCTGACGACATGGATGGTTGTCTCCAACTCTATGGGGCCAGGAGATGAGCCAGCTGTGGAATATTCCATCTCTGACTCCCAGCAGCTGCTATATTCCCCCTAGGTCACTTTTACCACACACCAGGCCTGGAGCAGGTCCAGATATATTCCCTGCAATGGCCCTGGGCTGACCGCATGCGCCTTTCAGAGACCCACCGCGTGGTTTCCTCTCCCAGGTGTCTCCAGGTTGAGAATGAGCATGTCCTGAAGTCGATGAAGGCCTGCGTGAGTGAGACCCTGAGCACCCTGGGACAACACTTCAGCCAGCTGCTGGAGTTGGCCCTGACACGGGAGGTGCAGGTCGGTGCTGCACATGTGGGCACTTGGTGGGAAAAGTGGGAGACAGAAGGGCTGAGCCAGGCTTGGGGGAGCTTGTCAAAGTGGCCTTTCTCGGGAAACATCCTCCTCAGGCTACCAAAGTCAATTCCAGCATCTTCGGAACAAAACTGTCAGAGCTGGTGGAGGCTTCCTGAGCGTCTAACCCAACTCTGCGTTTTCCAGATGTGAGAACTGGAGCCCAGAGAGGGGAGAGACGTGTGCAAGGTCATACAGCAAGGCAGTGGCAGAGCCTAGCATCTCCCAATTACACTTTCAGTATTGTTCTCATCACCTAGATCTCCTCTGTTGAGCTATTTCTCGTAGCGCACCCAGAAAATCCTTATGATCCTGAAAGATTTAAGGCACCTGCAAGGAATAAGTCAATTCTGGAAATCCTGACAACAAAGAAGAATCTGGAAAGGTCACATAGTCTAGCTCCTGCTTCTAAGTAGGCTTGTGGCTAATTCCAGAAAGAGGGAGGATCCTGGAGCCTGACCTATCTACTACGAAATTGTGGTTCACTATGGGACCTTGGTCCAGTTTCCTGACCTCTCTCAGATTCATTTTCCTTGTCTGTAAATTGAGAAATCTTCTTCAGAAGACAAGAGGACTAAGTGAAAACGTCTGGAAGGTGCTTAGCACGTAGTGTGGGTTAAA
This sequence comes from Cephalopachus bancanus, assembly GCA_027257055.1. NCBI lineage: Eukaryota > Metazoa > Chordata > Mammalia > Primates > Tarsiidae > Cephalopachus > Cephalopachus bancanus. The sequence continues at coordinate 2,133,616 of JAPVLO010000289.1, read as the reverse complement.
TACATGTTATTTCCCTCCCTTGCCCTTTGCTATTTTACAAGCCTCCCAGTAAAGCAGATTCCATAAGGTTTTCATTATGAAAGGTATTTACGTGTTATTTATAGTTACAGAAATATTGTGTTACATTTTTGCCATTCTTTTCCCACCACCAAATAAAAGCCTCCCACAAATAACAAATCTCTTTCCATGTCGGCTTCTCTCCAAGCTCAACCTCTCGATGGAGCCCAGAGTTTCCGTTCTCTCCTCCCTGTGCATACGGCTCCTTTTGCCCAGGACCCAGGCCTTTCTGGCCTGACTCACCAGCTGGTCCTGCCCCTGTCCACACTCACTGGTCCCACAGGGCCTGCCCCCCATGTCAGTGTCACTGGTCCCAGGATTATCACTCTCTCAACTTTGGAAAGTTCCTCAAAGGCCACTCTGTCCTAATGGAGGCAAAGGGAAGGAAGGGCCATTGGCTGGGGTGCTAGACCAGGCACTTAGAGCTGCTGAGCCGATGCTGACAGTCACAGATGGGGGCAGGTGCTGGTCAAGCTGCCCCAAACTGAACCATCAAGTCCAGAGGGACCCATGGGACATGGGGACCACATTGGGTGCTGAAATCGAGGGAGTGACGAGCAAAGAATATTGAAGTTAGTGATGGGGAAGAGGACCTGGAGGAATCCCTGAGCAGGGGTAGAGGTGCTGGCTGTTGCTTTTTATGCCATTCTTGTGCCCACTTACCTAGAAGTGCCAGGTTCAATTAAAGGGCTAAAACGGAAGTGTTAAGTCAGGTTGTAAATGAAAGCCAGCTGGGCTTGGAACTTGTCACCAGTTCTTTCTACCAGGGAGTAAAGGGCTAGGGTGTCTTTGATATTCTAGGACGCGAGATCTTGGGAAACACTCCCTGGGCCTGCCAGGAGCCTGTTGGGGCCTCTTGGGCTATTCTGGTTTTTCTTCATTTTTTCCTTAGTCAGGGTGGAATTTCTGACACTATGCTCCCACTTCCTTGACTGTCCTCTGCTTCAGTGCCAGGTCTGGACATCTGGTCACTCGATGCCTGGCCTGGGAACTGAGCAGGACCAGCTAGTGCTCTGTTAGAATCTGTTCCCCTATTGGCCTCTCTTCCCTGGTGGAGGGTGGGGGAAGAGAAATTTTGTCCACTATTCATCTGCGTGTATATATATATATATATATATATATTTTTTTTTTTTTTTTCCTGATAACCCCCTGGTGTGTTCCCTGCTAGCACGTCCCATGGTGTCCTCTAAGCCCTCCTAAGGGCTGAGCTAGCCATGCTCATAATATATTTTTGGGTGATTGTTTGCTTCATTTTACATTAGAAATTTTCCATATGGGGCAACAGTGACATCAGGAAACATACTGGCTAAAGAAAGGGTAATTTGTGTTCAGGGTTGTAAGCATATGTTTCTTAAACCAGTGACTCAAATACTGTTCCTTAGGATGTAAGAAATTATACTATAGTTGGGATACTATATTTGGGGTGTCTTGATATCTTGTCTGATCTGTAGCTTCCATAGGTGGAGATTTTTCTTTATGCTGTTCATGCTCATATATCCCTAGTGACTAGAACAGTACCTGGTATAGACTGTAATGCAGCATATTCCAAACTTTCAGGGTCACAGACTTGTATATTATTATTTTTTTAATTTTAAATTTATGGGGTACAATTCAGGGTCAGGTATACAAATGTTCATTATGCGGGCACCCTTGTTGATGAGGTGTGCTCCCCCATATTATTACTGAAGCGTCTATTTATTTCTGAGATGCTGGTGTTCTGAGATGCAATTTGGGAGACATTCTTTTAGCCCTAGGAAGGCTCAGGTAGGCTCTCGGGCATAGGAATAATCTTCACCTCTCAACACACATACAATGGTGAAGTAGTGCTCACAAAGAGGGCCGTGATCATCTAGCACCATTCTACATGGGTCTGTCCCCTCCTGGAATGTTTTTATGTCAAGTTTCAGGCCCCAGATGGATGATTGACAGTAGTTGTGCTCAGAGTAAGTTCCTAGGAGGATGGGGAGGGACTGAAGATCAAGGTGTGTGAGGAATAGTTGGAGGAGCAGGGGATGTTTAATCTAGGGCTGGATACTCTGCTACCCACAAGTTTCTGTGCTTTGGGGCCCCAAAGGGACCTAGGGCCAGTGGATTAAATCTACAAGCTATCCTATGCAAAAAAAGAAGTTTGTGAAGCAATAGTGCTACCCAGCAATGGAAGGTCTGCCTTAGGAACTCCCCATCCCTGAGATGGGCAAGCTGTGGCTGAGACGACATAGGCAATAGATGGAGGTTGGACTGAGTGACTTGTAAAGGTTCTTCCAATCTTGATCATATGTAATTCTATGAATGTGGATGTTGTGGGGGTAGTGGACTGAGCGTGGAGTTTGCAGGCATATCAGGGTTCAAATCCTGATTGCTACTTAGTGATTATGCAAACTCTCTGACCCTTGGTTTCCTCACCTCTATAATGGACTGTGGTCAGGGTTAAATGAGATAACGCATGAGTAATTAGTAGCACTTTCCTGACTGTGTTATCTTCTTTATTCACTAAAGACCTGCTCTGCCTTAAGAGAAACCAACAGGCTTTGCTAAAGGAAACTCCTTATTTCCTAATCGTTTATTAAGATAACTACTTGGTGAGGAAGAAACAATTTAAGGCTTAAATGCTAGAGTCCAGCAATGGGAAATTACTGAGCATGGATAATTAGTTTATCTGGGAATAAAGGATTAGCTATGTGGGAGGTAAAGGGAGAAAACTTGACTTACAAAAACTGGTTTCCTTGAAGACAACTTAAGGAACTCTCTGTTGAATCCCTGACTCAGCCTCATGTGAATAGATGTTATGTTTATTCATCTATTTATTGAGTCAATCATTTATTTTTAGTTCAAAATATCACCTTTATTCTAATAAAACTAAGTGGGGAACATAGCTTTGAATCTGCGGCTAAGTGGCTTAATAAAACTTCATCTCACAACTATATTTCTCTTCCTTGTCCCAGGCAGAGCTGGACAATCTTAGGCTTCACTTGAGGGACGCGCCATCTATCACCTGACAGCGGTCAGATGAGAGACCTTCCTAAGAGAAGAGAAGGAGTCACTAAGCTGAGCAGTTCCTTTCTCCAAACTACCCATCAGATAGCTCATCCCTACCTTCTCAGTGAGGCGACGTGAGGGGTGCAGAGGGAAGTTAACAGAGGTGGTGCTGCTGAAACTCCCACCGAGGCTGTGGCTTGGCAGGAATGTGGCTGGGTCCCTGGGGGGGAGGTCAGCTATTTGTAGGACTGTCCTTTCCCACCTTTACAAAGCCATTCCCTCAAGCAATAACCCTGACTCCTATGTGGATTTTTTTGGAATCGTTGTGGGCAATTCAGACTTTGCTTCTAGAAGGTTCAGAAATGGCTCATAGTATTACGGTCCCTAAATTAACTCTAAGGATGCTTTGCAACTACAGCTTAGAATTTCCTTCCTATTCTATTACCCACTCTCAGGTTTTGCCCAGCCATGCCGTCTAGCATTAAACAGAGGCCACAGTGAAATTAAATGCACAAAGATAATTCAAACATACTTGCCAGAATAGAAAGATTTCCAAAATTTTATTATGCCCCCACCGATTTTAAAGTTCCTTGGAAGAATATAAAGTAAAAGAGAGAGAGAGAAAAAAAAATCCTTTTACTCTTAGGAATCATTCAAAGTCCTAAATTCTTGGGCTAGTGTGATCTCTTCAATTTGCTTCTCTTCATGTCAGCCAGGGGAATTGTGTTTCCTTCAGCAGCTGCAGTCCAGGATGTCTCTGTAATAACGGGAAGGGTTTCTTCAGTACTTCTCAATTTGTATTGGTTTTTCTCAGCCATAATTGAAAATGTCCAAAGAGCCCTTAAAATCGGATATACACTGTTATCACTACTATTACCCCCCCTTCACCCACAGAAAGTTAAAGTAGACCAATCCTCAATCCCCAGGGCAGGAATTCCAGACAACATTTTGTTTCAGGACTCCATCCTTCAGGTTGCTAAAGGCCTTAATAAACGCTCATCTGTAGCTGAGAAAAAGACGATGGGTGACTGAGACTGTCTTGTTTGCAGCTTTGGCAGGATGCCAGTCAGTTTATTTCTGTTGTCCGCAGTCCACAAAGATTTGTGAGCACACACTCACTGGGGGAAAGTATCTACCATAGGTTAATTGTGAGCCTGTGTTTACCATATATGGAAGAAAAATGTCCCCTTTCTCATTGAAGGGCATTTGAAATGTTTTCCTCTTCTTGCAAAGTCAGACATTTGCAACTTCTTTCCAAGGACTTGCTTGATTTGCATTTTTTTCCATCTAACATATTCAAAACATCTTAATTTCTAGCTCCCGCTAAACACTGCTTCTGCCACCCCAGGCTGCATTGATTTGGGATCCTTGAAATGACTTAGGCCAGTGGGTTCAGACTACTTCAAATTCATTGCATTCCCAGATTCCCAAAGATGTCCCAGGAGAAATGCAAGGGCATGCAGTTTAAAGAAATCTATCTCCAAATCTTCAATTTTTATTTGATCTTCCCAATAACATACCGGGGTTTCATAGCCCTTCTGTCACCTTCCAAAAAAAGGGATATTCTCCAGCCATCCCAAATCTTACCGTACATTGCCCTGCTGTGCAAAATCCTTGGGACAGGAGTGCAGAATCAAACAAACAAACAAAAAACCTTCATTCATGAACCATAAAACCCTGAGACCTACATAAATTATTTCTAGGCTTTATGCATATTTATGTTGAGAGATGCATGAAAAATTGTGTATTTTTTTGAATGATAAATTATTCTTTTTACTGTGCTATGTGCATTGATTTTGTTTCACACTTTTATATAGTATGTTGACTGAAGACCTATATGGTTCTGTTGCCATATTTCCTAAGACATTTTTGCTATAGAAATTTAAAGTATATTCAAATGTTAGAATAGTATGGTTATTCCCCCTGTACTTTCACCCCACTTTATTTTATTTTTGAGTTGGGGTCTTGCTCTGTTGTCCCAGCTGAGGGTCACTGATGTGATCATGACCACTACCTTTTACCATGTATTCTGTAGATATTTTCTCTCAATTTGTAGCTTGACTTTGCATTCTCTTTACAGTATTTTTTTTAGTCCTGTCTTTTGAATCATCTTAAACAGTGGGGTTTTCTTCTGTTGTTTGTTGGTTTGTTTTTGAGTTGGAGTCTTTAGCATCAGCTAAAGTACAGTGGCACAATCACAGCTCACCTCCTGGACTCAGGTGATCCTCTCACCTTGGCCTCCTGAATAGGTGGGACTAGGGGCGCAAGCCCAGTTAATTTTATTTTTTGTAGAGACAAGGTTTCACTATATTGCCCAGGCTGGTCTTGAACTCCTGGGCTCAAGCAATCTCCCACCTGGGCCTCCCAAAATGCTGGGATTATAGGCATGAGCCATTGTGCCCAGGCAATATTGTTTCTTGATGCAAATTTTGAAAGTGTTTATGGTGTCCAGTTTCAATTGTGTATTTTTTTTTCCAGTGTGAAGATTTTCTGATATATGGGCAGAGTGTGTGTGGGTGTGTGGTTGGAGGGGTGATTATAAAAGTTTCCAATTTATTTCACCCTTTTATCCATTTATTCTCAAATAGTTTATGACTCTTGAGAGATACTCTCCTTAGACCAAACCAATGAGAGCACTTTTCGGACACATCAAACACTAAAAATGGCTTTTTAAGGGCACGTATTTAAACACAAGCAATTCCTTTCAGCTATTTTTCATACTTATTTCTAGGATGTGACATTAGCTGGAAAGAAAAGTACCTTTGAAGAGCCAAAGACTCTAAAGGTTAATGATGCTGATTCTTTTAAATGTAACTGGAATTTTTTGAGGGTGACCACATTTTTCAAGATATAGTGGATAAAATACAGATACAAATTTTGCATCATTAAGAAAAAAGATTTGGTGCACACTATTTAATAAAATAATTATTTTATCAATATATTTTTTGAGATATTTATACTACTTTTTACTTCCTGTTAAAAGGTAAAATGAATTGTTAGTTGCTGTACCAATTAGATTTAAGCAGTATATACCTTTTTCCTTCTTTAAATACATATGGAAATTTGATCATGAGAGCTACTAAAATCAGTCAAGTTATTTATGATTTTTAAATTATCAGTTCTTATTTAATAATTCTCTAAAGATAAAAACCAAAGTTCAATACATATATACAACTATTTATGAAATAGATACTATGCCTTTTAATCATATTCTTATATTTACTTGCATTGCTATGAATTCAGTAAATTATTTTATTTTGGCTTTATAACATCTGCAAATAAATCAAATTTCATTTTAGGTTTACTTTAATATTGACAGTTTTTAGCATTTTCCCTTAAATAATGATCTTCATAATTATTTGTCAGTGGTTTTTAGCATTTATTGAAATGCATATACAAAACATTTTTAAATTAAAAATGAAGTCAGGTTTTTACTAAGAGAAAGTTAGGTCTGATTTGGCTGATTGGGTGACTTAAAGGACTGTCTTTATCAATTAGGTTTTGAGGTGAGCATTTTTCATTAATTACATAAATAAAAGCTGGAGCTTCAGGGTTTTAATAAAACATATTTGAAGCACAAATATGTTTTATTAACATTTATATTGAAATGAAATTAATGATATTTTGATTTTCCCAATCTTCTTTGAATAATTTCGGTGACCCAAGTTGCTCTTAAGTGAAAAAGTAATGATTATAACTAATAGTTATTTGATACATCTTGGTAAAGTACTTTTGGAAGTTTTCCCAGAAATTGAGAAAGTGAACGAATGACTCTAATGATTGGGTAACAAATGCTTTTGCAAATCAAGTGGTTTCCAATTCTTTACTTTTACCAATTTAGAAGAGGATCAGTTTAGAAGAGTTATCAGCTGCCAGATTATTAAAAAAAGTGTTTGATGATAGATCACTGTGTGATTACATAACTCAGAAGGTACTCAAAAGACTGAGCAAGGTGGCTACACAAACTCCTCTATTTCTCTCCTATTGATTTATGGGAATAAGCTTTTTCGGAGTTTACATTAAAAAAATAGCATTAAGTCAATATTCAATCATGGATACATACATGAAACAGAAAGCCTAAAAAGGATAAAAAAACTCCAATTCATCTCATTTAGAAATATATTTATAATAAAGTTTTAATTTTTATGATTTGTAATTATTTATCAAAATTTATAATCTATTTATTTTGTTTTAACAATTGTGCTGATAATAATTATAGTGGCAACTCAACCAAGAAAAGATTTTTTAAAAACACCTGGACCCTTATAGCCACAGGAAAACTGAATTTCAAACAATGATAAGTATGATAAGGGTGAACAACAAAAAACTTTAAAACTGAAATCTATTACATTAAGGTAAAATTCTGAATAAAAATTGAAATAGAAATATAAATTCAATGATGGTTAGAAAAGATGCAAAATGTTAAAGAGATTATTCATGTATTTTTAAATACATGATGATGTATAAAGTTCTTTTGGTATTTAGATTCTGTTGAATACATCTGAAGGAGTGATGTAATTTGTTTTATGGCAATATTTACAATCTGCTGGAAATAACTTTTTTTCCAACTTTGTTTTTTGAAATTAATGTTAAAAAATTTAGCTGTTGAATTAAAAATGTGCAAAGGATCATTTCTTTTTTAAAATTACTTTTTAAAGGACTAAATTAGAAATAAATTCTTTTGACATGGGATATGCAGTTCTATATCATGAATGACTATTGGCCTTTCCTCTTACTAGAGAGTTGCTTAGGCATTAAGACCTCTGTCTGCTGGGGAGAGTTTCAAGGGTTTCCTTTTGATTCCCACACTTACTGCACTGGAAAAATCACCATCAGCAAATACCTGAACTGAGGCTACTATTGATGTTCTTGAAGTCTGACCCTGTGGGCCTAGTGAGGACCATTTCTTCTGTCAGTTGCTTCCCAGAATAGCGTCTTTCTACACGTTTCGAATAGTCCAACCTTGAGTCGTATTTCTTTCTGTTTCATTCTTTTTTGCAGTAATGAACTATACTTCCAGTGTCCTCTTTCTTTCTGTTAATCCCCTAGTCCTTTTAGAGACGGTTATCAAACTGTCTTGTTAAAGATAGGACTCCCAAAACAGTGCTCTAGGGACCCTAGGTGGAAGCTTCAAGGCTTCTTCTTTTTTTTTGAGTTGGAGTCTCACTCTGTTACCTAGACTGGAGGGCAGTGGCACGCGCTTGGCCACCACAGTCGCGACCTGCTGGGCTCCGGCAATCCTTCCCCCTCAGCCTTCCAAGTAGCTGGAACTACAGGCGCATGCTACCACATCTGGCTAATTTTTTATTTATTGTAGAGACAAGGTCTCGCCAAGTTGCCCGGGTGGGTCTCGAACCCGTGGGCTCAGACAATCCATTTACCTCGGCCTCCCAAAGTGCTGGGATTACAGGCTGAGCCACCGAGCCTGGCCCCAAGGCTTTTTATGACCTGGTCTTAGAAGTTCCGGGACATCACTTCTGCAAAGTGCTGGCTTCCACAGGTTAAGAAGGTACTAAGGTCAGCCCAGATTCAAGGGAAGGGGACTTAGAACATGTGATTCTATGAAGAATAGAAGAGAATTTGTAGTCATCGTTAATCTACCACACCCTGTCAAGTCTGCCTGCATTTTCTGTAAACCCTTTGCATAGACGAGCTGCTCCACTATGTCTAACTGTGGACTCTCCATCTAAAGCTTTAGGGAGAGTCTCACAATATTTTCCGGCTCCTTCTGAGGAACTCATTCCAGCCCACTCTTTGAGAGTTTACCTCCCTTTTGGTAGATTTCACTGGATTGCAGTCACTCTTTCTGATCCACAAATAAAGTATGTCCTTCTTTTCTAATTCCTTATTTAGGGTAGTTAGACTGTATGCATCTCTTTAAGTCCTTTTTATCCTTTCTCCTGGTCTTCAAGATCTTGTTTTTTTGTTTATTTTGTATCTGCTTAGTTTGTCTTTTAAGAAAATATTTGTCGTTCAGCCTCAGCCTATCTTCCTTTATTTCATTTCCATTCTTTCACCACGCTAATCATGCTACAGAGTGAATTTTTGAAATATCTCCAATTTCTCCTTGATTTCCTGAAAACAATCTTGATTTTTAGAGATTGTGTTGGTTTAAAGCAGACACTAAGATCGAATTAGACAGGCAATTTCTGTGAAGGATGAAGGGAAAGAAGCAGAAGCAGGCATGGAAAAACCACATTTCAGGTCTAACATCTGAGAGAGAAAAGGAGGAAAGAGAGACTCGGAGAGGGAATCAAGTCAAAGTCACCCATTAGAGGAGGCTTCTGTCCCACAGTCATGCTATATTCATTCACATTTTGGAGTAGCTCAGGAGAAGTGCGACCTTGGAAAGAACAAAGGGCAACTCCAGGGGAATTATTCTTAGAGTAGTTTAGCTAACTTCTGGGGAAAAGTTTTTCATGTATCTTGAAACCACTTCATCATTAGTCATTTACCTTGGAGCATGTGATTCAATGGTTATAAATTATTTCTACCTGCCTCTTGTGGCAGGAGCTCTGGTCATCATCACACAATGTTAGATGCTCATGGGAAACCAGGATAGAGGACCACTCCATCACTCCTACTTGGTAAGAGCTGCTAATGAGCCTGGATAGTTTTCTTGCCTTGAGGCTTCAACCTCTACTAGTCCAGGTGAGATACTGCTGACATTAAAGGAGATAGATTAATTGGCCTTTGAAAATGGGAAGTGGGATTCATAGGAGTCAGGATCCAGCTTCACCCTGGATCACGTGTGTGACCTTGGTCAGGTCTATGTTTCAGTTTTCTCTACTGTGAAATGAGGGTCAGACAAAGATTTCTGAGGCTCCTTCCACCTGTGACATATTTAGGGCCTTGAAGATTTCAATGGAATCTTTGATCTTTTTTTTTTTTTTTTAGTTGAAGTCTCACTCGGTCGCCCAGACTGGAGTGCAGTGGGCGCTCCCGGCCACCGCAGCCTCGACCTGCTGGGCTCCGGCGATCCTTCTGCCTCAGCCTTCCAAGTAGCTGGAACTACAAATGTGCGCTACCATGCCCGGCTAATGTTTTTGATTTATTATAGAGACGAGGTCTCGCCAAGTTGCCCAGGCGGGTCTCGAACCCACGGGCTCAGGCAATCCACACACCTTAGCCTCCCAAAGCGTGGGATTACAGGCTGAGCCACCAAGCCTGGCCAAATCTTTGCTCTTACATCTTTTCAGAGTTATACAGTGGAAAGGATGGTTACAACTTTCTTTGTCAGAGGATCTGATTCACTGAGACATATCTGAGGTATAATTACTGTATATATGTGTATAGACATTAACATGAAATTATTTTCATACTTAAATGGTCTAATATTAGCAGCTGATTGCGAACGACATTGGGTTTGAATTGTTTAATGTAATGCTAATTTGTTTCAAGTACAAACACTAATCAGGAACATTAGGTAATTATCATTTAGGTACAGGACCCCGATATATGAAATCTGCATTTTCATGTGAGCATCAGTATCACATGTGAAGCTGCTTACGGTAACGACGTAGAAGGATTCTAAGAAGTCTGATCATTACAAAGATTTGTAGTAGACAAATCTTCATTATTAATTTTACTTTTTGTTGAATCTATAACAAAAGGCATCTATCAAAGCTTAGAGAATAATTTTTATATTTAAAGTGATTTGATTAAATACACACTTAATCTTACACTACTATATTTGAGAATTAGCATGGTGTGTGTGTGAAGAATTTCATAAGTTTGAATAAAGAAGAAAAATGGGAAAGCCTTTTACCTTGAGTCTCAAATCTTTTTAATTTTAATAATTTTACAAATGGGGAAACTGAGGTACAGGGAGTTTACCTCAATTGTGCAAGACCACAAAATTATAGACTCCTAACAATTTTATTTTGCTTCCACCTGGCAGGTAACTTTAGCAGTCCTTTATACGTGAATATATACACAACCTTAAGAAATGGGCACAATGGCCTTAAAAAATATACATTTTTGTTTACACTATTTTTTAATTCAGAGATGGGAGGGTCTCACTGTGTTGCCCAGGCTGCTCTCCAACTCCTGGACTTGGGTGATTTTTCCACCTCAGCCTCCATGAGGAAACTAAGGCAAAGAAAGGTTAAGTTACTTTAAGTTTGGCTCTTAGGTGTCTTTTTTCATAACACTAGAGTTTAATAAAAGATAAATTCATTTTAATGTTTTAAAACAAACCCGGCAAATGAAACTGCTCAGAACCCTGAGCACTGGAGGTCTTACTTTCTTGCATGAGTCCCTCAAAGTCTACTCTTCGCAATCTCTAGCTCCATGCCTCCCAGAGAAACTTGAGCAGCTGGCATTAATCAGCAGGTAGGAATACCTTATAGACAACGAATCATGCTCCAGAGCAAATGGCTGATGATAAAATGATTTCAAGATACATGAAAAACTTTTCCCCAGAAATTAGCTAAACTTCTCTAGGAATAATCTTCATATCTTACTTGTGAATCTTCCATTTGGTTTCCCTCCTGGGCCTTCTTGGGTCTTATGTTTGTCATTTCCAGCCCCTCTCACCACTAGCCTTGGATCCTTCAGCTTCGATCAGTATGGCATCCCTCACTAAGTTACTTGCCTTTTGACAGGATTCCTAGTGTTGCTGTTTTAGCCTGGCTATGCACCCAAGCAGTAAGCTACTGTCAAGTGCAATGTCCAAGCGTCTCCCAAGCAGTAAGCTACTATGGAGTACTTCTCTTGATTTAACTCCTGAACCCATCACTCAACTGGAGTTCACCATTGGATAATAGACATACAAATTCTTTGGTTATAGCTGTAGTAACTCATTGGTTTTCAATGTGATGGTGGTTTCTGTTCTCATTAGAAGCTGGTAGCATAGCAAAATGGTATTTGCTGAGTCTGTCAATGTTGAGAGCTGATTTTATGATGCACTGGGGCAGGGAAATTTTTTTTGCCCATGCCCTAGGGGACTGAAATTATTCCATATCTCTGAGATGTAGCTCAGAACTCACCTTGACTCATGTCTTTCCCAAACCTAGACCTTCACCGCTACTGGGGCAGTGGATGGGGCAGGATTATAGATTCCATGGGTGTATTAGGAGGATAAGCCCATTGGTATTCCATTAAGATGAGTGGAGAATAGATGAGGGTGAGTAACCAGCTGACTTTTCTCTGTCTTTTTAGGCACTGGTGAGAAAAATTGACACCTCAGACAGTATCTATACCACGGAGGCCACCACAGGGAACCTGTTCAGCCTGACCCAGGAGGGGGCGCCCTTGTGCCGCATCATAGCCAAGGTGAGCTTCATGGTCAAAGGCCAAAATGGCAGACCTGGAGAAGATAGGAGGAAAATCATTTGTTCTGTGGAAAAAGCTGACTCAGGAGGTCAAACTTGGCTCCAGCATTTTCTTGCTATGTGACCTTGGGAGAGTCATTTCCTTTGTCTGGTCCTTGGTGTCTCCATTTTCTTTTTTTAATTTTTAATTTTAAAGATATGGAGTACATTTCAGGGTTAAGTATATAAATGTTCATTATGCAGGCATCCTTGTTGATGAGGTGTGCCCCCTCTTCCCCGGCAGAATCCCACTACTGCCAATCCCGCTCTCCCCTCCCCCCCGCAATTTCCCACTACTGAAAATCCTTTTCTTATAGTATTACGTTAATTGTTCAAGGTCCACTTATGAGTGAGAACATGTTATACTCAGTTCTTTGTTTCTGTGATATGTAACTCAGTATTATAAACTATAAGTCCATCCAAGTTGCTATGAAGTTCATAGTTTTGTCCTTCTTTATGGCTGCATAATATTCCATTATGTATATGTACCACTTTTAAAAAAAAATCCAGTCCTCTTTCAGTGGGCAGCACGGTAGGTTCCATGTTTTTGCTATTGTGAACAATGCTGCAGTAAACATGCGTGTGCGGGTATCTTTTTCATAAAGTGATTTGAGTTCCTCTGGGTATATTCCCAGTAGGGGGTTTACAGGGTCGTATGGAAGGTCGATTTTTAGGCCTTTTAGAAATCGCCAAACTGTTTTCCACAGAGGTTGTACTAGTTTATACTCCCATCAACCGTGTAGAAGTGTCCCTACATCCTCTCCATCATCTGTTGTTTTTGAGTTATTGATGATGGCCATCCTGACTGACAAAAGTCAACTCTAAATGGATCAAAGATCCAAACATCTAACCTCAAACTATAAGAACCTTAGAAAATGCAGGAGGCACCCTTATGGAAATTGGAACTGGCAACAAATTCCTGATCAAAACCCCAAGTGCCCAGTTTGTAAGAGGTAAGATAGACAAGAGGGAACTCATCAAACTGAAAAGCTTCTGCAAAGTCAAAGAAACCATCGAGAGAGCAGGGAGACAGCCCACAGACTGGGGAAAAATATTTGCCAACTGTATGTCTGACAAAGACCTAACATTTAGGATCTACAAGGAACTTGAAACATGCCAAAAAGAAAAAACCAAACAGCCCCATTATAAAGTGAGCAAAAGATATGAATAAGCACTTCTCATAAGCAGACATAGGAGCAGGCAACAGATACATGGGAAAATGCTCAGCCTCACTAGTCATCAAAGAAATGCAAATGACCACAAAGAAATGCAAATAACCACATTGAGATACCACCTCACTCCATTTTCAATAGGTGACTAGTCCTTCTGGTATCATTGCCCACTTGAGACAAAAATCTGGTGCCTCCAGAGCCTCTATTCATCTTTCTTTATGTGGTGTTTATGATAAGTATCAACCACATCCACACATCCTTCCCTACTTAGCAGCAGTGGTATCCTGGTGTCCTAGGTGATATAGTGAATACAAACCCTCTGGCCTGTAGCATTTCAGAAGATTGAATGACCTTATGTGACCTCCCCACTGCCATCATGAATGTAAGACATGGAATATCTCAAATGCAGTTCAGAGGAAAATCTTTTTCATACAGACTTGTCTAAAGGATAAATCCCATCCACAACTCTTAATACTGTTGCGATAACAATCTGTACCCCACAATAATTAGCAGTAGCAGTATCAGGAGAACTAGGAGGAATAGGTCTGCAGACATAACTTTCACTTCAAATTAAACTGGCAACAAAAGGTATTTGTTCCCAAGGGTCCTATCCAGCACCCTTTTTCACTTTTTCACTTTTTGTGCCCCCGCTTACCTCCCCCCCCGGAAACTTGTGAGCCTCAGCATCTGCCTACAAGCCCTGAAAAAGCAGGAAGAAAAATTTGGGCCTTCTATTATCTTGTTATCAAGGACACTGGCCAGTATTCAGTAGGCGTCAACCACATGGGTTCCAAAATGCACCCAGTTCCTGCCTGTCCTAAACTTTCCTACTCCCCACAGGAGGGAAAAAATGTACAGGAAGTTGTACAATTCTTCAAACAAAACCACAAGCAAGGATTTGCCTGAGTAATACAAGAAGGAAGAAGAATGCAGGCTGAACAGCAAAGCAGGCTTGATTTAAGAAATTCATCTCAGTTCTGTTTGCATACTCCACCTTCTAAGCCTTCCTATTGGTTTCTCCCTCCCAGGCTGAAGCAGAGACTAAAGATAGCCTCCCTCTCCCCTCTCTCTCTCTCTTTAGGATCGGTTTTACCTTGTGGCTGCTGGGCTTGGGTGGCTGTGGCTGTCCCAGTGCTTATCAGAGGGAAAGAGAGCAGAGGAATGCCTTCTCCCTGGATGTGAGAGTTTTCTGAGCCCCCCGGGTGATTGCCAGGCCGTTTGCCTATGGGGCTGGTTTCTTTGAGGTCCACATGCTTTTCTTAAAGCACCATCTCCCATTGCCCTTGTCCTTTGTCAGCCTTGTGTTGCTTTTCTTTTTTTGATTGCCCTTGATGAGCAAGGTCATAAATCATGTCCTTCACACATTTTGGTCTTTGGGATTTGAATGTTTTTCTCTTGTTTGCCACTTGGAAAGGTCTTAGTCAGCATTCCATACTCAGCTCTGTTTTTTCTGTTATTGCGTTCTGGACAACCTCCCACCTGTGATGTCTAAAAAGTACCACGCACTGTCTCAGCACTGAACATATTCTATTTTGCTGTGTGTTTTAAGCTGTGTTTTTAAGAGGACAGAAATATCTGAATCTTCTCTGTACCTTCAGTGCCCAGGGCAATGCCTGCACAAAGCAGGTATTCAAAGAATGTTTATTGAATAAATGACAAATGTATAGGTCCAAAAATCTCTGAGAGTTGGGAGGGATCTGAGGTTGACTTGACCCCTAATTTCTGTAGGGGCATCTGAGGGGCTGTTGAATATCCAGTGGGTCACCTTCTGGCCAGAAACCGATTCATTGGGTGTGGGGTATTTTTAATAATGCCCTCCAACATGACCTCTAATTCTAATTTAAGCTCTTGTGGTACCACACTTTAGGAAATACAAAGCTAGTATGGCGTTCCCCAAAGACATTTAAACTCAGGCTAGATTCATATATATTGGAAGGTAATTCACATGTGTTTGAATTGTTTTTCTGACACTGTATAGATGCTATCTTGTAATTCTCAGAATGATTCTGTGAGAAGGGTGACACTAACATTTTATACAGATGAAGACACTGAGGAACAGAAAAATAACTTGCTCAAGACCATATAACAAGCACGTTGAGTTTCAGGTATTCCAATTGTGAGCTCTGATTTCAAAGGATTCATTGTACTTATACCACAAACCTGGGAGTAGATCTAGGAGTTGTGAGCTCTGGAGCTTATAAAATTATTTGAGTTCTATTTAAGTACAAGATTATAAAATTATGAGTTCAAAGTTATTTAGGAAAGTGAATTTATTTATTTATTGAATTGGAGTCTCTGTCGCCCAAACTGGAGTGCAGTGGCTGCTCCCGGCCACCGCAGCCTTGACCTGCTGGGCTCCGGCAATCCTTCCGCCTCAGCCTTCCAGGTAGCCGGAATTACAGGCATGCACTACCACACCCAGCTGATTTTTTGATTTATTGTAGCGATGAGGTCTCGTTGCCCAGGCGGGTCTCGAACCCGTGGGCTCAGGCAATCCACTCACCTCAGCCTCCCAAAGCACGGGATTACAGGCTGAGCCACCGAGCCTGGCTACTTTATAATAATAATATAATTCAGGAATATTTCTGGAAAATTCTATACCTCTACCAGGTGGGTTTGCAATAACTCACCCACACGAGAAAGTGAGGCCAGCCACATGACCATATCCCACCAAACCCGAATCAAATGAATCTCTCAACTCAGCTTCTTGACTGACTCCCCAAAATGCCTGCAGCCACTCCAGTGCTACAGGAGCGCTGTAGACAGTGGTTTTCATGAGTTGCGTTAGGAGTTGCAACTCATTTGCTTCATTGTTAATTTACCCCTGCACTTGGCCTCCATATACTTAGAGAAAAGATAGGCAATTGGTAACCTTAGGACCTCAGGAAGGTCTTCTGTTTCATTTTTCTTTTGCACTTGAGAAATTGGCATTACCACTGTAGATAGAACCAGTGATCAGTGTGGAAGCAGAGTTAAACCCTTCTGTAGAATGAAGATGCCAGCCATAGGAAGGAAGATACTCTGGCAGTGGCGGTTACCAGTCCTCACGGCACATCACAGTCCCTCAGAGAGTTTGTGGAAATAGATACTTTTGCCCCACCCAGGATTTACTGAGGTCCTGGGGTAAGAGCTGGGAATCTATATTTTAACAAGCTCTATTGGTCATTCTGAAACATGGCCAGGAGCTAGGAATTACTGATCTAAGGCCTTAAAGAAATTGTGACGATCAGGGTAAAAGCTTATCAACTCCTGTCAAGGAAGAAGTGAATTGTATGTAATAGCAATAGTCAACATTTGAGTGTTACTGTGCTTTGTCCTGAGTGCCTTACATACTTTATTTCTTTCAAATCACAAAGCCATCCTATGAGGTAGGTATAGTGTTTTTATGATCTAGAGTTGAAGAAATGGTTCCAGGGACTTATTCAGCATCACACACCTGACAAGGAGGAGTCAGAATTAGAGCCTAAGCCTCCTTAATTCTAATTCAGAGTTCAGGGTTCAGTGGTGACTTCTGGTTCAATCTTTGGCCCTTCAGGTCCTTGAGCCAAAGCGTGGCTCAATAGTTCTCAAAACTGGATGCACACGAAAATTACAAGGGTGCTTTAAAGATGTCCTGATTCTTTTTTTTCCTTTTTTTAAATTTATATATTTTTATTTTTAATGTAAAGATGTGAGATACAATTCAGGGTCAGGTATACAAACATTGATCATGCAGGTACCCCTGTTAATGAGGTATACCCCTCCCTGCCCTAGCAGTTTCCCTGAACTGCCAATCCCACCCCCCCAACAGTTTCCCATTACTACCAATCATGTTGTTATAGCATTATAATTGTTCGAGGTCCTCTTTTGTGTGAGAACATATGGAACTCTGTTCTTTGTTTCTGTGATAAATCACTGAGTATGATCGACTCCAAATCCATCCAGGTTGCTGCAAAGTCCATATATTTGTCATTCTTTATGGCTGCATAATATTCCATTGTGTATATGTACTACTTTTTTTTTATCCAGTCCAGCTTCGATGGGTAACATGGTTGGTTCCATGTTTTTGCTATTGTGAATAGAGCTGCAATAAACATTCATGTGCAGGTATCTTCTTTGTAGAATAATTCGAGTTCCTCCAGGTATATTCCCAATAGGGAAATTGCTGGGTCATATGGAAGGTAAATTTCTAGTTCTTTCAGAAATCTCCAGACTGTTTTCCAGAGAGGTTGTACAAGTTTGCATTCCCACCAGCAGTGTAGAAGCGTTTCTTTTTTCTCCACATCCTCACCAGCATCTGTTGTTGTTTGTTTTATTAATGATGACAATTCTTACAGGGGTTAGGTGGTATCTCAATGTGGTTTTGATTCGCATTTCTTTGATGATGAGTGAGGCTGAGCACTTTTCCATGTGTCTGTTGGCTGCCCGTATCTCTTCTTTAGAGAAGTGTCTATTCATGTCCTTTGCCCACTTTTTTTTTTTTTTTTGAGTTGGAGTCTCACTCTGTCGCCCAGACTGGAGTGCAGTGGCTGCTCCTGGCCACCGCAGCCTTGACCTGCTGGGCTCCGGCGATCCTGCCGCCTCAGCCTTCCAAGTAGCTGGAACTACAGGTGCACGCTAGCACACCCGGCTAATTTTTGATTTATTGTAGAGATGAGGTCTCGCCAAGTTGCCCAGGCGGGTCTCGAACCCGTGGGCTCAGGCTTTTGCCCACTTTTTAAAGGGGCTGTTTATTTTTATCCCTTTGGTGTGTTTGAGTTCCTTGTAGATCCTAGATATTATGTTAGGCCTTTGTCAGATATACAGTTGGCAAATATTTTTCCCATTCTGTGGGCTGTCTCCCTACTTTCTTAATGGTTTCTTTAGCTTTGCAGAAGCTCGTTAATTTGATGAGGCCCCACTTGTCTATCTTATTTCTTAAGGTCTTGGCCTTTAGGGTTCTGGATAGGAATTGGTTGCCAGTTCCAATTTCCATAAGGGTGTCTCCTGAGTTTTCTAAGATTCTTATAGTTTGAGGTTTTACGTTTAGATCTTTGATCTATTTAGAGTTAATTTTTGTGTATGGTGATAGGTAGGGGTCCTGTTTCAATCTTCTGCATGTGGTCAGTCAGTTTTCCCAGCACCATTTACTGAATAGGTTTTCCTATCCCCAGTAGTTGTTGTTGAAGGCTTTGTCAAAGATGAGTTGGTTGAGGAATTGAGGTTTTGCTTCTGGAATCTCTATTCTGTTCCATTAGTCTGTGTGCCTGTTTTTATACCAATACGAGGCTGTTTTGATTACTGTAGCTTTATAGTAGAGTTTGAAGTCTGGAAGTGTGATACCTCCTGCTTTGTTTCTTTTGCTAAGGATTGTTTTGGCTATTTGTGGTCATTTATGTTTCCATATGAATTTCTGTATTGTCATTTTCAGGTCTGAGAAGAATGATGTTGGTAACTTAATGGATATTGCGTTGAATCTGTAGATTGCCTTTGGTGGGATGGACAAAATGTCCTGATTCTAATTTAATTGATTTGGAGTGAGACATGGGGTATATTTTTTAGCTTTCCAGGTGATTCTAAGGTGCTGCTTGGTTTGAGGACTACTGCTCTCTTTGGGAGTAGTGATTTAGTTTTGATTTAATTTGAAGAGCTTGGGATGGTGTTGGGGTAAAGGGAATAGAGAGGGTAGTCTTCTCCAAGGACTCAAACATTCAGCTTGGTCATGAGTATTGACTCTGCAGATTTCTGTCTTGATGCTGTAGGGGAAGAGAGAACTGCTCCGTCTCCATCCTCTGGGCTGAAATTGACTCAATGTCAGTTTAATGATTTACTTCAAACCATAATTAACTGAATTTCTTTTGGACCAGCAACCATTTTTTTACCTTTCCAAACACTGACTGGGGTTGGCCTCCTTGTGTAGATCTGAGGTCTAGATGAGGTAAGGACTTCTTCTGAATGGCACATGGGGCCTGAAGGTGTTTTATGTCTTTGGAAGAATGGGTCTATGATATTTCCTGGGACTTTACTGGGAACCCAGGCTCTGAAGCTCTGGGTGCTCTGTCCTAAGGCCTGGGTGCTCAACGTCTGTTTCCATGTGCTGCTTGATGTAGATAGCTCCCGTGTTTCACTTTCAGGAAAGCAGAGAGGAGACATGCATTTGGGGATAAGCCAAGATGGTTTGGGGCTTCCTGCAGTGTTGGTCTCCTCTCAGGACTAGGCTTTACCCCTGGTTAAACATTAATTCCAAACATTTCCAATAGGAGGCCAAAAGGCGAGGGGAAAAGCCTGGGTTGAGACCAGAGGGCAGCGCTTATCTAGCTTTGCTATTAACTCACAGAGGGCAGTTGGCCTGGCCTGGGCATCATTAGCTCCTCCTTTGTGACTTGAGGAGGATGTATTATATTTGTGTCTTTCCAATTCTACCATGCTGCCTGATTTCCTGGCATTTTTATGGGAACAGTAAGGATGCAATTTTAGTTTTATCCTACTCATTTTTAAACAGAAGGTTAAGGCGAACTATTTTCCACATTTAGTCATCACTTCCTCCATTTTGCTTTACAAACTACTCATATTTCCACTGCCTCCTCTGTTACCCGTCTGTCTCCCATGTATCAACACCAGCCCTGATCCCCCAAAACCATGACCAGTAGTCATTTAAAGACTTGGGATAATCCTTTGAGTGTTACATGGGCCACACTCCACCAGAGCCTGCCAAGAGAATACACGAGTCTCACTGAATATTAACAACAATAAGAATTACTGTTTATTGGTAGCTTTCTATGTGTCCAGGCCCTGTGCCAGCACTTTCTACACAGTTATCATACCTTGTTCACATGAATCCTTCTGAGATGGGTGCCAGTGACCCTGTTTTACAGATAAGGACTTCAGGACTCACAGCAGGTGAATACCTTGATCACCTGACAATTGAAAGCAGATTTGTTCAGTTCTGGAGTCAACGCTGTTCCCATTTCACCAACTCGGTTGGTGAAGACTTAGAGTTCTTCCCTTTCCAGGCAAAATCCTGCTACAACAAATCTTCCTCCCTCTTAGTCAGTGTTTCCTCTTTCCCCACTCCTGGTGCACTGCACAACGATCAGCTTGCCCACTCCAGGTGTGAGGCTCCTGGAGGTCAGGATGAAAGGCACTGGCAAGAGTTGAGGGGGTAAATGAGAGAATCTGGGATTTCTGAAGCTGGAAGTACTCAACTTTGATGGTGATGGTGTTGATGACAGCTGTAGTGGCAGTAGTAATAAAAAACATCTTTATGCACTTACTATGTGCCAGATAATGTTCTAAGTACTTTATACTTAATAACATGTTTAAACCTCCCAACAATCCTGTGTGGTAGACAGTCTCTACCTTATTTTACTGGTGGGGGAGCTGAGACAGTGAGAAGGTCAATGCTAGTGAGTGGCAGAACTGGAATATGAACCTGGCTGTTTAGCAGCAAGGCCTATGCTCTTGGTTACTATTCTGAGCTTGCTCTTAGCAGCACTTCCTCCTAATCTTCCTCCTACCTTCCTTTCTTCTCACATTCTTCCTCCTCTCAGCCACCTTCAATGTCTGTTATTTACGCAAGCACAGGGCCAAGACTTCCATTCATTATCTTGCCTTATGCTCCAATTGCAATTATAATTCCCATTTTTAAGATGAAGAAACAGAGGTTCAGAAAGAAGGCACATAATTTATCCAAAGTCATACATATTAATGCAGAGCTGGGATTTTGACTGGGTCTGCAGACTCCAGAACCTTCATCTCAACCTTCCTATGTCTCTGGTCCTAGGGATGCAGGAGTCAAGGTTGAAGCAGTGAAGATTCAGCGAGGACTCCCATCTTTCCAGCCTGGAAGATGGTGAGACTAGTTCCTCCTTCAGAATCACTGTGTTGGGGTATCTAGTCCTGACAGTGATGCAGGAACTGGGAGTCCCTGGCTCACCCTGTACAGAGTCCCCACCTTGGGTGTTCAGTAGGTGTGCCCGACGTTGTGACAGATATGAGGTCTTCCTCATCCTCATCTCTTTGGGGCCCGTTGTGGTCTTTCTTTGGGTCCTTCATCTATCAGAGCTGCATCCAGGAGAGCACTTGGGCAGCTTGTCTGAGGTCTGTCTCTCAGACTCTTGGGTTCCTCTGAAGACCAAGGAATAAGCCCAATCACCCCTTGGTGACAATGGCCAACCCCCATCCCTTTCCCGGTACAAAGCACAGAAAATTCTCCAGTGTTTTATCAAAATTATGCCCCTCCCCCAGCTCCTCTGTTATTTCCTCTACCACCAGCCCACACTCTCCACAAGTGGTCTCTTCCAGCTTTATGACAGCTCATCCCAAGTCTGTCTGAATAATTCATACTGTTATAAAGCTGGGCTCTGAGCCCGGAGCTTTCTATAAAATTAAACAAGCTCCAGCCAACAATGTGTTTCTGCTAGCTCAGGCAATTCCCAGCTCTACTCTGGGATGAGTATTCTTGGATCTTGAATGGGGGTTCCAGAATGGTCCACAAGACTGATCCATCTTGCTTCCTCTGAGGGCTCCTTCCTTCTCTCCCCTCCTACCTATCCCAGCCCTCAGCACACTTCTCATGAAAGTACGAGACACTCTTTTAAGCAGAGAGCCTTCCATAGCCTGACCCTCACTCCACTGTCTAGAACCTGGTACTAGGCACATTCATTAGCTCAATCGCTCCCCCAACAGCTCAGTCATGTAGCTGTCCTACCCCATTTCTAGCCAGAGTTAACCAGCAGCAGAGCCAGGATTTGGACGCGAATTCCCTTAGTCTGGATTCAGGAATCTCCCCCTTGCTTTCCTGGTAGCTAAAAATGCTAAGAGGGCCATTTTCCACAGACTTGAGAAAGAGGTAATGAGAATCCAGTGCAAATGTATGCAGCGGCTTAAATAGAGTTGTGCTGGGCTTGGTGCCTTCTGAGCCAAGGAGGGCCTCGTGTTCTTTGGCCCTGTCTCTCCATTGTCTGTTCCAGATGTAAATATCTATCAGTCAGTCATCTCTCTCTCTCATCTATCTACATATTTATATATATATATACACACATATAAAAATGATATTTATACAATATCCATGATGAAATATGAGCACACACGTATGTAAATATATATCCATTTATATATGTATATATATTTACATCCAGAAGGAAGTTATTAATGACCAGAAGGATTGACTGGGTAGAGCTTAGAACTCCTGTTTTTTTTTTCTTCTTACTTTAAAGAGAAACTTGGTTTTGTTTCCTGACTCTCTGGGTCTTTAAGTGAAACCCACACGCAGATATCCCAGGAACTGTGGGAAAGTGGGAAGGCAGGGTAAGGGTGGTGGAACGAGGAACCAGAGGGGTACGTGTCTGTCTCATGCCAGACACTTTTTTTTTCTTTTCTTTTTTGAGTTGGAGTCTCACTCTGTGGCCCAGGTTGGAGTGTGCAGTGGCGTGCTCACAGCTGCCCCAGCATCGGCTGGGCTTCGGTGATCCTTCTGGAGCTACAGGCGTGCACTACTATGCCTGGTTAATTTTATGATTTATTGTAGAGATGAGGTCTCGCCAAGTTCCCCAGGCTGTTCTCGAACCCATGGGCTCAGGCAATCCCCTCACCTTGGCCTTCCAAAGCGCTGGGATTACAGGCTTGAGCCACCACGCCCAGCCACCAGACACATTTTTAATTGAGTTACGATTTACATTTAAATCAGAGTGACTCTGTTTTGACTCTTCTCAAAACCCCTTCCAGAGTATGTTAGGGGTTCCTGCTCTGGGCTCCCTTATCCCTGAGCCCCAACCTCATTTCGCACCTCTAACCAGCTTTGTACCTATTTTTAAAACCGTCTGCCTTCCCTGTCAGAACATCAGTTCAGTATGGACAGGAACTGAGGCAGTCTTACTCGGTGCCCAGCACAGTGTCTGATATCTAATAAGTCATTCATATTTTTTGAATGCATGAATATGTTTACATCCCGAAGGTGTGCCCCTTTCCCACCAAATCAACTACCCCAGAAGGAAGTAGGGATATAAAAGTTTGCAGTCACTCTTAGCTGATTATAAAATGTCAGAAATGATCAACTCCCTCAGACTTGGATACCTTCAGTATCCCTGCAGTGATTATCAGCAAAGTTCTCCAAACGAAACAGACCTACGAGCCTATATTTTTGTGGTGGAGGGGAAGAAAGATCTGGGATTGAGCTGTTTTGGGAAACCTGTGCCGGGCCACAGTGGTCATTGCTTTCCCTCCCAATTGCTCATTTGTTGCTTTTTCAGTAATTCACTGCCACATCCTCACCACACAGAATAGAGAGCCTGGCTCATAGTAGGTGCTCAGTACAATTTTTGTTGACAGAGTTCTCAAAATTATGATAGGGGTATCATTCCCTTCTTCCTGTAATGTTTTGCTAAGTTTTGAGAATAAGTGCAGTGGGCTTAGTCAGGCCCAGGAGTGATGAGGTTTAAGGCAAGTGCCCCAAGGGACCCAGTTCAGATCAGTTGCTGTACATTCTTTCCTATGCCACCCCTAGGCACCTGGCCAGCCCTCAGGGAGGGGGTGAAGGAAGGAACCAGGTAAAGGCAGGTGCAGATTATCCAGCTTCTCCGGCTCTGGATGTCCAAGGCAGTGTTGCCACTGGTTTGCTGGGCGCCATGAACCTTGGCTCTCTCACTTTGCTCCCAGAGCGAAGGTGGGCACCAGTGGTGATTATAGAATAAGTAAGGCTAGTTAACAGGGCACCTGTGGGCTGAACTCCTCACTTCCAGAGTCTTACCTGGTGGTGTACACTCTCCTGGAAATACGTTTCCAGGAATAACTTTCACAAAACGAAAGTACATGCTCACACTCAAGAGCTGGGATGATCATTTCCAAAATTTTTCATTTCTTTAATTTTACAAACAGGAGTAAAGGAGTGAAAACAATGACAATGTGGGTTTAGGGTGAATTATTTAGATTTTTTCCATCACAAAATGGGAATAAGTTATAATACTGATATAAATGTTGCATCATGAAATGGGAGGACATTATAGTATTGATAGATATATACAAAGCCATTTTTTTGTCTGCCTCCTGCAGCAGTTGGAAGGATCTGAGGAGTGGCATGGTGATGGCTGGCAGAGGGAGAACCAGTCCTGGGCATCTAGTCAGTTCCTTCTACCTGCCTCAGATTTGTTTCTAAGACCCATTTCCTGTGACTCCAGGTCTGCACCTTGGGGGTTGCTCAGAAGGAGTAACCAAGTGTCTAGGAACCCTGCTGAGTGGTGTTGACCCCTGGTCCCAGCAAATATGCCTGCCTTGGTCCCTGGCACCGGGGCCCCAGAAACATTTAGTGATACTCACCTTCAGCTTGGATTATCGAGGATGGCATTATTTCACTGTAGCATTCATGTGAGCATGTGATCATGTGATGACATGAGTGTGTGTGGGAGATGCAGGGACTGGAGGTGGGGAGGACCCAGAAGCATATCTGCTGAATGAGGGATGTCACTTATTCTCAAGTCAGCGCCGGTGAGGTCACATGACATTTTCTTTTTCTTGGCAGGAGGGTGGGGTTGTAGCACTCTTCAAGGTTTGCCGGCAAGACAGTTTCCGGTGCTTGTACCCCCAGGCGCTCCGCACGCTGGCCTCCATCTGCTGCGTGGAGGAGGGTGTCCACCAGCTGGAAAAGGTAAGGGCAACACGGCTGGGTGGTACCTGAGGTCCCTGAGCCAGATGGGGGATGGGAGGGCAGGGCTCATGATGACCATCGGGCTCTCTTCATGGGGCAAGTCCCCTGAGACCTTTTCCCAGGCACCATTGGTCCCAGGGGCAGCTGGGACCTTGACTATGGGATTGGATGAAGAGGTGAAGGGGACAGGGACTAAGGAGCCCGGCCGGGAAAGGCAAAGCCCAAGGGACACTAAGCACTTTCTGTGTGGGGTGACCACCTGGGAGAGTCTCATGGGGGAACACAGCAAGTCGGGGTCGGGGGGTGGTGTTGAGGTTCAGGGTGGTTGGGTTTTCACTTGCAGCAGGACCTCAGCAGAAGGAGAAGGATCCGGCTCCTGGGGGGAATAGGACGGCAAGAGCAGGTGGATCTTGGGTGCCTGGACAAGTAGGTGGAGCTGTACCCCTCTAAGAACTAGAGGTCTTGACTGAGGGAGGCAGAAGCCCCAGTCCAAGGGCCTGTTGGGCCAAGATGGTGAGGCTAGACAAGCAGGTAAATACTGGGTGCTTAGACAAGCAAGTGGAGCTCTACTCCTTTAAGGACTCGAAAACGATTGAGGGAGGCAGAAGCCCCAGTCCAAATGCATGCTGGGCCAAGATGGTCTGGGGTAGAGCGGAGTTAGAGAAGCAATATGGTGATCTGACAGGCCCTGGTGCCTCGGCTCAAGCCCACTCTAGGGAGACAAGACTAATTCTAGTCCGTCATACCCTCTGCCCTGACTGTAGGGCTTGGCCTGTGATCCACCCAGACCTGAGTGGGTCTGAGCCTGAGGATGGACCCTGAGATACTCTAGCCAGGAAGGCTGAGGAGGCTGGGACTGGCATTTGAGGGATTTCCCACCCAGTTTTTCAGGAAAGATGCTGAAAATTCCTAGAGAAGAGACCTGGAAAGAACTGGTGTGTCCTTGTATAATTGTAGTGTTTTCAGGATTCTGGGCAGGCACTCTTGAGTCTGTTCATGTGAGTTGATATAAATGGGGATGGAACAAGCAGACTGCTGTCCCTCCTCTGCATCCATGTCCTGCAGTCTGGTTCTGGCTCCCCAGGTAACCGCCAGCTACCCCCAGCATCTTCACTTTGGTCTGGACTCCTAGACAAATGGCCATCTACTTTTCACTCTGCCACTTTCCAAATCTTCTTGGATGACCAGGACAGAGTCATAGGATCATACACTTAAAGATGCACTTAGCTGAAGATTAAGGGTGGATGGAGAATCTGCTCATTTTACAGAGGAAAAGGCTGTGGATCAGAACAGGGAATTGACTTCCCTAAAGTCACACAGCAAGGCAGTAGAGGGATTCGAGCCAGCTCTTTGGACAGAGCGCCCCTTCCCACTGATTGAATCCCTTCGTAACTCGTAACTCGTTGCTATAAGCACGGGATTTGGAGGTGAGGGATTCATGCTCATGCCTGCATCCTGCTACCCAATGGTTAAGTAGACTCTGAGGAGGGAGGTGACTTGCTCAAGGTCATGTAGCTACTGAACAGAAGAGCCAGAAGCCAAACTCAGGTCTTTCAAGACTGAAATCAATCATACTTCATTCCGGTGCACTATCTGATAGTGTGAGCACAGACAAGCCTACGTGTGTACTCGCTTAGGTGGCAAAATAGAGAACTGGGGTGGGTGGTGAGAAAGCCAGAGGGACAGACAGATGGACTCCACGAAGGAAATGCATTGAGCATCTTCCACTTCCTGTACTGAATAATACCCTCTTTTCTCCCCTAAGACTTCTTCCTTGGAAAGTGGTCAAGTGGCCAAATGGGGTTTGTTTCTCACATTTGCTGCCCGGTTGGCAGGGAGGAATGGAGGAGAAAATCAAAGGGGCTTGGCATCAGCAGTCCTCCAAGAGCAGTGCATTTCTTGGTGTTGGTGAGTTTGCAGTGTGGCAGGACGTTTTCAATTCAGGGACGAAAACAGGACTTTCCGTTTAAAGCTGAAAACCTATGCAGCTGGGACAGCTGCAGGCATTTTCCTTCCCCGTATTTGATGCTGTTCTAATGCCAGAGGGCTCGAATGCCTCTTTCCCAGGCCAAATGGGCTGGCCCCCACCTGGAAGTCAGACCCTGCTTGACTGAACAAAGGGAGGAAGGGATGCTTCTCATCTGAAGGTTCACTGTGTGCCAGGTGCCGAGCTCCCCCGTTGCATATTTCCCTTCATGGATGCACCGGAATCTTGAGAGGCGAGCACCATTCACACCTCCATGCTAAAGACAAGGAAACGGGTGGGGCTCGGTGGCTCAGCCTGTAATCCCAGCACTTTGGAAGGCCAAGGCCAGAGGATTGCCTGAGCTCAAGGGATTCGAGGCCAGCCTGGGCAACTTGGTGAGACCTTGTCTCTACAATAAATCAAAATAAGCCAGGCATGGGGGGAAAAAAAGACAAGGAAACGAAATCTCAGACAGTCCAAGTGACTTTTCTAAAACTGCCTGGTTAGTAAGTGTTGGAGCCAGAATTTGGACTCCGTCTGCCTAAGTCCAACACCCAGTCTACCTCACTGCCTTGCTGGTTTAATGGATGTTCTGAGAGCACTGAAAAAGTCCTTGTAGCTTAACCCCGAGCCTCCTGGCTGCTCCTGGCCCGTATTCTAACCCCTACACTCCAACTGGCACAGGACACGGTAGCCTACTTGGGCATTCCCCTCTTCAAGGTCACAGTAACTCATGAGCTATCTCCTCTGTGCCAGGCACTGAGTAGGAGTGAGACCTATCATGAGAAGGGACCCTGGGTGGTCAGAAACAACAGCTACGTTGTACAGCAGTTGCAGAACCTGCAAAGTGACTCCACGTGAATTCTACATTCATTTGACGCTCACTTCCACGGCACAGATGAAGAAGTAGAGGCCCAGAGAGGTGAAATGACTTTTGGCATGGAATCACACAACATGCAATTCATTTACTGAGCAAACAGATATCATCTACTGTTTGCCAGGCACTGTTTTGGGGGCTAGGAGTATAGCAGTGGGATCCCGACTCAAAAATAAATAAGTAAAAGAAAACAATTCTGTCTTCACAGAGTTTACATCCTAGTCCAGAGGTAGCAAGTTATGGCCTATGGGTTAAATTCAGCCTGCTTCCTGTTTTTGTATGGCCCTTGAACTAAGACTTCTTTCTTTCTTTCTTTTCATTTTTAAATGGTTGAAAAAACCAGAAGAAGAATAACATTTTGTGTCACATAAAAAATTATGTGAAATTCAAATTTCAATCCACAGTTTTACGAGAACATAGCCATGCACATTTATTTAGGTGCTCCTTGTGTCTGCTTTCTTTCTTTTTTTTTTTTTGAGTTGGAGTCTCACTCTGTCGCCCTGACTGGAGTGCATGCAGTGGCCGCTCCTGGCCACTGCAGCCTTGACCAGCTGGGCTCCGGCGATCCTTCCGCCTCAGCCTTCCAAGTAGCCAGAATTACAGGCATGCGCTATCACGTCCGGCTGAGTTTTTTTTTAATTTATTGTAGAAATGAGGTCTTACTGCCCAGGCGGATCTCTAACTCGTGGGTTCAGGCAATCCACTCACCTCAGCCTCCCAAAGGCGCGGGATTACAGGCTGAGCCACCAAGCCCGGCTCTTGTGTCTGCTTTCATACCTCAACAGAACTGAGTAGTTGCAACAGAGACCATACAGCCTGCAAAGCTGAAAATATTGACTGGCCATGTATAGAAAAGTGCTTACCGAGCTCTCTTCTAGCAGGTAATGAGGATGTCATGAAATGACAGAAAGGACAATTACTAACATATATCGAATGCTTGCTTTGTGCAAGCACTTTGCTAAGCCCCTCTTTCCTCGGGTCATTTACTCCTTGCCACAGCTACATTTATTGCCATTATATCCCCACTGTTTATAGGAGAACAGGAGACTCAGAGACACGAAGCGACTAACTCAAGGGCACACAGCTAATACACGGCCCAAGCAGCTATTTAATTTCAAATCTGCTGGGCCAGAGCCAGCCTGAGCTGTTAGCCATTACGCAGACGCAGGACTCGGAATCTGATATGGTGAGGCCGATGTCCACACCCTTTTTCTCCACATCATGTTGCTTCCAAAGTGGTGAGAAGTTCTACAGCCATTCTCGAGGGGCTTTATCTCTCTCACTGTCCGCCCATGCCCCCTCCCGGTCCTGGCCACACCTGCCACCTTCTGTGATCTGGGCTGTTCAGAGGCTCTGGTGAGGTCAGCCATTGTCAGTGTTTAGGATGGAAGGTGGAGAAGCCCAAACACAGGCCAGGCTATAGAAACCACAGAGTGACAGGTGGTGGAGGCAGGGTGGGGGAATGTGGTATCCTGGGGCTCTTACCAGCGGCCCACTCGCCAGGGACGGTTCATGGCCTAATTAGATAATGTCAAAGTTCCAGCCTTCCCCTCCTGATTTTTGGCCTGGCTTCCTCACTGAGGTTTGCTTAATTAATTGGTAGCAAGAAAAGTGCTGGATTTGGTGAAATTCGTCTCTGTCGTGCAGCGCCCCCCCCAACTTTCCCATCCAACCTTGAAGAGGTTAAATCCTCATGGCCAACAGTGGAAGCATGGGTCTAGGCAGGGTGCTGCGTCCATCTCAAACCCTGCTGTGTGATGCCTGAACCTCGGAGTTGGGGACCTCCTGGGTCAGAGATTCAGTCATGGTCTCATTCATTCACTCGGGAAGTCACCTCATCCCTGCTTCTTCGTGTCTTCTGTTTGTTAGCCAATCATTCACTTTTAAGCTCACTCAAATCACAGCCCTTTGGGAGGCCAAGGTGGGAGAATCGCTTGAGGTCAAGAATTTGAGAACAGCCTGGGAAACAGATTAAAAAAAAATAAAACCCCACTGATTCACTCATTTGCTCTTGCACAAAGTCCATCACTAGTTCACTCTAAGAATTCATTCTTTTGTCACATGTTTGTTGTGAAGCAGCCCATGCAGCGGAGGGACTAGAGACTTCGAGAGTTGGGCAATCGTGGGCTTCAACTCAGCCTGTCTATCTGTGAGCTCGGGTGTGTTACCCTGGGGAACTCTGCTTCTCAGAAGTGCAGTTTCTTGATCTGTAAAATGGACTTAATAACATCTACCTTGTGTATAGTAACGTGATGCTTGGCACACTGAATAAACGGGAGGCACTGAGTAAAGTAGCTACTATGGCTGTGGCAGGCATGTAGGATGCTAATCATGGGGTTTTGAAAATGAATGGTAGGTTAGGGTCTGGTGCGAGGAGAGGGCTGGCATGTGGGAGGAGGACGTGCACAGGATGGAGAAGCTGGGCAGGCTGGAGCAGGAGTCCTCACGACCTTTCTGTTTTACAGGTGAGGAAGCTGAGCCTGTGTTCCCTCAGTCATGAATGTAGAGCTTGAACGCAGACCCAAGTGTGGCTGGTTCTTGACTCTGCCACCATGGGAAGAGCTGGCCCTTCTGAGGCAGGAACTGTAGAGGGACAACTCCTTGGGAACTGGGTTCTTTGGGTTGACCTGAGCAGGGAGCAGACATAGGGTGGAGGGGCAAAGTGTCGACACACAGCGAAGGGCTCTCCAGGATTGTCTGCTGGGCCTTTCAAGGCTCCATTCTTTCTTTTCAGAACAGTCCTGTGGGGGACTGGTTCATCCAGGCCGCAGCCTCCCTGCACTGAGTTCTCCCAGATCAGCGAGCTTTAGGACGACGGTCCGCCTTCCCTATCCTCATCAGATGATCACTCCTCATTCCCCAGCCCTGTGCTGGGCTCTGGATAGCAGAGACAGGCAGATCTGCTCCCTCCCCCCGGGATGGCCAAATGGGGGAGAGGCCCAACAGCACAGACAGTGGAAAGGGCTGCCCCACGGCCATCAGAGGCCCTAGGCTGGAGGCCCCACCTCTGCTGGGGTTGCTGGTGCAGGCAGCATGGAGGCAGTGGGCCAAGAAGGAGCTCCCAGGCAGGCCAGGGGAAAGCAGCCTGGGCGACAGTAGAGGCAGAGAGATGCCACGAGTGGCAGGTGGCACTGTGAGGCTCTAAGTCTTTTAGAGTCTCTGTGCCCAGTGGATTGGGGGAGCCCCGAGAAGGAGGCAGTTTTCTACGGACCCCACTTGGGAGAGGACTGGAGGGAGAAGATGAGGGCCAACAAGAGAGTGATGGCCCCAGAGTCACACAGTCCAATGGGAGCAACAGACCCAACTCTGTCAGGGCGGACTGTTCAGGGCAGCCTTCCTGGAGAACTGGAGCTGGCAAGGTAGGCTGGCATTACCAAGGGGGAGGACTGCAGCGTCCTCCATTACCAAGGGAGAGGAGAGGAGGGAAGCTGAGGGCAGGGAGGGAGCAAGTCACCTCGCTCTGAACTCCAGCTTCCTCTTCTGTAAAATGGGCTCACACCTCCTTTGGGGGACAGCTGCAGTGATGAAATGAACAGTATGGGTGGGGTTTGCAGCCCGGTACCTGCATGGAGGGAGCACTCCGCCCGTCTCTTTCCTCCTTCCCAGCCTGTCGGTGTCTCCACCTTTTCAGCCTGGCCCCGGGAAAACCCTGCATCGCCCGCTTTGAGACCTTGACCCTGGCAGAGTTCCGGGTGTGCTGCGTGGCTAAAGGGAGGGTCAGGGGCTGGGGTTGGAGAAGCCAGGCCAGAGTGGGCTTGGAGGGGATCTGGGGACTCGCGCTGGAATGGGGATTGTGGTCCAGGTGGGGGCAGGGACCTACAGGTCTGCGGCCATGAGGGGTCGGGAGCACTCAAGGCTCAGGCTCAGATACCTCGGACCACCGCCGGGACAGTTTTCACAATTGCCTCCTCCAGCCTTACCACCAGAGACCATCTTGCTTTCCAAAGAGCATCCCTTTATTGCCTCCCGCTCCCTTTTGTTTATTTTTTCAAATAAGGAGTTAGTTCACCCTGTGCTGGAGCCAAGGGGAGAGTTTAATGAAAATCAATAGAGAAATTAAAGATGAGCCGGGAGAGGGGAAGAGGGCTTAATTTCAAGTCCAAGAAGAAAATCACCGAGGGCAAGGGATGGGGAATTGCTGCCCGTCTCCGGGCCGCTCCCTCACCCCCGCCCTCCGGTTTCCTGGGGCTGCTTCTTGGCGCTGCTGTGCCCTGATGTCTGAAGGCCTGAGCCGGATGAAAGAAGGAGACAGGGAGGCTTGGACTCAGCTCTTGAGATCCCGGAGACCCCAAGCAGGAGGAAGTGGACTGCCAGGAGGGGCCGAGGGGAGGTTCTGCGCTCCAGCTGCCATTTACAGGACTCTGTCTCCACTGCCTGCTTCCTGTGCGACTGAGGATGGTCAGAAATAGGTCATGTCTGAAACAAAACAAAATGAGGTCTTTCACCAGTTTGTCTCACTCTTTTGCCCATCTCCTTCTCACTGTCATTTTGTAAGGGAGGCAGGGAGAGAGGGTCACCCCCTCCCATTTAACAGAAGAGCACTTTGAGGTTGGAAAGGATAGAGACGCTGGGAGGGACAGAGCTTGGGCTGAGAACCCTGCTTTTTTGTTCCCAGTCATAGGTGTCTCCACCCACCCCCATTAGTTGAAAGGTGTAGTGTGCAGACCCCAGGGCAAGGCAGCTACTTCATCTTGCTGGAGTCCATTCTAATATATAAGTAAGGCTGAGTAGGGAGAGAGGGGCTGTGAAAGACAGGCAAGACATCTCTGCTTAATTTAACTTGCGGCCCCTTCTCTACCTGGGAGTGGCTTCTAGGAAGAGGAAGAGAACGCTCTGAATGGTGGTCTCAGATGTCTCTCACCCCTCGTTGGGGCTCAACCCACCTGGACTTATCACACCCCCAGGCGCTGGCCTCCAACTCCCCTGGGAATGGGTTAAGGTTGTGCAGAGAGCCAGGATTCCAGGCCAGCCGTCTATGCTATGACTGGCTGGCAGGCTAGACTAGGAGTGGGGACGGGCACTGCCATTCTGCCCAGCCTTGCAAGGGGACAGGGCCCACGGCGGAGCCTGCCCGGGGGAGTGTGGTCTGTTCACTTCCCCACAGGCCAAGGCTCCTGTCTGTCTGCCTTAAGGGTAGGAGTGGGGTGCTTAGGGGGCCAGGATGCCAAGCGGCAGGAACAAAACCAGCCGCTCTGCCATGCTGCTCTCTCTCCTCTTCACAAGAATCTGGGCTGAGGTTATGAGCCAGTTCCGTCCAGACTGAAGGAAGGCCTTGCTGGCTCAGGGTCTGCTCCCTAACTGCCAGGTCCAGCCTGAATGTGGGGCAGGGATGGGCTTGCCAGGCAATCTGGGGTCCTGAAGCGCAGCAGCAGGTTTGCCAGAGCAGCGTTCTTCCTCAGGGACTCGGCTGGACCCCATGTGCTGTGCAACAGCGACCCCTGGTGGACAAGAGCATCAGTGGCAGCTCTGCCAGCCTCCTGGGGCTGCCTTCTATTGAAGCCGTGGAGGTTGCTCGTCCTGGGGCCCAGAAGTCAGGGTTAGGGTGTGTGTGTGTATGTGTGTGTGTGTGTGTGTGTGTGTGTGTGTGTGTGTGTGTGTGTGTGTGTGTGTGTCAGGGTTAGGGGTGTGTGTGTGTGTGTGTCTGCGAGCGTCGTGGAGGATGGAGGTTACTGGGTTCTGGACCAGCCGTCAGGGCTAGTGTGTGTGTGTGTGTGTGTGTGTGTGTGTGTGTGTGTGTGTGTGTGTGTGTGTGTGTGTGTTCTCATGGAAGTGAGGGGAAAGGATTTACAAATTCAGGACAATGAGGGCTCCTTCCTACTGAATCAGCCTCCTCCAGAAGGATGATGATGTAGACAGATCTTGCAATCGAATGCCTCCAACTCCCGGACCTTCCCTGAGAGTCTGTCATGTGCCCTCCTAGAGCGTAAATATCCCTGTGCCCCCTCAGCCTGGCACTGGAGATGCCCTTTGAGCAAGCTGCCTCCAGCACATTGCCCCCTTTGTGAACAAGCCTGGGTTCAATGCCCAGCTCCGCCACGTACTCTCTACGTGTGTGACCTTGCACCCTTCTGAGCCCCGTTTCATTGTAGGTAAAAGTGGAGTGATAATTCCTGCCTTGCAGGCTGTGATGATAGCATGAGTCGATGCTCCATCTATGGGTTATTTTCCCCTTCCCACAAGCTCCTCCATTCAGGTCCTTGGGGCTTCCTTGCCTAGGAACCTCTGCTTGTGCTGGGGTGCGCCGGCCAGAGGGCTTCACCTCCACTGTTGATTGACATCTAGCTCCCAGACCTCCTTCTGGCACATTCTCCTCTCTTCTTGATGCTCACACAATGCCGATTCTGGAGCATGTCCTACACTGCCTGCCCTCCGAGCTCGGTCTGGGTTTTCCCACCAGGAGACACTCTCTTGTCCACCCCTTTTGTCCAGCGGGGAATTAGCTTGCACACACATGTGAACAGTGTTTGGTGTAGGACCGAATAAATACTGTTTGGAGAGTTCTGGTGCATTCTTCCTCATTGCAGATGAGAGGATAGAAACCCAGCGTGGTGAAGTGATGTGCGCACCCACATTCCCACGATCAGCTGCAAGGCTGAGACCAAAATGCGCAATGTCTGACTTCACTCAGAGCAGCCTGACAGGCGGCTGTGAGCAGTTTCAGACCCTGGGCTGGGGTGGGAGTGCGGAAATGCAAGCATTGTAAGGTCCCTTAGCAAGGGCAAAATACCTACAAATTGTTGTATGGGATTTGCCCTGAGTTCCCTTTTGCACCACATAGCGCTGATCATTTGCACAGCTTCTTCTCTCTCCCTCCCTCTAAGTCCTGTGGCCCAGAGCCCAAGTTCTTAGGTCAGGGAGACTTAGGGAGGCTGATGGGCCAAGATGAACTCCGTGAGTCAGCCTGAGATAAGCGAGATGAATGGAAGGCACCTGACGCCGGCCATGTCTCCTGGGTAGAGTCTGCCAGGCTGGGCTCGTGGAGGGATCCTGGGGTTAGGCCTTCCTTTGCCACTGGCTTGCTAAGTGACCACTAGGAAGTTTCCTAATCCCTATGAGCCTCAAGTTCTCATTTGCTGGAAGTCCCTGTTCCGCTCATATCATGTGGCACAGGAGGCCGTTTCTTGAGATGTAATGGGATGAACAGAAGTTAGAAGGCATTAAGCTGGTTGGGCTGGGGATTCTGGTGCCTGTTCTCTGGGATTGGAGTGTGTTGAGGGGTGGTGCTCCTCCAGGAGTTGTTAGAAGAGAGCTGGGGACCTCTCTATCCCTGTGAATTCATAGATGGAGCCATTTGTGTGTGTGTGTGTGTGTGTGTGTGTGTGCGTGTATGTGTGTGTGTGTGTGGTGGGGTGAGAAGTAGTGGGCTCTGCAGAGTGTAATGTTGGTCAATGTGCATTTCCTGGCTGGCTCCAAAGAATCCAGTGTCAGAGAGCAGAATATAAATAAGAATTCAGATGAAAACAGGATACGGTGCTGGGGAGAAGGGAAGCTGTGCCTGCAGGGAAGCGAGCGTGACCCAGGACCCAAGACAAGGTGCAGAGGTGGCAGTCTCAGCCACCAGCACTGGCTTTTCTTTGGCTTCTGGAATGTGGAGGGCGAGAGGAGAAAGGAAGTTGCTGGGGCAGGGTGGGGACTGAGAGGACCATAGAAGGTACAGCACGGTTCTGGAGCAGAATTCGACGAGGGAGGATCCACTTCCTGGAGCAGCCTGGCACTGACAGCACAGCATTGACAG
Organism: Cephalopachus bancanus; assembly: GCA_027257055.1. NCBI lineage: Eukaryota > Metazoa > Chordata > Mammalia > Primates > Tarsiidae > Cephalopachus > Cephalopachus bancanus. The sequence goes on along the minus strand of JAPVLO010000289.1, from coordinate 2,097,920 downwards.
CAAGCCACCCTCAAAGCCAGACCGAGCGTCCACCTCTCCCTGATGGCAAGTGCTGGGTCCTCTGGTTGCCTACAGAGACAGACAGGGAGAGAGAAGGGTGATGAGAAAGAGGAAAGATTTTCAGAAGGGTGAGAGAGGGAGGGAAGATGGAAAGGCATACACCCTGTTAATGAAGACTTACAGTTTCCAAAGGCGGGTTTCATTCTCTCTTTGGGCGGCTTCAAAAATGCCCATCAAGTTATTGGGAGATTTGTGATAGCTGGACATGCAGTCCCTGCTTGTGACCTACTTGGGTATATAATCCTCTCTTATTATGGTTTTAATTTTTATTTTCCCAATGAGTAAGGATTGTGAACACTGTTTCTGTATCCTCCTTGGCTGTTTGATTATCATCTTTTGTGAATTGTAGGTCTGAGTTTTTTGCCCATTTGAAAACATTGAGTTGTTTGTTTTTTCTTATTGATTTATACATTTAAAAAAGTATATTCTATAGCAAATCCTTAAAATATATATATATAGTCAGCCTGTGGTTTGCTTTTTAATTCTCTTAATGGTGTCTTTTGATAAATAGAACTTATTTATTTTGCTAAAGTTCAATTTATCGATCTTTTCTTTTATAGTTAGTCCATTTAAGAAATCATTGTTTTCTCCAAAATCATAAAGATATTCTCCTACATTTTATTCTAGGAGCTTTATTGCTTTACCTTTTGCATTTTGCTTTATGACTTATTTCAAATTAATTTTTAAAATGGTGTTCAAGGTTCATTGTTTCCCCATATGGATACCCAGTTGAGCCAGAACCATTTATTGACAAGACCATACCTTCAGCACTGAATTGAAGTGATAACTTTTATGTAAGTAAAGTGATGATATACGTATGAGTCTGTTTCTGGACTTTTGTTGTTGTTCTGTTCCACTGGCCTTTTCCCATCCTTGTGCCAGTATGGCACTGAGTCCCTGCAGTCTAGTCAATTTTGATGTTTGATCGGATAAATTCTTCAGCTTTGTTCTTCAAGATAATTTTGGTAATTCTTAATTTCTTTTCATTTTATGTACATTTTAGAATCAGCTTGTCAATATCCGTAAATATACTTGCTGGGATTTTGATTGGGAATTTTTAAAATTTAAAGGTAATTTTTTTGATAATTAGCATCATAAACAATAAACAATATAGGATGTTTCAGTCAATGAACATAGTATATCTTTGTATTTAATACAGGCTCTCTTTAATTTCTCTCAATGATGTTTCAAATTTTCAGTGTTGATAACTTGCATATATTTTTAGATTTATTTCTAGCTATGTTTTTATGCTAATATAAGTGGCATTTAAAAAAATTTTCTAACTGTTGTTGTTAATACATAGATTGTATAATGATCTTGCTAAATATACTAATTGATTTTAATAAGTTGTAGAGTCTTTGGGGTTTTCTAGTATATAATCATGTCATCTGTAAAGTAATGACAGTATTGCTTCTTTTTCTCCCCCCAAATCATTCTACCTTTTTATTTCTTTTTCTTGTCTGATTGCATTGGCCAATACATTGTTAAATAGGAGTGGTTATAATGGATATCTCTATCTTGCTACTGATTTCAGGAGGAATGCTGTCAATGTTTAATTCACTGTTTCATTGTTAAGTATGATACCACTGTCATTTTAAGGATTAGAAAATCAAGGCTCAGAGGAGAGGAGTCAAGCTAGTAACTTTGACTTTTTTTCATGCTGAAGGTCATGCAACATCAAGAACAGTGCTGCTTAACTCAGGATGTCCACTAACCTTACTCGAGACGTTTAAAAAAATAATTGTGCCAAGCCTCCACCACAGACTTAAATGCAATGAAATTAAATTCAAATTTCTGGTAGCGAAGCCTGGAAATCAGTGTCTTTAGAACTTTCCCAGATGATTTTAATAATCTAAGGACCATTCTGAGAACTGCTAAAGTAGAAGAACTTTTGTTACAAGTCAGACCCCAGCTGTGCCGGTAGTGCTTTGCTAAAAACTCGGTATTTTCGTATCAGCACATACCTAGGAATCCCAACCCAAAGGAAAACCAACCCCCAAATGCCTTCAGGGAATCCATTTAAAATCTTCTATAAGGAAAATTACCTGCTTAACAGATATACATAATACATACTCTTGAGTGATTCAATCCATTTCTCTATCTATACCTCTCTCTCTCTCTCTCTGTTTCTCACTGGCTTGCTTACCAAACAGGTTGTATAATTCCCTCCTACCCCCCACTTTTTTTGAGAGTTGGAGTCTGTCTCCATCACCCAGACTGGAGTGCAGTAACACACCCCAGTGTTGACCTGCTGGGCTCTGGCAATCCTTCTGCCTCAGCCTTCCAAGTAGTTGAAACTACAGACGCGAGCTACCATGTCCGGCTAATTTTTGATTTATTGTAGAGACTTATTAAGACTTAGAGATTTATTAAGGTCTCGCCAAGTTGCCTGGGCTGGTCTTGAACCCACGTGCTCAGGCAATCCACTCACTCCGGCCTCCCAAAGTGCTGGGATTACAGGCTGAGCCACCGAGCCTGTATAATCCCTTTAATCCACTGTTTCATTCCCTATTACACATTAATATCTGTATTTATCCACTTCGGCACTTAGCTTTTCACCAAAGATTCTTGTTTGAGACAACCAAAGAGGTTGAGTGGATCTGGGCTATGTTACTTTGGGGGAGCATGATAATGTTTCCTGAAGGACTGTTTAATTTCTGTAGCTTTCAATTGAGATGTCTGCTCTGCCACCACTTCATAAAACAAATGCCTTATTATATAAGTGGAACCTTTAACCTCTCGGATTGTTCACAGACTTCATCCTGAACCCTGTCCCTATCTGGTTTACACTCCACAGTAGACTCTGCTTCTAATCCTTGGGTTCATTTATTCCACCAATGCTTTGCCTTGTCCCTTGGTCCCTCATCTGTCTTTGCTTCTTTGGGCATGACCCTTGCTCCCCTCTGTGATCATACCTGGATTTTCCTTCTGACTCTACCCTAAACAAACAGATCCGTCTTGCCTGGACCCATGAGCAGGAATGCAGTCACTTTGTGATTCTCATTTTTCTTGTGCCTTCTGTAACCTTTAGGTGGAGAAAATGTATGGTCTTTAGGTCATTCTCCATCTCCTGTGGCTGAGTTTTCACTGCATTTACGTGGTTCTGTGTAATTGTTACAACCCAGCAACCAACTCCTCTGCCTCTCTCCAAAAACTGAACACATAGAACAAGCCGTTTTCCCAAGAAAACAAAACTCAGAAGTAGCAGACTAGTACCAGTGATATATGATGGACCTTTGTATACTAGCCTGTGCTTCTTAGATGTCTGCATAAAAGCCATCACCGATGCTTTTCCAATAGTCAGTAGGATAATGTTGCTCATAAATCTGATATGTTTACTATATACTTTGGATTCCTCAACTATATGGGTTCTTCTGTGGTTTGATTGTGTACCCTAAAGTTCATGGGCTGGAAACCTAATCCTCAATGCAGCAGTGTTGAGCGGTGAAACCTTTTTTTTTTTTTTTGAGTTGGAGTCTCACTCTGTCACCCAGAATGGAGTGCCACCGCAGCCTCGACCTGCTGGGCTCCGGCTATCCTTCCACCTCAGCCTTCCAAGTAGCCGGAATTACAGGCACGTACCACCACATCCGGCTGATTTTTTGATTTATTGTAGAGATGAGGTCTCGCCAAGTTGCCCAGGCGGGTCTCGAACCCGCGGGCTCAGGCAATCCACTCACCTCAGCCTCCCAAAGGCGCCGGATTACAGGCTGAGCCACCGAGCCCGGCTGAGAGGTGAAATTTTAAGAGACGATTAGGTCATGATGGCTGTATCCTTGTAAATGGATTAATGCCGTTATTGTGGGAGCGAGTTAGTTATCTTAGGAGTGGGCTCCTGAGGAAAGGATGAGTTTAGTCTCCTTCCTATTTCATGCCTGCTTGCCTGCCTTTTTACCTTCTGCTACCGGATGAAATAGCAAGAAGGTCCTTGCCAGATGCAGGCCTCTTTGTCTCACACTTCATAGCCTCCATAACTGTAAGAAATAAATCTGTTCTTTATAAATTATCCAATCTCAGGTATTTTAACAGCAGCACAAAACAGACGAAGACAACTTCCATGCTCCTTCTCCCACTCCCCAGGGGGAATCTCAGCATTCACCCGCTCCCTCGGGTGCATTGGCCCTGCTGCCTAGGTGATGACCAGGCCAGACCATCCTCATCACCACTGAGGAAAATCTGGCCTCAAGCCCAGACCCATCCCATTCTATGTAAAGCTAATTATCGATAAGTGCTTCCAGCAGCAATTTCTTTAGCGATGTGAAAGTATCTTGATTAGATTGTTTGCTTGGCCTCATTAAGTTTATGACTGGGGATGGAAGTGGATGTTGCGGGGATGCGGACTTTCCTAAAACAAGACCAGTGTTTGAGGCAGCTGGCCTCAGGCTGGGCTACTCCTGGACCCACCATAGGAGCTGAGCTGAGCATCCCTTGCTGACCTGGCCCTTTCACTGGCTTCTCCCTTTTGCCCTCCCCAGAAGCCCCACAGAGGGAGACACAGGACAAGGAGTGGAGAGTCCAGGATTGGAGTCTCAACCCTGGCATTAATTTGCCCAGTGACCTAGGCAATCTCTTCTTCTCCCTGGGTCTCTTCCTGTCTTAGCTCACACTTCAGAAGTTAACTGCTGTGTGTCAGACTGGGAACTGAGGATGTAGAGAATTTGGAGTAGGGGCTGCCCTTAGTGGACCAAACCTAGCTGGGGGATGTGCCTGTAATTCAATGAGATCATTCACCGTAATTTGTGCTCTAGCTGAGGTCAGGGCAGAATGGGAGGACAGAGACCGCCTCTGTCTGAGGGCGGTGAGTGGGAGTTCACAGAGGAAGTGACTTCTGACAGAGAGGAGTGAGGAAGAAAACAAGGAAGATGACCACTTCCACGAAGTAAATTGTGTTTCCAGTGCCTGTGGAATATCCAGGCAAATTGTTTTTGGAATTAAACATAAAATGAACCAATAGCAGTTTGGAAATGTAGATGTGAATCTCAGGACAGAAGATCAGGGCTGGAGGCCTAGGGTTGGGGGTCATCACAGTGAGTCACTGAGGCCAGCTGGGTTTGGGTGCCTTTGTCAGATAGGGTACCGAGTGGGAAACACCTGGCGTTTGCAAAGGAGGAGAGGCCCGAGTGAGCAAATGGCAGGAGGTGGCCAGCTAGGGAGGAGATGAGCCCCCAGAGTGTGGTATCCTGAAGTCCAGGGAGGAGGGCGGAGCAAGATGGAGAGAATTCTCAGCAGGGGTAGGGTTACAGAGAGGCCAAGTAAGAGGGACTAGGAGACTGGGGTTTGCATCAGACAGTTTCCCAAATCCTTTGTAAATGAATGCTTTCTGTCCATTTCTGCTTTCTTCCTCACTCCCTGTCCCGCTTCCTCAATTTTTTGTTTCTGTATCTTTGTTCCTCCACCTCTGTTTCTTTATTCCTGCTTCATCTCTGTGTTGGTGCCCAGGTCAGAACCTTTCCCCATGTTAGTGCTTAGTAAAAGTTTGTGGAACCGTGGAAATGCAGGGATAGTACTAAATTTCTCTTTATTTCCTTCTGAGGGATTGTAATGGTTCATCTTATTGTTCCTGGTCAGGAATTAGAATAGGAACTAGTTCTGGGCTGCATGACTGGAGGCTATCCAAACAAGTGGGTAAACTTGTGAGGACCAACACAAAGAGCTCTCAGTGGGGTTTCAGTCCTAGAGGAGTGTGCAGGAATTAGTCCTGGTGAGCAGGTCAGTCAGGAGGCTGGGAAAGAAAGAAGTGGAGTGAGCTAGGACTCAGGGCCTCAAGTCTAGGAGCAGTGACTGCAAGCCACCAGGGAGGGATGGTAGGGAATAATGGTGCCACCATGTAGTATGCACTATGCAGGCAATCTCTCTTGAAATGTTTCAATAATCCTCTCAGGTTGATATTTTTATCTCCAGTGTATAAGGGAGACAAAACACTATGAGATTGGTATTATTATCCCTATTTAATAAACAAAGACTCAAAGATTGTTTAGCTGGAAGGGGCAGAGGCAGGATTCAGATCCAGGTGGGCCTCACTCCGAAGCTTGGGCATGTTCTGATACTGTAGGAATTGGCTCAGATATTAGGAAGCCCAATGGCTCCTTCAGTGGCCTCCCATTGTGATGGTAAGCTGGCTGGGTTGCAGCTGCTGAGATGGTAATGGATATGGAGATCGCATGGGCTGGGGGCAGCCTGTTGGCAGCAGGCTAAGTAGCAGCTTAGCAGAATCAGGCAAAGGCCAGGTAAAACCATCACATATAAAATGAGCAAAACATATAAACAGGCAGTTCATAGTAGAGGAAATTCAACTTGCATGACACAAAAGCCCAAATAAACTAAGCCAAAGCAAAACAAAATAGTATGAAAAGACTTTCGACCTCATCAGTAAGTAGAGACATGCAGGTTAAAATAGAGTCTTTATGCCCATAAAATGGGCAAACATTTAAAAGTCTGAGAATATCAAGTACTGGCAAGGATATGGAGTTGTGTGCTTGCATATTGCTGGTGGGAGTATAAATTGCTACAACCATGCTGGAAAACAATCTGTCAATACCAGTAAAGTTAAAGAAGTGAAAATGCTATGCCTTAGAAATTCCACTCCTAGACTGAGGACTCTAGAGAAACTGGCACATGGTCCCCAGAAGACATTTAGAAGAATATTTATAGCGGCACTGTCCATTATAGCAAAAACTGGGAAGCCACTCAAACACCCATTGCTAGGAGAATGCATAAATAAGTAGTAATTGGTTTATACAACGAAATACCATACAGCAGTGAAAATAAATGGACTGTAGCCACATGCAACAACAGGAAGGAGTTTTATAAACATAATGCTGACTGGGGAAAAAAGCAAATTCTATATACAAGCTGATACCACTTATGCCAAGTACAAAACCTTATAAAACCAAACAATATACCTGCATACAAATGTTTATCATAGCATTGTTCACAATAGCAAGAACCTGGAACCAACCATGCTGTCCATCAAAAGAGGACTGGATTAAAAAAATGTGGTACATATACATGATGGAATACTACGCAGCCATAAAAAAGACAAAATCATGAATTTCGCAGAAACCTGGATGGAACTAGAGTCTATAATACTGAGTGATCTCTCACAGAAACAAAGATCTGAGTATCACATGTTCTCACTCATATAGTGGAACTTGAGCATCTATCATAATACTATAAGAAAAAGACTGACAGTGGTGGGAACTATGGGGGGAGGGTAGGAAGGGGTTGGGACTAATGGTAGACAATATCTGTCTGGGGACGGGGAGACACCCCTTATTAACAAGGGTGCCTGAACGATGCACATTTGTATACCTAACCCTTAACTGTACCCCACAATTTTATAATAAAAAATATGTTAAAAAAACCCAAACAATATACACATGCAATAAATGTCTAAAGAAAACAAGGGAATGATAAGCATAAAAGTCAGAGTAATGGCCCATCTAGCAGAGGAAAGCAGAGGTATGAGATCAAGGTGTACAGAGGCTTTTCTTGGTTTTATTTCTAAATAAATAGAAATAAACTAGAATTTCTGGACATTATTCATATACACATATACATACAGGTGTTCATTTTATTATTCATCATACCATATAAATTTGACATGAATATTCTCTTTTGAAGGGATTATATATTTCATAATTAATGAATTAGCAAAAGAGCTGATACATATAAAACAGATTGAAACAAATACAAGACAATGGGAAAATGGTAATTGTATAGAAAAGACTCCACAGATTCGCTGTGAAACCAAAGGGCAGCAACAAAAATCAGAGTCCACATCCGGCTGGGGGGACTTTCTTGGGGTCAAGAATCTGTGGACTTCATGACCTCATGTCGGCTATTTCGCCAACACTGTTTTTTCCTATAAAGGACTTTGTTCACAATAATCCCCTCCATCTTCAATACAGTTCCTCTGCCTTCTCTTGTCTAAAGTATGTCCTCAAGGCTTTAATCATATTTTACTTTCTTGCATTTATTTCCCATTTACTGAAAAGCCAGGCCTGGAGCAGCCAAGAGGAACCAAATTGTGGTCTGCAACTTTCCACAGGGGAGCCAGATAGATGAAGGAATAGAGGGTCACATCACTGTAGTGCTTCTCCGAATTGCTGGTTCATAAAAGCCAGCTGTGCACCTATTAAAAAGTGAATTCCCAGCCCCATGCCCCCCAAGATTCTGGTAGAATAGTTCTGGGTGGGGCACAGCAACCTGCTCTTAGGAAACCCTCACTGAATTTGATGCAGCAGGGCCACAGATCTCACCTGGAGAAACGGGGTTCATTAGTGTGATAAACGGACGATAGTAGAAGTATTGGAGACCCGAAGAGGGCCACCTCCCCCACTGCGGTGTGGACATTAAGTCAGGGTCAGCTTCCAGGAGGCCTCCCTGTAAAGCATCCTCATTGGAAGTCACACTGTATGATGGTTATTTGTGGATGTGAGTCATCTCCCCACTGCAGGGACACTCTTCCCTGGTTTGCCTTTGTTCCAGCACAATGCCTGGCATGCGGTATGTGTCAGGGGAATTTTACTCAGCAGATGTGCAGAGCAGCATCGTGATCTGGAGAGCAGGCAGGCCTGGAATTCAGGCCTTGGATGGCACCAGGCCCTGGGACTGTCATCAACTCCTTGGCCTTTCTGGTGTGGTCAGATTGGCCTATCTCCACACACGTGTTGGGGATAAGGGCAGATACTGGTTTGGGTCTGAGTGGTATTCTCACCTGGGTTGGGAACCAACCAGGGTAGCATCTACAACTAAGATGAGATTAGAGACTGGATTGATGGAGACATTTCCCCATTAGAGACCCTGTAGCTTCTTAGTAATGGGCTGATCAGTGCTGGAAGGAGGAGAAAAAGGATGAAGGCCAGGCAAGCCAAGAGGTTTCTTCTGTTGGCACTAGGGCTGCTTCCTGTTTCTCAGCATAGAGCAGCCCCCTTTCCCTTCCCGAGGCCCAAATGAGGCTCCTCTCCAAGGGCCTATTAGTCAAGCGCCTGGCAAGAATCCAGTCCTGCCAGGGCTGCCTGGCTGCTGTTTTTCCCTTTTATTAAGCACATCCAGGTGAGTTTTATTGCGGACAGTTCCCTGGGCTCCTGTTTCCACATTTGTCTCCTTTGAGTCTGAGATTGCCATAGGCTTTCACAGCTAATGGACCCTACAGCTCCCAAGAGCCATTTAAGGGAGGCACTGAACAGTGGTGGTAATTAGTTAAAGGAAAGGCAGACCTCTGGAGACCCACTGGAGCTGAGTGTCAGGAGATGTAGGGACAGAGCCTCAGGCCTGGGACAGGTGTAGGGAGCATCACCACAAGCTTCTCCTCACCCTCCTCTCCCGGTTCTTCCCTCACCCCAATCCCTACCTCCCCTCCTAACTTGGTAAGGGCTCCTGGGTGCTTGATAGCAGTTCCTCAGGCAAGCTGGTGTCTGGGGGAATCTGGGGGCTGCAGCAGCATCGCCGAGCTAATCTTGACAAGTGACTACCCCCCTTGCCTCCAAGTTTCAAGTTTTGACCCTTGATGGAGACTTGGTCTGAGTTCAGGTGTGTCTTCTCAGGAGACAGCAGAATGTTCTGTTCAAAACCTGGGCTTGGAAACAAGACCATTTGTGTTCAAATCCCAAATGAACTACTTTTAAAGTTGGTGATCTTGGGAAAGTCAGTGAACCTTTCTGTGTCTCAATTTCCTCATCTATAAAATGGGGATAATAATACTGACCTTTGAGGCTTATTGTAAGGAATGTATATTATAATCACATATGCAGCCTACTTAGAGTGGCGCCTGGCACACTATAAGCACTTGATACGCAAAAGCTATTCTCATACAAAGAGCAGGTCTGACCGGGACAGAGCTAGGAAAATGACGTCCTTATCTGACACTCATGTGCTGTCAGGCCCAGGTTTGCTCCTCTGTGATTGGGCATAGACAGCAAGGCCTTCAGGGAAGCAGCCTCCTTTCTATAGGGGAGGATGGTGGAGGACAAAATGGGGATGGAAAGGCGGAACTCAGCCTGTTTCTAAATCCAAGGAAGGGAGGAGGGAACCAAAATTTCCAGGGCGTCTTTCTGGATCAGGCATTGCCTGCTTTATCCCCCAACACCCTGTTGATGGGTGAAGAAACAGAACCTCAGGGAGGCTAAGTGACTAGTACCAAGTTCATAAGAGCAAGGGAGAGGGAGTCATTATTGGAGTTCAGGGATGTTTGACATTTCTAAGTGACTGTTCTTGCTACTCTGTTTTGCTGTGGTGGATGACCAGGGTCCAGCTTCTGAACACTCGAGTTGATGTCTGCCTTCTAGAAAGTCCATGAGAGCTTACTGGTCTCTGCTGGATTCAAAGGAGAGGCTTCCAGGTGTCAGAGTTTGGGTCATCCTGAGGTCCTTGTCACCACGTTGTCCCTGGCTCCACACTGGGTGCTGGGCTGTTCTGGGAAGCCAGGGCTGGCCTCGCAGGGACTTGAGTCAGTCTCATTTCTGTCATAAGCATTGGTGCCCTCCCAGAAAGCAACAGTAAACTCCCTCTCTCCAACTGCAGGTGGATGGTGTTCTGTGCTTGGCCGACATCCTGACTGACGACAGCCACTCAGAAGCCACACGGGCTGAGGCTGCGGCCGTGGTGGCCCAGGTCACCTCCCCACACCTTCCCTTCACACAGCATCTCAGCAGCTTCCTAGAGAGCAGGGAGGAGATCGTGACAGCCCTTGTCAGTGAGTCAGTCACCCTGGGTGTGCGGGACCACTGGGTGAGAGGGCCTTGGTACAACTGTCCTCTCCAGAGCCAGTAAGGTCTTCCTGTCCTCTCCTCAGTACACCCCAGATATCTCCTTCACTTGCTGAAATTCCACTATTAATGGGTCAGAGTCAGGCCCTAAAGAGCGCTCTATTGTCCAGAGTTTCCTATTAAGCTGCAGGTAGCTCTCCAAGAAGCAACCTGAAGTGTGATTAGTCTGGGAGCAGTTGGTCTTTTATAAGGGAGTCCAGGACAAGTCCCAGGGAGGAGTGAGGCCACAAATTTTGAGGTTCAGATCTTTGACCAGAGAGACTCTGATGGGCTCTGTTCCTAAATTTCCCAGTCATTTGTGTACCCAATGACTGTGGCAGCAACACATGGGGGCAGATGGCTTTTCACATAGCACGAGCTCACCACAACTTGCTGCCTGAAATTCCACCACTGATCTCACGTCATGGAGCCTTGAAAGCATTAATTCTTCTAGGTTCCCTTGGTTAGACGTATGTACTCTTGGCAGGAGAATCATAGCCTCCTGTCTAGAATATGCTCTTTTCCTCATTTTCCTTTACTGAATTACAGAAACTGGGACTCATCTGGATAACATCCTTCAGGGAACTTGTTCTGTAAATCACTTCTTTCTTTTAAAAGTGCTGATGGTGATCTGTATTTTTACGTCTACCTCTGATGTTTATTGTAGAATAGGAATAGGGCTGGCCCTTAGAGACATAAGAAGACTATGTAAGGAAAAGAAAAAAAAGATAAAAGTTGGGGTTAGCTCTTGGAGTCACCAAACCAGGGCTAAGAATATCAAATTTAGGGGCAGCATAGCACCTTGGGCTAGGAGTCAGAACCCTGGGTTTGGGCTCTGGCTTTTCACTCCTCCATTCAACAAGACCTGTTGAGCAACAGCCCTGGGAAGATGCTGTGTGAGCTCCTGCCACTCACTTACCATGTCACATTTTACAGCTCACTCTGCAGTTTTTCCAATGTGTAAAGCAAGCAGTTGCAACTCATTTCTCTCAGGGGTCCTTCTGGCTTTGCAATTTTAAGATCTGCAAGTACTTTGCACATAGGAGACATCAGTTAAGTTGACTTGATGGCTGATTCTAGTCATGGGGCAGTGGCAGCCATAGGCCAGCCTGGGATAAATCAATTTGCCAGCATTCACATTCATTCAAGCTTAAGAAAACATGGAAGCCAACTGTTGAAAATCTTGGCTGGAGGGAGCTCAAGAGACAGTAAAGTCTCATGCCCCCTCTCCAGGAGAAGAAAATTAGGCCTGGGGAGGTCAAGGAACTTTTTCAAGCCCACACAACAGCACTGGGATTCACATATTCTAGGGGTTTCATATTCAGACATCCACCAGAGACCAGCAAGAAACATAAATCAGTTGAAGAGAGTCAGATGGAAGGAGGAAATAAGGAGGTTTGAGTTCTGTATCAAATTGAAAAGGGGGCAGTCACTGGTGAGCTCCAATTGATTGTTGCCATGTAGGAAAGGCTAAGATTTATTTATTTATTTTGAGTTGGAGTCACACTCTGTCACCCAGGCTGGAGTGCAGTGGCACAGCTCACGACCACCCCAGCATTGGCCTGCTGGGCTCCGGCGAGTCTTCCACCTCAGCTTTACAAGTTGCTGGAACTATAGACGTGCGCTACCACACCCAGCTAATTTTTGATTTGTTATAGAGAATAGGTCTCACCAAGTTGCCTGGGTTGGTCTTGAACCCGTGAGCTCAGGCAATCCACTCACCTTGGCCTCCCAAAGTGCTGGGGTTACAGACTGAGCCACTGATCCTGGTCTGGAAAGGCCAAGATTTTTAAAAGATAAGACATAAATTGTAAATTTTATGGAAAATCTCTCAATTTATAAATGGAATCAAATAATCAACAAACAAACCCAAACATATATGATCCAAATGACCTTTCACTATTGTCATAAACCTAGCCTGTTGCTTCTTTGTTCAAGCTGGATTTCTCCCTGGAGATGGGATGTCTTCCTGTTTATTTCATCCTGATGAAGATGCATTGTGGAGTCCACTCTGAGATTCAGCAGATATCTTCTGGGCGGGAGGCCAGAGCTCCGTTCTTTGGTGGGAAATAGCCCTCCAATTTCTTGCCATTCCCTGGAAACATTTATAAATGAGTCACTGGAATCCTCAATTTAATATTCCTAAGACATCCCAGGTGACTCAGACTGTAGTTCAAATAAATGTGCAGCAAAATTAAAAGGCACTTAGATGGTTGTGTTAATAATTGCTGTGTCGGCAGTAACAGCAACTGCATGAGAATGAGAGGGACTGTTTGGACCTAGAAGAAATCTTACAGCAGAGTGGGCCACTGAGCTCTGTGGTTTCCAAACCCTGGATATAGGGAGGTGGTCTGGAAGGGTTGGGATGAATCTCCCAAAATCAGAGGTTGAGGCAATCATTGGATAATGGGAATCACAGAGTTCTTAACTCCTTGGCTAATCTGTTGTTCCAGCCTTGTGTGGTTAGATTAAGACTGAGTTGTTCAGTGGTCACACCCAGGCTATGGGGAGCACAGCTGCTCATGGGCTGGCATTACCCTCCCAATAGGACTGGAACTTGGGGGTATCACTGGGAATGAGTCAAATAGGCTGAGAAAGTAGAAGCAACCTGGAGTGTAGGAAGACTGGGGTCTTTGGAGTCAGGCAGATCTGGATTTGAGTCCAGCCTCCAGCAATTATTTACTGGCCATAAGACCACAGGCAAATCACTTAACACTTGAATCTTCAATTCCTTCATTTACAAAGTGATAAACATTAGATTGTTGTGAGAATTAAATGACTTAATTTGGTAAAAAAAAAAAAAAATGTACAGTCGAGCCTGGCACAGAGTAAACACTCCATAAATGGCAGCAACAGCTGCTGCTTCTAGTTTCTCTGAGACTCAGCTACTTGTAAATGGAGACAAACATTTTCTACTTTGAGGGTGCTCAGAGTTTAACGGCACAGTGTAAGCCCCACTTCAGGTGCTCAACTAATGTTATTGTGTGTCCCTTCTTCTGTAGGGACACATGGTTGCATGCACTGAAGGTGTCAGTTGCAATATCAGAAGCTGAAAGTACAGACTCTTCGGAGACAAGAACCAGGCACCAGGATAGAACACAGTTCAACTCTGTCGCCTGAACCTTCTTTCTCTCCTGGGCCTGTTTTCCTGAACTGTGGCTTCTCCTTTTGTGGTTTATAGAGATATTATCAGTAGGAGAGATCTGGACGAGGGAAGCACCTTGGCCTGCAGAAAAGTTAGAGCTCAGGGTGAGAAGTTTGGTCCAATGGGATGAGGGAAGAACCATGGACAGCGCCCTGTTATGCCTCCTCCTGAGATGGGTGTCCATTCCAGGTCCTCTGGAGCCCACAGGGGATGGGGAGGATGTGTAAGGTGATGAAGTGATGGGACCACTCTCCTCCTGAAAGGCCCTTGGTACAATTACAAATAGTAAGTGGAAGAATTTGGTGAGGGCTGGGATCTGACCACCAGAATCAGAGAGGAAGACGCTGACATGCAGGGGCTTGGTATAGGACTTCCCTACAGCCTGTTGACTCTTCTCCCGGCACCAAAAGGAAGTGCTGAGGCTCTAAAGATGGCAGCTGGAGGGATAAGGTCTCTGTTTTACCATCAGACTCTTTCTTAAGGCCAATTTAGCAGCAGGCTAGCAATTGTAACTGGAGACACAAATGCAAAAGGAGCTCTCTCCTGCCTCCAGGCCTTTGTGTGTGCTGTTCCTTTGGTCTAGATCGTCCTCCTCCCCTTTTCATGATGGACTTCTTTATTCTTTTAAGAGATATCAGCTGTAAAGTCAAATTCTCAGGGACACCTTCCTTATGCACTTCAGTGGGCCCTTAGTTATTCTGTGTCCTAGCACTTTTTATTTTATCCCTTATATTTATCAAAACTTGCAATTACTTATAATAATTTTTTTAAAGTTCATTTTCTCTTGCCCACTAATTGAGTGTAAGCTCAACAAGGAATGGACCTGAGCTATTTTGATCACTGTGCCATCCCAAGATCCCAGTGGTGCCCGACACCTAGTGTTCACTCAATAAATACTTGTTGGATAAAGGAGTGAATAAGCGTCACACACCAGGTTTCAGATCCCAGCTCTCCCACCTATGTAGACAGATACATTTACCTCTCTAGTTGCTTTCTTCACCTGTAAAATAGGCATTACAACCCCTGCCCAAATGATCTTCCAGAGTAACTGTGGGAGTAAATGAAATAACAGATATGAAAACACTCAGCCCCGAAGCTATGTTTCCTCCTTTGTCATTTAGAACTGTGCCAAGAGGCCTCGTCTGGAGAAGTCTTCCTGCTGGCCTCTGCGGCTCTTGCCAACATCACCTTCTTTGACACAATGGCCTGTGAGATGCTCCTGCAGCTGAATGCCATCCGCGTCCTCCTGGAAGCCTGCAGTGACAAGCAGAGAGTGGACACGCCATACACCCGGGATCAGGTGAGAGGCTTGGAAGGCCCCAGGTCCAGTAACCTGTAACTATGGAGACAGAGGTTATCAGGCCAGGGCTTAGTTTTCGGGATTGGGGGAAACAGCATGACCTGACAACATCTGGTTGGTTCCGTTAGTACCTTTTTCTGGTGCTATGTGCTTTGTATGCTGTAGGAGCTGGAGGGATGTTATCTACATCTCTCGTTGACCTTGAAGCCTTTCTCTAAACTCATCCCAACCACTATAGGGCCTTCTTCTATCTCCGTTCAGACTGTCCATCCTGGGAGGCAGAGAGATGCATGGGAAGTCTCTGACCCTCTTCTGAAGGTCTTGTCGCAATCATGCTGGTGCCTGCCTGACATTGAACCCTGTAATAAATTGCTTCCCTATCTGCCTCCATAAAAAACAGGGGGTCGAAGCAGAACCTTCATGCTGGGCCTCAGCCTCTGTATCAGTTACAATTTTAAAAAATATTTGAGCTTTATAGAAGATTTTATTTGGTGTAAAAAGGTCTTACTGCTAAAAGTGTTTGGAAACACTGAATAAGGGGGTTTTAAAAGACTCTTTGATATTCAATGTTCTGGAATTTTATTCAAACCCACCTCTGGTAATACTCAGCCTCCCATTTCCCCACCAAGGGTGGGGGTGATGGATCAGGTGGGCTTTAGGTCTCTATAAATCCCACTTGGTACCTGAGCTCTAAGTTAGATGATCCTCCAGCAAGCAACCCCGCTTATCCCTGTATGCATTTTAGCCCCACCCCCATCTGTCTCTTCTAGCTCAATTTCTTAGCTGAAGCTGCCATGGCTTTGAGTTCTAGCTCCTACACCAGCAACTCCAGGAGAGCCTTCCCTGATTGCTTCAGCTCTCTGGAATTTTCCCCTTTTTTTAAACAGTCTATACCTCACAATGAAGTGTTGACTCAATGAATGACATTTATTTCTCCTAATTAATTCATGTATTTTATTTTCCCTTTGAGAGTATGATCCCTGTTCTGTACTTCCCTGGGATTTCTTGTGACCTCTAGCTCAGAGCTGGCACCCTTGGGAAAGTTCCCCAGTGCCTGTTAGGGGTATGAAAGGGAAGAAGCAGGATGACACTTCACCAGTTGTTTCATATTGTTAGTGCGGCTGACCATAGACTCCCATTTAGAAAACTTTCTAGTATCTAAGCATTTACATATGGGGGTTCCTAATAAGACTGTGATGTTGTTGATATTTACCCTGTTTCGTAAACAAGAGCAATGAGGCTCAAGTGGATGTTTCCAAAATCATGTGGTCGGTAAGTAGCTAGCCAGCATTTAAATCAGGATTAAATTTAAATCCTGACTTAGACCTTGATCTTTGACCCTCACCTGCTGCCATCTTTGAAAATTGAGGGAGGAGGCAGTGTAGCTGTGGGATCAGAGAGACTGGGTGTTGGTCATGCCTGGGCCATTCGTTAATTGGGTGACTTTGGGTCCATCAGAGCCTCTTGGATATATATATTTTTTAACCTGTAGGTAGGGACATTGCTATCTACTCTGCAGGATTATTGTGAAGGTGAGTGAGATAATATAGGTAAGGACCTGATGCAAGGCTTGGCCCCTATTAAATTCTTAATAAATGTTGAATGTTATTATTTTTCAAACCTCATATTCCAGGGAAGAGCCCAAATAGTGAATTATCAAAATCCTTAACATGGCCTTCCAAGCCATGGATGATAAGTTTTCATTTCTGAGAGTTATTCAGGCCCCCACCCCCACCCCACTCCCACCCAGAGATGAAGTATGACAGTACCAACATAAAAAGCGGTGGTCTACTGGGCTGGCCATTGACCTGATTGACTCCAAAAGGGGGCATGTCCAAAGTCTGTTGTGGTCACAGCCCTTGATTATGCGGGGGTGGGGTGCTGGAGCACCCATGCTGTGGGATCTGCCTTCTTCACTCTCATTTCTTCTTTAGCTAGACTCTTGCAGTTGGGTCTCTCTTAAGTCTCTTCATTTCCAAGTGCTTCTCCTGTGACTAACTCTGGTCATTTCATACAAGTTCCAGCAGTGAGGCAATAAGAACAGGGAGTTTGGAGTCAGGTGACCTGAGTCTGAAACTCTTCAGTTGCTAATATTCATTATCATTTTGGGCAGTTCACCCTGAGCCTCACTTTCTTCATCTGTAAAATGAAAGCAAATAAAACTATTTACAAAGCGGAAATAAGAATTAAATAAACAAATGACTATAAAATCTTGGTACAGATCCTGGCACAAAGAAAATATTGCATCAACGGAAGCCACCGTCAATGTTATATTAGTGGCATGCAGCACTGAATGGGACCCTCCAGAGAGGAGTTCTCTCAGCTGTAAGATGGGTATAGCCTCTTCAATCTCAAACATCCTGTGACCCCTTTCTTACCGCAAGGAGTGACTGGCTCCCTGTTGAAGCGTCATTGATTTCTAGGGAAGAGGGGCTCAGGGTAGGGAGAGAATGTGGTCAAGCTGTGGAAGATAGTTGTCTCTGCAGTTGGAGTCAGGAGCTTTTGCTGTGACCCCACTGTCTGAGCTGGGCACGAGTCCCACTGTCCTCAGGATGGCCTCACCTTCTGCCCTGGCTCAGAGCAACCACTTAGCTAGTGAGAGCGCACCCATTAAAGAAACAAATGGCTCTTTCCTGTGGCAGAGGGAGGATTAAGGTGATCTGAGGGCTCTCTGTAATGAAGACAAAGAAGATGAATTAGGCTCTGAAGTGCTCACCGCCCCCTGAAATACTTAGGAGATTAAATGCCCCATGCGGTTTCCGGTAATGAATCTGCCAATGACGCCAGTGCTGTGCGCAGCCTCTTGGATCTACCCTGTGTCCACTTTTGTTTGGACATCTCAGTGAGTACCCCTGTCATCCTGGCAAGCTGGGTCTACTTACTTGTCCAACAAAAGCCTGGCTGGCCATGCCTACCCCGTACCCACCCTTGGGTGGTGAGAGCAGCCTCAGGCCCGGGCACTTCCATTCCCTTCCAACTACTCTAGAGGAAGGTGGTGTGGACTGCAGCTGACATGGTCAGGTATCGAGGAGAACCCCTTGCCTAACAGATTTGGAGAGACCTATGTTTCCATGCCCAGGAGGTATTTTCCAGGGGTCATGCTGCCCAGAGAATCCAGCTACAGACTTGATGGGGAGGTGGGAAAGGCCCTGTCTCCAGGAGTGTTGGCGAACTTCCCTTGCCCATCACACAGTGACAACCTAGGGTGGAAGGGCCCTGGTTATCTTATCTAACCCACAACAGAGACTTTTACTGAGCCTTGTATTTTGTGACCTTCAGAAGGTAATTACTTTTATAGAGGCAGAGGTGCGGGTATATATTTTCCATAGAAATCCATCATCTGTTTGGCATTTTCGAATGACCAGATTTTGTAGCCTTTCTGGGGCTTCACTGTGACTATCATTTATCAGAAGCCCACTGATCAGAAATGCCAGTTACTAGGGACTGCGATTTTGACTCATGTCTCAAAAGTCCTCTATAGTTTATAAAGCTTTATTATATACAGGTATGACACATTAGAAACAGTACAGGTTTTGCATTCAGACAGACCCGAGTTCAAATCCTGGCTCTGCCATTTCCCATCTATGTGACCTTGGACAAATCACTCAACCTCTCTGAGCGATTATTCCTTAATCTGTATAATGGGGATACTAACATTTCTTTCCTTCTCACATTAGATAGGATACTGCTTATGAAATACTTAGAACCAAAGTGGGTACTCAGTAATGAATGAAACAGTAGTCTCTATAGAACCAGAGATTGAGACAGGTCTGAGACAGGGAATGTCAGCTTTAGGGCAGGAAGGTAGGATCAGGAAATGTAGTTGAAGTAGTGAGGAGTGTTGTATAGTGTGAATTAATGTGTGATGTTTCAGTTTGTGTATGGTCACATGTAAGTTGTGTGTGCATGTTGTGTGTATGATAAGGACTGTAAGCCATTCAAAGGGGTGGGCGTGTTTATTTGTGTATGAAGACATATACATATCAACCTATCTGGAGAAGTTTGGAAGAACCCAGGATCACACCCCCCAGTCCTGACCCACCAGAAACCCTCCCTACAAAGCCATGGGCAAACCAGGCACAGGGAATCTGGTCTGGCATGTACATGCTCTTTAATACTGTGAGGCTTACACCCCAACATCCATGCAGCCCTCAGGGACGGGGAGTTGGGCCTTAACCAGGAGAGACCTTTGGCTTATGTCATTATCAGCTTGGGACCTACATCCCAAACAGTTTTATGGCTTTGCGGCTCTGTCTCCAAAGCCTAAGTCTCAGCCATCCAGTCTTGCCTTTTTAGTAGGGAGGGAAAGTTGGGCCTGTCATGAGAAGACACAAGTTCCAGAGAGAGGGAGCCATGTGCTTGTCTCTCAGCCTAGAAAGGCTAGTTTCCACAACTGTCCAGCCCTCTCAGGTTGTGAGTTGCTGGCCATACCTACCAGGAGGGAGGTACTCCACAGAGAGGAAAGAGAAGGAGAAGACCATAGATTCTCCTGGGCCTCCGTTCCTCTCTGGTCTTGGGAAAGGAGTGTGTTCAAAGAGACAAAAACTTTCCTCTCTCAGATCCCTTCACTCTTCAAACAAATGTCCTTATTTGGATTCTTTCTACTCTTTGGTAGAGAAGTGATATGGAGGGAAGAAGGTGAGACAGAGAGAAGCACTGAACTTCCCCTAGGAGCTGACAATGGTTTTGTTTTCTGGTCTCAGGGCCACAGTTGACATTGTTGCTGCAGATTTCACAGAGTTAACACAGTGATAATAGAAATCTAAATATTCCACCTGATAATTCTGATATAGCTGTATAAACTGTTGGCTTTTTTGTCCAAATTTCGGCACAACATAAAAGTAATCGTAACTTCTCATTAAACACATGCCAGGTTTTCTTTGTTGCAAGTTCTATTAGATTGGATTACCTTCTGGGGTCTTCTGGGTATTCTTCACTTGTCTTTTATACAGTTTGGTCTACACGCATAGCTAATAAAAGGGAACATGGGCTGAGTCAGGGTATGATCAAGGCTGGCTGCTGAGTCACTGCTAGGATGTCAGGCAGGCCTGGTTCACGCCTTGGCACTGGTCTACAGTCAAGTATTTCCAGAACACCTGCTCTTGGCCAGTACAGGGTGAGCCTTTTGTTCTGTATGCTGACATCAAAAGGCTCTGCTAGCCTCTTTCCTACCACACAGGGGCCTTTCTTCTTTGAACCAGTGGCATGAGGAGGTCCTCTGCTGTTTGGGGTCGATTTGCTATTTGCCTCAATTTCCTGAAGGTCTCTGGACACTGAAGAAAAAAATAATTTCAAACTGACACTCTAGCTCACTCCTGTAATCTCAGAACTATGGAAGACTGAGGCAAGACGATTGCTGGAACCCAGGAGTTTGAGACTAGTCTAGATAACAAAGCGAGACCTCGTCTTGACAAAAAGTCAAAAAATTAGCTGGGTGTGGTGGTGCATTCCTGTAGTTTCAGCTACTTGGGAGGCTGAGGTGGAAGAACTGCTTGAGCCCAGAAAGTCAAGGCTGTGGATTGTGCCACTGCACTCCAGACTGGGCAACAGAGTGAGACCACAGCTCGAAAAGAAAAGAAAAGAAAATTTCAAAATGCCACAGAAGGTAGTGAGCACATATTTGCTGTTTCTCTGGTTTGCAGGACTCCTCCTGTTCTGGTACGAGGCCCCCTGTTTGGTGAGGCTCTCTCGCGTTACGAGCGCATCTTGGCCACTGGCGCTCAGCCTCACAGGTGCTGCGTGTCGGGTTGGTTAGGGCTTCTTGACACAGTCTTTAAAGGCCTGGCTTGTTTCAGGCTCTGCTCTCCAGAGGCAAGTTTTGTTTATTTTACTTAGCGAAGGGTGCTTGATGAGACATCCACTCATTGAATGCTCATAAATCTCTTATGAATTATTTATTTTTTTACAGACAAGGTCTTGCTGTGCTGCTCATGCTGGTCTCAAACTCCTGGCTTCCAGTGATCTTCCCATTTCAGCCTCCGGGGATTATAGGCATGAACCCCTCCCCCAGCTGAATTGGCTCACTTTTATCTCCTGTGGTAGCTCCCTCCAAGATGTTCATGTCCTGATCCCGAAAACTTGTGAAAACAAGCACTTTACATGGCAAAGGGGATTTTGTAGATATGAGTGAGTTGAGGATCTTGATATAGGAACATTATCCTGGATTTATTTAAGTAAATCCTAATCATCTCAAGGACTCTTATAAGAGGGAGGCAGGAGGGCCAGAGTGAAAGAATAGAGGAGATTAAGGAAGCAGAGGTCAGAAGGATGTGCCTCCAAGAGCCAAGGGGGCATGAGCAGTCTCCAGAAGCTGAACAAAGCAAGGAAACAGATTTTCCCCTAGATCCTCTGGGAGGAATAAAGATCTGTCAACACCTTGATTTCTGCTGTGTAAGATTCATTTAGAACTACTGACCTCCGGAACTGCAAGGTAATAAAACTGTGTTGTTTTAAGCCACTAAGTTTGTGGTAATTAGTTATAGCAGCAATAGAAAATGAAAGCAACCCCATTAACCAAGACACGAAAGGTTAGGTAACGTGGCCAAGGTCATAAGGAAAACTAGTGAAAAGACCAGGATTTAGACATAGTCTGAGCCACACGCCTAGCTATTAATATTATACTGCTTCTCACCTCGGGCTCTTCTCATGCCTGATGTCCTCTGGAGTCACCAAATAACTGTAGGGGAACAGTGTCCTTGCACTCAGGAGGACTAGGACTTAACTGAATATTATCAGATGTTCAGGACTATAGTAGCTTGGGCCAGGGGGATCTTCCTGGCTCCTGCACTCTGTCCCTTGGCTATTTTATATCCAGTCAGGTAAATCAGTTATCCCTAAAATCCCAGCCATGGTCTTGACTGTGAGGATAAACATTGACCTATTTCCCCCCACATAATGGTGCATACAAGGATGTTTCAAAAGGGAGACTCAAAGCAGGGCATAATTGGCATTTATTCAAATTGTGCTTAATTGAATACTTCATCTGCACCTCCAGAAAACCACATGGGGTACAGTCTCTGTAAAGAGGAAGTAATTTTCATTAACAGGATCTAAATTAGTCTGACACAAAGACCTACTTGGTGTCTGTGACACAGCTAATAATTACTGTGTAATGAACCCCGTTGCTGCAGACAAAGCTTTCCTTTTCTTTTAGTATTTTTTCCTTCCTTCCTTCCTTCCTTCCTTCCTTCCTTCCTTCCTTCCTTCTTTCCTTCCTTCCTTTCTCCCTCCCCTCCTCACCCCCTTCTTCCTCTACCAACTTCCTTCCTTTGTGGATCTACATGCCAAGGAAGTATTTTTATTCAGACAGGTCAGGCTGGTGATGGCTGGAGTGTAGCAGCCCCTCTGTGCTGGGAACAGAGTTTCCTACTGCTGCTAACAGCCCAGAGAAAGTCAAATAAACTGTAAACTGACATGGACTTGGCCTTGTGCCTCCTTCCTCATGAGACTGTGTACTTCTTGCTTCTTGGGGAACCTTCTATTTTTCTTCTTCTTCTTCGTTCTTCTTCTTCTTCTTCTTCTTTTACTGCATCGTTGATCCAGCTTTTTCTTCTAACTCCTTCTACTTAGCTCACAAACACAAATCCTAAAAGGTGGGGGTGGGGAGAACATCCAAGTCCCATGCCTCCTTTAGTCCTACCATCTTTCTAAACTCCAAATATGAGTTTGTCACCTTCCTTAAAAGACATCTAGTGGTGCAGTGTTGCCTTTAGGATAAAATTTTTGGAGTGTTCTCCTGTCTTTCTCCTGGCAACCCACTACAGTCATGTTTATCCACCCAGACCCCTGACTGCATCTGACCTGGAAGAGGCTGTCTCACACACATGGATGCCGCAGCTGCCCAAGAATGTGAAATCCCCTTCCAACATGTGTTTAGAGGGAAAGGGGACATAGCTGTTCTATTAATACAGCAAACTTTTCCCTTTTGTTTAAAAGAAGAGATTTTTATATGCATTTGTTATCCAGAGTAACATGCCAGTATTAAACCAATTAAGATCTAGATCTTCTTCTTGGTGGTTATCATGTTATTATCCAGTTTCAGAAGGTAAGCTGCCTGAATTGTACTCAGGAGACTGTCAATTGCTGTCTCAGAGGTGAGGGCATGGCCTTCAATTATACCACGTCACAAGCTTTGAAAAAAGTCTTTCAAGAGAGATGGGCCTGCACCAGTGAGAAGTGTTTTTTTTTTTAATTTATTTTACTATTTATTTTAATTACCACTCAAGAGTGCTGTCTGCTTCTGAGAAAGTGGGTGAATTTTCGTTTTGTTGTTTATGTCAGGAGCAGTGTTGTGAGAGGTATCTAAGTTAATAAGTATCATGTTTCCAGTATACTCTAGTGGTATTCTGGCACCCTTTACAGTTTGGGCTCCTGGAATGAGTCCCTTGCTGGCCCATTCCTTAATTCAGTTTGTGCTGTGTGTTCTCTGTGCTCCCTCAACTATATACCACAGGGTGCAGGTAAGATTGGTTATAGCCCCTGTAGTTGTAACCAGGACTTACTGTCTACCTGGTATCAGTATCCCTTACCTACAGGTAGAGCCTTTCAGTGATGACTTCTAAGAAAGACTTATAGACAACAGACTTGTAAAGTGCAACTGAGTAGGCACTTTCTCATCAGATTCCACATAATACTGGATGCCTTGGGGTTGTCATGCTGCCTTTTCCTCTCACTTGACCTTAATCTCCATTCATTTCAGGTTGAATAGAGGTGGGGGTTAGTAGCTGGGAAAGAAGCTGGGATGCTGGAACTCAATCCAGGACAGAGGTCAGCTCTCAGGAGGACAAGCCAGCACAGAGGAGTTGGATGGGCCAGCGACCTGCCAGTTCTGTCTGCATTTCAGGGCTTGGGACCAGAGGGGCTCTGCACAAAGATGGTTGGGCCAAGGTGGAGTCCAGTGGGACCCTTGAGGGTGTCATCCCAGGGACATAGGCTGAAAAATGGGAATCATTCATGGGGGAAATATATCTGGATGGCAGGAGTCCAGGAGGATGGAAGAAAATACCATGAAAAGATGGTTCAGGAGTCACGGGATAAGGGAAAACTTCATAGCCTTTGGCTGACCTATCTGCAAAGTGCCCTGTTTAGATCAGGCGTGCCTATTTTCTTAGTTTCTCTATTCTGTTTTCCAGATTGTGACCATCTTAGCAAACATGTCTGTCCTAGAGCAGTGTGCCTCTGACATCATCCAGGAGAATGGTATGTCTTTGCAGCAGTGTACATGCTCTATGAATTATCTGGCTGTAGGGGACTATGTGCCTTTGTACTTGTACATAGGGTGACTGCCTATGCACAAGTATGCACATATGTACATATCCATGTTTGCATGAGAACGTATATTGCATGGAACTGGGCCCATATGTGTAAATGTCTGTTTGCCTTCCTGGGGCTTAAGCTCTAGTGGGAGACAGACAATGAACAAGAAGACAGAAAACGTCAGGTAGTGACGGTGTGCGGTGCCCCAGGGAAAATAAGGCATGGAGGAAGAGAAAGGTAGTCTCAGGGTGGGTGGTGGGGTGGAGGTGGTATTTTAACTAGGTTGGTGAAGGGACGGTCAATAATATTTCATTATGATTCCAAAGGTAAAAATCTGTTCCCACCAACCTCCAAGATGCATTCCAAATGATCCAATATAATCATTTCTATCATCTTGGATTTTGCCTCTGTAGAAAGCTGAAGTGTCTGGGAAGGAGTGAGGGTGGGGGAGCAGGTGAGGGCAACCTGAATGCCTTGACCCCTCACTGAGAGCATCTCTTCTCCCACCTGCCCTCCTGTTCCATCATGTGCTGAGGGCGCCACCAAGGTCCAGGTGATGCAGGGCCAGGTTTCATCGGCCTGGACGCTGATCTAAGCAGTCTTTGCTGGAGGACAAGGCGGCTGCCTTGCAGCTGGGAGCAGAGAGTGGTGAGGGCTTCCTGTGACTGGGAAATAAGGGAGCAATTAGCAACCAGTTGGAAACCAGAGACGCTAATGAGGCAGAGTGAGCTGGGAGCCTGGGCCGGCTGACTTGTGCTCTTGTTAAACCCCCCTCCCAGGCTTCCCTGCTGTCTTAACAAACATACACTTACCCATCCCCCATGGCTCCATTACTAATTGAAAGACATCATTTTGTGTTAATTTTATGTGATTGAGCTAATAATGAGAAACTTTGCTGAGCCAGCTGAGGCTGAGAGGCTGAGAGGTATCATTTGTGCCCCGTTTCTTAGACACTTAAAGCCTTATGTTCTGTTCAAGTGGTCAGTGGAAGTGGGTCGCCATCAGCCTGTGAACTTGAGATTAGAGTATCTGGCATATATGGAGGTTTTTATGGTTTACAAAGTGTTTTGATTGACTTACTCATTCAACGGTAATTGAGACCCGTGATGTACCTGGTATTATGTTAGACAGAACACAGATGAAGAGTCCTTGCTTTTTCCTAGAGGATCTCCCAGTCTAGAAGGAGAGCCCAGGAAGACAAAAGGGGTCACATGATAAAAGTGTAACATCTACAATAGCATCATGCAATAGAGGAAGGATGGCATAGTGGTTGAGACTGTGGCAACTGGGATTGTGTGGGTTTGAATACTGACTCTGTTATTTACTAACCATATGACTCCTCAGTTTTTCCATCTACAGAATGGAACAATACTAATACCATCTCATAGGGATGATAGGAGGATGAATATAAAGCATGCAAGCTTTTGGGAGGTTTTGGGGGATCATGTATTTGCTTTGAATTTAACACAGTAGTTTAAAAGTCCAGTAATAGCATTAAGAAAAACAAAGATGTCTTCAGATATCCCTTCCAAGTATAGTGATGTGGTACGCGGGATCAGAGACATCCCCAGGGAGTAGAAGGCATAGAAAAATAGACTTGTCCAGTTTCTTCCCTGTAAGTGAGACCCCCCAAAGTCATCCTGACAGCCTTTGTTTGAGCCTTGCAGTCATTTGTCCAGCTGGCCCTATGGGGAAGGCTTCACTCTAGGGGTTGGCACCAACTTTTTACTGCTTCCTGTCCAGGGGTCCAGCTTATCATGGGCATGCTGTCCGAGAAGCCAAGGTCTGGGAGCCCCGCTGAGGTGGCAGCCTGTGAGCGAGTCCAACAGAAAGCTGCAGTGACACTGGCCCGTCTCAGCCGAGACCCAGATGTGGCACGGGAGGCTGTGCGGCTCAGTTGTGAGTGATGCCGGCTGTGGCTGGGGTGGAGCTGGGGGGATTTGAGCTGGGAGCAGCCCTGATTTCATGGTGGCAACAGTGGATACAGGGTAAGGGCTGTCTGGGGTAGCCTCTACTCTCTGGGTGCTAGGAAATGCTGGAATGGAGGCCCAGGGTTCTAATCTAGCTTTTAATCTGGGACTGAAACAAGAGAGAGAAAGGGCCTAGAAAGGTAAAAGTTGACTCACCTTTAGACTCCCTGTTAATTAGGACCCCATTTGTTCATCCACTTATTTATTCACTTATTCAGTTATTTACTCATTCATTTACTTATCTACTCATTTGTTCATTCACTCCTTGTTTCGTCCTTTAGTTCAATCATTCATTAATGCGTCGATTGCTTTATTTACTCACTGTTAACTCATTCATGAATTCACTCATTAAACCATTCATTCATTCAGTTAGTCACTTATTTACCGAACAAGTATTTTCAGAACACCCACTCTATGCTACGCTCTGTTTTAGGTGCTGGGCACGTAACATTGGATATGACATTGTCCTGACCACAGGGGCTTACAGTGTCATGGAGATGACAGATATGGAAAGAAATATTTACACTTGAGTATTGTGGGTGTGATGCTCAGAGCATGTCCATAGCACATTTGGCATGCAGAAGTAGTCCACGTTTATCTGGGTGGGTCAAAGAACGTTTTAACAAGGAAGTGAGTCTTCCCGTGTGGCTTGATGGGTAAATAGGAGTTATTCTGATGTGAAGGCTGAGAAAAGGAGCTCGAGGAAAATGCTTGAGAAAAGGCGCGGCAGTGTCACCAATCATCAGGGACCCCGAGCAACAGCAAGGGGTGGCCAGGGGCAGCAGAAAATTCCTGCTTCATAAAGACTTAGTGGAAAAGAAACACAGACTATGTTTGTATACCTTTACTGCTATCTTATGAGTTCTTAAAAAAAAGGAGTTGGATAAGAGTAATCTGTGTTGAAAAGCTAAGTTATTTATTTAGCTTTTCTCAGTAAAGCCCTAGGAAATATTTGTAGACTCTGTAGTTTTCTGTAATTTTAGCCACAATATATTTTCTGGCTGAAATAGGTAATGAAGAAGGATAAAAGTATACCCGAGAAGTCTGTCTGGTAAAGACATAAATGCTAAACATCACTCTGGGAAAATCAGAAGTATCTTTCTTAGAGAAATAGGCAGTACCTCTGCTATAGTTTTAACTAGGTTCGGTCTTGGTGTCCAGTATTCTGGCCCTTGTGGCTTTTGCTTTGAAGTTCCTGCTTATCCTTGTCCTGACCAGGGGCTGTTCTCCTCTGAGGAAGCAGAAAATCTCCACTATAAGACTCCTCCTGGTGGGTTCAGTTCGCTTCCCTGGCAGACTGGGGACTGCCGGCCGGGGCCCTGCGAGCCACCTGCCTCCACAGGGCACCATGAAGAGTGTTGTGCGAGGAAGGACCAGCCCCTCTGGATCAGGCCTGGCCAGGTCCCCATCCTGGGTGTGAGGCTCTCCCTGTGTCTCATGCAGGCATGTCCCGTCTCATCGAGCTCTGCAGGTCCCCGTCAGAGAGGAACAGCAGCGACGCTGTGCTTGTGGCGTGCCTGGTAAGTTCTCTGTCTTCCCCTAGCTTTTCCCTGGCCTTTGGGATTGCAGATGTGGGTGGAGGGGAGGGGAGTGTAGGGGTGTGGCCAGGGAACTGGTTCTGCCACAGTTGGCTTGGGTAGGCCATAAAACCTCTCTGGACCTTAGCTTTTCTCTTTAAGATAATTGTAATACTTGTTTCACTTAATTCATAAAACTGTGATGAAATTTATGTGAGGTAATAGATGTGAAAGGTGGGAGCTGAGAAAAACCCCCTTGTTCTACCACCACAATTTTAGTAACTAAGAACATTTGAGGTTCTGGTGGAATGCTAAGTGTTGGTGCAATTGTCGTGGTGCCTGCAGAGCATGGGAACTGAGATGCAGGTGTCTCCTGCCTGTTCCAAAGAGAACATTGTGAGAACAACCTTTTTTTCCCCTCAGAGGGAGCCTCTCTCCTCACCTGTGAGGTAGCCTCCTCCTCCTTTGTGAGATGAGATGGGAAGGAACTTGACAGGACAGAAAGGATTATTCAGCCAGCTGCCAGGATCTTCACCTTGAACCCCAGCAAGTGCATTCTGGGAGGTCCCCATGCAACTTCTTTTTTGCTGGGGAAAAAAGAAGGAAATGATCAACAGTGCTAGACAGAGAATGCATGCTTTGTCTATATACGCCTCCCTCCTGGGGCTGTAAGGAATCCCAAAGCAGAGTAGCTTCCGCTTGGAAACATGAAGTAGCTGGGAATCCATTGCATAAACCATGCCATTTAATTTCCAGGAGAGAGTGGCAGATCTTTGGTCCTCAAAGGACACAAAGAAAAGTGACAGATTTAAAGATCCTTCAAGTTGTTTCACAGTGAAGACTTCTGCTCACTCCATCATTTTTTAACTGAGCTCATCTTGTTTCTGGGAGTTCCTGATGGGCAATGTGCAGTTGTAGAAACAGCAGGGTATTGCAATCAGTCAGACCTGTCCTGGTCTTACCATTCATGAGCTGTGTGATGTTTGCTAAGTCATTAAGTGCTATAAATTGTATTCAACAAATATTTACTGAATAACACTGTGTGCCATTCACTTTTCTGGGCTATGGAGAAACAAAAAGGCCAAAATCTCTGCTCTCTCACATCTTTTAATCTGGTACATGCAAGACACTCTTAACTCTTTTTGTGCCTTTGGTGGTCTAGTGAAACTTATGGACCCTTTTCAGAAAAGTGTTTTAAATGCATACAATAGAATATATAGAATTAAAAAGGAAACTAACTATATTAAAATAATTACTAAAACATTTAAACATGTGATATATTAGTATATGCACTTTTTAATCAACACATTACATAAGACCCACTAGGGTCTAAAAAGTATTATAATCTTGACTAGCGATGACCGTGAATAGTATTTGAAGATATCTTCAACAACCATAATAGGCTATGAAAGTACCTGTGATTTCTATTGGTGAACAAACCACAGGGGTGGCTAAAACTTCATGGTTGTTGCTACATTCTCAACAAAAGGAAATGCTAAGATTCAGGTGGAGGTTAGTAAAAATAATGATGTAACTTTTTCTCATCCAAGTTCAAAGACCCTCTTAATTCTGCCTTGTCTAGCGAGTCAATGAGGGGAAATTACTAGCTGGCTAACATGTAATGATTGGCTACAACTACCATTGTCTTCATAGCTCTGACAGCCAGCTACTGCTTGACTGAGTGGGCCCTGAGGAAGTGTTGGTATCATTGAAAGCACTTGGGAAACTACAAAGCTACATTCAGATGAAGGACTTGTTATTACGACCACTGTTATTTTTATTAGTTTGCGGGAGAGCACACAGAAGGACTTGGCTGCTATCTTCAATCACTCAAAGGACTTTCAAATGGGAAAGGGATGCCATTTTTAATGTGTGGGTGAGTTGGTGGATAATGAAGAGAGGCCCTCCCTCCTTAGTTCATTCTTCATGTGGCTGCTGAGTTAATTTTCCTAATGGTGATTTATAATCATGACACTTCCATGAAACCCCCATGGAACCCTTTCATGGTTCTCTGTGATCTCTGGGCAACGGTCCACCTGTTTAGCCTTCACAGTCTGGCTCCAATCCACCCTGGAGCCTGAAGGCCTCCGACTGTGTCCAGGTCCTGTCCAACTCTGCTAAGCCAGAGCACTCTGAACTGGGCCATGGCCCTTGCCCCAGGCAAATACCCTCTCTACCACTCTGTTTATTAAAATCCTGCACATCCTTCAAGGCTCAGATCTAAATCCCTCTCCTCCAAGAAGTTCTCAAGGAGCCTCTGTGGTGCAAAGACAGGAAACACACAGTGTATACCTGGATGTCTGCTCTCGTTTGACCCAGCCTGAGGCAAGTTGTACTATCCTCATTCCAGATATTGTGAAGGGAGGCTCTTAGAATTCAAATACAGGCCTGCCTGACTCTGGAGGCCTGGACTTTTGATTTTTCGTTGTTTTCATTCACGCCCTTTCTCTCCTTGTCTAGCTGCACTGACTCTTCTGGTCTCACTGCACTGACTCATAGGAGAGGATTTTTATCCCCCCCCCCCGCCACCCAACACACCACCTGTAGCCTGGAACTTTCTTAGGGCAGGGACTTTTTTCTAGCTCTTTGTATCTCCATAGGACCTTGAGTTTGACTTTGGTACTGACTGACTTTCCCCTCTTGCTGCTAGCTCTGAGTTGAGGGGTGTCTCCAGTTTGGCCCCAGAAGGGCTTCAACATTTGGGTGTGGTCCCCTGGCTGGTGAGATGTGTGTCACTTGGAGCCCCGCCTGGCAGATGGAGTTAGGAGCTACTTTTCCTGCTCTTCCCCAAGGTTTTCTTTCCGATTTCAAAGGCTCTCTTCAGGTGCAGGGAGGAAATTTCAATTATCATCTCCTATGTCTGGAAAAGTGACAGCGCAGATTGTCTCTCGCAAACAGAATTGATTTTTCCTTAATGAAGCGGCTGTCAGTGGGCTGCCAGGCTTGTTTAATACTTGGGTGTTTTCAGGCTGTCTGGGAATGAGATTCTGGGATGACTGGCTGTTAACCCTCCCAGGGAAGCAGGGGCTGAGAGAAAAGCTGGGAAGGTGCAGGGTCCTTTGAGGCTGCTGAATGTTGAGGAGGAGGTACTCTGAGCTGCTATGGGTGTTCATGTTCTGCAGGCTTTTGGGGGGCCCTGGGAGGTGAGGGTATCTCTCTTTTCTTTCTCTGTTGTTCTCTGTCACATTTTGGTTTTTGCTTTTCTCTCTTTCTAGGGGTTGCCTCTGCTTCTAGCCGTTTCTCTTCCTCCCCTTTAAAAAAATCCTTCTCATTCCTGTCTCCCACTCTCTACTTCTTCCTTTTCCTCTTTGCCCTGTCACCTCCTCTTATATCTTTCCTATTATCCTCCCTTTTCCCAGGCGCTTTCTCTCTTTTATTTCCTTGTCACTGTTTCTCTTTGTCTCTCCATTTCCCTCTCGTGCTTGGTCTCTTTCCCTTCACTAGGTTCATCTCTATCTGTTTTAGTGCTTTCTTCTTGTTCTGTTTCTGTTGTTGTCTCTTTTTCTCTGACTCTCTTCTATTTTCTTTTTCTTTTATTTTTTTTTTTGAGTTGGAGTCTCACTCTGTTGCCCAGACTGGAGTGCAGTGGCCACTCCTGGCCACCGCAGCCTCGACCTGCTGGGCTCCAGTGATCCTTCCACCTCAGCCTTCCAAGTAGCTGGAATTACAGGCATGCGCTATCATGCCCGGCTGATTTTTTGATTTATTGTAGAGATGAGGTCTCGCTGCCCAGGCGGGTCTCGAACCTGCGGGTTCAGGCAATCCACTCACCTCAGCCTCCCAAAGGCGTGGGATTACAGGCTGAGCCACTGAGCCCGGCTCTGTTTTCTTTTTCTATCTAATTTGTTCTTTTGATAGGTCTATGTTCTCTCTATTTCTTTATCTCTCTTCGTCTCCCTTCCATCTTGCTTTATTTTTAACTCTGAGGATGCAAAAGGCTTGGATGGTTCATATCCTTATCTGTAGATGAGGCTCTATCTGTATGGTGACAACTCAGGCAATGGGGTTATTTCTTCCAGCTGGAGACAGAGGAGTTAGTGCTATAGAGTTCAACCTCTTTAGTCCTTGGGGCAAAGAGGAGAGGTAGGACACATTAGTTAGGGACAGTCCCCGGGAGCCTACTTCCTGCTACTTGGGTCTCAGATCCTGCCCATGTGCACAGAGACACATGTTCCTTCTCCTTGATCTAGCTTGGACATTGTAACACCTGTGATGCCAACAACCAACTCAAATCATTCTCTCTTTTCATTTCCTTGGCCTGATTTCTCAGCAACAGGCTACCTGCCATGTCTAGGTAATGAGCTCTAGTCCTGCCTTGTACTCAATATAACCTAGTGTCTTGCCTGTGGTAGGTCTGAGTTCCCTGTAGTTGGACTGCTGTGTGATGTTCCAGAAAGCTACTTTCCCTCTCTGAGCCTTAGTTTCCTTATTTCCAAAATGGGTATCATAATATTGAACTTGCAGCATCCTGTAGGGATTAAATGAGATGCTATATGTAGATACTCAATAAGAGTTGGCATTCTTTCCTTCTTTGCTTCTGCCATTTTAGATATCCCCCCACTCTTTTTGTTTCCAGGGGTGGGCGGAGAAGGGACACTTTGTTCCCTGCTGTGTATTTTGCTCAGAAAGAGAGAAGAAATTAATATTCATTAAACACTTAGTATGCATTGCCTCAGTTAAGTGGCGAACAGGTCTAAGTAGGTGCACAGCTCAACTTTAGTTTCAGGTTCCTTATCAGTAGACTTCAATTTTAAAGCACTTCATTTGTTAATTTCTTTTTAGCAAACATTTATTGAGCCCCATGCCAACGCTTGTGCTGTCTGCTGTAGATTTGGAGAAATATAAAACAAAATCCCTTTGCAACCTGCCTGGGCAACTTGACGAGACCTCATCTGTACGATAAATCAAAAAAATTAGCCGGGCATGGTAGCGCGCTCCTGTAGTTCCAGCTACTTGGAAGCCTGAGGTGGAAGGATTGCCAGAGTCCAGCAGGTTGAGGCTGCAGTGGCTGGGAGCGGCCACTGCACTCCAGTCTAGGCGACAGAACGAGACTCCAACTCAAAAAAAAAACACCTCAAAAACCAAAATCCTTACTTTTGAGGCGCACAGAATCCTAGTATGGGGGATTACAAACCTAAAGCCAGTTACAGTCAACTGTGAGAAAGCTGAGGTCAATCCAGGGGCCCTGAGTATACAGGGGAGAAATGAACTGTCTCTGCATCAGGGTAATTAGGGAAGGCTTCACAGGGGAGGTGACCATAGGCCAGGCCTTGTAGGATGAATGCATCAGCTAGCTAGAAATGAATGAGGAAAGGTTTCATGTCATAGGGAAGAGCATGAGCAAGAGCACATGGACATAAACCAGGAATAATATATTCACCTCACAATGTGTGGGGAGTGATTTCATTCTGCCTGCACCTCTTTTTCCTGTTCATCTTCTTGCTGGCCCTTGAATTTCTTGGTGGCTGAATCTCTATCTAGTTCGACTCTGTGTTCTCCCTCTCTTTCCTCCTTCCCTCCCATCCCATAGTGCTTTGCACAGAACCTCACTGAATGTGCAGATAAATGAGTAGACCTTGCTGTTCTAAGGTTACTCTAGGGACCTGGAAGTAATAACATTCCACTGGTGCTTCTGGAAGTTCCAGTCTCTGGGATGAACACATCTTGAGCTTAAATATGACACTAAGTTGGCCTGATTCTTACTGATCTTTAAAATGACCAGGAGTCCTAAGATGACTGAAAAAAAAAATCAAGACAGCAAGACCATTATTAAGATCATTAAGAGCTTTCAGATGGCATCCATCATAGTGACCAAGGCGCGAGTGAAACCATGGGACCAACCCATAAAGTTGCTATGGTTACCAGGTGAACACTAAGGTGGCAGATGGCCAAGATGATGATCAGCCTGAATCGTCTGGCAAATGTGCCTCTTCCTGAAATGTTTCTATCAGGGGAGTTGAAGGAGATACATGGACCCGAGCAGGGCCCAGTCTGACCTGCGTCATCTCTTCTATCTTCTCCCCAGGCTGCTCTGCGTAGATTGGCTGGTGTCTGTCCCGAAGGCCTCGAGGACTCTGACTTCCAGCAGCTCGTCCAGCCTCGGCTTGTGGACTCATTCTTACTCTGCAGCAACATGGAGGAGAGTTTTGTGTAGCGAGTATGGGAGAGGAAAGACATTTGGCCCCGTTCTCATACTCCTGAGCACACACCTGCGAACACACCTGAGTCCACACCAGTTCTCCTCACCTCCTTATTTATACTTAATTTATTTTTTACATGAAGTAGACAGAAGGTGAAGTCTTAGAGCAACATCATCAAACAGTCTGTAGTCCTTGGGAATCTTTTTTTCTTTTTTGACTTCTGTAGCTTTTCAGTTGCAGATGTTGAAATTCATAATGGCTAATATGACAGATTGTCATGGGAGATTTCACTTCATCTTGTTTTCTCTACTCTCACTATATAATCTTGCCTCATTTTTTTTTTACTTTGGAACCAGAGTATTTTAACTGTCCAATTTTTTTTTAAGTTGGATTTGCTCCTTCCAAAATTTTAAAATGATTTTCACAGTTGGGCAGAATATACTGGAAGGAAAGATTTTTCTTTAATAAACGGAATCATGCAAAAATGTGTCTTAAATTTTCTGATTCTTGTTTCCCAAGGTTTTATGCCATAAAAACTTTCCCAACTATTAAAACTACATAGGAAGTTGTCTTGTTTTCATAGGTTTATAAGTGGGGTAAAGTTCTGAGTGAGTTGGTGAGAAGTCACAATAACTTTCAAAAATATTTCCAGCCGGGCTTGGTGGCTCAGCCTGTAATCCCGCGCCTTTGGGAGGCTGAGGTGAGTGGATTGCCTAGCCCGCGGGTTTCGAGACCCGCCCGGGCAGCGAGACCTCACCTCTACAATAAATCAAAAAATCAGCTGGGTGTGGTAGCGCATGCCTGTAATTCCGGCTACTTGGAAGGCTGAGGTGGAAGGATCGCCGGAGCCCAGCAGGTCGAGGCTGTGGTGGCCGGGAGCGGCCACTGCACTCCAGTCTGGGTGACAGAGTGAGACTCCAACTCAAAAAAAAAAAAAATTTCCAAAGCACCAGACACTCAGTTTCACTTGGCTTCTCCTCTCTGTGTAGCCTCCTGTTCACCCCATGGTGAACAAAATCCTCATATGAGGTTCATTGAGTGATTCCTCTTCAAATGTATACTTGAAAGCAATGCCATGCTGTAGCTGGCTCATAATGGCTCACAAGAGAGAATTATGAGAATTTCTTCCCAACTTTGTACTCAGTGACTTCATGTTGCTGTCTTGAAATTAACCATGGAGGAGTATTTACACACTTAAGCTGGCAAATGCTACAAATCAGAGTTTTTGATTTTTTAGAGAGTAGGTTAGTGCTAGTATTACTGCTCAAAAGTATCACAAAACCTGTGTATCCTTCTGAAAATTTTAGTGTCATCATATTGTAATATGATTTTATGCAATTCAAGAAGTATTTATTGAATCCCCAATTACTAGTTCAAGTGCATTTACCTAATGTGTGAGGTCCTGAGTTAAGCAATGAAAATGCATTATCTCACTTATTTCTCACAATAATCACATGATTATAAATTAGTATATCCATACATGTCACTGCATACGATCATATTGTTAAATCACTTGCACAAGGTCACTAGCTAGTAAGTGGTGAAATTATGAACCTGGCAATATCTATTACCAGAACCTTTGGTAGAGCCAGGGCTACTCTGAAGTCCTATATAGAAAGGTGGTGTCTAGATCCTCCTTCCTAAAATGATGATGGTGATAAGGGTAGACAACACTTGCACAACACATACCATGTGCCAATAACTTGTTTTATATAATTCTACATATTAACTTATGAACATACATGAACATTTATACTCTACAGCAAGTCCCCTACATACAAACCTTCAAGTTGAAAACTTTCAAAGATGTGAATGTGCACTGGCATGACCAATCACATAAGTTAGTTCATGTGTCTGGCATACATTGTCATGAGTATGCATCCTCTACAAGTAGTTGTGCTTTTATGCACTTTACTGTACAGTACTGTATAGAGTACAGTATTACGGTATCTTTATTTGAACCCCAGAATGTCTGGAAGTAAGCATAAAAGCAACTGCAACATAGCTGATATTGTATAGTTAATTGTGTTAGTTGGGGACCTAGGTTAATTTTGTTGCACTTACTAACAAATTGGACTTACAAACGTGCTCTTGGAACGTAACTCGTTTATATGTAGTGGACTTACTGTATATCCATTTTACAGTTGAAGAAACAGAAAACTCATTTTCAGATGAGACAATGGAGCTAAAGTAGTCTTCTGAATCCTTATACAACGCTTTCATTTTTAGGAATAAGTTTTTGGTGTATCTCACTGAGTTATGCATATTGTTCATATGCTGACACCTTTCATTATATAATATCAACAAATACCTTTTATTAATATAATTACTGATCTCATCCAAAAAGTTTTTAAATATTGGAAAACTATCAAGTGTGAAAGTTTAAATTCTATCATTGGCAGCAAATACTGTCAGTTGTTTTCCTTGAAGAAACAGCCTCACTTTGTTCATTTTTGAGAAAATGTCTGCCAAATACCTCAACTTCAATAATGACAGTCTGTCAATTATTTTTTCAAGTAAAAATAGTATTCCATGAGAAAATTAACAAGTTCATGTGCAATTCAAACAGGCATATAAGTGCTTCTCTCTTGAAACTGACATCCATTCTATTTCAGCATACAGTAGAAAAGTAGAGTTTTCATATCATCCAGAAAACAAAAAAACACATATACCAAAAGGTCAAGATTTAATAAAATTGATCATTTTTACTGCTTCATCAAAGATATTCCTAAGTGAAATTGGTGTTTAAAAATTTTACTTTACGCCGGGCGTGGTGGCTCAAGCCTGTAATCCCAGGACTTGGGAGGCTGAGGTAAGATTGTCTGAGCCCGCGGTTCGAGAACAGCCTGGGCAACTTGGCGAGACCTCATCTCTACAATAAATAAAAAAATTAGTTGGGCATGGTGGTGTGCACCTGTAGTTCTGGCTACTTGGAAGACTGAGGCAGAAGGACTGCCTGAGCCCAACAGGTCAATGCTGGGTTGGCCATGAGTGTGCCACTGCACTCCTGCCTGGGCGATGGAGTGAGACTCCAACTCAAAAAAAAAAAATACTTTAAGCATGTGGCAGTGAAGAATACAATGACTAAGCTGGGCTCGGTGGCTCAGCATGTAATCCCGCGCCTTTGGGAGGCTGAGGTGAGTGGATTGCCTGAGCCCACGGGTTTGAGACCCACCTGGGCAGCGAGACCTCATCTCTACAATAAATAATAATAATAAAAAAATCAGCCGGGCATGGTAGCACATGCCTGTAATTCCGGCTACTTGGAAGGCTGAGGCGGAAGGATCGCTGGAGCCCAGCAGGTCGAGGCTGCGGTGGCCGGGAGCGGCCACTGCACTCCAGTCTGGGCAACCAAGTGAGACTCCAACTCAAAAAAAAAAAAAAAAAATACAATGACTGCAAGTACTCTTTGGTGTCACTGCCTTGGTCACAATAAAGTACAATTTCACTTATCATTGCTTTTGCACCATAGTGCAAATGTCAACAAGGAAGACAGGTAAGTAACTTTTTAGTGTTATTATAAAGAATAGTTTTGACTTCACAGAACTCCTAAAAGAGTCTTAGGAACTCCCAGAGATTGTGGACCCTATTTTGAGAACCACTGATCTAGTTTAACACTAATGTTGCAGTTGAGGAAACTGAGGGGAAGATAGTGATTTTCCCAAAAGCACGCAGAATGAAGGCTAAAACTCAGCATCTCACATCCAAGGTCAAAGTTCTTTCCCTTCCACAATATTAGGCTAGTTGGCCAACACCACAGAGCTGGGAGACTAAAGGAGAAGAGTAGCTCTTTGAGTTGTATATATGTTGAACATTCCTACATGTCAACCTTGTTGTGGGATGTATATCTATCAGACAGGGGCCTGGTAGGAAACAGAATTTAACTCAGATGGTTCAAATAATGAGGTTATAATAAAGAGAATGCTTGGAACCTTGGAAACAGAGTCAAGGAAGCTCTTGAGGAATGCTGAGTTAGCCAAACACTAACCATCATCTTTAATTTTATTTTTATTTTTTTTGAGTTGGAGTCTCACTCTGTTGCCCAGACTGGAGTGCAGTGGCCACTCCCCACCACCGCAGCCTCGACCTGCTGGGCTCTGGTGATCATTCCACCTCAGCCTTCAAGTAGCTGGAATTACAGGAATGCGCTACCATGCCTGGCTAATTTTTTATTTATTATAGAGATGAGGTCTCTCCAAGTTGCCCAGGCGGGTCTCGAACCCGCGGTCTCAGGCAATCCACTTACCTCATCCTTCCAAAGGCAGGATTACAGGCTGAGCCACCGAGCCCGGCTACTAGCCATCATCTTTTTTTTTTTTTTTTTTTGAGTTGGAGTCTCACTCTGTTGCCCAGACTGGAGTGCAGTGGCCGCTCCCGGCCACCGCAGCCTCAACCTACTGGGCTCCGCGATCCTTCCGCCTCAGCCTTCCAAGTAGCCGAAATTACAGGCATGCGCTACCACGCCCAGCTGATTTTTTGATTTATTGTAGAAATGAGGTCTCGCTGCCCCGGCGTCTCGAACCCGCGGGCTAGGCAATCCACTCATCTCAGCCTCCCAAAGGTGCGGAATTACAGGCTGAGCCACCGAGCCCGGCTAGCCATCATCTTTAAGGCAGAAGAGTCAGGTGAGATTAAAATGTCACCAAAGTCCATTTGAGAGTTGGAGTTGTGGCAGAGGGGCTATTGGTGGGAGATATAGAGACTCAGTCACCATCAGAGACATGGAGCCTGGTTGGGAAGGCAGCAAGACAGGAATGCCTAGGCCCTCTCTTCCCACCTTCTCATCTCCTGCCAGTGCCTCCCATTGGCTAATACTCTGGTGAGAGCCAGAGTGATGGAATCCTCAGGAATCAGCCTCTCAAGTGAGCAGGGCAGAGACGAGTTGAGAGTGGATCTGAGTGAGGTCTAGATGGGGCCAAACTCAGAATAATGAGCTCAGGTGGAAAAGTCTACATCCTGTCTTATTCTTCTGGAAAACACCCTGTGTTACTTCGACCTGCTGCAAAAGCATCAATTAACAGGATTTAAGAGACTGTCTTTAGAGACAGGGAAGATAAGGAGGTATGGGTACAGGGAAATGGCATCCCTCTTTGCAGTTGGGCTTCAGAAAGAAGAACCAGGAGGAATGGAGTGGGCAATGGCAGCATCTGGGGAAAGAGAAGTATGTTGTGTCTCAGGAATATATACAGGGAACTGTCTGTGACAGAGTGACTCCAGGGTCCCAGAAGTTTATGCAGAGCTGAATCAAATGCAGCAGACTAGAAATCAAAGTAGTCGAGACTTTCTGAAGAAGGGACCAAGGCTGTGGCCAGAGCTGTACTCCAGGAAAAGGTAGAAGAGCCTCCCAAGCCCCTGGCTCTGCCCTATGGTCTTTCCTTATAACTCCCACTCTGCACTGGCTCCTTATCTGCTCTCTGTACAAGACAACTACTAGACTGGGAAGGACATTGGCCAGCTGTATAGCCTTAGGCCTTCAAGATTGAGGCCACCACATAAAGTTCTCACTGGTCAGATGCAGGCATAAGTAAGTTTGGGTCACATAGATCAGATTGGAACGAGAGTGGCTGTTATAGTTGAAAGTTAGGATTTCCTTGGTCCAGAGCACACATATTTGTTGAAATCTTCCTCTATCTGTAGGCCCTAGGACAGGGTAAGGCTAGGACAGGGTTAAGGCTGGGACTGGATTTTCAGGAAGTCCACATGTTGGGTAGAGGACATCTATGTGTACTGCATAGATGGGAGAAATTTGGACACTAAGATTCTTTAGGCTAGGGAGGTGGGATGCATGGAGGAAGACCTACCATGAGTTGGAATTAGGAGGATTCCTCCATGAGTTAAAAATTACTACTTCACTGTTGTTGACTTTGGACAGGCATTGTAGCTCTATGAGATTCTATTCTCTTCTCTGTAAAGGAGTAATAATACTCCTGCCTGGTTTCCCTCTTAGAGTTAGTGTTAAGACTAAGGGAAATAATTTGTATGGCAGTTCTTAGTAAATTGCAAAGTTCTGTGCAAATGTAAGTTGCTGTCATTGTAATTACTGTCATCATTTTGGAAAGGACCCTTTAGAGGACCCAGTACTTCATGTTCCTTATGCCTGGACCTCCTTGATGATATCTCTTCTGAAGGAATCCTCCATAGTGCTCACACATCTCGAGTGAAAGTCATTACCTCACTCTATTATTTGACAGTCCTCAAGGCCATGAACTTCCACTCTACCTGAAGCCATAATCTGAAAACTCATCTGCTTGCTCTAGTTTTGGTGTCAGGGGAAACATTTCCATATGACAGCCTTTGAAAGCTTTGAAGGTAGTGATTGATTGCATGCTCTCTATTGAACAAAGCAAATTAGCCCAAAATCAAGTGGCTTAAAACTATAACAACAACAACAACAACAACAACAACAACTTTATTCTTGCATTTCCCGTGGGTCAGGTTTTCAGGAATGGCTTAGCTGGGTGAATATGGTTCAGGATTTCTCATTAGTTTCCAATCAAGATGTTGAAAGCATTGCCAGAAAATGGCAGAGTAACGACTCCCAGCAGTCTATTCCTCCATAAAAGCAATGAGAACACTGTCAAAGATTGTCAAAATCAACTTCCTCAGGACTCTGGAAATTAATCAAATGCTCGCCATAATTCAAGGAGTGTTTATTTAAGAAAAAGAGCTGAATCTCTGTAAGAACAGTGAGTTTTATTGTGTTCAGCTTAACCCATTCCCATACCCCTCTCCGTAGCTCCACGGTATTCTTGAAAATCAGCAACCTCAACATCACAACATCTGTGTAAACCAGCAGCCTAGCAATCACTAGAGGGGGCAGAATATTGTCATTAAGCAAGAAAGAATAAGTCTGGGATCTTCCATAAAAGCTCCAACTAGATATCCATGAGCAAAATAAATCAGGTTGGGCCTCTACCTCATGCCACACACAAAAATTAACAGAAAATTCATCATAGATGTAAATATAAGAGCTAAAACTACACAACTCTTTGAAAAAAAAGATGTAAATCTTCATGAGCTCGGTGTAGGCAAGGGTATCTTGAATATGACACTTAAAGCACAAGTGACAAAATAACAAGTAGATAAACTAGATTTATTCAAAACAAAAAAATTGTGCTTCAAAGAGCACCACTAAGAAAGCAAAATGACAACCTGTGGAATGGGAAACACCATTCTCAAGTCATATACCTGATAAGAAACCAATATCAGAATTTATAATAAACTCTTAACAATTTAACAATAAAAACACAACCCAATTAAAAAATAGCAAAGGATTTGAATAGGCATTACTCTGAAGAAAACATAAAGATAAAAAAAGGTATGTGAAAAGATGCTCAACATCATTAGTCATTAGGGAAATGAATATCAAAATTGCAATGAGATACTACTTTGTACTAACTAGAATGACTACAATGAAAAGACAGACAGCAACAAGTACTGACAAGGATGTGGAAAAATTTTAATCATCATACATCACTGGTGAGATTGTAAAATAGTGAAGCCGCTTTGGAAAACACTTTGTTAGTTCCTCAAATGTTGAGCATAGAATTAACACATAGTCCAGAAATTCCACTCATGGTATATATTCAAGAGAAATGAAAATTTATCTCTACACCAAAACTTGTACACTGAGGTTCATTACAGGATTATCCATAGTAGCCAAAAATGTGGAAAGAACCCAAATGTCATCGACAGGTAGTTTTAAAAAATGTGATTACACTGCACAATGGAATTATATTTGGTAATAAAAAGCAATGAAGTATTGATACCTCTTAGAACATAGATCAACTTTGAGTACACTATCCTAAGTGGAAGGAGCCAGTACAAAAGACAATATATTGTAGGTTTCCAGCTATATTAGGTGTACCAAAGAGCCAAATCTGTGTAGACAGGAAGCAGGTTAGTGGTTGTCAGGGATTTGGGGGAGGAAGAATGGAAAATAACTTCTAATGAGTAAGGGGTTTATTTTTGGTATGATGGAAATTAGAGGTGAATGTCACACAACTCTAAATATACTAACAGTCCACTGAATTATACACTTTAAAAGTGTGAATTTTATGATCCATGAACTATATTGCAATTTGTTATTTTTTAAAGAAAAGTTGGCAAGGGCTGCAGGCATGTGAAGTCATCAAGAGGACTGGAGGACCTGCTTCCAAGGTGGCTCACTCACAAGGTTGGTTAGCTGGTGCTGGTTGGGAGTGGGAGGCCTCAGTTCTCCATGCGGGCCTCTCCACAGGCTGCTTGAGTGTCCTCATGACACTGTATTTAGCTTCTCCCAGAGTGGGTGATCCAAGAGAGACAGAGTCAGACAGAAGCCATCTTTTCATGACCTAGCCTTAGAAGTCACTTAGATAACTTCTGACACATTTTATCAGTTAGAAGCATGTCACTAAATCTAGCCCACATTCAAGGAAAGGGGAATTAAGTTCCACTGTTTGAAGAGAGGAGTATCAAAGAATTTTCAGACATATTTTTAAATCACCACATTGATCATGTTTTTAACAAGGCTTCTCTGTCTGATATGCTATTTTCCTAGTCATGTTCATGTTTTCTGAACTCTTTCTAAATTGCTCACTCAATTTCAGGAAGTTCAATGTGTCAATATCCCTCAGCGCCCAATCATCTCCTCATGCCCCACTCTCATCAAAATGAAGTATTCAAAACAGAAAATTCCCTCTACTCCTGACATTCCACATCTCCAACCATGCCATCACCAATTGTGGTCAAGTGAGGCCATCAGTAACTACATGTATTAGAAGGATGAATGTGAAGAGAAAATTATTACCAAAATTTGGTTTCAAAGAACAAGAGCTCAAAAGGGAATCTAAAACTGCACCCAATGAAAAAAAAGCATACTTTCTTGCTTAATGACAATATTCCATGCCCTTTGAGCTTTTTTGCTTGGGGTATGGAGGGCTGGGAGCAGTGGCTGTATAAGTCTAATTTTGTAATATAAGTTGTGATAAAGAATAGGTAGGGAAGATCAAAGACTTAGAGAACAGAGAGCCTGTTCAAAGGCGATGAGACACAGATGACGCTCCCTAAGCTTCCCACACAAGATCCTTCGTAGGAGGACCTGCCCTCAGAGGACTGTAACTCCGTCATGTCTCGTCTCTGACTGTATTGAATCTCAGAATAATTACTGTCCTTTCAACAATATCTTTTTGTGACACCCATAAATTCATGGCATGAAGAGATAGTATTGTGCATAAAGGAAACTTTCTTAATAAGCAAAAGAATAGGAGGAAGAAAAGGAAACTAGACACACAATGGAAAACTCAGGTTAAAGACTTAAAGGGTCTTTTTTTTTAAAAAAATAATTTTCTTCAAAAAGGTGAAACTTTTAAAAGAGAAATTTTAAAAGAGGAATGAAAGGATGACATCAAGTCCTGGATGGGATTCATAGTTAAAACCACAGCCGGTAGTAGAATGCCCTATTCTACTCTTCTTGCAGGGCAGTGTAGGGCAGGCAGGTGACATGACTCAACCTCAACTGAGGGGACCCTCAAAGTTCCACTAATTTTAAAAGCAGTGTTGGACTGAGGATTGAGAGATTGTCTACATCTATGAGCAACTTCTGGGCCTCCAGACTGCCCTAGACAGGAGGTTGTAACAAAGACTCTGGGGCAAAGAATCCCCATTCTGGAGCTCAGGACAAGGGAGAGTTGAAGGATTTTTTTCCTCAGCTCAGTGGCTCCATTTGAAGTTTGTCCCACAGAATGGAACAAGTCTTGATCCTATTTACTGAGTTCCCCCTGCAGGGAGTCATTTTACCATGTATTTCCTCTCATTCTCATCTTTGTCTGTGAGGTGCTGTTATCAATATAATATTATACATATTTTTAATACTTGTATTCTCCATTCCAGAAGGGAAGAATAGGGCATTCTACTGCCTGCTGTGGTTTTAACTATGAGGAATTTGAGGCTTGAAGAGGTTAACATTGCCAAAATCAAATAGTGGATACTGTTGTGGGATTGAACCCATGACTGTTTACTTCAAAAGCCAGTTAAGAAGCAAGAAGGAACTTAGCACCAGACAGGAGATATGACCATGGCCCTTTGCAGAGCCATCATCCTTCAGCGAGCATAACATGAGGGTCTGCTGTAGACTCAGGAAAGAAGAATAAAAATGAGTCAGTGCTCGAATTCCCTCTGACTTTAGACTGGAGGGTTGTAGGTTAGTTGTAGGTAAGCCAACCCTTTAAGAAAAGCTGTAAAGTATAGTGATTACAACTGGTATTAAATCTTGGTTCTACCCACTTACTAACTGTGTGACCATGGGCAAGATACATACTTCTCTGTGCCTCAATTGCCTCATCTGTAAGATGGGACAATGATAGTGCTTCAATCATAAGATGGTTGTGAGAATTAAATGTGCTAATACATGGAAAAGACTTAGAATAGGGCCCAATGGCAAGTGCTCAATAAACATGGCTACAAAGTGGACCAAGTGCTGCCTTTGCATCTGATCAGGTTGCCTGGTCCCACTTGACAGTGCTTCATCATAGAGTCATAGTGTGTTAGAAATAAAGAGTATTGATCCTGTAAGGGATATAGAGATCATCTAGGTCCATCTCTACATCCTCCACCTAGGAGTAAATAGACATACCTAAAATTAGAGAGAAAGTAAATGGCAGAAACAACAGCTACTACCATCACAGCTGCCATTTTGAGCATCTGTTCTGTGCTGGACACTGT
This sequence comes from Cephalopachus bancanus, assembly GCA_027257055.1. NCBI lineage: Eukaryota > Metazoa > Chordata > Mammalia > Primates > Tarsiidae > Cephalopachus > Cephalopachus bancanus. The sequence continues at coordinate 2,053,084 of JAPVLO010000289.1, read as the reverse complement.
ACAAACACTACTTTGCTACGTTTCTTCTTCTTCTTTTATCTTTTTTTGAGTTGGAGTCTCATTCTGTCACCAGGGCTGGAGTGCAGTGACATGCTTCAGGGTCACCGCAGTCTCGACCTGCTGGGCTCAAGTGATCCCTCCGCCTCAGCCTTCCAAGTAGCTGGAACTACAGGCACACACTACCACACCTGGCTTATTTTTTAATTTATTGTAGAGATGAGGTCTCACCAAGCTTCCCAGGCTGGCATGAACTCCTGAGCTCAGGCAATTCTCTCACTTCAGCCTTCCAAAGTACTGGGATTACAGGCTTGAGCCACCGTGCCCAACCCTTTACTACATTTCTAAGACAATCCTGCTAAGTAGTTATTACTGATTCATTTTTACAAATAAGAAAACTGAAGTTCAGAGAGACTTTAGGTCCAAGATTATGTAATAGAAGACAGAATCATTGCACCTGGTGCACATAAGCTTTACCATATCTGTACATATAAGCCCAAACACCCTGTGTGATCTTCAAAGTAGTAGTATAATACTTTGACAAATTCCAAAGTTTCTCTTTATTTGAAAAAGATAGTTTACCTTTTTAATTAATTTTTAAGCACCATACACAACCTTTAGTTATTCACTTGTTAAAATTGGAGTAATACACATGAAAATTATTTTGGGGGAAAAAAGAATAAGAATGATAATGAAATATAACTTAATAAAAATAAAGATCCTATGTAATTCCTGATCAACACTAGGAAACTCTCCAAAAAAGCTATTCCTTATTCTAGTTTCATAGTAAAGCCTCAAAGACAAATCAAAGTGGATACTATACCTTATCAGTTCCATTTCTAAAGCAGTGACACCCTTTGGGAACAACTGCTTTAAAATTTCTTTTTGCTAGATATTTCTGAAGGTTGCTTTGAAGAGATTCTATTTATTTCCACAATCTTATTGTCTCTTTCAGTGCAATTTTTATCTGGGTTTCTGATATAGCTTTTAGCGTTATACATGACTGATAAAAATAGAAATCAGAGGATGTGTGTATGTGTGTGTGTGTGTGTGTGTGTGTGTGTGTGTGTGCGCGCGCACACACGTGTGAGCCTCAGACTTGAAACCCTTAAAAGAAAAACTGGGGAGTCCAAACAGAAATCCATAAAAAAATCCATAAAGAGCTATTCGCTTGTTTGCAACTGTTTGCATCACTTGAAACAGGAATCTTATCAGTTTGCCTACATGGTTAACATGATATTCTCTTTAAAGTTCACGGCCTTTCTATTTTGTGAGACCGAATCAATCCCACTGCAGGCATATCCCACCAACAACTGTAAAACGAACAGTGTCCTCACTTCAGTGCAGGCCATGATGACTGTGGATGACAGCTGGAACAGGGGAGTCACACTACATGTGGTTGAGGCTCCTCTCTTCAGTTTTCTGCTCTCAGGCAAGGCAGGGGAAAAGAGCAACTTTCAGGATGTTTTGCTGGCTTGGCTGCTCACACTGTTCCCAGCTGTGCTGGGTTTAGCTGAATCCATGCATGCCTTGAGGAACAAGGTGGGGAAGGGGAGGGGACAGGGAGGGACGTGCTAATTTTTAAGTCTTTGAAAGTTTATTTTTTGACCTCAAACATGCTAAATTTTAATAATGAGCTTACCTATATACTTGTAAAGGACTTCTAAATTAAAAAGTCCATCTGGTGAGCTCCCTTTAAATGGTTTGGCTTGAAAAATGCGTCAAGTGACCCATCTGAGGACATTCACTGCGTCCTATCAGATTGGCTCTTTTGTTTGAAGGTCTTTGAAGATAATTTCCAAGTTCTTGATAAGACATCTTAAAGGCCCAGGTAACAAACAAAGAGAGTGGAGATCTTTTCCTTAAAATTCATAACCAATCTCATTTCCCATATCCAGAAGTTAAATCTCATTGATTTTTCATTTTCAAGAGCCTAGTATTTGAAAGTGATGTGGAGCTCTCCCATGGGAGTTCTTCAGAGAATGAATACAAAAAACCAGAAGGTAGCCAGGTGCAGAGCCTGTATTCTCAGTTACTCAAGAGGCTGAGGTGGGAGGATTGTTAGAGCCCAGGAATTCAAAGCCACAGTGAACTGTGATTGCTCCATTGCTCAGCAGCCTGGGTGACAGAACAAACCCCTGAACCAAAAAAGCAGAAGGTGCCCACACTTAGATGTCACACCATCGAAGAGGAAAGCAGCCCTGGATGATGTGATCAACATCTCTTTCTCTAGGACTGCGCCTCTGGAAGCTGACAGCTCTGAGTCAAGTGACCAGTAGAAGTTTTCAATTTCTGTAAGAACTTGTCCAGGATGGTCATTTCCTTGTCTATCTCTTGGCTTCTGAGTTTGGTGGCCTTGTGGAGTATTTGGATGTGCTGCTGGGCCCTCCTCTCCTCCCCGCGGTTGACCACATGCGCCCACCTCAAGCATGCTGTATCTTCTGCCTTAAAGATGTAAACATCTTTCACTTTGCTGAATCTCAGATCCGTCATGGCTAAGATTTTGGACAGGGGAGGCCCCAGGAGAGCAGATCACTTGCAGGCTGTGGCTATTTACTTGTAGGAGGGTCTGGCAGCCTTTCTGCAGCTTTCAAGTTACTCATTAACTCCCCTTTGCAAGGTTGGCTGCTCACTGCAACTTGTGACAAAAGGCAGTGGGGTTGGCTTCCCAAAAGACCAGTCCAGGAGAGCCAAGAAGGGGGTTACACACCTGGTCTCCAGCTTCTGCCTCCCCGCATGGGTCTATCCCTTTCACTTGAGACATTCGGTTGTCATCACGGGGCTCTTGCAAACCAAACTCAAATTTTGAAATTTATTTCTCAATTAAAATATCTGTCTTTTCATCATTGTTGGTTAATGGTACTTTCCAACAATTAAGTGACTTTCTTCTTTCTTCTTGTTACCTGAAACTTCTTTAATGATAGAAACTGCTGAGGCCTGAAATTATATAACTACAAGTTCAAGAAACTCAGTTAAAGAGCTGCATAATATTGGCAAAGGCTGGACCCAGCTAATGTAGTCTAAGCCCAAGATATGTGTATTTGTTATAATTTAATTAATCGGATGACATTTTGAACCTTGTAGATATTTAAAATTTTTATATACAGAAGAGATTGGTAGTGGTAAATTCATACAAAATTACAAATAAATTGAAAATTGTCATATGAATACATTTCCAAAACACTGTTGGTTTAAAAAGAGAAAGTTATAATAGATATACATAGTACAATGCAATTTATACAAAAGTGGAATACACACAAAATACTATGTTTATGGAAAAATCAGTGAAAGTTTTAAAATATAGGAGATGTTACAGGTAGAATTTTGTCCCCTCAAAATTCATATGTTGAAATCCTAATCCCCAGTACCTCAGAATGTGACCTTATCTGGAAATAGAGTCATCACAGATGTAATTAGTTAAATGAGATTACACAATAGTGGATGGGCCCCTAATCCAATATGACTTAGTGTCTCTATAAAAAGGAGAAATTTGGACACAGAGACACACACACAGGGAGAAAGCAATATGAAGCTGGAGTCATGCTGCCCTACGTCAAGGTATAGGAGAGAGGCTTGGAACTGATCCCTTTCTGGTGCCTTCAGAAGAAACATGGTCTTGTTAACACCTTGGTCTCTAACTTACAGCCTCCAGAACTGCGTGACAATAAATTTCTGTTGTTTAAGTCACTCAGTTTGTGGTACTTTGTTATGACAACCCAAGGAAACTAATACAGATGGGACGAATACACATGAACTTCAAGATAATGTTACACCTGGGGAGGGAGGGATGGGAATGGGATTGAGGAGGGAGCACCTTTATTTCATTCGTTATAAAAGACCTGCAGTGTATATGGGAAAATGTTAGTAGTTGTAAAATCTGAGTAGTGGACATATGAGTGTTTGTTAAATTATTCACTGTACTTTTCCCAATATGTAAACTATCCCCAAATGAATCAAAAAAGGTATTCAGAGGAGTGTATCAACACACCTAAGACCAGCAGTGCAAAGTTGTCTTTGGTTGTTGATTTAAAGTTGTAATCAACCTAAATCCCTGCTCTTATTTTGGTTATAAAGGAAGAGTCTGCCGAGTCAGAGCTGAGAATCAATCCAGACCTGTTATGCAGAGGAAACCGGACAGCTGGCATGGACAGACTTATTTTTAGAAACAGCCACCTTATTCCTTGCCTCATCCCTTGAAGCTTCTTTATAATTGCTGCTGTATCTCTCATCCAGCTTTGCGGTTCGAATGTAAGGTCAGAATTTTACCAATTAGAGGAGTAAATCCTTATAGAAAACATTGTCTCTGAAGCTAAAACTCCTCCAATACCCTGTCTAGAGACAGCTCTCCAGGGCAATCGATGATGTAATTTGATCTGTTAATATTCAATCTGAAGAGACTCAAGAATTCATACTGACATCTACTGGACCCTTTGAATACTTCTTAGTCTAAGTTAGAACCAGGAATTCTGGAGCAGAACTCTCAACAGGCCCCTTCAGGAGCTCTCTGACCTGGGGCGGGTCTGGCATCATGCTGAGATATGCAACTTGAAATCAAATTTAAGATCTTTTGCTCACTGCACACATTTAGCATAATACATCCATGGCAGAATGAGACAGGACATCTAGGGTATAATTAACAATCACTATTCTATGACAGTCTCAGCAACACAAATGCCAATTTGCTTGTCAAATTCCAAAGAGAGAGGAAGGGACCATGTGATAACCATACAAAACAAAGTCCTTGTTTTCAGGGCTCAACTCAGCAATCGCTCTATCTTTTGTGTAGCAGGAGATAAAGTCTTGTCAGATCCCGGCCGACTGGGCTCTAGATGCAAGTTCACTGCCTAAATGTCTTTCCAAAATCAAACTCCATTCCAACTTGGCTCTCTGAATCCATAAAGGAGACTGTAAAGATGTAAAAGGAGATTCATGAGCCAAGAGGAGGCAGTTTCAATAACTAAGACCTGAAGTTCCTTTATTTGGGGCATGTTAGATACATCCTGTTAAAAGCTCTGATAGCCTTTAGATATTTTTGTTGCTTAAAAAGACTAGAAAGTAAATTATTACTTAGTAGTTGCAGTTTGTTTGACATGGGAAATTTTTCTAAGAGTGGGATTAACTTTAAAAAATTACAAGAATTTCATTGTGGCATACATGCTGAAAGCTACTTCTGTAGATCATAATATAATTTTTTTCTCCTGAAAAGGAACTGATCATGACATAAATAATACATTTTTTCTCTCTTCTATCCCATACTCTTCCAATATAAGAAGGAGTTGTATGATTTGAGTTGAAATTGAGTTTTTTTTTTTTTTTTTGATATGGAGTCTCACTCTGTCGCCCAGACTGGAGTGTAGTGGCACGCTCCTGGCCACCGCAGCCTCGACCTGCTGGGCTCTGGCGATCCTTCCGCCTCATCCTTCCAAATAGCTGGAACTACAGGCGTGTACTACCTCGCCCGGCTAATTTTTTTGATTTATTGTAGAGATGAGGGCTTGCCAAGTTGCCCAGGCGGGTCTCGAACCCGCGAGCTCAGGCAATCCACTCACCTCAGCCTGCCAAAGTGCTGGGATTATAGGCTACCGATGAAATTGAATTTTTAAGCAACTTTCACTCATATTTGTTTACTATCGCATGTAAGTTAGTGCCAAGATTCTTTCTGCTGAAGAAACAGGATGAGGAAACGAGATAAGCATTTACTGAAGTGCTAGACAGTTTACATGCATCATTGGATCTCATCCTCACAGATATTCCCATTTTACAGATGATAAACTTTGTCTCAAAGAGCGTAAATATTTTGCCCCAAATTTTATGACTCATTAGCAGTAGATCCAGGATAGAAACACAGTTTTGTCTGCCTCTAAGGCCTAGGCTCTTTCCCTTATATAATATTGTCTACGTTTGATTACAATTGTTGGGTAAAAAAAATTACTGGATTCCACTTACATCTCTTTTGTGTACCTAAATGATTGAAAGGACACACAATCCCAATGTTTGGACTTGAACTACCACTGTGTATTTTGATGTGAGAAAGAATCAGAAGGTGAAGATGACAGAATAATCAGTGGGTAAAAAGTGAGGGCCATATAGATGGAGCTTTGGTTTTATATCCAAGGTAGATATGGATCCAACAGCCATGGGGCAGTGGAAAGATGAGAGAGGCCTGACTGAGAGAGGCTGACTCACACCCCCTAAAACCTGCTCGGTCTCTATTGTATAAGATGTTGGGGCAAGTTTCCAACCAGATCTGCCTACTCTGGAGATAGGATATTCATGGTACATGTCATCTAAGTCCATCCGTCTACTGTGTTCTTGATGGGGTGCTTTAAAAAGACAACAGTAGAATGCAGTTGAGAAACACTCTCATGATGAAATGTGTTGATTTCATTTACTCATTTTGTAAATGTTTACGTAGTGTCTTTTCTTGAGGTCATAAGACAGAATACAGGTATGAGGGCTATCTGAATCTAGATGTAAATCCCAGTCACCACTTACAATTTAACCTAAGACTATTAGTTAACATCTCTGCATCTATAAAATGAGAATAACATTAAATGTACATGATTGTTGCTAAGAATTATAAATAATATATAAGATCAGTCTAGCACCCAGACTAGCACATTGACGGTACAAAACAAAACACTAGTTATTATTGCTTTTGATATTTGTAAATTTAAAATGGTCATTGTGTAATATAGATATTATATAAATCATGATAGATTGGGGAGGTGCAGATAAATGGAAGAATAGGTAAATTTGCCTGCCTTTGAGAAATGCATATCTAAGTCCTAGAGCCAGACACATAAACAAACAAGGATGATAGAATGAGAGATTTCATGATGAGGTAAGGGCAAACTGCTCTGAGAGTCCCTCTTATGGGCTACTACTAGTTAGCATAAACATAATTACATATGGAAGCAGCAAATAATATAGAGTCAAAAGATATTGGATGCCTGTTGCCTTCATCAGTGCCTCACTAGGGCAAGGCCTTAAGCCAGGAATCTCTGGGCCAAAGGTGGAAATTAGATTTCATTTCATGTGTCAACTCTCATAATTGATAGTGGATTCTGCTTGAATCTATTAGTGGGAATTCTGAGCAGGACAGTATGCTCACATTGCAGAAGTATATCAAAGAGGCTAAGGGCTTGGCTTCTGGAGACAGACTGTTCTTTTGCTTGCTTGATCTTGCGTGAGTTTCTTAACTCCCTTGTGCTTCAGTGTTTTTGTGTGTAAAATGCTAACAATAGCAAAGTCTACATCAGGAAGTTGTTAGGATTGAATAAGTTAATTCACTAAAGAACTCAGAACAGAATCAAATTTGGGTGTTATTATCATCACTGTTATTTTCATCATAATTAATTAATAATCTCTGCCAGTGGTAAGGGAGCGAAGAGGAGTATAAGAAAAAGTACTTACTATTTGTTCCTATGGTATTGTTTGCCTAATTCTGATCCAAGTTTCCTTCTTCTACCATATTGTGAGTTTTAGTTTTGTGTTTTGGTTTTCAATCCTTTCTATGCCCCACACTTGTCCATGTACCACTTTGGCTTTAGTTAGTTTCTAAAACTTTCTTACATCAGAAATGATATGTAATGGCAGAGGCTTCGCACTATTTCTGAAATTGCTTGAAGTTCTATCTTCAAAGTATAGAGTAACACAATATAGAGTAATGTATAAGCTCCATAGCCTTTGTTTTATTGTTCCCGTCATTTTTATTTGAGCACCTATTTTGAACTAGATGCTTTGTACTTACTATCTCTGGTACTTCAAATAATTTGACAAAGACATCTTTACAAATGAGGCAATGGAGGCTTACGGAATTTAGGTGGTGACTCTCAGATGGAAGATCTGAAATACAAACTTCAATATTTTTGGTTCCCAAGTTGGAGCTGCTTCTTTTGTTACTACATGCTGCATTCTGTGATCTACTGTTGTCAACATTTGATTTTAGCACAGGATAGGGATACAGTTCTTTGCAGTGTTTGTCCCAAAGAATACTGGGAAAAATAGGGAAGTTAGCAGGAAAATAGGGATAGAGCTCCCGGAAAGAAAATTGGCATCATGGGCATAGTGGGGCTGGGCTTCAGGGAGGGAACCAATAGAATTAGCAGGCCTGAAGCAGACAAGAAAGCTTATCTAATTACTAGGAAAGGACTGAGCACCCATATTTCTGGGTTCTAGTTGCTCAGAAGGTACCTGAGATAGAGAGAGAGTAGAAGAGGCAAGTGGTAGCTTCATCTTGCAGTAGGGCAAGGTGCTCGGAGCTTCCATTTATAGCAATATGACAGAGAAAATGTGCCCTGACTGACCCTCACTGAAAATAATTCAAAACAGTGAATAAACTATAGACAACATCTTATTAAAGGCTTCGATGAACTGGCAAGAGAAGAAGAAGCCATGAACCAAGTAAAAGTACAAACCCAAGAGGCAGGCTTTTACCATGAAGGCATTTGCTAAACCAGATTTTAAAAGAGCTATATTTTTCAGAGTCTTGCATGGTACTATTGGATTAGTGTAGAAGTTCAGAACTTGCTGGATGTGGTGAGTCTAAAAAGAAGCCATCGGCAGAAAGTTGGGACTCGGCAGGATTTCATCCTCAGTGTAAGGGTGGATTAGAAATAAACCCAAACATCTGACTTAGAAGGCTGAAAGGAAAGCTGCCTGTCTTGATTCTTGGCACCAATAGAGAGGGAAATATGTGCCATAAAATGGCCCTCACATGCGTTTTTATTCTGAATTCACATTACCTGGGTAATGGAAGGAAAAAAAAAAACACTCCAGGCCAACAATTTTGATTAAAGTGTCCCTTAATCAGATGAAAGCACAATTCTCTCTGGAAGAAACATTTTCAAAGGCTTAAAGCATTTTCACAGATAAAGTTCCAAGACATATTAACTCAGTCCAAAAAAAAAAAAAAAAAGAAAAAGAAAAACAAAAGGAAATATAGCACTCTGAGAAAGAGTCAGAAGAAAAAAATTAGAAGGATTAGACCTACACTGACTCATCAGATACAGAGTATAAATAAAAATGATTACGCTTGAGAGAAATAAAAAGGTGATTCACAATACTTGAAAAAAGAAAGATTATTAAAAATGAGCAAATGGATTTACAATATAAACAACAGGAATTCTAAAATTAATTAAAAATGAAATAATTAGAATGAGAATTCAATAACTGAATTTAAGAGTGGATTGGAAAAAGCAGGATAAGGAAAAGAAATCCACATATTTACATAAAAAATGAAACTGCAGGCTATCAAAGACGATGACAAGATCTTAAAAAGGTAGACAGAGGGAAAATTACTTTAAAAGAAATAATAATTAGAACAGCTGTTTTCTCAACAGCAAAAATGAAAGCTATAAGTGAAATGATATTGTCAATGTACTGTGTATTAGTTTTCTATTGCTGTCATAACAAGTCACCACAACTTTAGCCCCCTAAAATAACAGAAATGTATTATCTCAATAGCTCTGTGGGTCAGAAGTCTAGGTGAGCTCAGCTGGATTCTCTGCTCTGAATTTTGCAAAGCTGAAATCAAGCTGTCAGCCAGCTAGGCTCTTACTGAGAGACTCTGGGAAGGATCAGTTTCCAGGCTTATGTGGTTGGTTGTTGGCTTAATCAACCAGATTGGATTAGTGTAGAAGTTTAGAACTTGCTGGATGTGGTGAGTCTAAAAAGAAGCCATGGGCAGAAAGTTGGGGCTCGGCAGGATTTCATCCTCAGTGTAAGGGTGGATTAGAAATAAACCCAAACATCTGACTTAGAAGGCTGAAAGGAAAGCTGTAGCTTTCCTTGTAGTTGTAGGGCTGAAGTTCCCGCTTATTCATTGGCTGTCTTGTGGGGGCAGCCTTCATATACTAGAGGCCTCTCTCTGGCCCTTGCACGTGGGCCCATCTGTCTCAGAGCTAGCAATAGAATCTCAATGTCTTCTCATGCTTGAAACCTTTCAGGTTTTCCCTATGATGCACCTCTCTTCTTTCTCCTCTGCTGCGTATCTCTGACTGAAGGCAGAGAAAGTTCTCTGCTTTTAAAGGCTCATGCAGTTAGACTGAATCCACCTGGACACCCTAGAGACTCCCCCTTTTTAAAGGTCAATTAACATTAATTATATCTGAAAATTCTCTTTTGCCATGTAATGTAAGCTATTTATAGGTTCCAGGCATTAGGAAGTGAATATCTTTGGAGAGGGGCGTTATTCTGCCTACCACATACTGAGAGAAAGTAACTATTTATTTGGAAATATTTTTCAAAAATAAAGAAAGAACAACTCTTTTAGATAAACAATAACTAAGACAGTGTGTCATCAAACATGCTAAAAAATGTATTTTTAAGCAGAATAAATGTGATCCTAAAGGAAGGTCCTAGATGCAAGAAGGAAATTAAGGGGAAAAAAGTTTAACATATCTGACAACAATAATGTGTAAATTGGGTGGACTGAGTGCATTCTAAAGTTGTCATATGTGTTCTTTGAATGCAGTTAGGTACTTTGGGCAGAAGACCTCTGCAGTGTCTTTTGATTGTTAATCAAATTGCTTTATTGTTTTATCCATGTTAGATTTTTAAATCAAAGTTATGTTATCTTCTTAATAAAAGTTATAAAAGTTTCTTTCTGGAATAATTTGTAAGATAGAAATATTTTAAATAATCACTAAAATTTATCAACAAGACCATCCAGTGTTCTTTATGGTAAGATTTTTAAAGTACCGATTCAATTTACTTAGTAATTATTGAACTATTCATCTTTTTTTTTCTGAATTCAGTTTTGGTAAATTGTATTTTTGGAGAATTTTGTAACTCATGTTTCAATTATTTACTGGCATAAAATTCCAGAATATGTTTTTGTTATCTCTCAAGCCTACTGAATCTATATTATGCCCTATTATGCCTTTCTATTATTTTTGAGCTTTTATCTTTTTTATTCATCAAGTTTGGAATTATAAAGAAGTTTGTAAATTGCATTAGTCTATTCAAAGAACTAATTCGTGGTTTTGTGTATAAAATACACAATATGCTTATTTTATATTTCATTTTTAAAAACTTTATTATTTCTTTGGCATGGTAGGCATTTTTCAGGTATATTATTATTTTTACATTTACTTTTTTTTTTTACATTTAATCTTTCTGTATCCTTATATTTTAACAGTTGTTTTCAGTCAACATAGAAAAATTTATCTAAAACTTAAAAGCGCATGAAATCCTTCATCTAAATGAAATTTTCCAAGGACCTACGGTTCTCTCAGAATAGAAGTTTCTGCAGGTACTCATGGTAATGAAGTCTCTTAGGCTTGAAACCATGGATATATATTTGCTCAAGTTCTGACATGATTTCCAAGAATGAAGAATAATCCATCAGAATATAGGGTTGAAGTCTCAAAATGCTACTTAGATGTGAAGAAAAAGTACTCTACTCAAGACTTAATTTTCTCCTTAGAGAATATTATTTTCATTTTTGAAGAAGAGAATAAGAGAGGTTGTTTTTTTAAAAAGTCTAGAACAAGGCCAAGTACAAAGCAAGTTGTTGTACAGGTTCTAAAGTTATTTGTCCATAAATAGGTGGAGTCCAGTTCATAGTCTCATGTTAAATATAAAGTATGTCCCTTTGATTTGGAGAAAAATAAAAATATCACACATTTGTATATAATTAATAAGGGGCTGAGAAAGCCCAAGACTAATACAAGAAGGGATAAAAGAACTGTTAAGACCACTCTTCTTCAATGAAACATCAAAGCTTTGATGTCTTTCAAAGCTCAGTTTGATATTTTTAAGCCTGTATACAAACATTTCTAGGCATATTTACGTTATTAACAGTAGATGAGAAAAAAAATCACAGTTTTACCTTATACCACACCCAAACAAGGCCAAAAGCAGCATCTTGCCAACTTTTTGTCAGAGGCTCAAATCAAAGTAAGATGATTTTTGAGTTAGTTCAAATATTACCATAGAACCAGGGAAAGATTCATATAATGTGCCCAGATAATTTCTTGACATTTTTTTTCCAATTAGCAGTAGAAGTATGAGACCTTACAGTTTTTATATCAATGATATGGAATTTTGAAATATGTGTGGTAAGTACTAAAGAGGAATACTGATCATTGGTTATTAATGAGACTCTATCAGGACCTAGAGAAGAGGCAGATTTTTTAAAGCCTTTAAAGAAATAAAGGGAAGCCCTTGTTAAGCCTCTATTCTGGGCACATCTATCTAAAAAGGAAAGTTTAGAGTTGGATCCAGCTTCAATGAGAGATGCTACAGTCATTTACAGGGAGTGCGTCAAAGAAAAAATGTGGATAACAGTCATCAAAGAAGCATTGAAATAGACAAAGGCATCAGTGGATTTCATATACTCCAGATGTTCCTCAGGAAGTAGTGGAGGCATTCTGCATTTTCCAGATCAGTTCTTGATCCACATTTTAAACTGCAAGTTGAAGGGACATGCCACACTTGTGCTCATCTTCAATCAGGGATGGAATTCAATCAATAGATGACATGATGTAATCTCACAAAACCACTTTGCACATTATTCAGAATTTGAATTGTGGGGACACACACTGGAATAGAAATATTTCCACATGCCTTAGGAGCTGGACTGGCTCTCATAGGGGTCTATCAGCAATCTTCAGATTACTTATCATTACACATATTTAATTCAATAGAGACTTACTGTTACGTTCACCATCTGTGAGAAATGGATTACTAAATTTTACAGAAAGTCAACTAAGAAAAGCAGGTAAAACTTTTCTTAAAAGGGTAGAACTAAGGGCCAGAAGAAAGGCAAATATTTTTCCTACATAACTCTGCTGCTATTGCAGACTATATAAAATCCCATGTCCCAATTAGAAGCTATATTATGTACATCCTTTTGGTATAAGATTATACTGTTATAGTTGTATCCAATATTAGTGAAACATGGGATGTTCATGCACACACAGAAAAGAAAACACCTCATCAGCAAGGGTACCTGCATAATGAACATTTGTATACCTAACCCTGAATTATACCCCACACTTTTAAAGTAAAAATAAAATAAAACTAAAAAAAGAGAAGAAGTTTGAACACCATTTCCATCATAAAGTGGAAAAGATCTGAGGAAAGGTATATTTTTTCTCCATATATTTCAGAAGTCTCAGTTTTAACATTCAATCCACTTTCTCAACTGCTTCACACAACTTCTCAAATAAGTTTAGAAAAGAAAGATTTCATGACTGGGCTGAAGAGTGGGAGATGGGAAGACATTCAGAGATGATGGGCTTTGTGATACATCAGGGTGTCTAATAATCAGTGAAGCAGAAAATGGGCTCTATTGCTTGCAATTTTCATTTCTTTATGTAAATTTCTATTTCTACTTAGTATTATTTTTATTCTGTCTGAAGAAATTTTTTGAAAATTTCTTGTAGGATAAATCTACTAGTATTGAATTATTTCAGCTTTAACAGTTTTTTTGTCCCCTTCTCTCCAACCCCATTTTTGTTCCACTGTCTTCTTGCATTGTGTCTGATGTGAAGTCTGCTGTCATTCTTATCTTTGCTTTTCTGTATAGTGTGTCTTTTATCTTTAGAGGTTTTAAACATGTTCTGTTTATAATTTGTCTTGAGTAATTGGATTATAACTTGCCCTGATGATTTTTTTCCATGATTTTTGTGATTTGGGTTCTTCCAGCTTCTTGGATTTGTTTATCAAATTTGGAAATATTTTGGCCATTAATCTTTGGATCTTCTTTTCTTTCTTCAAATAAAATTTTCTAATCCACTCAATTTTCTTTCATTCAAGGATTCTAATTACATACATATTGGAACATAAAAATTTCCCACAGCTCACTTAATTTTTCCTCTAGTTTTTGTTAAAATTTGTATTTTATTTTGAATAGCTTTTATTGCCACATCTTCAAGTTCACTAAAACTTCCTCCTGCAATATCTAATCTGCTGTAAGTGCCATCTAATATGCTCTCATCTCAGACTTTGTAGGTTTTATCTGTAGATGTTCATCTGGACTCTTTTAAAAAATGTCTTCATATGCTCTATTTCTTCCTCTTCCTTCTTAACATACTCTATCTTATTTAAATATGTAGAATATATTTACAATAACTATTTTGATATCCTTCTATACTAATTATGTCATTTGTGCCATTTTAAGATCATTTTCTATTGATTGATTTTTCTTATTATGCATCCTAGCTTCATGTTTCTGGGTTTTTGAGTACTATATACCCTATCTCTCATGAATTATAAGATTTTTTTTCATTTTGGCTGGTGGAAACAGAATAGTTTTGTCCCTATGTGAGCACTAGGTATTGGCCACTCTAATTCTTTTGTGTAGTTCTTTCTTTGGCCCTGGGTAGTTCATATTGATTGATATGCAGTTAAATACTTGAGAGAGACCTGCTGATTTTCAGAGCTCTCTGTGCAGCTTTCTCCTTTCTGATAATCTGCCTGTGAAGTCTAAGAAGCCTTAACTTCTTAGACTCTCAACTTCATCTTCTCAATTCAGAGAGACTCTTAGATTCTGCCTGCATGCCACTTCCTTGCACTGTGGCCTGGAAATGCTTATCAAGTAGTAACATAGACAATCAGAAGCCTCACTTTACACATTTTTCTTCAGACAGAAGAAAAATAATACTAAGTAAAATTATAAATTTACACAGAAACCTCTCTCAGAGAGCATATTATCCCAAGTTGATTCTGTCGATTTTCTGAAAACAATTGATTTGTATATTTCATTCCAGTTTTTAATTGCTTCAGACAAGAATAAAGTCCAGTCTCTGTTATTACAGCTTGGCCAAAATCAGAAGATGCCTTTCCATGCAATGCCTATCTAAAAATTTAGATATTCATTGACTATAAAGGAACTAATGTGGCCAGAAAATCCTTTCTTCTGTTATTTATTTTTTTTTGAGTTGAAGTCTCACTCTGTTGCCCAGACTGGAGCGCAGTGGCCACTCCTGGCCACCGCAGCCTCGACCTGCTGGGCTCTGGCGATCCTTCCACCTCAGTCTTCCAAGTAGCTGGAACTATAAGCGCGTGCTACCACATCTGGCTAATTTTTTGATTTATTGTAGAGATGAGATCTCACCAAGTTGACCAGGCGGGTCTCGAAACCGTGGGCTCAGGCAATCCACTCACCTCAGCCTCCCAAGGGCGGGATTACAGGCTGAACCACCGAGCCCGGCCTTTCTTCTGTTAGATCATCTTTCAACACATAATAAAAATACAGCTGACATCTTTTAGGTGATGAGCATGGAATGGACTCACTGCTGCATTTGAATAGATATAATCTTGATAAGTGAGGAATAATTAATTATTTTCATGTTAGAAACAATTAGATTTAAGAATCTTAAAATGAAGATGGCAGAAATGATAGTCCCTAAAATATCAGTTAATGTTTTGAAACAAATTATTTGAGATATCAGCCATACCTTATGTATAAAGAGTTTTTATCTTTAGTTGTCCATAAGAAACAATGCTGCAGAGAAAGGAATTGCTGTGATATTGAGAAAGTAAGTACTTTAAGCTCCAGGCTGTTTGATTGTTCATACTAGGCATGGCCAAATTACATGATTGTTCAGAGACTATGCTATATTTCAGTCACTGAATCACAGCATTTTTAGACCAGTACTGTAACCTCAACCTAATCCTAAAAATGATCATGAAAACTGAAATTTCATATGATTATATGAACACTATGGCAGTTTTTCTTATAGCTTTAGTTTTTTGAAAAAAAAATGTTGTTTTAAAGTAAGAATTACCCTGAATACCTACATTACCAACATCAAGTTGGTTCAGAAAATGTAGCATCTGTTATTCATACAGAGAAATACATGGTAATCTGCAATTTTTATATTTTTACATTCATTTGAATCTGAATTCCTTATGACAAAATATTCCAATTAACTAGTAGTCACTGCTTGTGAAACAATGTTACTCTACTCAGTATGTCAACAACTTTGTCTTCAAAGGTACATATAGTTCATTAACAGTTATTATTTTATCAGTACAGTAATACTTTTCCCCTTCCAGGTGCTCAAACATTCAGAATACTCCATTATCCTTTTAGAATGGGTGCTTTGATTAAATCTTTGCCTTTTATATATTAAAGTAGCCTATTAAATATTCACTTAGTCACAGTTACAAGACTTGATGGCTTTTTCTATATGTTCTGAACCTCCTTTTGAGGCACTAATGTCTTTTTTTCTAATCTGAAATCAAATGGCCAAGATTTCCCAACTATCTTTAGGCACTTATAATGTAATGCTTTCAACTTCTCCACCTTCGGAAGGCTCTTTTTCCTTCCTTGACAATGTCATGGTACTTTTTTTGCTTTATCCATGGCTGATGGAAATTCCCGTTGTCTTTTGGACTTTGTTTATATTTCTTCAAAGATGCGCATGGAAATGTCTTCAGCAACAATGGTATGTAAAGAAAATGGTTTGCACTAGATAAGCGAGATCATCTGTTGAACAGCATTCCACTTGACATCCTCTTGTCTGTCTCTTTTGTTCAAATCTCTATTGTTCAGATCCATGGGAATTTCAAGAATATTTATGGGTTTTCAGGAATAAAGAAGCAACTTTTCAACACTATTGATTATACTGACCTTCTAAGCCAACATCAGACTCAATTGTATGGCAAGTTCTGGTACAGGACAGTTCACTTTTCACCAAGGAAGTCTTTCATTACAGGTACTTCCCACGCAGGTTCATTCTTCTCTCCCTTCATGACTCTTCCAAATAGGATTAGATTGGCCAGGTTGGGGCTGCTGTGTTGCACAGTTTCCAGAAACACTGTTCACATTGTGGCATAGTTAAATGGTAACCCCTTGGGCTATCCCACCTGCATCCTTGGGCCAAGTTTTTATCTAATTCTCCACAGCAAAATTATTGACTACCTACATACATAAAATTTTATGAATCATTATGGTTCTTCTGTATAAGTCACCAACCTTGAGGTCTTCCTCAAGAGGAATAATCTTCTGAATTTTCAGAGCTGACTTTTTTTGTTATTCTGAAATTCTTCACTAAAGACATGTGTAAATGCTTTTCAAGAGATGGAAGTAATGCTTTCAACTTTTTTATATCAGATGGCCTCAATACTTTTCCGTCTCTAGGAGGTTTTTGTACTGTGCTCCTGTGGTCCTCTTCATCTCAGATGGTGATAGCTCCCTCCTTCCAGTTGTTCAGACCAAAAGCATTTGATTGCAATGTGCACGCAATTCTTCCTTTTTCTTAGAACCCATAATGATTCCTACCACCTTATTATATATTTTCTATGTGTCCTACCTTTTCTTTTTCTCTTTCTTCTTACTTGTTTTTGAATTGAGCATTTCTTCCTTCACTGAATTTTTTTATCTTCGCTTACTTTTTGTCTTTTGGTGGTTACTCTGCATTTCCATGCATCATGCGTGATTAACTTGTCAAAGTCAAAAGTTAAACCATATGTATATTTACCACCCTCCCAAACATTAGCTGGACCTTAGAATATTTTTATCTTCAATCAATATTTGCCATAAAATTGTTATTGTTTTGTTATATTTATCTTTGTTTTTTAACTTATAAAACGTTATTATTCTGTTTTACATAGTCAAAATTTGTTTGGATTCACATATTCACCAATGTCTTTCTATTTGCTTCTCAGATATTCCATCTCAGACAACTTCCTGCAGAGAAACTTTTGCTCAAGTCTGTCAGGAGGCAAGAATCAGAATGTGTATAGCAGCACCCTCTACAGAAGCCAAACCTGGAGATTACCCAATGCCCATTCAGCAGTATACAGGATAAATATTCTGAAGACTTCCTTCAGTGGAAGTCTATAAAGCAGTGAAAAATGAATGAATGGGAGCTGTGTAAGAAAAAATTGATAAATCTTAGTAAAACAATGCTGGGCAAAAGAAGAAAAGTCACAAAACACATACAGTGCTGTTTCATTTATATGAAGTCCAAATAATGCAAAACTGAATAGTATGGCATTTAAGGATACAATAATGTGCGTTAAAATTATAAAGAAAAAGAAGGAAGTGATAAAAGCAAAATTCAGGGAGACAGCTAACTCTGAGGGAGAAGAAAAAGGGCTGACATCTGAGAAGGTCACACAGAGCACATACAATAATAATATTGTTTTTCTTAAACTCTATGTGTATGAGGACTTTTACTCTATGCTCAAATGTGTGACAAAGACATTCCGTCTGTTGCCTCCTAGTTTACAGCCCCTTAAAGTTAAGCAAGGCCATGGAGCTGTTTAAGCCAATGAGCTCTAGGTGGGAGTGATGTGTGTGTGTGTGTGTGTGTGTGTGTGTGTGTGTGTGTGTGTGTATGTTACTACTGGGCCAAAGCATGACAAAGTCAGGATATGATCTTCTAGCTAAGTCTTTCTCTTCCATGGCCTCATGTTGAAATGGAGGAGCCACAAAATCAAAGCAGCCTGGATCAATCAATCAGCCATTGCACGGAGAAGAGTGAGCCTAGAGAAGTGTTCGGATCAGCAGCTGATTTTGCAGAGGTGAAAAATCCATGTTTGCTGTGTGAAACCACTGGCATTTTAGGGCTAACCACCTTGACTAATATACACATTTTTACAAACACTCTTTTACGTTTACTTAATATTTAATAAAATCAACTTAGAAGGCCCACATTCAAAATTTCACATGATGCAAACCAATAAGGACAGAGTATGAAGACTTGAGTATAGGTCAATTGTGACTTTTTCCAAGCTCTTCTAGCTCAGATGGTGATGAAATTAACATGCTGATCTACTGATCTCCTGTTGGATCCAGAGATGTCTGAGTGAGGCAGTGGGCATCCATTAGAATCAGCTGACTTTGGCTTGCCTTGCATCATTATTGAACTTGACCACATGTGTAGGTCTGGGCTCCCCAGTGGGGCTGAACATTCCTTGAGACAGGGATTATGACATCTCTTTCATCTTCCTGCCATCCTCATCCTGGTACCAGGCCTGTGAGTACATGTAAAGTACTTGTTGCATTAAGCTCAGAAAACCCACCTTTCCTCTTCAGCTGAAGTTCTTGACAGCCACCACATCCTCCCTGCCCTCTCCTACCTTACCGTGCACCTTTGGCCTGGGGGCCTGCCAAACAAGACCCAGGGGGCACAGTTTCCTAAGAAAAGCTGATTTCTCCAGCAGGGGGTATTTGCCAGCCGGCAGGATGTCATGCGAGACAGATTGCAGACGCTTCGCCTCCGTGGCCATCAGAATCAGAAATGCTTGCCTGCCAATCAGAATTATGGTGAAGAACTGTGACATGACAGTTGTCTGACTTGTGTTAATACGTTCTAATCTTGCAAACTAATTTTGTTCCCCTGCTTGGCCATCCCCGCATTGTGTTTGGCCTGCCAGGGCTGGCACCATTCATCAATCTTAGTTAGTGGCCCGCTCCTTCTACCTTACAGCTGAGAATGTCCTTAGTCCCAACGAGACACTCATAACCCTCTCAACAAAGCTTCCTTTGCAATCAGCTCTGTAAGAATGCGGTCAGCTGGTTCAGAACAAAGATGCATGTTCTTGTCTATGAGGACTGACAGGATGACCATTGTCTGGTAATGTTTTTCAGGATGGCTTTTCTGGGGAGAAATTCCCTATGGCACAAGGAGAGCATTGTGGGCCTGGTGTTCATTTGTGAGCCAGTGAAACATTTTAAATTTGTTGGAGTCAAACTCACTGACCTCTCTTGGGCTTAGTTTCCCCATCTGGATGTTGAGGTCTGGGTTACATGATCTCCGAAGTATTCCTTGTTTCTGAAATTTGATTAGTCCAACCTATCATTCTATGGCTATGGATTCTCTTATGTCTGGTAATAGCAATTTTGGAGGATCCATTTAGGTGATTATTTTAACATTTTGGGAGCAGATGAGATGTTACAAAGCCTGTGAAACTCTGATAAATGAGATAAAATTTTTATCTCCAGAAAAATGCACTAACACAAAACTCGGGCTTAAATTTTCTTGAGGTTTGTTCCCCAAAGCCCATTTGTAGTCTGTAGGTTGAGAAACTAATTTTCTTTTGTGCCTTGATTCTATTTCATAGCCTGGCATTTACCTTATTTTAAAACTTGCCAGCATCTCAAACACTTTTTTTTTGCATTTATTTTTTTCCTGAGAAATTTCAAAACTATGGAAAAACAGAAAGAAGCGTCCAATGGATATCCATATAACCTGCAGCTAGATTTACCAACTGTTACATTTGCTGTCTTCACCTCCTCTTCCTTTTTCTCCTCCCTCTTTCTTCTCTTCTCTTCCTCCCCCTCCCTCTTCTTCCTCCCCCCTCTTCCTTTGTTCTCCTCTTTCTTCTACCTCTTCTCCTTCTCCTTCTTCTCTCCTTTCTTGCTTCCCTCCTTCTCCTTCTACTGAACCCTTTGAAAATAAGTTGAAGAAGTCAATTTAAAAATTTTCCAAATGCAGTTAAGATTTACATTTGAAATGGAGACCTAGATAACTTTTTCTTGTCTTTAAGTCTTTGGGGGAAGAAATGGTTGCCCTTTGGGACTAGGCTACCCTCAGACTCAGCCTCATCTGGCCCTTTTGTCATGGCATGCAGACATTCGTTGCACATAGGTGAGGTCACATTCATAAGGGCTTGGCTATGCACTTCCTATACAGAAAGCCTTATGCTGGGGGCTGGGTCTCTGGAGATGTGTGAAACCCAGCCTCTTCCTTTTTCTCTTTGCTGTCTTGTGCGGTGATAGGACAAGGACACTGTAATTGCAGTAAAAAGTGAAGCTGACCAGTGCCACGTTAGAGTTGTAGATTAGGTGCTCTGGGCCTGGAGGAAGAGAAAACATTTCTACTGAGGGTAAGGGTCTAGAGACAGCTTGGCAAAAGTGTCATAAAAGGGTGACATTTACCCTCGTCCTTGAAGAATAGACACTTTTGGTGTAGGTTACAGTGTGAACAAAGGCATGGAACTGACTCGGAGCAGAGGAAATATGAGCAATGATGGCTACAGTTCTCCTTTGACTTGTATCATTTTTCTTTCCTGCTGGTCTGACCCTAAATGAATCCATCCCCCCACCAAAGCCTTTTGGGAGCTATTGCTGAGAGTACTTTGCACTGTAGGTCATTCCTGGAGCTTTTTCTCTTTAACAATGAGAGAGAAGAGAAAGTGTTTTTCTGCTCACATGAAGCTTGGCTAAGGAGCAGGTGGTGGTTACCATATAGCCTGGCCTCCCCTTCCCAACCTTTGTCTATCTGTTCCTTAGATTCATGTAGGGTTTGACCCAGCAACCTTGGCTAGAACGGCCAGTCTTGAGTGAGTGTTCACCAGTTTTGAAATCCACTGAAAGGCAAGAAGCGTCTGTGATTTTCTGATGAGCCACAAGAGGGGGAAGTGAGAACACAAATGAAAAAGGGACAAAAACAAAACAAACAAAAAAAACCCCACGCTCACATACAAAAACAAAACCCAGCTGGGAAATGAACAGCTTTTCCGAGACCCTCATTCCCGATGCAGGCTAGCAGTTTAAATCTGTTACGTTTCTGGCTCTGGCTCTCTCCTGTCTCTGTCACTGTTCTTTCGCTGCTCCCCTCTCACTTTGTCTCTCACTTTCCCGCTGGAATTTCTCTGGGAATAAATGCAAATTTGTTTTGCTGCCTCTAGGTTAAAAAATCAGTTGCAGGATTCCTAGATGGGATGAGGCCAAGATCTGAGGGGCTTTAACTTTAATCTTAATGCCAGTCAATGGGGATTTTTTTTGCAGCTAAACTTCTCACTCTTCACCAAAACAAAACAGAAAAGCCTAAATGAGAACCAGTGCCATTTGGCTACAATAATAATAACATTTAACATTTGTATAGCCTTGTCCTCTAGCTAGGCACTGTTCTAAGCCTGCTGATCCTCCTTGCTATCCTGGGGCAGATACTAAGACTATCACCATTTTACAAATGAGGCACAGAGGTGTCAAAAAACTTGATCGACATCACACAGCCAGTGTCAGAGCTGGAAAGCTGGGATTTGAAGGGGGTAGTCTGGGTGGGGACTCTGCTCTTTGCTTCTCTCCCCATAGTATCTGGATCTTAATATTAATGAGTGTGTAGTATGCAAAACAAGGAGGTGACAGTCCTAATGCAGCCACCTGTAGTCAAGTCAGATCCGGATGCTGTGCTCAGCTCATGGGAGCATACGTTAAAAGAGATAGTTCACATTGGGAGCTGCCCGAATGAAGGTGATAAGGGTGATAGAAACAAGGTCATATGAGGACCTTTTGATTCAAGTGAGAGGGTCTAGTCTGCCAAAAACAAAACAAAACAGCCTGAGAGTAGAAGCCAGGAAAATTGTTCTCAAATATTTGCAGAGACTCTGAGACCTCTCTCTGTCTCTGGAGGCACAGCAACTTTCTTCCTCAAGCACGTGGAAGCTTCCTGGGCAGAGAGACTATCTTTGGTTTATTTGGGCCCAGGATTTGTGACCAGTCCCCAGACAGGCAGGAATCCCATTATCTGGGAAGGAGACTGACCCTCAATCATTTGAATCTCTTTGCCTCCCACAAGGCTGTTCGGCAAAGTCTTACTTTCCCAGACTGTGGGATTATGTCTGTGTGAATCAATGATAAAATGCAATTTGAGATTTCCTTATGTGTCACCGCAGACATGACAGGGGCGTCTTTTCCTTAAAAATAATGCTGGCCAGGCCCGGTGGCTCATGCCTATAATCCCAGCACTTTGGGAGGCTGAGGCGAGAGGATTGTCTGAGCCCACAGGTTCGAGACCAGCCTGGTAACATGACGGACCTGGTCTCTACAATAACTCAGAAAAATCATCTGGGCATGGTGGTGCAAGCTTGTGGTTCCAGCTACTTGGTAGGCTGAGGCAGAAGGATTTCCTAAGCCCAGCAGGTAGAGGCTATGGTGGCCCTGAGTATACCACTGCACTCCAGCCTGGATGACAGAGTGAGACTCCGATTAAAAAAAAAATGCTGTATTATTATTATGAACACAATCCATATTCAGTATAGAAAACTGAGAAATTGCAATGGAGTATGGGAAAAAAATCCTGCAATGCTCCCCTCCCTTGAGAAAGCCAATGTTTGTTAGTGAGCATTTTATGGTATTTCCTATCACTCCTTTTCCTGTGTGGATATATCATTGTCCACTCTCTTCTTAATGGTTCTAAAAGGGGTCCTTCCTGGAAGAGCCATAAAGAAAACCCAGAGAAATGTCCCAGTCCATTATGAAGCATGAACCAGAGTTTCCTTCAGCCTCAAAAGAACGGCTCTGGTGGAAATATTTCAGAAATCATTCTGAAAAAGAGTTGATTCGATTTCTTCCAAGGTCTTCTCTAATGAGTGGGGATTGCCTAGGCAGAGAACTTGGAGTGTGGAATATTCAGGCTTCCTAACAGTGTGAAGAGGGGAGAGGAGGAGGACGCTGTGCCTGGAGGCTTTTGTGGGCCAGGCACTGAGCTGGGCACTTTACTTCTTTATTCATTTATTCCAGGAATATCTGAGTGCCTATAATGATGGACACTGGGGGTGAAATGGTGAGTGCAAAGAGCATCTATGGATTCTGCCCTCTGAGAGAACAGTCTCAAGAGGAAGATTAGAGTAACAAGTGAAGGAACAACCAGAGAACGTGATATGGGACTTGCTCTAGCATACAAGGGTGGGTGGCCAGGAAAAGCTTGCCCTAAGGAAGGGGGATTGGGACTGAGGGCTAAAGAATAAAATGGAGAGGGAAAGGTAAAAGTATTCCAAGAAGAAGCCAGAGTATGTGCAAAAGTATTTGGCTGGAGGATGCATGGCATATTCATGGAGAGGGAAAGAGTCTGGATAGAATGCTGAGAGGGTGGGGGAGCAATGCAGATAAAGGTAGGGGCCCTAAAACAGAATAAACAGCTATATGTGTAACAGCATGAACGAATATTACAGACTTAACCTGGAGTGAAAGAAGTCAGACACAATAGTGCACACAGTGCATGATTCATTTATATTACGTTCAAGAGTAGACAAAACTATGCTATGGTGACAGAAGTCAGGTCATTGGTTATTTCTGAGAGGGCGGTATTCATGAGAAGGGACACAAAAGAAGCTCATGGGATGCTAGGACATATCTGCTTCCCGATGGTGGCTATACACATGTCTAAATATGTAAAATTTCATCAAGTTGTACATTTAAGATTAGTGTGCATTACATACTTATTGTATGATCTAAGTCAGTGGGGAAATAAAACAAATTTTTAAATGTATAATAAGCCACTCAAAGTGAGGTCTATGGACTGAGGCTGCTTTATGAGCTGTGTACCAGTGGGCAAGGAGATCAAGAGCTTCTTCCAGAATGTAAATCAATGAGCCACTTCTTTCATGGAGAAAGTCTCACTATACCAAAATGCGGGCTGACTTCAGCAGTGTGCTGGGGACGCAGCCCCTCTAGCTAGGTCAGAGAGGATGTGACTTGGACAGTGGTGAGGAAGTGGGGGGTGAAAGAAGTTAATGACGGGCCTGTGAGGTTTTGTTTTTCTGTGAGTTTTGTTTTTTACAAATTAGGAAGTTGAGACTAGAAAGATGATTACTATGGCCTGAATGTTTGTGTCCCCTCTCCCGCAACTCATATGTTGAAATCCTAACTTCAAAGATGATGATATTAAGAGGTAGAGATTTTGGGAAGCTCCTATGAGACAGGGTGTGAAAAGCTAAATAATGAGCTCTGCCCTCATGAGTGAGATTAGTGCCCTTATAAAAGAGGCCCCTGAGAGAACTGCCTTGTGTCTTCTGTCATGTGAAGACACAGCAAAGAGACACCATCTATGAAACGGAGCTAGTCAGATGTTGAATCTGCTGTTGCCTTGATCTTGGACTTCTTAGCCTCCAGAATTGTGAGATATACATTTCCCTTGTTCAGAAGCTACCCAGTTAATGGTAATTTGTTCACCCAATTTGTAAGAGGTAGGCTATTCCAATTCACTGTTTCCCTTGTGAAGAAATAAGTAAATGATTGGAACACCCTTACATTTTCTATAGAAAAGGGGTCTTGTGACCAGCTTTCCAAAGAGAATCCACACTATTTTTTTTTTTTTGCTTCCAAATGCAGAGCTCAGTGTCTCTCCAACATTCAGTTAACTCCTCAATGAATGTGCCCTTACCTTAGGGTAGGTGCCCCTGGGTGCTTTTCATACCCTGTCTTATAGGAGCCTCCAAACAAACTCCTGAGACAGGTATTATTAACATTTTCATTTATCAGTTGAGGAAAATTAAGCATAAATTAGCAAAATGATTGTCCTAGGGTTACAAAGGATTTGAATTCACAAGGATTTGAACTTAGGTCTGTCTGATACCACTATCTATGATTTTATTCTCTATGTTATACCCAGTCTCTTTGCTTCCTTCTATATGTTCCTTTCAGTGAGGGAGCAGTGGCTGAGTCTGAGCCGTTTAGTCATTTGTTCGTGGTTGCCTTCACATTGAAAGGAGTGGCTCTGGGCTGATGGGGGTTTCTGAAGGAAGTCTCTTATACCATGCTTCTCTCTGCTTATCATGGTGACTCCAGTCTAGGCTATAGAATACTGCTTTTCCCAGCCACTTAGCACCACTCTTACAACAACCAACACAGCAACACTCCCTTGAATCCGTTATATAGGACAGCAGAAGGACTTGTTTATGGGCTGCACTACCCTAGGGAAGAGAAGGAGAAATGCAGAGAGTGTGACTGAATAATGCGCTTCACCAGGGAGTCAGCTCCAACTAAGACCCATAGGATTTTAGAGTTGAACCAGACCTAATAAAGTTCTAAATACCAGCAAGAAGTACCTGCAAAGTCATTGTAGTTATTTAATGTCTCTGTAGTTACTTGGGTCGGTTGGTCTGAATAGCAACAAGAAGCTAAAAGAATAAGATTTGGAGTCTATAAAGCTGCATTTAGGTCCCTTACTCTGGATAGAGCCATAAGCCAAGATACGACTTTGAGTTATAACTTTTTAAAGCCTCAGCTTCCTCAATTCTAACATGGGATAATAATACCTTAACAGTGTTGTTGGGAATTCAACGAGATCATATATGTGTAAGTGCCTTACATAGAGACTGCTTTATAGCAACTGCGTAGTACATTTTCTTACGTTTTCCATCAAATTGGCTTTCTTTATCCTTTTTCCCATTTTGAGATTCAATCGCTGTTCTCAGTGTAGATTTCCTGTGTGTGTGTGTGTGTGTGTGTGTGTGTGTGTGTGTATGTGTGTGTTCGGGTCAGAGAATGAATCTATCTGGGTGGGAGATCGCCCCTGAGGAACGAGAGGACAGCAATGTGGGCTGTTCCCATGTGACTCTCTCTCCATTCCCATTGGCTTGCAACTCCTTGAGCAGCGGCAGTTGAGTTTGGATAAGCTTTGACAGGCTCCCTAAAGGAAACCTCCCTAAAGGTTTAGAGAGGACAGTGTCATGGGGTAAGAAGAAAGCAAGGGGGCCTCCCTAGGTCTGAGACCTCACGCCCACACACTCCAGGTCACACAGTACAGGGAGGGACCCCCAGCCCTATCCAGTCCCTGTGTAGCCACCTCCCCAGAAGCACCTCTTAACCCTGATTTTCTGGCACAGAACAGGTAGAGATGCTGTAGTTTGAATGTGGGGGACCAGCGGTTTGGCTGTTCCTTGCCCTTCTTGCTTCTGAAAGGGACAAGGCAGCCACAGGGTCCCATATACATGACTGGAGACACTGCCAGTGGTTTCCAAAACAATTCACATCAGGATGCCATGCCTGGGTCCCTGCTGCTTTATAGTCCATGGGCCTCCTATGGACCAAACCCCGGGGTAATATGTGGAATGCTTTGGCTTATTTTCACCTTAGAGGGGAGCTGGAACCATAAGCCAGGAGAGGAGATCCTGCAGGCTACCTGCCTCAGGGAAGAGGAAACTGATAGCAAAGCGTTGACCTAGTGATTTGTAGGGTTTGTGGTGTTTACGAGTCACACAAAGAAGTGACATTTATGATGTTGTTTCCAGTGAATAAATCCTTTTCCTGAACTTTCATTTTAAGAAGGCTTGAAAAGGCAGCAGGAAGAGAAACCTGAAACCTTTAGACAACTGACACAAGGTGATGAGCTGTGTGAACGTTTCTGTGGAGAGGTTTGAGGTATAAAGAAGAAGAAAAATAATAACTACTTAGCTCTTTAAGAGCAACTGATGAGAATATTCTTCATTTGATTCTTTCATTGTTGAAAGAGAGTGTGGCAGGAGGTGAGGAATGGGGTCAGGGCAGGACTTCTAGAAGCTGGGGAATGTTTCTGATCTAAGAAGACTGTGACTTGGAGGCAAGGTAGCAAGATGTGTATGGACAGTGACTGGGAAGTTCTTCTTACTGGCCCCCAAGTTAGTGGGAGAAACTGGATCAGGAGGGGCCAGGTGTTCTGCACTGGTTTCTTCCTCCCACTGGATACAGTTGGGAGTAGATGACAAGCTAATGGTTCTTCCTTGGCCCATGATCTTAAAGTCTACAGATAAGGTGATTAGGAAAAATGTGATGACCCATAAAGTCCTGCTTTGTTTTGGAGCTCAGTCTTCCGTTAGTCCTTATGCTCTCCTCTACGGCAAGGATACATTAACAGGCAGCTCCAACGTCTCACAGCTTTTCAACTTCTAAGATCCTGATGGTCTTTAAAGTCCCACAGAGTGGTGAAAGGAGCACAAAAAATAATCAAAATGGAAGAACCCACTTGTAATAAGAGAAGCATAAATGAAGAACTGTGGGGTCCAAAAGAGAGAACAGCAATGTCTTGAGGGGTAGGGAAAACTTCAAAGAGGAAGTGATGTTTCATGTGGGTTTTAAAGGATGAAGAGGAGGTCATCAGTCAAAGAGCATGAGGAAAAGTAGTCTAGGAGAGAGAAAAATACATGAAAAGGCACAGAGTAAGAGACACCATGATATGTTCAGGAACAGGGAATGATAGATTGGGAATGTGGAATGATGGGGTAGGGTGACAGGAGGCACACCTGGAAAGAGAATATGGATCCAAGGTGAATATCTTTGGATGTCATGCTGAGAAGCTTGAACTTGTATCTGTGAGGAAATGGGAATTAGAGTTTTTGCTTTTTAAACTTTAATTTTTTATTACATGACCAAATATATTATACTTATTTTGAAGATTATCTAATACAAATAAACAAACAAAAAAATCACATTTACCCTTACCCAATCAAAGATTCTATGGACAACAATTTAATTTATATCTTTCTATTATTGTTTCTATCTATCTTTTTATCTATCTATCTTCTATCTATATCATCTCTCAATGTACCCGTCTTTTATTCTAAATTGGGTTTTTATTTTAACTAAGAAATACACACACACACACACACACACACACACACACACACACACACCCAGTAGTCCCTTTGTATCTCCATATCTACAGGGTTTGGTTCCACAACCTTTCTCTCCCCACCCCCATACCAAAATCTAAGTATGTTCAAGTCCCTGATATAAAAGGTGTAGTATTTGCATATAACCTACGTACATTCTTCCATATACTTTAAATCATCTCTAGATTACTTACAACACTCACTGCAATGTTACAATGTAAATGTTATGTAAATAGTTGTTATACTGTATAGTTTTTCATTTGCATTATTTTTATTGTTGTATTGTTATTTTTATTGCTTTTTCAAATATTTTTTATCTGTGGTTGGTGAAACCTGTGAATACAGAGGGCTGACTGTATATAGCTTATTAATTATTTAGATTTTTAAAAATTTAACAGAGGACTTTTTTTCATTGTCAATGAACATATTCCCTGGCCTCATCCTTTTTTATGGCTACATGGCATTTTAACACATAAATCTACATCTAGAATTTACTTAGCCAGACTTCTATTATTGGAGATTGGACTGATTTTCAATTTTCTCTGTTGTAAACAATGCTGTGACAAAAATCTTTGCAAGTACAAACTTGCATAATTTTCCGATTCTTTCTTTTGTATAAATCTGTAGAAGTGTGATTGACCACTTTTTAGAACTTTGGGATGTCTAACATCCAGGATAGGTTTTAAGCAGGGAAGCAACTATGTGATTTTTATGTAGAAAGATCACCCTGAATGTTGGATATCAGGAGAGGTCAGGGAAGGTGCTTCTGCAAGAATCTATGTGAAGGATGATGAGGACTTGAGGAAGATGAATGAAAGAGAAATTTAGGAGATAAAATCAACAGAAATATTTGTAAGTTGAGAAGGACGATAGATTTGGGGAGTGTAAACATAATTTTTTTTTTTAGATTAGAAAATATAGCTTATTTAAAGTAAATTAGTGAGAGAGAGAAAGAAAGAGCAGATTCACCTTCCCAAGGTGGGGGAGTGGGCCAAAGTCAGGAAGCATGATGACAGTCATAGCTCAAAGAGCACATGATCACCCCAGAGTCTAGCAAGACAATGGCCCACGTAAATTCTTAAGAGTAAATTTTGTCTAAGGCAGTGATAGTCTCTCCCTTACAAAATGGAGGAAGAGAAAATTAGTGTTCAACGTTGTTAATGGGCTCATGTCCCCTCCCAGCACTACCCAAATTCACACGTTGAAGTCCTAATCCCTGGTATTTCGGAATGTAACTAAACTTGGAGTTGAGTCTTTAAAGAGATATTAAATGAAAGTGAAATAACTTCATTTCATTAGGGTGGGCCCTAATTCAATATGACTGGTGTTCTTACAATAGGAAATTTGGACATACTTGGGTACAGAGGGAAGACCATGTGAGATGCATAGAGAGAGGGGCATCTACAAGCCAAGGAGAGAGGCCTCAGGAGAAAACAACCCTACTTACACCTTGATCTTTGTCTTGGCCTCCAGAATAGTGAAAAGATAAATTTCTGTTGTTCAAGCTCCCCAGTCTGTGGTGCTTATTATGATAGCCTTGGAAATCTAATACAACTAGAATGCATAAAGAGGGGGATAGCAGGGCGGGTTGTAATTTTAATCTTCCTTCTGTTCTTTCTTAGCTATTAATGGGTTTGTAACATTTCTGTAAAAAAGAAGCTCAGTGGTATAATCAAACTGTTTACCAAAGATATAAAAATAGTACAACTAATCAAATCAAAATGGTGATATCAAAGGAATTCCCGTCAATTTTCTAACAGTTTACTAGATAACTCTCATATTTGATAAAATTTTTTCCTTTTTTGTGAACAATGAATCTTTGTAAATTTTCTGCATGTTCCTAAGGTTAAGTGTTTTAGCATATAATTATCCTACATTGTGTTTGTGAGCCTCCAATGAGCTGCCCTCCATTCTTTGTGGACAATTTCAGCCTTGGGTTTGTTTACCTACAATTATTAACATATTTAAATGCAACTGCAGAATTCTGAAGCTTAATTTTGAGTTGATAGATTGAGATGTTTCAAGGGAGATTAATGTAGCTGATAAAATATTTTCTATAATTTTAGGCATTTTAATAGTTGATGTAAGGGTACAGCAGGAATGTTATGGAATATTGTCCATGAAGAATATTAGAAACTTATTAGTATTTGGCATGAGAGTTTCTGCTAAAATATTCTCTAAAATGCTAACAGCAGCCAGGCTCGGTGGCTCAGCCTGTAATCCCGCACCTTTGGGAGGCTGAGGTGAGTGGATTGCTTGAGCCCGCCGGTTCGAGACCCACCTGGGCAGGCGAGACCTCATCTCTACAATAAAATCAAAAAATTAGCCGGGCATGGTAGCGTGCGCCTGTAATTCTGGCTACTTGGAAGGCTGAGGCAGAAGGATCGCCGGAGCCCAGCGGGTTGAGGCTGCGGTGGCTGGGAGCGGCCACTGCACTCCAGTCTGGGCAACAGAGTGAGACTCCAACTCAAAAAATAAAATAAAATAAAATAAAATAAAATGCTAACAGCATGGATAACCAGCTAATTCAAGATAAAATTGACATGTGACGTTTTCCTCGTGTGATGGATACTTGAGGGAATCGGACTGTTTGGTCATCTGGAATTCTGAAAGATGGTCCGTAGGCTTTCACAGTTTCAGAAGAACCTGACGTATTTACCTCTCAGGGAAAAGTAGCCTTTATTAAAACTGATGGGACAAGTACATGGATGATTCATGTTTCTCCCGGAAGAACCCCAGTGTTCTAAATTGAGATTAAATGATGTCAGAAAGCTGGAGAATTATCCTCAATGAACCACTCTTTACTCTTTCTGGGCTATGGCATGTCTATACATGCCTGAGGGTAGGCTAGATCCGGGACATAAGCTCAGGACATGAGCCTCTTACTTTAGGTCAGTTCCATCTACATTTTCTAAGCACTTTGTCTGGGCCAGGTTCTGTCCTGGGCACTGGCAAATACCAAAAAAAGACATTCATTTTCCCTCAAAGAACTCACCAATGTTACCAGCACCTTTATCCCCACTTGTGCTTGCAGAACACAAGAGATGGACAATACTCTGTGGAAAAGATGTTTCCTGTTCAAATAAGTGTGAGACATATAAGATGTGATATTTGTTTTATTCCTTTCTGATTCGTACTGTATAACAACATATAAAAGTTACTATTGCAGACACTTAAACAAAATTCTAGGTAAAATATCTAGAAATATTCCAAGAAATACACTTCAGAATGCTGAGATTGTGGTGTCTTCTAGTTCTGGGATTTCTGCTGCCCTTGGTCCTCTTGGTAACTATCAAAGTTATTCTCACCTTTTACTTGGTGTTCTTGGGTACCTAACTTACACAGCAAGTGTTTATACAGGCCAAACCTTTTTACAAGGACCCCAAGGGCTTCTTTGAATTCTTTTCCTGTTAGAGGAGTTTTTATTGTTTTAAATACTGCTTACAGTAAGTGCGTCACTGGCTGGGAATCTTTAGTTAAACTGAGATTTTTCAGTAATAGAATTCAATTCAGTCTCTAGGGTTCATTGTACACGTCGCTGGTTGGGT
This sequence comes from Cephalopachus bancanus, assembly GCA_027257055.1. NCBI lineage: Eukaryota > Metazoa > Chordata > Mammalia > Primates > Tarsiidae > Cephalopachus > Cephalopachus bancanus. Next base: position 2,021,261 of record JAPVLO010000289.1, on the reverse strand, counting down.
TTTTGCTCAGATTTACCAAAAGGATTACCATCCTACTGGTTCTAACCTCCCATTAGATGATGGACTCCCTGAAGGCAGGGACTGAGGTTTCCCTTTTGTCTGTTCTGCCCGTGACCAAATCTCCTCCCTCCCCAACACCACATGGAAAACTTTCCGTATCTAGTGTCAAGAATGAGTGGTTTCTTTCCAGTTTCAAGTTAGTAGCCCTGCTTGTATGAATATGCCATTAGGTAAACATCAAGGTCATAGCATCCTTTTTCTCACCACATTTACCAAGCTTAGATGTCCTACTTTTCTTGACCAAAGGCCAGAAGAAAGTTCAAGAAAACCTCAGACTTGGCCATTCCCCCACTTTCTTAGCCTCCATATGACTTGGGAATGTTATTTCCTGTTGTATTCCTTGAGTTCCAGCCCATTCCTGCTTCATCACCACCATTCCTTCAAGCCTCATGTTCATAGCTTGGTGAGCCACCCCTGCATACTACAACAACTAAGGTCAATGAAAGAAGGTGAAGAAGAAATGAGATTTTGAAACCCTGAGGATTACCAATAATGAAAACATGTGTGGCTATCAAGACTGCCCTTTCTCTCCCCCATCAACCGATGTTTTGAAGCTATTTCATTGTGAAGTGGCCCTATCTTGGGAAGCACAGATAAGAATTGGACAAAGCTGAGGCCCTTCCTGTAAATGTCACAGGAGCCCCCACTCAGTAAGCTGGTCTGTCCCATCCCGAATTAGGCAGTATTGTTCAGCTTATTAAATTTGTGCTTGGGTTTATTTATGGCTCAAGGTATAATCCCTCCCTAGGTCATTCATTTTTCATAATGCATTTAGCTATGACCTGCAGGACAAAAATAAATGAAGAAAAAGATGTGATTCCCACCCTTGAAGAGCTTACAGTCCAATAGCAGAAGCAGACACCCAAATAGGTCACTGAAATACTGTAATATGCATGCAAAAGGGAAAGCTACAGGGAACATAAAGGGGGGTGCCTAAGGCAGCCTGGGGGTGAGGGGTGTTACAGTCAGCATCTCCTTTAACTGAATCTTAAAGTAGGGATCAACAGAACTGTTCTGCAAAGAGGCAGATACTAAATAGCTTAGGCTTTGGGGGCCATATAGTTGCTGTCACAAATGTTAACTCTGCCGCTGTAGCAGGAAAGCAGTTATAGACAATATATAAACAAATGAGGGTAGCTGTGTTCCAATAAAACTTTATTTATGTAATCAGGCATACAGATTTGGCCTGCAGGTAGTAGTGTGCTGACATTTGTCTTAAAGGTTAATGATAACAATTAGCTGTGTAATGTCTACTATTTACTGAGCACAATACACAACCAAGCATTTACTTAATTCTCACAATGACCTTATGTTGCAGGTTCATAATCTCCATTTAGTAGTTGAGGAATTGGAGGTACTAACAGGTTGAGAAGCTTGCTCGAGGTTGATAAGCTGTTAAGTGGGAGAGCTGGGATTCAAACTCTAGGTTGGCTCTAGGATCCATGCACTGAATGACTACTTTACGCCAGGCAAGAATACAAGGAAGTGAATATTCTAGGCGAGGGAACCACATAAGCCAAGACCCACGGGCAAGAGACCATATGAAGGGTGCACAAAAGGGTATGTGGGAAGCAGACAGTGGCAAGACATGAGCTAAGAAGGGGCCAGATTGTGGAGAGCTTCGAATGCCATGCTGAAGAATGAGAGCATGTTAAATACACAAGGTAGTACCAGACCCGGGGGAAAGGCAATATATTATTCTGAAATTAGCTCCTTCTTCCTTACATCCCAGGGTAAATACTTTGACTGGAGGGGAGCTGGAGCCAGCATCAAGTTCCTGCAGAGGCTGAGAAAGGAGGAGGAAGGAGAGTCCTTTGGCAGACACTGGTTTTCCTGAGGTCCGGCCCAATTTGGGGGATGGCCCAGCCCAAGGAGCTCTTGTAGGGTGAGGGGCAGTCTGAGTATGGCTTCGCTGGCCTCCCTCTTAGGTTGCCAGCCTGTTTGGCTTGGCAGGGGTGGAGTAGCACAGTTAGCCCATCAGGCCAAATTCCTCTGCCAGACGTGAAGTTTAATAGTCATCAGAGCCCCATAGCAGGGGAGAGTTTATAAATTCTCATACTTATTATACGCGAGCCACAAGACTGTTTATAGAGGGTTTTTTTTTTTAATTAAAGCTCTAGTTCAAGCTCCACCCACACCATTACCTTACTGAGTGAGTTATTTCTCTCTCCATCTTTTTAATGGCCACAGTCACCCTGGTCTTTTGCCTCAGGCGCAGGGGAGAGCTCTGCTGGAAATAAAAAGTGTCTAGCTTGGAAGGGAGCAGCCAGCTGCAGGCCAGGCTGGGCCAGTAATTGGCTGAGATGATACTGGAGGCTCAGCTAACAGGCCCAAATTGGTCCCTAATCAAGTCCAACCTGAGAGCTGCTTACTTCCCTGGGCTGCCAATTTTCTTCCCGCTGTTGGGCAGGATTCTGGCGGCCTGTACAAATGGCGCTACAATGGGTAAGGGTAGAAACACAAGCTCTCTTCAGAATCCATGAGAACATGTCCCCTGCTTTGTCCAGGAAGAGATTCGACCTCACTCATCTCTGGGTTTCCTGGTGCCAATGCCTCAGCCCAGCTTTAGAGAACTCTGGAGAGGCCGGAGGTCTAGTCAATGCCAGTTCTGCTGGCGACTGCAATCATCACCTCGGCTCCTCTTGCACTTGGTGTACTTCAGAGGACTCGTCACACTCATGGATCTGAGGACAGCTCTGTGTGGAGGCCCAGCAGGCTTTATGATCCCCTATTTTGCAGATGAAAGAAAATCCCCGTTGTATAGATTTGTGGGAAATCTCCACTTGGCAGATGAAGAAATGAAATCTCAGAGAAGTCAAGCAACCTTCCCAAGGTCCCACAGCAGCTGGTTTAGTGTGGACCTGAGACAGCTGAGATAAAACTCCAAATTTCCTGGCTACTAGTTTGAGCTCTTTGATGCTTTCTTCCATGAAAGCAGACAGAATTGTGGATTTCTGGGCAGGTGTACTTGGATTAAAGGGCCCTGGGCCTGGCTTAGCCAAGGGACAGAGGATGCTGTAGAGAGATGTGTTTCTGGGACAGGTGTGGCAGTCTCTGGGGAAAAAAAATGTCACCACAAGTCAGGGCACATGGGTGTGTAGAGTAGAGGGGTGGGCATTGTTGCGAGGCAACTAATCCCCTACTATGCCAGTTACCTAGGTGATGGTGAAATGGAGAGAATACCAAGAGTGGGTATGAATCCCAGGTCCTTCATTGTATGTATTCAGGCCTTGGGGGAAAGATTCCTCTTTTTCTGCTGATTATCTTCCTTCAGTTATCTGGTCCTCACAGTGGTGCCAGGATGCCCCTTCCCTCTAGCTATTACCTCCTTTACTGCAGCAACGAATCTGCTTGTAGTTCCCCCGCACCCATCCCCTCTCCAACCCCACTGACTTGCTTTAGTGTTTTCCTGTCTCAGTTTCTGAGCTTTGGAGGACAGGGCCCAAGCAAAATAAAATTAATGAACATTATTTATTCACTTCCTAGTCAGTGGGAAACTTGTCCTAGGTCTTCTTTATTCATTAACTCATCCAGTCTGAGAGATGGGTTAGCTCGGGCTGACTTGTGAACATGAGAACCAACTATACATGTTTCTTCCCAATGTGGCACCCAGTGACGCCATGTTGGTGACTTGAAGCCAGCTCGGTGAGAGTATTTACACCTTGGAAACCAGCAAACACTATTTTATTTTGCTACTATTATTCATAAATCTGTTTTTTAAACATTTGCCAGCACACAACTGTAATTCTCTTCACAACTCAGTGAGGAAAGTGTTTGCTGTTTTCATTTTATAGGTGAAAAACTGAGACTCAACAAGACTAATCAGTTTGTTCCAGGACACTCAACTAGTAAGTGGTAGATTCACCATTAGAACCAGTACCAATCTGATCTCAAAGTCTTTGCTTTCGGGCTACTCCTTTTATGATCCTGGCAATGCTTGAATTGCATGTATCAAGAGACTGGAATTCTGTTGGTACAAGTCACAAGTACAAGATATGCAATTTTATAGCATTTTAATAAATATTTCAAATGTTTTCATATGTATTATATTACTTGATCTACACAACCATCTTGTGAAGTAGATGACTTTCTTTAATTTCACTTAAGATGAAGGAATTATGGTGCAGCAGTCAAACAAATGTCCCACGGTCACACCAGTAACAGATGGTGAATTTGAGACTGGCACCTTTGTTAACTGATCTTTGGTTCAGAGTTCTTTTCATCATACAATGTGGCCTAAAATCTTGACAAAATAGGTCCTAGATAATCAAACACTTCACATAAATAGAAATTTTATTTTGTATCTGCTTTTTAAAAAGAATATGGAATGTAACACAATGAACAACCTCATATTAAGGATTTATTAGGAAAAAAAAGATACATGCTAGGATCAGTTCACATCCAAGTAAGCCAAGTCTCTGCCTCTTTCTAGGTCCTAATCTATAAATATGGGTGTTAGTGGTAGTGGGGGAGGGAGGACAGAAGGTGCCACGAAGTTAAGGACTGGATAAAGAGAACTGGGACGATCTGGGACCCTGAGATACCCACCCTCCCTACAAATTCACTAGATTAAACTGTATGAGATACTTTCAAAGAGATCATTTCTGCAGGTAGTTCCTTCCTAGAAATATTCTAATATCCTCTGCACTGGCCAGTGCCAGAAAAGAGATCCGGACATTGTTCCAAACTTATTAACTTCCAAGGTTAAAATAGAAGAGTTTTCTCTTTAACTGTAGAATGGAGAAGGACTTTAAAGAAAATTGCACAGAGTCAGAAATTCTGGCTGACTGAGATTTGTTGGTCCTTATTAAACCATGATTGGAGAAGGCTGGCGAGGGTAGGGGGTGGGGAAACAGAACAAGCAAACTGGGTATCTTTGGGACCATGAGAAGAGCTCTGGCAGTGGAGACAAAATAAAATATACAACAGCAGCTCCACTATTGGTCAACTCTGTGGCATTTGGCTGATCATTTTGGCTTCCCTAAACTCCAGTTCCTGCCTTTATAAACTAGAGGGAATAAAATGGTTTACAGAAAGTTGTTCTGATAATTAAATTAAATGGGATAACCAATGCAAAAGTACATAGTGGATATTCAATACATGTTTATCAAATGAATAAGCCATTTCATGGCTTGCTCTTGAGGGGGTCAACTCTTAACTGTTCTTTGTCAAAAATCCACTTGGCTTGGCATAAAAAGAGTTAAGTTTGATTCAGCAACTCAACTGATTGTTCTCTTTTTTTGCAAGTCTGTTTAGGGAATGAGGCCATTCTGCTGCCACCTCCCTGGTGGCATGGTGCCCAGCTGCTCTCTGTAGGCAATGGTGTGAAAAAGATTTTAATAGTCAGTCATGCCCTAGAGTGGGCATAGTTTATAATTTTCCATGACTTACTATGCTCAGTCTCAATTACTTTTGATTGAATATATATGTATATATATGTATATATATATTTAATTCACCTCATTAATCGTGGTTCTTGTGATTTTGTCTTCTATTTCTAATAGAAATCTACCATTTTTCATTTGATGGTTTTCTAGCCAAGCGGGAAAAAGACAGTCAGGATGAAATAGATCCACTGAAAATAGTTTATGGGGAATATGGAGCAGGAAAATATTTTCCAAACTAATATCAGTGACACAAAGGAATTACTCCTTTTGCTATTCTGTCTCTTTTTTCTTGCTGTCTCACTACCACACTTATCGATCCTAGCCATCGTGGTCTTCTTTTAGTCCATGAACTACTTTATTGGTGCAAAGTAGTAAGTCCAAGAGCTAAAGAGAGATTGAGAGAGTTAATGTATATGAAGTGCTTAAAACTGTGCCCCAAACAAAGAAATCATGTTATTACTGCTCAGTCACAAGAATTGCCACTTTGTACATGAGAGAACAGGCCTTCTGCAAACTGAGAAGCTGGAATAGTTTATCTTCTGGGCTCTCAGCTTGCTATCTTTATATTTACACATCCTCTACCTTGCTTCAACCTTAGTCAGTTTCTATATATGCTCCCCACATCCATCCCATAAGGCAGGGGTCCTCAAACTTTTAAAACAGGGGGCCAGTTCACTGTCCCTCAGACCGTTGGAGGGGTGGACTATAGTTAAAAAAGAAAAACTATGAACAAATTCCTATGCACACTGCACATATCTTATTTTGTGAAGTGAAAAAACAAAACGGGAATAAATGTCCTCGGCCGGCTGCATGTGGCCTTGTGGGCCATAGTTTGAGGACCCCTGCCATAAGGTCTTGCTCCCAGGAAGGACTCTGATGGACTTATTGATAGTGAGGTGTCAAGGATGGATATTGTTTGAGACGATCGCTGGGTGGGGGTGGGGATGAACCAGAAGATTCCCTTCATAGGGCAAACCTTGTAGGAGTTTCAAGCCCAGTCATAGGAATTCACATCTGAGAAAGGCAGACATAGTTTGGGGAATGGACTAGGTGATAAATCACACATCTTATTGGCCATCACCAATGTCTCCATGGACTGGGCAGGTCTCATGGGACCAACAGGGCAGGAAATAGCACTAAACAAGGTCAGTGCCAATGCCACACTCTCCAGTGACTTCAGCAAGTGATGAAACAATTCATTATTCTTCTAGACTTCAGCCATGTAAGATGCCTTCCTAGTGCCCATTGAATACTGCTAGAGTCTCCCCATTTTCCTGGACAGCTTTAAAAACATATCTCAGCTACAAAAAGTGCTTGGCCAGTCCACATGTCTCCTGGGTTTTTTGGATTCCTTTTCAGCCTTGAAGGCCTTTTAATGGAGCTTTTTTGTGTGTGTGTGTGCAGAAATCTCTATGCCATTTGTCCTCCAAAAACAACACCAATCCCAAGAAACCAATAGAATAAATCTGCCTTCTTGGCACCTCTCAGGTATAGGCTTGTCCTTTTTGTTGGTTCTGTGTTGTTCATTCCTATGTTGACTCCTGTGCTAGTGGGCTCAAAGCCACTAGTGTGTTGGGTCTATGGTCACTTCTTTGCTACAGGCTCAGTGTTGCCACGGATGCCTTGCAGTGAACTTGGAAGTAAACTGAGACCAGGGTAGGTGTGAAAAAAACTGACCATTACATCTGCAGAGTCTAGTTGGGAGCAGTGTGGCGTGATGGAAAGGGCACAGACTTCAGAGTCAAGGGAATGGAGTTCAAATCCTAGCTGCTTCTAACCTGTAGGATTTGGGCACATCTCTTCATCACTGTGGATCTCAGTTTTGCTTATCTATGACATGGGAAGAGTAATTTTTGCCCTGAATACTCTCAAGGGTTGTTTCGAGCATCAGATGAGATGCTGCCCAATGCAAAGATCAAGGGTGAGCTGACCCTTGGCCTGATGCTTGAGTTTTCCAAAGGGGTTGCAGAGAATCAGCTGACATTGTCTGAAGAGCAGGAAGGCGGTGCACTTGACTGTCTGCTCTTCTCTCTGACTATCTGTGAACCTGAGCAGAAAAGCTTCCAGAGAAAGTCTGCTCTGGTCCCAGGTGAGATTTGCAAAATATGGGACCCTTGGGCTGAGTAAAAGACCAGATTGTGGAGGGGAAATTGATAGAAATCACAACTGACAGGTCACAGATTTAAACATTTATTGACTCCAGCTAACTATGCATACTTATTCCAGTGCTACATATACTTACTTTGATCTCACACACACACTCTCTCAAGATGTCACAAACACTTGGATGTTACACACACTCAGCCTGTTACACAAACACACCCATACAGATGTTACACATAATTTCGCAGATGTCCCCCACACTTACTCAGGTGTCCCAGACTCTCAGGTGTAGACACACTGGTCTGTTTGGCTTCATTCTGCCAGGTATTATTTAATGACAGGAGACTAAGCCCACTCACACTAGCTTAGGTAAAAAGGGGATTTGCTGGAAAGATTAAAACTGTGTCACAGAACTCTGGATGGAAACACAACCGGTCTCCTGAGAGAGTCAGGAACCAGGGTGTGATTGTTTCTTTCTACTTCTGGGGAGGATTGACAACCTAGCACCCTGCTTTCTGCTCTCTGCCTTTCTCTGAGTGTATGGTTTATTCTTCAGTTTCTACTCTGGCCAATTTTCTTTTTTCTACTTGCATCCAGCTCATCACAGCTGTTCCTACATGTTAAACCAACCTTTCTGAGGTTTTATTGTTGCTTTTAATAGCATGATAGCCTGCTCACCTTTGCTCTCAGAGACTAGTGTGGGCTATCCACTGGGCTACTTTTTCATTTAATTTCCTTTTTAACTTAATGTCAACTTTATGTGTTTTTCATTGTAAGACAAAACTTTATGTTATAGAGAATTGGAAAAAGTATTGAAAATCTGCAAAAAGAAAAATAGATCTCATTGCTACACCACTCAGATTTTCTCCTCATCTCTGTTTCTATGTGGTTATGTTTATAGTTGTAGTCATATAAAATAGTAAAATTTCAAAATAACATTTTAATATCTTTTGCAGAAATTCAGCTGATGACATCATCCTTTAAGAACATACTCTCAGGTAAGCTAAACAAGGCTCTGGTGGGATGGATCCTGGTCCAACTTGTCTACCAAGGACAGAGGGATCTCTAGGCAGCTCAGGTAAACTATTTGACAGGTTGGGGGCCACTGCCTCAACTCTCATTGACACCCCTGCATGCCTAGGAATCCAATAGGCCTTCATCTCTGCAATAGTTGAGACTTGAGTCATTGGAAGCTTCTCAACCAGGGGCTCATGACTGAGCTTTCAGGTTCTCAAGGATGCCCCATAACTGGATGCCACATTTTGCATTTTTTATTTTTCTTGGAGCAGTGAGTTCATAGCTTTCATCAAATTCTCAAAGATATCCATGATCTGGAAATTCAAGAACCAGCTGTCAACTATCAATAGTAAAGGTCGTTCCAGCCCTCAGCGGCCTCTGCCCTCCTGGTTTCCAATCAGCCTCAACCCGGCCTCAGCCAGGGGAACGACGAGCAAAAGAACCAGCATATCCCTTTCTCCAGTTTTTTTTTTAACTTTTGTTTTCATTTTTGAGGTCTGATGCACATTATTCTAAACTGTTAAAAGGGGTGAGAACCTTCCCACACAGAAGAAAATGGAATTGGTATGCAAAGTAAGCCTGGTCTTGAATAATTAATTCTGATTTGCATGTTCAGATGAGTCTGAGGACTGCCCTGGCAGCCAGGAGAGAATTCAAATGCGTGAAGGTGGTGGGTAGTGTGCCTAGTAGGGGAAATTTGACTTCCCTAGGAAACTTCACTGTCTTTCTCAAGTCAATTATTTTGTCTTCTGGAGTTGTAAAAGTCCTGGGAGATGGGAAATTGAGGCTCGGAGAGGGGGCAGTGTCTTGCCCAAACTCACATAGCGAGTAAGTGACAGGAAATATAACATAGTGATTAAGGCGCAAGGACTCTTGAACCACTAGGATTCTAATCCCATCACTTAATGGTATACGACCTTGGCAAGTTACTTAACCTCTCTAACCCTCAGTTTCCTCATCTATAAAATGGGGGCAAATAATAGTATCCATTTACAGCATTTTTGTAAACATTCAATTCAATGTGCCTGGTGCTTATAAGCATAGTGGAAATGGTGCCTGCTCTTGCAAGTGGCTTTTATCAAAATCATCACTTTTATAATCTTTAATGATGGATTAAAACCCAGATTTTCTTATCAGCACAATTTATGTTCATCACAAGCAGCTTAGAGTCTTTCTGCTTCCCTCCTGCTAATTATCCTCTGATGCTATTGCTGGGAAACAACAATACTAATAGCAATAATAATAACATATACTAAGTGGGCACTTCTTCCAAGGTACTTTGCTAATCACTTCGCAGATCCTTAGGCCCCTGGAGGTGGTGATTCACAGGGGTCCTGGACTGCAGTGTTGAGGATGGAGAGGACACATGGTCTGATGGACTGGAACACTGTGTGGGGGGTCTAACTGCAGAGGCCGTTGAGGCTCAAGCCTGACGAGAGCACATGCCCTCTCTGCAGCTCTGCTGCAGAGGACCAGTCAGACCGTCCCAGGGGTTGGTGCCAGTCAACTGTCTCACAGTCTCACAGTCTATAGGTCTGAAACCCACTGAAACTCACTGAGGAGAATGGCAACCACCAACAGACCCCACTGTACATCCTGGGAGTGGGGCGCATGTCCTCACTCTTCCCACTATCTGAATGAAGAAGGGATCCCATGGGGGAAGGACTCAGAACCAGTGAGTGGAAGATACAGAGAGACAGATTTCAACTCTAGTTTATTTCTGTATAACAAGAACTCTGTAAAAATATAGAATTCAACATTGAGATAAATTCCAAGTCTCTAAGAGTTTTTAGTAGGGACCCCTGGAGATATTGCAAAGAGGATTCCCTTAGACAGGATGAGGGTCCCTTTAGACAGGATGATGCTTAGGGTCCCTAGATCCCTGGAAGTCTCTGGTTTTAAGGTTGAGGCTGGATGAGGCAGTCCTCTTGCCTTCAGGAGGCATAGAATCAGGTTTCCTAAAACCCACACATGTTAAGCATTAGGAGTTGCCGACCAGGGGAGCTGGGCTGCCAAGGGAGACCGTGATAAGCAACACTCTTTTTCTTTACCGTGACCTCCAAATGGAAGGACCTTCTGCAGATGTTAGGCTTAGTCCCTTTAGGTCTCGGGGACTATTCTCTAAGGCAGCATAATGTACTGGAAAGAATACTGCACTTAGAGACAGACATCCTATGCTCAATCTTACCATTACCTTTCATAGTTTTGTGACTTTGGGCAAATTGCTAAACTTCTCTGAGTCTCAGATTTCTTGGGGGTCATGTTACCCGCTTGCTGATGTTTGCATGGTGCCTGGAATGGCCAAGATGAGTTCTGTGATGTGCCTCAGTGTATGTACATTATAGATGTACATAAATAGAAGACAGCTGGGCAGACTAGAAGAGAGAAAAAATGGGAAAGCACAAATGGCACTTTCCTTGCCCCAAGCCCTGTTGATGTGCTGGGGGACTGTGTTTTCTGATGTGTCACTCTCAGTAGCCTAGTATCTTTCCTCAAGCTTTTCTTTCAGAAAACCCTATTTCTGCAGGTTCTGAGAGAAGAGGCCAAGCTGGGCTTAGGATGCTGACAGAGAGAGGATTTGTAAAAGTGCAAGAGAAAAGAACCTCCCAGATAGATGGTATCGCCTGCTGGTTGATGTGCAAGAAGACTTTAAGCATCTGTTGACAGATTTCACATCTCTGGAACCCTGGGTTCACTTGTTCTGGAAGAAGGAGCAGAAAGTAGAAAGGGTGAGAACCAGAAGAGCCACCCCTGCCCTTACCCCTACCCCTGCCCTTTACTTTTCTCAGCTTTGATTTCCCCATCTCTAAAATAGGGGTAATAAATTCTATTGAGGATTTTGATAAGATCCTATGAGATGACAGGTGAAAATATCTAGCCCAATGCCTAGTTGACACTCAGTATATGCTAGTGAGTCTGAATCTGGATAGTTGAACTTTCTGCATAGACAAGGGCTAACCCTTTACACATCAAAATATTTTTTTGTATCCTTCACCAGAAGAAACTGAGTATAATTGAACCATCTTTTGGTGACTCAGGATTGTCGTTATGAACACCAGTCACACTCAGCGAGCCCTCAGAAGGTGGGCAGGACTGTGTGCCTCTGAGAAGTGGCTCTGGAACAAACCTCTGCCTTGCAACTTCTACAGATGCATGTGCAAATAATAGCTTTTCCCTACAAATTTAATTGACTACCTCTCCTCTTCTGGAGGCTGGGAAAACAACATCCAAGAGTTTTGTTAGTAAAATGAGTTTCTAAATGCCTGAAGGCTCCCCGGTGGTTAATGTACATAGGTTTGTGATCGCTCTTTTGGCTGGTTGATGGCTTCCTTACGCCTACTTGGATGCATCTGGACATGCACAGTGTGAGTTATGACCTATCCTCCAACTGGAAACAGGTCGTGGAATCTTACACTGTTCCGATAGAGCTTGTCTGAGAAGCATAGGGACAGCTGAGGGGCAGTGCTAATGCCACTTTCCTCCCTCCCTTTCTCTTTCCTCCCTCCCACCCTTCTTCCCTCCCTCCCTCCTCCCTCCTCCCACCCTTTCCCCTTTTTTCCTTCTCCTTCTCCTCCTCTTCCTCGTTCTCCTTCTCCTCTTCTTCTTCTCTGTCACCTCTTTCTCTTTCTCCACCTCTCCCCCCTTCTTCTTCTTCATGTACTCCTGTCAGGACTTACTCTCCTCTGTGCACAACTGTTTCTGGTTGGGAGGCAGCAAGGCCTAGAGGTTAGTGTAGTTTGGTTGACTTGTATCTGAAATTCTTTCTTCTAGGAGAAGACCATCTAAAAATTTCTGATTTAAACATCTCTAAGTCATTGAGCTTGTGCTCAAAACCAGAGAGTAAATCTACATTTCACTGACCTCTGGAACCATCTATGCTTCTGTAAATAAGAGCCACAGGAAATGGCAGGTAAATGAAAGCTTGACTTGCGAACTTGGGTTACATTAGAAATGGGGGCAATGAATTGTTACATCCAGAGTTGAGGCCTTGAGCCTGGCAAAGACACATCCCTTGCTTTCCAACTGATCAGTTACAATTCAGAGGGATGGTGTCTGGTTTTGAGTTATTTCCTGCCAGAGTGTGTTATGATTCCTAGACACTGAGGCCTGGGGATGCAGAGGTGCCTGCATGCACTTGTTGCTCAAAGCACACACACAGGCATGCACTGGGCCTTGGACAAAATCCATGTGACCTACGCACAGGTACACACATGCACACAAAGGCACCTCGATGCATATTCTTCAGCTGGCTCCTTTCCATCACCAGGCTAATTCCTCCTTACTTCCAGGCTCCAGCTTAAGTGTGCTGACACTCGTCTGAGAAGCCTTTCCTAATTTCTCTTTATTTATGTCCCAACTACACACACCCAAAACACTTTCCTTCCCCCGTCTTAGCACTTATCCTGCTTAACTGTGATTGGCTATTAAGTCAAACGTAGAGACTGCCCCCCCATCCCCGCCACCAGACCATAGCTCCCTAAGTAGAGAGGCTTTAGAAGATTTCACAACCATTATAACTCAACATTATCTAGTATAATAGATGCTCAGCAAATGTTGGCTCGATATAAGAAATACTCACACACACCCGAACCAACCCACACAATCACTCTCACATATACACTCACAGAAATTGACATATATACACAAATATGATATATGCACCGAGAGATACACTAATAAGCTATGACATATACACCAATAGAACCACATGGACCAAGCCAACTCACACTCTCCCAAGTATGGAGATGCTCACATCTAGATTCAGGCCCACAGAGGACATCATACATGTAGCCACAAGCAAAACACGTACACGCCCGCACCTCGCGCACGTTATTTTCCTTTCACTTGTACTCTTTTTGCTGTGTATGCAAATCGGATTTTCCAAATGTTCTAATCCTTTGTTGACATTTATTAAGACAAAACAGAAGTGGGCAGACACAGCCTCTTGACTGGGCGGCTGCGTCTTTGCTGCAATGTAATGTCAGAAACTGTTGATGCAGAATTAATGCTCACTTTTACGAGTTTATCTTATGTCATAGAGTTGAAAAAATCCTCGGTGTAAATATTCATCATATGGCTTAATTGGTTTGATGTACCGTAGCAACAAGCACAGCACCAGACGCTTGCTATGGAGGCCTCCGCGTTGTTTCAAAGTCTTTATTATTATGACAGCAAAGTCTTGTTCATTAAAGTTTCACAATCCATTTTCATTAGGTTGAAGCTGAGTCTGTAAATGAACAGTTGCTCTGAAAAATCAAGCCCTCACAGTGCTCGCTGGGGAGGCAGCGCGTCTGTATTAATTATCAGGACGCTGGTGTCGATCGACGATGTTAATTGCACTGATGGCTCGTTATTTGGGGAATTGCCATGCATTTCATGCAGGGATAATAAAAATGAATTTTTAAACAAAGAGACTTAAAATAATATCGAATCTGCAGAGAATACCAACATCAAAGGCATATCTCAAAGCTTTGAATTTTATCTTTGTGGTCCAAAATGTTAAAGAGGCGCCCGCAATGCAGTTGGTTCAAGTTTGCAGTGAAGGAAAACAAAACAAGAGTTAATTAACTGTTATTACAAACCTTTTCAACTTTAATTTGACTTTCAAATATTAGCATTTATCTATGAACTGTGCTTCTGGGTTTGACAAATTAGTTTTCACAGAACAAGTTTAATTAGGCGTCATTGTGCTTTTATGTCAGTTTTCAGAGCTCCAGACAATGAATGGATTAACTTATTAAAAGTCATCTGTTTAAAAGACTTTGTCGAATGGCAAATGGGTGGGCAAAGTTGCTTGGCTTTGCAAGGAGATGGGGAAAATGATATTGCTGGTTGGGTGTCAGGGGGGTTGTAGATCAGATGGAGAGAGGATTGGCCTTCCTGCCAGCTGAAGCCTGCTTCTTGGGCACCTCCACATTCTTGCTTCCTTGGATCATGAGAGATCTGTGGTCATTATGCCAACACAGTGACTGGGAAAACTGAGTCAAAGAAGGCAATATCCTTATTGTGGTGGAAGGAAATGGCACGGAAAGAGTTTCAGAGTCTGTTCACATGGCAGTCTGCACTTAGCTATGTGTTATATTACATGATTCTGTAGTTCAGAGTTCGGCAAACTTTTTCTTCAAAGGACCATACAGTTTCTGTCACAACCACTCAACTCTGCCTTTAAAATGTGATGGCAGCCATAGCTTACAGAGAGAGAGAGAGAGAGAGAGAGAGAGAGAGAGAGAAAACAGAGAAGGAGAGCCACTGTGCTCCGATAACAATTTGTTGACAAAAACAGGAGTTTGGCCATTCTTGATCAAGAGGTCACTGTTTGCTGACCCCTGCTCTATTTGAATGTCATATTGTCATATGTTGATCTCGACATACCAGCCAGAATACATTCAACAAAAGGAGTCTCTTCTCCATTAATGTTCTCCTGAGAATGACCCACCACTTCTCAGTAATCAAACATTTTCTGACTTTCATCTAAAGCACTAGGCATTGCTGGACAAATGGTGACACATAGGCACAAAGGTGGTTTTTAAAAAGTGCCCTGACCTTGAAGAGGTCACATTTTAATGATAGAGCTCTTCCTTTGAAATCTGCTATTAGAGTGTAAGGATGTATTTATTTTGACTTGCTGAATTCTATGTCTAGTGTTGTGTTAGATCAGAGCAAGCATGGCCTTGAGGATATCTCTGGAAATTTCAGATATGCTCATTGCTGCAACCCTAGGACTCTTCAGGGTCTCCTAGGATTCCCCAGGACTCCCAGGGTCAATGAAGAGGGGAGGAAGGGAGGGGAAGGGAGGGGAGGGCCAGGACTAGGCAGGTGAGGCAGCTAGGGTGCAAGATTTCAGGAGGCATCACTCTCAGGTGCTGGACCTGGATGGCTGGTTCAGAAGAGCACAGACTAAGAGGCAAGGACTCTTTGGCTCATGGTCAAAATGAAAAAATCAAGATCTAGATGGAGATCTGCCTCATAATGTTTGTATGTCCTGATTCCTGGGAGAGGAGGTTGCTTCCAGCTGGGACACAGTCAGGATTCTATCGAGCCTAAAGCCATGACTGCTGCCACCTGGTAGTCTTTGCCTTCTCCTGCTAGTAGAACAATGGATAAATTAAAAAGTTACTATACTATGGGGCAGTTAATCTTGATCATCATAAGGAGATAGGTTTGATGCTACATAATGGAAGCAGGAAAAAGTATATCTGGAACCCAGGGAACCTGCTGGGGTATTGCTTGTTTTTTTCCAATCCAGTTTTAACTGTGAATAGGCAATTACAAAGATGACCCAATAAATGCATGATAACTACAGGCTCAGTCTCCTCGGGGATGAAAATTAGGGTCACTACACCAGAAAAGCAATCCAGGCCAGCTGAAGTATTGAACTAGGGTGAGGGGAATCTGAAATGAATAGTAAAGGATGGCCACAATGAATATAAGTGATGACCCCAAGACCAACTACAGCAGCAGGGGTGCTATGGCTTAAACATGTGTGTCCCTCCAAAATTCGAATATAAGAAGCTAAATCCCAAGGTGATAATAAGACATGGGACTTTTTGGGAAGTGATTAAGTCATGAGGAGTCTACCTTGTGAATGAGATTAATGACCTCATAAAGGAGGATGATTACCTACCAGCATGATCCTATATGCCAGACTCCCTTCCCAGGGCCATGTTTCCCTGTGGGAGCTGCCCCATTTACAGATTCCTCTGATGTCTAGAAACTTCCTAGTCTCTCAGAGCCTGAGTCTTGCTGGCCTCAGAGGCCAGGCCCTATATGTGTTCAAGATTAAACCATAGTTTCATGCAGAATTTGCCAGCCCTGGAATGCTGTTATCAGAAACTTTTTGGTATTATGCTCTGGACATGAGAATTATAGTCTGGCTGTAACACAACAGAGAATGAGGAACACCAGACAGTAACTTGTGGACAGAGTGAAAATAAATAAAGCAATAGCCAGGCAGTCATCAGCTATGCTTGGTGGGGCAACCTTCCTTTAGGCTTCCAATATCTAAGATTGCTTTCAGTACACCCCCCCATCACCACTACCTAAGCGATGCCTCTGTGAGAAGTGAATAATTTCATTTTATCCTATGGCAATCTTTCAAAGACAGTTTTGTTTTTCCCATTTCACAGGTGTGGAAACTGAGTTTTGGAGAAGCAAAATGACTTAAGTCAAAGAGCTGGTAAGTTGTGAGTCTGATCCCAAGAGAATGTTCTTTCCACATTAATTATACCCTGAAGGTCATGACCAGGGGTATTCTAGCCCAGGGCTCTCAAGCTGAGCGCACAAGGCATCCACTTCTTACCGTTAGTCCCAGGAAAGACAATGACGGCTTAGTGCACACATGCAAATGATATCCAGTTTCTCACTGCTGGATCTCTGAGCACAAGCACTTGTTGTTCATTTCTATAAATGTTAACATATCAGGATGTATTTTGACACACTACTAAGATAAGTGCTAGAGCTGACAATAATAATGTATAATTTATGTCTCTCATATTACCTTCCCATCACTGTGCTTACATTATTACATAAATTAGTTTAATGTATCTGACATTCATCAGATAATTTAAGCATTTGTTCTTTTGTCTCCGTCTCTAGCTCGGCAGGCTTCTAGGCTGGGGATCATGGCACCATTTTGGCACTGATTTGAGGGAACCCTGGGAGAGTTATGGAAGACTTTCCCGACATGCACAGAGGCAACTTGTTTCTGAGGGAGTGATTAGGCCACAGGGTACAGACAACTCTGGAAGAAGCACTCGCCTCTGAGGTAGACAATAAAAACGGCCACAAATTCTTCCCACCCCTGTATGAACGCCCCCTTATAATGTGACTTTGGAGCGCCTCCCATATAGAGGTTGAGTCTACTCAGTCAATCTGGTTTTGGCTAGAGGAGCATTAGCAAACTTGTGCAAGGTGACTGGTGACTTGCCTTCTTGCTGCTCTTGAAAATCTGCCCTCGCTATCCTGTGAATGAGCCCCCAGTAGCCTACTAGATGATGAGACCCAAGACCCAGTGGCCTCCTTTGCTCCTGCTGACACTGCCATCTGCAGACATGTAAGTGAGGTCATGGACAGCTAGCTGACGCAGTTACAAGAATAAGTTCAGTAGAGACCACTGGAGGAACCACCTAGTTAATCCCAGCCCAAATCGCTGATCCACAGAATTCTGAGCTTAATGCATAGTTATTATTTTAAGCCAATAAGTTTTGGGGTGACTTGCTATATGACAAAAGATGACAGACTAAAGATGGCTAAGGTTGATTGATGGGGAAGTTCTCCATATAGTTGTTGGAGAGGAGAAGGGGATACTTCCTGGACATGTACATTTATATTATCCTCTATTCCTCACACAGATATACCACTTCCTTGGTGACGTAGGAAGTATTATTATCCCCATTTTATAGTCAAGAAGACATGAGATTCAAAATCTTTAGGTTTCTTGCCCAAGATCACAGAACTAGTAAGTGGTAAAGCCAGGATTTAAACTCAGGGCCATCTGCTTAAAACGCCGAAACCTGATCATTTATTGGGATCTTTAAAAGGAGAAATGTTTGAATTGATGAATTCTGAGCTGCAATTTGTCCCAGGTTAGGGGCATCTGTAAAACAGCTCCTGGAGTTCAATACAAAAACTCCAATACAGCGTCTACTATTTTCAAGGCTTTTTCACTTGCATTACTCATTTAATTACTTGACTCTTTGCAGTTGGTATAATTATCTCTTTTTCTAGATGAGGCAAGTAGATTCAGAGAGGTAAACAAACTTGCTCAAAGTAAGCAGAGGAGCCAGGACTTGAGCCCAGAACTCTTGAATTCAAACCCCACGCCTCCTCTCCTGAGCCAGGCCATTTCTCGTTCCAGTTTTTTTAGTGGGAACCCAGACTGGATGCTTTAAGTCCCAGTAAATCTCATTGCTGGCAAAGATTAAGACAACTGATTTAGAGATACTACCTGTGTATGAGGCCCTGCACTATAGGTAGACAATCAAAATGGCCACAAGTTCTTCCCATGCCTGTATGAACACCCCCTTATAATGTGACTTTGGAGCGCCTCCCATCTAGAGGTAGAATCTACTCAGTCAATCTGGTTTTGGCTAGAGAAAGTTAGCAAACTTGTGCACGGTGACTGCTAACTTGCCACAGTAGGTCTCTGAGTCAAATAGGGCATAGTCCCTCCCCTCACAGGGTTTTTGCCCTCTGGCTAGAGAGACAGCACCCCACAGTGTATTAGATCTGGGTCTGTGCAGTGCTGTTGTGCAGAGTACTGTCACAGGATCTGGTGTATCAGCACCTTCTTTTCAAGTGATGGTGACACTTGTCCACTTAAATAAATCAACACGTCCATTTCCACAGTCAATGCCTGTGCCCTGTGGGCTGCCCCTTGGGACCTCTCCAAAGTGCATCACTCTGTTTTCATGTTCACAAGTGTTAAGAAGCAGTCAAAGACTTAAAAATGAAGTGTCCAATATGGATGAAGATCTGGAGAAGCTGATAGAATTAGTAAATTGATACCAATTTTTCCATAGGGCAATTTGGATTAAGTAACAACAGTCTTAAAATATTGATACATCTGGCCCTCAAACTTTAGGAATTTATCCTAAGAAAATCACCTACCACGAAGATGTACAAATATTTAGTAATAATATTTTTAATGATAATGACATTCAGTTAAAAACAACCTAAATACCAATAGTAGGTTAAATAAAATATAATTTATCCGTAAAATGGACTGATGACTAGTGAGTTAAAATGATGCTGTAGATAAATAACGTGAGATATCCTTTTTAAAAAAGATAGACTACAAAAACTGTTTTGTGGGCCGGGCACAGTGGCTTAAGCCTATAATTCCAGCACTTTGGGAGGCTGAGGTGAGGGGATTGCCTGAGCCCACAGGTTTGAGAACAGCCTGGGCAAATTGGCAAGACCTCATCTCTACAATAAATAAAAAAAATTAGCTGGGTGTGGTAGTATGCACCTGTAGTTCTGGCTACTCAGAAAATTGAGGTAGAAGGATCACCTGAGCCCAGCAGGTGTATGCTGGAGTGGCGGTAAGCATGCCACTGCACTCCAACCTGGGTGACAGAATGAGACTCCAATTCAAAAAAACAAAACTAAACTGTATTGTGGTATAAATTAATCAAATAAGCAAAAGCATTTATGAAAAAAGTCTGGAAGGTTGTATACTAAAGTGTTATCAATGTCTATTTCTGGTAGAGAGATTAAGAAATTAGGAATAGTTCTGATTATCTTCGTATGTTTCTTTGTTTTTGTTTTTTTTTTCATTTTCTTCTTTGGTGGTGAAACACTTTTGAGGTTATATAATTAAGAAGGAATAAGTAAGCCGGGCTCAGTGGCTCAGCCTGTAATCCCATGCCTTTGGGAGGCTGAGGTGAGTGGATTGCCTGAGCCCGCGGGTTCGAGACCCGCCTGGGCAGCGAGACCTCATCTCTACAATCAATCAAAAAATCAGCCGGGCATGGTAGCACATGCCTGTAATTCCTGCTACTGGGAAGCCTGAGGCGGAAGGATTGCCGGAGCCCAGCAGGCGAGGCTGCGGTGGCCGGGAGCGGCCACTGCACTCCAGTCTGGGCGACCGAGTGAGACTCCAACTCAAAAAAAAAGAAAAAAAAAAAAGAAGGAATAAGTCATATTAAACAGCATTAAGTAAGTTAAATAAAAGTTTTACAATATCTGTTGACCAAACCTGGAAATCTAGGTGATACTGATGGCCTAGTTTTAGTTTTGATAGAAAGGTATTTGCAGAATTTAAGAAGTGAGAGATGGAAGAAACACTATTAAGATTTGGGTACCAAAACCCAATTCCTTTCACCACTCCCCAAAGCTATCTGGGTTTCTTACTCACAGAGGTTATGTTATCTCTAATTTTGAGTCAAAACAGATCTGACCATTATTTAGTACAAAGAGAGAAGACTTTGGCATCGGACAGATATGCACTTGAGTCCTACCCTCTTACTCCCTTAGTGATATTCAGCAGGTCACTTAACTTTCCTGAGCAGCCATTTCTTTGTCTTTGAAATACAGATATATAAACTAGCTTGCAGCAGTGTTAGAGAATTAGTGTATAAAGAGCCAAGTCAAGTACCTGACATATAGTAGGTGCTCAATAAATAATTGCTATTATTATTGTGGATGTTTTGGTATTGTTATTAATCACATAAAGGCACCAGATAGTATGGCTGCTATGCCCATATCTTCTGATGGGTACATTGAATCAGCAATAGAAATGGACTTTTGCAAGTTCCCAAGGATAGTAAAGGAAAGTTGGTTGGCTGATGGCTGTTCACCCCAGGACTTCTCCCTTTCTTGGCAGTGACATTTTAAACAGGCTTCTACACACCTTAACCCAAAGCATCTCTGCTCCTGAAAAAAAGCTTATTTCCTTTTGAACACAGGTCAGGGTTATTATCTTGCATATAAAAGAAAGTGTATCCTTTGCCCCATATAAATGTGGCTCAGCCTAACTCTGCATGCCTGTACTGAGCAGATGTTGGTAATTGATCATAATGTCCTTTCCTCCTGAGCCCTGGCATGGTCTTGCAGTTCTTCTCAACACATGTTTCCGTGCAGCCATTGTCAATTGATAGTAAGTTGCAAATAAGATGAAACCTACTTGGCACTTCTGTTGAAAACTGGGTTGGTGGGGGAGACAAGGGTTGAGGGTTCATCTATTTCCACCTCCTAATTTGCTTCTGGGAGATTATAAGAAGATTCTTTCTCCCTCTGGGCCTCATTCTCCTCATCAAGTCAATACAGTCCTGGCCAGTGAGAGGTTTCCTTTCATGTTTCTATTTTGATGAATCAGTGTCTTTATAAAGAGTATTTTTTGCAAAATTATTCAGGGTCTGTATCCAGAGTCTGCTGGAGAGGATGGATTAGTGATGCCTGCCACGGCAAGATATGAGCTGGGCAGAGGTCGATGTGCCAGCCTCTGGATTGAATGGTCTTTAATAGCTTTGAGTGTGTACAATTCTAGGAAACTTAGAGTGAATGTGGCTGGTGCAGATGAGTTTTTGGCAAAGCTAGGATATGACCTGGGCTGGGATCCCTGTTTGGAGCTTCTTCCACGAAAACTCAAATCTTACTTCAAGCCTCTGGGCAGGAGTGTTCCTCAAGAGGAAATACGAAGGTGACGGAGCTGTGTCAATCCTTCCTTCCTTGGGACCGTGACTGCCCTGGAGGGGGCTGTCTGCTCTGCCTGACACCCCAGACTACAGCAATGGGCTCTGCAGCTGGGGCCAGGATGCTCCTCCAGGCCTGCCAGGGGACTTCCTAGGTCCCCTATAAAGGCCTGGGGCAGGAAGTGATTAGATTCCAAAGCCTTTCCCCTGGGGTGGAGTTGAGGAGTGGGAGACATTTCCCAGAGTGGGGCTTTGGCTCGGCAGGGGGCTCAGCTAAGAGCTACAGGGAAGCAGCAGGGGTTCCTTAAATATGCAGAGGGAGCAGCTGCCTTTGATCTCTCCAGCGGCAGAAGCAGCCACTTCCCGCTGAGCTAGAGTGTGGATATGTGCCTGAGGGTGGCATGTGCTGTGTGTGGGTTAACATGTAAATAAGGGTAGACTGAATGCCAACGTGTGCACGCTGCATGCATGTGTGCAGACACTTGCACCACTGTAGATGCATATGTGTGTATATTTGTGCATGTGTGTGTACATGTCTGCATACGTGTACCTATATTGGTGTGTGGGAGTTATCTCTGTGTGTGTGTGTGCTGTATGATTTGCTGGCCTAGTGCATGCTTGCACTTTAGTTCATCTGAAATATCTCTATGACACAGTGGTATTATCTGCCCAGCAACTCCCATTTGGCGCAACTGCCTTTTTCCTTTCCTTATTCTCGCATTATTGCTAAGATCGCCGCAGAAGCACGACCTGATCCTGCCTCCTGACTCAATTAACTTGTCAAGGGACGAGTCAACTCCAGCACTTGCTCAACCTGGTCACAGATGATCAGGGGATGACATGGTAGACTATATTAATCTTCATAACGTTTATTGCCTTCCTTTCCCTATTGATGTCAGAATGGCCAAGCAACTTACTTTGGCCAATGGAATGAGAGTCCAGATGACATATGTCACATCTGAGCATGTGTTCTGAGAACCGTCTTATGGCTTGCCAAAATTTCTTCTTTCTTCTGCCATGAGACTTGTGATATCCAAGTAAAGGTTGTTCCATCATCCTGGCTCCTAGCAAGGAAGTGACATGGAGGAGAGCCATAGTCAGTCCATAATAAACATGTAACAGAAGTGAGAAATAAACCTGTGAGAGTGAACCATGGGAATTTCAAGGTTTTGTTTTTAATTTTGTTACTGAAGCACAACCTATACTAAACTAATTAAAATAGATGGGCACTGGGATCAATTGTCCCTTCCCTTGGCTTTTTGGTCTTGGAACCAGAAAACACATATTTCTCTACTACAATTGGCTTCTATCCACTGTGATCTGGGCTGGATGTCAGCAAGTATGTGGCTATGTTTCCCATACATGGGGAAAGGCCATGCTTTCCATACCATACTTTTTGTGTAAAGCCAACACAGAGAGAAATAGTGACTAAATTGAGTCAAGAGGTTGATAAAGTTCCATGGTCTGAGTTCAGTTGATCCTGAACTCAGCTACAGGCTTGCTTTGAGCCTGCTTCATTGTTCCCCCTCACTTTGACTCTTTTAGGAATAAATTCTTTTATTTAAAGTCAGTGGATATCTGTCGCTTGCACCAAGACTCTAAAGCAATATACATACTCTTGTATGACTATATACATGTGTATATTACACTGCTATGTGTCTGCAGGTACCTTTGTGTGTATTTATGTATGCACCCCCATTTGTGAAATGTGTGTATCTGTGTATCCTTGTGCATCTATGTGTGTCCTGGTAATCATATGTAGCCATATAAGTATGTTTATGGTACACAAGTGTATATGTGTGTGTGTGTGTGTGTGTGTGTGTGTGTGTGTGTGTGTGTGTGTGAATTTGCTTGGTACATAGCAAGTATTCGACAAATATTTTTTGAATGAATAGACTGGACTGCCACAAAGTATATGCATGCTTGCTACACAATAAGTGACCAAGGAAGAACCAGGGGGGAGGAGGAATTATATATGCCCAGTAATATCCTGCTTGGACATTTTCTGACTGTACCTGGACAGTGGTGGGGATTATCCTCATACTTCCATTCCCCACAAAGGGTGAACAACTGAGATCGAAGGTCGCCCCTTGAGCATCTACCTAGTGGGTTTCATCAACCCTTGGTCCCTTGACAGGAAAAAAAAAGGCATAGGTCCAACCAGCCAGTCTCTGGTGGTGCTGGGACAGTTACCATGGAGACCTGGGAATTCCCAGTGTTACAGGAGGCATTTCTGGAAGGACTGCTTAAGTCCAGAGTCAGGATGGCTGATGTCACTTGCAGCCATCTGCTCGAGGTCTGGGTCAGGCATTCATTGTTGTAACAGGGAATTTTAATCAACAGACTTTCTGCATTTGACTTTGGCAGTTTTATGATTAGGTGGTTTGACAGAAACTTGACTTGATTTTTGCTATTTGCACTTTATTGTCATGTGTTAGAAAAGTATTTTGAATTGGTGAGGTGGAAAGATTGAAGAGACAGCAGTGAAGGGCAGCAGAGGAGAGATGGCAATAAGCTACCAAGAAGGGAAGCAGCACACTTGGGGGCATTTTGAGTGAGAATCAGGGACCCCTGGGGTTGAAGGAACTTTAAAGATCAACTGGCCCAACCCCACCCCCATGCTCAAATTTCCTCTAATAATATTAATTGTAATTACAGTAACTATAATAATAGCTACTCTGTGTTGAACACCTACCAGCCTTACAGGAAGTTGTTGCTGCAGTTGGGCTTGATAAGTTGCAGGAATTACAGATCCATCGTGATAGCTCATGTCCTCTCTTCCTTCCCTTTCTCTGCCCCCTCCCATTTCCTCTTCTCCTGTCCTCCTTTCCTTCCTCCCTTCCTTCCTCTCTTCTTTCACTGTCACTGACCCTCAACCTGTCTTCTGTTTTGTGTTAGCTTCCTGGGATAATACAAAACAAGCCCTTCTTCTGATGTTATCCTGCAGAGGTGTGACATCAGCGGTAGTGGGCCCCCAGAGTGGTGTCTTGTTCAGACCTGTTAGCTTCAACCCTTCCTCCTCTGACCTCGTTCTAAGCCCTCTCCTCTTGCCTCCCTCCTCAGACAAATCAAGCTTGTTAATTTCTCTCTTCAAGTGTGGCTCCCAATTCTGACCCTATCCTTCCCAGTGAGGTGTTTCTGATTTAATATCAAGTGATGATAATTCTGAGCTCCAATTTTAAAAAAAATCTGCTTTATAATGGTCAGTCATACCTGACTCACGTATTTTCTGTGAGGATTGAATTAAACTACATATGTGAAATATTTAGAATGGTGCCTTAGCCCGCCCACCTGCTCACAGATTCATTTATTCCGAGGGCTCAGGGCTTTCAAGATTCACTGGTGAACAGACAAGGTCCTTGCAGTCATAGAGATTGGAGTGGCACCTGCTTGCCACATACTCAGCAAACGTCACCTTGCCAACCTCTCACATGCATCTGCACACACAGGAGATTCAGTGTGGGTAGAAATGTAAAAGTGAATAAAACAAGCCAATTGCTATCAGGAAACTGAGATTTCAGGAGCAGTACTCTATCCTTATAGGAGTGGGGAGGAGCTGACCAAAGTTTTTAAGCTTGAGTTTAAATTTGACACTAAGTCCTAGAAAGAAAAAAAAAGATAACTTGATTTTCTTGGTGACTGAGATGCTGATAGTCCACTCAGAGGTCTGGACGGGGGCAGTGGCAACCTGTAATCATAGACGTCTACATTCCCAGGGAGTCCAGTGAAGAGAGAGCCTGGATGAGGAAGACTAGTTCTAAAGGGAAGAATGGGGAGATGAGGTGCCTTGACTGTTTTCCTGATGCCTTAACTCTGGTTGATTCATCCATTCACACTTATTGAAAGTCTGCTCTGTGCTAGGCATCTGTGATGCGCTAGTGTTTTTACAGTATAATAGGGGAAGTTGGCTTTTATTACTCAGTATGATGGATGCTAAGTCAGGGTGGGGGCATCATAGGAGTTTTCTATATTATGAGGATATAGGGCAAAACCATCCTTCTCCATCTAGAGCTATTGTCTTTAACTGTGGATGATTTTGTCCCCAGGGCACATTTTGACAATGTCTGGAAACATATTTGGTTATCACAACTGGAGTGGAGGTTTACTACTGGCATCTAGAAGGTAGAGGTGGGGGATGCTGTTAAATGTCCTACAACACACAGGACAGCCCCCCACAACAAATAATTATTCGACCCCAAATGCTAATAGTGTTGCTGTGGAGAAACCCTGATTTAGAGGGATCATATAAAGCTTCTCAAAAGAAGAGATACTGAGTTGGGTTCTTAAGGATGAGAAGTTGACCAGATAAAGAATTTGCAGGAAGAAGGACAGCAGATTCAAGCATTTGGAAATGAGAGAGAGAGAGAGAGAGAGAGAGAGAGAGCACAAGAGACCAAAGAGAGAGGCCGAGGTGGGTGGGAGTGAGGTGGGTCTCTTCTGCCCCAGAGACCCAGAACTGTAAAGCCACCAATTGTAACTCCAGCCCAGGAGAGCCACAGGCATAAGACTTAGCATTCATTATACTGAGTAATAAAAGCCAACTTTCCCTATTATACTGTAAAAACACTAGCACATCACAGATGCCTAGCACAGAGCAGACTTTCAATAAGTGTGAATGGATGAATCAACCAGAGTTAAGCCTTCAGGAAAACAGTCAAGGCACCTCATCTCCCCATTCTTCCCTTTAGAACTAGTCTTCCTCGCCGAGGTTCTCTCTTCACTGGACTCCCTGGGAATTTGGATGTCTATGGTTACATGTTACAACTGCCCCAGTCTGTGAGAGCTGCAGTGTGGGCTGTGCTCAGTATGGCTGTGAAGATGGGGTCGTCAGGAGCCTTGGGAGGCCAGCCCTCATCCTACAGTGTCCAGAAGGTGGGACATGGAGATGCTTCTCCAAACTTAAGATTTAATGTTATTTGCCCTGTCAGTTTGGGACTTACTTGGGACCAGCTACTTCTTCCTTCCTTCCTAGTTTTCCTATTTGGAAAGGGAATGTCTATTCTATGCTTGTCCCACCATTGTATTTTGGAAGCACATAACATTGACTTCACAGACTCACAGCTGGAGAGAAGTTTGCCTCAGGATGAATCACATCTTGAGTCTCATCTATATCTGGAATGAGCTGATATTTAGATGAGACTTTGACTTAGACTTTAAAGTTGATGTTGGAATGAGTTAAGACTTTTGAGACTATTGGGATGGAAAGATTGTATTTTGCATGTGAGGAGGATATGAATTTTGAGAGACCAGGGGTGGAATGCTATGATCTGAGTGTTTGTGTCCTTCCACAGTTGAAATCAAATCCCCAACATGGTGGCATTAAAAGGTGAGGCCTTTGGGAGGTGATTAGGTCATAAGGGCTCCACCTTGTGAATGGAATTAGGACCCTTATACAAGAGGCCTGAAGGGACTTTTTTGCCCCTTTCTGCCATGTGAGAAGTCAGCAAGAAGACTCCATCATTAAAGCAGAGAGTGAGCCCTCACCAAACACCAAATCTGCTGATACCTTGGTCTGCACTTCCCAGTCTCTAGAATGTGCACAATAGATATCTGTTGTTCATAAATTACTCAGCCTAAGAGATTTTGTTCTAACAGCCTAAATGGACTGAGACACTAACCTTTTGTCTCTGTCTTTTCTCCCTTTTCTGTCTTGATTCCTCTTTCTTTGTTGAAGGTAAGTGGGAATTAGATCATAAGTGGCAAAAAAGGGGGTTTCATGCTAAGTTTATTTGTTAGTTCACTCAGAAAACATCTACCAATTTCTCACTCCTAGCATAGTGAGTAACATATATTAAGTGCTCAAGAAATATTCGTTAAATGAATGTATGAATAAATTTAAGTTTTAGTTTAAATGTCATCTCCTTGGCGAAGCCTCTTTATGACCATCTGATGGGCAATCATCCTCCATCCTAAGTTCATTTCTACACCATTGCTTCACTTAATTTCTTTCATGGTACTTATAAGGATCTGAAATCATTCAGATATTGTTTGTATATTGTGGTCTGTCTCTCTTACTAGATTATAGGCTCAGGTAAATCAGGAAATTCATCTGGTTCACCTATCTCCCAGTGCCTGGGAGAATGTCAGGTGCACAGTAGACACTCTCAAATATATACTAAATAAAGAGGTCCACTAGTTGGCTTCTCTGGGATAGGCTCTTTGATAAGTACTGAGGATGTCATGAACAAGAGATGTCATGAACAAGACATGATCTTTGGCCAGAAGATTCTTTCATGTGAGATAGAAAATGCCCGGTAAATTCTGGACATGATAAGATTGGAATTCCCACTCGAGGTTGACTCCTCTGCAATCACGGAGACAGTATTAGAGTTAGCAACCACTACTTGCTATCACAAACAACTCCAGAAGATCAGAACTATGGTCTGATAAAAACTTAATTTTTCTCTCTTCCCAGTTCAATGAGGATCAAGTAGCTCTCTGAGAAATGGCAACTCAGGAACCTGTTTTCCCATTCTCAAAATCAATATGTAGTCACTGTGAAGTGGGAGATGAGTGAAAGACCACAAATAGGGGATGTTTAAGGGTCACACTGGCAGTGGCATGTATGAAGAAGGCCAACATTTCACTGGTCAGAACCCAGTTATATGGCTTCACCTAACTATCAAAGGCTGCAAAATTTATCCATCTATGTGCCCAGAGGAGAAAGGAAATGAATTTGGTGACCACACAGCCTTTTGTTTTTGCCATAGACAGGATGGAAGGGAGAGGCCATAAGACAGACACCAAAAGGTCACTTAGAAGAATTAATGAGAACCGAAGTACTAGCAGTGGTCATTGGTCTCTTAGAGAGAATTGAATGAAGTTTAACCCAGAAGTTAAAGTCACATAATCATGCACATCACACTGATGAATCTTTTAATAAAATTACCATGAAACTTGTGACTCTGTACTTGCTTCATCTGAAGTTATTCTGAGGATGACATTGTCTCTGCTGCTCTGTGAGTTTTGCTGTTGATACAAAGTGACAGGGTTCTGTCTTACTGAAAGGATTATTGGAGCATGCACAAAGGGTGAGAATTTGGGGGTACAAAGATTGTCCAGATCTTTTTCTGTGGTACCTCTATTCTTTAGATTTCACACAAAATCCTTCCCAAATGAGAAAGTGCCCATTATGGGCATAAGTTTATGCCAGGTGCCCAGGGTCATGAGTGGAGGAAAAATATGACCCTGGCTCTCAAGTGACTCAATTTTTCCTTAGGGAGCTGCAAATAACTCATGTGACACAATTAAGGAACCCAAGGTGAGATGTAGGTGCTAAATGATGAGTGGGATCCCAGCAGGGTGAGATTAGTGTGAACAGGTGTTGATGAAAACATTTTTTAAAAAGGTAGTACCTGAGTCAGGTTTCCTAGAGTTTCCTTCTAAGTCACCATTAACTTGGGACCTAGTATATTTCAAAGGCTGAAAGCATGACTTTGGAGTCAGATAGGCCTCGGTTTGGAGCCAGATTCTATCCCTTATGGACTCCATGATATCGAGTAAGAGTGGGTAAACGAGATGCCATATACAGAGAGTGCCTGGCTCAGAGGTCATGCTCAATAAGTGGTGGTCGTTAGAGCGTACGAGAACAGCAACAGGCCCTGTGATAAATTCTGGGAATTCAGGACTGAACAAGACACGATCCCTGGCTAGAAGACTCCTATGTGAGAAAGAAAATGTTTCTGGTGAATTCTGGACACAATAGGATTGGAGCTCCACGCAAGGTTCAGAAGTCTCTGAAGTCAGACTTCTTGTGTGAATCTCAGCTTAGCCCCTTACTTTCTGTGTGATCTTGGACAAGTCACTTAACCTTTCTGTGCCTCAGCTTCTTCACGTGTAAAACAAGCATCATGATACTGCCTATCTGTGGGAGAACAATGAGGAGGAAAGCCATATACAGAGAGCGCATGTAACAGTGCAACAGTGCTATAGGCAAGTCGTGGCTATTAACATCATTATTATCACAGTAATCACTTCACTTCTACACATGCCACCTCTTTGCTGAGAAACAGTGGCATGTCCGTCCTTGGAGATCCACAGAATAATGCAGACACACGCTGAGCATTTTTTCCATGTGCGTCTGCATGTGTGTGATGGCCTGAGCAACGGTGCCTTTTTCACATGGTGACATTGACACGTGCATTTTCAAATAAATTGAGTTCCCATTTTGCTCTATTCATTTGGCAGCAACTACGAGTTCCTGGAAAGATATGAACAGACAAGGGGAAGGTTGAACAAATGAGGGTGGGGGTGGGAAAGTCAGAGAATCATTTTACAGTTTGTCAAGACAAGTGTATTCATACCTCCCTTTTATTAAAAACAAAAATTAATGCTCTGGGTCTTTGTCCGTCATGGATCATAGCAACTATAGCAATCACTTACTGAATACTCACTGTGCATGGAGCATGTTGCTAAGTGCTTTATAAATGCATGATCTCATTTATTCTTCACAATACCCTATGAGGTAGGTGCCATTTGAATGCACTGTCAGAGGTTAACTGGCCCGAGGTCACATGGTCAGTATACAGTGGAGCCAAGATGCAAACATCTCTGAGTCCAAAAGGAAATGGTCTTACCCGCAGTCGATGTCCAGCCCGGGCCTGCCAAAGTGGCTGCAGAGGTTGTTTGTAGCCACTGTCTTTTCTTATGGGTGGGACTTTGTCACACTTGCTGTTGAACAGTTCTCCCACTTATGCTGTTCTCAACCAGGTGACATTACACTGTTGCAATCGGAGGTAGGAGGAAAAAGGAGGCAACTAGGGTATGTTCTTTCAATCCATGCCACATTGATTTGAATTTAAAGGAGAATAAAACTAAGCTTCAAAATGGACAAGATCTTAGGAATAATGTGGTCATCAAGTGTGTTTGCAATGCCTAATCAGCATGGCGGAAGGGAAAGAGCACTGTGATATGAGTCAGAGGAACTGGCTTATTAAAAACCTTATCTTCGGGAAAAAGACGCTATTGAGGAAAGAATTTTGGTGAACAAAACAAAACAAAACAACAGAAAACTATAAAGAAAAAAAATCACCCATAATTCTCAAATTCTTATCTTCCAGAGAAAATCTGAGCACCACTGTGACCACTTTGATGATTCTGCATGTCTAATTTTAGAAATGTATTTATATAGTCTTCCACCTGTAGGGCAAGGGGGTTGATCTTAGAGGTCTCTTCCTGCTTAAAGCATTCTGACAATAATTTAATGACTTCCTTCAAGGTGTCCAATGGGAAAAGCTGGTGATGTGCCACTTTTGACTGGTTAGCTGGGCTCTAGTTCATCCCCAGTGAAAAACTGTCTAAGGGGAAATTTTCTTAGTGTGTAAAGCTGAAAAGCAGAACTCAGTACAGTATATCATCCTAACAATGCCACATGAAAATGCAGTAAAAATAGAGTCAATTATACACTGTCAAAGCTTTTCTCTAAACAGCTGCCTAACAGAATATGACAATTTTTCCTACAATGTAGTAAAAAATAAAAAAAAAAGTTCTCTCACAATGCCAACTACACAGGGCCGAATTCATTAACACTTTATTACCTTAAAATCCATTGTAAGACAAAAATAATATGACGCAACTTGTCACTTTTTTCTTTTCCTGATTTTGTTACTGTGACACATTAAGATTTGGGCGCCTGCTAGCGTGTTGTGATCTACATTTAATGATCTTAACAGGGACTTAGTAAGACATTGTTCATTTCTCCTGCGCTATCCCTGAGCGGAGTGTTACATGAACAGTGAGACCCAATTATATCATAGTGTAATTTACAAAGGAGAAAAAAAAAGTTCTTTTCATGGTGTGTTCCCTAAGGAGACTAGGAGTATTGTAGCAGTTTCTTGGCTCTGCTTTGCAACAATATAATTAGCTATAATCTGAGCATTTGCATATAGTACATAAAGCAGGAATAATTCTCCACTTGCTGGGTTAGGATGTAAAATAGTCTTATAAGATAGTCGCTCTGATATACCTAATTTTGCTTAGCACATTTGCATCCATGTTGTGGCTGATCATCATAAATGGAAATTGTCACTCTCAATATGGAAGAAAAATGAGGAATGCATCACAATGAAAAGTAGTTGTTTTTTTTTTCCCCCTCCAACTGACTTTAATCAAGGGCTTATTGCGGACTTAGGACTGGGGCAGAACTCTGATGTCTTTGCAACAGAGTTCTTAGTCCAAACTTCATATGACTTTATAGTTAGGATTACAAATCATGCACCTTGAAATTTGTCCTTGGGAATGTCAAGTCCTTCTGCCCCATGGTATCTGGAGCTTCTCCTCTAAGCACAGGTCTTTACTTCCTTTAATAAACAGGAAAACACTAGTATAGGAAGTTGAGGAACAGAAGTAGTTTATTAAGTTGCTCTCTCTTTCTTGTAAACTGTCCACTTTCTTGCTTGCACTTAACTACAAAATTTGGGATTGATCGTAAATCTATAAACTGATCTCATTAGTTGATTTCATAATTGATTTCACCGTAGGGAGAGTGGCATGTGAGCCCAAAGTGTCAGGCAAAAGACTTAGAATCAAACAACTCTTAGAAATCCCACAGAGTAGCACTCAGGAGAGTTAAGAATTTCCACTATGAAGGGCTTATGGGAACTGAGCCAATCAAGGGAGTAGGAGGTTCACGGCAATTTCCCACTTCAAGCTCCCTCCAGGACACACCCTAATTGTGAGTGGAATAGACCCATGTTTAAGTAATTACTTCTCTGTATTCCTATCTCTCTCTGCCTCCTTTCTTCTCTATTCCACTTAAGCAGACCTTCATTCATTCCCCACTAGAATGTTGGTCTTGTTCACCTTTGTTTCAGTGTTAGCACAGTGTCTGACACACAGTAGGCACTCAGTATTTGTAAAAAGAATGATTGA
This sequence comes from Cephalopachus bancanus, assembly GCA_027257055.1. Taxonomy (NCBI): domain Eukaryota; kingdom Metazoa; phylum Chordata; class Mammalia; order Primates; family Tarsiidae; genus Cephalopachus; species Cephalopachus bancanus. The sequence continues at coordinate 1,988,692 of JAPVLO010000289.1, read as the reverse complement.
GAGAATTTGCTTATCCTTCAGTCTTTAGCCACAAGGAATGTACGACTAGAAAGTGGATATCAAGGATATCAAGGGGTCTTGTTCAACATCTCCGTCTCACTGCCTTAAGAATTCAAAAGATGGTAGATGATAGAGCTGAGTGGCTAATGTGTTTTCTCCAAAATTTGATTTATTTTCTCATTGTGGGTTTGGGAATGTAAAATTCTGCATCTTTGGAATAGATTGGAGCTGGCTTTGGGCAGTCAACATGTGCTGATTGGATACTGGGAGTTGTGGACTCCTATAACTTTAAGGTGTTAATGCTATAAGGACCCTCAGAGATAGCAGAGTTCAGGACTCCCAGTTCACATGAGGACGTTATGGGTTGAACTGTATCCAACCTCCCCTACTTACTCCTCCCTGCCACCCTCCACCCCTTCAATTCATATGTTGAAGTCCTAGCGTCTAGTACTTCAGAATGTGACCTTACTTGGAGGTAAGGTCTTTACAGAGGTAATCAAGTTGAAATGATGTCAATGTTTAGGAGGGTGGGCCCTAATTTAATACACCTGGTGTGCTTACAAGAAAGGGAAAATTTAAACACAGAGACAGGCATGGAGGGTAGATGTCATTTAAAATAAAAATACACTCAGAGTATGATCATCTATAAACAAGGGATAGAGACATGGAACAGATCGTTCCTTCACAGCCTTTAGAGAGAATCAACCCTAACAGAAGCTTGACTTTGAATCTCCAGCCTCCAAAACTGTAATATAGTAAATGGCTGTTGTTTAAACCACCCAGTATGGTATCTGAAAGGTCAGAGCCCAAAGTGGAGTCGCTCTGGTCACCGACCTTGAGCAGATCCAGTCATGTACTTAGGTTAATGCTGCACACAGGACAATAATCATGAGCTAGAAGAACAACCAGTTTTCTGGCCCCCGGGTGGACTTCATTCTACTTGGTCACAAGACACTAAGAGTAACATCTTCTAAGCATCTGTCTTTCAATGACGTGGCCCAGGCTTTCTTGCATTATCACCTTTGTCCCAAGAATTTGCCTTTCAGCTGCTACACAGCCCATGTTTCCTTTAAGCGTCTGGCCCCTTCTCCTCACTTGGAGAAGTGGAACTCTTTTTCTGATCTACTTTCTAAATAAACTTTTTTTGCTAATCTACCTTCTGTGCAATTCTTTGCATACCCACAGCACTGACTTGGCTCATGGACCTAACAGAATCTCGTTATGGCAGCCCTAGCAAACAAAAACAGTGGGTGATCTGAGGTCTAAATTTAAACTAATACCCAGGCCCCTTGTTAGGCAAAATGGTAGATGCTTTTAGTCCAGTTTAAATATGAAGAATCTCATCACTGGAGGCTATTTTTGAGAGGTCATGCAGTCTTCTCCATGTGTGATCCCTTCTTGCAGAATATCCTCTAAACTTAGATGTCCAGGAATTTTTGGAAAATGTTTAGGAAGATAAAAACATAGATAATGATAAAGAAAATATGGCAAAAAGAAACGAAACTCTTCCTTCTATAATTCTCTGCTTTTCCCTCAATCAAAAAATTTGCAGGGTATCAGTGAATGTTTTTTATATTGTTAATACCACTTGCTGTATTAAAGGATGTCAGATTTATTTTTCCTATTTTTTTCCTTTGTGAACATTGTGAAAGCAGTAGGGGAAGACAGCAAAGAATACAGAAGGGGGCAAACAATGGAAAATGTAAGATATAATTTTTCATGATTTACATACCAGTCCTTCAATTTTTTAACTTGAAATAATTTTAATCTTATAGAAAAGTTTCAATAATAGTGAAAGGCTTCTCATATGCTTCTCACCCTGGTTCACTAATTGTCAACATTTGCCATATTTTGCCACATTTCCTTTCTTTCTCTCTCTCTCTCTCTAAATATATGTATGAATATATATACACATGCATACATAATATACATGTTTATTTTTTTCTAAACATTTCAATGTTTTTTCCCCCAAGAACAAGGTTATTTCCTTATGTAACTGCTGCGCAATAATCCAAATCCAGAAATGCCACGTTGATATCAATTGATATTGTTCAAATTTCATCAGTTATTCCAATAATGTCTTTTATTACACTTCCCATCCCCCAATCCAAGATCATGCCTTGTTTTTAATTTTCATGAATCTCTAATATGCTTTTATCTGGAGAGATCCTTTAACCTGAAGATGTTGACATATTTTCAAGAAGAGAGTAGAAGTCATCTGTTTTGTAGATTGTCCCTTGGTTTTGGGTTTGTCCAGTTTTTTCTCATGATTGGAACCATGTTGTGTATTTCTGGCAGGAAACCACTAAGGTTGGCTATGTCTTTTTCAGGGCACCACACATGATGCTGGGTTGTCTCACCAGCTTCCTCTTCTCCACCAACAACAAGTACAGACAAAAACAGGTTAATAATGAGCACAACTAAGGATAATTTTTGAGAGAAAAATTCAGGTCTTCATCCATTCATTCATCACACATAGGAATCTTATAATCTCCAGAGCACCAATTTGTTCTTTTGTGGAGGAGAGATAAATTAGTTTTTGCTTTGTTTCAAAAACTTTGCTTGGTTTTCAAAAACTGTGCAGATTGTGGAATACCTGGAAATCCGGACGCTTTTTATGGATTTTTGAAAAAATCCTCTCTCTAAATGCGTACACCAGAAAACAAGCCTAAACCTTTCCCTCCTCCAAGTCCTCACACAAAACAAAAAGCAAAACAAGCTGTTGAATTAGACATTATCAATTGTCTCTGAGTTTTCCTGTTATTAACTTGTGCTTTGCCCATTCATTTTGTTTCCTGCAAGCTGGGTCTAGCAGTCTAGGGGTAGCTGAAATTGTGGGAAAAAAGATGGTAACTAAAGAAATTTTCTTATTAATATAATGTGTTCTACAAATTGAGAAAGAACTGTCGATGTTGAATTCTAGCTTCAGAATCCATTTGAGAAACACAAGAGAAAAGGTGAGAACTATGTTCTTCTGTAGTACATTTTCTCAACTAGTAAGGGTAAATGGATTACTGGTGAGTGGAGATGGTGGCTCCCCCAGTCTGTAGGGTGTTTTGTGGGTCCTGGGGAGCTTGAGCCTCTGGACTGATTGCCTCTGACTACAAGCAGTCTTGTGAATTCATCCCTGTTTTCTCTTAAAATTATTATCATTTTCTGTGCCTACCATGAAGTGGAAAGATTGGGAAACACTATCGTCACTTGCCCTGCTTTATTTTGTGCCTCCTGAAAGCAGGTGCCTGAAGGCAGGACCTGGGTCTTACGCTTTTGTAATGCCTAGAATAAAGACAGGTACCCAAGAGTTGTTCCATATATATTTATTGCATGGAAACTGCTGACTACCTGCTATGAGTGGTCACTGTGAGAAAAGCTTTGATGGCTGAGCAATGAGATACTGTTTCCAACAGCTGTTGACTTGGAGGACAGTGAGTCTTTTTAAGCACTGCTTAAAGGACACCTTGAATCTGAAATAGAGCAAATGACAAAGTGGTGAAAGAAGAGACACTTAACACATTTCTGGAGAAAGAGAGTGAACCCAATCCCTGACAGGATTAGCAGGTTAATTAAAGAATCTGTCCTGATGATGCTGGCACATCTTCAATTCCGACTGACATTAACTCAAGGCACAGGCCCCAATCTATCTTTCCCACCAGCTGCCACTGAAGTGCTTACCAGACAAACCAATTCTTGGATCTTCTATACATATGTGCCTGTCTCCCAGGTGAAAACCCACTCCAGGAGAGGTGATGCATCATGGATTATCAGGAACAGGATCATCTGCTTAACTCTTGGCTACCTAGTAATGGTCAGAGAGTAGAATGGGCAACAGGAAGGATAGACTGAGTTAACTTTCTCTGATCATCTATCACATGCCTGGCACTGTGCTAGGCACACTGCACCACTTAGTTCACTTTTTTGAACTAAGGTTGAGTACTATGCTGTCAGGTAGATGTGAGTTCAAATTCCAACTCTGCCACATTCTGACTGAGTGACCCTAGGTAGGTCAATTTTCTGTAAGCCTTAGTTGCCTTATCCGTAAAACAAGGACAATAATGCCTTTGTAATAGTGTCCCAGGCATGTTGTAACAAATTAGCAAAAATGTGGTGGGTTAAAGAGCAGAAATGTAGTCCCCTATGGTTCTGAAGGCTATAAATTCAAAATCAAGGTGTCAACCGGGTAGAGCTCCCTCTAAGGGCTCTAGGGGAGAATTCTTTCCTGCGTCTTCCAGCTTCTAGTGGCTTTAGACATTCCTTGGCTTGTGGCTGTAGAACTCCAGTCTCTGCTTCCTCCTTCAGTTGGCCTCCTCTTCTGTATCTCCTTCTATTCTGTGTCTTATGAGAGTATTTGTCATTGGATTTCTGGCCTACCTGTGTCATCCAGGATATTCTCACCTTGACATCATCAACTTAATTGCTATAGAGAGCTGCTGTGTCACAACACTATGAAGTCTGAAGTAGGTCTTACTAATCTCTTATTACATATTGAAATAGGTTCATGGAGGTTTAGTACCTCGCCCAAGGTCAAACTGGGCTTCCCTATCCAGTGCTGTGTAATCACAAAGTCTGTGTTTTGGCTCCTTACCGTGAAGAGTGGGTTGTTGCATCCCTCAATGCAGACCCTCAAACAAAGATTTGGGTACAAGTAGGCTATTTGAAAAGTGATCCTAGAAAGCTGTGAGACAGTGGGGAACAAGGAAAAGTAGTACGAAAGTTGTATGATAGTGAGTGGGTTATTGCTATAGGCAACAGGGCCTCAATCCCGCTGGGACCTTCTTGAAGGTTGGTGTACAAAAGACCATCCACCAAGACACAGACGATCTCCAGGGTAGGCTGAGGGGATGCGAGAGGGGCACCAAGAGCACCTCCTACCCCTTGCAATCCTATAGTGGTAGAGATCTTGGAGGGTAAGTGTAAAAGTAAGCCCTGGAGTGAGGGGTGGAAATGGGCAACAAAAATCTACTCTAGCTTTTGGTATTTTTGCTTGTGGGAGGCTTGGTGGAATCATAGAGTCTCTGTACTAGAGTGGACATTACTAGTCATGTTTTTCATCCTCACTCCCATTGCTGCTGTTTCCTATACAATATCTCATATCCTCAGATTCGTTCTCAGTGTTTATCTATAGCCACTACTTAGATATCTGCAGGACAAAAGGGCTCACTGCATCCCAAGGAAGACTATTCTATTGCTGTACAGCTCTAATCATGAAAAAGATCTTTACGCTGATTCAGAATTTGACTCCATGGGTCTTCCACCCATGAAATCCACTTCCTTTCCTTGAACCTTCATTCCTCCCTGATCAATCTCCTTTGGCTTACACATTGTTTTCAGCATTACAATCCCATCCTGTCTCTGCCATAGAGCTGTGGCTCCTTGGAGACACTGTGTCCAGCTCCTGTTTATAATGGTCTAGGAAGCAATTTAAGCGATTTTAGAGTGCAATATAACTGAACCCCCAGGGCGGTTGGAGCATATGGTGTAGTAAGAATATCCACTCAAACAAATGCTGTATAAACACTTACTTTGTGCATCAGATCTGTGATGAACACACAATGATGAACTATAACACCCAGAATAAAGGTCTTGTAAGGTCACTGTAGAAGGAGCAGAATGAGGTGTATCATGCCAACCAAAGCTACAGGGACTACATGTTTTGAGCCTAGAAATTTCATAAGGGAAATTGGGGAAGACTTCATGATGGTGGCATTTGAACTGGGCTTTGATGAAACGTTAGGATTTTAATAGACTCTGGTACTAGCAGAAAAGGAATCTGAGGATATGGAACTGGTACAAGAGAATATGTTCAGTTTACCGTTGTGAAGGAATGGCAACTTGTCAGGTGTTCCTAGAGTTTAGGGAGTATATATGTAAGTGTTTGTATGACTCGTAACATATGAGGTTAGGATAGCATGTCAAAGACTTGGTCAGTACTGTGTGATAACTGGTCCATTAAGTGGTCCATTAAATGCTTTTGCACCGGGAAGTGAATGACTCAGTTTTATTTATAAAAGGGTCATGCTAAAACCACATGGAAGATAGGTATGATTGTGGAGAAATGGAAGATATGAGTGCAGATGTTCAGAGCAAACAAATTTACCCATCTATGTTTCCATCCATTTTTTCATCCATTCTTTTGTCCATCTGTCCATCCATTACTCAAATCTTAAGTATTTACATGCTAATTAGTGTGCTAAGAATTAAGACTTTGGAAAAGGGAAAGATATTTTCTATCTTCAAGGGGTTTGAGCTCTGGTATGGTTTATTTGGGGAAGTGGAGAGGAGAAGGACAAAAGGATGTTTCATAATTGAAGTAGACTCATCAGTGTCTAATTGCCTATAAATGGAAGAGAAGAGGAAAAAAGTTCCTCACATTAGACAGGGAGGCCTGAAATCTAGCCAATTATACTATTAGGTATACTATACTATATACTAGTTGTGTGATCTTGGGCATGTCCTTAACCTTCTCTCGTTCTGTTTTCTTCATCTACAAAGTTTAGACTGGATGATTTCTTTCTGTGCTTGACATTCCAGGATTCCATTATTCAATTTCTTTGTCCATTAGTTAGTAAGAGAAAGAGCAAAGGTTAGAAACTGATAAACAGTGGGGTGTTTGGGCCACAGAAAGTGAGTCTGGGGCAGTGTGACTCTAAGATGAAATAGTGGAAGAGAAAGGTGACTAGGAACGTAGGTTGGAATCAGGTTAGGGGGGTATGGACATGGTAAGAAACACAATTATTAAAACTTCACCTTCCAGTTCCTGACGTGCTTCCTTGCTTCCAGCTCTGAGGCTCTGACCTGGCTAGAAGACTCCCAGAAGCCTGTGGGGTGGCACAGAGGGCACCTGCTGTGAAGTCAGACAATCACAGTTCCTTTCCCTTCCTTCTCAAGTGGTCCTGGGTGCTAGTCAGGCTTGAGGCAGTCCCCTGTGGGTCAGGGGACACTTGGGTTAAAGTCACTTGGGTAAGGGCACTGCTAGCCTTCTTCCTCTGTGTCTCATCACTCTGGGCTAGAGCCTGCTCACTTGTATCACTTTGGCCTCTCCTCAGGGCCTTTGTCCAAGTTGGTAAAGAAGAGCCACTAAGGTCATAGAGTCAGGGACACCTAGGAGGACATGAGTGGTCACTGATTCCAGAAGACTGAAGCTCCTTAAGGGCAAGGGCCACACCTTGGTGCTTGCTGAATCCTCAGCTCCTAAGCAGATCCGTGTCTACAATAGGTGCCCAGTCAGTGCTCGCCGAAGGAACGAATGATTGGAACCAATCATGTACAGATGACAAAACTGAAGTCCAGGATGTCCAAGTGACTGTTGAAAAGAGCACTGGCTTTGGAGTCAGACAGAGCTGGGGTCTTATCTTAGTGCCATTTCTTCTAGGCTGTATCTCTTTAAAATGAAGACAATAATATAAGTCCTGCAAAGACAGTAGTTCTGAGGATTAACAAGGTACTGCAGATAGAAAGCCTCTAGAAGGATGCCGAGCACCAGAGCGTCAGCGGCAATCCCCCAACCTTTGGAAAGCACCAGGGGGTGTCATGCAAGGAAACCTTGTATGAAAGGCTTTGAAGACCACTGGCAGCCTTCTCAGTCTAGGACAGCTTTCGCCACAACCTTGCTAGTGGGAGGGAGACGACCGAATGACCTTGGGCCCTTTCCAATCCCTTTTGGGTTTTGGAACCAAGGATGCACTTCTGATCCTGACCATGGGGTGGCACCAGCCCATCAGGTTAGGTAGCCCATGGAGGCAGGCTAGGTCTGGTCTGTTTCCCAGCAGGGGAGCTGGGAGGGGTTGGGGGCGGGGAGTGAGAGGGAGTGGGGGCAGGGAGAAGGAGCCGCCGAGAGAGTCCAGGTGTTTGTGCCTCTGCGCGCGTGTGTGTGTGCCTTTGTGCACGCCTGGGGCGGGGGGTGGGCTGTAGAAGCATTATGAGGGTGTACGAGCATGTGTGTGAGTGTGTGTGTGCCCGTGTGAGAGAGCTAACGATTCAGAGAAAGGGGGCCTTTGTTTCGCTCCTGTTTACGTGCAGGGAAATCATCTGACCTCAGTGAAATCGCTCTGCCCTAAGGGTATTAATATGTGCCTGTGGATGGCGTAAGACTGGGGACGTGGAATTTTCAAGATGTTAGGGTCATTACAGTTTGTTTCGTCGTCCCCCTCATTTTACACAAGGGATAAACTGAGGCCAGAAGGAGGCTCTAACTGGGTATGCAGCATACCCGCGGGGGGGATGAGCCAGAACTCTGGCTCCCTGACCTTCCCTTCCAAGACCTCAGCTTAAGGGAGTGTCAGTTCAACTTGTGAATTGTTATGCTCAAGGTCTGTGGCTGCCTCAGGACAAGGAACTGGCCCATCTGAACATGCTCCAGGAAGAAAATCCAGCGAGGTGGGACAAGGACTGCCCCCTGCTTGGTCTAAGCCATTCAGTGTGAACATCCTGGCTTTTTCCTGTTGGGCTTTACTCCTCACATCTTGATCCCCGAGCAAAACCAGACTGGCCCTGCCATCCCCTGGAGGGCAGCTTACTTTGCTCAAGGTTCCATGATAGGCAGGTGACAGTTGAGGACTAGAGCCCAAATCTCTGGTCTTCCACCCTATGTTCTTTTCCTGCCGTCATTACTTCCCTCTCACTTTCAGGTCAATGTGGGACTCTGATTCCCCCCTCAGTAGCGGTGGGGGAGGGAACGGATCAAGCTTCTGGGGCACCAGTCACTGCCTCTGTCTTTCCGAGGCCCCTGAGTGTCATCTGCTCTACGCCCTTTAATAAGGGACTTGAGCCATCCCCAAGGTGTGATGACGGTAACAGAGATTTGTGCAGGGATATGGCCCGCAACTGGTAAAAATGATGACGAGCACAGCCATTTATTTAAGTTTACTCTTCTCCAAGGACCAGGCTGGCCTCTTTAGACGATCTGGGCATGAATTCTGGCTCCTTCACTAACCAGCTCTTTGACCTTGAACCAATATCCTAACTGCTCAGTTTCTACATTTTAAATCCAGAGATGTCATATGTGCCTACCACAGAAGGTTGTTGAGAGGTTTAAGTGAATTAACACATATGGATAAGTGCCTGAAACCGGTCAGTATGTCTCAACACAAGTTGTATATTGTTGTGCTTTAAATCTTACAAAGCCCTGCCCCAAATGGGAGGCATGGTGGTCCCATTTTAAGAATGAGTAAACTGAGACCCAGGATGTGATGTATACAATTCAAGGTCACATAGCTAGCAAGTGGTGGGTTTGATCATAGAAACCAAGCCTAGACTTAGACCTTATGCCCGTCCTTTAAAATCTTTTATTGCCCCATTACCAAGTCCAAAGAAATTCAATAAAAACAGAATCAAATATTGTACATGTTTATACATTCATATATAAATATGAGAGAGTTTAAGAAAATAAAAGAGAGCTTCAAAAATTGACTTTCTCCTAGACCTAATGTTCTCATCAAGCTCCGGGATCTGCCTTGAATTCTAACAGGTTGGTACTAGGATGCTTTAGGAGACAGACATGTCTCAGAAACCCTTCTGGTCTGCCAGGAGTCCTTAATCCATAGCTCCCTTCCCTCCCGACTTTGCTATTTTTTGTCAATTCAAATCCATCCCCCATGGATGTTGGGTTTGTACTGGGTAGCAGGACGGTGCCCCAGAGACTCTCCAGCACAGTTCATAATCAGTGCCCCATCCCAAATGGATGCTGGGTCTGTACTGGGTAGCAGGATGGTGCACCACAGACTCCCCAGCACAGTTCATAATCAGTGCCCCTTTATGAGCTCTGTGCCAACGCATAATCGGCTTTATATAAAACATAGTTATGAGCACTCATTATGACTGGGAGGCAGTAGTTAACATAGAAATTACCCAGTTGCAGATGTGCAATGTCAGGCCACTAATGAACCAGTCTGGCAGCCTACTGGGTCCCACCTGAAGGGCCTCTGGGCAGCTTCACTCCAGTCAGCACGGAGCCTTTAAGATAAGGTACTGCTTGCTGGGCAGCAGCTTTCTTGAAACACTTCTCCTCATGACTCCCCTGTCACTGGAGGCTCCCTCTGTCTCACCCTGGCGGTCAGCATCCAGTGTGTCCAGATCCATCCGTTCTCCGAATCTGTTCACTCTCGCTCTGTGTAACTTTAGAGAAATCTTGATGAACACTATCAACTCTTGCTCTGCTTTCATGGATCTTGTGGTCAGCACCTTTGGATTTTACAAGTAACATTCATGAGCCAAAACCACTGCCTTTCTGGAATCTAGAAGACCCATCGGTCCCAGCAGAGCCAGCTGGGCAGGTGGAAGGGTAGCTGAAGTGTCTAACAACAGGAGAGCCAAATTCTGGGGGACCCTGGGGTGGGAGAGGAAGGAACTGGGGAATCTGAATTGCTCAGCTGGATTTTTGGGGGTGGAAGCAGGAACCAAATTAGTAGACCAGACATCTAGTAGGAAGTGAACATTTTTGTTTCCCACGGTTCATTCTTCACTCAGCAGCCAGAGTGATCTTGTCAACACTTAAATCATGCCACATTTCTCTCAGGCTTAAAGCTTTTTCAGTGGTTCTCCATGATGCTAGAACTAAAATCCACTTGCCTTACCATGGCCTATAGGGGTCTGGATGGCCTGTCTCTTCCCTCCTACTTCTCAGGCCTGTGTCTTAAGTCTTACGTTCTCCCACTCTTCTCACCATGCTAGCTCATGTGCCCTGACCACACTGACCTTTTTTCTGTCCCTGGAAGCATTGACAAGCTTCTCCCAGATTGTCAGAAGATTAGTTACTTCTTGTTACTCAGATCTCAATTCATTGTCACCCCAGAGTTGTGGAGAAGATGGGAGATAGGATCTTTTCATCTTAGAATTGGTTATGGGATCCTTGGAAAGATAGCAGCATACTGTGATGTCTTGGATAGTTCTGGATTAGATCTTCATGGACCTGGGGAAGCCGAAATTCCACCAGAAATGCAGTCAGAAATGTAATCGGTGTCTGCTCTTCTATCAGTGATAGGAAATGGAGAAAATTTTGCCACCATGCATTCTGGGCTTTTGAAAACAGATTATTGCATCAATACTCAGATATTAAAAGAATAAAAATTTATTCATAATCTTAATGTTTCAACAGAGAAAATGAATTTTGTCTGTCTTTTCTTCTACGCTTTGTCCACATAAGTCAAGTCAAATCATTTCCCAAAGGTTCGGGTACAAGACGTCATTCAGTTATTTTGGAAAATTTAATAGAGAACTTAGTATATGCTAGTTCCAGGTAAGTCATTTGGGTGGAAAGGATGAACAAGGCTTGACCGAGTTCTCCAAGTATATACAGACCAGAAGGGAGGCAGATGTGGCTTCCATAGCTGGAACTAGACCTCCTGAGTTCAAATCCTGACTGGGTGTCTTTGAAAAGTTATTTAACCAGTTGTATGTCTTATTAGCCTTCCCATTAGTAAAATTAGAATGGAGAAAATGATACCTCAGAAGACTGTCAGAAAGATTAAATCAATTAATACAGGAAAAGGGCTAGAACAGTGCCTGGGACATGATAAATAAGTGTCAAGTAATATGGTTGTTATAAGGTAGAGTGATGTAGACTTTGAAGAGAGATATACAGGTGCCATGGAGACAAGTAGCTGCTGAGGGGGACAGGGAGTGCCTCTTGCAGAAGATGAAGTTTTCCTGTGTGGAGGCAGTACAATGCGAAGGCAAGAGTAGGGACTTTAAGAAAGAGGTCTCTTCTTCAATTCTGGCTTGGTTGTTTATCAGCTTTGTGTCTTTGGACAAGCTGCTTATGGGAGTACTCATGGAGTACTGTGGGAGTACTCATGGAGTAACTCATGGAGTACTGTGGGAGTACTCATGGGAGTACTCATGGAGTAACCTCATGGGAGTACTGTGGAGATCAAATAAAATGACACAAGTGACGCTTCTGGCACATGGTGGGTGCTGGGAAAAGGGTACTGTTCACTCGCCCCGTGGGGAACTACATTGTGAGGGGATGCTGTGCACTGAAGCCTATCAGCCTTCTCTGGGAGTACCTCAGCTCAAGAAAACTCTCCTCCAGGGTTACCCCTTCCTTTTAAAGGCAGCCTGCTTTTAAAGTCTGATAACCTGGGGCATACGGGCTCAGCCCTTCATTCCCACTAAATATGAGTCTGAGGGGCCATCTCAGCATCAGAACTCCTCACACAGTCACTGGAGGTCTTAATTGGACCTGCATTACTGCTCAGGGTCTGCCTCTGCCCTTCTGTTTCCTTCATTTCCTGTTAGTAAACTTGGGCTGCTATAACAGAGTATCACTGACTGGGTGGCTTCAACAACAGACATTTATCTTCTCACAGTTTGGGAGGCTGAAAATCCAAGATCAAAACTGATGGAAACCAACCAATAGGGTTGGATTCTGGTGAAGGCTCTCTTCCTGGCTTGCAGATGGCTGCCTTCTTGCTGTTTCATTACATGGTTTATCCTCTATTTGTGTGTGGAAAGAGAGATGTTTCTGGTGTCTCTTTCTCTTTTTATTTTTATTTATTTATTTATTTATTTATTTATTTTGAGTTGGAGTCTCACTCTGTCGCCCAGACTGGAGTGCAGTGGCCGCTCCCGGCCACCGCAGCCTCGACCTGCTGGGCTCTGGTGATCCTTCCACCTCAACCTTCTGAGTAGCTGGAATTATCGGCACGCGCTACCACGCCCAGCTAATTTTTTTGATTCATTGTAGAGATGAGGTCTCTCCTGCCCAGGCGGATCTCGAACCCACGGGCTCAGGCAATCCACTCACCTCAGCCTCCCAAAGGCGCGGTATTACAGGCTGAGCCACCGAGCCCAGCTTCTTTCTCTTTTTAAAAGGACACCAGTCCTGGCTGGGCTCAGTGGCTCAGCCTGTAATCCCAGCACTTTGGGAAGCCAAGGCGAGTGGATTGCCTGAGCCTGTGGGCTTAAGACCAGCCTGGGCAACTTGGTGAGACCTTGTCTCTACAATGAATAAAAAATTAGCTGGGCGTGGTAGTGGGTGCCTGTAGTTCCAGTTACTTGGAAGGCTGAGGCGGAAGGATCGCTGGAGTCCAGCATGTTGACGCTGGGTTGGCTGTGAGTGTGCCACTGTACTCCAGCCTGAGCAATGAAGTGAGACTCCAACTCAACAACAACAAAAAAAGGACATCAGTCCTATCAGATTAAGGCCCCACCTTTATAAACTTATTTAACCTTAATTATTTTTTAAGGTCCTATATCCAAATATAGTCACATTGGAGGTTAACGCTTCAGCATATAAATTTTGAGGGAATACAGTTAAGTCCATGACATCTCCCTTTATAGGAGTAGCTTTCTCCTACTGTCTACCTCAGGGTCTGCCTTCTGGGAAACCCAAGCTGTAGACATACTTCTAAATCTTTTTAGTGTGCATTGTACCTAGAACATAGTAGTTACTCAATTAATATTTATTGAATAGATTGATATTCAGACCATTAATTGTTATGTTCAGCGAGACTTAAAAATCTAGCTATTGCTTTATGAATTTTTATTTAATTATTCAAGTACACAAGCTTTAGCCTAGGCATTCTAGGGTCAAGCAATCTTTACCTACTGAGTTAGAAAAAGGGTTCTTCTGACTGATCTGTATCCCAGTTAGGAATGTTTTAAGGGAAGAATGAAGAAAGAAACTCCCTTTATTGACTGCCTTCCATAGTGCCATGCCAGGAGCCTTGCTGGCACAAATTTTCTCACATGCATCTCTCCACTGCCCTATGAAGTAGGAATCTTTGTTAACTCCACTTGACAAACTGAAGTTTCCGTCCCAGGGTCACACAGTCAGCAAGTGGTGCAGTTGAGAGTCAAATCTCACCAACATTCAAGTCCCTGAAAGGAGGGCAGGAGTCTTGAGATCCACTCTCTTTCATCAGAGGCATCACCTTCTGCCTCTTCAGGTTGACAGTGATAGACTTTCCCTGTCCCCACTCCCCACAGGTGTGCACAGGCCCCACTTCAGCTGCTGTTTCCCAGAAGCCCTTGCAAGGCTAAGGAACCAGACCTCTGGGGATTAAGGCTGACACTGGAAGTTAATGACTATCAAATGAAACAAAACACTTGTTTACATGTTTCCATCATTAGAGGTTCCAGCCTCACCTCTGCTGGGCCTCCTGCCAGATGTTTGGAGGGGGTTTTCACAAGCTGTGCAGTTTACTAAATACAAAAGCACTCATATTAAGGCATTTTAGTATTAGGCGGTGCAATTCTGATAACGGATAATTGGATTTCTTTATCTGGAGCAAAAGAGACTAAGATGCTCTCAGAATTTGCTCATCTGGGGGACACAGATGGTTGCTGGAGACATGGGGATTTCCTTCTTGAACCCTTCTGAGACGAGCAGTTTAGTTTAATGGTCCTTTGAGCTTTGTGTTTGGCTCCTGGTGGATGCTGAAGCAACTGTCCTAAGGAAATCAGGGGAGACTTCACAGGGAAAGTGACATTTGCACTCGATCTTGATGGATACATGGGATTTTCCCAGATAAAATGAGGGGATAGGGAAGGGCATTCAAGGGAAGAGAACAGCAAGTGCAAAGGGACAGAGGCATGGGAGTCTGTCTCATTGTGAAGACAGAAAGCAGCTCCCCTAACACGAAACACTTCTTTGTGAATGACTGGTTGCCATTCAGACCAATAGTTCTCAACCCTATAGGAACACCAGAATCATCAGAGAAGCTTTAAAAAAAAAATTACCCAGTCCCCATTCCTAGATGTTAACTTAATTAGTCTGTGATAGGATTCTGAGCATCAGTGTGTTTGGAAAATTCTCTGGATCTTTCTAATATTCAGTACAACCAAGCTGATTAAGTAGATCCTTACATCTCCATGGCTTATCACCTTCTTAACTTCTGGACAACAGCATTGGGGAGAAATGTTGATCAACTTTTCAAATTTGTTACCAGGTATGACTGAAGTACAAGATGGGGTTTCCTCCATGCTCAGCCTCGAGGGCAAGCCCTTTGGGCTGGTGAGGCATATGAGACATGCTCTTTCCTGTCAGAGCCTGTTAGGAAAAGAATAACTTGTAGGAAGAGCTTAACTTTGACCACATCCGGACCACATCCATCACATAAGTAAGCAAATACCAATAGGGCCCTGGTGCCTTTACCTGCAAATTTCCTTCTGCTGACTTTTCTGGATGAAGAAAAAAGTGGTAAATTATTCAAGATTGGAGAGAGCAGGTTTTGTAACTGTGAATTGTAAGACGGGTTGAATAAGAAACTATAGTGGCCTATACATATTTTATCCCTATTTTTTTTCTCCCTTGCAGAAGAAGATTTCAGTTTTCGTTTCTCCCAAGCAGGACTGCTCACTTTGACATTCCCTGGGTGTCTGTAGTACTAGGCAATAATTAAATATCAGGTGCATAAGTTGCTCTTTAATTTGACATGTGTGCTCCAGGCAATAACGGCACGCAGTGCCATGTGGGAGTGTAATTGCTAAGGAATAAAATCTTGTAGCGAGTGAGATCATTGTATCAGGTACGGTGTGACAGCTCATTTGATCATTATGCCCAGGCTAAAGAGTTTGCCTAATTAGTTTCCATTAAAACTCACCCTTTAATCAAGAGTTATTCTTGCATAAAGAATGTCACTCGGTCCAGATGAATGAACAATGGTTTCCCCTCGAGATTGGACTCTCGGCTGCACTGGGATGCCATATGTCTTTTCGAACAATCCACACCCGGCTCCCTCAGCTGGGAAGCCTGAGCTGGAATGGCTGGTATAAGTAGAGGGGAGGAAAGATATTAGGAGGAGAGAAATGGATGCTGCCAGATCTGGTGGTTGGGGCTTGTGGTCTAAGGGAAGCCTCCTGACAGACACAGAGCTGAGGGATTTCAGAATCTTCCATATACAGGTAGAATGGGCACCACAAAGGAGAAGAAGCAACTTGGTCACATTGGTACAGTAAGTTGTGGCAAAACTTAGGCTGAGGCCCAATTCTTCTGACTTGCAGCCAGGGCTGGCTCTTCTCCATCAAATACTGACTTCAACTCTCAAGCTTCTTAGGACCTTTATCTCCTGAGCCACTCTGAGTACTGGGCTTTGAAAAAACAAGAGTGAGAATGAATGCTAGATACACTCAGCACTCAGTCTTGTTTCATTTCCATCCCCTAGGCCTCTGGTGCCAGTCTACTCTCTCTCTGAATCCCAGCTCTGTGCCCTTGGGCAAGTCATTTAACCTCTCTAAGATTTCGTTTCTTTACTTATAGAATAGAAGCAATAATACCTACCTCCTGAATAAAAGGACTCTTCTCTGGGTACCTGGGCTTCAGGATACCTCCTCTCGATTTGGATTTCTATCCTGAGAAAATTTTTGCCGACATCATGTGGTGTGTTACTGTTGCAACTCCATCCACTGTCATGAATGCACCTACCTCCACATACTGATGACTTCAAATATGTGTCTTTAACCTTGATCTTCTTACTTTTAATCCTGAACTGTAATTGTCCACTAGTAGTTGACATTCTGGCTCTTTAGAAGAAAAGCCATCTGATTCTGAACTCATTGCTCATCTTGTTTACTTTTTGATTTTTTTGAATCTCATTTACTTTTTGATGATTTCTTAACTGACTTTGCCAAACACCGAGACCTCCAAGCTAAGTAATCTCAGAGCCACTCTCGAGTAGGAGGATGAGGAATACAGGGAAGAAGAAGAGCTCTCCAGTTAGAAGCCTTGACCTGCACCAGCTTACTTAACAGTTCTGAGTTGACGTGGTTTCCTCATATCTCAAACAGGGGGAAATGATACGACATGCACCCCAAGACCTTTCCTGTTCTGACCCTGGCTTGCCTCTCAACAGTAGCTTCATTTATCTCCTTCAAATAGCCTTTGCACCAGACTACACAATGTCCCAGATCACAGTCATCATTTTAATTTACATCGTCATGCTTTTGCACATATTCTTTTTATCTGCCTGGAATGTTTTTCCTTTCTATGCTCACCTGGCAAACTCCTGTCATTCTTCATGCCTCAGGTCAAAATTTACCTTTATTAAGCTTTCCCTGGGTTTCCCAGGTAGAGTTGGAAACTCAATTCTTCACTTTTTCAAGGACTCTTATTCTTTACATATTCTATCTTTGCTATCTTTTAGCTTTTTTCCCCTTTTATTCAGTCTTATCTTCTAATTTACTAATTCAGTCAAATTCATCTTGTTTTTTATCCAATTGATTATGTGGTTTACTTTGGCTATTTTTGTTTTTATATTTAATGTTTCCACTTGGTACCTTTCAGTAATATCTTCTTCTTGCTTCATATTGCAAATGCTTCACTTCATATCTCCTTAGTTGTATTTAGCATGCTTATTTTAAATTTTTTGGATCATTTGTTTCAATAATTCTGCTTCAGATGTTTGGTTCATCTTCCTTTTTGGTAATTGTATTTTAAAATCTAATTATTTTGGTTTATAAAGTGGTGTTTTCCTGGGACTGTCACTCAACTACTTTAGTAATGTGTACTGGAAAATAATCAAGATCAAGTGTCTTTAAGGAGAAGGGGGAACAGATGAGTCCCAGCTCAGAAGCCCAAGGTCCTTCAGGCCCACTGTTTGGGGTCTCATTTTAAACCTGTAGAGTGAAGTGGAAAGTGAGGGAGGAAGGTGGTTTCTTTAGGCTGTGTGCATCATCCCTGGGTTTAGGAGAGAATGGGGTGGAAGTGTGAAAGCTCAAGGGCAGCAGAACAGACTCACTCTGTTTTCAAAAATTCTTAACCCCAGTGGGACTTTCCTGCTGCCTTGGGGTTGGCTAGCTGAACTGTAAAAGGATAGACAATGGCTTTTCCAAGGCAGTGGGGATGGAAGTGAGAGCAGGACTTCAAAGCTTCCCTTCATATCAGCTGGCACCATCTCTGGGTCCCCTCCAGGCACTGTTCCCAAGGGGCTCACATTTTGTTGTTGTTATTGTTAGCTTTTGGAACCCATATTATCCTCCTGTGTCTACAATTTTTCCAGTGTTAATTTTGATGGAGGAGAAAAACTCCAAAATTTTACATTTCATAACACTTGATACAATCGCTAAAAATTCATGTCACATTAGTTAGAGGGCATAGTGCTTAATAGCAAGGAATCTGAAGCTAGACTAAGTTTTTTTATAATCAATATTTTTTATTATGATATTGTGGGGTACAGTTAAGGGTTAGGTATACAAATATGCTTCGTTCAGGCACCCTTGTTGATAAGAGGTGTCTCTCCATCCTCAGACAGATGTTTACTACCATTAATTCCATCTCCCTTCTCCTCCCCACCCCCCATAGTTTCCCACAACTGTCAGTCATTTTCTTATGGTAATACATTGGATGATCAAGGTCCAGTATATGAATGAGAACATGTGATAATCAGTTCTTTGTTTCTGTGAGAGGCCACTCAGTATAATAGACTCTAGTTCCATCCAGGTTGCTGTGAAATTCATGATTTTGTTCTTTTTTATGGCTGCATAGTATTCCATCTTGTATATGTACCACATTTTTTAAAATCCAGTCCTCTTTTGATGGACAGCATGGTTGGTTCCAGGTTCTTGCTATTGCGAACAATGCTGCGATAAACATTTGTGTGAAGGTATCTTTTTGATAGAGTGATTTGAGTTCTTCAGTGTATATTCCCAGTAGGGGGATTGCAGGGTCATATGGGAGGTTGATATTTAGAGCTTTTAGAAATCGCCACACTACTTTCCACAGAGGTTGCACTAGTTTACACTCCCACCAACAGTATAGAAGTGTTCCCTTTTCACCACACCCTCTCCAGCAAATGTTATTTTTTGAGTTATTGATAATTGCCATTCTGACTGGAGTTAGATGGTATCTCAGTGTGGTTTTGATTTGCATCTCCCTGATGATTAGTGAGATTGAACATTTCTTCATGTGTCTGTTGCCTGCTTGGATGTTTTCCTTTGTGAAATGTCTGTTCATTTCTTTTGCCCATTTTATAATGGGGTTGTTTGTTTTTTTCTTTTCAGCACATTTGAGTTCCTTGTAGATCCAAGATGTTAAGCCTTTGTCAGACATGGAGTTAGCAAATACTTTTTTCCAGTCTGTAGGCTGTCTCCCTGCTCTCTGATGGTTTCTTTGACTTTGCAGAAGCTTGTCACTTTAATGAGGTCCCAACTGTCTATCTTATCTCTTATGGCCTGTGGATTTCGGGTTTTGTTCAGGAATTGAATGCCAGTTCCAATTTCCATGAGGGTATATCCCTCATTTTCTAAGGTTCTTATGGTTTGGGGTTTTACATTTAGGTCTCTCATCCATTTGTAGTTAATTTTTGTGTATGAGGATAGGTAGGGGTCCGGTTTCAATCTTCTGTATGCAGTCAGCCAGTTTTCCCAGCACCATTTACTGACTAGGTTCTCCTCTCCCCAGTAGTAGGTGGTGGAGGCTTTGTCGAAGATGAGTTGGTTGAGAAATTGAGGTTTTGCTTCTAGAATCTCAATTCTATTCCATTGGTCTATATGCCTGTTCCTATACCAATACCAAGCTGTTTTGATGATTGTAGCTTTATAGTAAAGTTTGAAGTCTGGTAATGTGATACCACCTGCTTTTTTTTTTTTGTTGAGCATTGTTCTGGCTATTCTTGGTCGTTTGTGTTTCCATATGAATTCCTGTGTTGTTTTTTTCTAGGTCTGAGAAGAATGTTGCTGGTAATTTGATGGATATTGCATTGAATCTGTAGATTGCCTTAGGTAAGATGGACATCTTCACAATGTTGATTCTTCCAACTGATGAGCATGGGATATTTTTCCACTTGTTTGTGTCATCTTTGATTTCTTTGAGCAGAGTTTTGTAGTTTTCATTTTAAAGGTCTTTCACATCTCTGGTTAGGAAGATGCCAAGGTATTTCATTTTTTTTGTGGCTATTGTGAACGGATTGTGGTTTTTATTTGGGTTTCTGTTTGTTTATTATTGGTGTAAAGAAATGCAATTGTCTTTTGCACATTTATTTTATATCCTGAGACTTTGCCAAAGGCCTTTATCAGGGTAAGGAGGTTTTTGAGTCTCCTGGGTTTTCAAAGTACACAATCATGTCATCTGCAAAGAGAGATGATTTGACTTCCTCTTTTCCTATTTGAATACCCCAATTGCCTTCTGTTCTCTGATTGCTCTAGCCAGGAATTCCAATACTATATTGAACAGAAAGGGTGAGAGTGGGCATCCTTGTCTTGTTCCAGTTTTCAGGGGAAATGGTTCCAATTTTTGTCCATTTAGGAGTATGCTGGCTGTGGGTTTCTTGTAGATGGCTTTTACTATTTTGAGGTATATTCCCCATATGCCTAGATGTTTGAGGGTTTTTATCAAGATAGGGTGCTGGATTTTATCAAAAGCTTTTCCTGCATCTAATGATAAAATCATGTGGTTTTTGTTTTGACTTCTGTTGATTTATTTAATTACATTTATGGTCTTATGAATGTTGAACCAGCCTTGCATCCCAGGGATGAAGCCTACTTGGTCATGATGGTTGATTTTTGAGACGTGTTGTTGAATCCAGCTTGCTAGGATCTTGTTTAAAATTTTAGCATTTATGTTCATCAAAGATATTGGCCTGTAGTTCTCTTTCTTTGTTGGGTCTTTGCCTGGCTTGGGTATCAATGTGATGTTAGCTTCATAAAATGATTTGGGGAGAGTTCCATCTTTCTCAATCGCCTGAAATGCCTTCAGTGGGGTTGGAATCAGCTCCTCCTTAAATGTCTTGTAGAATTCTGCTGGAAAGCCATCTGGTCCAGGGCTTTTTTTTTGTAGGTAGTTTTCTTATTATGTAATCAATTTCCTTGATTGTTGTTGGTCTATTTAGGGTCTCAATTTCTTCTTGTTTCAACCTAGGAAGGCTGTGTGATGATAGAAAGTCCTCTATTTCCTTGAGGTTTTCTAGTTTGTTTCCATACAAGTGTACATAGTAGTCTCTAATGATCTTTTGTATTTCTTCAGGGTCAGATGTGACTTCACCTTCTGTGTTTCTGATTGTGCTTATTTGGGTATTTTTCTTTTTCTTGGTCAGTCTAGCTAGGGGATCATCGATCTTGTTTATCCTTTTGAAAAACCAGCTTTTTGTTTCATTGATTTTTTTGTATTATCTTTTTGTCTTCTATGTCCTGGATTTGGGCTTTTATTTTGGTGATCTGGTTTCTTCTGCAGAAATTAGGGTTTTTGTGGTCTTGCTTTTCCAGCTTGCTTAGGTGGCTTGTTAGGCTGTTAATTTGTGATCCTTCCATTTTCTTCATGTGTGTTTGTAGGGATATAAATTCCCCTCTTACTACAGCTTTCATTGCGTCCCAGAGATTTTGGTAAGATGTTTCTTCATTTTCATTCGTTTCCAGGTATCTTTTGATCTCTGTTTTGATTTCATCATTGACCCAGGAGTTGTTTAGCATCATGCTGCTTAGTGTCCATATCTTTGTGGGTTTTGGGGGGACCTTGGTGTGTTAATGTTTATTTTTATTCTACTGTGATCTGAGAAGGTGCATGGTAGAATTTTGGTCCTGCCGTGCTCAGTGGCTCAGCCTGTAATCCTGCGCCTTTAGGAGGCTGAGGTGAGTGGATTGCCTGAGCCCACGGGTTTGAGACCTGCCTGGGCAGCGAGACCTCATCTCTACAATAAATCAAAAAATCAGCCGGGCATGGTAGCGCATGCCTGTAATTCTGGATACTTGGAAGGCTGAGGCGGAAGGATCGCCAGAGCCCAGCAGGTCAAGGCTGCGGTGGCTGGGAGCGGCCGCTGCACTCCAGTCTGGGCGACAGAGTGAGACTCCAACTCAAAAAAAAAAAAGAATTTTGGTCCTTTTAAATTTGCTTATGCTTGATTTATGGCCAATTATGTGGTCGATCTTAGAATATGTTACATGCGGTGATGAGTAGAATGTATATTCTGTGGTCTTTGGATGGAGAGTTCTGTAGGTATCAATTAAGTCCATTTGGTCAAGAGTCACACTGAGTTTCCGGATCTCATTGCTGATTTTTTTGTACTGATGATCTTTCTAGGGTTGTGAGTGGGGTATTAAAATCCCCAGTTATGATGGTGTTAGAGGCAATATATTTCTTTAGTTTTCCTAGAAGTTGCTTTATGAAAGTTGGTGCACCTATGTTGGGTTCATGTATGTTTAGGCTAGATATTTCTTGTTGATGGAGTGACCCTTTTATCATTATGTAGTGGCCCTCTGGATCTTTTTAAATTTTTTATGGCTTAAATGGTATTTTGTCTGAAATTAGGATCGTGACTCCTCCTTTCTTTTGTGTTCCATCTGCCTGAAAATTTGTTTCCCATCCTCTTACTTTGAGTCTGTGCATGTCCTTTCTAGTGAGATGGGTCTCTTGAAGGCAGTATATTGTTGCCTGGTGATATTTTATCCATTTTGCCATTCTATGTCTTTTCAGTGGTGCATTTAGTCCATTCACATTCAGGCTAATTATTGAAATGTGCGAGTCCATCCTGTCATAGAGTTCTTATAGAGTTATTGTTCTTCCACTTGGTTTTTTGTCTTTCTTTTGGTTTTGGGGTTGGTTCATGTGTATTTTATTCTTTTTCCTGTACTCTTGTGAAGAACGTTGTTCTTTTTTCCTTTTCTTCTGCATTTAGTACTTTCTTAAGTGTTTCAGGTAGAGGTGGTTTGGTTGCAGCGTAAGTTTTCTTAGGGATTGGATATCTGGGAAAGATTTTAATTCTCCCTCGCTGATGAAGCTTAACTTGGCTGGGTAGGTTATTCTTGGTTGAAATTGTTTATCTTTTAGGACTTTGAAGATAGGGCTCCAAGCTCTCCTAGTCTGCAGGGTTTCTGTAGATAAATCTGCTGCTATTCTAATTGGTCTTCCATGGTAGGGTATCTGGCCTATTTCTCTTGCTGCCTTTAGGATTTTTTCTTTTATGCCTACTTTGTTTAGGCGAATTATTATGTGTCTAGGAATTGGTCTTCTCATTTGTTGTTTTGCAGGGGTTCTCTGAATCTCTTGTGTTTGAATTTTTGCATCCCTGATTAGATAAGGGAAGTTTTCTTGAATGATCTCATGGAAAGTTTGTTGCAATGTGGTCTCTGTCTCTCTTTCTGCCTCAGGAAGGCCAATTACTCTCAGGTTCGGTCTCTTGAAGTAATCACTCATGTCTTGAAGTTTTTGTTCTGTCTTTTTGAGCTTGTTTTCTGTTTTTTTATGAGTTTGGTTTTGTTCTATATTTTGGTCCTCAAGCTCTGAGATTCTTTCTTCTGCTTGGGTAATTCTGCTTTCCATGCTTATCAGTTTGTTATTTATTTCATTCACAGTATTCTGTATTACTGTTCTCTCAGATATCTGCTCCTTCCTAGTTTCTTCTTGTGTCTCCCCAATTCTTTTTAATCTCTCCATTAATGTATTGATATCTAGGTTTGTAGTTTGGGACCAGTCATTCTGGGGACTCTTCATTGTTTGCATTCCAAAGTCAGTTTTCTCAGTGTCTGCCCTCCCAGGGGTCTGGGAGAGACCCATGTTCTTCTTTTGGTTTTTCACTTGTGTAGATTTTTCTCTCTCTCCCCCTTTCCCTCCCCTTCTTTAATTCTGTTTTTCAGGGAGGGTGGGTTGCTTTAGTTTCACTTGTGCAATCTCCTATTCTTCCTTATGAGGGTCCTCTGGCTTTGTTCACTTTTGAGGTTGGAGTGTGGGCTGCAGGCTGTACTTTCTGCAGTTTTGAGGTTTAATTGAGGGGGAAGCTGTGATTCAGAATCTATATGCTGATTCCAGCATCCACCAACAGGTGTATGGGCACACTGGAACCTATTTCCTACTGCCTTATAATCTGTCTGTGCAGCGGTATGTAGGTTTGGTCCCTGGATCAAAAGGAGGTGCAAAAGAGGAAATTAATGGAGTAAGGGGGGGGTCAATAGGAAGATAGAAAGAGAGGAGAGTGAAAGGGAAAACAGACATGCATACCAACTAACAGGTGAAAAAGAGACACAAGGCTGGAGAGAAGTGAAAAAGACACGTGAGCAAAATTCCCTAAAGGATACTGGTAGCTACACAGAGACAGACCAATAAAATCATGAAACAGATAGTGTAAGTCAGAAGGCAAACAAAAGTGAGCAGAACAAACAGTCAAAATGATAAAATCAAAAGTCAAAATAAGAGATCAGACTAGCTCTGGAATCTTTCCTGAGTGTCTAAATTCTCTTCAGCTCTGATCCCCAGCCTCTCCCCTTTGTTTTCCTTGCAGGCAGCTAGATTTACTGGCAGCTTGGGTTTTTTTTTTTAGCCTGCTGCCTGGGAGGTCTGTGGCATTGCCTTTGTCTGATTCATCAGGGAAGGGGCTTTGTCTCCTGATGTTACCTTAGGAACCAAGGTGGAAGCTGCTGATAGGTGGGTAGAGCAATGCAAATCTCTGCCTGGAGAATGGCTGAGGTGGCAGCTTCACTTTCACGGATCTTTTCTCTCCACTCATCTGGGTCCCTATGTTAGCCACTGTGATGGACTGTGCTGGAGTGGGAGGCACCGGGTATCAGCTGCACAGCTGGGCGCTGGGTCCGGGGTGCCACCAGCAGGCTGAGGTGGAGGAGGGATTTGGGAGTTCCCTGCTCTGGAGCTGACAGCCTCCGATTAGCACCTCCTTAAGATATGCTGTTCCCTTACACAAGCATGGGATTGCATGCTGAGTGCCTCAGCCAGGGTGAGCCCAGAGCTTCAGAGCTCCAAAGCTCCAAAGGGCAGATGGTGGGCAGCGAGAGTGGCCCTGGGTCCCTCACAGTGTACTTCAGCCCGAAATGGGACTGGTATCTCTGATGGCCGGGTGCCCAGAGCCTCCCTGGGTAATCAGGTGCTGGGTGCTGGGCGAGACAATGTAGCCAGGGAGGGAGCTGAGACCCGTGACTCCTGCGCAGGCAGGAGTGACATATAGTGGAACAGCAGCAGCCGGGGGCCTCAATATCCAGCCCTACGTGGGACCAGTGTGGTTGGCAGTGGGCAGGGGAGTGGGGAAAGAAAAGTAAGAGTCTTTTTGGGAACTCACGTTTGGTGAATCCCACAAATCCACCTATGCCGTTGCCATCTTCTAGATTAAGTTTTACATTTTACTTTTAAAAAGTTTAAATAAAATTTATGGGGATATAATTTGCATAAAAGAAAATCCATTCACTTTAAAGGTGCAGTACAGTGACTTTTGACAAATATGTACACCCATGTGACTAACACCATAACTTGTATATGAAATATTTTTAAATTATATATTGACAAATTATAATTGTATATATTTATGGGGTGCAGAGTGATGTTATAATTTTTGAATACTATGTGAAATGAGTAAATCAATCTAATTAACATATCCATTTCTTCAAATATTTAACTTTTTTTGGTGATGACAGCATTTGAAGTTAACTCTTCTAGCAATGAAATGTTCAGTGCTCAATTATTAACGATATTTACCACACTGTACAACTGATCTAAAAAATTTCAAACATATTCCTCCTATATAATGGAGGCTTTGTACCCTTTGACTATTATCTCCTTATTCTCCCTACCACCAGCCTCTGGTAACCACCATTCTACTCTCTGCTTCTATGACTTAAATTGTTTAAGATTCTGCATATAAGCAAGAACTTATGGTATTTGTCTTTCTGTGTTTTATTTACTTTACTTAGCACGATATTCCCCAATTCTACCCATATTGTCACAGATGACAGAATTCCTTCATTTTTTTTTAAGGCTTTGTGTATATATACTACATTTTCTTATCTGTTTATCCTTTGATGGACATTTAGGTTGATGTCTTATCTTGGCAATGGACATGGAAGTGCAGATATATTTTTGGCATACTAATTTCAAATTTGGGGGGTAAATATGCAGAAATGAGATTGCTGGCTCATATGGTAATTCTACTTTTAGTTTTTGGAGGAGGTTTTATACCATTTTTCATAATGACTGTATTAATTTGTATTTTCACCAACAGTGTATAAGAGTTCCTTTTTCTCCATATCCTTGACAGACAACATTTTTTATCTTGTCTTTTTGATAATAGCTGTTCTAACAGATGTGAAGTGATTATTTCATTATGGTTTTAATTTGTGTCTCCCTAATGATTGAGCATTTTTTTCATGTATCTGTTAGCCATTCATATGTCTTCTTCTGAGAAATATCTATTTACGTCTTTTGCCCATTTCTTATCAAATTTTTTGTTTTTTTTTCTGTAGAGTTGTTTGAGTTCCTTATATATTTTGGATATTAATCCCTTATTAGATGTATGTTTTGCAAACATTTTCACCCAATCTGTAGTTTTGTCTCTTTACTATATTGTTTCCTTTGTAGTGTGGAAGTTTTTAATTTTTTTTTTTGAGTTGGAGTCTCACTGTCACCCAGATTGAAGTGCAGTGGCCGCTTCCAGCCACCACAGCCTTGACCTGCTGGGCTCCGGCGATTCTTCTGCCTCAGCCTTCCAAGTAACTGGAACTACAGGCGCATGCTACCTCACCCAGCTAATTTTTTGATTTATTGTAGAGATGAGGTCTTGCCTGCCCAGGTGGGTCTTGAACCCACAGGCTCAGGCAATCCACTCATCTCAGCCTCCCAAAGGTGTAGGATTACAGGCTGAGCCACCGAGCCCAGCTGGAAGTATTTAATTTTGACGTAACCTCATTTGTCTACTTTTACTTTTGTTGCCTGTACTTTTGTTGTCAAATTTAAAAATCGTTGCCCAGACCAATGTAATGTATCATCTCTGTGGGCTCTACTAGTAGTTTTACAGTTTCTGGTCTTATGTTTAAGTGTTTGATCCATTTTGAGTTGATCTTTGCATATGGTGTGAGATGATGGTCCAGTTTTATTCTTTTGCACACAGATATCCAGTTTGTTTAAAGAGACTGTCCTTTTCTTGTTGTATATTCTTAGTACTGTTGTTGAAAATCAATTAACCATAGATGCATGGGTTCAGTTCTAGGCTCACTGTTCTGTTTCATTGGTCTATGTGTCTATTTTTATGCCAGTACCATGCTATTTTAATTAGTATTGCATTTTAATATAGTTTGAAATTAGGTATTAGGATGCCTCCAGCTTTGTTCATTTTGCTCATGATTGCCTGGCTATTTGGTTTGTTTTGTGGATCCAGATGAATTTTAGAATTTTTTTCTATATCTGTAAAATATGACATTGGAATTTTGATAGGAATTGCATTGAATCTGTAGATTGCTTTTGGTAGTATGACAGTATTAATTCTTCCAATCCATGAACATGGAATATCTTTCCATTTATTTGTGTCTTCTTTAATTCTTTCATTAATGTTTTCGGTGTATAGAACTTTCAATCCTTGATTAAATTTATTACTTAGTATTTTATTTCTAGTAGTTATTTTAAATGGGATAGAGTTCACAATTTGTTTTCCCCTGTGGAAAGTTGTTATTAGTGAGGAGAAATGCTACTGATTTTTGTGTGTTTATTTTGTATCCTGCAACTTTACTAAGTTCGAATAATTTTTTTGGTGAAATCTGTAGGGTTTTCCATATATAAGATCATATCACCAGCAAACGGTGATAATTTTACTTCTTTCTTTCCTATTTGGATGCCTTATGTGTAGAAACTGGTTTATGAAGCTCAGTTACAAATAGCTATACTATTTGTAGATCTGGGAGATAAAGAATGGTATCGTGGAACGAGGGGTATTTTTCTTATTTTTAAACAATTTTAGATTTATAGAAGAGTGTCAAGGGAAATACAAAGAATTCTCACTTACTCAAGAGTCCAGCTCTTGGTTAAAAACCTACGTGTGATTTCCTGGCCTGACCATTGGTAATTACAAGTCCATAAAACTGTCAGAGTCTTTTGTTTGAGCCTCCCTCAACAGTGAGATGACTCCTACATCTGTGCTATCCCACCTGAACCTTACCCCAATTTCATGGGAGAAATGGATATGGGGTGGGGTAGGGTCACTGTTTTCTCAGTTTTAGCTTTTTGCTTATACCATCATAGAAAATGATTAAAGGTTTAACTCTCATTTTTGACTTGTTGCTTTAACAGGCTACTCTGACACCTGACAGCTCAGCTCTCTCTTTCTTTCTCCTGGGTCAGTTGAACTCCTGACAATACCTTCATCTAACTTTCCTAATAGTAAGGTGGCCTCACAGCTGGGCTCCTGTGCAGTCTCCCTGGACCCGATGCTTCATTTTGTTCTCTCCTATTGCCATCTTGAAATCTTAATACTTTTTTAAACAAGTGGCTTTATTTTTCATTTTATACTGGGCCCACCAAATTATGTAGCCAGTTTTTCTTAATGTTAACATTTTACATAATCATGGTACATTTATTAAAACTAAGAAATTAACATTAAAACAGTACCACTAATTAAATTACAAACATTATTTGTCTTAACCAGTTTTTTTAGAAATGTGTTTTTGTTGTTCTAGAATCCAATCTAGGATATCACATTACATTTAGTTGTCATGTGTCTCCTTAGATTTCATTCTGTGACCTTTTAATTCTTTTTCTTTTGGACCTTTAAACTTTTGAAGAGTCCTGGCCAGTTATTTTGGAGAATGTCCCTCAACTTGGGTTGGTCTGATGTTTTCTCTTGATTAGACTGAGGCTATAAATTTTTTGGAAAGGATACCACAGAGGTGAAATGCCTTCATCACATCACATCAGGAGGAACATGATTGCAACATGACTTATCACTGGTGCTTCTAATCTTGATCACTGGATGAGGGTAGTGTGTACCAGATTTCTTCCTTACGAAGTTATTATAGCTCCTTTCCATACTCCACTTGCTAGAATTGTGTTACTAAGTCCAGCCCACATGCAATGGTAGGGGAACTAAACCCCACCTCCTGGAAAAAGGAGTATCAAACAATTTGTGGACAAATGTTTAAACTGTCCCAGCAAAAAATAAATATTTGAAGAAAAAATTTTGAAACAATATCATATTTTTCTATAATGTGCTGCTCAATAATTTTTGCATGTATTAGTGGATCTTGCTTGCAGCAGTTATTAACATGGTCGTGTTCTAAAGATGATCTTTTATTTCGAGAAGGACCTTTTAAATAATGGTGCTAACCTCATTTTTGTATTAATCTGCTCTTTTTATTGAATTAGGAAAGGCTTAAAGACTCCTCTTTGCATATTGCCTGTACATTTCAGGGGGTCAGGGAAACTTTGTTCTATTGAAGTGAATAGAATCACTTTCACCAAATGATGCCTAAGGATGGCATCAGGCATGACAGCTTGACAATGGTTCACATAGTGTGGTCTGTGGACAAGTAACATCTGCATCCCTGGAAACTTATTGGAAATGCAAGCTATCAAGGCCTATTTCAGACCTATTGAATCAGAAGCTCTAGGGATGGGGTCCAGCATTCTGTATTTTAACAAGCCCTCCAGGTGATTCTGATACCTGATAGAGTTTGAAAACCACTCATGTAGGGGATTCTTTAATCCATTCTCGTTCTCTGTAGGGATACAAATCCAGTGAAACCATTATCTTTCCTATAGTTCTGAATGACTGTTCTATGGACAGATGAATGGGCTGGCTGTTGGCTTAAATCAATTTAAGCAGGTATAGAGTGTCTATTCTATGCTAGACATTGTGCTATGTTGTGGAAATGTCATCCTGACCTTGAGAAGTTTATAATCTAGTGTGTGAAACAGATGGGAAAACATATTACTGTGCAATATGTTAAGTCTCTAATAGATATTTGGGCAAAATTCTATAGAAAATATGACCAAAATGCCTATCATTATTGAGAGTCTACCATATGTTGTATCATTTTGCGTGTTTTATATTAATTAACCTCTACAAAATCTAGCAAGGAAGATATCAATCTCATAGATGCTAAAACTGAATATATGAGTGGTGAGGCAACTTTATTATTAAGGTTGGAAGTGTCAGAAATGAGGCTTGAACCCTGGCCTTGCTGATCTCAGGAGCTCTCTTCTCATTGCCAATCTATTCCTGCCCAGGAAGTGATGAGTTCTGTTCAGGATAGAGGGAGTACGGATGTGGTTTGTAAGAGGAAGTGGAATAAATGGGAGTTTTTCAGGAGGAAAACATGGACAGGGAATTCCAAACAGAGGAAATCCCCAGAGAAAAAGGGATGGAGCTTGTTGATATAAGGCAGGGGATTACAACAAAGCTATCACAGGAGCTTATGGGAAGGAAAGGCTGGAAAGAAACTGAAAAGGTGTCTGGGCTAGATGAGGAAGGCAGCCCTGCTGCCCCAGGATCCACTCCAGGTCTCTCCGTGTTGGTTGCAGAGAGCCAGTATGCTGTGGATTGACAATTTAGGGGACCCATAACAAAGGTAACATTTGAGTCTCCCTAGAGGGAGCTAGTCAAGAAGGGTGGTTAATTACACAGGCTTAGTGGGCTCGGTGGCTGTTTGTAATCCCAGCACTTTGGGCTGCCGAGGTGAGTGGATTGCTTGAGCCTGCGGGTTCGAGACCCACCCAGGCAACTTGGCAAGACCTCATCTCTACAATAATTAAATAAATAAATAAAAATTATCTTTGTGCGGTAGCACGCCTGTAGTTCCGGCTACTTGGAAGGTTGAGGTGGGAGG
The DNA here is from genome assembly GCA_027257055.1 of Cephalopachus bancanus. Classification (NCBI taxonomy): domain Eukaryota; kingdom Metazoa; phylum Chordata; class Mammalia; order Primates; family Tarsiidae; genus Cephalopachus; species Cephalopachus bancanus. Next base: position 1,958,239 of record JAPVLO010000289.1, on the reverse strand, counting down.
ATCGCCGGAGCTCAGCAGGTCAAGGCTGCAGTGGCCGGGAGAGTGCCACTGCACTCCAGTCTGGGCAACAGAGTGAGACTCCAACTCAAAAAATTAAAATAAAATAAAATGAAATAAAATAACACAGGCTCTGGCATCCTATGAACTGGGTTCAGATGCAACTCTTCCATGTGCTGTGCAATTTTGAACTTGCTCTCTATTAGCCCGCTTTTAAAAATATGTAAAACAAATAGCAATCTTTTTATTTATTAAGCACTTACCATGTGTTAGGCTCTTTCTTAAGTACATCACATGAGTTCACCCATTGAATTGCCATAACTTCCTGGAGTTGGTAATATTGTTATTCCTATTTTACAGAGAGGAAGCTGAGACATCGAGAAGATGTTTATAGAGCCATTTAGCAAGGTGGATGGGATACAAATGTCTGTGTCTGGAGCCCACCTCTTAACTACTCCATGTGTTCACCTGTCTGACCTCATAGGAGTTCTGAAAACTTGTTAGATACTCTATAAAAAAATACTTAGCACAGTATTGCACCCCCAGTGAGCTTTCATGAATGGTAGTGGTGGGCAGTTGTGATTCACAGGATTTCCATGTGGATCTGTGGGTGTTGGGACGTCCTTACTGAAGTTTCAAACTTTCTGGGGTTTTTTTTGAGTCAGAGTCTCACTCTGTTGCCCAGGCTGAATTGCAGTGGCAGGCTCACGGCCACCCCAGCGTCAACACGCTGGGCTTAGGTGATTCTTTCAAGTAACCAGAACTAAAGGCACATGAAGTTCCAAACTTTCTATCATATCTGTCTTTCTGCTAGAGTCTCCTGCATGCTTTAGGGTTGTAGTTGTCTCTTGTCATCTTTGTTCAAATGAACATTGGAGGGTCTTACCCTCACTAAGATTGGTCAAATCTAGGCAGACCTGAGGTGTGAAATCTGAGGAATTGTGAAGAAAAGGCAGCCCCATGGAATGACTCAACAACTAGGAGATCCTATGACCCCGGGCAAGGGTCTTCTACTACTGGACTCTCATTGTCCCCATTCATGAGAGGAAGAGGTTGGATTCTGTTATCTCTGAGTTTCCCCTCACCTCTGTGAAATAGAAAGGTATTCGAGAATCCTGCCTGTAGATCCAGGGTACATTCCTCTTTCAGAATATGATTGTCCTTCTTGCTGAGGATTGGTCCCTCAATTATCAAGCAGGTCTCTCTTCCTGGTTTATGTGCCAGGCTCATTAGATTTAGTTACTACTTAGTAAATACGCCAGCAATCCTGAACCTCTAATCTACGGGACCTTATTATGTAACCACACCAATATAAATACTACCATGCTTCATTAATTTGAATTCAAAAGATTCAGAATTAGGGTGAACTTACACCATAACAGAACTACATTTTGCGTTTGGATTGTTTCTGAAGACTGACCTAGCGTATGAAAAAAATAAAAGGAATCAAGAAGAAGCTAGTGAACCACCTTAAGAAGATCCAGTCCCATGATTTTTCAAACACGATTTTTGATTTTTGTCCACCCCCTCAAACAAAATACTAGAAACCACTTTATTCATTCATTCATTCATTCATTCATTCATGCTTGGAAAAGAGGAAGGAAATAATGGAATCAAGTTGGTGAATTTATTAGATGTTCTATTTATTCATTAAAGCAGGTTTTAGAAGACGTCTGCTAGGCAAGCCTTAGTTACCCTGGTATGGGGTCCTTCTAAGTTTTTGGAAGACATAATTGCATATTTATAGTCACATCCTCTGTCATTCCAGTCATGCCTGGAAGTAAAGGACAGTGGCAATCCCTGAAATTAGAGGCAATCAGTGATATCTGGAAGGGACAAGGCTCTGACCCATCCAAAGGCCTTAGCCTTTTTGAAGGTCTCATAAAGACCACTTTTCCCAGGTCTGTTGTTGTCCTTACTGCTTGGGAGGCCCAGTCACCCCCCAGGGTGGGCGGTGGTAGGAGTGATTTTCACCTCATTTATCTCTTCAATATCAGCAATTTCTGTGTGTTCCTGACAGCAATGGATGTCATGCTGGGTAATCCTCTTCCTGTTGTGAAGGGACCTAAGCAATTACCAGCAAAGTATTCATGAAAGATCCGAGGGGAAAAGATAGATAATGACGCCTTTCATCAGACCTACCAATATAGGAGAAAACACACTTAGGAGAAAATAGAGATTTGTGTTTTCTTTACTACAGGTGTACCATGAAAGTTGTGTTAGAGTTTTTTTGTTGTTTTTTTTTTTGAGTTGGAGTCTCACTCTGTCACCCAGACTGGAGTGCAGTGGGCGCTCCTGGCCACCACAGCCTCGACCTGCTGGGCTCCGGTGATCCTTCCGCCTCAGCCTTCCAAGTAGCCGGAACTGCAGGCGCGTGCTACCATACCTGGCTGATTTTTGATTTATTGTAGAGATGAGGTCTCGCCAAGTTGCCCAGGCAGGTCTCAAACCCGCGGGCTCAGGCAATCCACTCACCTCAGCCTCTCAAAGGTGCAGGATTACAGGCTGAGCCACTGAGCCCGGCTGTGTTAGAGTTTTTAAGTGTGTGTGTGTATGTGTGTGTGTGTGAATGTATATGTTTTAAAAGTCATATCAGAATTATTTTATTAACAAGTTAACTTCGCTTTCAAAGCAAGTTTCATTGTGTCACAGAATCAAAGAAGAATAAAAACAAACAAATTTGGCTTTCTAACATATCTTATATTGCCACCTTTGCGTTACTACCATTGCCTCTTCTTAGAGCAGCCAGAGTGGTTTTATGAAAGATTTTACATCATATCCTTTCTTTAAAATCTTCCGGTGACATCACACTGAGAATAAAATCCAAACTGAGCCTCACTGTGGCCTTATCAAGGCCCTGAACAACGTGATCCCTGACAGTCTCCCACTTCCCCTTGAGCCAGCCTCATCTACGCTCGGGGTCAAGGTCCTTCTTTCTGGTCTTTAAACTTGCAGGGCCTGTTTTCTTCTCAGAGCCTTTGCACCTGCTGATCCTGCGACCTGTACATGAGCCCTCCTTTCTGAAGCAGAAACTGCCCACCTAGTTATTCTGTTTCATGGTTCCTTGTTGGAATGTCTTCAACGCATTTGTCACACTATCTGAAATTGTTTTGTTTGTTCATTTGTTTAATGTCTGCCCTCCTTCAATGTAGGCTTCATGAAAGAGAACTCTTCCTGTCCCAATCACCACCACATTCCCAGTACCCGGAAGAATATCTGGACACTAACAGGCGCTCCATAAGTTTTTGACTGACCGACTCAATGAATGAATATAAAACTTGGTCACCTTCTCTATCTGCTGCGCTCTTCCTGGTTTAACTCTTCCTTCTTTTCTTTTAGGGTTTTACTAAAACTTGGAAGCCAGCTAGGACAGGATGAGTCAGGTGAATGTAGGCATTTGGAACTCAGGAGCTGCAAGGTAAAAATGTGTCCTCTCAACCTCAAGTTTGATATTTAGGTGTCAAGGAGTTTCTGAAAGAGATATTCACTGGACGTCAACAATTATACATTTGTGCTTTCCCGACTGAATGAATGACTGCCATGAACACAAGCCTCTGGAGAGCCTCCTTTAGCAGAGAAGCCCTTTAATTATATTTCTAAAGTACCATCTGCCTCTATTCTGACTCTTCTGTTTCCATGGCACTGCCCTAGCCAAGGTTCATTTATCCCTCTCCTGAAGGAGACCCTGAAGGATCTCTCTTAAAGGCAAGCTCAGTGGTGAAAATCCTCTGCTTATGCCTCATCAGAGAATATGAGAATCCTAGCCTAGGGCTGTAAAGGTTGCACAGATGTTACTATCAGATGGACGTGAAAAGGTGTTAACTGCCCCTTTGATCAACTGATGATCCTTTATAACCATTCTCCTTGTAGATAGTGACTCCATTTTGTTTCAAAGACGATTCCCTGTACACTCACCTCCCCTTGCCCAAAGTCCCAGATTTACATCTTCTCACCCTTCAGAGGAAAATGGCAGAGAGGAAAGCATTTCACCCTTATTAAACCTAGAAACTAAGGACCTTTCCAGAGAAAGGAAAACCAAAAGACCGAGGCCAATCCAGTCCAACGGTTCTTAGGAAAATGCTAGCAACCCTATGAAGACTGTAGGACTCATGGTGCAGGAACTCAATATCATGTCTTGATCCAAGAAGTGCCTTTAGAAACTTATATAAGTTGTCTTTATAAAAAATTGTGGCATTATAAGGAGAGACAAATGAAGCAAGTTTACAAATGTGATTTCTGCCCTTAATTTGAATATTTTTCTTCACTGACATCTTATTGAATGTTTTCTCATTGTGACCTCTGTATTTTGTAAAATACATAATTTATCTATGAATACAGAAAAAAATCTTCCTGATAAATCCAGGACCAAGGATATTTCTTAGATGGATATCCCTCTCTATGTGGGCATAGTACATGATAATTAAACACAAATTATATAAACACCACATGTCTGTAAAAAGGCATTTCCAAAACTAGTGACCCAAGGGGTACATTTTCCAAGTTATTTATGTAGCAGGTAATGTTTCAGTGCACCATTAAGTTGCACTTCCTGTAACAGAAGCTTTAAGAGAAAAAGGTCTTTTTCTTGCTTACCACTGCATCTTCAGTATCTAAAACAGGACCTGGCACTTAGTAGGCATTCATAATATTGATTTTTAAATGAAATATTGCCTTAAACAGGTTTATTTTCTGTAGGACCTCCTAGAGTCTCATTATGCTAAATATATAGTGAGCCTCCAAGAGGAAGTGCTGGCATGTCTTATTTCTCAAACTTATTTGACCATGGCTCACCCCAGGATATATCTATTCACATCTACTGGACCAGTGTTTCATAAAAGACAGTTAGGAAAGTGCTGGATTAAATTAAAAGAACAGGTAAAAATGTCTAAGGCAAAAGGGAGTGAGTACAGATGGTGTATTTGACTTGAAAAAGTTAAATCTATGTTTAAATTCTGTTTTAAGTGTGCAGACTTGCATTCTTTCATCTTTGAATACAGAAAAAATGGGGAAGGGGATGATGCAGAGAGAGTGAGTAGGAGAAGAGAGAGAAAGGAAAGAGAGAAAGAGAAGGACAACAACTTGAGACGAAAAAAGTGGTCTTCTGGGCTTCTCTGGGTTAGGGTGCCAGATTGCTAGCTGGAAGCTACTCATGGAACCTAATGAGGGTAATTGTCCACAGAGCTGTTTTATTGTGTAAAGACTTGCTTGAAGCCTTATCTGCTTGATTGGCTGTGGCCAGGACAAGGGACACTGATGGTTAGATCTGTCTTCTCTTTTTTATGTGGGTTCATCTGCCAGTCTTTTCACCCTGGGACACACATTAATGAGTCGTCTGAATTCATTACTATAGAGGAAGTTAGGCACAAAGGGTGAATGGGTAAGATGGCAGAATTTGGAGACAAGCAGTTGGACTGATGGTGAGTATCCTGTGTGGTCTTAGACCTACCACTTAACTTCTCTGTGTTCCAGTTTCTTCTGCAAAAAGACGGAGACAATAATAATATTTAACTTATAAAAGTTCTGAGTGTCAAATAAGATGATATGCATGCCCTTAGTACAGTGCCTTATACTTGGTAAGTGCTCAAATGCTAATTATGATATTCTTAGTATTAGTAATAAAGTTATCTGGGTGTAACTTAAAACTTCCATTTTGATTTGAAAACGTGTCTATTTTGGTGAACTCCATGTACAGCATTATGTAAGAAGACTTTCTTTTAATGCAAAGCACATATTATGAACTCTTTCTACTTTCTTGGGTTTTGATACATGGTGGGTGTGCTTTTGGGGAGGGGGGACTTGCGAATAGAAATCTTTCTCCTCACCTTCCATCATTGGTTCCTTGCTTTAAAGAAAATAAAATTAACAATGCCTAACCTGGGGGAAAAAGGGAAGAAAAATTTAGATGTTCGGTTTTATGTTTGGTTTTGTCCTCGTCATTTAAAAATAATAATAAATTTTAGATGTAATAAAGGTTTATTCAAAAAATGTATTGAGTGCCCACTCTATGCCAGGCATGGCCCTAGGTACTTGAGACATAGTATTTGCGGTATAAATACACAATTGGACCTAAATGGTCTGCTTTGTAAATTAAATAATTTAACCCTTGCACATAATCAATCTCTGATGTTTTTATTTTCTCATAGAGTCCCAAGTTAAAATAATACTTCCATCCAGGTAGATGGACTGAGGCATTAAGATAGAGAAAGGAAATTGTCCAGCTCTGTGGATCATTGCCATCATTTGGTTCCCTGAGAAGCTTTCTGCTGTCAATATTCTGGCAACCCAACCCAGCACAGCATAGAAGACAATCATGACCTTGGAGCTGAGTACACAAAGCAGGCGAGAGACACCTTCTCCCACCCTGCCTTAGAGAACAAGATGTGGAAAGGGTTTATTCTTTCCTGTTATGCCACATGCTATTTGTACAGTAGAACACAGCCCAGAGGATTAGAGTTATATAGACTTTGACTTTGGAACATATTGTGAAAGATAAAGAGGGCAAAAGGTGAAACTGAGATGGGCAGGTCTGGGAATCTGCGTTTCATCAAGCATCTCAAATGAGTATACCCCAGAGGTCTAAACTTGAAGGATGTGACTTATTAAAGATCTATTGATGCTTAAGTTGTTTCAGGTTTTAACACCAGCCCCTCAGTATGGAATTGGTGCAACTCTTAGCCAATTGTGAGTAAAGTAACATATCTCTGCTGTGTGCAACCTCTGACTTTACCAACCTGCTTCTATCTTATCCAGTCCTCCTAAATGTCCCTTCCTGTTCCATGTCTTCTACCAAATTGGCAGGATTTGTTGCGTCACTGTAGCAGACATGGGTATTAACTGCAGATAATTCCCGGTCTTTCTCCCTTCAACTGCTCAATTTACGTCCATCTTCAAGTTTCTAGTTGTTACTGTGGCTACCCCTATTCTGGATTATTCTGCTACACAGATCCTTGCAATGTTGGGATTTCAAGTACAGTTGTTCCTCTCAAAGGATCTGCTTCTAAAAAACGTCTGCTGGTTATGACCATGGGAATGTCTCTACCCTACCCTCGCTTCCTTTCATTCTTAATCAGCTGGTCCTGGTCTGAGTGTGGGCCGACCTTTCTCTTTCTGATTCTTGGGTAGTGGAGCTTTTGTAAGTTATCCTGGATTTTTAGGCAGAAGAGGATAAACTAGGTTTTGTGATGTCTGAGAAATTCTCCCTCGTTCTGTAGATGCCATGGGCTCCAAGTGCTGTGGCCACAAAAGGAGGAGCCCAAGCTTTTGCTCTCTGCTCAACTCTTGGATGGCAGTCTCTGCTCGGGTTGCCTAGGCATCAGGTAATGAGCAGGGGGAAGGAGAAGGGGATGATTCTGCCAGCTCAGGCTCAGAATATATATGTCTATCTTTTCTATACAAGCCATCAACATGAAAGGGGATGGAGTGGACACTGAGGATCCTAGCAAGGGAGCATGTCTACCCTAGGACATACATAACCAAAGAAGAGTGCTCTTTCTCCAAGATTTTGAGCAGAGGAATAACATAAGCTGAATCATACTGAAAAAGGACCACTCTGATTATTGTGTGTTGGAAATCAACCATAGGAGGGCCAGTGGGAATCAGGGTGACCAGTCGGGGGCATTATGATAAGAAACCAAAGCTAGAGGAAGCAGGAGAGTGGTGAACAGCTGGAGGCAACCCAGAAACTGCCTGACTCCTCGATGCATACAGTCGCCTGAAATTCATAGGCCTTCAGATTCACCCTGCTCACGTTTCTATTTCACCTCAAAGGCCCTTAATCACAAGATCTCCTGAGACCTTCCTCTAACAAGTTGAACAACATCTGGACAAGAACAAAACATCTGGTACACACAAGTTCCCAAGTGGTTCACATAATTCAAATTCACAGTTTGCTGCGTTTGGGCTCTGTCGGTACAGGCCTGGGTTTATGCAGTGGAGAAACATGGTGGTGGGGCTGGGAGAGCTGGTTTCTCTTCCTGGTCCTGCTCCTAACCTGATGAACACCCTGAACTTCTCTGGCCCCAGCCTCCTTGTCATGAAATGAAGGATGTGGAGGAGATGCTTTCTGAGGTCCCTTCCACTTGTGATAAGCTAAAGCTCTTAATTTACTGATGCCCAGGTTCCTTGGTAAGGATTCTAGGAGGGACTTGGACTGGGCAACTGTTTTGCTTTCTCTTTTCTCATTTATTTAAATTCTGATTTTTTAAACATAATACCCACCTTCCCAAGAACCTGCACCTCAAGAGCAAGAGAGTAACTGCACTTAAAATGTGTCACCTTGGAAGATTTTGCTCTGCACCTTTTCAGAGAATAGTCAACTCAGTGCCACTTGAAACCTCAAGGCAGCAAACTCCCTGGGATGGAGAAAGTATTTTCTTTGCATGTTTCATCTGATTCATGCTCTAGAGGGCTCAGGGGATCTGTGAGTATGCTTTAGGACACACGTATTTACACTGCTGGTTTTTTCCTTGGACGTGATTGGAAACAATCTCTAAAAGCTCTGGCCAGCATCCTTTCCAGTTTTTGCACAAATGAATATTATGCAGCTCTGAGGGATGCTAAATGCTTCCTTCAGGTTTGTGTGTGTCCAAGTCTGCCCAGAACCAATGCACATGGACTGGTGAGCTGAGGTGGGCAGGGGGTAAACATCAGGAAAACTTTCCTTCTTAGGGTTTTTTTTGTGGCAGGCATTTTTTTTGTGAAGGGAGGATTTCTTCCTGTCTATTGAGGAGAGAAACCTGGTGGTGTCACTTGTATCAGAAAGCATCTTTGTAAAGGTAGGCTAAAAATTGTGGAGGTCAAGTTTCCCAGGGATCAGAGGGCCTCCTTTAGCTAAAACCAAGGCCCATGTCTCTGAAACACTCCCAGGATGTGTTTCAGTGACAGTCTGGCCAATACTGACTGAATGGTCAGAGGACCAGGAAAGTTAGATGAATCAGGCTTCGCAACACCTCCCTTTGGTGGTTCAATGGTCAGACCTCCCCAGCGTGTGCAGGCTGCCTTTGCCACCCAGATTCAGAGCCCACTTGCAACTATTATACTTGCAAGCTAATACCAACTAGCTTTTAATGAGCACTTACAGGCACACCACTTTACCTGCATTACCTTACTTATCCACCCCCATGACACAGGTGTTGTTTCTTCATTTACAGATGAGGATGCTAAGATTTGGAGAGGCAGTTATATACGTGGCAGAGCTTGGATGGTCAGAGACTCAAGAACCTGAGTTTTTACCCACTTTGCTATATTGACACTCTTAGTCGTGTGTCACCTGGCCAAAGGCAACAGCTCCTCTGCTCTCCCTCATGGGTCCATTGCAGAGAAAGTGTTCCTGGACCACAACGAGGAATAAAGTCACATGGAGCCTGTGATTAGGAGGAGGTTCAAAAGTTTGGATAATAGAAGTCAAAGAAATTCTGTGTTTTCAAATTTGTTTGCCTAAAATGGAACAAATCTTTTTCTTATAATTAAAAATAAATTCTCCTCTATCTGATCTAATTTCCCTGATTTTCACTTCTAATTTTGTGTATTATATTCTCTGTTTTATTTATTTTATTCAGGAGTAAATAAGTCAGTGACTTGCCTGTTTTATTTTTCCCTCAAAGAAATAGCTCTTAGATTTGTTTGTTACTTCAATTCCTAGTTTATTTTGTAATTTATTGATTTCTATTTCTTATTAATTCATTCTTTTCTCCTTTGAGTTTATTTCACTTTATTTTTAGGTTATTTAATTCAATGCTTAATTCATTCAGTTTCATTCTTGTTTAAAAATGTACGTTTTTACAACTGAGTCTTTCAATGTGCACAGCTATGGCTACATTGGTTCTACTTTGTAGCTATTCCACTCTCTTTCATTCATTGAATAACCTGTATTTCTATGTGTCAGATACTTTACTAGCGGCTGGAGATATGGCTCCTAGAAATCCTTGTCTTAGTGGATTTAATTCAGATGTGGAAAAGAAAATGAGTAAGTAAATAAAATTATGTGAGGCAATGAGAAGGGCTATGAAGAAAACAAAGCAGAAGAAGAATGATGGGCAAGGAGGCAGTGTTATAGGAAGGGTGTTGAGGAAAGGCCTCTTTGATAACTTGGCAGTTAAACAGAGATCCAGAAGAAGTGAGAAATCAATGAGAGGGGAAGGACTATCCCAGGCAGAGGGGACAGCATATATACCCATCTGGTGCAGGAACGTGGGTGACTGGAGCAGAAAAGACTTTGGAAGAAGTGGTAGGAGGAATCTGGAGAGGTGTGTAAGAGCCAGGTCCACCCCAGGTCATATGCAGCATCATAAGTCAGGTAAGGATTTTGAACTTTATCATTTGCATGATAGGAAAACACTCGAATATTTTGAGCATGTGATTGGTGTGATCTAACTTATGGCTATTGACCAATTGATAATCAGATTTACTGATGTATAAAATGTACCCATTTTAAGTGTGCAGTGTGATGAATTTTGACAAATACGAGGAGAGACCCCTCCAAAACCCAGAATTTATTTATAAAAAATTGTGTATTCTTGCATGTTTAAACTTCAGTCATCTTCAAAGTACTCTCTGTTTGATGCAATACACTTATTGAGATGCTTTTTCCACTGCCCAAAACAGTTTTTTAACTCATCAGTGTTGATGCCTTTTAGTGCTTCTGCTGTTTTTGTTTCACCTCTTCCACATTGACAAAATGTTTCCCTTTGAGGACTCTTTCATTCAGGGAAACAAACAAAAAAAGTCTTTTGGAGTGAGATCAGGTGAATAGGGAAGGTGGGACACAGGGGTCACACCATTTTTTGGTCAAAAACTGCTGAACACTCAACTTAGTAAGGGCACATGTGCTCGTAAATCTCCCATCATGAAACTGGCAAATGTGTTAAAAGAATCTCCAAAAAACAATTCACTGATGTCAAATGCTGCCTCTCCCAACAAGGCAAGCTGCTATCCTGATGTTGATGGGTTTCTAGAACACTTAGCTAGGGAGGGAAGCCTGTGCCACAAAGGGGCCCACCCTCCAAAACATAATTCTGGTTTTGGGGGTTCCCCTTCATGTATACTGTTGCAGCAACACCAACATAATATAAAGAACATTCGCAATGCTTCAGAAAGTTTTCTTGTACCCTTTTGTAACCAATCCACATTCCTACTCTCAGGCTCAGTCAAACATAGATCTGCTGTCACTGACTCTAATTTTATCTCTTCTAGAACTTCATATAAATTGAATCATACACAATGATCTTTTGTGTCTGACTTCTTTTACTTAGCATGATACTGTTGAAATTTATCCACATTGTTTCATGTATCAACTGTTAGTTTATTTTTTTATTGCTGAGAAACAATTTATTATATGGACATACCACAATCTGTTTACCTATTTATCAACTGATGGTAATTTTAGGTTTTAGCTATTGTGAATAAAGCTGCTATGAACATTAATGTACAAATCTTTGTGAGTACATTTTTTTTTCATTTTTGTTAGGGAGATATGCGGTGTAGCATTGCTGGGTAATATTGTAAGTATACACTTTTTAAGTCAAATTGTTTCCCAAAGTGTCTTTTTGTATTCCCACCAGCTGTATGTGAGAATTCTAGTTGTTAACAACTAACATGTAGTATGTCTGAGTGTTAGAATGCCTAACACATTGTATGTCTTTCTAATTTTAGTCAAACTGATGGGTATATGTTGGTATCTCATTGTGCTTTTATTTTGCATTTCCCTTATGACTGTGTTCAGCATGTTTTCATGTGTTGATTTTGCCACTCATATACATTTTCTGGTAAATTTCTGTTCGGGTATTTTACCCATGATTTTATGGGTTTGTCCGCTTTCCTATTACTAAGTTTTGAGAGTATTTAATCCATTCTACTATAAATCCTTTATCAAAATGTGTGATTTCAAATATTTCCTCCCAGACTGTAACTTATTTTTAAAATTTTTTAAAGTGCTTCTGGAAAAGCAAAAGTCAAAAAAAATTTTAATGTTGATAAAGTATAATTTCTTGTTTCTTTTTTCCTTTGATGTTTTGTGGTTTTTGCATTCTAATATTTACCTACCTCAGAGTTATAAAGATTTTTGACTGTGTTTTCTTTTAAGAGTTTTGTAGTTTTAGCTTTACATTTAGGTCAATAATGTACATCTTAATTTTTTACATTTGGTATGAGATAGATGCTGAAATTCTTTTTTCCCTTTTTTTTCTCTTTTATATGCATACGTACATCCAATTGTTCTACTAATTAAAAATAATATTCTTCCCCATTGGATTCTCTTGACTTCTGTCAAAATCAGTGGAAAGTTATATATGTGTTCTATTGCCAAACTCTCTATTCTATTTCATTCGTTCATATGTATGGTTATGCCATTTCAGCAATGTCTTGATTACTATACTTTTAAAATAAGTCTTGAAATCAGGTAGTAAAAGTCCTCCCATTTTTTTTTCCAAAATTGTTTTGACTAATTTTGGTTCTTTGTACTTTCATGTACATTTTGGAATTAGTTTGCTTAGGTTTTTAAAAAAAGAACTGTTCAGATTTTGATTGGAACGTCTTTGAGTTTATAGATCAACTGGAAAGAATTTATATTATAGCAATATTAAATTTACCAATCAATGAATGGGGTAATATCTCTCTAGTTTGGTCTTCTTTAACTTTTCTAAGTAATGTATTACAGTTTTCTGGGCACAGGTGTTAAACACAATTTGTTAAATGTATCCTAACTTTTCATGTTATTGTTGCTGTTGTGTTGTTTCCATTTCATTTCTCATTATTTAATTTCATTGTATAGAATAAAATTAATTTTTTTTTTTTGAGTTGGAGTCTCACTCTGTCACCCAGACTGGAGTGCAGTGGAGTGCAGTTAGCCTCGACCCACTGGACTCCGGAGATCCTTCCGCCTCAGCCTTTCGAGTAGCTGGAACTACAGGCGTGCGCTACCATGCCCGGCTAATTTTTGATTTTATTGTGGAGATAAGGTCTCGCCAAGTTGCCCGGGCCAGTCGTGAACCCATGGGCTCAGGCAATTCACTCACCAATTTTTTAACATTGAACTTGTATCTGGCAACCGTGCTAAATTCATTCATTATTTTCAGTGACTTTTTAATAGATTACTTAGGGAATTCTACATAGTCTACCATGTTATCTTCTTATAAGCACAGGCCCACATTTTAAAAATTTACATTCTGTTTATTTTCTTTGCCTTGTTGTACTTGCTAAGAACTTTAGAAAAATGTAGAATGGGAGTATCAAAAACAGATTATCGTTGTCTTTTTACTAATCTTAGGAGGAAAGTTTTCAGTTTTTTTCATTAAATACTATGGTAGATCTTAGTTTTTTCACTGACAACTTCATTCCCCCTAGTTTGCTGAGGGTATTTTTAAAAAATAGTGCTTGAGTATTAAATTTAGTAAATCTTTCTCTGCATTTATTGAAGCTATCATTTGACTTTTCTATGTTAGTATAATCAATGACACTGATTAATTTTAAACTGTCAAGCCAATCTTACATTTTTGGGATAAACTCCTCTTAGACATGATGGATTTTTTTTTATTATATTGATGTATTTGATTTGATAACATTTGGAAAAGGATTTATGTATTTATGTTTATGAGAGATATTGATCTGTGGGTTTTGAAGCTAATTTTTGACAGGTTTTTTGCTTTGTCTTGTTTGTTTTATTTTGCTTCATTTTGTTTTGAGTCAGGGTTTTACTGTGTCACCGAGGCTGGAGTGCAGTGGCACAACCATGGCTTATTACAGCCTCAACTTATACTAGGATCAGGCAATTCTTCCGCCTCAGTCTCCTGAGCCACCACATCCAGCTCGTTTTTTTTTTTTTTATTTTTATTTTTGTAGTGACAAGCTCTATGTTGCCTCTACTGGACTTGAACTCCTGGGTTCAAGAAATCCTCTTGCCTTGGCCTGCTAAAGTGCTAGGATTACAGGTATGAGTCACTGAACACAGCAGGTTTTGTTTTTAGGTAATATTGACTTCATAAAATAATCTGAAAACTATTAGTCCTTCTTTTATTGTCATTTCACATAAGTTATAGAATTTATTGATGTACAGATGTTCATAAAAATTCCCTTAGGATCCATTATAATGTTTATAGAATGTGTCAATAAATTTTCTTATTTATTCCTTTTCTAGGTGTATTTTATCTTCTCTCTTTATTTTCTGATTATTTGGCTAAAGATGTATCCATTTCATTAGTCTTTTCAAAGAACCAGCTTTTGAATTTATTGTTTTCTCCATTTTTTTTCCTGTGTTAGGTAATTGGTTTTTACTGTTATCTCTGTGATTTTCTTCCTTCCCCTTACTTTAGATTTGACATTGCTCTTCCCCCCCCCCCAGTTTCTTAAGCTAAAAGTTTATATTATTGACTTGAGACTATTCTTATTTTCTAGTTTATTCATTTAATGCTAAACATTTTCCTCTAAACAATGTCTTAGCTACATCCCACAAATTTTTGATATAGTGCATTTTGATATTGGTTTGTTTAAAAAATGCTGTGTTGACTCAACTTAAAAAAAAAAACAAAAACCAATCAGGTGTTTTTGAAAAATTCTCATATGTGGCATTTAGAATCAAAATAATCAGTGATTATACACATTAGCCACTGCCTTTGTAAACTCAAAAGCTATAGCCAAAAATGTTTGGTAAATGTTATACTTTAAACTCCATGGTTAAAATTGAAAGCTAGTAATTTGAATTAGAATAATCTTTTTAATATAATGATAATAGCGATAGAAAGTCTCTGAAACACAGGCGTATGTCACTCATAAGGATGGAAAAATGTGACAGTGGTGAAAAAGAGAAAAACTTAACATTTAGCAAACACTTGTAAGGTGCCCAGATCTGGGCTAGGATTGTATCTGATCTCATTTAGTCACTTTAGTATTTTTAATTAGGTATTTACATATGAGGAAACTGAGTCCTAGGGGACTAAAGTTACTTCCCTAAGATTATATGTGATTCAATCTTAGGGTGGTCTGATTTCAGAGATTTAAAAAATGCTAATGTGAAAATACCAAAGCAAGAGAAGAAACTAGAGGAATTACACATATCATTAATGAAAAAAATCATCTCTTTGGTATATTAATTATAAGCTTACACATATTTTGTGTATATAAAGAGCATTTGATATGTCAGAAACATTGGCTATTTAGGGAAAATATTTTCTCTCAGATTCTTTCTTCTAAGAATTTATCTGATGATGAAACAGGAATTTGATACCTTTTTTTCATACTAGGTACAACCTTCTCAAAAGTACTCATATGATCCAAAATAGTGACCTTTCAAGATAGAGAAAAATCAATTTTTTTAGAGAAATATAAATGTATATCATTTAAAAACTTTAACATTTCAACTTTTATTTAAATGAAACTTTTCAATTATGGGCTATATGATATTGGACAAGTTACATGAAAAATATAAAATCTATAAATCCCAGTTTTATTATTTCCAAAATTAATTATTTTATGAGTACAACTTTATGTGCCAGTCTACTGCAGTAATTTATGGGTATTACCCACAATCGTGGGTTAGTAAAAAGGTCTTTCTTAAAAGGCTCTTCTCTTAACCATTGCTTTGTCACTATTGGATTATGTTTTGTGTCTAGTACTTGGCTGATCCCCTTCTTTCTGTCCCATTATTTTTATCCTTCATGCATTTAGAGAAAGCAAAAGAATAACCTAACCATCTATCACTTTAAAAAGAGGGGTTGTTTTTTCATTGTAACCACCAAGAAATGGATTGCCACAAAAATGCTTTGTCTGACAGCTGGAAGTCAAGTCCCAATTTTGCCTGGTAGGCTATTAGAGGCTCACCATCTCCTTTTTCTTCTGTCCAATTTGCATGTTTATTTTAGGGCTAGCATCCAGCTTCCAGGGAAAAGGGAAACTTATAGGGTGGAAACTTACAGGGTGAAACTTTGTGGGTTCTGTGGCATATGGGATCTACTTTTTCTGGGTGGTGACGTAACAGGGAAGTGAAACCAATGTGAGAATGGAAACTCTCGGAGGACAATTTTACCATCCATGTATGTCTTCAGTTATTTAATAATATTTGAGTGTTTGCTATGTGCTAAGAACTGTACTAAGTGATAAGAATCAGCAGATGACAAAACAGAGGGAACACCTGCCCACATGAAGTTGACATTACAGTAGGTTATAACAAGGTTTTAATAAATAAAATATGTTGGGGGCTAAATTTATGCTAGTCATTATTCAAATACTTATATTACTTCACTATCTTCACAAAAAGTAGGTACTATTGATATCTCTATGTTAAAGGGAAAACCAAAGGTGAGAAAAATTAAGTGACATACTCAAGAACACCTTTTTAGAAAGAGCCCAGGCTGGCGTTAAATCCAGGCAGCTTGCTTCCAGAGTCTAGGTCCTCACAATGCATTTATTAGGCACTATCCTAAAACACTATATAGAATACAAAGGTGAATCAGACACAGATTCTTCAGGAAACTTTTCGTCTAGTAGAAGAGATAAGATTAATTGACGTTTATAACACAGAAATGTGTCATGAGGGAAGTGCAAAGTTAAATGCAGAAGTGTAGATAGAGATGCTATTTAATTTAAGATTTCAGGAAACCTTCATGGAAGAACATTTGATTTGGGCTTGGGCTCATGGAAATGAAGAAGAAAGGAATAAGGGGAAACCTGAGTCAAGTCACATAAATTTGATAGCATAGAATGCAATCAGTTTGATGGAAGTATAGGTACATGAAGGGCTTAGTGGTAATTAAAGGTATAAATATGAAGACAGTTACAAAACTCCTGAACAAAATGTTGGCAAATTGTGATCAATAGTGTAGTGAAGATACTACCACTAGCTTACTGCAGCAATCTACTCTTTAATCATCTGAAAATATGTTAAATAATTCTAACGGCTTTTCAAAATACATTTCCTGAAAGTTCACATCTATTTTAGACTTGAAAGAAAGAAAAGAAGACAAAGAAAAAAAGTCTTGTGGCCGGGTGCAGTGGCTCAAGCCTGTAATCCCAGTGCTTTGGGAGGCCGAGGAGAGAGGATTGCCTGAGCCCAGGGATTCGAGACCAGACTGGGCAACTTGGTGAGATCTCATCTCTACAATAAATAAAAAAAAATTAGCCAGGCATGGTAGCACACACCTGTAGTTCTGGCTACTTGGAGGGCTGAGGTGAAAGGATCACCTGAGTCCAGCAGGTAGAGGCTGTGGTGGCTATGAGCTTGCCACTGCACTCCAGTCTGGGCAACAAAGTGAGACTCTGACTCAAAAAAAAAAAAAAAAGAAAAGAAAAGAAAAGAAAAAATTCTTGTTAGTACTGAAGTATACAATAATACATTCATATAGACTATATAACCTAAAACATCAAATGTATTATAAAGTATTAAAATACAGATTTCTCAACATTTTTCTTCTCAGATGTACCTGAAGAAGACAACAAACTTTATTGATAGAAGATCATTATGCAATTATTTAAACTGTGAGTGATATATCTTTGAGAGCAGCTTATCAAATTCTCATGAGAGAGAGGAGTATGATAACTCTGTTTCCATGTCCCTTACCGCAAGGGCTTTTATGCAGCCCCCTAAGGGTTATGTCCCCTTGATTGAGAAACACTCTAATTACCCTAATAAATGATACTAAAATAATGATCACTATCATCAGTCTTATTCTACATTGTTTGAAAAGTTCTAGCTGATGGTCTCCTACTGAATAGAGGGTTCATTATTTTTTACAGAGCATCCTGTTTTATTTCTAGACATTTTTACCTGAGAAATTTTTCTGTGGGACAACAAAGAACATGACTTCTTTTTTCAAAAGACAACCTGTCAACTATTTAAAGACAACAACCTTATTCGTGTCTTCTCTATGTAATAGCACATCCTCTCTCATTTCCTTCAACAAATTATCTGCTGACTGGCAGTAGTCCCTATGGACAGAAACTCCAACAACCTTGGATTATTTGACAATCGCATTATACAATTTTTGCATATCAAGTTTATAGCTAATTAAAACAGCTTAAACTTATTTTGTTCCCTCTACAGTGACTATTTAACTAGGTATTCTCCATGTCTAACTATGACTTTTTGAACTTTTTGAGAAACTAGATTTATCCCTGTGAGGTTGATACCCACCTGTATTTCATTCAGTTACCTGACTACACTCCTAACTTTTTATCATCTGTGGTTTTGATGAACATGTTATCTGCATCTGTTTAAGATACTGAACTAAATAGGTTAGGGACAAGGCAGAGACCTATTGCTAAGGATGACTGCAAATCCAGTTTCTTTTTTTATGATGTTACCAATCACAAATACTCTTTTCCTTTTTCTTCACTTACTGGTACAAAACAATAGTCAATGGACTTATAGCATTCCACTATAGATTGGTATCTAATAGTCATAATCACTTTCAATAAAAATGTGTAGCCAGTTATGGAGCAAATTTTCACTGTTTCCTACTAGTAGACATATCAATATGTTTTGTCAAACATATATGACTGAATATAAAATATCCCTGGTCTAGCAACAACTCAAATAAAAAAAAAAAAAAACATGAAACACATTTGTAAGATTTGTCCTTGTAGGATCTTGCCATTATGGCTTATTTTCTAAGCTTTCAAAACCATTGATTTAACCAATCATTTCTCTGGCAGGGGTAGAGTAACTAACTTCTAGTGTCTAGATCTGTCAGGCACTGTTCTTGGTAATGCAATGCAAGCATTATCACTGTAGTCATGCATCTTATCTTTAAGTGCCTTACATTTTTATTAATATTTCTTATGGTTTATCAAAAGGCACTGTCAGGACATCATTCCATCCACATATTCTCCTAGGCCTGACTTCACATCACTTACTCTGGTTGGCAGCTTTGATTCCTCTGGCATCATAGCTTTATGTTTTTTGTGTTTTTTCCCCCTCCACCTTCTACCTTCTTTCATCCTTTCTCCTTTCTCTTTCATTTTCTTCTCCCTATAATTTTTTTTTCTTATCTCTTTCAGGCTTGGAGACTCCCCTTTCAATATCTGGGAACAGGGTTCATCAGTTGATTTTGCTGGAGGTGGAGGAGATTGTTGAGGATTGCACACTTACTGGAAATGGGACGGGGGAGTAGGGCTGGGATTAAATATTGAAAGTCTCAGGAATCACCTGTTATTTATTTAATCTTCAGTTGGTCAAAAGGGATAGGAGAAAGCGAATTTGAACTGTCTTATTAATAGATAGGGCCACAGCTGATGAAGCTAGTGTAATCTCTCCCCATTAATTCTTATAACCAGCCATTGTCTTTGATTCTGTGTAACTCATGCTCTTTAAGTAACACTTAACGGGATAAACATTTTTTTCCCTGCAGTAGCATGTGGTAAGGAATAACAGTAATTTACTATACTTGAATCCAAGGAATGAACTCTCCGGCATTTCCAGCATGAAGTCAAAACTTTTCTTTGAGCTTAAACTCTCAGGTCACTGGTGGAAGAGGTGGGCTGTGCATCCTTGCACATGCTTCTGCCTTAGCTGGGATAAAGGACTTTTCTGTTTGTTCTATATCCTCAGGCTGGCACACTGAACCGATTGGGTTAGGGCTGACTCTGCTTTCAGCTTTGGATGCTTCACACATTTACAGAGAAGATTTTGGGCTGAATGATTTGTCGTGCCTGGATTTTACTAATGTTTGCAACTTTCTGAAAAGGAAAACCATGTTTCATTCCTAGAAGCCTCTTTTCTTGGTTTTACTTTTAAAGCCTCAACCTTCTCACTGGAGTAAAAATGCATATGTGTGCGCATGCACGCACAGGCATGCACAAGCTGTACATACACACATTTACACACCCCAGAGCTATTGGGCCCAGAAAACACCATTAATAATGCAACCAAGTCTGGGTGCTTTTTAAAAGTCTATTTCTTGCTTATAAATAAGTGGTAATTTGTTTAAAAGCATCATTACACACAGTGTTCAGTCGGATCCCATGCATTCGATTATTTTAAATAAATGGACCATAAATGGAACAAGTTCTTTCTAATTTACAAATGATAGGAAACATTTTTCAAGAAAAAAAAGGAAAAAGTATAAAATTTGTTCTTAACTACATCTCATTAATGTAGAACTGTTCAATGACCTGTAAAGATTAAAGAATTAGTGAATTGGTGGAATTATCAGAATGAAAAATCTGTATAATTTTTGTTTCAATTTAAAAATCTACTGAACAGTCTAGCGACTTTAGTCTCGGATATTACTTTTTAATATAAGTTCCCACAAATGCAGTGGCATCAGGGTTACAAATGAACTGAATGGAAAGCAACAAATAGTGTGTTTATATTCACGGCACAACAGAGGAGCTAAGTGGGAAGGAGGGATGCCTTTGTGGGGAGGGATGGGTTATTTTTTTTTCCCAATAAAACAACTGAAGACATTTAATTAAGTGACCAGTCTGCTAAGTGGAGCAAAAATTAATATACATAAATGCGTTTATGTTCAGGCAATGGTGCATAATTAAGAAACTGGCTTCAGATGGAGAACCAGGGACAGAGCTATTTAACCAACATTGGCAGAACATCTTCTCCTTCCTAAAATTGTTCCAGTAATCATAAATAGAAGGAGGAAGGACAGCAGAAAGGGAACGGAGAAGGTCTTATATACATATTGAGTGAGATTCAAAAGATGTGGCCATCCTCGCCGATGAAAGTCTGCTCATAAGGCAAACGTGGCTTAAGTGCTCACTTCTCCACCTTCCTTCCTTATCTGCCCAACTCTACAAAGCTCTTTCATTCCACTTTATTGGGACTCATCCCTACCACCAAGGGACATCTGTCTTTTGAACTATTAATTCCTACTAGTCCCTGTCTACTTTGGATCAACTTGGATGCAATTTCTTTTTTTAAAAAAATTGGAAAATACGGTTCATTTAAAAAGTAAATTAGAGAGAGCGAGAAAGAGGAAATTCACTTCCCCAAGGAGGCCAAGGCTGAAAAACATGGCAATCGTGGTGCAAGGAGCCACATGATCAGAATAATGGATTAGCAAAGCTATGGATACATTATTCTAAGGTCTCTCAGTGACCATTATCAGACCAAGTACAGGGTAGAAGCACAATGAAGGTTTTAAATCTGGGATTCCAGATACACTGAAAGACTTCATGGAGGCATTTGTGCAAGGGCTCTAGCTGACTGCTTAGAAAAAGAAGGTCTGCAGAAGGGATTCCTGAGGCAGTGGTCTTGGGACAATCTGCACATGCTGTGGGAAGCTGGGGTAGTTTGTAGCCAGCTTGCAGCAGGAGTTAGGACCATGGGATGCTTGTCATTCTTAGAAAGTCGGCAGCTTGTTGCCAGGTAATTAGCTATGTGTTTGATAATGATGCGGAGGTACATCTATGTCTACCCTTTTACCAGCTAGAATCAGCCAAGATTCTAAAGATTCCAGAAGGATGACCCAGTGGCTTTCACTAACCATGGCTTAGATAATGCCCTGTCTAGTTTGGGGGACGTGAAGCATTGTTACCTCAAGTTTCTTCTCCTTGCCCTGCTACCAGGTGCCTGAGAAATGTATATGATTTGTGGACAGGTATCTGCGACCCTGCATGAACTGTGCATACTTTGTGAGAAGGAGTCTCTCCTTTGCTAAAGGGAAAGAAAGAATGCAAGACTCCTTTCTTTGACAGTGACTCTTGGAAACTCTTCTCACACATGGTAGCCATAGGAGGCAAAATTCCAGAACTTGCACCTTCAGATTCACACTTAGAAGCTCAGATTCACACATAGAAGATTCAGATTCACACTTAGAAGCTCTTTGCCAGGCACCATGTTTGGCACTGGGGAATACACACAAAGTGGACATGATATCTTCCTTCAAGAAGCATACAACATAAAGAAAATTCAGTTTTGACTGGAATTAGAAAATACTGTCAGGAAACTCTGAGTTAACAGCCCAGGAGTTTTGACTGACTCTATTCTAGCTCCTTCAAACGAACCTGTCCCCTTCAGAAGTGAGCTTTGCAGCTAGCACAGGAGTCACCATTAGCATTTCATTTTAAAAAATTTGACCAGGTCATTTTTTACTGCTAGCTTTTGGCTGACTCTTTAGCCCTGCACTTATGGCTCTGGGCTTTGCCTTGAGTTGTTCTTCTGTTTCTTTGACTATGCCCCGGCCATTGTAGCAACCCAGAACTCATCTGTTGGATGCCTTTCACCTCTTCTTCTTTTTCCCTTGGACGAACTATCTTCTGTTGCTTCTCAATCCACACAACTTATTTCTCTACTCTGCTCTGTTCTCTGGGGGTCTGATCCATCAGAGCTGCTTCAATAGCTCTCTTGCTTCTGGAGGAAGAAACCATGTTAAGAGGAGAGAGAGGTCAAGGTTTATTTATTCCCTGCTTTGTCCCTTTTGAAAGCTATAGATTGACCGCCTTCTATAACTCCTCTTAGAAGCCTTCCCCACATACAGTTATGCTTTTGGATTCATCACTCTCCTCCTTTTCCTCTTATGGCCTAGAGATGATAGTGACTCTTAGAGTACTGTGCTAGCTCCTTTCCATAAACCCTTCTCTCAGGGGTTATGGAGTTATTTTGCTAAATCCTCCCTAAATTACTAAGTCAAATGTGCTTCTAGATTCCTGAATGATGCCACTCTTGCCAGGACATGCCCTTTGGTAATTTTTCTCCAGCCTTACAAGACATGACTATGGCTAAGAGAGACATTGCCTGAGTCCTGAACACATAGGTTTCCTGGGAAGACATGTTGGATCTCATAGGAATGGTCAAATGCTTGGTGTCCATTTTGGCAAGATAAAAAATGCTAATAATAGCACAGAGAGACAGAAGCCTCCACATCTTTGTCTACTTGTCTTCAGTGCAGATGAGCATGCCCTGTGTCTTTGAAATTGTGAGGCTGGAACACAGGTTCCTGAAGTTTGGGTCTTAATCTACTAGTGGAATAATGGTGTGGAGAATGGTAGTAACCCACATTTTACACAACTCTACAAAGCTCTTTCGTTTGCATCAGTTTCTCACAATTATTCAGTGAATTATCTAGTGCAACTGTTCTCAACTACAGTGACTTTATCCCCAAGGGAACAAATGGTAACGTCTGAAGACATTTCTGATTGCCCCAACTCAGGGGTATGCTACTGGCATCTAGGGCATAAATGCCAAGGTGATGCTAAAATTCCTACAATACATTGGAAAATTCCTTATAATAAAGAATTATCTCATCCCAAATATAGATGGAACAGAGGTTGAAAACCCTGACTAGTGTTTTGTTTCTGCTGAGGGATTAGCAAAAGCCTATGGGAGTATCATTTGGGATTGGTCTGCAGGGTTGAGGGACTCAGACTATTCTCAGTGAAAAATTTTCTAAGAGAGACCAAAGTCAGTGTAGCCAGAGCAGGAGCCCAAGGAAATGGCCCTGAGTGTCAGACGTGAAAGATAAGGTCCCTAGACATCAAGTGTCAATACCACCCAGAACCACAGTGGTGTGGGGGTCAAAACACGGAGTCCAGGCTGGAATCTGCTACTCTGTTTTTACCACACTCTTTGGCCACTGTGCCCTATCTCCCCCAAATTTTCACTTACTTGCTTTTTAAGATAAAAGTATTTGTATTTGGGAAGGAGGAAGAAGCCTTCTGTAGCCTTAGATTTTGGGTTTGCTTCTTAATATCAGCTGCCATAGATACTTTGGACACGTGGAATGGGGGTGTCTTGCTGAAGATGTCACGCATCCTCTTTCATGAGCATTCTGAAGCAGGACTTGCCTACTGTTGTGGTGTTTCTGGAAACGTAGATATTGTAAATGTTGCCCCAGTATAACAAGGATTCTCTGCATCTTCATCATGCCAAAAATAATTAGCCTTATCCTGAAGTGTTCCCTAGAAGCACACATTTCTTGTCTGTTGTCAAAGACGAAACTAAGTCTGAGAAAAAAATTAGCCAAGACTGTTTATTCATAAACTTGCGGCAAGGGAATTCATTTGTGGTCACTTTCATTTTCGCATAGAGTTAGTGTTAGAAAGGAAAGTAAGTCTTACAGAGTAAAAGGAAGAAAGACTGAAACGGTGTAATTGGAAAGCTTTCTATTAAAATGGGATTTTTGGAAGCAGGGGTGACCTTCTAATTGATCTTCAGGTATGTTGATTAGTGTTTGGTTGGTTGAAAGGCGGCAGGCACAGTTTCAGGACATTTCAAAAGAAGACATATTGCTCACCGTTAGTAGTGGGGGATTTTCTGAGTCCGGCCATTTTCTGGAGCAAGTGGGGGTTGATGGGTATTTCTTTGTGGCCAGACTGTCACAATGGCCCTTACAGGAAGGGTAGTCATAGAAACCTGTGGGTGATCCTGACACCTTCCTTGAGCCAAGATTTCCTACTTTAACATACGTAAGCTGTTTGCACTTCTAGAAGATGCTGGTCAGCTTCTGGCTGGTAGGTCTCCCATTCTCACCTTTGCCTGTGGAAAACACCTGTTTTCCCAACTGAATATAATTTATTATTCCCTTGATGAGTCAGATGGTTCTGTAAGGACTTAAACAGGTCATCATTAAAAATATTTGTACCCGTCTTATAAATGAAGATGGCTTAGGGGCGGTTAGGTGATTTGGAGACTCTATCAAGGAAGGGTAGTTTGTAAAGCAGGTGTGGAGTGACTGGGGAACGTGGAGAGAGCAGCTCAAGAGATCATCCACAGTGTTCAAACTGCATAAAGAAACATTGCAGGAAGCAGCAAGTGCGGGGTTGAAAAAGTGAGCACTGGAATCAGAAACTCTTGATTCAAATTTCTGTAACTTGCTACAGTAGTGACCTTTGGCAAGTTTATTAACCTTTCAGAGCCTCAGTTTTCCTTTTTTCTTTCTTTTGAGTTGGAGTCTCACTCTGCCGCCCAGGCTGGAATGCAGTGGCACGCTCACGGTCATCCCAATGTCGACTTGCTGGGCTCCTGTGATCCTTCCGCCTCAGCCTTCCAAGTAGCCGGAACTACAGGTGCGCGTTACCACGACCGGCTAACTTTTGATTTATTGCAGGGATGGGGTCTCACCATGTTGGCCAGGCTGGTCTTGCACCCATTGGCTCAGGCAATCTTCTTGCCTGGGTCTCCCGAAGTGCTGGGATTACTGGCTTGAGCCACTGCACCTGGCAGTTATCTAATCTGAAACATGAGAATGATAATAAGACTGATTTCTCAATGTTGTAAGGCAGGGAATCCCCAACACCCGGGTGGCAGACTGGTGCTGGTCTGTGGCCGGTTAGGAACTGGGCAGTATAGCAAGAGATGAGTGCCCAGAGTTCCACTTGTTGTCAGATCAGCTGCGGCATTAGATTCTCATAGGAGCCACGAACCCTATTGTCAACTGTGCATATGAGAGATCTAGGTTATGTGCTCCTTATGAGAATTTAAACCTGGGCAATCCCTTCGGGTCCTGTCTCACTGTGGGAGCTTTTCTGTCCAATTAATAAATCCTGCTTTCTACAAAACAACAACAACAACAACAACAAAAACCTGATAGCACTCTATGCTCTATGTCTTCCACAGAGCCAGTCCCTGATGCCAAAAAGGCTGGACACCACCTTGTAAGGAATAGCATAGTGCCTGGCACAGAGTACTCGTAGCTTAATTGTGGCTCTAGCACTTACTACTGATGGGCAGGGAGAAGTTGAGTAGCCAAGTGCCTGAAGTTACTGAGAGTCCAAATATCCCATTTCATGGGAGTAAGGACATGAAGGAGACAGGGAATTGGGCTGAAAAATTGGGATCTGGTCATTTAAGGTATTTGAGGAGTGGGAGCAGTTACAGGTTATATAACTGTAGCCATAGGAATAATTGACACAAGGAAAGTTGAGCTAAGGTTCATTGATGCCTGAGGGTAGCTAAGAAGGTCAAGAGGCAGTGAGGTTATGGCTTTTTGTGTGTGTGTGTGTGTGCCAGAGTCTCACTCTGTTGCCCAGGTTGGAGTGCAGTGGCAAGATCATAGCTCACTGCAGCCTCAAACTCTTGGGCTCAAGTGATTCTCCTGCATCAGTCTGCCAAGTGACTCAGACTATAGATGCACAACATCATGCATGACTAATGGTTTAAAATTGTTTTTTTTGAGTAGACAGGGGTTGCCCAGGTTGGTCTTGAACTCCTGGCTTCGAATAACTCTCCCACTTTGGCCTCCCAAAGTATTGAGATTACAAGCATAAATTATTGTACCCAGCCGAGATCATGACTTTGGGAAATCCACATGGACATTGGGGCCACTTGGGCAATCCAGGAGTCAAAGCAATGGATGGTAGTGACAAGGAGAAATCTAGTCTGATAGCATGAGCTCCAATACAATGAGAGTTTTACACAAAGATTACAGAGCAATAATCTGGAAGTTTTTATGAGGAGCTACAGGAATGCTCTTCTGGCCTTACAGTTATGTGGGGTAGAAGAAACACTTAAATCCCAAAGGCTATAGGGTGTGTGTGTGTGTGTGTGTGTGTGTGCCTACTGTGTACTAAGAAGTTTGCAGATACTGATTCTAAGCCTCACTCCGGTCTTGAAGTAGGCACTTTTATTCTCATTGTAAAACAAGCGAGGAGACTGAGGATCAGAAAGGTTAGAAGCCTTTTCCTAAGTCACACAGTTAAGTGAAAGACTCTGGATTGGAACATGAATCCACCCCACTCCCAAGCCCACACTCTTGCTGCTGCAGTAGCATTATCTGTTCATTGGGCAAAAAGGAGAGTATTTTGAGGAGAGTATGAAGACAGTGAGGTTTTGTTAATCAGGAAATAAAAGTTCCAGATACAGAGAAGAAAGTGGTGGGGAGGAGGAGGACATTGAGAGATTTAGAAAGAAGAGAGGAATCAAGGACACCTTGGGCTGATCATGGCAGAAGGATTAGTGATTAAAGGGATCAAGAATCACGGATGCAATGTGTGGATGGACTTGATTTGCCTCAGTATCCCAAATTTGCAAGAGTTATGTTGACATCACAGAAATTCTGCCTTTTCAATAGTGAAGATGGTGCTTTGGGAGAACTTCCTCAGTGCATCGCTGACATCTGCCTGTCCCTGGGGAATTGTCAGTAATTATTCCCAGGAGATCAAGGAAAAGGCAGGGTCAAGTGCTTGGGAGGTGTTAATCTGGAGGTTGGTATGGAGGACAGTTGCAGTGGAGTTGTCTGCAAATGCATGGTTTCCTCCAAGCACACAAGGGCTTCCAGCATTCTTTGAAATCAGTCAGCGGTCTGCCTGTAATAATTGATGTGTCTAATCAGGGACTGGAGCCCAATGCCAATTGTTTCTTTTACTTTTTAATGGATTCGAACTCCATACCCTAGCTTAGAAAAATCAAAGCACTTCTGGAAGATATTTATTAGCGGCCAAATTATAAAAACACATAGCAAACCTTTAGTTTGCATTACAAGTGTTAATATATGCAGAGCCCCGTGAATAGCTCATCTTTCTGCCTCTCTTGTATCTTAAATTTTTCATTACAAATTTCCAGGGCTTCAAAGTAGACTCTCACAGCCGGCGCCTTTTTTCTCCCTTGCATGACAAAGAGCTGTCAAAAACGGTTCCTGGGCTGGCTAGTTTCTTCCCCTTTTTTCTCTCATCTAAATGTCAAACAACTTAGCTTAAATAAAGCCCAGCATTCTTCGTCTGGTGCTTCTCAAAAGAAAAACACCACCACAGAAGGCATCTACAAAGGCCCTAATTAATGTTTCTCATTGATTTGGTTTTAGTGTGATGTATTTTATTAAAAAAATATGAATCCAGAAGGCACTCTCATTAAAATCATTAGCGGTTCAACATTGGCTGCAAACAGCCTGGTGCGTGGTAGGGCTTAAGAACCCAGACTCATACAGACACACAGACACAGCACTCACATATGTACTTGAACACATGCATGAAATGCTTTTTGGTTCATGCATAACACATCGGGGTGTGTACACATGCAGAATCATGTGCAAGAAGTTCACAAAATGCTTGCATGCAAGTGCATATATTAATTACTGATGCACATGGGTGCATACATGTGCCTGGCTATTCACAAGGTGTATGTGCAAACACAACATGCAGGCATCTGATTATCCATGCATGCACAGAGTGCACAATGCAACATATGCTCACACACATTGTACACATCTATGTGTACTCTTATACCCGTGAATATGGCTGTTGACTGTGTACCAATGAATATCCATGTGTTGGAGGAAGAAGGACAGAGAACTATCTCGTATTTCTTGGGATTATGTTCATGGAAGAGATCAAGAAATACCAGGGTCAGTGGTTTTCCACATCGCTACTTTGTCTCTTATTATTTTTATTTTTTTTTAGTTAACCTCCTAATACCATGATCCAAAGCTATCGGGACATATCAGGAAGATACACCTGTCTTCCTGCTGTGCTTTGAGTTTTCTTTGGATGGCCTCAAATGTTTTTTTGGGAGCTCTCTCTTCTGATTGGCTTTTGGCGCCTCATTATGAGGATGAAAAAAAGAAGAGTGGGTTTATACATCTTGATAGGGCAAGGAAAAGTACTCCATGATTGGAAATTACTGAAAGTTGAGGCTCTAGGCTCTTAAGATGGCTGCTACTAACCAGGGTGGTTTTGGGGCTGATAAGAGTTCCACTGATTTCCTAGAGACTTGTTCTTATGTCCCATATTTTATTTCCTCTCCATAAACCAGTTCTTGGCTAAACAAGCCCTGTCTTCATCTCATACCTTATTTTTAAAGTAGCCGTTGTTGTTTTCCAAGGGTGGCAATTTTGAAGGGGCTTTCATGACTTAGAGAGGGATCTGGAGGAAGCTCCCTCCTGAACTTTACTTCTAATGCATATACTCTCCCTGCACTCATGATGTGAGTGGATCTATCCTTATCTCTGGGTAGCCAGTGGGGGCCTGAGGCTAACTCAAGTATTCTTCCTACAAGACAAACCTACTAGAGTTCAGCTTTAGGGTTTGGGGCCCCAGCCAATGCTAGTATCAAAGAACAGATTTTCTCTCAAGTTAAAATTCTTTTCTATTGTTTCCTGGGCATATATTTCTTTCATATATTTGCGGGGAGGAAGCCACTGAGCCAAGGCATGGTTTACACATTTTCAGAACTCATGTGTCAAGATATTATCTCACCCTGCATGACACCCGAAACTGGGTCTAGATATAAGTGATGCAACAATCCTCTGAAATAATCAGAGACTCCACTATTCACCTCTTCCTAAGGTTTTTTCCTGAGCCCACATGGGAGCACAGGCTTTCCTTTTAGGGACTCTGCGTGTCCTTTTCCAGGGTGCAAGAGGGGGTTGCTTTTGCCCCTCCATACCTTAGATTCTCATACTCATACTCTCCCTACAGAGAAAATGCTGTTAACCCAAGTGTAGAAACCTTACACGTGGAGGCCATTTTACCCCATGGGAAGGGCATCTGTGTCCAAGGTCAGAGCTTATGCAAATACCTACTTCATCTTTTGCTTTCTCTTGAGCTTCCTGCCTCTTTCCACCATGTGACGATTGTGTTGGGGCACAATCAGTAGACTGGCAGAGAAGTTCTTTTTCTCTTTCACTCCCTTAAGGCATGAAAGACTGAGGTCCCTAAGTTTTGGAACTGGAAGGCAAGAGAAAGATTCTATTTAGTTTTTGTCTTAAACTCTGTTCTACAATCCATTTTTACCAAACTTTAGGGGCTTGCTAATAATATAATTGGTACTTTGCTTCCCGTTTGGTTTGACTAGTGACCAATGTATACCATCATTTGGAACTCCAGAAGGGAGTAGGAATGAGGGGAATTTTAATCCATAGCATGTATAAACATAACAACTTTCAAAAGTGACACATCGAGATAAAATAAGTAATGGGTACTTTAAGCATGAGAAGAGAGAGAGAGAGAGAGAGAGAGAGAGAGAGAGAGAGAGAGAAAGCAGAGTAGGGGGAGTTATGCATCAAAGGCTCTCCGAGTAATTAAAGCGCAGTCCTCATGTTTTGCCATTTGTCAGAACAAAGTAAATATTGGAACCTTAGTACTTGCATCTTCTCGGCTAAATATCTTTCTGTAGCTATTGCTCAAATATTGAAAATACTTGTGTAAGTTCTAGTGCAAAACCGCCTTTGGGGTGATTTATGTGGAGACATAACCTGCTGCCTCCCTGAATTCATGCATCCACCATCACAGTTCATATCAATTTTGCTCTGGTCCCCATTAGCAATGTTGTCAAAAAAAAAATCACAGAAAAATAACGACCCTGCAAGCCAAGAAATTTAGATCCGGATATGAGTCGTAAATCTGTATTAATTTAATAGTTAAAGTGCGTTAATGCTTTGTAATATTTTTTCTTTATAGAGAACACAATAGTGAGGTCATCTGTAATAAAGATGTTAATCCTGAACCACCTGCTAGTTTGTTTTGCCTCTTGGGGCAAGAGGACGTTAATGGATGAAATATGGCCTCGAGCTCCTTAAAATGGTGTTTTATGGCAACCTCTATGCAGGGCTATAAAACACTCACTCTGAGTGATAAAGAGTCTCAAGAAGGAATATACACTCTCCATCATGCCTGATCTGACATTAGCTTTGCTTAACTTATCACTCATCCACAGACACCCACTGGGCTGGGCAGCAAAGGGAGACCAGGGCAGCCTGAGGGCTCAGGGAAAAGTAGGTGAGTTATCTAGCTTTTTGGACTAGTTTCTGGGGCTCAGCCCCTGGGCGAAGGTATCCATTCTGGAATCTCTTGCTTACTTTTCTTCCTGGCTTTTTGGTTAAGGAAAATGGTCCACTGATCTATTATTGGCTTTCCGGGCAGGTTTTGTCAAATTCCAAGAAAAAAAAAAAGTCAGAATCATTCACCTATCTCCAAAAGTACTTCCCTTTTCCATATTGTGGGGGAACATCCTTTATTTAAATTTCAGTAGTCTTTTCCGCAGAATAAAAGGATAAACCCCATTTAGAGACTTCTTGTCCCTTGGTTGATACCTAATTTTCTTTCTTTCTATTTGTTGCAACAGGTCTCCAACATGGTCACAACCAACAACCTACTCAGATTGTGCCAATCTCCAGGTGGAAAAACTTTACTATCTCCACAGCAGTTGCACGTTTTGGGGGTACATACTTCACTGTGGCATTCAAGAGTCTTGGATCACAGCCAAGCAGAGTAAGGGTACAGGATGCTTGTGGCTTGTCAAAGCAGCAGGCATCGGAGGGATGGCTCCTATATCTGCCCTAGATAGAAGGGGAGTTGGCCTTCACTATCCTCTCTAAGAGAAATGGACTCTGGTTAGTCTAGGGGAGGTAGAGACTTAGCTGCTCAGAAGGTCACTGTCCATGAACTCTCAGAGGGTTTGTTACACAGGCTAGTTCTTCAGGAATCATGAGGGTAGCAGGCCAGGAGAACTGCCCCGCTGTAAAAGGAGGAAGGAAGTCTACATATGAAGTATGAAGTTCCAGAAGAAAGAACAAGTGATTCACATGTGAGGGGGAGGTGGGAACAGGAGGGGATTCTGCCTCCCCGATCCCTAAGTCTCTAATGCTGACAGTAGAGAACAGGAAACCCCAGCCAGCTGAAGTCTTAGCTGGATGTTTGTCAATGGTGGTGGCCCAGGAGGGTGAGAACAAAACTAGAATTCCTCAGAGAAGACTGATGGCTTGAGGTCCACACATGGGCATAAGCACTTATACTACCTCTAACTATTCTTCCTTTCTGGTTGGGACTCATACTTGTCCAAAATATTATCTTACTAACCCTGAAAACAATACCCTTATTAAGTTTCTGTTGTTACTCTCTTTTGACCAGTGATAAGCCTGAGGCTGGAGGTGAATGAACTCATGGAGATCATAGGCCCGTCAACTGGCAGATTAGGATTCAGCCCTGGGTCTGCCTGATTCCCAGGTCTAGGGTCAGAACCACTGTCCCTCCACAGTGTTCTTTGACTTTAGTCATGTAGTCATCATCAGGACACATTTGTTGAGTGAAATAGCACTGGTGACAAATCTGCAAGCAGCACTGCCAATTCTCTCAGACAGAATCCATCAGTTAACACTTCAGGTGGGCTTCTGTTCTCTTCCATCTTCCTTCCCTCATCACACCTGAC
Source organism: Cephalopachus bancanus (assembly GCA_027257055.1). NCBI lineage: Eukaryota > Metazoa > Chordata > Mammalia > Primates > Tarsiidae > Cephalopachus > Cephalopachus bancanus. Next base: position 1,926,228 of record JAPVLO010000289.1, on the reverse strand, counting down.
TCCCTTGCATATCAGCTTTGAGGACTTGGAGGACCTTGGGAGGTCTCAAGCAGAGATATAGGGGCTTTTCCTGCCTCTTTCCCTTTTTGCTCCCCAAGGATCACAGCCTCTGGTAGCATTTGGCGATGCATTCGCTCCTAAATTTCAGCTCAGCTCCCAGGCTGAAGCAGGCACTTTATTGTGATGTGAACATTCTGTATCATTTTCCAAGGGCCAGAGAGAGATGGGGACCCTGGGGTGCGCAATGCTCACTTTATTAACTCAGACCTCCTGTCAGCCATCTGGTGGGGATTAACTTTTGGAGTCCCTAGGCTGCTGCTTGGGGGAAAGTCCTATGGGAATGAACCCTTATTGAGTACTAGTCTGTGTCAGATTCTATGTCAAGTTCTCAGTTACTAACTTGATCCTCATCTTAAGCCTGTGAAGTGAGTGTTTTGTTCTTAGTTTATGATGAGGAAACTGAGGTTCAGAGAGGTTTAGTCACCTATGCAAGGTCACCCACAGTAAATGAGCAGTAGAGTTCATTTACACCTAGATTTGACCCTAAAGCACATGATTTTCACTACACCATGTGAGAAATGTGCACTAAGCAAAAAAGATTATTCAGTATATCTGATGGAAAACAATGCACTGTTTAGATCATACTTTTGAAGTTTATCAGATTTTAGCCTTTCATTGTCCATGTACTGTTTTACAATGTAAATTGTGGGTAAGTTATAGCAAGGCAAAATGATTCTTATCTATAGGAATAAAAATAAATTCTGTCCAGTGTAGGTTTAATTGATTCTCCCCCTGTACCCCTTAAAATAAAAACCAGTTTCACATCAATTTGTAAATTCATTCCAACATTTCTTTACTCCATGTAAATTTGTGGTTCTTTGATTTCTCCTTTGAACAGGTTGTAACATCTTTTCCAATTTTTTCTCTCATACACATTCATTTTATATTTATTTATATATGAGAGTCATGACTTTGCCTTTTTTAAAGAAAATTAACTTTTAACAGTCATGTGGCCAAAAGGCAGGGTTGAGGATAAGGTGACTTTCCAGCAAGGCCAGTCCTTACCTCGCTGGACAGTGTAAATTCAGGAGATTAAGAGACAAGAAGGCCCCTGGTCTCCATCGTCTAAGCCAAGCTAAATAGCCTAGTTATTGATTAAAGGAATCACATGCCACTGCTTATAAATTCAGAGCTCCAAGAAGAATGTTTGTTTTTTCTTGCTTTTAATTATTGCACATGAGATACCAGTGTTGTTTTGCCAACAGCAGCACAATAGGTCCCTAATGAAAGTCACTGAGCTACTAATAATTAAACCATCAAGCAGAAGTAACCAGTGCAGTGAGATATTAATTAACATTCTTCAATAATCTCTTTTGTTTTGATTGTTTTAAAGAAAACTGTTTCTACTGTTATTTTTACCTCAGAACTTCTACCTCAATAAATTTTTCTGATACCTGAACTCTGAATTGGATGTTCCCCAGTTCAAATCATTGCCTTTCCACTGACTACAGGATGACTCTGGCATCTCAATTCACTTTTCTGAGGTAGAATCTCTTTAACATGGAAAGAAGAACTAAAAATAGTTACTTGAAAGAATGCTTGTGAGGCTAAAATAGGATGATGTAACTTTTAAAGCCTAACTTGTGCTTAGTACATAGCAGAGGTTCAACACCTTTCAGACTTCCTTCCTTCCTTCCTTCCTTCCTCCCCCCCTCCCTCCTTCCCTCCCTTCCTTCTTTTCTCCCTTCTTTTCTTTTATTCTTCCTTCCCTCCCTTCCTCCCCTCCCTCCCTCCCTTCCTTCTTCCACCTTCTAATTTGCTTTCACTAGCCTTGTAGTCTCATCAGAGATTCCTATAAGTATCTCAAAATACGTTACCATGTCCTCATCTTTGAAGTTGCAACTTACCCATGATTTCTGCCGAAGAAATGAGTCTAGACGTCCATGAATGTACCATGGATGTATCATTCATGAATGACAAAAGATGATTGACTCAGGGATAATCAATTCAGGAAGTGAGTCAAGCCAATGAGATGGTCTATTGTGAGATCCTGGACTAAGAGAAATAAACAATTAGTTGGTGGTAGAGTTTAAAGCTAAAAGGTCACATAAGGTCAGGCTGAGAACAGATGCCATGGCAAGCCAAAGGCAATGCCATCTGTCCCCATGACTGGAGAATGGGAGATGTGATGCCAGAGGAAACTGTGATGTAGCAGGAAGCAGATTAAGGCACAGATGAGGAACAATGTAGAGAGAGAAAGAGAGAGAGAAAATCATCTGCCCAATTCATTTTTGGCCCCTATTAAGCCTAACTGTACTTCCCTTAAATGTCCTTGATTGATCAAACTGATCACTTTGGGAATGGGGCAGGGAGAGAGAATGGTAATGGGGTGGGAGGATTTTCTTAAGGAATAAGATTTTAAGAGGACAGCAAGAACAGTCCACAACCACAACAGTGGACATGAAAATGAGAGCAGTATGACATCATGAGAAACTCTAGTCTTGGGATGCCACAGGCTAGACCTAGAGCAGGACTGACTACCTTTGGGAGGTGGCATGATGGGACTCATTAGCTGGTTCTCTGGTGTGTGAGAGGCAGGGAGGGGAAGCAGCTTATAGAGAAAGCTTATATGACACTTTTCTTGGTGAGCCTGGAGAAAGACTTTCCAAGTTCAAGCTTCTAGTTATCTCTAAGCTCATTTTGCTGTCAGGAATCTGTTATTCATCAATGGGAAGGGACAACGGATTTCTAAGAAAGAGAGAGAGGAGTCAGGGAGGGAAAGGAGACATTGATGGGGTAGAGAGAGTCACACTTTGCCTACTTTACAATCTGGGGCAGAGTGCTTGCTTTCCTGGACTGCTTATAAATTTAATACTATCAACTCTGTCCAATTTGACAAATCCTTATCTAAAATATGCAAGTCATTATGGTAGATACAATGGGGAACACAGGGACGATTCTCAAGTGTGGATTTGATGGTCTTGTGAGTAACTATAATACATGTCAGAATAAAGTGAGGATATTACCAGAGACACAGAAAAGTAATCTGGGAAGTGAATTAAAGGGAAATCACCCAGGCTGAGGAGCTTACAGGAGAAGGTAAGTGTAGATGATCCTTGAAGTGTAGATGATAGTTTGACAGATGCCAGTGGGAGGGTGCAGAGAAGAATTCCAGGAGGAGGAAACATCATGTGGCAAAGTATAAAAGCAGAAAATATGGGAATGTTTGGAATGCAGGAGGTCCTCTTCAGGTGGAGGACAAGGGTGTAGATCCTGATAAACTGGAACTGTATGCTGAGGCCTGTTCAGGAGCATCAGTGCCAGAAAGAAGAATTTGTTCTGAATTTGGCAGGCAATGGGAAACCTCCTCTGAGCAGGGAGCAATGTGATTAGAGATGAGATTTAAGAAAATTAATTGGGCAACCGAGTGCAGGATGAGTTGAGAAAGAAAGAGACTTGAAGCAAGAGAGCCAAATAGATGTCAGTTTAGTGGAGAGAAGCAAGAGCTTCCAAACTGGCAAGAGAAACTCTTGTGGGGGTGGTGATGGGAGATGAGAGGGCCAAGTTTGAGGGCCCATCTTTGCTCTAACCACAGTCATCAGAGCTGGTGAGATTTGATCAGTTTTATAAAATGGGGATCAAAGTGAGAGTCTATTTGCTCAGTGGCTTGGACTGTCAACTACAACAACAACACAAATAAAGAAAAACCAAGAATGCTTTCAGAATTTTTGGTACATTAGAAAGAATACTGACTTGATTGGCAAGTACATCAGGCCTGAAGTTTAAATTTAAGTTTTTGCTGTCAAACTTATTAGCACTTTAATATTTGTCAAATCCTGTAATCTCTCTTGGCTTTTTTTTTTTCGTTCTTAAAAATTTGAAAAATAAGCCGGGCTCGGTGGCTCAGCCTGTAATCCCGCGCCTTTGGGAGGCTGAGGTGAGTGGATTGCCTGAGCCCGCGGGTTCGAGACCCGCCTGGGCAGCGAGACCTCATCTCTACAATAAATCAAAAAATCAGCCGGGCATGGTAGCGCGCGCCTGTAATTCCGGCTACTCGGAAGGCTGAGGCGGAAGGATCGCCGGAGCCCAGCAGGTCGAGGCTGCGGTGGCCGGGAGCGGCCACTGCACTCCAGTCTGGGCAGCCGAGTGAGACTCCAACTCAGAAAAAAAAAAAAATTTTTGAAAAATAAAACCTATCTCATAAGATTATTAAAAGGACTAAATAATGTGAGGTACAAAAACATTTAGCACAGGGCATGGCATGACATAGACACTAAACAATGTCCACTTCCTGTCTGTCTTTTCTTGTGGAGCTTGGTGGGCTTGGATATCATGGGTGCCTATACACTTCAATGAATACAAAAACAAATATTGTGCATATTCATATATCAGGCACTGCGTCAGTTATGTTCTAATCTGAAAAAAAAGAAACAATCTCAAGGATTTACAATGGATGGGTTTTTATGCAGGAAATTTTGGAGAAGCCAAGAAGTCAGACAGAATGCAATGTGGTAACTAGGTACTAGCAAGTGTCTTGTTAAGGCACTTGTCTGTTGTTACTTTCTTTCTATAGTTTTTCAACGGGGAAATTATATAAATAATATATGGAGGCATCTTAAATTCAGCAAGAGTGATCATATCAAGTTTAAGGCTCATGGGCTTTGAAGCATCCTCAAAGTTATGTGGTGTCTCCTCTATCTGCCCAGTCTATTTCAACACCTCATAACATCCCTAATCATGCCCTATTATTATCCCATTTTCAGAATCTCAGTTACTTCATTTTAAGAGATGAAGCAACTGAGGTTCAGTAAACTCATTACTTTGCAAAAGTTCATCCAACCCTTTCTGTCATGGTCGATCAATGCTCTGGAATGTTGGAAGCTATATATGGACAAACAACTCAGAGAGCTATACATATAGGTTCATTCCCCGCACACCTCCTAGCCACTGCATTGTCACCAGATCAAGGTCAGGATTTAGCCTTTTGAGGGAGCTTGGGCATGGGCAGCCACAGTTGACTCTAAATGATAAACAATTTATGGCAGGTGGGCTGGAAAAGGTAAGACTGGACATTGGGAGACCAATTAAGAAGCTGTTGAAAAAAAATGCAAGTAAAGATGAAGTCTGATTCAAATAAGAAGTGAGTAGAGAAGAGGGGCAAGTGTATGATGTTAACATAAAACAATTAATGGTGTGTGGCTAATGACTAGATGTGGAAATGAATGAGGAGTGAGGTGTCATGGATGACCTCCCAACTATTTGACATGATGACAATGAGAACCATGGGTGCCTGTTCACTAAGATGTGAACAAGGGAGTGGTGCCAACCAAAATCATCTTCCCCTCTCTCCAAGGATCCCTTTATCTGGCGTATATTGGGAAAGTTGTATGTTTCTGTGTCCACTTCTGAATCATCCCTCTGACAGTTACTTTCCTTCCATGGATGTGTTCCTCCAACTGTTCTCTATTCCAACCAATACCACACTCTTCCCTAGGCTGCTGGTCACACCCTGTTTCCCTAAATAGAATCCTCTTTCTCTTACATGGTTACATGTGGCTAAGTCACATAAATCCTTTATCCTCTACATCAAACCCATGCCCCCACTGCTGTGTTTACTGAAGAATTGGAAGCAATAAAGGGAACTGCAACTCCTGATGAGAAAAATTATAAACTAACACTCATATGACCAGTCCTATTGCCTAATCAAATGGTGCTGATGAAATACTGCTTTAACATCATCAGTTTGTCCCTTTTCCCTGCTCCATCCACTTCTGACCTAATTCTGAAAGCAGAAGAAGGTAAGTCCTCCATGGAGGTTCCCCTCATGGGCACAACTTGGCCTTGTGCTCTGCCTTTAAGGTTTCCTGCTCTGAAACAGCACATCGTTTCTTAAACCATATCCATAGGAATAGTCATTTTTTTCTAAGGTAAACTTTCATTTCTACTACCAGGCTGGCTTTACCCTAAAATCCATCCCTATCCTCCAACAGATAATACTTGGGATGCAGTAATCCTAAGCTGTATATTTTTCCATATAAATTCTTTAGTCTAGAGTAAGATCCAGGAGGATTTAATAGGAGATGGACTTTGTCAACCTCTAGATATAGCTATGAAGGACAGAAGAAAGACTGTTCTTAATTACCTAGTAGGTTAATATTGACCTGGACTCAAGTCAACGTTTCACAAAGACTGACATTAGTTCTGGGACATAGGAGTCTAGATCTACAATAATGAGAAAAAGAAATTCCCTAAATGAAACACAGTCTACACAGACTCCTGTCCAAAGCAACACCAGGCGCCCTTTCTTGTCTTTGTTCTACAGAATGTAATATTAGGCATCTTGCATATGTGAACTTAAGTGCTTACCATGTGCCATCACTTTACATGCATTGACTCACTTAGTCTACCTACTAACATCTCCATTTTATAGATGAAACGAATATACTTAGAGAGTTAGAATGACTTGGCCAAGCCACTCAGCTAGCAAGGATGAAAATAGGATGTGGCCCCAGGCACTCTGTACTCTGGACAACACTATCCTAACTCTAAATAGGGCTCTTTGCAGAGACTCTACCTGTTCCAGGACGCACAGAAGTTATTTTATGCGGAAGGCTTGAAATGGGTAATATAGCTTAGAACAAGTTGCAACATCCCCTACTCATGCCCTATCCTCTCTAATCAGAAGGAAAGAGAATATGCTTATATTTTTGTTTATGGGGGTAAGTCAACGTGGAAGGATTCAGTTTTGAATGTGTTAAATGAGGATCCTGGGGATCACCCAGATGGAGGTATTCAGCAGGTACAGGGCCCATGGTCTGGCACTCAGGAGAGCAGCATCGTAGAGTGGTGCCAGAGGCATGGATGTAGTGGCCCAGAGAAGTTTCCCCTTACTCAGAATTAACACAGACCCAACAAGTCTACTCAAATGGCGAGGCTTGAAGGTGACTTCCTGGAAAATCATTTAAGAGTCTGAGGCCTGGAGCCAGACAGTCCCTGGTGAATATTCAGTCCCCAGTTCTGATTTAAGGATGCTCCACTCCAGGGCACCTGCCATCAATGCAACAGGTCCATGGAGACCTGGGCTGATTTTTCTTCCTGAGAGCCACAGAGAGAAGGTTTTTTGAGCCCATGCCAGGTCAACCCCAGGCCATTCTCTGCACACAGCTCTGGCTTTCTCGGGAAATCAGCTAACAGCTTTTGCTTGGCTTTCCTTGGACTGCTAATGTAATAGTGCTTATTTTCAGAATCTTTGTGAGGCTGAGGAAAGCATCAGAGTTTCATTGTAAATCCATTATGTCTTCTTTGGTTAGAAATTATCCCTGACAAGTGGTCCCACAGCAAAGAAAAGTCAGTATTATTTTGCAGAATAAAGAGGGAGGATTGGTCTCTTCTTTTATTATTTTTTTATTATGACTGTCCTCCTTTTGGGTATGACATTCGATGTATTATTTAGCTTAAGTGCTTGATTAAGAAAGAACTGGTGGGGAGTGGAGTAGAAATGGGAAGGGGGGCAATTGCACAGACGCTGGTCTTCTTGCTCCTGTCTTGGTAGCTGGGATGGAAATAAACTGCCATGACCCTTTGGGGATCCTGACTTGTTACCCTCAGCACAGGAGATCACGCTCTGGCTAAGGGACCTTCTGGACGTTTCTGGGTCAGCAGAACCTTGGTGCCTTTCTTTCATATACCGGAACCCATGTGTCTTTATTAAATATTAATTTGCTGTCAATAATTAAATGCTGATTATTTGATCTCTAATGGGGTCAGGATTCCCACAGTCCCATATTAGTGTAATAATGCAAAAGTAAAAATTGCCTTTCAGATGGAAAAAATGTACTTATTATTCTTTCTTTGTTCAGAGTAAAATGGTTTGTCTTAAATTAAAAATTAAAAGCAGAATTTTCTTTAATCTTCGAATTAAATTAGTGCTAATTAGTTCTATTTTCTGTACAACATTCACATGCTAAAATCTCGGCCATTCCTTCAGTGTATTAATGGTGCCCTTTGGCTGTAATCAAGATTGTCTTACATTAAAAATGATACAGTTAACTCAATTATATTAAGATTCATTGTTCTCAAATCACAGGGTTATGACTAGAAGCTGTAGAACCGGTAGAAAGGCTGAGATTGTCAGGGTGTAGAATAAAGTCAGCCACTATCATTTCCATTTCAAAATCCCAAATGCTGGTGCAAAGCTCACAAGGCTTCTGAGATTTCCAGGTATCCCTGGGGTGAGTGGCAGACACAGGCATCGGGGATAGATTTCATGCCCATCCTATGGAGACCATGGCGACATTCACTGCTCTCCTTTGAAAGAGGAGGAAAAAAGAGAGAAAGCCCAAGTGAATCCTCATTTTGGGATGTTGCCATATTTAAGAGCTGCCAGTTTCCACCTCATCCCTCACAACCTTGAGAAATCATGCCTGGATTCTGAGTCAGGCAGGAACAGCAACAGCAGCAATGACAGCAATAACTGCATCTACTATTACCACTGCTCATATAGTGTTTACTATGTGTGCCTGGTACTGCAAACCAAGGGTTAGAAGACATCACTTCGTTTAACAATAACCCTGCTAGTATGGTTAGACTTATTTGACAATTAGTTGAGACTCGAAGAGTTTGAGTGATTGTCGCAATATTACCTAGCTAGCAAAGTGGCAGAATCCACATTCACATCCAGGTGTGTCAGACTTCAAAGCCCATACTTTGAATTATGCTCTACTATCACAGCAATTAATTCTTAAGAGGTGTTTCTGTTTCCACAACAAAAAAGTTGCTGCATTTGTTTGTGTGCATGTGTATTGGTGTGTTAGTGTGTGTGTGTGTGTGTGTGTGTGTGTGTGTGTGTGTGTGTGTGTGTTGAAAAAGGGAAGAGGAGAATAGGTTTGGAATTTTCTTTTCTTTTTTTATAATCAATATTTTTTATTATGATATTGTGGGGTATAGTTAAGGGTTAGGTATACGAATATGCTTCATTCAGGCACCCTTGTTGAAAGAGGTGTCTCCCGATACCCAGACAGATATTTACTACCGTTAATCCCATCTCCCTTCCCCTCCCCCCCCCATAGTTTCCTACCACTGTCACTCATTTTCTTATAGTATTATGTTGGGTGTTCAAGGTCCACTATATGAGTGAGAACATGTGATACTCAGATCTTTGTGTCTGTGAGAGGTCACTCAGTATTATAGACTCTAGTTCCATCCAGGTTGATGTGAAATTCATGATTTTGTTCTTTTTTATGACTGCATAGTATTCCATCGTGTATATGTACCACATTTTTAAAATCCAGTCCTCTTTTGATGGACAGCATGGTTGGTTCCAGGTTCTTGCTATTGTGAACAATGCTGTGATAAACATACGTGTTCAGGTATCTTTTTTATAGAGTGATTTGAGTTCTTCAGGGTATATTCCCAGTAGGGGGATTGCGGGGCCATATGGGAGGTCAATATTTAGAGCTTTTAGGAATCACCATACTGTTTTCCACAGAGGTTGCACTAGTTTGCTACAGACTAAGAAAAAGTATTTGTCAACTCCAGGTCCAACAGTGTAGAAGTATTCCCTTTTTGCCACACCCTTTCCAGTAACTGTTATTTTTTGAGTTATTGATAATTGCCATTCTGACTGGAGTTAGGTGGCATCTCAGTGTGGTTTTCATTTGCATCTCCTTGATGATTAGTGAGGTTGAACATTTCTTCATGTGTCTGTTGGCTGCTCAGATGTCTTCCTTTGAGAAGTGTCTGTTCACATCTTTTGCCCACTTTATAATGGGGTTGTTTTTTTCTTTTCAGCACGTTTGAGTTCCTTATATATCCAAGATGTTAAGCCTTTGTCAGACCTGGAGTTGGCAAATACTTTTTCCCAGTCTGTAGGCTGTCTCCCTGCTCTCTTGATGGTTTCTTTGACTTTGCAGAAGCTTGTCTGTTTAATGAGGTCCCACTTGTCTATCTTATCCCTTATGGCCTGTGAGTTTCGGGTTTTGTTCAGGAATTGGATGCCAGTTCCAATTTCCATGAGGGTATGTCCTTCCTTTTCTAAGGTTCTTATGGTTTAAGGTTTTACATTTAGGTTTCTGATCCATTTAGAGTTAATTTTTGTGCATGGGGATAGATACAGGACCTGTTTCAATCTTCTGCATGTGGTCAGCCAGTTTTCCCAGTACCATTTACTGAATAGGTTCTCCTCTCCCCAGTGGTAGGTGGTGGAAGCTTTGTCAAATATGAGTTGGTTGAGAAATTGAGGTTTTGCTTCTGGAATCTCAATTCTATTCCATTGGACTATATGCCTGTTCCTGTACCAATACCAAGCTGTTTTGATGATTGTAGCTTTATAGTAAAGTTTGAAGTCTGGTAATGTGATACCACCTGCTTTTTTTTTTTTTTTTTTGCTGAGGATTGTTCTGGCTATTCTTGGTTGTTTATGTTTCCATATGAATTCCTGTGTTGTTTTTTCTAGGTCTGAGAAGAATGTTGCTGGTGGTTTGATGGGTATTGCATTAAATCTGTAGATTGCCTTAGGTAAGATGGACATCTTCACAATGTTGATTCTTCCGATCCATGAGCATGGGATATTTTTCCACTTGTTTGTGTCATCTTTGATTTCTTTGAACAGTGTTTTGTAGTTTTCATTGTAAAGGTCTTTCACATTTCTGGTTAGGAAGATGCCAAGGTATTTCATTTTTTTTGTGGCTATTGTGAATGGAATTGTGTTTTTTATTTGGGTTTCTGTTTGTTTATTATTGGTGTAAAGAAATGCGATTGTCTTTTGCACATTTATTTTATATCCTGAGACATTGCCAAAGTCCTTTATCAGTGTAAGGAGGTTTTTGACAGATTCTCTTGGGTTTTCAAGGTACACGATCATGTCATCTGTAAAGAGAAATGATTTGACTTCCTCTTTTCCTATTTGAATACCCCTGATTGCCTTCTCTTCTCTGATTGTTCTAGCCAGGACTTCCAATACTATATTGAACAGGAGGGGTGAGAGTGGGCATCCTTGTCTTGTTCCAGTTTTCAGGGGAAATGGTTCCAGTTTTTGTCTGTTTAGGAGTATGCTGGCTGTGGGTTTCTCATAGATCCCTTTTACTATTTTCAGGTATGCCTAGATGTTCGAGGGTTTTTATCAAGAAGGGGTGCTGGATTTTATCAAAAGCTTTTTCTGCATCTAATGATATAATCATGTGGTTTTTGTTTTGACTTCTATTGATGTACTTAATTACATTTATGGTTTTACGAATGTTGAACCAGCCTTGCATCCCAGGAATGAAGCGCACTTGGTCATGATGGATGATTTTTGAGATGTGTTGTTGAATCAGGTTCGCTAGGATCTTGTTGAGAATTTTAGCATCTATGTTCATCAAAGATATTGGCCTGTAGTTCTCTTTCTTCATTGGGTTTTTACCTGGCTTGGGTTTCAATGTGATGTTAGCTTCATAAAATGATTTGGGGAGAGTTCCATCTTTCTCAGTAGCCTGGAATACCTTCCGTAGGATTGGAATCAGCTCCTCCTTAAATGTCTTGTAGAATTCTGCTCGAAAGTCATCTGGTCCAGGGCTTTTTGTAGGTAGTTTTCTTATTACTTAGTCAATTTCCTTGATTGTTATTGGTCTATTTAGGGTCTCTATTTCTTCTTGTCTCAACCTAGGCAGGTTGTGTGATGACAGAAAGTCCTCCATTTCTGAAAGATTTTCAAGTTTGTTTCCATACAAGTGTACATAGTAGTCTCTTATGATCTTTTGTATTTCTTCAGGATCAGATGTGACTTCATTTTTTGTGTTTCTGATTGTGTTTATTTGGGCTTTTTCTCTCTTTTTCTTGGTCAGTCTAGCTACGGGACCATCAATCTTGTTTATCCTTCCAAAGAACCAGCTTTTTGTTTCATTGATTTTTTTGTATTATCTTTTTGTCTTCTATGTCCTGGATTTGGGCTTTTATTTTGGTGCTCTGGATTCTTCTGCTGAAACTGGGGTTTTTGTGGTCTTGCTTTTCCAGCTTTTTTAGGTGGCTTGTTAGGCTGTTAATTTGTGAACCTTCCATTTTCTTCATGTGCATTTGTAGGGATATAAATTCCCCTTTTACTACAGCTTTCATGGCGTCCCAGAGATTTTGGTAAGATGTTTCTTCATTTTCATTTGTTTCCAGGTATCTTTTAATCTCTGTTTTGATTTCGTCAACTCGGGAGTTGTTTAGCATCATGCTGTTTAGTGTCCATGTCTTTGTGGGTTTTGGGGGGACCTTGTTGGTGTTAATGATTATTTTTATTCCACTGTGGTCCGACAAGCTGCATGGTAAAATTTCAGTCCTTTTAAATTTGCTTATGCTTGATTTGTGGCCAAGTATGTGGTCGATCTTAGAGTACATTCCATACGGTGATGAGTAGAATGTGTACTCTGTGGTCTTTGGATATAGGATTCTGTAGGTATCCATTAAGTCCATTTGATCAAGAGCCACATTGAGGTTTTGGATCTCATTGCTGATTTTTTGTCCTGATGATCTGTCTAGGGTTGTGAGTGGGGTATTAAAGTCCCCAGCTATGATGGTATTGGAGTCGAAATTTTTTTTTAGTTTACCTAGGAGTTGCTTTATGAAAGTTGGTGCTCCTATGTTTGGTGCATATATGTTTAGGATGGATATTTCTTGTTGATGGATTGAACCTTTTATCATTTTGTAGTGGCCTTCTGTATCTTTTTTAATTTTTGATAGCTTAAAGGGTATTTTGTCAGAGATTAAGAGCACGACTCCGCCTTAAATGTTCCATTCACCTGAAAATTTGTTTCCCATCCTCTTACTTTGAGTCTGTGAGTGTCCTTTCTAGTGAGGTGAGTCTCTTGAAGGCAATAGATTGCTGCCTGGTGATATTTTATCCATTTTGCCATTCTATGTCTTTTCAGTGGTGCATTTAGTCCATTCACATTCAAACTAATTATTGAAATGTGAGAGATGATCCCTATCATAATGTTCTTACAGAGTTGTTGTTCTTCCTGTTTGAGTGCTGTCTTTCTTTTGGTTTTAGAGTTGGATCATGTGTGTTTTTAATCTTTTGCCTGTGCTCTTGTGAAGAATGTTGTTGTTCTTTTTCCCTTTTCTTCTGTGTTCAATACTTTCTTAAGTGTTTCTTGTAGAGGTGGTCTTGTGGCAGTGAAGATTCTTAGGGATTGGATATCTGGGAAAGATTTCAATTCTCCCTCACTGATGAAGCTTAGCTTGGCTGGGTAGGTTATTCTCAGTTGAAATTGTTTATCTTTTAGATCTTTGAAGATAGGACTCCAAGCTCTCCTAGCCTGGAGGGTTTCTGTAGATAAATCTGCTGCTATTCTAATTGGTCCTCCCTGGTATGTAGTCTGGCCTTTTTCTCTTGCAGCCTTTAGGATTTTTTCTTTTATACCTACTTTGTTTAGGCAAATTATTATATGTCTGGGAGTTGGTCTTCTCATTTGTTGTCTTGCAGGGGTTCTCTGAATCTCTTGTGTCTGAATTTTTTCATCCTTGAAGAGATGAGGGAAGTTTTCTTGAATGATTTCATGAAATGTTTGTTCCAGTGTGGCCTCTCTTTCTCTCTCTGCCTCAGGAAGGCCAATTACTCTTAGGTTCGGTCTCTTGAAGTGAACATTCATCTCTTGAAAGTTTTGTTCTATCTTTTTGAGCTTCTTTTCTATGCTTTTGACAGGTTGGGTTAGTTCTGTGTTTTGGTCTTCGAGCTCTGAGATTCTATCTTCTGCTTGGCTAATTCTGCTTTCCATGCTTATTAGTTTGTTATTTATTTCCCTTGGCTAATTCTGCTTTCCATGCTTATTAGTTTGTTATTTATTTCCATCACAGTATTCTTTACTGCTGTTATTTCTGACATCAGCTTCTTCCTATTTTCCTCTTGTCTCTTCTCAAATTTTTTAATTCTCTCTATTAATGTCTTGATGTCTGGGTTTGTTGCATGTGACCAGTCATTCTGGGGGCTCTTCATTGTTTGTGTTCCAGAATCTGTTTTCTCAGTGTCTGATCTCCCAGGGGTCTGTGTGAGACCTATATTCTTCTTTTGGTTTTTCTTCATTTGCACATTTTTCCTCCTCCCTACTTTTTCCTTCCTTCCACGTCATCGTCTTCTTTAATTCTGTTATTCAGGGGTAAAGGGATTGGTTTTACTTCTGTTTGTTCAATCTTCTATTCTTTATGTATGCCCTCTTACTTTGTTCAATTCTGGAGTTGCACTGTATGTTGGGGGTGGTCCTTTTTGCAGTTTTCAGATTTACTTAAGGGGGGAGCTGTGATTCAAAATCTATCTGCAGGTCCTGGTATTTGCTGACAGGTGTGTGGATAATCTGAAAACCACTTCCCACTGCCTTGGAATCTGTCCGTGCAGTGAGGCTGTAGGTTTACTCCCTGAAATAAAATGTGGTTAGCAGAGGGAAGAGAATGGAGCAGACAGTGGGTTGAAGAGGGGTGTGGGGAGATAGAGGAGTAAGGGGGGAAACAAACGTGTGCTAACAAATGGAGAGAGAGACCTATACTGAAACAGATAAAAACAATAGACCACAGCTACTGACGAACCAACTCCCATACAAAAAAAATAAAACATATAGTGATGCTAACATACAAGCTAACCAACCACCTTATTGGTGTGCTGTTCCTCTATACAAAGATATGGTTTACAGAGAGAAGAAAAGAGAAGAAAAGGAAGGGGGGGAAGGAACAAACAGTAGGAATAGAATTAAGTCATTAAACTAACAGAATCAATGAAGCACACTCTGAGACTTTTCGTTTAAGTCTAATGTCCTTTCAGTTCTGATTTCTAGCTTTCTTTTCAAGCAGGTAAATTAGTTTGCAGTTAGGGTCAGTTTCCCCTGGTCTGCTGTGAAGGACAGATCAGATCACCCTCTTTTCACCACTCTGGCCTATGTCCTTTTCAAGCTTGTTTCTCCCGTTTTGGTGTTGTTATCTTGAATTGCCAGCAGGTGGTGCTATCTCAGGTGCTCCCCCCAGAGGGGGTGGGGCTGGACAGGAACCGGCGAGCCTGGGGATGGATGCCTGTCTCAGGGCACAGGCAGGAGACTCATGGCGGGCAGGACATCTAGGCCGCAGGAGAGGTGGCAGCGATCCCAGCAGATCTTCCCTGAAGGGGCTTCAAGGACTGAAGTCGTGGATCGCCTCCGGCTCGGGTGGTGCAATATGCTACCGGCGGTGGCTGTGGCGGGTGCAGTGGCTGTGGCAACGGTGTCTGCGCTGCAGTGGCTGTCCAGTCCGCTGCAATGTCCCAGAGGTGGCAATGGCCGAGCTCCGTATGAAGAGCAGGCTGCGATTTTGGGGTCCGCAGCCCCCAGGGTGAGAGCCAGAGACCCACTGCAGTTCTCCTTTGCAGAGGGTTTCACAGACCAGGTTGCCCCATCTCCATCTTGCCGGAAGTCCTGTGGGATATTTTTTGAAGTCTGATTTTAAAAACAAGTGGATTCTCAGACCTGAAAACAACAATACAGAAATTCATATGGAAATATAAATGACTATGAATAGCTGAAACAATCCTTAGCAAAAGAAACAAAGCAGGAGGTATCACAGTTCCAGACTTCAAACTTTATTATAAGGCTACAATAATCAAAACAGTCTGGTATGGGTATAAGAACAGGCATATAGACCAATAGAACAGGATAGTGATTCTGGAAGCAAAACCTCAATTTCTCAACCAACTCATCTTTGACAAAATCTTCAACAACAACCACTGGGGAGAGGGGAATCTATTCAGTAAATGGTGCTGGGAAAACTGGCTGACCTTGTGCAGAAGAATGAAACAGGACCCCTACTTGTCCTCATACACCAAAATCAACTCCAAATAAATCAAAGACCTAAAAGTAAAACCCAAAACTTTAAGAATTTTAGAAAATGCAGGAGACACCCTTATAAAAATTGGAATAGGCAGCCAATTCCTGATAAAAACCCCATGCCGTAAGATATAAGATAGACAAGTGGGACCTTATCAAACTGAAAACCTTCTGCAAAGCAAAAGAAACCATTAAGAGAGTGGGAAGACAGCCCACAGAATGGGAAAAAATATCTGCCAACTGCATATTTGACAAAAGCCTAACATTCAGGATCTACAAGAATCTCAAATGTGCTGAAAGGAAAAAAACCCAAACATCTCCATTAAAGCATGGCAAAAATACATGATTAGATGCTTCTCAAAAGAAGATGCCAGGCGTGGTGGCTCAAGCCTGTAATCCCAGCACTTTGGGAGGGCGAGGTGAGAGTATTTTCTGAGTCTGCAGGTTCAAGACCAGCCTGGGCAACATGGTGAGACCTTGTCTCTACAATAAAATCAAAAGTTAGCTGGGCATGGTAATGCATGCTTGTAGGCTTAGAAGGCTGAGGTGGAAGGATTGCTGGAGCCCAGCAGGTTAACGCTGAGGTGGCTGTGAGCATCCCACTGCACTCTAGCCTGGGTGATAGAGTGAGACTCTGACTCAAAAAAAAGAAGATAAATGAGCAGCCCACAGACACATGAAAAAATGGTCAACCTCACTAATTATCAGAGATAAGCAAATCAACACCACATTGAGATACCACCTAACTCCTGTAAGAATGGCTATCATTAATATAACAAACAACAATGAATATTGGTGAGGATGTGAAGAAAAGGGAACGTTTTTACATCATTGGTGGGAATGCAAACTACTTTAACCTCTATGGAAAACAGTGTGGTGATTCCTAAAAGAACTAGAAATTGACCTTCCATACGATCTAGCAATCCTCCTCCTGGGAATATACCCAGAGGAACTTAAATCACTCTACAAAAAAGATACCTGCACACGCATGTTTACTGCAGCACTATTTACAATAGCAAAAACATGGAACAAACCATGATGCCCATCAAAACTGGGCTGCATTAAAAAATGTGGTACATATCCATAATGGACTATTACACAGTCATAAAGAAGGACAAAATCATGGACTTGGTGGCAACTTGGATGAATTTAGAGTCTATAATACTCAGTGATTTATCACAGAAACAACTGAGTACCACATTTCTCATTCATAAGTGAACCCTGAACATTTACCATAATACTATAAGAAAGGGATTGGGAGGACTTCTGGGAAGATGGTAGCAGAGCTGGCCAGACTATGTGAGTCCCAGTGTGAGTGAGTGAGTGGAAAATTTTGTGAACGTGTCTGTAAGTAAGTGGGTATGTGAGTGGCTGACTGAGTGGGGACTCAGGAGCAAGTGACCAGGGATTTCCCTGGTGAAGAGGCTGGTGTCGCAGCAGCTCTGCTTGAACCCTAGCACTTCCTAGGTGCAGAAGCTGAGAACCATTTTTTTAAAAATCAGCCAAGCCCTTCCTGGGAAGAAGCTACCAAGAGTGACTGCGGGCTCCAGGCTCTGCCTCACTACTACACTGCCTGGTTGGGTACTGGCAGCAAGGGTTGTAGAGGGAGGACAGCAAGGGAGTCAGAGACAGAGCTCCACTGGAGAAGATGAAAGAGGCACCCTGCCACCATCTTAAAAACTGGGCAGGGAAGTGCTCTGGCTTGCTCACCATGGACTGACAGTCCCAATCTCTGTGATTGATGGATTAACTACTCAGAGGTTGATCATGACCCAGAGGGACTATCCAGAAAGCATAAACTCTGGAGGGACAGGATGAGTGCTGAGTCTCAGGCGCCCAGCCCCTTACCCTGAGCCAACTGTGGGACAAAGGGTGTGACCAGAAAAGGATGAGGAAGACCCTTGAAGAGATCAGCAGTGAGTCTGGGGGTTGACACAACCCCCTCCTCCCCAGCAATCCTCTGAATGCCTGACCCATGACTGGGGCACAACTGAGAGGGATGGACCCAGGCAGATCCAGGACATCAGCTGCAATAGGAGGACTCCACTCCAGGATAAGCCTGACTAGAGTGCCCTTCACCAGCACCTGGGGAAGAGACAATCCTGCACTTCCCTACTGGAGGGGATCCCCCTGAAAATATGAGAGTGGGAGGAGAGGACTGAAGCCTCAGTCACCTCCACTGCCGCCTCCTCCTTCCCCAGGTGGGACACTGGGGAGATGGTGAATGAGGCTGAAGCTCTACAGGAGATAGCAGAGGGGCTTATCTGTGAGCAGCTGAGAGGAACAATTACAGAAACTGTCACAAGAGGGCAGGTTGTTTTTTGGTTGTTTTGTTTGCTTCTTTGTTTTTATTTTTTTATTTTTAACTTTTTTCTTTGTGCACAAATATGTATGTGAGGGTTTGATCAGGATTTCCTCTCCCTACTCTTTCTTTCTTTCTTTCATTTTTTTTGTTTTCTGTTTATATATGTACATGAATGATTGAGTGTTCATCTTTCAGTTTTCTCTGAATGTTTGACTTTTTTTTGTTCTTCTCTTTTTTTTAGTTTAATGTGTGTGAATATATGTGTGAGGGTTCAATTTAAATTCTTTTTTAATTTGTTTTGTTGTGTGTGTGTGTGTGTGTGTGTGTATGTGTGTGTGTTTAGTTTTCCTGTTTTTTATTTTCTGTTTGTTTTGCTTTTTTCCCTCAGTTTGTTTTGGTTTGTGTATGTGTGTGTTTAATTGTTTTTTGCTTTGGTTTCTGCTTTTGTTTTTCTGTGTTTTATTTTTATCCATCTTATGTCATTCTACTTTTCTCTGTTCTCCTCATTGCTATCACTGTATCTTGGACTTAGGGGGTGCAAACACATACCCATTGCATCATCATATAGACCAGTGATGGGGAATGGGTCTCAGGGAACCCATACCACAAACATTGTGATTTGCAAGTAGTTTTTGAATTCTAGCTCCCTATCCTCTACCTTATTCAACTCTCAAAACTACAAGAGACAGTAAAGCTTCCCACGCACATCCCTGTTTAAAAATAGAACAGATTCAGAGCCCTGACCAGGAACGAATAGAGGGTTGAGCAATATCAGAAGTAAAAGCCTCTTCCACTGCCAATGAGTAATGGAACTAAAGGGAAAAGAAAGAGATCTGTCACAAATGAGGAAAGATCAACAGAAGAACACAGGTAATTGCCAGGACAATAAAGAGAAACTGCCTGAAAAATCAGACCTCAGAGACCAAACAATGAAAGTCACCAACAAGTGGCCCCAGGATATAGTAGGGATTAAGGAATGGATGGAAAGAGTGAATAAAACTCAAGAATGACAAGATGCAACACTGAAAGAATTTATAACAGAAATTTTGACCATAAAATTTTCAACCAGGAAATAAATGATAAGATGACAAGCATGGAAAGCAGAATTAGTCAAGCAGAAGAAAGAATCTCGGAACTTGAAGACCAAAACATGGAATTAATCCGATCTGTAAAAAACAAAGAAAGAAAACTCAAAAAGAAAGCACAAAACCTCCAAGAGATGTGTGGTATATCAAGAGGCCAAAGTACACCTGATAGGTACCCCAGAAGAAGAAAGGGAAATGGAGAGCATCTTGGAGCAAGTATTCCAGGAGGTTATCCAAGAAAGCTTTTCCCATCTCACCAGAGATGTGACCATCCAAACACAAGAGTTACAGAGAACCTCTGCAAGACATCGAATGAGAAGACCAACCACTAGACACATAGTAATTCACCCTCACAAAGTAGGCACAAACAAAAATCCTAAAGGCAGCAAGAGAGAAAAGTCAGACTACCTACCAGGGAAAACCAATCAGAATATCAGCAGACCTATTAGCAGAAACACTGCAAGCTAGAAGGGACTAGAGTCCAGTGTTCATAGTCCTTAAAGATAAACAATTTCATCCAAGAATTTCCTACCCAGTCAAACTCAGCTTCATCAGTGATGGAGAATTAATATTCTTCCCAGTAATCCAATCCTTAAGAGATTATGCAGCTTCCAGTTTAGCTCTTCAAGAGACATTTATAAAGGTATTAAGCAAAGAAGAAAGAAAGAAAGAGAAAAGAATGACCATGAACTTCCCAAGAGAACAGGAGAACACAGAATCAACAGAGAATACATAGTGACTGCAAACTTGAAAACACACACATACATCAACCCAAAAGTTGAAAGAAAACAAACACAGAAAAAAAAACCCTATAAGAACTTCATGATGAGCATAAACAATCACATTTCAATAATCAGCTTGAATGTGAATGGACCGTACACCACTGAAAAGACACAGAATGGCAAACTGGATAAAAAAAACCATGACTCAATAACTTGCCACATCCAGGAAACTCATCTCACCACAAGATACAGACACAGATTCAGAGTTATAGGATGGAAAACTAATTTCCAGGTGAATGGATCACAAAAGAAGACAGGTGTCAAGATTTTAATACCAGACAAAAAAGCCTTTAAGCTATCAAAAATTTTAAAAGATACAATAGGACACTACATAATGATAAAAGGTTCAATCTATCAACAAGAAATATCTGTCCTAAACATATATTCACCCAACCCAGGAGTAGCAGTATTTAAAAGCAACTACTAAGTAAGCTAAAAAAAGATATTGACTCTAACACTATTATAGCTCGGGACTTAAATACCCCACTAAAAACCCTAGATAGATCATTGAGGCAAAAAATCAACAGACAGCTCCAACTTTAACTTGACACTTGACCAAATGGACTTAATAGATACCTACAGAACACTTCACCCAATAACCACAGAATATACATTCTATTCAACACCACATGGAATGTACTCCAAGATTGATCACATCCTTGGCCATAAATCAAGCATAAACAAATTTCATAAGATCAAAATACTGCCATGCACCTACTCAGACCACAGGGGAATAAAAATAAATATCAACACCAACATAATTCCCCCCAAACCCACAAAGACATGGATATGAAACAGCATGATGCCAAACGATTACTGGGTCAACACAGAAATCAAAACAGAAACAAACAAAAGTGAAGAAACATCTTACCAAAACCTCTGGGATGCCATGAAAACAGTTCTAAGAGGTGAACTTGTATTTCTCTGAACACACATCAAGAAAATGGAAAGATCACAAGTTAACAGCCTAACAAATCACCTAAGGGAGCTGGAAAGACAAGACCACTAAAACTGTAACTTCAACAGAAGAATCCAGATCACCAAAGTAAAAGCTTAAATACAGGACATAGAACACAAAAATATCATTTAAAAAATCAAAAAAACAAAAAGCTTCTTCTTTGAAATAATAAGCAAAATTGATGGACTTCTTAGCCAGAATGACCAAGAAAAAGCCCAAATAAACACAATCAGAAATGCAAAAGATCAAATTACAACTGACCCTGAAGAAATACAAATGATTATCAGCAACTACTATGCACACCTGTATGGAAACTAACTTGATAACCTAAATGAAATGGAGGACTTTCTGACTTCACACAACCTCCCAAGGTTGAAACAATAAGACATTGTGACACTAAATAGGCCAATAGTAACCCAGGAAACTGACTCCATAATAAGAAAACTACCTACAAAAAATAGCCCTGGACTAGGCTTTTTAGCAGAATTTTACAAAGCATAAAAGGAGGAGCTGATACCAATCCTATTGAAAGTATTCCAGGCAATTGAGAAAGATGAAATGCTCCCCAAATCATTTTACTAGCTAACATTACTTTGATACTCAAACCAGGTAAAGATCCAACAAAAAGGAGAACTACAGGCCAATATCCCTAAGGAACATAGATGCAAAAATTATCAACAAGATTGTAGCAAATTGAATCCAACAACACATCTCAAAAGCCATCCACCATAACCAAGTAGGCTTCATCCCCAGGATGCAGGGCTGGTTCAACATCTGCAAGACCATAAATGCAATTAAATTCATCAACAGATGTAAAAAGAGGATTAAATCATTAGATGCAGAAAAACCTTTGATGAAATCCAGCATCCCTTCTTGATAAAAACACTCGAACACCTAGGCATAGAAGGAACATACCTCAAAATAGTAAGTGCCAAATATGATAAACCCACGATCAGCATAATGCTAAATGGGCAGAAACTGAAAGCATTTCCCCTGAAAACTGGAACAAGACAAGGCAAACCACTCTCATCCCTCCTGTTCAACATTGTGTTGGAATTCCTAGCAAGAGCATTAGACAAGAGAAGGAAATCAGAGGCATTCAAATAGAGAAAAAATTAAGTTATCCCTCTTTGCTGATGGTATGATCCTATACCTTGAAAATCCAAGAGAATCTGTCAAAAACCTCCTTGCACTGATAAAGGATTGTGACAGTCTCAGGGTACAAAATAAATGTGCAAAATACAGTCACATTCTTATACACTAACAATAAACATGCAGAGAACCAAATAAAAAGCACAATCTCACTCACAATAGCTACCAAAAAAAAAAAGAAGAAGAAAGATAGAAAGACCTCAGTATCTTCCTAACCAGAGAAGTGAAAAACCTTTACAAAACACTGCTCAAAGAAATCCAAGAATACACAAACAAATGGAAAACTATTCCATGTTCATGGATAGGAAGAATCAACATTGTTGAGATGTCCATACCACCAAAGGCTATCTACAGATTCAACATAATACCCATTAAATTACCAACATCATTCTTCTCAGACCTGGAAATGATGATACAGAAATACATATGGAAATAGAAATGACCACAAATAGCCAAAACAATCCTTAGCAAAAGAAACAAAGCAGGAGGTATCACTTCCAGACCTTGAACTTTACCATAGGGCAACAATAATCAATACAGCCTAGTACTGGTACAATAAGAGGCATAGGGATCAACGGAATAGAATAGAGATTCCAGAAGCGGAACCTCAATTTCTCAACCAATTCATCTTTGACAAAGCCTCCACCAACAACCACAGGGGAGAGGAGAACCTATTCAGTAAATGGTGCTGGGAAAACTGACAGACCACGTGCAAAAATCGAAACAGGACCCCTACTTATCACCATACACAAAAGTCAACTCTGCATGGATCAAAGACCTAAACATAAAACCTCAAACTATAAGAATCTTAGAAAATGAACGAGACACCCTTACAGAAATCAGAGTAGGCAACCAGTACCTGATCAAAACGCCAGGTGTCCATGCCATAAGAGATAAAATAGACAAGTGGGACCTCAATTAACTGAAAAGCATCTGCAAAGCAAAAGAAACCATCAAGGAAGCGGGGAGACAGCCCACAAAATGGAAAAAAATATTTGCCAACTATGTATCTGACCAAGGCCTAACATCCAGGCTCTACAAGGAACTCAAATGGGCTGAAAGGTAAAAAACAAACAACTCCATTAAAAGGTGGGCAAAAGACATGAATAGACACTTTGCAAAGAAGATATATGGGCAGCCAACAGACACATGAAAAAGTGCTCAGCCTCACTAATCATCAGAGAAATGCAAATCAACACCACATTGAGATACCACCTAACTCCAATAAGAATGGCCATTATTAATAAAACAAACAACAACAGATGCTAGTGAGGATGCGGAGAAAAGGGAATGTTTCTAAACTGCTGGTAGGAATGCAAACTAGTTCAACCTCTATGGACAACAGTGTGGCAATTTCTAAAAGAATTAGAAATTGACCTTTCATACGACCCAGCAACCTCCCTACTGGTAATATACCTGGAGGAACTCAAAGCATTTTACAAAAAAGATACCTGCACCCTCATGTTTATTGCAGCACTATTTACAATAGCAAAAACATGGAACCAACCGTGCTGCCCATCAAAACTGGACTGGATAAAAAAAATGTGGTACATATGCATAATGAAATCTTACACAGACATAAAGAAGAACAAAATTAGAGACTTTGCAGCACTTGGACGGATCTAGAGATTATCATACTCAGTGATCTATCACAAAAACAAAGAACAGAATACCACATGTTCTCATTCATAAGTGGACCCTGATCATTTACCATAACACTATAAAAAAGGATTGGCAGTAGTGGGGTACTGCAGGTGTGGGTTGGGGAGGGCACAACATCAATAAGGGTAACTGATCTCAAACCATCAAATTGGGGACCAAAGGGGAGCCCAAACTTTGCCTGTACAATGTCCACTTGTATACCTAATCCTGAATTGTACCCCACATCTTTAAAATAAAATAAAATAAAATAAAATAAAATATATTTTTAAAGCCGGGCTCGGTGGCTCAGCCTGTAATCCCGCGCCTTTGGGAGGCTGAGGTGAGTGGATTGCCTGAGCCCACAGGTTCGAGACCCGCCTGGGCAGTGAGACCTCATCTCTACAATAAATAAAAAAATCAGCTGGGCATGGTAGCGCATGCCTGTAGTTCCGGCTACTTGGAAGGTTGAGGCGGAAGGATCGCCAGAGCCCAGCAGGTGAGGCTGCGGTGGCTGGGAGCGGCCACTGCACTCCAGTCTGGATGACCGAGTAAGACTCCAACTCAAAAAAAAAAAAAAAATTTTTTTAAAGGGGAAATTGGCAGTAGCTGGGAATAGCTAGAGGTGGGGGTCGGGGGCACATAACTTTAGCAAGTGTACCTGATCTCAAACCAGGCAAAGTGGGGACCAAAGGAAGACCCAAATTTTACCTGTACAATGACCACTTGTATAGCTAATCCTGAGTTGTACCCCACATCTTTGAAATAAAATAAATTTTTAAAAAGCCTTGATATGGAAAAACAAAACAAACAAACAAAATAACAAGTGGAACTGGCACAAGCAGATGTGAGTATAAACACAGTCAGAGGATGACAGCAGTGGCATGCAGCATTCCAGGGAATAGCCTATGGGTGCAGGAATTCAGAGTGGTGAGAACCAATCAGTATTTCCAGAGAGATGGGAGAGTGTCTAAATCCAATAAATCAGTTCAACTGAGGCACTGAAAGCACTATACAATTGGGGCGTGCCTTGGACTGAGACCTAATCCACCCCCTACTACACAATATGTCCATGTAACAATCATGCACTTGTACTCCGGGAATCTAAAATAAAAATAGGAAAAAATGGTAAAATAAAAACCTATATTTAGAAACTAGAGAGGATGTCATCCTCAGAAGTTTTGAAAAATGTCTGCTCCATGTACTGTAGGTGGGGTCAGATTGAAGGAGAGCACCAAAATCTGGCTCCTATTTCTCCTGCTGAGGAAGTGGTGTAATGACCTGGCAAGGGAGTACTGAAGAAACTTCCATCACTTCTCAGCTTTTTGGCTAAGATAAAATGAAGAAGCTTCCTGTGCCTCCTAATTTAGAGTGGCAGTGGCTGCTTTAGGGTGATGCTTATGACAGCCAGGGAGCATTCATCTGCCATCACATTTGTTGGTATAGATCACTCCCATATGAATGAGCTAAAAGAGGCTCCCCCTGTGAGAAAGCTTCTAGGTACCAGGTCCTCTTCCGATTCAAAGCCAGGGGTCAAGGGGCACTTGAAATATAAATCAGCCCAAATCGATAACTTAATACAGACTGGTGACCCTGCAGCACCTTTCAACACAAAGAAGTGGAGAGTTACTTCCTCTGACTGGGAGTGTGTTCAGACTATCCTTCACCCTAAGCCTCTCAGGTTGTGGCAGCATCTCTCTACAAGTCCTGCAAAATTACATCTACCGGAGCTATATCTTACAATCTGAAAGGAAAACTCTAACCACACCAGGTGGACAGTGAGAAAATTCAAAGGAATATCTTTAACTATACCCTCTCTTTTGATAAACTTCTGGTCTTGAAAGAGCTTTTACCATTCGAAAATGAGAAAATAAAAAGCAACAATAACAGAAAACATCTATTCAAAATAACCCACAACATAAACAAGAACACAGCTCCTGGTGTGCAGGAGAAGAACAGAAACAGAAGTAAATGTTTTACACTTTCTCCTTTGGATTCTTGATACAATTCAGTATGATAAGACACAAGATTGAGACACTAGTACAACTGACTGAAACAAAGGCAAATCAGCAAAAGGAAACTGGATAAGACAAAAGATGCTGAAAATGCCCGGGTGAAATTTATATTGTATTAGAAGCCTTTGAAAGACAAATAAGCATTGTGGAAAATGTTATCAGTGATGTAGAAGATGAATTTGAGAATCACCCTTGAAATGTGAAGCAATAGGGTAAAGACATTTAAAATGCAAACTATAAATTGATAGATGTGGAGTGCAGAGAATGGAAGTCTAATGACCAAGTATTTGGAGTTTCCAAAATAGAAACCAGAAAAACGAGTCTGAAGCGATGATAAGAGACACAAAATTTGAAAAATAATTCTGAAATTTTTAAACAGAACCCTAGAAAAATTAATGGATTCACTCTGTTGAAAATTTGAATGTTGGCTAGGTGTGGTGGCTCACACCTGTAATCCCAGCACTTTGGGAGGCTGAAATAGGAGGATCACTTGAGGCTAGGGGTTTTTGACCAGCTTGGGCAACATAGTGAGACCTCCTTCTCTAAAACACAAAAATAAAACAAGAAGAAAATTTGAATTTTTAAGTTTAAAGAAAACATCCCACATGTATCCAGGTAGAAGACAAACAAAATCAGATATCCTAAAATGGATTAACCTGGCTACATTCCTCTGTCACAAAACTAAAAGCAGATGACAATGAAGCAACAGCTGATATTGTGAAGGACAACATGTCATGAGCCAGAAATTGTATATCCAGCTAAATTGTCATTCACTACAGTTGCAACAGAAATACATTCTCAGGTATTCATTTTTTATTAGGCCTAATGGTCTTCAATTTTTTTTCTTACTATCTCAAAAGAATACCATGCAAAATTTCTTTACACATTTCAATCTGCCATTAGCATTTTTATCATACATTATAATAGATGCAAATGATAAAGAAAGTAAATAATGACTTTTAAAAGAAATCAACTTTATTGAAGTATAACTTATTTAGAGTAAACTTTTTTTTAGATGTAGTTGATGGTTTTTAAGAAATGTATGTGGTCATGTAATCCACACTTCAATTAAAAAATAGAATATTTATACTATCCTGAAGTTTCCTTATGCTCACTGTAGTCATCCTCTCTTTCCATTCTAGCCCCTGGAAACACTGATCAGATTTCTGTCTTTATAGTTAGACTTTTCCAGGATAATATATAAATGGCATGGCATAGAAAACAGCCTTGGTCTCTGGTTTCTTCCACTCAGCATAATGCAACTGAGAGCCATCCATGTTGTTACATGCATCAAAAGTTTGTTCTTTTTTATTACTAATATCCCATGTGTAGATACATCACCATTTGCTTATCTCTAGTTGAGAAGAACGTTTGTGCTGTTTCTAGTTTTTGATGATTATGAATAAAGTGCTATGAACTTGCATATATAGGTCTTTGTATGAACATATGTTTTCATTTCTTTTGGATGAATATTGAGGAGAGGGATGGTATCAGTACTTTCTACTTTACCTCATATATTCATTCTATGTCCTCCCAGAATTATATTCTAATGTACCACATATTTATGCTTGGAAATCTTGAATTAATTCCTCTTTTATTCTTCTCTGTAACCAAAAATGTATACCTAAATATAAATTTATTTATTTTTATTTCCTGGTTACATATAGATGTAAGGTTTAAAAGATTTATTCTGATTGACTTATCATTACGATTATTATTTGTATGAATGTGATCCTAGCAATAAAAATTTATGAAAACATTTGAAAAACTATTGAACTCAAAAAATACTTTTATTGGAAAAATATCTTAACAAGATTTGTAGAAGGTGATGAATTTAGGGTGTCTTGTTTAAATGAACTTCCCTGATACCAAATGTTTCCATTTATCCATATATTTCGTGTCCAGAGTTTTTGATATTGTAGAGCAATGTGTCAGAAAATATGGAAAGCATGAAAAGTGTGGTTAAAGATGACTGTGAAAAGGCTGATGGGAAAGATAACTTGTCTAAAACCTTACAAAGAGGTGAATTCACAAGTAAATAAATTACATTAAAATGCATATAAAATTTGTTCTGGAAAATTATTATAGTAAAACCACCTACACCCATATGTCCCTTGAAAAGTCTTGATGTTCACCAAAGTATATATAATCAATTCTGAAAATCTTGGATCAAGCTAACTGAAAGATTACTCAAAACAAAGTACTTACAAGTGGAAAATATGTTCTGTAAATTTATTTTACAGAAATAAATTTAAACTCAGAATCAGATCTATGATTCTGCTATGAAACAAAATTCATATGTCATTAATCTTGATAAACTTAAAAACATACGAGGGAGATCCCCTCAAAAAACAAAATGATCTTTTGGAGGGTGGGCCCCTTGTAGTACAGACTTTCTATGCTAGGTAAGAAACATCAGCATACTGGCTAGCGCTGTTGTGAGCGGCTGCATTCAACTTCAGTACATTTTTTTTGGAGACTTTTTCAATTCGTTTACCCATTTCATGATGGTTGTTTTATGAACACATCTGCCCACACTGTGCTGAATATTCAGCAGTTTGTAACCCAAAAAGGTATGACCGTCATGCTTCACCTTCCCTATTTGCCTGATCTCACCCCAAGCAACTTTTTTATTGTTTCTCTGGACGAAAAAAGTTCTCAAAGGGAAACGTTTTTCCAGTGTGGAAGAAGTGAAAACAAACAAAGAGCAGAAGGACTAAAAGGTATCCAAATGGATGAGTCAAAAACTGTTTTGAGCAGTGGAAAAAGCATCTCAATTGCTGTATTGCGTCAAACTAAGAGTACTTTGAAGGTGACCGAAGTTTAAACATGCAAGAATAAATACACAATTTTTTATAAATAAATTCAGTTTTTTGGGGTCCCCCTCAAAATGTAAAAATAGATAATAATGAACTAAATGTAAAACACAACTATCAACCATAGATTCTAATAGAAAGAAGGATGGAAAGAATTAAATGTGTAAAATTCCATTATCTTTATAAAGGGAATTAATAACTATGGGATAATTATTAATGTTGATAATTGGGAAAATATGCCTAAAGTGACCATTATTTATACATTTTAAATCAATAAAAATTGTCAGCTCAAATATAAATATAAATAAATATAAACACTAAAATATAAAAGTGAACAGAGAACAAGAAAACCTCAGAATACATCATAAAATGATAGAAGGACATCAGTTATTATGAGAAATGCAAACTGCTTAAATGTTTATGCTGAGCAAAAATCTCAAATTGTGAAAAAAATCTCATGAAAAAATTGACTCAGAAAGCTGCAAAACAAATGGCTGAGAAAAATATAAGTTAAACAAATGTAAATACAAAAAATCAGAGATTGTATTGTTTTCTTTCTTTTTTTTTTTGAGTTGGAGTCTCACTCTGTCACCCAGACTGGAGTGCAGTGGCCACTCCCAGCCACTGCAGCCTCGACCTGCTGGGCTCCGGCGATCCTTCCACCTCAACCTTCCAAGTAGCTGAAACTACAGGCACGCACTACCACGCCCGGCTCATTTTGATTTATTGTAGAGATGAGGTCTCGCCAAGTTGCCCAGGTGGTTCTTGAACCCACAGGCTCAGGCAATCCACTCACCTCAGCCTCCCAAAGGTGCAGGATTACAGGCTGAGTCACCGAGCCCGGCTGCATTATTTTCAACAATCAAAATATTTTAAGAAAAAATTGAATGAAAATTATGTTTTTATTTATATAATTTTAAGCAATAGCAAAATTATAACTGTTAACCAAGTTTAAAATTATACAAAGGAAAAGAAAAAACAATGGAATTTAAAAAAGTGACAGAAATATTTACCAAAGTTGATTAAAACTGGATAATATATTGAGATCTAAACTATCATTTTGATCATCACAGTAAAACTTCTGCTGCTGTTGGAAAAACTATAAATCAACAGAACTTATTCAATAAGTTAAAAATCTACACAACAATTAACTAAGGATAACATTTTTAAATGTCAAAATTTTAGCTTTAGCAAAAGCACTGGGCCAGTATGATTCTTCTAATTGTCTTTCCAACTGTCAACTTAATTATTGAAACAAATTATTCTTCAATAATTGTTATTCTCTAGAAACAATGACACATTTCCAAATTAATTTTATTAAATTATCAATGTCAGAGTCAAGACTTCATATATAAAGGAAGACAGAAGGAAGAAAGTAGAATGATTACTGTTGAACTTACTGTAGTCAGGTACTCTTTAGAACCCTTTAAATATAAGAATGACACCAAGAAGAAAAAAGTTTGTAGACCGGTATCCAGTTTGGAAGGAAAGAGAAGAGGATGACAGCAAATATCTGATTATATCTGATCAGCATAATTTATAATTTAAAATGTAAAACTTCAAATAAAATACCTGCCAATCAAATCCAGCAACATATTTTAAGGCAAACTGAATCAAAGCTAAGGAAAAAATCTATTATAAAAATGCAAGGATGGTTCAATAGCCATTCCCAACTTTTAAATTCCCTATATTAGAAATAAAACTCATCCTTAAAATGACAAAGATATTTTCTCAAACAGGCAACACAGAAAACTTTGAAAAAGCAGAAGCAATTTTGTTCAAAATGAAGATAAGAATCCCCATTATTTTTACTACTTTAAAAATATGTTTATTCAGGAGGTAGCCACACAATGCAAAATTTAAAAAGCAAATATACATTATAATGATTGAAAAAAATGTATTTAAAATATTTTTTATATTAAATATATTAATCTTCCTGATAATCACTTGATAATCTATTTAAGCTAGTTATTATATTTAGTAATGCTAAAAGGCTTAAAGCATTTATGAAGATTAGTACGTTTCCTATATACCAGAAATAAATAGTAAAACAAAATCAATAAATGGAAAAAAATCCCATTTCTCAAACCAAATTCCATCAGAAATAAACAAACAAATGGAAATATATTGAGCAAGAAATGCATAAAACTTGTATTAAGAAAATAATATGAACTACTCTGGCAAGTTGGTCAAGTTCCTTAAAATTCCTTCTGCTTCAAACATTCATAAATTCTGAATAAAATGTAAAGGAGAAAGTAGAAATTTTTAGCTCACCTTTTAAAAAAGAAAAGAAAATTCCCAGGAACCAAGCAAAGCAAAAGAAGTGAAAATTGGAGTGTAAGTGAATGAGCTGATGCTGTTGCTGCCCTGTGGCAAGCGAATAAATTCAGGGTTGCAGATCCTATGAGACATGTACTTGGTTTCTAATGCCTGTGCAGTCCCAGGGAATGAGAATTTACACCTAGATTAGGTGAGGTTGAGAGAGCGAGAATCCTGCATAAAGCAAGAATCTCTGAAGGGTATTTCCCTCAGTGTAAGGAACAGACTAAAAAAAAAATAACCTACTGACAAAGAGGCACATTGAGAGTACAAGGAAATGTATTTCTGACTGATCCCTAGGAGAAGAAAAAAAATCTCTCCTGAGACATCTACATACTGACTTTGCTCCATGAGTGGGCTTGGGTTGAAATCTATACTACCCATGAGACCTGTAACCATGACACAGACATTATTCCCCAGATAAGATATCTTTGTGATGCTTGGCAAATGTAAATTCAAAATCTCTCTGAAAAAACACTTCCAAATTCAGATGACATGGCATTATCATCAAGGCCGTTGAAGACAAACTTGCAATCCAAAATACACAATTCACTGTGAGTTATAGTTAGAATTTAAAGAAATTCAAATAAAACAATCTAAAAAAAGAATGTTAAAAGTATGCTTAAAATAGTTAGAGCGAGACTAAAAAAATATGAGATTGCTTATAAAAATAAGGTTTTTTAAAAAAAATCCATCTTAACTTAAAGACATGAAAAATAAAATTTGATACACACAGACACTCTTAATGAAGTATATAATGAAGAATAAACTTCAGGATGAAGGAAATTAAATGTAGAAGAAAGGAGCAGGATTCCAAAAGCAATAATTTATTTTATTTAAAAGAAATTAAAATTTACCAAGGGGAGATGAAAAAAAGTGAATAAATAGAGAATTATATCAAGTTATTGGATAAGAAGAATCACTTTAAAGTGTTCTGTTTCCTTAAATCAACATTTAATCACATTTCAATCTAAATACATTTAGCTTTAATTTAAAATGTGAATGTCTTATCTTTTTATTTCCATGTATATAATTGATTTCCTTTAATATGTTTATGCCATCCATGTGGTCTTCAGAATGGGAATGAAATGGTGTAGGAAGAATTCTTCTAGTAGGCATTATTTGACTTTAGGCATGGAACCAGAAAATAGAAGTACAGAAATATTAAAGTCAGAAAACGATTTCTAACTTCCATTATCTCTTTCTTTAGGATGGTACAGTTGGCCTTCCATATCCATGGGTTCTGCATCCACGGCTTCAACCAACCAAGGATTAAAAATAGTTGGGAAGAAAAACCTCAACAAAGTTTTAAAAGCCAAAATGTGAATTTGCCACATGCTGAGAACTATGTTGAATCCATCCACACAAATGAAATGTGTAGGCATTGTATTAGGTATTAAGGCAATCCAGAGATAAGTTAAAATATACAGAGGGGCTTGCATAGATTATATGCAAATACTGTACCATTTTCTATAAGGTACTTGAACATCCACAAATTTGGGTATCCACAGAGGTCCTGTAACCAACCCCCCACAGATATGGAAAGATGACTGTTTATAAAAAGATGGGCTTGGTAGATTAGATCATTGAAGTGTATTTAGGTGAGGTCTAAAACTGACAGGAAGAAAGAGAAAAAAATTTTCCCTACTGGAGACTTTGTGGGAATAAAGAGGAAAGACTTTGAAAAGCTAGCAAGTTTCTCATTTTTCTGTGCATCTCCTGAAGTGCCAAACTTCAGTGCTGGGAAAGGGGTTATAAAAACATCTAGATTTGTTCCTGAAAATCATCATAATGGCACTTTTCTCTAGGCATCCTTAAAAATGCACTTCTAAGAAGTTTTCAGAAAAGGCCTTCATGAGACGACTTCCAGTGTGATGTGGGATGATCATGTAGCAGCATTAAGGGAGATAGGAGAGAGATAAAAAGCATAGACAGTAGTGCCTGCTCCCCATGTTCTCTTTGTATATGCAGTGGGTGAGGATGCTTCAGAAAGTATCCATGGATAGGTAGAAGATTATGGCATTCCAAAGATGCCTCTGCAAATTGGAATGTCAAGAAAAAGACTGGAACCATTCTGACCTATTTTTTTCCCTGTCGCTTGCTAGTTTTTCTCTTTCATTTGGAATATTTGGATGCTTTGCTTTTATTTCTTGACTGGTTTTGTCAGAGAAACTTATCTTTTAGAAAAAATTATTTGATTTTCTTTATCTTCTTTGCTTTTTTTCTTTTTGTCTCCATCATTATTATTTCTATTTTTTAAATTTCTTTGAATTTATACTGCTACTATTTTCCCAGTTTCTAGATTTCACTGCTTGCTTTATTTGTTTTCATTCGCTATTGCTTTTTAATAAGTATATTTAAAGCTATAAAGTTTCCTCTAATGACTGCTCTGTGTGTTTTTAGAACAAATGACCATTTTGTTCTAAAAACATTGCAACTGGATGTGAGATTATGCCTATATATGTGTGTATGCTATATAAATATAAAATACGTTTTGTTGGTTATTTTATAATATACGGTACATTTCTAGATTTGTAAAATTTAATATATTCTTTTTTAGTGATTTAAAAATATTATTGTAGTATAGATTGAGGTCATAGTTTGTATAATCTCTAGTCTTTCGATATCAGTAACTTTTCTTTGGTTGCCTAGTATATGGCCAATTATTGTTAATGTTTCATGTGTAAACAAAAAAATGTAAATTTTCTATTTGCTGTGTGTAAAAATTGCATCTATGTATTTATTTGTCTATCATTTAATAATTTAAAATTATTGACTTTGTTATCCAAATCTCTATCTTTGCATATTTTAAATCTGCTTGGTCTATTAGTTTCTTTTTTTTTTTTTCCCGAGTTGTAGTCTCACTCTGTCATCCAGACTGGAGTGCAGTGGCACGCTCCTGGCCACTGCAGCCTTGACCTGCTGGGCTCCGATGATCCTTCCGCCTCAGCCTTCCAAGTAGCTGGAACTACAGGCGCGTGCTACCACACCCGGCTAATTTTTGATTTAATGTAGAGATGAGGTCTCGCCAAGTTGCCCAGGCGGGTCTTGAACCCGCGGGCTCAGGCAATCCACTCACCTCAGCCTCCCAAATCACGGGATTACAGGCTGAGCCACCGAGCCCGGCGGTCTGTTAGTTTCTGAGTGGGTATTAAATCTCCAAATAAAATTGTTGGTTTATTAATTAATTAATATAACGGGGTTAAATTGTTAGGAATATTTATGATATTTAATATTCTAGTTTCTTGATCTATTCTTTACTTGTCTATAATAACATGCCTCTTTTTCCATTTTGATGTTTTACATTAATTTCTAATTTATCTTAGTAGGCATTAATATTAATATTGCTATCCTATATTTCTTTTGGTTTATTTCTGAATCTTCTGACCTGTAGTCAGATGCATTATCAATTGTGCTTCTGACCTGTGCTCATTTTTGCCTGGTGTATCTTGTCCAAACTTTTCACATCTTTTTATTTTAAGTACTTTTTTTCTTATCTTAATCTGAATCTGTTTTTATTTAAATAATAGATTCCAGTTCTGTTGCTAACCTTTATTTTTTCATATATCGTGTTGATCTTTGTTCTTTTATCTTTAACATACTTATAATAGGTATTTTAAAGTCATTGCCTCAATATGTGGATAATCTGTGTTTTTCTCTTTTGTTTATTGATTAAGCTTTCTAACTTATTTTCACATTTTTTTGCTTGTTTCATGTTTTTTTTTGCATGTTTGACATTTTGTAAAAAGTATCATAGTGATTAATA
The DNA here is from genome assembly GCA_027257055.1 of Cephalopachus bancanus. Taxonomy (NCBI): domain Eukaryota; kingdom Metazoa; phylum Chordata; class Mammalia; order Primates; family Tarsiidae; genus Cephalopachus; species Cephalopachus bancanus. The sequence continues at coordinate 1,891,592 of JAPVLO010000289.1, read as the reverse complement.
TGTATGTTATTTTTCACTAAAGGGGATTTTTCCTTTTCTCTCTTAAGCAGACAAGAGAATGATCACATCAATATAGGCATTGTGCTGAGTTGGGCTGGGTTTTAGCTTTAGTGTGAATCATTTCACCTTTGGTTTCTGGTAGATAACCTGGTGGCAAGTTTTGGGTTTCTCTAATTACCAATCTGTCATGTCAGCCTATAAAGCCGTCAGAAAGCTCCCTGAGTCCTCTATTCCCTAGAACAGCCCCTCTATGAAGAATCCATCAATCCTCAGCCTGTGCCTAGGCTCAGAAAATGCCCCTGGGGAAAAAAAACAGGTGATGATCGCAGTTCATCTGGGAAGGGTTCTTTCCCCTTTGAAACTTTGGTTCATCCAATCCTCTACTTCTACAGCTATAAATACAATTTTTTAAAGAAAATATATATTTTTTTCTAACTGTTACAGCTTGAGGGGTGGCTTGTTAAAAACTAATATATTCTGCCAGGAAACAGAAGTCTTGTATCTGATTTCTGATTAATAAGATTTTACTTATTTATATTTATGGTAACCACTGTCTATTTCTACCATTGCATATGCTTTATTTACCACATGATCTTTCTTTTTATTTTTTATTCTTCCTTTTTTCTCATTAACTACATATAATTTTCTTCTGGTGCTTAAGAAATACTTTCTATCTATTCTCTCCCCCTCTCTTTTTACACATACACACACACACACACACACACACACACACACACACACAAACACACTCCAGTGTGCTCTCATCTCTATCTTGTCTTTGTTTTCATACTTGGCAATCTGATATTATCACTATAATTGGACTTTAAGACAAGAAGCCAGACAGAAATGTTTCCCCATTTCCTCAGGAACCTTCAATTAATCTCTTAAAGGCACTATATCTTTAATTAAGCATTGGGAGCATACATTGGGAATATATGTATATATGCCCCCATATATATACTCATATATTTTAAATTATATATACATATATATATACACACACAGATACATAATTTCTATACATACATAATTTACTTATGTATTATTTATATTTAAGCTACTAGAGACACAAAAATGAATAAACAAGCCAAGATTCTTATCCTCATAAAGCGTATCTATTTGAGTTCAATCTGAAATTAAATTCTGTCTGAATTACAAAAATTATTTCACATATTTATTTATTTTTTAATTTTTTTTGTGTTGGAGTCTCACTCTGTTGCCCAGGTTAGAGTGCAGTAGCACGCTCACGGCCACCCCAGCGTCGACCTGCTGGCTTCCCACAATCTTTCTGCCTCAGCCTTCCAAGTAGCCGGAACTACAGGCAAACACTACCATATCTGCCTAATTTTTTTGATTTGTTGTAGAGATGAGGTCTCACCATGTTGCCCAGGCTGACCTCGAACCCACAGTCTCAGGCAATCCTCTCACCTCGGCCTCCCAAAGTGCTGGGATTACAGGCTTGAGTCACTGTGCCCACCCATACATTTATTTTAAAATATACAGTTAGTATCTCATAGAGGCCCTAATGCAGGTCATCATGTTTAGAAAATTAGATTCTCGCCGGGCTCAGTGGCTCAGCCTGTAATCCCGTGCCTTTGGGAGGCTGAGGTGAGTGGATTGCCTGAGCCCGCGGGTTCAAGACCCGCCTGGGCAATTTGGCGAGCCCTCATCTCTACAATAAATCAAAAATTAGCCAGGCGTGGTAGCGCACGCCTGTAGTTCCAGCTACTTGGAAGGCTGAGGCGGAAGGATCGCTGGAGCCCAGCAGGTCGAGGCTGCGGTGGCTGGGAGCCATCACTGCACTCCAGTCTGGGTGACGGAGTGAGACTCCAACTCAAAAAAAAGAAAAAGAAAATTAGACTCTCCCACCTCTGCCTTTATCTACCAGAGATTCAACTTTTCAACTCTTTCCCAAGATTATTCCATAGCTCTTTGTAACATGGAGCCTCTATTTGAATTGGTGGGAGGAATTGGATGTTTCCCACATAATCTCTCTTAAAAGGTTGATATTATCACCTTCAGTTGCTATAGGCGAACACCATAGGTTTCACAGACTTTAGGGAACTTGCCCAGGGTCACAGCAAATAAATACATGACCTAGACTCCGAAAGACCTTACTGCCGTTACTCTACCATGAAAGTGAAGGTTTCTTATGACTTGAAATGTGAGTGACTTTTGTTCCCCTCAAACATGACATCTTAAAATTTATAACTTTCTTTCTACCAAGGTGCACTCTTCAGTTTGGTTAGATTTCATACAGGACGGGGTGAAAATTGCCAAAACTTTCCTTGCTCCACCTTCATCCTTCTAGGCCAATGATATCTTTTTGTACTTATTAAAGCAATTCATTGGTCCTCCAAAATAATATTAATGCTTTCTACCTCAGCTTCATCCTCCAGATGGAGAGTCATGCTGGAATGTGGGACAGAAAAACTCAGAGAAAGGGCTTTTATAATTCGGACAGGTCATTGTGTTTTTCCTTCTACTTGATCATTTTCCTCTAACTAAACTTATTTTAAGATCAAGAACTGTTACATCCACAGATACTCTTGATGTCCTCAAGCCGGAATTTCCTGATAACTCCCTACTTTTCCTTCTACTGAGGGTATAAGGAGTAAGATTTTGGGAACTGACATTTCAGATCCCCTCTCTAGCCCACTCAGTTCATTCAACTCATTGTGGCCACTCTTCATTCATTCTTTTTCCTAAATCCAATTCAGTCTTTCCACCAGGGAGTCTTCCAGGGACAGATCTGTTTTTCTGGCTTTTTTCCCCCCAACTCCTGCTCCCCTCCCCTATTTTTCTTCCCTCTGTTGGCTGCTTGTCACCTCTTTCTGGTGAAGGTCTTTTAGATCAACTTCCTTCATAAATTAACTTAGTGAACAGATTACTGCATGGAAGGTCATAGCCAGGTCTCAAGAGCTAGGAGAGGTGGCAAGATCTCATTTGCAAGTTCATTATCTTCTCTTGGAAACAGTCCCCGCTGCTTTAGCATGGGACCTGTTTGACTGGCTGAAAGTCCCATTTCTCAGGGTTAATACCCTGGCCCTACACTTTCCACTGTCACCAGAGCACCACTGAGAGTGAGTCTAGCCTTCCAAAGTCCAGTTTGATGTTCTCCCCTGTAATTTGTGCTACTGATGTTTTTAACACCACCTGAAATCAGGGCTGAAAACATAGACTCCTTAGCCAGTTCACAGTCAGAAGTGGACAAAGCTTTAGAAAATCTGGATTTAAAGCTAAGCCTACCTTTCTCTAAATATGTAGCTTCAAAGAAGTGGCTTAACTTGCTTGAAGTTTGATTTCTTTTTTAATCTGAAAAGAGAGATGTATATACCTTCCTCACAGCAGTGCCATAGAAGTGGAGAGGCAATGTCTAGGACAGCATAGTTTGTAGCACACAGTTAGTGCTCAATACATGTTTACTGGGTCTAGTCTAATCAAAGTGCCAAAATTATTTTGGGATCTATCTTGAAGGTTTGTGTCCTTGTGGTTCAGGTGTGTGCAATTCACTTATCGTTTGGTGAGTGTGTAAGACTGAATTCTAGATATTGTACCCAACATGGAAGTACAAAGATATATAAGACCTGGTCTCTGGTCCCAAATTCATAGTCCAGGAAGGGGAATTTGAAGGGATGAACAGGGAGAGGCCTTAATTAGATGTAGTGGGTTTGTATGTATCACCTAGGTTCGGCTGAATGACATTCCACAGAATCCCTTTTCTTTTATGTTTTCATTTAAGGTATGCTGCAAACAGAGTTCTGTGTGCAGGAGCCATTTCGTCAGTCATCTACTGGCTCCCCTCCTTAGAGGGAAGTGACAGCCTAGCCTGCCATCGTTCCACCTTTCCCTGGATCTTTCTTCAGCATCTCTGACTCGGGTCAGCATGTGCATTTAGCTCCTTGGCGAAGAGGACTGGTTCTGGTAGGACACCCATGCTGACAAGGTCAGAGATCACACGAACTGCTGCTAGTTTTGTTCTGTCCTCATGGACTGTACTTCATGCAGTAAGTTCTGGTTTTTCCTTGCTGCCTTCCATTTTACGTTATCTTCCCTTCCTGACCACCTGCCCTGAAGTCTTCAAGTTCTAGCATCAGCCTGAAAACAACAGTGTAACAGAGATTGCTTAGCCGGCTCCCTTGAGGGCCTGCTTCTTTGATTGAACCCTGACTTAGACATCAGGCTTGTGGGAAGAGTTGTCAGAGGCGCACTGAGGACAAAAGGGAACCTCCTACTCAATTTTCTTCACATCGAAAATTCTGCCCATGGGAAATTTCTGCCACAGAAAAGATTGCCTCCCAATCTCAATGAAGATTCTGCAGTAAGATTTCAATAGGATCCCTCTAATGTTTTACAACCACGATTTCTAACTTTATTTTTGTCATAGCAGAATGGTTTCTTTAGATAAAATGTTATGCAGGTGCTCAATACAAAAGGCAGGTTGTAGGGGGGTGGGGGTTGAAGTGTCTTCCAAAAAGGTATGTTCAAGCTCTACCTCCCAATATCTGTGAATGTGGCCTTATTTGGAAATCGGGTCCTTGCAGACATAATCAACCAAAGGGAAGGCCATTTGGGGTTAGGGTAGACCCTAAATCCAATGACTGATGTCTGTATCAGAGATAGGAGAGGGAGATTTGGACACAGAGACACAGACACACAGAGAGAAGGCCAGGTGAAGACAGAGGCAGAGACTGGACTGATGTGTCTACAGGCCAAGGCAAGTCAAGGGTTGCCAGCAACCACCAGAAGCTAGTAGAGAGGCCTGGAACACGTTCTCCCTCAGAACCTCCAGAAGGAACCACCACAGCTGACATCTTGATTTTAGACATTTAACCCCAAGAATGCAAGAGAGAAAATTTCTACAGTTTTAAGCCATCCAGATTATGATATGTACTTTGTTGCAGCAGGCCTAGGAAATGAAAACACAGGTTGAATCAAGCTGAATTAGGGTAGAGCCCTGCTAGCTTGCTCTCACCTTCTCCACTCCTCAAACCCATTCAGCACAGGGGAACTCTGAGGATCCGCAAGAAATAGCTTAAAAATCCATGTTTGAGCGTTTTTCTGGTTCAGTAGTCCCCAAGGTCTGTAATTGAGCTCATCACGGTGGTGGCAGAACCTTGTAGCCCTGACCTCCCAATCCTTGTAACACCCCGTAACTTGAGTCTTCATTTTTACAAAGTGGGATGGTGTCTCGGGCAGCCACGTGTCTAGGGCAGGCCTCAGAATCCCAGAGTTAATCAACCCTCTAAGGACCCCAGCCCGGCCGCTCCCCAAGCCTGGTGAGCACCCCAAAGGCGTGATTATCTAATAGTTCTTGCACAACCAGCACCAGGGCCTTTTGCTTAATTAATCACAGAAACGCTCCTGCCTAACTTCAGACAACAAAATAATGAGCAGGCCTGTGAGAGGTTCAAAGACTGCGGGAAAAACAAGCGCTCCCTGAGGAAAGGGCCCATTGGAACAGGGAGGTCAGAAAAAATCACTGGGATCTACCAGAATTGCTGCTTGCGTTTTGTTGCATGCCCCTTTTAATATCAATATAGTGATAGCATAAATGTGTGTGTACAGGCAATTAACATGCACCATTTGGATTTTAGAACCAGAAAGTGTTGAGTTTTGAGAAGGACCTTAGAGAGCATCTTGGGTTCATGTGCTCTTTCTACAGATGAAGAAAATATGTCCACGGAGGCTAAGTGACTTGCCCAGGGCCATGTGACTGGAGCATGACAGAATCATCCTAAGACTCAGATCCTCTAGGTCCAAGTCTGCGAAAGTAAGGATATAGGACACTGGAAATGGAGGCTGCTTAGAAGGTGCAGGAAAAAACGAAAACAAAATTAGAGAATAGAGTTTAGATAAGAGCTTACAGGATTAGAAAACAGATCTCAGATTAGAGTCATGTTAGAGAGTGGAGGTAATAAGGAGCAAAGTCGGGTGGAGGGGGGAGGTCAGGTGAGAGCTTGTAGAGTAGTCAGAGGACGGAGGCCAAATCTGTTGTCATGACAACTTAGGGCCTCAGCATGAGACTTTGGATGCTATAAGTTTAGATAAGACTGTGAGACCCGTTTTTGAAGAAGCTCAAGATGGAGTTCTAGAATTAAGGAGAACACACCTGGAATATCATGAAGGTATGGATCAGAACCATCGGAATAAATGCTGAGGAGGTACAGAGGGGCTGGGAGTTGGGGGGAGTTCCAAGCTGCAATTTCAAGAAACAGGTCCTGTTAAAGCAGGAAGTGTTAGGGCTTATAAAGACCGGCACGGATGTATCAGGGGCAGGGAACAGTTTGAACAAGGTGTGATGAAGGAAGATACTGGAGAGGCAGGGGGACTGGGGAATGCAGACTGACTGGAGCAGAAAGGATGGGGAGGGTGGACCCAGTAGGTAGGGTCAGTTGAGGAGGGCCTCACCAAGCGTTCAGACTCTATTCAGAAGGCCACAGGAAGCCACTGGTGAGGGTCACCATGTATTACTTTCAGGCTGCATATGATACAAGGGTGCCATGTCTATGGGGCCACCATTCACATCATACACATAACTTTGGTCAGAGTTTGGGGAGGGAGGGACCAGAGATTTCTGACATCTCAGCTGAGAGCTGGAGCAGCCACAGAGAGCCTCTTCTTACATAAATCCTCACTGGCTTCCAAGCCATAGATACATTTACTAGCATTCATGTTCGTCTGAGGCTGCTCCTGTCTTAGCTATTTCCTGGATGTCCCTTGAGGTAGCTTCCTAAACCTGCTCCTCTTGGAGTTCTGACCCATTGTCCCCACTCTACCATGCATGGCTTATAGAGTGTTAAAGTTGCATGATTATCTACTACTTTTTTTTTAAATGTGAGGAAGGATATCTTCGCTAATAACATTAGCAAACTAATGTTACTTTGCTAATGCTAAATTAACAAACTAATATGTTGGTGATACAAACAACATTCAGATGTTTTCAAGCCTGGCTGCACATTAGAACCACCTGGGAAGATTTGAAAACACAGTGATATCTGTGTCCCATCCCGCACCTGAAGATTTTACTTTAATTGACCAGGCTGAGGCATGAGATTTTTTGAGCAACTTTCTGCTTTCTGCAGAACTTTCTGTGTATTCTGACAGCTGTACACAGGATGAACTGGAGGTGGCAAGACTAAGGTAGTTAGCTGAGTAAGATGATGGTGATAATTCAGGAGGCCATGGGTGAGGCCAGAGTATCCAAGGTGGTAAGGCACATCTTGGGAGACAACAATTTTTATTTTTGAGTTGGAATCTCACTCTGTCATCCAGGCTGGAGTGCAATGGTATGCTCATGGCCACTGCAGCCTCAACCTGCTGGGCTCAGGTGATCTTTCTGCCTCAGTCTTCCAAGTAGCTGGAACTACAGGCATGTGCCACCGTGCTGGGTTAATTTTTTGATTTATTGTAGAAATGAAGTCTCGCCAAGTTGTCCAGGCTGGTCTCGAACCTGTGGGCTCAGCAATCCTCTCATCTCAGCCTCCCAAAGTACTGGTATTATAGGTGTGAGCCACTGCACCTGGCCTGGACTGCAATCTTAAGGTAGAACTGCAGACATGTTACCAGACAAGATATTCCTGCCCAGACTCCCTGTGTGATCCTGGCTTACCCATCTCTCTTGCATGTTAAACCAGCAAATCAACTCCTTGGACACATACCCTGTTTATGTGAGGTTTTGAGGATTTGAGGAAAACTCCGTGTAAAAAAGTCTAGGCAAAGTGTCCAAACCATATGCTATTTGAACTGTTAATCATAAAATGTTTAGAAGAAGCATGATTTGACCCAGTCAGAAATATGCAGCATGCTTAGTTACATGCAAATAAGACCTATCTCTTCTCCCCTGATGAGGGAACCAGGGGTTGTGGGTTGCCTATCACTGGGCAGAGGCAGTCATAGGCCGAGTTTGCATTTGGGGAGACAAGTGTTGCTGGCAGCCAGACAGTTGGGAGTATATGGGAGAATATGAGAAGCAACTGCCAACAAACACACGTGTTTATAGGCAAAAACATGCATGCTCTTTCAGAAGTCAGCCAGGCCAGACCACACAACCCAAAGGTAGCACCTGTGCCCTGGATGTGTCATGGAGATAGAAAGGAGCAGGGAATGGTTGGTCCAGGCTGTGGGCTGGGTCCTCCAAATTTTGCCACTGGCCCAGGAGACCAGAGGACCCATTTGTTCCTGGCTCAGCCCTCAGTTATGTGCGTATCTTCCATTCTCTTCAGATCTCAGCTCCTTCTAAAAGACGACCTGAAATGGCAGCAGGCAACATCACTGAAACACTGTGATGTTTCATTTCTAAATGTAAGGCAACTCTTAAATGCTCTTTATACTGTGCTAGTTCTTAAAGTAACATGTCTGCATCTAAAAAGCCTTTGTAGATAGATTTTTTTTTTGTACCTCTATCAGTCTTTGTTACTCCAGCTGTGTGGTCTGTGCTCTTGTGACCTAAATCCAGCAGTTAGTAATGGATTTGGAGGACCAGGACTTTGGGGTGTTGTGTCACTTCATTTAAACTGTGTTGGTGATGCAATTAACATAGATGTTCTTAAAGACTGCTTTAGTTGACCAGGCTGGGGTATAAGATTCTCCCACACCCAACTTCTTAGGTGATTGGGATATGCAGCCTAAGATTGAAGTCGATGTTACAGGTTACTAAATGACTTGCTTCTGATATGCCCACTCTACGTTAATAGTGTTGGCCCTCTGTAGCCCTGTTTTGAGTCATCTATAGGGCTCAGTAGGTGAGACCGTGGTGATCGCTTAGCAATGTCTCCCATGCATCTAGGCAGGAGGATGGATGGCCCACAGAAGCGGTGGCCACCATCTCTGAGTGGAGAAGGGCCTGGGAAAAAAGTGTCTTGCATTTTGCATCAGGCAGGGTACTAAAGTCATTTAACATAACAATTCACAAATGAGGGTGGGGTGGCTGTGTAGCGTCAATGCTGGACATGTTCTATATTCTCACAGCAGAACTTCACTATAATTAGCACAGTGATGACTTTTGAAAGTTTATTTGTATGATTATTTGACTATTGTTGACTATGAGCCTCATGAGAGGAATGATGCCTTGCTGACCATTGCATGTCCAGTGCCCAGGGACTCAACAAACAGACGCCAAATAAGAGAATGAATGAAGACACCATGTAGCAGGCACTGACTTAGGTATTGGCATTTGAAGCTTCCCTCAGAGGGGCAACCATGGGTCGGGGCCAGGTTCTGTGCTTCTTGCTTTCTTGGATACTGCAGGAATGCTGAAGAGGAAAATTGGACCTGTCCGTCACTCTGGCTCTTCCAGGCTCAGCTGAGTTCCTGTTGTGGTAGCCACTCTCCTAGACACGTCGGAGACATGACAGAAGATGAGAAGAGGAGGTTATGGGGTATGCATCTGTTTGCCCTGGTCTCAGAATACTTTGATATCTGTCAAATCTTTCCAGTAGCCTTTTCTGAAGGCAAAATTGAATGAAAGCAAAACCCCTAGGAGGCGCCGTACCTCTGTAGCAGGCCTCCACACACTTCATCAGGAGCTTTCTTTGCCAGGAAAGAACAACAAAGACCACTGTGTGTCTCACTCGCAGGCCTCAGGGTAGCCTTTGGAAGAAAGCTGTGGGTCACGGGGTTGCAGCACTCTGGGGTTGGGGATAAAGAAAATGGTTCCCAGAGGGATATCGGTTACCTGACTCTCTCAGAACATCTTCCAGCAGCTTCTCTCCCATTTCTGTCCAAGAACGTGGCAGGAAGGAGGCCAGGTTTGCCTGGTAAAAGTACTACATTCAGGTGGAGGTTCAAGGGAAGCACAGAGAGAAGGCATGTGAAGTGATAATGGCTTTCTCATCGCAGAGTGGAGAAGCCTGGCTCTGGGCCCGTGTCCTCGTCAGGACGTTGGAGGGGACATTTATACAGCTGTCCCCTTAGTATCTGGAAGGCATCACATGCTTGTCTGGGAGAGTCCCAGGCATTTCATCTGTCTGTGGACCTTTGTGAAATAACTCTGACTTTATTGAGGATTCTTTTAAAAAATATTTATTATAAATTTTATTTATGTGAGGGATGTGTAGGTGGCATACAATTTACAAATAATAAAATATACACTGAAAGTTTTATTGATTTTTACCAAAACCTATAAGCTACATAGTATTTTTTCACCATTAAAACAAGTTGGTTGTCAAAAGTCCAGATGAGTTATTGGTAGTATTAAAATGCCTCATAGCTGTGACAAAGGCAGTGAGGTCATTTAATGCAATGTCTTACTGTAATGGAAGTTCCCAAATTACAGGCCACAGACCAATTGTGAGAAAAGGACGCTACAATGAGTTAGGGAGATGAATCAGCTCGCACTGAGCAATGTTTTCCACCCTGATTTAGGGCAAGCACTGATTTGTGGTGGAAGGGCTAGCTGGCACAGAGCCTTTCCACAGCAATGTTTAGTTGTGTGGAACTGGGGAAACGAATGGTGGGGAGGGCGTCCATGTAAGAGCAGCATTAATGGGGGAGTCAGACAAGCAACTAAGTCCAGCCAGGGTAGAAGATGGAGCATGGGGACAGGAGGCATCACCATAAAGAAAAAGCATACTTAGTGGACAGATGGCAGGGTGTGGACAGAGAGAGGCATTTCCAAGTGCCAGGGTTTTACATGATGTAAAGTAGTTTTAAAGGATAAGAAGGTACTGATCATTAGCAAGCAGAAAAGTGTTTTTTATTCAGAAAGATGAGTCCTCCTAAAGAAGAGCTTGGGTCAAACACTATTTGATTGACAAAATTAAAGCAACAAAAGGGATATCAGGATCCTGGGAGTAGTATGGGTGGGAGATGGACTGTTGTATGTATGTTGGACATGGAAGGCCCTAGTGATGAGGCGATATTTGAAAAGACACCACACAAAGGTAGAGACCACGAATGATTGGCGGAAGAGTGCTCCAGAGAAAGGGATGCAGCAAGTATAAAGGCCCCATATTGAGGATGTGCTTGGGGTGTTCAAGGAACAGTAAAGAGGCCACTGTTTCTGGAACAGAAAGAAGGAGGGAACAAATACAAGGAGACGAGATCAGAGAAGTAGCAGGGATCTAGAGCATTTAAATACAGAAAGCAGCACAAAGACTTGGGCTTTTACTCTACAGAAAACCAAGTGAGAGTCTTGGAGTACAGGAGTGACAGTATCTAACTTATGTATTGAAAAGATCTCTCAGTACCCGTTCCCCATCGTTGCAGTTTTTCAACTAGAAGCTGGATTGGCAGTCACTAGGTCACAGTATAAGGCTGCACTTTTTAAACGTGGTAGATTTTTAAATATATATATATATATATTTTTTCTTATTTATTTGTGTATCTATTTCTTTTAGAGATATGGTGTACAAGTAAGGGTTAACTACACAAGTAGCCTGCATGCAGGTGAAGTTTGAGCCTCCAACTAACCCTCTCTTCCCCTGGTTTAGGATCAAATACCCTTCATGTTGCCTTCCCACCCCCCACATGCCCACCTCCTCTTCTTCCCTTGGCAGTACCCAGTGACTGCCACTCCCCCCTTGTACTAATGAGACTAGTGTTTAGGACTCACTTATGAGTGAGATCACGTGGTATTCAGTTCATTGTTTTTGTGATAGATCACTAAGTATGAGGGTCTCTAACCCCATCCAGTCTGGTGCGAAGTCTATGATTTTGTCTTTATGGATATGTAATACTCCATCATGTATATCTACTACATTTTCTTAATCCAGTCCCCTTTTGAAAGGCAGTGGGATTGGTTCCATGTTTTTGCTATAGTGAATAGTGCAGCTATTATGCGTGTGCAGGTGTCTTTTTTTGTACACTGATTTATGTTCCTCTGAGTATATTCCTAGGAAAGGTATTGCTGTATCATATGGAAGGTCAATTTTTAGTTCTTTTAGGAATTGTCACACTGCCTTCTATAGAGGTTGAATTAGCCTGCACTCCCACCAACAGTGTAGAAGCATTTCCTTTTCTCCACGCTCTTGCCAGCATCTATTGTTTTTTGATTTATTGATAAGGGCCATCCTTACTGGAGTAAGGTGGTACAAAAACCAACTCCAAATGGATCAAAGACCTAAATGTAAAACCTCAAACTATAAGAATCCTAGAAGAAAACGTAGGAAACACTTTTTTGAAATAGCATATGATTGTATTCAACAAATCAATGTATATATGCATTTATTTATTTATTTTTCTTTATTTTAAAGATGTGGGGTACAATTAAGGGTTAAGTATACAAATATTCATTATGCAGGTACTCTTGATGCGGTGTGCCCCTCCCTCCCCTAGCAGTTTACCTTAACTGCCAATCCCACCTCCCCAGCAGTTTCCCACTATTGCCAATCCCTTTCTTATAGTATTGTGATAATTGTTCAAGGTCTGCTTATAAGTGAGAACATATAGTATTCTGTTGTTTCTGTGATAGATCACTGAGTATGATAGACTCTAAATCCATCCAAGTTGCTGTGATGTCCATATGTTTGTCTTTCTTTATGGTAAAAAAAAACGTGGTACATATACATAGTGGAATATTATGCAGCCATAAGGAAACACTCTTATGTACATTGGAGTAGGCAACTAATTCTTGGTCAAATCCCCAAAAGCACATGCCATAAAGAATAGGATGAACAAATGGGACCTCATCAAAAGAAATCATCAAGAGAGTGGGGAGACAATCCACAGAATGGGAAAAAATTGCTAATTATGTATCTGACAATGGCCTAACATCCAGTATCTACAAGGAACTCAAATGAGCTGAAAGGAAAAAAACAAACAATCCTATCAAAAAGTGGGCAAAGGACATGAATAGACATTTCTCAAAAAAAGATACACAAGCAGCCAACAGATACATGAACAAATGCTCATCCTCACTAATCATCAGATAAATGTAAACTTGATAGACTTTTAAGAGTAAATACATATTCTAGGTTCATAAACAGAGATTCTGGGCTAATAAATCTGGAGTGGGTCCCCAGAGTCTGTATTGAAGATTCTTTAAACAGACTAGTCCTGCCATTTGGAGGAATTTAAAGGGATGAAGGAAGAGAAAAATATAAGGGGCGTCTGTAGCCTTCTGACACTGATGAAAACATCTTCCATATCTCAAGGCTGTAGATTCAAATTAATTGTGGCCTTGTTCGAATGACCACTGTTCCTGTATATTCACTGTTCCCATCCCCTCTTACGGCTCAGGGACACTGCTGCTGCTATGAGTCTTCTCACAACCCTGGAACTCAAGGGGCTGTTGGGAAAACACTAGTGGTGCATCATTTAAAGGGAGGTTGAAATGTCCTGTTTTGGAAGGAGCAGGCAGGTCCAGACTGGACACTTGTCAATGGACTGTGTTGGAGGTTTGAGTCCCAGAGAACCAGTCTAGGTCAGAAACTGCCACAGATTATAGGAGGGAGAGTCCAAGGCAAGAAATAATTCAAGTTCAAAAGGTCAATTTGCTCAGCAGTGACGGATGGAAATGTGACTTACTGAGTGGATGAAACTGAATTGATGTGAAGGTCAATCTATAGTCAAGCAGAGATTCCTGAGTGTCATTCTCACTGTGAGGGAAGCCTGGTTTTTAATTAAAGGCCAATGGTTGGGTCTATTTGGCTGAACCTACAGAGCAGAAATGGATACATGTAATGAGATAAGCAGTGGGCCAGGAGATAGCGTTCTGAGTTCCAGTTTTAGCCATATCCTACTGCACTCTGTGACATTGTTCAAATAATACTGTTCTTGTGTGTGCTATGAGGGGATTGGATAGAAGCACCCCAGGGACACTTCCAGCTCAGACATACTGTATTCTCTGGATAAGTCCTCTTGTGCTCACTCCTACTTTTAATTTCTTTGCATTTCCACAGTCACTTTGTTCCCCACGGAAATGAGTTCTCAGTGCTTTGCCTCCTGAGTAAACCAAACCAAACCAAACCAAACCAACATACAAAAAATATCCTGAACCTCAAAGAGTGACTGTGCTGCACTAAGGGGCATAATGGCAGCATCTCCCATTGTGCAGAGGAAGGTTAGAGTTTGGGATGCATCTGATGTGCCGAGAGGGCAACTCTTGGAGCTAGAGATTGTGTAACCCTCCGAAAAATACTGAGAAGAGGATATAAAAGCTTGCAGAAGCCAAGAGGGGTTCCTACCCAAGGTGACTTGAAGCAGCAGAGGAAGGGGAGCCTTAGAAATTGTCCAGGTTGGAGAAGACAAATTGTAGCTCCTGAGTCAATGCCAAAGTCAAATCTAGAGGGTGAGGCAGGGCTGAAAATACGAACAGGTAGCCAGGTGGGACACTCGGAAGGTGGGAAGTGGTGCAAAATATAAAGGCAAGAAGGGGGTCTAAGGCAACCCCCTCGGGTTCCCTCCCACTCTGGGAGTTTTTCTGTTCTCTCAATAAATCCTGCTTTCTAAAAAAAAAAGAAAAGAAAAGAAAAGAAGAGGGTCTAGATCCTGGCAAGTACTTCAAAACTAGGATGAACAGTGCCGATGTTAAAATGTAGATGGTGGTTCAAAATAATACTGAGGGCCAGGTGGTGGAGGTAAGAGAAGAGGTTGCTTCTCAAGGAGCCTGCACAGTTACTAGGTCAGTCCTTTGGGAAGCTTGGTGTGTCGGCGATAGCTGGACCTCTTCTCCCCATCCCCTCTGGATTGGCAGAATTTGGAAAGGCAGAGTTGGAATCACATTTGCTGTATGGAACCCATTGGAGGAAGTGGAAGAGATGGAAACTCCTGATGTGACTGTGGCACAACTGGACAGCAGTCTCTCCATTTCCTGTGATGTTCAATCTTCAGGTTGGACATGTGTCCTTGGTCCCACTTGGATCTATCCCATCCCACTGTTGGTCAGTCTTTCCCAATGCATTTCTGTATGTTAGACTTCCTTCCCTCTTTTTGTCCTTCTTTGCCAAGGGTAATACATTGGCAGCCAAGGTCAGATGCCCCTCCTCTCTATCAGGACTGCCCATCCAACAGAACTCAAAGTGAACACCTCAAATCCATGACTAAATACTAATCCACCTAGAGAAAAGAGAAAATAGCTGACCTTTATTAAGCTAGGTGCTTCGAACATATCCTTGTCTAATTGAATACTCCTCAAAGTCCTAAAGAATAAAATGTATTATTTCATGATCAGTGGTAGACCATATTGGTGAGGGCTTTACATGCCTTACATTTATTACCCATACCATTCCTGTGAGATAGACACAATTATTACTTGTTGAGGAAACTGAAGCTTAAAAATGTTAAGCAACTTGCTTTAAGTTTCATAGCGTTAAATTAAAGCACAGCCTCTCAGACTCCATAGTTAATCTTCCATAGTTCAGAGAGTTGAAGTGTCTGCCTGTGATCACATAGCTAATCAGAACTGAGATTCAAGCCCAGATCTGAATCAAAAGAGCTTATTCTCTTCCAAGAGACAAGAGAATACCTACTTCTTCTCCCATACTGGCATCTTCTGGTGGGGAGGATGAGGAGAAGTCATGATCATTTGGGAGTTGATCCCTGTCTCAGGCATGGGCTACTGAGGAGTCTCAAATTGGCAGGTCCTAAATCTGCAAGTCCTCGGGAATGAAAGCATTACTGAGCAACCCCTTCCTGGGTTTCCACGATACCATGCCTGTTTCTGCTGGAATTGCCCACATGACTGCATCTGACTAAGCCTGGGTTTTCTGCATTGAGTCCTGCTAGTCCTTGTTCTGTCTCCATAACCCAATTGCTTGCCTATGTGCTTTTGGTGACTTTTGCTTTCTATGGCCCCTGCTCTCCTGCCTCACTTGGTCCTGACTTACACCCTCTCCTCTAGCCTGCATTCCTCAGAGACTCTTTGTTTCAGCCTCATTCTATGTGTTTCCTGCTGTGAGTTTCTTTATTTAAAAAAAAACCTTAATTGATATTTAAAAAATTAAAACTTGGAGAGGAGGGTGGAGATAGATAATTTACCTAGTACTGTATATTCAAAAAATGAGCATATAATCACTGTTTTAAAGTAAGATGTCAGGAAGCAAGATTGACTTAAACCTGACATCTGTTTACACACAGTGAGCTGTCATCAGATGCATATGTAGGGTCAGAAGAGCTACAGTTTTGTCACCATGACAGCTTAGCTTGGTTATGGAAATTTGGGCTCCAGGTGCTTCTGCAAGGAGGCAGCAAGACACCTTCCAAAGGGCTGGCTGCCCACGTGAGCTCTCTTAATTAACCACCATTTTCCACACACCTACTATGTGCTTGATACTATCCTAAGCAAAAACAATAAAACAGGCAGTTTGGGGTAACAGGAAAGAGTATGGCAGAGAGGTTAAAAGCATAATCTCTTAATGGGAAATTCAATTCTGAACCCTATCCTATTGTCGAATCCTAGCCAGCAAGTCAGATCAGCGTTCTAAGTCTCAAATTCCTTTTCCATAAAGTGGACATAATAACAGCACTTCACTTACAGGAGATTGTTCAATTATAATGGTGTGTTTTCAGAGCACTAATCCAGGACCAGAATGGAGTAGATGCTCAATAAATGATGGCTATGGCCGGGCTCGGTGGCTCAGCCTGTAATCCTGCGCCTTTGGGAGGCTGAGGTGAGTGGATTGCCTGAGCCCGTGGGTTCGAGACCCGCCTGGGCAGCGAGACCTCATCTCTACAATAAATCAAAAAATCAGCCGGGCGTGGTAGCGCGCGCCTGTAATTCCGGCTACTTGGAAGGCTGAGGCGGAAGGATCGCCGGAGCCCAGCAGGTCGAGGCTGCGGTGGCCGGGAGCGGCCACTGCACTTTAGTCAGGGCGACAGAGTGAGACTCCAACTCAAAAAAGAAAAAAAAAATGATGGCTATGATTATTATTAATATCAGGTAGGATCCTGATCCCAACACATGTGGGATCTTGCCAAGTAAATAAGATTCACTTACTCGACTGGTCGATGTCGAGTGAACTTGATATACTGTAGAAGGTCAGAGGAAGATTATATTTCTGGGAGAATGCAGAAAGATGTCATGAATGAGGGAGACTGTAAGTTTCTGTGTAGGAACAAAATGAAACTCATGGGAAGCGTCCTTCCTTGGAAAACATCTGCCAGAAGTGCCTTTCCCAAGGGCGTTGTCCAAGCAAATTCTTACTCCGCTTAGGTGAGTCCACCTTTAAGGAGTCTTCCCTGTCTCTTTCGATCAATTCTCAGGGAGTCTTTCTTTATTCTCATAATCCAGGGTTTACTCTATTTCAGCACTCGTTGGCTGGTTTCTATTGTTTTGTAATTGATTTGTCCCCCCCCCCCACCATGGATATTTTCTTTTTTTCCTTTCTTAAAGACTTATTTCTTAACAATCAAAGTCATACATACATGTATTTTAGAAAACAAAATATACCCGCACAGTATATTATGTAAAGCAGCATTTTCTCAGACTATCCTACCATTTTACTCTTCTCCAGAGGCAAACCTTTTACCTCTTTTTAGTCGATCGTGTTAGCGTCAATTCCCCTTTCTGTAAAAACATGGCTGTGTTGCTTCTTCATGATTTGTTGGCTTTGTCATTATTCTTTGACTTCCCCTGCACTGTGTCAAAGATGAAGCTTAGATTTCTTTCTCCTCCAGCCCCACCGCTATACACATATGTGCAGTTCCTCCTCCCCATCCTTCCAATGTGGTTTGTCATAACTTTGGTTAGATTAATATTTAGTGTGTTAATTATTATTACTATGTGTGATGGTCTCTCTTGTGTGCCAATTTTTCTAGACTACAGTACTCAGATATTTGGTCAAACACCAGTCTAGAGGTCTCTTTAAAGGTGCTTTTTAGATGAAGCTAACGTTTAAATCAGCAGACTTGGAGTAAATCGGACTGCCTTCCATAATATTCAATCAATGAAAGGTCTTAATAGAAAACAACATGTCATCTTAAGAAGATAGAATTCTGCCTCCAGACCACTTCAAAATTGAACTGCAATGTCAACTTTACCCTGGGTCTTGAGCCTGCTGGCCTGCCCTGCAGATATTGGACTCACCAGTCCCCACAATTGTGTGAGCTAATCCCTTAAGACAAATCTTTCTCTCTATGCATCTCATTGGCTCTGTTTCTTTGGAGAATCCTGACCAATATACTATGCAAACAGTTTTCACAGCTGAGCCAGAAAATGAACAATAATCTTTTTCTTCTTTCTGCCCATTCTTTTTCCTAGAAGTAATAGTTGTCTTATTTTGTTGTTGATATGTGCTTAGTTTTAAATTTACTCATCACTAATTCAACCTCAATCTGGACTGATTGTTTAAATCTCCTCTTGAGACAGGCAGATGCATGACATATTCTCTCAATTTCATCTTCCTGAAGTAGTCACTAACCATGGGACTGGCTTCAAGGGCAACTTGTGCAGTTGTACAGGACCTCATCCTTGGTTTAATGTTTGTTGCCATCTTTAAATTCTTAATAACTTATTTTCAAAAAGGACCTCTCAGTTTCCTTTGGCATTGTGCCCTGCAAATTATGTAGTTGCTCTAGTCTCCCAGAGTTTTCAATTAATTCCAATTTAGACCAGTGCATAAGAGTCATCTTGGTATTATCTAGGTATCTTCCTTTACCAGTCATAGGGATTGCGTTTACTCCTCTCCTATGCTAGTTCTCCTGTATCCCCTTCAAAATGTAAGTTTCTTGAAAGCAAGCACATGTTTTATTCATTTTTATTTCTCAAAAACACCTAGCAGAGTGCCTCAGGCATAGTGGTATGTATGTATACATATATATAATCAGAGCAAATTATTTAAATAGATAGAACAGGAGGAGGGATGTGACCAGATTTTCCAGGAAGGAAAAAGAGTGTGAAGAAATCAGGGAGATGGGAATATGTCTTTGGAGGATTTGAAGCAGAGAAGCAGTATGACTAGAAAAAAGGCATATTGAAACCAATAGGAAACGATGTTAAAATTATATGGGAGCCAAATTGTAAAGGGTCTCGAATGCCAGACTAGAAATTTCCTGCAGACTTGTAGGCCACCAAGGACTTATTTCCCCATCTAATGACATCTGATACATGTAGTTAGAGAAACTCCAGCTGGGTAGAATTTCACACTTCCCTTTTCTTGGCACCGAAATGGGTGAATGGAGTAGGATGGGGCAAGGGAGAGAGCCTAGTGACTAAAAAAAAAAAAAAAGAGAGAGAGCTTGCTTGTAAGAGAGTGTTTCCTGTGAATTTTAAAGCCCAGCCTAGTAGAGAAACAGGAGAAAAACCATCAGAACTCTGGAAGATAGCCAGGGAGGTCTGGAGAATGCTAAATCCAGGCAGAGCAACCCCAAATTGGCAGCCCAGCTATCACTAAATTCACAGGATTAAAGAACAGCAATCATTAGCACCTTGTATGTGCCCATGATCCTTATGGCATTCAGCACCAAGAGCACTGGGCTTGCCCTCTGGAAATATTCACACTGTGATGAATGTTTCTGGTAAATATGAAGATTAGTGGGCTAATGGTGACCCCCTTGTGTTGGAATCTCAGTCACAGCTTATGAGATACAGAATCCCTGAGCTTCTTCCGTATGCACAAGGAAACAAAAGCAACTTTCAGAATCCCTGGCAATATTGTCCAGAATGCATATTAGCACTCTAATTGAAAGGCATTTACAAAGTTTTGAAAAGAACTTAACTGATCCCCCACAGAATGCATATATTTTCCATACTAAAAGGTATATGGAAATGTGCTCATTGTACTCTTCATACTCCCAATCTGGAAATGATCCAAAAGTAGATCAGCAGTAGAATTGATAAATAAATTATGTGGTATTATTCACCAAATGAGATAGATACAGCTATGTAAATGAATTAACCACAACAATTTACAATAGCATAAGTGAATCCCACAAGCATAATGTTGATTAAAAGGGACCAAAGTGTACATGCTATATGGTTTAGCTTATATAAAGTTCAAAAACAAGCAAAGCTATTTTATTATGATCTTAGAAGTCAGGTTAGCAATTCTCTTTGGAAACAGTGACTGCAAAGGGCCAAAAGGGACATCGTCTAGAATGCTATAAATGTTCTATTTCTTCACCTGGATACTTCTTACATTAGAGCGTTCACTTTACAATAATTCATAATTTGCTTTAGATAAAAAGATGAAGATAGATTGAAAGTTAAAGGATGAGAAAAGATATATCTTGCAAAGAATAAGCATTGGAAAGCTGACGTTAATATCAACTATAATAATGTTAAAGTAGACTTCAAGAGTAGTGTAATATCAGAGATAAAAGAATTAATTTTTCAAGAAGTAACATACACTCCCCTTTTCTTTTTTTCATCTGGCTCTACAATTGGAAATGATTGAAATGGATGTTTAAATAACATCCCTACAGGAATATGTACCGAATGATGTTGCTTTGAAATATGTGAAGCAAAGACCTATAGAACTGAAGAGAAAAGTGGAAAAAGACACATCTTTAAAATTTTTCACACCTTTACCTCTGGAATTGATGTAACAAGTGGATAATATCTGTAAGAATAAGAAGATCTTACTCAACCTGACCTAATTGGTTTGTTTGTTTGTTTGCTCTGAGTTAGAGTCTCACTCTGTTGCCCAGGTTGGAGTGCAGTGGCATCATCATGGCTTACCATAGCTTCAACCTCCTGGGCTTAGGCAATCCTTAAGGGAGTACCTAGGACCACAGGTGTGTCCTGGGACCACCAATGTCAATTTATTAATTTTTTTGTAGAGACAAGGTCTTGCTATGTTGCTTGGGCTGGCCTCAAACTCCTGGGCTCAACAATCCTCCCACCTTGGCCTCACAAAGTGCTGGGATTATAGGTGTGAGCCAACATGCCCAGCACTAACCTAATTGATCTGTGAGGGGATCATACCAAACAACTGTAGAATACACACACACACACACGCACACACATTCTACATTATTAATATATTCTCCATATATAATATACATTCTACATTTTATACATCTGTATAAAGTGTATGTGTAACCTTTCCACCTTTCCCAAGATAGACATACCTGGCCATAAAGCAACTCTTAATAAATTTCAAAAGAATACAATTTTATGGCATATTTTTATGGTCATACAGTAGCAAATTATAATTCAATAACAATAATATACCTAGAAAATCCCCAAATATTTGGATATTAATACCCTTCTAAATAAACTATTAGTCAAGCAAGACATCATAAGGAAAATTGAAAAATAATTTAAGCTGAATGATTATAAAACTGCAACATGTTAAGATTTGTGAAATGCAGATGAAATAGAACCTAGGGGATTTTCATAGCTTTAAATACTTACATCAGAAAAAAAAAAGAAAGTTTTAAAATCAATGGTAAAAAGATGAAAAAAATTAAACCCAAAGTAATGGAAGGATATAATAAAAATAAAAGCATAAATTAGTGACATAAAAAATAGACATATAATAATGAAACAAGACCAAAAGTTGGCTCTATTAAAAATTGATGAAATTGACAAATCTTAGAAAGACTCATCAACATAAACCACAAATTGTTAATATTGATAATGAAAGAGAATATTGTTACTGATCCTAAAGATGTCAGACGGAAAACAAAGTCTATATTATAAACTATTTCATATCAATAAGTTCAATAACACTGAGTTCTCACGGAACTCAAATTACTTAAGAAGTACAACATACATAAACTGACACAAGAAGAAACAGAAAATCTGAATAGGATTTTATTCACTAAAGAAATATAATTTGTAATAAAATAACAGCAACAAGAAAACTTTCCCACAAAGAAAATTCTAGACCAGATTCTACATATCCAATTTTTTTTCCATCTGGCGCTACAACTGTAAATACTTGAAATGGATGTTTCATAAGCCTGGTTTTCTAAATGAATCTAATGAGCACTTTCTTCCATTGTCCAGTCCAATGACTTGACATTAACATGCAGCACTGTGACTTGGGATTTGTTACACAGTATATCCAGCCTGTCCCAATTGATACAACATCCATGCTTGATTGGGTGAGACTGTTTTAACAAAACAAGTTAGAGGCTAAGAGAAACTAGACTGATCCTGCCTGATTAAACCAAAGCAAAAGTCAGAGCTGAAAGTTTGATTTTGTTGACTTCATGACTCAAGTGTAGTTCCTAGTTGGCTTTAACTTTTTGATGATTGGTTTAATTTTGAAAATGTGGTGTTAGAATCAATGTTTCATTTTTAAATTCCCCACATCAAGCAATATGCTTTAAATATGTATTATAAAGCTATAAAGATAACCACTAACAGAATAAAGATGTCATAGAGTCGTCAAATTCAAGCTCCTGGAAGAGGGAAGAACAGAAGCATAATCAAATAATGAAACAATATAGAAAAATAATTAGTAGAAGAAAAAGGAGAATAAGCAGAAAAGGGAAGAATAAGTCAGGAAGTATTAAAAACAAAAAATAAAATAACACAAGTAAGTAAAATGAAATACTCATTGTAATACATATGAAAGAAGTGAAAAAATAATTTTTTGAAACTTAAAACTCTCAACTGGGGTAACATAAATTCTAGCATGTGTTTTTCTAAAAATGATTTCTAAAACAATGGTTCAGAAAACTTGGAAGCCTTTTAATTTTATTCTAGGATGATGGAGAGCCACTGGAAAGTTTTAATAAGGAAAATAATGTCAAATGGTCAAAACTCATGAAAAACAAACAAAAGACCTAATAAGAAGATTTTTTGAACTGCTATGGAGAAAGTGGACTATAGGTGGTGAGAAACCAGTTAAGACGCTACTTCAGTAGTTTGAGAAAAGCATGATGGTGGCTTGGACTATGGTAGTATTGGTGGAGATGAAGAAAAGTGGATAAGTATAAAATATATTCTGGAGGTAAAGCTAACAGAATTTGTTGATGGATTGTCCAAAGTGTAGGCAGGGCAAGGCATGGATTAGAAAGAAGGGTTCATGTAGAGCAAAATATAGAGGGAAAAAAATAGCAAAATCAAAACGATTGACTTTGCTGACTTTAGAAAAATGATGCCTGTTTGGACACCCATATAAAGATGTCAAGGAAACAACTGAAAATTGTTCTTTTAAACTCAGCACCTCTCATATTCTTGAGTTAAATCATGTTTCTATCTCTGAATCAATTATAATGACTGAAGTGTTGAAATATACCATCTGTATCTCTTAAGTCACAAGTCCACTCTTGCTCAATTCCATCCAAACTCCATGAATGGAGCTTGAGGAAGGAATTGTTTCTTCTAAGGAATTTGAAGGTATTGTTAGTAGAAGATGGATGGGTATTGGGCAGGAAAGTTGAATATTCCCCACAGAAGATAATTTTGTGAAGATGAAGAATATAATTCATAACAAAAATACAACTGCTGTAAACTTTATAAACTTAATAACTAGAATCATCAGCCTATATAAAGCAAATATACAGAAAATAAATATCCATAAACAAAACGCAAGTTAAACATTTTAACAAACCTCTGTTAAAAATTTAACTTAATTTAACTTAAATTTAATTTCAAAGATTTCCTATGATTTCTTAAGGCCAGAGTCGATATCCAGACATGAACAGCTTAAAATGCACAAAGATAGGCATATTTGGGGTTATGCATAATTGCAGTCAGGAAAATAGGGGCGAACAAACAAACAAAAAACTTGGATTCCAAAAAACTTATTTGGAGGAAATTTCTAGTTGCTTAAGTCAAATAGGGAAATGACTAGAGGTTGGAATGCAGGTCTTTGGATATGAAATGTTTACTCAATTTCTGAATGTTAAAATACTAGCACTTCTCCTGAGGACGACTTGGATGATATATACATTTCTAGGTAGTGCCACAATTTCAGTAAAGTAGACAACTCTGTTGTCAGAAGGGCTTGGAATAAATCACTGCACATACTTCAGCTTCCATTTCCTCATCTGGTAGTGAAATTAAGAATATCACCTACTTCACAAAGTCACTGTGAGAAATCAAACATGTAAAACACATCAAGAATTTAATTCAGTAGGTAGCAGATGCTAAGCTCTCAACCAATGCCACTTATTCCACCATTGCAGGCCAGCTTCAGTTTTAACTTTGCTCTAGCTTTAAAAACAAAATTTGGGGACTTAACTGCCTATATTCAACTGCTTTGCTGTGTGACCTTAGAGAAGTAACTTTATCTCTCTGTTATTCAATTTCCTCATGAAGATAAAATAGTTATCTAATTCATGTGCTTGTCTTAAAGCTTAATATCTAAACTTCTTAAAACAGTGTTTGGCATGTTAAGCACCCTGTGAGGCATAGCAATATTTTTGTTACCGTTGTTTTGCTATCTTCCAGAGTTCTGTTAAATAAGACCTCAGAAGCAAAAAATGAGATCATAGTGTGAAGCCAGAAATTAATCACTGGGCTTTCCAGTGAGCACACGTGCCATGTGAGGCCAGGACTAGGATCAAGTTGGAGCCAAGGATTTGGAACCAGGAAGGTATGCATGAGTTAACAGGACTCAAAACTTGACAAGAGAACAGTAATTAACTGAGCTCCTGGGTGTACAGTGAGTACCGATATAATAGTGTGTATAAGAAGCTATCCATAATAGGTTATACCCTGGGCATTCTCTAGCCTTTTTATAATTCAATCTTCCCAATACTGCTGACACTCAGGTGTTATTATTTCAATTTATAGTGAGAAAATGAGCTTTACAGAGTTAAAGCCAATTGCTTAGGTCAAGTAGTTCACACGTGGAGGGCTGAGATTAAGGTATAGACCTAACTCTCAAGCCAATAACCCCCTCTCCACTGGCCTGCCTCCCAAAGTGTTGAAAGCCAAACATTACGGGTAGGATCCCTGCCTTTAACAGGAGAGTTGCCAGACCTTATCATGCAATGAAGCTGCATGGGATATAGTTATGGCCTCAGACATATAAATGACTTGGATTCTTCCGATAAGATAAAGCATTTATTAGCAATTATTCTCTGTGTTTGAGAAAGAAAAATTCCTTCCTTTCAGAAATCCCTCCATGCCTGCTCCTTTTAGGTGCCATAACAGCACCTAGAGGACATCTAACCTTCCTCCATCGCTCACTGTTTCCTTTTCCAGCAACCTGGCTCACCCCAGGAGTTCAGTTCCAAGACTTTGGTATTGTATACCCAAGTTCCTTCATCTTTTGCAAGGCCTCACTGCAAATATAATGCCTTTTGTTCGCCATCGACTGTTTGTTCGCCCCTATTTTCCTGACTGCAATTATGCGTAACCCCAAATATGCCTATCTTTGTGCATTTTAAGCTGTTCATGTCTGGATATCGACTCTGGCCTTAAGAAATCATAGGAAATCTTTGAAATTAAATTTAAGTTAAGTAACTCCCTTTTATTCCCAATCACTATTCTCCTTCTTCATGAATATCTACATTCGGAACAGGAGAAGTGCTTATTGCTACAATTTGCGGACAACTGTGGACTTGTCTAATTTCTTGGTGGATAGTCTTCATCTTAGATGGTGGTTTTCACTGTGGTCTTTAATTTCTTGCATGTTTATAGGAGGAGAGTGGGCACAACAAATCAAACTGGGGCCGAGCTTTTTAGTCTGGTTCTCCTGTTGGAAACTGATTGGCCAACAGCTGAAAATTCTCTGGTTTCCGGTGTCCTAGTGATAGTGACTGCAGTTCACCTCTCACTAAGTTCTTACAGAGATTTTTATACAAACTTCGGTCATTATA
This sequence comes from Cephalopachus bancanus, assembly GCA_027257055.1. Classification (NCBI taxonomy): domain Eukaryota; kingdom Metazoa; phylum Chordata; class Mammalia; order Primates; family Tarsiidae; genus Cephalopachus; species Cephalopachus bancanus. The sequence goes on along the minus strand of JAPVLO010000289.1, from coordinate 1,865,987 downwards.
CCAGTCGATTCATTCTCATTCTTTTCCCTTCTCTTCTTTTACCTCCTTTCTCTATCTAGGGCTCAATCAACTTCCCCAAAAAGCAATGTAATTTATAAGCCTAAACTGATGTGAAGATTCGTGTCTCGGGGCATAGTTGCCAATTTAGGTTTTTGAAGAGAAAGAACAGACATTATTAAAGAATTATCCAGCTTTGTTGAGACCTGGGCAATCCGTTTCTTGAAGATTGCAGAACCATTTAAAGTATCCACTGCTTATTTGCAGAATTAGAAAGCCTGGGCTATTATTTCTTGTTTAATAAACTTTGGCCACACTCATACTGGAGAGCTCCATACAAAAGATGTATTGGCCTGAATTTTTTTTTTTTTAACTGATTAAATTTTAACCAGCTGCTGGGCAGATAGTTTGCCTGAGGCACATTTGTCAGTTTCAAAGGGTCTTTTTATTAATTTTGCATTTTGTATTTTGTTAGTGGAAAGAGCTCCCTCTTTGGGGACTGCCAAAAGCTATAGGCTGCGAATCTTCAAGCAGCCCAAGGACGCTTCTGAGAATGCCAAGTAGATTTGGATTCCCGAGTACTCCCCATTTCATGAGGTTTATGGGTCCTAAAAATATATTAACTTTAGGGGTGAGCTATTTGAATTAACTTTACAGGATCCCTGCTGACTCTGCTTTGGTTAATGTGAATCTTGCTATCTGTCTGTAAGACTGTGAATAACCATGCTGTGTGAACTTAAGCAATTTCCTTGACCTCTCTGAGAATCAGGTTTCTGGTCTATGAAATAATATGGTGAGGAGTTTATCTTTACGGTCCCCTGCAGCACTGACTTAGTTGGTTTATGACTGGTCAGGGAGTTCTGACATAGTAAAACTCTCATTGCGTTTTTCTTTTGTGTTAAGTGAAATATGGTCACTAAGTCAGTTATAAGCTATCATATTAGTGATAGTATGATACTTATGTTATTATTATTAATAGAAAAGTTATTCAAATATTTGTATGCCAGATCCTGTGTTAAGCACTTTATATGCATTTTGATTTTTTTTTCAGAGAAAACATCTGAAGCAGAAGCTATCATCATTCCCATATTACAGGTGAGGCAACTGAGGATACAAAAGATTAAGAAATTTACCCAAAGTTAGATAGTAAGTGGCCAAGCCATGATTTGAAAATAAGTTAGCCAGATGCAGCCCATTTCCTTCCTCTGGATTTTAAGGATCAGCTTCTGTGCATGGGCTGGAAATGTGCTCTGACTTCATACAGATATTTTCACATTCCAGATCTGCCTGAGACTGGGCTTGGTGAAAATGTTTATGCCGAACTTGATGGTGTCCTGGAACATCCACATAGCCCTCTTTCGGCTTAGGCAGCTCCAGGCTGGAGGCGGCTGCCTGCAGCGTAGAGACAATTTGTGAAGAGGAGGCAGAACTCAGGGGTTAAATGGAAAATACAAACCTCTTCTGTGATGCTGGGAATTTCATAAGATCCACTCAGGCATCTTCAAACAGCATTAAATACAAAGTAAAAAAGTCTACCCTCAGGCTAGAATTTGTAGACGACTTACCTGCAGGAGAATATAGCTAAATTTCTGCCTGAAGACAAAGAATCAGGGCTTACATTTACAAAGTGGAAGGAAGAAGCAATGTATATATATATATATTTTTCTGAATGTATATTAATTTTTTTGTATTGCAACTTTTTATGTATATTTTAGACATAAACATATTTCGCCGGTGAGACTTTTTATGCCAAATCGATACCTGGCAGGCTGACTTTTGCATTATTTAATGTCCTTACCTATTGGGAGGGACAAAGTACTATCAGCCTCAATGTGCTCTTATTTCTATGGGCTTTAAATTTCAGCAGAGGATTCTTTTCCTTCGCCCTTGAAAGTAGATTCTCTGGGGTATGTTGTTCCACCACGAACGTGACTTTTTTGCTTGTGGCTCATGTGGCTTGGGGTCTTCAATCTTGATGACTTAACCTACTGATTAAAAAAAAAAGGAGGAGCAAATTGCACAAAAATTTTGTGTGATACTTGGGGTAGAGGAGTGGGACATGTTCCCAGGGGCTTCTTTGATTCTTCTTTAGATAAACTCTCCTGAATTTCCACACTCATAATTGGCCTGCTCTTCAATGTACTATAACTTGGAAGATGAAGTGTGTGCTTGAATTGGTCCAAGAACCCTGAAGAATTTTCTCACTAGTGTTAGTTAAATGAAAGAGAAGCACACACATACATTTTTAATAACATTTAAATGACATTTCATTCAATAAATAATTATAAACTTTAAAACCTTAGAAAAGAAAGCTTTATCATTAAATATGTCACAGAAATATAGATATTCCAGGCTCAGGAAAATGACATCGTTTGTGCAGGATTTTAGGAAAATTAGTAGCAGAGTCAAGGACATGGTCTGGTTTGTCGGTCTTCACCCGGATCTCTCTATAGTGCACCTGTATTTTTCCATAGTATTGATTTCATTATATAGCTTGAGTCTCTTACATTAGATTCATATATTTAGAATTACTATGTTTTCCTGGTGAATCTATAGCTTAAGAAATGACCACTCATATCTAATACACTGCTTTTTTGTAAAATATAGTATATTGGCTATCTTTTGCTGAGTAACAATCCCAAAACTTACTAGCTTAAAACAACACACATTTGTTATGTTATCTTGCAGTTTCTGTGGGTAAGAAATCTGGGTGTGGGCTTCTCTGGGTCCATGTTCCACAGTCTCTCATAAGGCTATTGTCCAGCGTTTGTGGTCTCATCTGAAGGGAGTGGGAGATCCTTCCTAAATGGAAATATTCCCTTTCATACTTGCTTAGTGGTTATTGGCAGGATTCCATTCCTCATGGGCTGTTGGACTGAGGGTCTCAGTTAGTTATTTGATGGCTAGCCAGAGACTTCCCTCACTCATCTGGGCCTCTCTAAGATGACAGCTCGCTTCCTCAAAGTATGCAAACTGAGGAAGCAGTAGAGAGCGTCTAGCAAGATGGAAACTATAATCTTTTGTAATGAAATCCTAGAGCTGATATTACCTCTACATTGTATTCTATTGGTTAGAAGCAAATTACCCAAATTGCACAATGTTGTGAATACCAGGAGTCGGAGATTCTTGGGGGTCATCTTCAAGGCTGTTTACCACATTTCCTTTGTCTGATAATAGAATAGCAACTCTTGTTTTCTTTTTGGCTAATATTCTCCTGGTGTGTCTTTTTCCATCCTTTTACTTTAAATTTCCTAGTTCTTTCTTATGATTTAGGCATGTTTATTGAAAAAGATCATGCTAACTAGATTTTGCTTTGTTTTCCAAACTGACAATTGCTGTCCTCAACTGGCAAGTTTAATCTCTCTGTGCTTATTGAGATTGGTAATGTAGCTGGGCTTGTTTTTGAATTTTTATCTTTTATTTCATCCATATTTCCATGCTTTATTTTTCTCCATTTTATGCACCTTTTTGATTAAATAATCTTTTATTTGTTGTTTTTCTTTTCTTTAAAAAATATTCTAATATGGGCATTATAAACTATGTTTCTATTTTTGATGATTATCCTAGAAATTTACCATTCATGTGTACTGAAATCTGAAATTTATGGTGTACTTTTCTTTCTGAACAGAGAGCCTTATAATACTTAAATTGAATCATGTTTCTGCTGACGTACTTACATGACTTTATTATCAAGTATTGTAGTGTTCTTTTTTTAATTCACAAAGTAGATATTATTTTACACAAATTTTGTTTATATTTACCTGATGTTTAATATTTCTTTTCTTACCATATTTCTTTACCATATTTCTGAAACAACCTCTTCTGGGATAGTTTTCCTTTCATTCTGGGATAGTTTTTCTTCCTGTTTAGAATATATATATATATATATATATATATATATATATATAATTTTTTTTTTTTTTTTGAGTTGGAGTCTCACTCTGTCACCCAGACTGGAGTGCAGTGGCCGCTTCCGGCCACCGCAGCCTCGACCTGCTGGACTCCGGTGATCCTTCCACCTCAGCCTTCCGAGTAGCCGGAATTACAGGCATGCGCTACCATAGAATATATATATATTTAAAAGAATTTTAAACTGATTATTGTTGAGAAATTTTAATATAAGAATTTTTATTTTATATACATTTTAAAGGATATGTTTGCTACTTCCACAAACCTAAGTTCATAGTTATTTCCCTTTAGCACTTTGAAAATATTCCTGTATTTTGAAGCTTCCATGTGAGTCAAGAAATTATAGTCAATGTGATAGTTAATTTTATGTGTCAACTTGACTACGCCATGAGGTACCCAGATAGTTGGTCAGACATTATCCCTGGCATGTCTATAAGGGTGTTTTGGATAAGATTGACATTTACATTGGAAAACTGAATAAAGCAGCTTGTCCTCTCTAATGTGGGGGGTGGGCCTCATCCACTCAGTTGAAGTCCTGAACAAAAAGGTTGACCCTACCCCAAATAAGAGATTCCTCCTAACTGATTGTTTTCAGACTAGAACATCGGCTTTTTTTCTGCCTTTGAACTCAAATGAAAATATCAGCTCTTCCTGGATCTCAGCCTGTTGACCTCTGAGTTGGAACTTACATTGCTGACTCTCCTGGGTCTCCAGGTTGCCTCCTTTCCCTGCAGGTCTTGGGACTTTTCAGCCTCTATAATCTCATGAGCCAATTCCTTTTAGTAAATTTCTTTCTCTCTGTATATACATTCTATTCATTCTATTTCTCCGGAGAACCCTAATACAGACAGTTAATTGTCATTTTTTGTAAGTTATCTGTCTTTGTTTTACCCCTGCTAGATCAGGAGTAAACTGTTGGGTGCAGGGATCTCCAAATGTTAGGTCAGTCCTGCTGGGGGTGTGGGTGTCTGGTGCGATCTAGTGCCATATGAAAGATACAAAGAATTGCACCGAAATTGGATTAGAAAGTATAGTTTATTTAGAAAGTAAATTAGAGAAAGAGAAAGAAAGAGGAGATTCACCTCCCCAAGGTAGGGAAGGGGTCCCAAGCCAGGAGGAAACTTGGTGACAGCCATAGCTCAGAACACATGGCCATACCAGAGCCTAGTAAGGCAATGGTGGCTGGCTGCTTGGGGTTGAGTCCTTTTCATTCTTCCCTTTGGTGGGGGAAGTTTGTTAAAGTGGTTGGGTGGTGGCCTGATCCATGTCATCATGAAGGGGCATGTAAGTGCAGGTACTGATGTCAGGTGATGGAGAAGAGGCAGATGGATGGGGTAGTCACCTGATTGCTGCTGCCATGGGATGGGTTATGGGTTACATAGGTCACAAAGGATTGAATAGGATAACATAGGTCTTATGGGTGGAGGTAAACACTATAAATAGAAAAACTAATTAGGACAAAACAAGCTGGGGATGGAGGTTGTAAAAAATTATCAATAGTTACTTTTGAGAACCCAGTTCTGCCCTTGACTATTAGAGGGTAAGTTAAGTGAACTGCTAGAAAAACATGAGATTTAGGCAATGTCAAAATGGCTGCTCATTGGGTATATTAAGTCCATGTTATGTCCTTTCAATCGCTCTCTGGCTGATTCTGATAACCTTTGGTTATTGTCTTTGGCATTCTGCTTTACCTTGTATGGATTTTACATGTCTTAGTTGATAAATGTGGTGCTTCTTTCATCTATAGATTTACGTCTTTCTTCTCACCCACTTTTAAAATATTATTTTCCACCATGTTTTCTATCTTCTCTGAGACCCTGGATGTGTTACACTTGGCTCATTCTATCTGTCCGTTTTAGTTCATTTGGGCTACAATAGCAAAATACCACCAACTAGGTGGTATTTATTTCTTACAGTTTCGGAGAGGCTGGGAAGACCAAGATCAAGCATCATCAGATTGGAAATAAGGATGCATCTCTTTGGCACCCTTTTTATAAGGTCACTGCTGAGGGCTCACTACTTGGTGCACAGAAGAATGCCTTCTTGCTGTGTCCTAACATGGTGGAAATAAGAATGTACCTCTCTGGGCCCCTTTTATAAGGTCACTGATCCTACTCATGAAGCCTCTGTCTTCAGGACCTGATCACCTCCCAGTGTTCCCACCACATACAACTATCAAATTAGTAACTAGGTTTCAATATATAAATATGAAGAAATATATTCAGACCATAGCATCGTCACATCTTTTAACTTCTAGTGTTTTTTTTTTTTAATTTCAAATGACGTTTATTAGAGAAGGAAAAGAGGATAGACAGAGAGACATGCCAGAACTGGCATGGGCAAGAGAAACCACCAGCTTCTAGTATTTCTAATCTTATTCTCTGTGCTATACTCTGTATAACTATTTCAGATATATTTTTCAGTTTGCTAACTCTGTCTTCAGCCTTATTATAGCTGTTATTATATCCAGTGAGTTAAAAAATTATTTTCAATATTTATATTTTTTATTTTTACCTTTTCTAATCTGCCTATTTTATAGTTTGTTTTTTGTATTAAAAAATGTTTTACATATAGTAAATGGTTTAGATAAAGCAGACTTCAATATCTAAAGTTCTTGACTGACTTAGCTTAAGTTGTCCAGAAATCAGAAGTTATATGTGACTGTGGTTTAGAGAGTACAATCAATTCTGTCGTCACATGCAAGAATAAAGGCAAAGGCAAGTGAAATTGGTAAGGAGAGACAGTCTAAATGACGATATCCTGCCAGTTGGATGCTATTAAATGCAACTAATTCTTCCATAGCATAGGTCTGTGTTATACAATGACCTCTCAAGAAGACATGTAAATCATTTCTTAGAATCATCCATCTAGGGAGAGGTACGAGAAAGATTTTGTCCATTGCTTTCCCTCTTCCGTTGGACGGTTTTGCCTGTGGGCATTGACTTCCCCACACTTCTGATTTCTATATGCAGGGACACTGAACAGGGTCTCTCAACATCTCATACCTTAGTATCATCAGGGAAGCTCAGAGCAGGAAGTGAGAAACATGCAGAGAAGCATGCAGTGCAGACATGAGGTGATCCTCGCTTCCAGGTTGTATCTGCATAAAGCTGGTCAGAGCCCACCCAGAGCTGGCCATGAGAACAGTGATCAGAATGTGAGAGAGATGACATGAAACGTGTCAGGAATGATATATAAGAGGTGTCCAGTACACTGTCTAAATCTGGCATTAGTTATTTATGCAAATTCTTACTCATACTGGTTTATTTCCTTATTTTCTTGATGTTCTTTTATCATAAACTCTTAGTTGATCGATTTTAAATTTTGGGAATATGTTGTAGCCTAAATCAAGGATGATTTCTTTGAGAGACTAATTCTATTTTCTTCTGCCAGAAGCCAAAATGTGGCTCCCCACATGGGACCTTTTAGAACTTCCTCCTGGATTTCCAGTTTAATATGAGTGTTTAAGGGTAAACAATTCCACTGTTCAGCTGACTCAAGGCATATTCACCAGAAAGAAGTGCTAATATTGGCATTTACTTCAGGCAAACCTTGCCTTCCATATTTGCTTACAGGTCACACTCATTTCTTTGATCTTTTTTTTTCTCTTGGAGGAAGAGAATGGGTACTGGAGGGTTTCTTTACTATCTGAGAGTTCAGCAATGCATTCAAGAGTATGTTTTATATAGCACAAAATATGCAATGGGAGAGAACTTCTGAGTATCTAATTGCCACACTCTTAGAAGTAGAACTCATTCTTTCTATACTTTTTCAGAACAGAAAAGGATGAGAATTAGAATGCAAGAGGGACTTCAGGAGATGGTAGAATACAGCATTGATGCCATTCTAGATATATATTCCAAGGCTGTGCATATGTTCTCATATCTGCCACTGGGAATATGCTGGACCATTTCCCCTGCTCCCTTGGAGGGACTGTGTTCATACTGGCCTTGGAAAGAAAAGAATCAAAACTAGTCCTTCCAAAATTCCTGAAAGCTGTGTCCTAACCATGCTCGGCGCCCTTTGTCTGCAGGGTTGACTCTGGAGCTGGTGTATTTTAAAGACAATGTTGATCACAGGTGTTAGTGACACAGGTAAACAAGAGTGAAACAAGTGGAATATGACCTTGAGCATCATGGCCAGGTATATTAGGAGCACATCTGGTCACTGAACCCCAGGCAGCTGGACTCCCCCTGCTGGAAATGGAGTGGAGCAGCATAGGCCATGGAGGCAGAGCAGAAACCCCATGGCTGTACAATGGGGAGGCTACTAGACCCAGTGACAGAAATAGGACCTCTATAAACTCCAAATACTCAAGGGAACATTGACGCTGGAGGAAACTGAGGCATATAGAAGTGAAATAGGAAGTTCTGGACAAGAATCAGATTTTGTGCAAATAGTGTAAGAATGCAAGGAAACTAGGAATAGGTAGAATGTTGGAATTATAGAGGCTTAAGTATCATCCATTTTAGTGCCTCCAGCCCAGCACACCTACCTCTGGTGGCATAAGAAGTTTTTGTCTACTACGCATGGTGGCTCAAGCCTGTAATCTCAGCACTTTGGGAGGTGGAGGCGAGAGGATTGTCTAAGCTTAGTGGTTTGAGACCAGCCTGAGCAACATGGTGAGACCTTGTCTCTACAATAAGTCAAAAATTAGCTGGGCATGGTGGCACATGCCTGTGATTCCAGCTACTTGGAAGGCTGAGGCAGAAGGATCACCTGAGCCCAGCAGGTAGGGGCTGCGGTGGCTGTGAGCGTGCCACTGCACTCCAGCCTGGGCAATAGGGCGAGACTCCAACTGAAAAAAAAGAGAAGCTTTTGTCAGTACAAGGTCATAAGGGCATGCCTTTAAATAACACTTTTTTCTAATGAGAAGATTACTTCATTTTCAGATCCATTTCAATTCTCCTGTTTTACCAAGAATGCTTTAAGTTACTGTTGCCTGTCTTTAACATTTCTCTGACATGTGCCATTTTTGCTTTTTAACAAAGAAAAAATATTTGGCAGGAGAAGAGTGCTCAGCTAGAATTTTATGACATTGTTTTCTTTTCACTGAATTTATTTTGGGTTACTTTTTTAGGTTTATTAAGTGATAGAATTCCTTTTACAGTAAATTTGATTAAGCAAAAAGAAGTGAGTCACTTTAAGAAAAAATATTAAATAAAAAATAATATGGATGAGAATTAGATATGTCATAGTACTGAAGTTGATATAAGCATGATCAAAAATTAGGAAACTGCTATGATAGAATTCTTTGACTTTATGGCTTAGGAACAGGAGAAAGAGAGAGAGAGGAAGTTATCCTCTCAAAGTCACATGTCCCACTGGTATCAAAAAAGAAAACACAACCCAAGTCACATGTCCCACTGGTATCGAAAAAGAAAACCCAAAACCCAATCCATAGTTCTGCCCACTCTCCTAGCCTATGAATCTAATCTTTAACAACAACGAATAAGACAGACTGCCTGCCCCTTATGACAGAGGCAGAGACAAAAGTAATAAGCCATTGTGCCCTGAGCTACGTGCTAACCAAAAAAAAAAAAGTTGAGATATTTTGGCATATTAAGCAATGCTTTTTTGTTTTTTGCTGATGGTTCACTCTTCTTTTCCCCCTTTCTCTTGCCCTGTTTAATCAAGGAGGCTATTCCTTAGGTGTTCATGTCTGTAAGAAAGGGACATGACTAGCCCTGATTTCTCTCTCCCTGTTGCCCATTGATAACCAGAAATGATTCTCCTGGTCTTGAGAGTGTTGAAGAGTAGAGAGAAAATTTATGTGAGTAAAGATGATGATGGGTCCTGGAGAAGAGTTTCTAGATTCTGACTCCCAAGCAGAATTCCTGGCAAGCTGAGAATTCCAGATGGTTCTGAGAGCAGACGGGCCCTATTTCTCTAACAGGTACAGGGAAGCAGCAAGGCCACAAAGATTGAGTGGCTGCTGGGCTTTTCTAGAGCTGGGGTGTCCAACCTTTTGGCTTCCTTGGGACACATTGCGTAGAGAGGAATTGTCTCGGGTTGCACAAAAATTTTATAATATAGTCTTATGATGTATATATACTTTGTTTTTAATATTTTTATTATAAAACTTGGAAAAATGAGAACAATACTAGTGGGAAATGTGATTTTGCTTTTGTAAAACGAATCTATCAATGTCTGGTTTGATGGAAGTGGTCACAACTCTTAGTGAGCTCTCAAGGTGCTTGTCAAAAACGTTCGCGTGAATTTTGCTCTTCGTGTGCTTCATAATTGAAAACAGCTGCTCATAAATGTATGCGCTGCCGAAAAGCAATACCATGATTAAGGAGTGATTATGAACTTCAAAAGTGGAACTACGGGCCGGACTCAGTGGCTCAGTCTGTAATCCCAGAACTTTGGGAAGCCGAGGTGAGTGGATTGCCTGAGCTCACAGGTTCGAGACCAGCCTGGGCAATTTGGCAAGACCTCGTTGCTACAATAAATGAAAAAAAATTAACTGAGCACTGTAGCACGTGCCTGTAATTCTGGCTACTTGGAAGGCTGTCATGGAAGGATCGCCCGAGTCCTACAGGTCGACGCTGGGGTGGCAGTGAGTCTGCATGCCACTACACTCCAGCCTGGGCAATGGAGTGAGACTCCAACTCAAAAAAAGAAAGAAAGAAAGAAAAATGGAACAACACATGGGGTCACGAAGTAAATAAATGCTAGCCGGGCTCAGTGGCTCAGCCTGTAATCCCACGCCTTGGGAGGCTGAGATGAGTGGATTGCCTGAGCCCATGGGCTTGAGACCCACCTGGGCAACTTGGTGAGACCTCATCTCTACAATAAATCAAATTTTAGCCGGGCGTGGTAGCGTGCGCCTGTGGTTCCAGCTACTTGGAAGGCTGAGGAGGAAAAATCGCCAGAGCCCAGCAGGTCGAGGCTGCGGTGGCCAGGAGCAGCTACTGCACTCCAGTCTGGGTGACGGAGTGAAACTCCAAATCAAAAAAAAAAAAAAGGAAAAAGAAAATAAATGCTAAAAAACACGTGATGGTAAAAGATTTTATGGAACTGCATTACTAGCTATCCTAGGGTGCATGCAGCCTGTGGGCCGAGGATTGGACATACTTGACCTAGAAGGAGAAGGACGTGAACAGCACCAAAGAGACTCCTAAATGCCAGCATGACATAGAAGTAAAGGAGGGATTCATCTATGGAAGAGAGCATGCAGGTGGGGCTGGGGGACAGTGTGGCAGTGACCTGCAGGAAGAGACTACTGAGGACCAAACAAGATGAGGACAATCTTGGTGTGTTCAATTACCGGAAAAAAGTTGCATATTCCATGCCTGATTTGGTGCCTTGAAATGTACTTATTTTAAAAGTAGGAATAAGAGTGCGTATGCACTCAGAATGGAGAACAAATAATAGCTGAATCCATGAAATAGCATTTAGGGCCAATCTTAGGGGATGAATAGGATTCAAAAACATAGAAGGATTGGGGGGAAGGAATAGACATGTAATCAACCAGGGTTTATTTTTGGTAAAGCAAAGGAATGCATTTCCTGAGAGAAGTTCAAACAAAATGCAGTGGAAACTCAGAGGAAGGAGTGGTTAATTCTCACTGACGAGGGGCGGTCACCTTCCCAGGGAATGTACCATGCCACCCAGATTTGGACAGGTGAGTAGAGAGAAAACACTCTGATCCTCAGTTCAACCTCTGAGGAGGCAGATGCTTGAATGTTCAGGTTGTACAAATGATCTTAATGTAATGGCCCGATGCTGCCTGGTTTCTATCTCATTTTGTGGTCTGTGCAAAGAAAGAATGATTTTTGGACACTGATCTGGAGATAGATTATGAAGCCATGAGGTATAGGGACCTCAGTGCTCAACAAGCCAGGGCACAAATCAATGGCTTCCCTGATCCTCAGTGTTCTCATCCAAAGAACAGGAACAATACGTTTACCTCATATTATTGTGGGGGGAAAATTTGATAATAATAGACATAAAACCTGAAAATGGTGTCTGGCATAGAGCAAGTTCCCAGTAGTCATCGCGTGTTTTTTTTTTGTTTTGTTTTCCCTTTCCTCCCTGTGGGCTGAGAATGTTTTTCTCATCTGTCTATCCTTCACTGTACCTAATATCATGCCTTGTATGCAGAAGGGGCAATGAAGAATTTCTTGCTTTGACTTGCTCTGGTTTAAAGAGCATGCATAATGGAAAAACAAGCAAAGAAAGTCCACATTGGTTGTATCACCCAGCTGTTAGATGATCAGATCAGAGAAAGTTTTCCACTAAGCAATACAGTTTTTCTTTCTTTGGCTGTCAGTCAGCACAAAGGTAATCTCGGGAATCAAGGTACTGAAAGTGAATTTCTGACCGGACTGATCACAGCAGCCCTGACATCATACAGCCACTGTTTTCCATAATCAATGCCAGAGCTTAGTTTATTCACCTTATGAGTCCCTTGTGAAATTCCAAATCCGGTACCTGGACGGTAACACTTCCCCTAATTGATGCATGTTTGCTCTGGGAAATATATCCTGTTTGATTAATTTTGGGTTTGATTTTCCTCCTCCTGGTGCTATGATTTTCATGGACAGAGTTGCTCTTTAGATGCTTTGCATGTGGTGGAGGGAGATGGATCTATGGGCATGGAGCTGGGTCCTAATGCTAGCTTCCTGACATTGGGGGAACTTTTCTGTAGAAAAGACCCCGAAATGACAGCGCTAGTATATTTCGCTGCAAGATTTTCACTTAGTGTTATAAAGGGAAGGAGAGTAACACTGAACACCAGACAGTGGATTAAATCATTGTTGGGCAAAATTATATAATCATTATGAGTTCTGTTTGTAAGAGGAGGAAACCAAGGCTCAGAAAAATAAAAATCACAAATTCAGTGAAGAGTGAAGCTTTTGTTCAAGTGTTATGTTCTTTCCTTTCCATGACACTTCAAAAAACAAACTACAATGGTTTTGTAAGAATATACTTATTTTTTAAAGAAAAGTAATTGTTCGTCACCCTACTATCACCATTCTTAGCACATACTTTTTTGCTGTTTTCCTTGCATGTTTTGGGTCCAGCTGTAACCATACAGTTCAAAGTACACAGCAAGTCGCTACAAAAATATTTTCTTAGAAATAGTTTTATTAGAGTTCTCAGAATTAAGAGTTTCATCTCCATTTATTGAACCCAGGACAATAGTTAAGGAATCCCTGTAGAGTCCAGGTGGAGACCAGTCTCTTAAGTCCGACCAGACCTGGGGAGAAAGGTTATTTGCTTAATAATGACTACAATACAGGAAAATCCCCTCATTGAAAAATTATGCTGCCATGTATTTTTCTGTTGAGGGTTCTCAAACGTTGACTCATTTGGGGACCTTTTCCCTGGACTTCTTGAATAACCTATCTAGTGTTACTTTACTTTGTATGTTTGTGTCGTAACAAGAATTTTCAGTCTCTTTTTGACAAGCTCTCCCTTTTATCTGCAGTGTATCAGAAAACCCTGTGACTCTGGGATAATGTGGGCACAGTGCTTACAACAATGTTCAAAGTACCCTCTCCAAATACAACATTGAGAGTACCCATGAGGACTCAAAGCAAGACACCCAGGACTAGTTCTTGAGGCCAGGAAACCAGGATGACACAGACAGATAATATTTTAACCTCCTGCAGCTGTGCAAGTGTCCCAGAAACTGGGTGCAGGAGACATGGCTGTGCGTGTGCAGCAAAGAAGGGCTGTTGTGTGACAAAGCAGCTGGTTTTTAAAATTGTGCAAGAAGGGCCAGGAAATGCCCACATGACTCCAAGGAATTCTCCGACCCAGCTCTGGCAAGGGGAGGGAAACTTGGGCACTTATCCAGCAGGCCCTTGACCTTGTCTGACTTTGGAATTTGCTGCTCAAGGTTGATACTTCAGATAGAGCCAGCTTGGAGCTTTGGGATCCTAGTCCCCGCTGTCCCAGTTCTTATACCTGCTGTGGTATTCATGGGGCTGTCAGACTTCTCTGACCACAGTTGCATTGTTTATAGGGTAATAAAACTAAATTCATCCAAGTTGGTCAAGGGCTTAGAAAAAGGAGAAACAGCCATGAGATTTTTTGTAACATTTATGCACTTTTGGACAGGAATAAGATGTCCTGAGCTTGAATATAATATTCCCATGCACCTAAACCAGCAGATTAGCAGGGGCCCCTCAAAAGAATGTGTGGAGAGCTCTGAATTTCATCCTGAATAAGGACTGACAGTTAAGAAGGCATGGGGAAGCAGAGACAAAAGGCCCCTGACTCTGCCCAGAGAGCTCATATTGCAATTTGCGAAGCCAACATTAGGGTTACCACAAATCCTGGTTTGCCCAGGGCATTCCTGATTGATGCTTCTTATCCCTGTGTACTTACTAATGGAGAGTTCTTTTACTCTAAAAACATTCTTGATTCAGAAAATAAGTTAATGGTTACCCTGGCAATATTAGTAAGATGGCATGTACAAATATATATTCTAAAGGAAGATAAGAACACAAAATGCTCTAAGTATTTGGAATAAAGAGGCCTTGCTTCTATGTGGAAACTTCAGGATTCCTGGGAGAGGACTTACAGCATCTTAGCACGTGAGATTGTCCAGTGGTCAGGTTTTGTAAGGCATTTAACCTTGTCTGATACAAGCTCGTGCAATTAATGCCAAATACCAAAGGTATAGACCCTTGTGATGAAAACTTCTGGCCTCCTGTTTGATGAGGCTCAACCAATTCCACTGACCAATATAGGAGACTGGCATATGTTGCTCTGCAGGCACTCAGCTTAATGCCCTGTCTTTCACGTCTTAAACAAGGTAACCAGCGTATTGTAGTACAGGATGGAGGGCTGGTTGGGGTGATAAGAGGTGGGGGATGGAATGTGTGTACATTGCCCTTACTGGACTGTACTGGGCCAGCAAATCTGCTCAGAGCTCATGTGATTTGGATCATTTATTTGTCTGGGACACCGAGGACAGTCAGGGCTCCCTTTTATTAGAGACATAGGAGAAAGCAAAGTAAGCATTGTTTCACTCAATGCAAATCGAAAGTACCCAGAGGGAAAGTAAATATGTTCTATGGAGCTAAGAAGGTCATGTCATGTTCTCTGAGAAGGAGGGGGGAGAAGGGAAGCAATAAGTCACATATTTGCAAGGCTAGTCTGAGGAAGCACAGAGGGATAATGGATAATGGAAGAACCAAGCCCATTGTTGCTTTCCCTAATGCCCTTTTATTCAGTCAATTGGCCTATCAATCAATAGACCAATCAATCCAACAGTACGCTCACACTGAGGACCTACTGTGGGCCAGCCTCCAAGTCACAGTCACTGCCATCAATGAGTTTATTCTCCAGCTGGAAGATGAGTAGACTATGCCAGCCACTATTAACTACAGATTCAACCTTGACCCAAATTCTACGGGGCCAGCAGTGTAAAAAAAGGTTCAACTTCTCTAACTGGTGGGAAAAGAAATTAGTTGTGCAGCCAACAGCCTGAGATGTAGTGTGTTTGGGGCTTACTCCAGACCATCATTTGCTTTTTAATCTAAGACAACTCTCAACCCCTGCTCAGAGCACAGCTTAGCCTCCATTTCAGTCTGACAGTATCTATAGGGCAATGAGACCCAAAGGACAGTGTATGGGCTTTGAATCTATTGGTCCTGGTTTGAATCCTACCTCTGCCACTTTTTATGTTGATCCAGTCTCATAACCCTTTTCTGAAAAAAAAGGAGATGAAAATATGCCACTTGAAAGATGTGTGAGGAATTAATGGAGTAGCTGACCATGGGACCTAATATGAAAGAGAGATTCAACTGACAGTAGTTATTCGTACTATTGTTATTATTATTAGTCATAGTAGTAGGAATAGGAGTAGATGCCAAATTAGTTGTCATTGTTTTTCCCACAAAGAATGAATTCTTGCTCTAGTGAATAAGGTCTGTTACCAGGTCCATGGTTTTCCTGGCTTCTTCCCATGGTAGTCAGATATGTCTTTATTGACCACGATTTGATGTCTTCTTCCAAGTGGACCAATCAGAACACCACCACAGTTCCTACTTGGAGTCAAAACTGGCCTTCATCAATCTTGAATTCACTGTATCTCATTAGACATTTTGTTCAAGGCTCCTTGAATAACCCAACAGAGGACCAGTCTCACATTCGACATGATTCTCTTAAAATGGAGCCACCTGGATTCTTCCCTCTCCTACCTGTCCCTGTTGCTAAGATCCTTTTCTTCTTCATGACAAAGCCTGTCTGGCTTAAGAAAAAAATTCCAGAAAAATCATGCCGACTGCCAATATAGTGGCACAGAAATTTGAGTGACAGTTGCTTTTGGACTAAAGCTGGACAGGAGCAGAATTCCCAAGGGACTAGACATTGTTAAATGGAGGTTTGGGAATGGTAATTCAAGGCAGGGTCTCTGTGTGGTGTGAACAGTGGTGTGGAAAGACAGCAGCATACTTGGACACATTGTGGTCAGAGTGCAGAGAATAGAAACAGACTAGCTAGAGTTTCCTGAAGAACAAACAAAAATGTTTGAATTTACTCCTAGACAAAGGAAAGATGTTGATCCTGAAAATCCATGAAAATTTCCAACCTGGAGATGTTCTCTGACCATTTATCTTGTATGAATAGCCTGCCCCTATATTTTACCCTAAGCCACTTAGCTGGCTGGAGCATTTGTTTTGTCTCCTCTTGTCCTGTCCAGTTTAGTTCCTTGGCTCCCATCAGCTGGTCAGTCAAGAAGCTCTCTTCCTCTCTGCCACCTTCCCTCACCTTCTCTTGAATTTCTTCACTATTTTTTTGTAAAATCTATCTCCTAGCAAGAATAACTTCTCTACACGTGCACAGATAATTTTTCATTTCTGTCCTCTTCTCCATCGTGAACTTTGATATTGTAAAATGTGTATTTGGTCTTTGTCCCTGTTTCCTGACATGTAGCTTCTAAAACTCTTATAGATGGGGGTGTTAGGAGACTCTTTTGTTCTAATATTTGGTCTTTGATCCCAAGTTCCTGACAGAGTTTCTAAGAACTTTGCAATTTCCTGAGTTATAGAAGTCTTTTGTTCTAATGAGACAACTCTTGGTGGGCTCCTGATAATCCTAGAATGGGGAGTGGTTGTCAGGGGAATCAATCATGTGATTAGGGGCTGAAACTTTCACCTCCCATCCCCACCTCTGGGGAGTGGAGAGGAGCTGAGGGTTGAATTGATCACCAATGAACAATGATTTAATCATTCATGCCTATGTAATAAAGCTTCTATAAAAGCCCAAAAGGTCTGGGCTCAGTGAGCTTTAGGACTACTGAACACATGCAGGTTCCTGGAGGGTAAGGCATCCAGAGAAGGTATGGAGGCTCCAGGCTTCTTCCCATATACCTTGCCCTGTGCATCTCTTCCATCTGTATCCTTTGTAATATTTGTTATAACAGATGAGTTCTGTGAGCCATTCTAGCAAGTTATTCCAACCTGAGATGGAGGCCATCGGAATCCTCAATTTATAAGTGGTTGGTCAGAAGTATAGGTGGCCATCTAGTAGTTGTGACTTGTATCTTAACTAAGAGGCAGTCTTGTGAGACTGAGTTCTCAACTTGTGGGATTTGAGGTATCTCCTGGTAGATTGTGTCAGAATTGAATTGAATAAAAGGATACCTGGCTGGTGTCTGCTAGAGAGTTGCTTGGTTGGTATGCTGGGAAATATCCCTCCATATCTGGTGTCAGAAGAGTGGTGTTGTGTGAGAATAGAGAGTAGGATAAAGCACTTAGTGCTTTTTTCTTTTCTATCTCTAAGATGAACTTCTACAAGTAGATTTTCCTCACTCTATGACCCAGAGAAGTCAGCCACAGTTGATGAAACTTCAATATTATTTTTGCTTTTCTGTAGAGAAATGAAATCTTTCTTAACTTCTCAGGTTTATATCATGACCACATCATATTCTCAGTGATTAAAGAAAATTTCTTTTGGCTATTTTAGGAACGATTTCATTCAGCTTTACAAATACAGCATTTTTTTCAATATGTTAGGAATTGGAGAACTAGATGGACTGCAATTTGATTGAAATTATTTTGAGTCTACTAAGAATTGTTGAAACAGCCGGGCTCGGTGACTCAGCCTGCAATCCCGCGCCTTTGGGAGGCTGAGGTGAGTGGATTGCCTGAGCCCGTGGGTTTAAGACCCGCCTGGGCAGCGAGACCTCATCTCTACAATAAATCAAAAAATCAGCCAGGCGTAGTAGCGCATGCCTGTAATTCCGGCTACTGGGAAGGCTGAAGCGGAAGCATCGCTGGAGCCCAGCAGGTCGAGGCTGTGGTGGCCGGGAGCGGCCACTGCATTCCAGTCTGGGCAACAGAGTGAGACTCCAACTAAAAAAAAAAAAAAAAAAAAAGAATTGTTGAACCACAAATTCTGGATCCTGATCTCTCATTCTAACTCCAGACTACAAATAGAAGTTTGAATATTGCCTCAGAAGTAACTAATTTCAAATCCCAAATCAGGACGTGAAGTCTAAAAGAAAAGATATTACTTTACCCATGTTTCACTTATTGTTATTAGACATATTAAGCATAAAATTGTATTTAATGAAATATATTATGATATATATTCATCAAAAAGTGTTAATTTCTATATGAAATTGAAGTCTTCCTGGGAAATTCTTCCTCAGAGTTATTCCTGGGCGATGCATAGGTCCTTGAAAACTTCTTGATCTCTCTTTGATCATGCAATGTTAGAGTCATTTGAAGTTTTTTCTTGGTCCTCTTCTATTCTCACGCTTTATCCTCGGAATAAGTGATACAGTCGACCCTCCATATATGCAGGCTCCATGTTTGTAGATTTGATGAACTGAGGATCCAAAATATTCGAGCAAAAAAATTATAACACACAACAATACAACAATAGAAATAATACAAATTTTAAAAGTACAGTATAGCAACTATTTGCATAGCATTTACATTGTATTCAGTATTATTAGTAATCTAGATATGATTTAGAGTTTATAGGAGAATGTGTCTAGGTTCTATGCAAATAGGATGCATATAAAGAACTCAAGCATTTGTGGATTTTGGTATCCCCAAGGGAAGGGGAAATTCCTGGAACCATTCTCCCACTGATACCAAGGGATGACTAGATTATACACACATATGGCTTTAATTACCACTTATTTACTGATACAAGGCTCATTTATATATATATATATATATATATATATATATATAAAACTTTATTTTTCACAATCCTAATACCTTTCTACTGGGGTGAAATATTCCACCATGTAAGTCTTGATAGGATGCCACTTTCTGTTTCTGCAGCAGAAGCTCAAGGAGAGCAGTACAGGATGCTGAATTGTACAACTCCAAGGGACGCAGTCTCATTGTAAATCTCTGAATAGCTGTGTACTGCATCATTCTGGAAAGCACAGTTACACCGTGGTCTCTGATTAACTGACTTCTGTAAAACTCCAGGATATTCTATGTATAGAGAACAAGAACGTGCACTCTAAATTAGAGCAATTACGTAGCTTTAGGCAGGTACTTCATCCCACTGCTTTCGGGTAGCTAGGACATGGGTCTGTGATGTAAACTTGGCCAAATGTATGCTCTCACTGAATACTTTAAATCTCACAAAGGGATGCAAAGATGTGAGGCAGCAGAGTATTGCATTGTGACTGTACTCAGTGGTGATAGCACTAGCACCTGGTGGCCAGCAGCAACAACAGAGTTCAGTGGCAGTGTTGTCTAGCAGTGGTGGTAACCATGGCATCTGTATTAGAGGTAGTATCTGAACAAGATTGATGCTGAAACACCTTGGCTGTGTTTCTGTCGCTGATCTCCTCTTCTACCAGCCTATTGAACTAGACCAGTTCTACATACTTTCTGTTGATTCTGTGGTCTATCTGGTATGCTTCCAATGAATTGTGTTTCTGTTTAAATTAAACAGAATTGGTTTGCAGCTGAGAACTTCATTACAGAAATTGGTAACAGGAAGAGGTCTGTGGGTCTGTTTGTTTTCTATTGCTGCGTGACAAATTTCTACAAACTTGGCGGATTTGAGCAACACATTTATTATCTCCTAGTTCCTGTAGATCAAAAGTCTGTGAACATGGCTTAGCTGCGTTCTTTGCTTCAGGGTCTCAACAGGCTGTCGTTAGGGTTTTACATATGTATATATCGTGAAGAGTCATGGGACAGATAACCAAGTTCAAGATTTTTCTTGTAGGTTGTGTAGCTCTATCCTTTGAACATGAATCATTTCTTTTGTTGTTGTAAAAAAGGCCCTAATTCAGAAAAATTGAGGTTCCAAGATGTGTCATATTTGGGAGGGATGTTTGGGATATGTGGGAGGATTCTGAAAACTTGGAATTGCCCTTAGTAATGAAATTTGCTTCTGACTCCTTCCTGACCTATCAACCATTTTTTCCACCTTGTCTGATGACTACTTCACCTCTACTTTGAGGTCTTGAAAGAGAAATCAAATTGTTCTCTTTCACTATCACCTTTTGTAGTATTCGTGTAACTAGAGTTAGATCCTAACTTATCTCTGGCATCCAATTACCAATCAAACCCGGGAGAAGATTTGCCCATAGAGAAATTAAAGACCAAGATATCTTCTCATAATGAATCTGGAGTCTCATTTTTCTCACTTCTGACTTACTAAGATTTTGAACTGTAATAACGCCTGGTGGTGGTTAGAGTGAGAGTAAACAGACTTTCTCATCTATACGGAAGGGATGTTTAAATTTGCATAAACTTTCTGGATAATTTGGTAAAATGCATCAGACAACTTAAAAATGTTTATACCCTTTGAATTAGTAATTCCATTTCTAAAAATAAATCCTAAGGATATAATAATGCAAATGTGCAGAGACTTAGCTACAATAATGTTCATCGTACTATTAAAATAGATAAACTTAAATTTCCAATGGAAAGAGATTAGTTGAATAAGTTTTGGTATAGCTATGCTATGAAAATTCTTTAAAGCCATTAAAACATTGTATTATAGGAGAATATTTATTGGTATGGCAAGATGATCACTATATTTTTAAGATAATTCAGCAGATTATAATATGCATAGTGTGATTTCTTATATTTGTGTGTGTGTCAAAAGTAAGCTTGAATACATTCACACCAAAATGTTGACAGTGGTTATCCTCAAGAGAGGTACTGTGAATGATTTGTATTTTTGCCTTTTCTTTCTTTGTGTTTATTTCTAATTTTTCCAGGGAAAAAAATATTTGCAGTTACCCAAAGTCTCACTCTTTCAGAGAGGTGTTCTTACTCTGATATTGAATGTGGTGGGAAGAGAGCCTTTCTGGTGCTCCTTTTATTCCAGATCCTTATTTTATGAATAAGGCAATACAGGTTTACAGAGGGACCCCCCTGCAAGGTAGAAGGGAACTCCAGGACCCCTGTGATTTAGCTCGAGTTTCCTTATCTTGAGATGTCTCCTGAAGCAACAAAAGACCCAAACAGAACTTTGGCTTGTGGTTTTCTTTTTTTTAATTTTTAATTTTGAAGATGTGGGGTACAATTCAGGGTTAGGTACACAAATGTTCATTATGTCCTTGTTGATGAAGGGTGCCCACCTCCTCCCCTGGCAGTTTTCCACTACTACCAATCCCACCCCTCCCCCCGCAGTTTTCAACCACTGCCAAGCCCTTTCTTATAGTATTACGATAATTGTTCAACGTCTGCACATGGTTTTCAAAGTTTGCTTTTAAACTTCAGGTGTCAGGGGAGATGCCTCAGGAACTATGGGGGTGGGCAGGGAAATAAGTAGGTGAAGCCCCATCTATTGATTCTCTAACCAAAACTACATCTAAAGCTGTTCTACTTGCAGTTTTTGATTATTTTGTTTGTTTTAATTCTGGAAAGGCACAGTGTTCTTTCTTTTGTATTACTTAATATAATTCCCAGCTTGTATCAGTCAGGATACTTTAGTCAGGTGCACTAATAAATCTAACTCAGAATGGCTTATAAAATGGAAATTTATTTGCTTGTATAATTATGACGTCAAATACGGGATGGGCTTTGGGCATGGTTCAATCAGGCCATCAGTTTTGTTTCTCTAATATATTCTAAGCTTTTTCCTTCTTCATTTGCTGACTTCTTTCTCAGCCTGACTTACTTTCTGATCATTGTCTTAGTTATGTACAGGGAAAAACAGTGCATTCTTTCCATTTTCATTCCCCATAAAGTCATCAAACTGAATTCCTAATATATGCTCTGAGTAGACTGTCCCAGAGTCAATCGCTGTAGTCACTGGAATATTATGCATCATTTGATTTAGGCACCATTCTGGAAAAGGGTGAGTGAGGGTACTTTGACTGGCCTAGACCAGTCTATGGCCACAGGTCAAGTTCATCCTGCTGCTTGTTTTTGCAAATAAAGTTTTTTTGGAACACAAAAGGCCAGAGCCTTTTGTTTACTTATCACCTACGACTGTTTTCATAATACAACAAAGTAATATTTGCTATCTGGCCCTTTTCAGAAAATGCAATGGTCTACGGACCAGGCCCCATTCCTGAAGATGAAGTAAAGTCAATCCTACTCAAACCTTAAAGCCGCTATAGAACAAGCAGTGTGAATATAGTAGGGAAAACTACTCTACACTCTACAACCCATCAGAAAGATTCTTTTTCTGACATTTGCATTGACAGTCCAATTCAGATAAATCCTTCAGGTCCAATCTCTGCTGCCTTTTCTCACTACCATAGAGAGGGCTGTGTTCCAAAGGTCTCTCTCACCCTACAAACCTAGGCTGCATTAATCTCTCCTCAAGCAAGTCCCAGCCCCGCCCTTCCTCCATCCCACCCCCAACTAGGGTTGCCCTTCTCTTCTCTGGATCTTTTGCTTTACTGACTTGCTCTGCTCAAATACCAGGAAGTGCTTGATAAAGATAAAGCAAACATAGCTGGAATCATCCAGTCTTTCCTCTGTGCAGGATGGCATCTTGAACACCAAGCTGCCTCAATGCCCCAGTTGAGTGTTCTCTGCCAAGTTTGCCTCCACCTTGTAGCCAATGCTTTTTTCATTTTCAGTTGCTGTTTCCTTCTCCAAAGCCAGTGCACCTAGCTCTCTCTGGAGGTAATGATAATGACTAACATTTGTTTTATACTAAACTAAGCTATACTCTTAGCATTATCTCTTAATCTTCACACATCTCTAAGAGGTAAGTCTTATTCATAGACACCCATTTTAGAAACAGATAAATTAAGGCTTAGCTAGATTTAAAAATTTGCCTGTAGTCATCATTTAGTAAGGAATGGAACATGAATTTGCACCTGGGTCTGACCAAATCCCTAATGCTACACACTTAACTTCTGTACTGGATGCCTCTTCTTGTTTCTATCACAAAAGCAACTGTCTCCAAAATATTCATCCAGACACTGTCTAGTTTTATTCTCATTTTTCATTTTTTCAAGGAACTGGGAAAAACTAGACTCACAGCCATCTCGTCCTCTCTTGTTTGTTTCTGGTATTGTTTTCCCTCCAGGGTTCAAGGATTTTCAGGTGAGTAGGTTAATCTCTTTGAACTAGAACTAGAGTATTCCCTTCAAGACCTTAATTTATAGACAACCAAATGAGGGAGAAACAATCTCCCAGAGGTAGCCTTCAAGCACTTGAACAATAGGTCCCCAATGTCTATCCTTGTTGGCATCCCAATATTCCCATCTTCTAGCAAGGGAGAGGCCCTCAACCCAGAGGGTCCTTTGTAGGATTCCAGTATTCAGCACACACACAGGCAGATGACTGAGGAGGCCCCTCCTTCCCCTTAAACCAGTGGCTTACATACAACCTAGGAAAATGAAGCTGAGAGAAGATAAATCTTGTTGATTGTGCATAATGTATTGTGATAAAGCAGGAAGCAGGATCACATAACAATGAAAAGCGTGGTTGTTGAGGTCAGAACCAGATCTACCATTCTCTGGCTATGTAAACTGGCAAGGAACCTCAGTTCTCTAGGTCTCAGTTTTCATATCTTCAAGATGGGGATAATAGTAATATCTGCCATATTGGGAAGACTTAGTGAGGTAAAGCTCATAGAGTCTTTTACATAGTGCCAGACACTTAATAAGTGCTTATTAAATGCTAGCTGCAATTAGAGGTTAAGTGTCCTCCTTTGCCATGGAGGGCTCTTTCCACTTCCTGGGCACTGTCTTTGGTTGAGGTTGTCCACACCTCTCATTGTCTACCTTTGGCTCACCATGGGATATAGTCTTGTACCACCCCTCAGTGTCTCCTTGAATTTTCTGGTCTTGCCTCTGAGCTCAGTCTGGGATTCTGATGACAGATTGCCCAGCATGGCTTCCATTAACTGTTAGTGTTTGCCCTCTCCTCCTTCAGATAGACCCTGTGCCCTGGAAAATGAATGTCAAAACACCAGACCTGTTGCAAAAGGCTTTTTTCCCCTTCACTTAAAAGTCCTCAGAGGTCAAAAGAAAATAGATTTAAATGTTTCCCAGTCAAATGCAGTCCTCATAGGGCTCCACAATGGACCCACGGTGGGAGCTTTTTACACCTTCCCCAGCCGCCAGCCGCAAATTGATCTAATATTGACTTCCCTGGGGTTTGCCTCAAGTCATTGTAGTCAAGAATAGCAGAGTGCATCTTCCATTAGTTGTGATTAGTGGTTAAAGCTTCTTTTTTTCCCCCTTAGAAGGTAAGGAAATAGGAGTTTCTCCTTGGAGAAGAGAATTGAGTGGAACATTCGCTCTGCATCTTTTTTTCCCTAGGTTTGCAAGTTATGATTGATGAAGTCAGCTTTCAATAAAACCCATAACTGAACGGACAAATATCTAAAAATAAGTTCAAAGAGGAATAGAGAGAAGAAAAGGCTTTGACCATAAATCATTCATAGGATTCCTCACATGAGCAGAATAGAAACAAGGCTGCCACTTTCTCAGAATCACGAACTGCTGCAACCATGGGTGAGAGAGCTCCTCTCCATACTTGGAGAGGAAGGGCTGGCTGGGCCTGTGGGTCTCCAGATGCCTGGGTTGGAATCTTGGCTTGGACTGCACTATACTGGCTCCACCACCCTGGAGACTGTTAACCTTCCACGCGCCACTTATGTTTTCCGAACTGTTTCCCTCTCTGTAAATCAGATATTGATCTCCCTGCCTTACTGAAAGAATTACAGAAAACACAAATGGAAATGGGCCTGGAAGAATCTGACACCGGCACTTAATAGATTGACAGCAGATGTATATTGAATCTAGATAAAGTGTATTTTTCTTTTCTTGATGGTAGTAGAGAGATTATATAATATTTTGGATTATGGTAACCCTTCCCACTTCTACTAGTTGTTTAGCTCTCCTTGATTTCAGCTACCTATGGTATAGTAAAAGAAGCTATTTTGAGAAAGAAAGTCCATATTCACACAATTCCATTACAGTACATTGTTAGAATTGTTCTATTTTATTATTAGCTATTGCCATTGATCTCTTACTGGGCCTAATTTATAATTATTATAGGTAAATATTTACAGGGGAAAAATACATGGTATACACAGAGTTTGGTACTAAGTTTCAGGTATCCACTGGGTCTTGGAATGTATTTCCCTCAGATGATGGTGACTACCTCTCCTCTTAGGAAATTATCTTCATTTTCTTAATTGAATTTGAGTACTTAAGGGTGCTGAAAACCCTTGCTGATTGTTTGAGTCCACTGGCTTATTGTCACTGCTACATCCAGGGCCCACAGTTGGCCTTAGTGTATCTTACAGCTTATACACATCCCGAATGGGTCATATACAGCACATCCTGGCTAAATCAGAGGAGGCAAAAGACACTTTTTGGCATTGGGATTTTCTAGACTTTTTGTTACTTTTCCACAACTGTAAGGTGGGTAGGGCAGACATCATTCTCACCTATATTGTTCAGAAATGGAACTTGAGATCTAGAAATTTTATTAACTCGTCTATGGTCACACAGTAATTGAATAGAAAAACCAGTTAAGCCTTGAGTTTTGTGAGTACCTGTCCAGGGTTATTTCTACCACAAATGGATCAGAAAATAGCAGCTTGTGTAAAACCATATGTGGCTGGTGATCTCTAATTCCTCTCTGAATGTAATTGCCAATGGACAACTTAAGTGAAATATTAACTGTCAAAATGCAATTTATCTGTAAACAAGAAGGTTAATTTGGTTAATGGAACCTAACATGGAGATGGTATTTTATAGTTTCTAAAGTGCTTTCATCTGCTTTATCTCACTTGATCTAAGAAATAGGCCTGAGGGTAAGCTTACTATTAAAAAAAGAGAGAGAGAGAGCGGGAGAGACTTGGTGAAATGACTTGTCCAAGAGCACATAGAAAAAAAGTTGGAAGTTATGTTCATACCTGTTCTATTAATTCGTTAATTTTTCTGTTAAACTAAACTGCCTCTAGCAGTACGCATGTAAGATATTTTTTAGTAATAATCATCAATGAGATTGTGTATTAAATAAATAGTTTTAAGCTGGGCACAGTGGCTCATGCCTGTAATCCCAGCACCTTGAGAGGCAGAGATGAGAGGATTGCCTGAACCTAGGGGTTTGAGACCAGCTTGGGCAACTTGGTGAGATCTCATCTCTACAATAAATTAAGAAATTAGCTGGACATGGTGGAGAGCACCTATAGTTTCAGCTACCTGGAAGGCTGAGGTGGAAGGATCACATGAACCCAGCGAGTCGAGGCTGCAGTGTCCATAAGTGTGCCACTACACTTCAGCCTGGGCAACAGAGCAAGATTCTAACTCAACAATAAATATTTTAAAATATTTATTCACTTTCTACCAAATCCTGTGCTGAGTGAAGTGTGATTAAATCATTGATTAAATAAGCAAGTATACTAAGCGTACTAAGTACATAAACTGTGTTAATTACATAAAAATACATTACTAGGTTATTATTGTAAAAAATGAGATAATTAATGACTAATTCTCTCCTTCTGTTTCCTGGATCTTATTTTGTTCTTGTTGTTGTTGTTTAGTAGCATCTATTGGCTCCTCAATGGTTTCCTTCCCAATGTGCCTGAATCTGTTGACACTCAATGCAGAGAGGGCATCCACTCTGAACATCCATCCAAGTCTGTTTCCTCTGCCTTTTCTTCCAACTGTGTGCATTCCTGAGATTCCCCTACAGTTGTTTAGCTGTCCAGTTCCTTCATGAATGTGGTCTGGCTTTGACTGTACTCTCTCCTCATGATGCTGGGTCCTGAGTACCCTTGTTGATTCTACACTATTCACCTGGCTCTATGGCCAAGTAGCCTAACATCTCCAAACCTCAGTTTTCCTCATCTCTACTCTGGGAGTAATAATAGTAACTCCTAAGAAAGAGTAAATGTGTCAATACATGTGAAGCGCTTGGAGTAAATGCTCAATAAATACTAGCCATCTGTATTTCTATTACAACTTTCATATAAGGAACATCTCTCCTCTATACCTTCCTGAGCTCGTAGATCCAGGCTGAGGTCAGTACATATCCCCGCTTATCTGAAAGACAATCTACACAGAATCCATGAGCACTATCAGTAGGGACACTTTCCAGCATGAACCCATGTGTTATGGAATCGCTCAAGTGTTGGTTAGAGTTCATCCTCTTAACCTTTTGTTTTCAAAACCCATCAGAACCAAACATGGATGCTTATACTCATAGGTCCTAGACCAGGTTTCACCTCCGCCTTCCACATTGGAGAGGTTTCTCAGGGACTTATTTGCTTAGGGTTTTGGACACTGGATTTCTTGGGTACTGCCAGCCCCTCATAAACACACACGACATCCTCCACATTTGTAAAGCTATTGAGGGTACAAGGGGCATGGTAATGAAGAGTGGACAGCTTTGTTTCCTTATATGGATTGCTTTTGGTTACACACCCGAGTTTATAAGGAAATGCAATTGAAGCTGCCATTATGTTTTTAAAAAAATCAAGACACTCAGTTATAAAACATAGAACATATAATTAACTTTATTGAGCAGAACAAAGCATTTTATAAAAACTCACTCAGACTGAATTAATATAAGGATACTTAGCATAATGTGTATAGTTTAAATTACCGCCTACTAATCATCAAGCAGTTGAGTGGTAAAGTTGTTAGACTTTCAATTTGCAAACAAGTAGAAGGAAAAGCCTATTTTTACTTTCCGATGATTTGATAGAGCATACATTTGTCCAACTGCGGTGTGTGTGGGTTCATGTCAGACAGACAGGGTTCTGCTCTAAGTCTTGCTATCATGGGTTGGTGACATTGGTCTGTATGTTACAGTACATGTCTGGTTTGTGATCACAATCAACTGGCTTCCCATACAGCCACTATATTCCTGTACTTAAGATCCCCTGAACTCACTAGTAGCAAAGGTCCCCTTCCCGTCCACATCCTAACACCAATTCTGATCCCAAATGAGAGATCAGTAAGAAACTGTAATTAGTGACTCAGGCTAACTGCTTGGATTCAACTTCAAGTGTCACTTTTTACTTGCTGACTTAACTCTATACTGTCCATTCACTCTCCTAGATTTCCACATATTTCTGATTCCAGGTGCACCACCATAAGATTCTACCTGTTTGATCTCTATTTCCACCTTTTTCAGATGAAAGCTTCCAGATTCAAGAAAGACACAACAAAGGATGAGAGGGTTATATGTATTCTTCTGAAGGAAGAAAATAGGTAAGATTTGGAAACAAGTGGGGCACTGACCATTCAAGTGAACTTGAACTTGAATAAATGTATCAGAATGAGCCAATTGTTAGAAACCTTAGTTATAAGTTTCATAAAATATTGCTTATACTAGCTTAAGAAACAGGGGGATTTGTTCATAATATAACTGGAGAATCCAAAGGTAGAGCTGACTCAATTGATGTTACTGGGATTTGACTTCTCTTCAGTTCTCCTCTCTGCTGTGATGACTCCGTTCATAGATAGGCTGTGCTTCGTGGATGGCTGAAACTGCTCCTCACTTTATATCCTCTCACTCTAAGTATCTCATTGGTTCTGACTGGTTCTCATTTGCCCATCTATAAACCATGACCAGGCATTTGCCGTGCACTGGTTAACTTAGGCCAATCAAGTTTACCTTTGGGCCTCACTGTTCTTATCTATAAAATAGGGATTGGACTTGATCAAATGTGTCAAAGTCTTATTCAGGGATCTACTGATTCTGTAGAACCCCCTTATGAACTACCTAGGGGAGAGGGACATGGTCCTGGCTTTTAGGAAAAGAGTAGCCAAGCTCTCTCTCCTTCACCACTGCTTCATCAGATAAGATCTTACTTCTGTTTTTAATGCTGAGCTTTCAGTGAATAGGTTAGTTAATTTCTGCTATATAATAAAATGTACCAAAGCATAGTGGTTTAAAACCACAATTGCTTATTTAGTTCATGATTCATGGATCAGCAGTTCAGGCTGGGCTCAGGCTCAGCTTTTGTCAGCTGGGGTCACTCATGAGACTAAGAGCAGCTGGTCAGTCAGTTTGTGATAGCCTTGGCTAGGATACCTGGAGTGACTAGACTTTCCTTTACATGATGTAGTATATCCCAGCAAGCCATCCTGGGCTTATTCACAAGTGGTCTTAGGTTTCCAAAGATCCTGCAGAAAAATAAGACAAATAGCAATGAGTGTGTGCTTTCCAAGTCTCTACTTACATCATATTTGACAACATTTCATTGACCAAAGCAAGACTTAAGGGGTGAAGTCATAAACAGTATCTCTTGATAGAAAAAGCTGAAAAGACACAAATGTATGCATACAGGAATTGGAAGAATTTGGGGCCATTTTTGCAATCTACCAAGATAAAATGAAAAATTTGAAGAAAGACTTTTTCTTTTTTATGTTTGAGAACTCTGAGCAGAGGGTCTCCAAGAAACTTCCTGAATTGACTGTCTTTAAATCTGATTACTCTTGCAAATTTGTACCTCACTACTTGCCCAGTATTCTCCAACCTTCCCCTCTACCTTTCTGGGAATATCTGTCACAGCTTGGGAACCCAAAAAATGAAGGCCAATTAGTGTGGTCCAGGTCTGTGACCTAATTCAGTGTGAGCCTCCAATTCATGCATACAGTAGGAAACTTGTTAATTTATAACTTGCCCCACTTTAAAAGTTTCAATCTTAACTTGAGCCAGATTTTATGTTTTTTTAAACTGAGATCTTTGATGTATAGGCAAGAGCTGTGCATCTTAAATAAATAACAGGTCAAATTCATATTTAGAGACATGAACCAGGAGCAGCAGCACAGTTTTCATTACTAAGACTTACTTTATGCTGGTTTCTAAATTAGAAACCCTCCCATGAAGCCTGCGGGTTCCTCCTTTTCATGACTTAGAAAAGCTCTACATGAGTCCTCAATGTGCCCATTCATCTGTCAGTCTCGCAATCTATGGCTTAGTCACACCAAACTATTTGGAGTTTCCCAAATGCTCTATGCTCCTCCTTGTCTCCCAGTCTTTATTTATACTATCTCTCTACCTGGAAAGCCTTCCAAATACTCTATTGAATCCTCTTCATCTGGATATTTCATCCATGTTCTTGAGGCTCTAGCCTCTATTACTTCCTCCAATAAGTCTTACTGACTTAACACTCTTCCCAGGCAGAGTTAAAGGCCCTTTCTCTGTGTAACCTTGACACCTTATACTTAACCAATCAATGACAATTGTAAATTGCTAAAGTATCCTACTGTAATGGTCTCTTTTCTGAACTCTCTTTCCCTCTAGTTTGTGAGCTTTGGGAGGCAATGCTGTTACAGCTATTGAGACAGGACTTGACATACAGTCGACGGCGTACAGATATTTGCTGGCTGAATTAAGTCTCTTTGTTTTATTTATATTTCACGTATTTTTAAAAGGGAGCCAACATATTATCTAATAATAATAATGGCAGTGAACATGAATTCTTACTAGCTATTGTACTATATACTTTACTTGCAATATTTCATTTAATCTGCCTAAAATGTTTGTGAGGCATTATTATTGTTGCTATCTAATTTAGAGGTGAGAAAACTAAAGCACACAAAAATCAGTTGTATTTCTATACATCAACAACAAGCAGCCTGAGAACCAAACCAAAAACAAAATTCCATTCACAATACTCCTCCCCTCATGTGCATACACAAATACCTTGATTTTAATCTAACCAAAGTGGTGAAAGATCCTCATAATGAGAACCACAAAACGTGGTTGAAGATACAGAAGACAACATAAACAAAAGGAATAATATTCCATACTTATGGATTGGAAGACTCACTATCATCAAAATGTCTATTCTACCCAAAGCAATCTACAGATTCAGCATGATCTCTTTCAAACTACCAGGAACATTTTTTAGGGACCTAGAAAAGACAATATTTATATTCATCTGGAAAAAAAGAGCATGAATAGCCAAAGCAATCCTAAGCAAAAAGAACAAAGCTGGTGGCATCACACTCCCATATTTCAAACGTTACTACAAGACTATAGTAAGTAATCAAAACAGCATGGCACTGGTCCAAAAATAGACACATACACCTACTTTATGCTGCTTTCTAAATAGAAACCAGTAGAGGATACAGAATCCAGAAATCAAACCATAGACCTTCAACCAACTCATCTTTGACAAACCTGACTCCCTCCCCCCAAAAAAAATTTAAATGGGGAAAGGAAACTTTACTTAGCACATGCTGCTAGGAAAATTAGCTAGCCACATGCAGACAAATAAAACTGGATCTCTCTCATTATATAAAAAATTAACTCAAAATAGATTAAAGACTTAAATGTGAAACCTTAAACTGTAAGAATCTTAAAAGTTGGGAACACCCTCTTGGAAATCAGCCTAGGCAATGAATTCATGGACAACTCCTTAAAAGCAAATGCATCAAACACTAAAATTGACAGGTGGGAACTTACCAAGCTAAAACGTTTCTGCACAGCAAAATAAATCATTAGGAGAGCAAAGAGACAGAATAGAATCCACAGACTAGAAAAAAATATTTGCAAATTATGCATCTAAGGCCTAATATCCAGTACCTATAAGGAACTCAAGCAAATTTATAGACAAAAAACAAATAACCTCATTAAAAAGTGGGCAAAGGACATGAACAGACACTTCTCAAAGAAAGGCATACAAGCAGACAACAAACATACGAAAAAATATTCAGCATCACTGATCATAAGAGAAATGAAAATCAAAACTACAATGAGATACCAGCTCACACCAGTCAGGATGTCTATTATCTATTATAAAATGTCAAAAAACAACAGGTATTGACAAGGCTGTGGAGAAAGGGAATACTCGTACACTGTTGAGTGTAAATGTAAGCTAATTCAACCTTTGTTGAAAGTGGTTTGGAGATTTCTCAAAGAAAAAAATAGAGCTACCATTTGACCCAGCAACTCCACTTCTGGAAATACCTCCAAAGGAGCACAAGTCACTCTACCAAAGACATCCACACTTGTATGCTTATTGCAGCACTATTCATAATAGCAAAAACATGGAACCAACCCAGATACCCATTAAAGGTAAACTGGGTAAAGAAAATGTGGTATTTATACACTATGGAATACTACACAGCTGTAAAGAAGAATAAAATCATGCTCTTTACAGCAACATGGATGCAGCTGGAGACCATCATTCTAAGTGAATTATCCCAGAAACACAAATCTGGATACTTCATGTTTTCACTCATAAGTGGGCACTTAACATTGGTCACACATAGTCACATGGACAGGAACAACAGACACTTGGCACTGCTAAGGGAGGGAAGGAAGAAAGGGTGATAAGGGATACAAAACCACCCAAAGGATATTATGCCCACTACTATGGGAGTGGGGGAGTGGAATGCTCATCAGAGGCCCAAACCTTGCCTTTACACAATGTACTCATCTAACAAATCTTCACATGTACCTCACAATTCTAAAAGAAAAGAAAAGAAAACTAAAGTACAGAGCAATTAACCTAGCTGAAGGCATATAGTTTTGTCAGTTAGAATGCTTCTGGATGCAAATTTCAGAAGCCCAAAAATAAAATGATTTTTAAAATATGGATGATTCACTTTCTCATATAATGTTAAGTTCTCTTACTGGTGGCTCCACAGAACTGGGTAACTCAGCAGGTTAACAATCTAGGATCCAGGCTCTTTCTATCTTTTTGTCCTGTTTTCTTGTTTGTCAGATTTAGCATCAAACTAACTCATCTCATGATAACAAAAGTTAAGGTCTCACATTCACCCAGAACCATAACCAGCAAAAGAAGCTGTATCTTTTCATCAAGGAGGCCTTTTCCAAAAGCCATTCAGTAGAGTTCCACTCTTATCTCCTTGGCCACACTAGATCACATGCTCACCCTAATCCAATCAGTGAAAGGAAGAATGAAACTACATCTCAAGTTTTACTTGGGAGCCATGGATAAAACCATAAGGAGAAGAATGAGTGTTTAAACAAAATAATGGATTAAAAGGCGGGGGCTGGAGCCAAGAGAATGAAGCTCTGGGTATACAGCTCTCAATGCCTGCTAAAGTTTGCATGCTAAATTTGAAAATCAGGCAGTCTAGCTGAGGAATCAGCATTTCTATAAGTTTTAAACTTAACATACCTTTTCTCTGAATATCATGCTAGGCTTTTGATTGAGATTGCATTGAACCTAAAGATCATTTGGGGAAGAACTGATATTTTACAATATTGAATTTTATGTTTATTTTTCTACTTATTTAGGTCTTCTCTATTTTTTTTCAGCAATGCTTTTGTGGATTTCTGTGTATAGATTCTGCACATATTTTGTGAAACTTAACCCTGAATTGTGTTTTTTTGATGTTATTATAAATAGGATTATTGGATTTTTTATTTCAAGTTTAATCACTTGTTGCTAAACTACAGAAATGCCATTGATTTTTATATTTAAGTCAATATCCTATGACCTCACTAAAGTCACTTACTAGGTCAAATAATATTTTGAAGGTTTATTTGGAGTTTCTGGATAATCATGTCAATTACACATAAGAACAGTTTTACTTTTTCTTTTCCAATCTGCATAAATTTTATTTCTTTTTCTTGCCTATTTCAGTGATTAGGGTCCTCAGTACAATGTTGAATAAAATAATAAATGCTGATGCTCTACCTTTGAAGGAAAGCATTTAGTGTTTCACCATTAAATATGACATTAGCTATAGGTCTTATAAAGATGCTCTTTTTTAGTTTAAAAAAGTTCTATTTCTAGTGTACTTGGGGTTTAAATCATAATTAAATATGGAATTTTGTCAATATTCTTATGTATCTATGGAGATTACCTTAGACTTTTTCTTTTGAGTTTTTTGATATATTAATAGTAAACTATGATTGGTTTTTGAGTGCTGAACCAACCTTACATTTCTGAGATAACCTCACTTAATAAGATTTAATTTACTAATGTTTTATTAGACTATCTTTGTACCACCTAACTCCAGTCAGAATGGCCATCATCAATAGCTCAAAAAATAACAGATGCTGGAGAGGATGAGGCGAAAAGGGAAGACTTCTACACTGTTGGTGGGAGTGTAAACTAGTGCAGCCTCTGTGGAAATCAGTGTGGTGATTCCTAAAAGTTCTAAAAATTGATCTTCCATATGACCCCTCAATCTTCCTACTGGGCATATACCCAGAAGAACTCAGGTCATTCTATAAAAAAGATACCTGCACACTATGTTTATAGCAGTGTTGTTCACAATAGCAAGAACATGGAACCAACCATGCTGCCCATCAAAAGAGGACTGTATAAAAAAAAAAATATGTGGTACATATATGCAATGGAATATTATGCAGCCATAAAGAAGAACAAAATCATGAACTTCGCAGCAATGTGGATGGAATTAGAATTTATAATACTGAGTGATCTCTCACAGAAACAAAGAGCTGAGTATTACATGTTCTCACTGATAAGCGGACCTTGAACAACTACCTTATTACTGTAGGAAAGGAATTGAAAATAGAGGGAAACTTTGGGGAAGGGGGTGGGGTGTGTGTAGCTGAGATTGACAGTAGTTGATATCTGCCTGGGGAAGGGGGAGCACACATCATCAATAAGGGTACCTGCACAATGAACATTTGGATATCTAATCCTGAATTGTATCCCACAATTTCAAAATAAAAAATTAAAAGAGAAAATAAAATGTAGATGGAGATCAGTTGCATTTGGCAGAAGAATAAATAAAAATCTTCAATTCAGGGGGAAAAAAAGCTATTTTTGATTTGCCATTAAAGAAAGTTGTTTTTCTGCAGTTTTGTTTTCTTATAATATCTCTATCACGTTATGTCATCAGCGTAATGTCATAAAATAAGTTGGAAAGTGGTTCTCTTTTACTTTCAGGTGGAGTTTGTGTACAATTGATATGATTTATATAATTTCTCCCTTAAACATTTTTCTGGAATTTGACAACAAGTTGTCTGAGCACAGATAAGCATAGATGGGTTGTTTTTTTAAGTGGAAAGATTTTAACTACACATACAATCCCTTAATTGTTATAGAGTTATTCAGGTTATTTTCTTTAAGTTAGTTTTGACAATTTACATCTTTCAAGTAATGTGTCCATTTGATCTAAATTTATTGGTATAAATTTCCTCATAACTTATCATTATTATCTTTTTAATATCTGTATCTATTGTAGTTACATCTCTTTCCTAACATTGGTCATTTCTGTCCTCTCTCATTCTCTCTCTTTTTTTCTTGATTAGTCTGCCAAGAGTTTTATCAATTTAATGATCTTTTCATTGAAGCAAACTTTGGTTTTACTGACTTTCTCTATAAATTTTCTTCTTACAATATTGATTTCTATTCTTATCTTTATTATAGTCTCTCTTTTGCATATTTTGGGTTCTGTTCTTCTTTTGCTATCTTCTTGAGATTAAAGCTTAGATTATTGATTTGAGAATTTTCATGATTTCTAATATAAATATTTAGTTCTATTTATTTTCCTCTGAACAAAAAGTTGGGAAACATTTTCTGTAAAAAGTCACATAGGAAATATTTTAGATTTTGCAGGCTGTAAATTGTTTCTGTCAAATAATCTACCATGTCATCGTCCTTTTCTTCTCTTTTTAAATACAATT
Organism: Cephalopachus bancanus; assembly: GCA_027257055.1. NCBI lineage: Eukaryota > Metazoa > Chordata > Mammalia > Primates > Tarsiidae > Cephalopachus > Cephalopachus bancanus. Next base: position 1,830,105 of record JAPVLO010000289.1, on the reverse strand, counting down.
ATTTAAAAATGTAAAACCGCTTATTAGCTTGAGGTCAATCCCACCATAGTTTGTGGATCTTTGTTCTATGCACTGCTTTAACTACAAACAAGAACTCTGATACATTGTGTTTTTATTTTCATTCAGTTTCAAAATATTTTCTGATTACTCTTGAGACATACTGTTTGATCCATGTGTTATTTAGAAATACGTTGTTTAATTTCCAAATATCTGGAAATTATGCAGATATCTTCTTGTTATTTATCTTTAGTTTGATTTTATTTTAGTTAGAGAGCATACTTTTAATTCTTTCAAATTTGTTAAGTTTTGTTTTATAGTCCAGAATACAGCCTATTTGGTGAATGTTTATTTGTACTTGAAAAGAATATGTATTCTGTAGTTTTTGAATGAAGTGTTCTATATGTAAGTGACGATTAGATCAGGTTGGCTGATAGAATTATTCAGGTTTTCTATATCCTTACAGATTTTATCCCTACAGTTCTATTTATTGTTGAGTGTGGGGTTTTGAAGTTTCCAACTATGATTGTGGCTTTGGACTTTTTATCCTTTCAGTTCTACCAGCTTTTCCTTCATATATTTTAAAACTTGTTAAATGGATTTAAGATTGTTATGTCTTCTTGATAAATTGATTCCTTTATCATTATTCAGTAGCCCTCTTTATCCCTGTCAATATTCCTTATTTGAAGTCTACTTTTTCTGACATTAATATAGCCACTTTAGTTTTTTTTTTAATTTGCATAGTATACCTTTCCGATACTTTCATTTTTTACTCTATTTGTGACTCAATATTTAAAGTAGATATCATTGTTCTGTTTCCTGATTTCTTAATCCAATATCACAATTTCAGCCTTTTAATGAGAGTGTTTGATAACTTACATATAGTATAATTATTAGTATGGTTGGGTTTAAATCTACCATTTTGCTGCTTGCTTTCTATTTGTGCAATTTTTTATTTGGTCCTTTGTTTTATACTTTCTTGCTGTTTGTTAGATTCCTTGGTTTTTTTATTGATTCCCTTTATCTCCATTATTTATTTCTTGACTACACATTTTTGTGGATTTACAGTATACATCTTCAATTTACTGCAATCTATCTTCAAATGATATCACTTTATATATGCTGTGAGAAGCTGTAACATTGTACTTATATTTCCCTGCTACTGTACTTTGTGCTATTGCTATACATTTTAATTCTTCATATGTATAGACTTCACAATATATTTGTATTACTTTTTTCTTTAAAGAGTCTCATTATCTTTTCTTTTTAATTGAGTTGGAGTCTTAATCTTTTCGCCCAGACTGGAGTGCAGTGGCATGCTCATGACCACTGCAGCTTTGACCTGCCGGGCTCCAGCTATCCTTCCGCCTCAGCCTTCCGAGTAGCTGGAACTACAGATGTATGCCACCACGCCCAGCTAGTTTTTGTGGTTTATTGTAGAGATGAGGTCTCACCAAGTTGCCCAGGCTGGTCTTGAACCCCCAGGATCAGGCAATCCTCTAGCCTTGGCCTCCCAAAGTGCTGGGATTACAGGCTGAGCCACCGTGCCCAGTCATCTCATTATCTTTTAAGGACATTAAAAAGGAAGAAAAGACTTTTATATTTTCCATTTTTAATTCCTTTATGGAGATATGAATTTTTATCAGGTACTATTTTTCTTTTGCCTGAAGAACTATCTCTAACATTTCTTAAAGAAATGCTGACAATCAATACATTGTCTGTTTTTTTGGTTTAAAAATGTTTTTATTTTGCTTTCATTTAGGTGACAGGTTTTTTGTTGTTAACATTTGTCTTTCAGTACCTTAAAGACATCTTCTGGTCTGTATATATTCTGCAAGAGAAATCAGTTGTCATTCTTATCTTTGTTCCTCATTTTTCGCTGATTGCTTTTAAGATTTTCTCTTTATTACCGGTTTATGGCAATTTGAATATGATATGCTTTGGTTATCTTTTTGCTTCTTCACTTTGATCCATTTAGCGTCTTGCATATTTGGATATATAATTTTTTAGCAAATTTGGACATTTAATACAATTTGATAAATTTATACCAGATTAGGAAATTTCAGCCAATATTTTTCCTGACTTCTCTTTGTTGTCTCGTCTTCTGGAACGCTGATTACATGTGTGTTAGGCCATTTGATATTTTCCTATAGCGAATTAAAGCTTTGTTTATTTTTTTTTCAATATATTTTCTTTTTAAAAATTTTTATTGTGGTAGGATCACTTAAAAATGACTCACTTAGCAATTTTCAAGCATATAATAGATTGTTATTAACTGTAATCCCCATGAGGTACAGTATATTTTTTTAGTTTATTCTTCCTGTTCAACTGAAATTTTGTGTCCTTTGACCAACATTTCCCCAATCCCCTCCCACCTCTGGTAACCACCATCTCATTCTCTTTTTCTATGAACTGGACTTTTTAAAGATTTCCTGTGTAAGTGAGATCACACTGTATTTGTTTTTCTGTGCCTGACTATTTTATTTCACACGATGTACTTCAATCTCTTCAGTGTTTTCACAAATGACAAGATTTCCTTGTTTTAAAAGCTAGATAGATAGTATTTCATTGTGTACATGTGCCATACTTCTTAGGTTGACTCCATGCTTGGCTATTGTGAATTGCTGCTGTGAACACGGGAGTGCAGATATCTCTTCAACAACTCATTTCATATCCTTTGGATATACACCCACTAGTAAAATTGCTGGATCATATGGTAGTTCTATTTTTAATTTTATGAGGAATCTCCACAATGTTTTTTTAATGGCTATACTAATTTGCATTCCCATAACATTTATCAGGGTTCCCTTTCTTCCATATTCTCGAAAGCACTTGTTATCTTTGGTATTTTCAATAATAACATTCTCACAGATATGAGACGCTATTGCATTGTGGAATTAATTTGCCTTTCCATGATGATTAATAATGTCAAGCATTTTTTCAGATAAAAAAATGGCCTATGGCATATCTTGCTTTGAGAAATATCGATTCCTTTGCTCATTTTTAAAAACAGGCTATTTGTTTTCTTACTGTGGGTTTGTTTGAACTCCTTATATATTCTGAATATTGACCTCTTATCAGATGTATGTTTTGTAAATATTTTCTCTCATTCCATAGGTTATCTTTTCAGTTGATTGTTTCATTTACTGTGCAGAAACTTTTTAGTTTAATGCAATCACATTTGTCTCTTTTTGCTTTTGTTGTTATGCTCTTGGAGTCATAACCAAAAAATCATTGCCCAGATGAATGCCATGGAGTTTTTCCCTTAGGCTTTTTTTTTCTTAGTAGTTTTACAATTTCAGGGCTTATGTCTTTAATACATTTTTGAGTCAATTTTTATATGAGGAATGAGGTAAGGGTCTATTTTCATTCTTCTGCATTTAGATATCCAGTTTTCCTAGCATCATTTATTAAAGAGATTGTACTTTCCCTATTATGAGTTCTTACCATCTTTGTTGAAAATCTATGGACCATAAATGCATGGATTTATTTCTAGTTTCTCTATTCTATTTCATTGGCCTATGTGCCTGTTTTTGTGCTAGTACCATGCTGTTTTAATTATTATAACTTTGTAGCAGAATTTTGAAATTAGGTAGCGTGATGTCTGATACCTTCAGTTTTTTGTTTGTTTGTTTTTTCTCAAGAATGCTCTGAGTTCGTTTGTAGTGCCACATAAATTTTAAGATTGCCTTTTCTATTTCCATTAAAAATGTCATTGAGATTTTGATAGGGATTGCATTGAATCTGGAGACTGCTTTGGGTTGTATGGACAATTTAACAGTAAGAATTCTTCTAATCTATAAATGTGAGATATCCTTCCTTTTTTGTCCTTTTCAATTTTTTTCACCAATGGTTTATAGTTTTCAGTGTATAGATCTTTTACCTCTTTAGTAAAATTTATTTCTAAGTACTTTTTACTTTTTGCAGCTATTATAAATGGGATTGTATTTTTAATTTCCTTTTCAGATAGTTTATTAGTGTATAGAAAGCTACTGATTATTGTATGCTGATTTTTGAATTCTGAAACTTACTAAATTTGTTTATTACTTTTTGTTGTTGTTGGAGTCTCGCTCTGTCACCCACACTGGAGTGCAGTGGCCGCTCCCGGCCACCGCAGACTCGACCTGCTGGGTTCCGGCGATCCTTCCGCCTCAGCCTTCCAAGTAGCTGGAACTACAGGCGCGCGCTACCATGCCCGGCTAATTTTTTTGATTTATTGTAGAGATGAGGTCTCGCCAAGTTGCCCAGGCGGGTCTCGAACCAGCGGGCTCAGGCAATCCACTCACCTCAGCCTCCCAAAGGAGCGGGATTACAGGCTGCGCCACCGAGCCCGGCGTTTATTACTTTTAACAGTGTTTTGGATGGAATCTTTAGGGGTTTCTACATATAAGATCATTTTGTCTGCAAACACAGACAGTTTAACTTCTTTGTTACAATTTAGTTGTCTTTTATTTCTTTCTCTTGTCTAATTTCTCTGGCTAGGACTTCCTCATTCTATTTTATTTCTGTGCTTTGTGTTGAATAGTTTCTTTTACTAGTCTTTGGGTTCACCAACTTTTTCTTTTGCAGTCTTTAATCTTCTGTTAATCAAAGTCAATGTATTTTTCATTCTAATCCTAATATATATGCCACTAGATTTTTGACCATATTTTGTATTTAGTATTTTCCACTTCTCATCTTGTTCATGTTTTAGTTTACAAATTTAAGCATATGATTTAGATTCATAGTAACTAGTTGTCTTAAGGTCACTGTTTACTAGTGCCATCATTTCTTTTTCTTGATCTGTGGGTCATATTTGTATGTTTCATTATATGCCTGGTAGTCAAATATTATATTTTTGAGCAATGAATTTTGTTGTATTTATTTAAGGAGTGTTACATTTAAGGAGTGTTGTATTTATTTAAGGAGTGTTTGGTTTGTCACCCACCATAGTAAGTTGTAGAACAGTCTGATCATTTTGGAGCTTTCTTTTAAGCTTTGCTATTGCAGGTCCACAGCAGTCTTTTAACTCCAAGGCAAGACTTTTAGCCCAATTTCTAAGGTATGAATGTTCTAAAGAGTCTGCCTAAAGTCTCTCTGTCTAAGTGGGAGGAACCCAAATTCTTCCTAGCCCTGTGTAAACTCAGAATTTTTGACCCATTGCTTTCTAGTGTTTATTTTTTTTCTCTTGTGTAGTTTTCCCTCATGTTTTCATAGATTAGTGAGCACTAAGTCAAATATTTGCAGGAACCCTCTAAAGATCTCTAGTATACTCTCTCTGTGAGCTTTTTCTTTCCAGTATTCTTCCCTGCAAAGACTAGCTTGGCTGTCCTCAAACTCTGATATCTGTCTCCTCAATTCAGATAAATTGCTGGGCTTTGCTTTGGATTCCTCCTCACATTATAGCATAGAAACACTTCCTGGTGCTCAGGTGGCACAATCATGCAGCTAATCGTCTTTGTTTCTCTTCTTTCAGAAAACCCAGCCTCATATTGCTTGTTGTCTAATGTCTGAACATCATGGTTTCATCTATTTTGTTTAGTTTTCTAGTTATTTATAGTGGGAGTGCACCTCTCATAGCAATCAAGTACTCATTGAAGGAAGTACAAGTCTTCCTGGTTTGCATATTGAAAGATATTTGAAGACAGTTTGGTAAAGAGTGAGAAAGGATGGTCCAAACAAGCAACTTCTCCAATATCACACAGTTAGCAGCACTGTGATTTAAGCTCAGTTCTGTTTTAGGTCACAGTTAGGTCCTACGCATGAAGAATGATGCCATCCCTGACTATTAGATGGCAATATTCTAGTAATAAAGATAGAAAAAATTATAGTGCCACACAATGGTGCCATGAAAAAGACTGTATACTTTGAAAGAGAAGGGGCTATGTCTTGTTGATCTCTGGGTACCAGTGCCCAGATTGTGGCCTGGTAATCAATAAGCACTCATGTTAATATTTGTTGCTGCCAAAAATGTAATGAAAACACAGATGAGAGTGTTGTTTACTCTGCCTGTGCTTGAGGCAGATGGTGGAGGTAGAGAAGCAATCAGGGCTTGATACTAGGACTCAGTATCCAGAGGTTCAAATGGGATCAGTGGATTCAAGGGTAACAGAATTCAGCCTTATACTTACGCAAGCTGGTGTCTGTTATTCAGAAGAGACATTTGGAGTATGCAGTTCAGGTCAGCAAATAGTATATGGTTATAAAAGTGTTGAGAATAAATGGGTAGGCCTGCACAGCGGCCATCGGAGATGCTATCGAGTTTAGAATTAACTGTTCAATTCCTTTGTTTAAAATGGTCTTTCTCATGTAAGTGAGCAAGCACTGGCTGTTGTAGCCTGTGCCCAGAAATGTACAAACACAGTTAACTGGTGAGGGGCTGAGAATTGGGGAGACTGGAGTATCACAACCCTAGGTGGTCTTCTTTGTACTGAAGGAGATCTATGACTTCCTCTTTTTTTTTTTTTTTTTTTTTTTTTGAGTTGGAGTCTCACTCTGTCGCCCAGACTGGAGTGCAGTGGCCGCTCCCGGCCACCGCAGCCTCGACCTGTTGGGCTCCGGCAATCCTTCCGCCTCAGCCTTCCAAGTAGCCGGAATTACAGGCATGCGCTACCACACCCGGCTGATTTTTTGATTTATTGTAGAGATGAGGTCTTGCTGCCCAGGCGGGTCTCGAACCCGCGGGCTTAGGCAATTCACTCACCTCAGCCTCCCAAAGGCGCGGGATTACAGGCTGAGCCGCTGAACCCGGCTCCCCTTTTTCTAAGATCTTCTTTGCCTGAGGACACCCTGGCTACTTGTCTGTCATCCTAACTACCATGCTCTGCCCCATTAATGCTTGTAGCTTCCTAAGGCGATATTTGCAAAACATCAACTTGTGCAGCTCAGTCTGTTACTACCACACTGAGCCATAAATGAAACCCTTCCGACACTGTTTTAGCTGCTCATGTCAAGCCCCTCTGCCTGTCTGGTCTGCCTCCTGGTTTTGTCCCTTCCTGTCAGGATAATCTCACAGCAGCTCTCAGTCTCCCCAGTTTTCTTGTTGGCCTGAGTAGTTATATGAAAGCATCACTCTCCTTTACCATCAGGGTTGGTGAGTGCTGTGACCAGAGGAAGTGACTGAGGTCCCATGAGCCTCAGGGGCAGAAGCCAAATAACTAAGAAGAAACTGACTCTCCAGCTGGGGAAGGGAGACTGCTGCTGAAGGCTGTCAAAGGGACAGGCACAGAAAGAAGAGTCATGTGAACTGGAGGTGACAGGCCAGAGTCAGGGAAAGGATAGAGATGATGAGTGAGGACCAGATTATGAGATTCTGAGATGAAGCCAGCTGGGTGAGAGTTCCTGCATCTTCTTGTTTTGCTCTTTTTATTTAATTAAATTAAGTAATTTACTTAATATTTTATTTTAAAGATGTAAGGTGCAATTCAGGATTAGGTATACAAGTGGACATCATACAGGTAAAGTTTGGGCTTCCCTTTGGTCCCCGCTTTGCCTGGTACTCTTAATGATGTTGTGCCCCCCGCCCACCCCAGCAGTATTGTCTGCCTAGATCACTAAATAAGCACAATCAACTCACACACTAAGAGGCACCATTGCTCAGACCCTGCAACCACTCCTCCCAGCCTTCTTGATGTTTGGTGTCAGTGCTCTCCAGCATTTGTTACTTATTTCTAGCCCTGTATCTTCTGCTCAGCATTCAATAATCATGTGTCCCCATTGTATTTATTGTACAATATTATCTGGCTGCTAACATCCACATCATACTAGGTCAATGTCCTGCTTTAACTAAGACAGGATCTAATGCCCTACTACCCTCCCCCCAAAAAAGACTTGCATGAATGATGCTCTATCCAGATCTATCCAAGCCCTCTGAACAAAAGTTCAGACAGCTAAGAATGACAATCTGTTATTTTTTAATACTTAGTACAGATATGACTCTACCTTGATTCTAAATGAGGGATTCTGGGAAGAGTGAAATGAATAAGTGATATTCATCTTCCCAGACTCTAACTCTTGCAGGAAGGTAGCAGAGCCCTGGCTAAGTGTAGGCTTCAAAAAATACACCCAAGAAAGACTGGGATTTCTGCCTCCTAGGTTAAGGTTTTAAGGAACTTGCCAAGTTTTAAGGACCTAGCCTCTTCATTAATTGTGATGCTACCGTCTATAGTCTCTAGGGTAGATTTTAGTTCATCTGATTAGTGGTAAGTTTGTTCCTAATAAGAGGGGCACACAGGATGACTGAGGGTCACGTGTGCTTTGGGCAGAAATGTAGTGTGAAGTAGTTCACAAATTGGAGCCGGCGCCAAATATTTCTTCCTTTCAGCTCTAATGTATGGGGGAGGTAGCTCACTTTAAAATATGTTGACTATATCTTCTAATTAAACACTGAAAACTACTTTTTAATATATATTCAAAATGATAAAATAATTGCTAAATTATGCAGATTTTTATGGTGGGCCTGAAACAAGACAATTTTTTAAAATTGCCACCTTTTGCTGATTCGAAGATGTTAATCATAGGGACTCTAATAGGCCTATCAGACTTCTCTAATGTATTCAAATAAAATGAGCAGAATCATTAAATGTCCAAATATTGATTTAAAGTGCTCCAATTGGTAATGAAATTTGGCTCTCCACTTGAGACAGGACACACTGGCTGTGAGCTTTAATTTTAAAGATACTGCTGATGTATGAGGAGGGTAGAGACGAGAGAGAGAGAGAGAGAGAGAGAGAGAGAGAGAGAGAGAGAGGAGAGAGAAAGAGAAAGGGAGGTGACTTTGGAAAACATGATACCAACCACTGGGTTAGAATGGACCATTGGTTTAGACAGAGAAAAAAGTAGTTGAAAGGCGATTTTGTTAACCCAATAAAATTGCATAAGCACTCCAGGTAAGTGCTAAGACAGAAGACCCAGATTACCTTTAAAAAGGGTTGAGGAAAGGAGAAAATGGCAGACACTGGGCTCCAGCTACCTCCATTTAAAGACCAACATTAACTAAAATTCAGAAAGAATATCTATCGCAGACTGGGCAAGTCCATACATATCTGTGACCCCAACACCCATGTATCAGTTCCCAGGGCTTGCATAACAAATTATCCCAAAGACTGTGGCTTAAAACAACAGAAATGTATCACCCTGAATTTTAGAGACTTGGAAGTATAAATTCAAAGTGCTGCTGGGGCCATGCTCCATCAGAGGCTTTAGAGGATGATCTCTTCCTCTTCCGGCTTCTGTTAGTTGCTGGCTTCCTGAGATTACGGCCATATCACTCCATTCTCTGCCTCTGCCTTCTCCTATGTGTGTCTGTGTCTTTTCCTCTTCTGTCTACCTCATAAAAATACTTGTCATTGGATTTGGGGCTCATCTGGATAATGCAGGATGGCCTCAAGAGTATGAACACATATGTAAAGACCCTTTCCCCCTGTTAGGTAACATTCACAGACTCTGGGCACTGAGATGTGGACTTATCTTTTTAGGGGCCACTATTCAACTTACCACAATGTATTATTTCTTCGTTTCACCTTGTACAAACCTTTTAGGAGCACTATTTGCGGGATGAAGATAAATCATAAGGTGTATTTTGTGAAAAGCTAAAGCCGAGGAAAGGATTCAAATCAGTGTCAAGGACTAGTGAAAGGAGGGAACCTGAGAAACTTAGAACAAACTTAGTTCACATTTTGCCTTAGTATAACCATTTTTGCTTAGACTGACATGCCTTGAATCTAGCATAGGTTAGACATAGATAGATAAACTTCCAATAGGCAAATTTTAGGAAGCATCAGATATTTTACTGCAGGCCACGCAGGCAGACTACTCACTCCCTCAGCAAATCTCCATCAGATGCAAGACAAGGACAGTCCAACCTTTCTTTTTCTTTTCTTTTCCCTTTTTTTTTTGAAAGTAGGATTTATTGAGAGGACAGAAAGCTCCCAGAGTGGGAGGGGACCTGGGGGGGGTGCCCAGTCCAATCTTTCTATTCATGGTTTAGCATAGTAATCTCTAAGAAACTTCCTTGTCAAAGGTGGAAGGTCAAAAATCACTCCTTAGCTGCTGAAGTCATAGAAATGATAATAAGACCACCATTTCACTAAGGAACTTGTGGATTGGAAACATCTGACAGGTCTCTTGCAGGAAAAACCCCTCCCATTGTCTCTGCCCATCTGGTCCACCACCATGGCAGCAATCATGTGACTAACCCACCCATCTGCCTGCAGTCCATCACCTGACATCAGTACCTGTGCTTACCTGCCTCTTTGTGATGATGTGGAACAGATCACCCAGTCACCTTAATGACCTTCCCCCATCAAAGAGAAGAATTAAAAGGACTCAACCTTTTAATTCTTCTCTTTGATGGGGGAAGGTCATTAAGGTGATTGGGTGCATCAAAGAGAAGAATTAAAAGGACTCAACCAGCTGGGCTCGGTGGCTCAGCCTGTAATCCCGCGCCTTTGGGAGGCTGAGGTGAGTGGATTGCCTGAGCCCGCGGGATCGAGACCCACCTGGGCAGCGATACCTCATCTTCTACAATAAATCAAAAAATCAGCCGGGCGTGGTAGCGTATGCCTATAATTCCGGCTACTCAGAAGACTGAGGCGGAAAGATCGCCGGAGCCCAGCAGGTCAAGGCTGCGGTGGCCGGGAGTGGCCACTGCACTCCAGTCTGGGTGACAGAGTGAGACTCCAACTCAAAAACAACAAAAAAAGGACTCAACCATGAGCAGCCAGCTGCCAATGCATTGCTAAGCTATGATGTGGCCATGTGCTTTTTGAGCTATGTCTGGACCATGTTTCCAGCTTTGTCCCCCTCCCCTACCTTGGGAAGGTGAATTTCCTCTTTCTCTAATTTACTTTCTAAATAAACTGTATTTTCTAATCTAACTTCTGTGCAATTCATCTTTCATGTGGCACCGGATCACACACCAGACACCCACACCTCCGGGCAGGACTAACCTAACATTCTGGAAACCCCACTGGGAGTGTACCCTAACATTTTTGGAGTAGGAGGAATTTAGGGTGACTCTTGTGTTATCAGCTTTGCAAGTGGTCTGGGTGCAAGCAGTGTGGTTGACGACAGCATGCAGGCTTGAGCACCATGCGTTCTTCTTTGTTCACCTCTCCTCTGTTCTACTCTCTTGGGCAAGTCTGTTGTTGTTTGGAAATGCACTCAAATCTGGCCTGTCTTTCTGGCTCTGCTATAAATGTATCCCATCCTTTGCCTCCTTGGAATAGGGCTTTGACTCAGGTCCGTTCTGGGCTTTGTTAGTTCCTTGTCAGCCTTCATATTCATGTGGGATTCTACCCCCACCTTCTGCCATATGTTTGGGGCAGCAAGTACCCAGAAACAGCATCTAGAAATTAGAGGGGCTATCAAGGTTTGATGATGGCAGGATCATGGGTCCTCTACCTTGTATGTGAGTATTGAAATGATCAATATGAAGAACTAACAGTGGGGAGAAAGAAGCACCAGTGCCAGAATTAGGGAAAGTTCATAGACACATGAAGTGGAAGAGATGATATAGTCTAAAGAGACAGAAGATAAATGTGAGAACACTATTCGACAAGAAAGACATAAGTGAGGGGTGGCAGTGAGGAAAGGCGTCACAATCAATTTCTGGATATCTAAAATATCTAGAGTAATGCTGGGAGAAGAGAATTGAATAAACGAATAAAAAAAAAGAGAGAAGAATTTATGACATAAAGAAATGTGCCTCTATATTAAAGGGGTCCATTGTGTATTAGGCAAACATAATTTTAAAAATCTGAATTTATTCTAGTCTTATTTTAAATTCAAAAGTAAACAAAGCACAGTTGCTATACAGACAAAAAAAAACCCAAAACCCAAAAAACAGTCATCAGAAAAGGAAGAAAACAAGAAAACCTAGCTTGATATGACCCCTGAAAAAGAAAAAAACCCACTGAATTCCAATAGTCAAGAAAATCATTTCTACAGAGGATAAGGGAGAAAGCATGGAAGATGGTGATGTAAGAAGTATATGTTAGGAAGTTTTTCACATAAAATTCCAAAAAAAGGACACTTTTTGTTCTGAAAGGACTGAGCAGATAAGCAACTCTTGAAACTTCTCTGGGGGAAAAAATGTGTGGAGTGATAAATGGGATGGTGTTTGTAACCTGTAGAAGTATTTCAGCCTAGAGAGAAATCATAATGTAAAGAACTCAAGAATTGAAATGTCACAGTATAAAATAACCAGTGATGAACAAAAATTCAATGAAATATAGATTTGTGTATTAGGTAATATATATTAATAGGAGATCATATAAAAATAACGAATAAAATAATACCAATAGTAATCAGGATCTGAAATCCAAGATCATAACAGCAAAGGGAATGGGTGGAAAATTTTAAAGTATATTCAGTTCCTCATCTAATATAGGAAGGAATCAAAGGCATTGTTTCATCCACAACACAGATGAAAAGTTTTAGGCAAACTGTAACTTGAAGATAATTTCTAATAAGATGATATCCTCTCAAATTAGTAAGATAAAAAAAGATACTTAAAAAATACATTACTAAAAGCACAATCACTGTACACATTCTCCCTGTGTGAATCAGTCCCTTGGCTAGAGCCCCAGCAGCCAGAATGTAGCATGTGACCAACACAGATGAATACTGAGCCCAAGGAATACAGGACTGAGGCTGGCCTGAACCACCCACGTTCTTCTGCTTGGGAGTTTGAACTATAAAGCAGGAAGACTCTGGTCAACATTTCTGCTAGAGCAGAAGCCTAAGTTTCAAGTGACCTGGAATTAACAGTTTAGAGAGACTGTGTATAAATAGGAAGGGAGGTTTGTCAAGAGAAGCAAAATAATAAAGCAGGCCCACAGAAGTAAGAGATGAGAGCCCATGTGGCCACAGATGTCATCCTTCCATAAGCTTTAAATAAAACTACTTCATATCTAAGGAAATGTACAAATTTTTTTCTTATAAATATTATGCTCGTCAAAAACATTGTCCCTTAGCAAAAGATAAAAGAAAAGAAAGCAGTGGATATTATAATAACATTGGTGATATAAAGTTTTCAGACCATACCAATATGAGATGGAATATTTTTCAGCCTCAGAAAAAGAAGGACACCCTGAAATATGTGACAACATTGGATAAACCTGGAAGATGTCATACTGAGTGAAATAAGCCAGTTACAGAAGGAAAAATGCCACAAGATTTCACTTCCATGAGTCAAACTTATAGAAGAAGAGAGTAGAATGGATGCCAGGGTCTGAAAGGGACGGAGAAGTGGGGAGTTGGTAATCAATGTATAAAATTTCAGTTTTGCAAGATGAATAAGCTATAGAGATCTGATGGACAACATTGTGCCTGTAGATAACAATACTGTATTGTACACTTAAAAATCTGTTAAGAAGGTAGATCTCTTGTTAAGTGTTGCTACCACAATATAAATAGATAAATAACTTACATTAAAACAAACAAACAAACAAATGTGACCTATCACCTCCTGCTCATAATCTCTCTGGGACTTCTATAGCAGGGAGTCTCAGCTTTAGGGAATGAACACACAATTGTATTTAGATATGTGGTATGGTGTTTCACAGCTAATTATCTTTTTATTAATAATAAGATATTGAAGTTAACAACAGTTTTAAACTTCTGAGTTTGAAATTTGCATCTTTTCATGACTGACTTACCTCTGCTATATCTGAACTCACACTCTATCATTTAATAGTGTCAAAGGCTTGTTGTTTCTAGAGTACAACGTTTACATGCCCTGGGTTGTGCAAATTCTGTCCTGCAGTAGTGTGCTGGTAAGTGTTCAACAATCAGCTCTCAGGGGAAATCAAAGCCAAAGGCAAAAACCCTTGATTTGTAACATTTACAGATTTCTGTAGCATAAATGCCCCCATCATGACTGATAGTTATCAAACTACCAACAAGAGGTCACTAAATGCAGAGTGGGAAAAAGAGTGTGGTAGCAAAACTTTATATGGTATATTCTCCATTGGATACACTAGACATAAATACTCTCAACAGCATAGATAATAGAAAAATGTAGTAAAATAATTAGAATGATAACTGAGTATTTAAAAAATTTTAAAAATATAATTTATTTGAATATAAGTTTAGGAAATTTAATTTTTTAATTGTGGTAAAACATGCATAACTTAAAATTCACTATTAAATCATTTTAAGTGTTCACTAGTGTTAAGTACATTCACACTCTACAATCTTCACCTTTATTCATCTTCACAACTTTTTCATCTTCCCAAACTGAAATTATGTAGCCATTAAGCAATAACTTCCTGTTCTTCTCCTCAGCTCCCAGTGATCATTATTCTATTTTCTGTCCCTATGAATTTGACTATCGTAGGTATTTTCTCTAAGTGGGGTCATACAGTATTTGTGTGTGTATGTGTGGGCATGCGTGCGTGTGTCTGGCTTATTTCATTTAGCATAATGTTCTGAAGTTTTATCCAAGTCGTTGCATATTGCAGGATTTTCTTCCTTTTTAAGGCTGAATAATATTTCATATATATATGAACACACATCACATTTTCTTTATCCATTCATCTTCTGATAGGCCTTTGTGTTGTTTCCACAATTTGGCAATTGTGAATAATGCTGTTATAGAAATGGGTATACATCTGTTCAAGTCTCTGCTTTTAATTCTTTTGGTTACCTACCCAAAGGTGAAATGGCTGGATCTTATATAATTTGTGTTTAGTTTTTCAAGAAATCACCAGACCATCTTCCACAGTGGTTGCGTATATAGTAATTTAATTTTTAATAGTGATTATTTAACAATTGCCTCAGAAACTTTCTGAAAATGTAACAGTTAGCACCACGAGAGGGCAGGTCAGCTCCAGCACACCCATGTTCTGGAATATACTTCCTGTCACCACTGTCTCTTTTTCTAGGACATCTTCCATAACTTTTTGTATTACACAACTGAATTGAGTCCTTTTCTCTGCACTCTATTTGTCCCTTGTATTTACTTCACAGGACTCATATTATACTTTGTTTGCTTTTATGTCTTTTGCTGTCAACATATTGTGATCTTATTATTTCGACCATACACATTTGTGGCTCAGTACTTGGCACTGATTAGGCCCTCAATATCTGTGTGTTGTACTGACCTAAAAGGTTTTGTGTAGTGAATCTGTGAGAAATAAACCAAGTGGGCAGCATAGCTCCTCTCCTTCCACCCCAGCCCCCAAAGCCAGTACTCTAATCTGGGGGAGCTTATAAGAACAGGGCTGGGGCAGGGTTGGATCTTGAGTGATTGCCCTGTCCTCGCTTTGGAAATTAGCCAGGGAAATCAAGACCTGTTCCAGCAGTTCATACTCAAGGGAGACTCAAAAACCAGAATATGGCTTGGTCTTGACTGAGAGTAAATTGTTTCCTGGATATAAGACTTGGAGATGAGTTCTGTGCTTAGCTAAGAAGGAAAAAGTTCCTTCCTGGAATTAGAAGATGCTCTGAAGTTACTCTAGAGAGTACTCAAATTCCAGGTAGCTAAGACCTTCAAAGTGTATGTTTACCTATCATCAGGCCCTGGTTAGGACTGGACACAGTGGTCTCAGCTAGGGGCTGCCCTAGGCTTCCCTTTACTCTTCAGTGGATATTCATGGCATAAGTAAAGAATGACTAACCTGAGTGTGGGTTTGGAGTATGTCCACCGGAAAAAGTTTTGCCTCCTCCAGGGTATTCTATGGACTGTTGAAGCATTCTGGGTTTGGTCATCAACTCTTATCCACATTTCTGCGTGTTATGCCTTCTGTGAGGTCAGCTAGACTCTCCATGAGACTAGCCTCACTCAATTGGAAGGAACTACCCATGGGGATTTGGCTCCTGCTCCCCACGGCCCTAATGAACATTATCCTGCTTTGGCACTGGGGAGAACCACGCCCTGTTTCCTACTACTGTGTGGTGCTTGTTGTGAAGTGCTGGTGCTCATATTTTAAGAAAAAAATAACCATTTTCCTTTTACTCTTCTTCCTTCCTGCCTGCTAATGAATTTGTGGTTCCCAGTAAACAGAATTTTAGGTGTAAGATGATTGATATCATTGTGAAGAGCAGCAAAAGAAATGAAGATGAGCATGTGTAGTTGTATTAATATGTTACCCTGGAAACACAGTGGTAGCTTTTCCACTTGTGTACAGAGTATTCCCCTGAGTCAGCTCATGGGTTGCCCAGGGAATTTATAAAAGGAAGTAACATTTTACAGAGTTCCTACTAAGTGCAGGCATCTTGTTTTTTGTTGTTGTTGTTGTTGTTTTGTTTGTTTTTAAAATATTTCTGACTATTCTACTTCAGTGGTTTAGGAATCTGATTTTTTTTTTTAAGTTGCTGCAGCCATCTAAACTTTGGCTCAAGGATTGCTAAGGGATTATTTCCTGTTTGCTTTTGAGCCTCTTTAATGTTTATCTCTTCTCCATTTCTGTCTGATTTGCTTATATTCAGCATCTCCTTCTGTCCCCCACCATCCACCCTGCCCCACCACCGGCTTTATTTGTATTGATGAAATACTCTTTCAGGGTATTTAAGAGAATTTGATCAAGAACATATTTTGCTTATTGAGCAAGCAACTACTATGTGCCATGAGCCCTTGGTGCAGTGATTTTTCAGCAAAACCCTAGACTGCCAAGCAAAGCTTTTGAAAATGAGGAGGAAGGACTGTCCTTCCATGTCTTACCTCAACCTCTGGGTTGCCTCCCTGGCCCCAGCAAGGACCCTGCTTTTTAAGGCAGGAGGATAGGCACCATGGCATGTGCCAGATGGTGGGTTACACACTTCAGATTTTGATCCTCATAACATTTAACCCTGAAAGGTTTTATTATCCCCATTTTACCAAAGAGGAAAATGTGACCTAAGTACACAAAGTAAAATCTCATGGTTACCTTGCTGCAAAATGGAAGACTCTGGATTAAAACCCAGATTTGCCTGATTCTAAAAGCCTGCAATTTTTCTCCCCAAATAGATGCAATATTTTATTTTATTATTATTTTTAAAAAGTAGGGTGATGGGGTTTATGTGAGGATTTGCTATATAAGTAAATTGCATGCAGGTGCCCAGTAGGTGGTTGTGTGTCCTTATTTTTCCCTTCCCCCGTTAGCAGTGACCAGTATCAGTTGTTCCCGCCCTTGTGCTTACGTGCCTAGTGTTTAGGGCCTGCTTGTGAGAACATGCAGTATTCAGTTTTTGTGTCTGTGATAGTATTCTTTTTTTATTTTAATTTTTTTTTATTTTAGAGGTGGGAGGTACAATTCAGGATTAGGTACACAAATGTTCATTATGCAGGTGCGCTTGTTGATGAAATGTGTCCCCTCCCACCGTGATAGTGTATTTTATGCTCTACCACACACAAAAAAATTCATTTAATTGAGAAGCCATGAGAAATCATCAAATTAAAAACAAAGTTGTTGGTCCCCTCAGTGGGTACGGCCAAAGGACAACCCTGCACTGTGGAACAACTACCATTTGCATTAGCGTTCAAGGTTTTTGAGTTTGTTGTCTTCACTGGAAGGTGGTAACAGAAAGTTTAATCCATATCTCATTTTCCCTTGTACCCCTGGTCCTTGCACAGTGGCTAGTGTTCAACAAATATTCACTGATTTACGTTATAGGAACAATGGAACTTGAAACCCACTAAGCAAGAAAGTAGCACCTTGGCCCTGAGATCCTGACCTCTCTCCTCTCTCATTGCAAGCAGAGAACATTCTTTGAGCAAGTAATTATCATGAAAAATGCCCACCCCCACCCTTCTGTGCCTTACATCTGCCCACTGGCATATTGTTTAATTATAATGCATAACTAATTAAAGGTGACCTCACTCCAGGCTGCTGGGTCTCTTGTGTCAGGACCAACCACAAAACTGGTCATCATAACATTTCCTCCTTTCCTCATCCACTCTCCCTTGTGTGTGTGTGTGTGTGTGTGTGTGTGTGTGTGTGTGTGTGTGTGTTTGTGTGTGTGCTAATTTCAAATTCTTTCCCTGCATCAGCGAGCAGATGAGATCCTCAGCCAGCTTTCATCTTTCAGAAAAATGAATAGTGCAGAGGGAACATTATCAAATGAGCTGTTGAAGAAGTCAGTGAATATGTCATTGAGTGTGACTGCTTCCTGAATGAATTTAGATTTATCTCTGTTATCTTCCCACTCCCTCCCAGCCCCCCTCGTCAGGCTGGCCCTCAGGGCAGGCACATGCCCGCCATGAATCCTGACCGACAGCTGTCTCTCCTGGCTGACAGGTCCAATAGGGGCCTCTGAGCTTGCTCAGATATTTGGTTTGTTAACATTATAAATGAGCTCATTGGGCAGGCCTGTTAAACACCTCGCATTTCCTGCTTCTGCAATTTCTTAGAGGATTCCATTTCCATTAGGCAGACTTGGGGACAGGGCCACACTGATTCTGAAATTGTTTAATCACGTCAAGGGCTGCTGAATGACTGTGATAACACAGGATCTAGAAAGTCTCTTTTTTCCTCCTATCTGACTCTTTTATTAAAATCAGAGACCTCCAGTTTTTGTACCACTCATTCATTCGCCAAATATTTGTAGAACTCATAGGAGGAATTTTGTTAAGCGCAGGGGATGTATTGGTAAATAATACAGACACGGCCCCTATTTTTGTGTGGCGTGTGCTTGAGTTTATGATCCACATCAGAAAGCAATTTAATTTGATTCCAGGTTCTCAAAGGGATAAACTATGATCCAAGAAAAGATGGATGTCTAGGCAAAATGTCATGATCAGAACAAGATCTTTGGGGTCAGGTCGGTCAATACTCTTGGATAGAAAAGATAAATTATTGTATCTGAAACAAGAACAGGATGCTATGAACAAGGTAGTCACAAAAAAAGGAAAATATTTTGAAAATTAATAATATGGTATGAACAACAAAAATTTCAATAAAGGAGTTGGGAAGTAAAGATGAGAAAAAAGAAACTATAAAGATATGGAAAGTAAGGGGGAAAAGATAAAATCAGAAATTGAATATGAGAGTCTGAAACTTGGTTTATATAGTTTCAGAGAAAGAAAACAGAAAAAATAGAGCAGAAGAACTTATCAGGAAAAAAAAAACAGGAAAATTTTCCACAATTGAAGAATGTGTTTCTAGATTATAAGAGTTTACGGAGCGCTGACAAATGAGATGAACAAAAGACACACCTGAAAGCACATCATTATAAAGTTTAATACAAGGATAGAAAAGATTCTAAAAGCTACAGAGATTATGGTAAATGGAGAAGGAAGTCAGATAATGAGTACTAGAAATAAGAAGGCTATCAGGCTTCTCAATAGTGACACTTGCAGTAATGCCTGGGAAATTATGAGAAGATACAATTGTAGCCTAGAATTCTGACCAAGCCAAATGATCATGACACATGAAGATAGAATAGTATCCTCCCACTAGCCTCCCAAGGTATTCCAAGACCCCAGGGGATACCTGAAACTAAGGATAGTTCCAAACCTTATGTATACTATGTTTTTTCTTACACAGAAGACAGAGAGAAAAAATAGAATTTCATTAACAATGCATTCAGTAGTATAAAAAAAATACATACACATGATAAAGTAATGTATAAATTAGGCACAGTAAAGGATTAAAAACAATAACTGGTAATAAGATGGTGCCATTACAACAATATACTGTCCTAATGGTTGCTATGACAGTATACTCCTGTTATACTCTTGTTATATTGTTAGAGCCATTATAACAATATACTGTAATAACAGTTATGTGAATATGTTCTCTCTCTTTCAAAATATCTTACTGTACTCTACTTACTTATTTTTTGAACTATAGTTGAGCATCAGTAACTGAAACCAGGAAAAGCAAAGTCAGGGCTAAGAGAGAGACTACTGAACAGTGGACCCTTGAACAACATGGGGTGTCTGCTTAATGAAAATTTTTTTTCAATAAATATAGTCAGTTCTCTGTATCCAAGGGTTCTGCATCTGCAATCAAACACTGATAGAAAATATGTATTTGGTGGATACAAAACCTAAGTATACAGAGGGCAGACTCTTTCTGCATGGGGATTCCACAAGGCTGACTGTGGAACTTGAGTGTGTGTGGTTTTTTGTGGAAGGGGGCCCTGGAAGCAACACGCTGAGAGACAATTATATTTTCAGACCAAGAGCGTTGCAAAAATAATTGTCTCCCATGCACTCTTTCTCAGGATGTTACTGCAAAATGTGCTTTACAAAAACAAAGTAATAAAGCAACAAAAAATAGGAAGACATAGGATCTAGGGAACAAGAACCCCTAAGGGAACTCCAGGATTCTGGCAAAAAAACACACCCTAGAGTAAGGGCTTGGAGAGTCATGGGTACTGCTTGGGAAGGAGGAATGCTTCCAAAGGATAAGCAAAATTATTCTTTTCTTGATGTGTTCATATATACCAAAAAGAGGTTTAGAATTCTGTCAGGGTCTGTGGATGAATGAGGGATATTAAGCACTGTAGAAGTATTGGCTAAGGAAATAATAATAAGGATAAAGTCCATTTTCTAGGTTGTGGCTCATTCCAGCTTCCAAAATCATTATGTAAAGGACATATTCCATGTGACAGAGATCGGAAGCTCTGTCATTGCATGGTTAGACCAAGACTCTGGCAGCCCCAGGCTCCCTGTCAGCAGGGTAGTGTCCTCTTTTACCCCCAATCCTGTCACCTTTCAGAGTATAGATCCAATATTGTAGATCCTTCAGGAATATTGCTCTGGAAAAACAGGTTTTAGCAAAGTATCCTGCAAAAGAATGTCAAATGTGACACATAGGGAATGGGGGCCTCATTCATTTACTTGCCAATTCTTAAGCATCTACTGTGTGCTGGGTCTTCTTAGGCAATCTGATGACCTGACCTCCAAAACGTGTGAACTTCCTGATGGAAAGTGGATTATATAGAACACAGTGAGAACGGTGGCTTCACAAGTAGGGAAGGGAAGTGGAAACGTGGGAACACTTAGCCCCCTGTGTTTTAGCCAACCTGAGTGTGGCCAGTGTGGACTCACAATAGAGAGGTATGAGGAAAGATTGAGGTAGGGACCTCAGGAGAAGGGAGACAAAGACAGTAACAGGATCAGAGAGAGAGAGAGAGAGGCAGAGAGAGGCAGAGAGACATTATTAAGAATGAGACAGAAGGAGAAAACAAGGATTTCGTTAGCAATGCATTCAGTAGTGTAAGAGATAAAAAGGAATATCCAATTAACACACCATATAATTGCTTGAAGACATTCTTTTTTATTTAAAGATGAAATAGCTAAGAGTTCTAATCAAAACTAGGGTCACAGCCTACATATTAAATGAAAGAAATTGATTGGGTTTTTATTATGCCCCGACTACTGCCAATGTGCCTGGATCACAGATTGCCATAAATTCATACTTACAAACTACTAATTGCCCAAGTCATAATGGTAACAATGGGATAATGAAATCATTCTGATCAAGCTGAAGCCAAATTCTGTGTGACAACATGGGGGCTTTACGAAGGGGGACAGGCAGGAAGAAATTGTATATACAAAACCAGGGTGCTCCATTACAATAAGAACCAGCAGGAATAGTGCAAAGACCTCTAGAGGTCCTGTGTTCCATTCTAGGGGGGGCTTCCTTCCTGACAAATCACTTAAGAAGGAGGGCGGTCACATTTATAATACAAGCACTTGTATCCTTTATTTGTCTTGAAAAACTAATGACTGACTTAATCACATTTGATTAAAGGAGATGTGTTGATGTAGTCATGTGTTTCTGATTGCATTAGGCTTGATTGAAAGTGGCAGGGAGAGTATGTAATAGTCTAACTGCCCCCTATATCTTGTCACTGGGGCTTGGCAGGCATGACGTGGGGAATCCTGAGGGAATCGTTGTGGCAAACAATGTCATTTTTCAACTTGGGGGAGGGGTTCGGGGGGAAGTAACCTCCCACATAAAATCAGGGCTCCCATATCAGAGCTGATGAAGGACTCAGAACTGATCCCTGCATACTTCCATTTTTTGAAGAGAGGACTGAAAAAAAATGAAGAAAGAGTAAGCACACATAAACGTATACTCTTTCTAGAAACATTTGTATATTGAACAACAAACTAGGAAGATCTTTAAACTTTTATATTGTGTGTGCCAAAGGCAAGCTCTTAGATTTAGGAATTAACAGGAAAACCCAATTTTTAAAATAAATTTACTGAAAACCTGTCATTTTCTGAGAAATAATTACATTGATAAAAAACAATTGATTTGTAAGCCCTACTATGGTTTTATATGAAAGCAGATTGTCGGTGATAATTCAGGGCATGGGACCACCAGCTCAACCAAGCCCGACATTGGGTGTGACAGGACGGGGCTCTGATAGCCACGTGCCATTCTTTATCATATCTCACCTTGATGATGGATGGTGCTTTTAGTCTTGTCCCACCTCATATCCACCAAGATATGTTCTCTAAATACTCCTCGAGTACCGTGTAGAAGATGCAACAGAATCACTGAAAGGTTTATTAAAAATTACATTTCTGGGTCTTGACTCCTAGAGTCTTGAATTTATTAAGTCTGGGTTGGGGCCTGGGAATTTATGTTTTTAAGAAGTACCCAGTGCTGGTATTTCAGAGACTACATTTGAGAACACTGTGCTGAAGAATTGTTCTAATTTGTTAACTGGACCATGTTTCACACTTGCTCAAAATTCTTCAGAGCTTCCTAGTTGTTGACTAAATCTAAATGTCTTATTCTTTTATTCTGAATCATTTTTGGAAAGGTGTAGAGTAAGGGGACAGCCAGCCAGTCAGACAGCCAGAGAGATAATCAAACTTTTAAGTCTGCTATTCCAAAGTTTTTTTTTAATCACCTGGCCCTGAACAATTTTTCTAATTCAAACTTTTTTCTATTTTGTAAAATAAATACACCTGATATATAGAAAAACTGGAGAATCAAGGGAAATACAAAGAAGATGTGAGTCTATTTCCTGGCCAAGAAAAAAAGCCTGGAAAGATGAACACCCAATCATTATTAATGATCTCCATTTGGTGGTAGCATTCTGAATGATTTTCACCATTTTTAAAAAACTTTTCATATATTGCCCAATTTTTATGAAAACACAGCTGTTTTCCATGTAGAAAAAATGAAGAAATCATCAACTAACCCTATTATTTAGACACTTTCTAAACTCTAATTCTTATACTTTTCCCTCATGTAGCCAATTTTTCAAATGCATTTAACCCCCAAGTTCAACTTGAGCTCCTCTGCCCTTCCCATGTGCTCCATCCTCCCGGTATGAGTGTCTGTATCAATAATGATATTGATCTCTGTCGTTCTTTGAAGAGGTCACTTCGGTCCTCAAGACTTATTTCCCGAGACGTCCTGGGAGGTTTTCTGAGTTAGAAGAAGACCATACATCCATCCTTGATGCCACCTTGGGCCTGTTGTGACATCTGAGGGCCTGGTCACATTAAATATTTAGGGGCAGGGCTGACGAAGGGTTAAACAGCAGGTGCATGTGGCTGTCCCATAGCAAGCATTCATTAAACATCATTCTCCTGCCCTCCCCCTCTTCCTCATCCTGTGCTAACTTGCCCAGATCTTCCTCAGCACTCCTTACTTCACCTTCTGATTGGGTTGCATGAGGTTTGGATGTTCCCCAATACTTTAAAAAAAATGTCTTTTGGAAATGTGATTTGTGTGATGATAGATGGAGTCTATGAAGGTGAGGATTCTGAGTTCGTATTCTTCATATTCTTTTTTTTTTGAGTTGGAGTCTCACTCTGTCGCCCAGGTTGGAGTGCAGTGGCATGCTCACAGCCCCCAGTGTTGACCTGTTGGGCTCCGGCGATCCTTCTGCCTCAGCCTTCCAAGTAGCCAAAATACAGTTGCGCACTACCAGGCCCAGTTAATTTTTTGATTTACTGTAGAGACAAGGCTTCAACATGTTGCCCAGGCTGACTGATCTTGAACTTGGGGGTTCAGGCAATCCTCTCACCTTGCTCCCCCAAAGTGCTGGGATTGCAGGTTTGAGCCACTGCACCTAGCCCTGAGTTCATATTCTAATCCAAACTCCCTTTCTCTGTGACACACTACCTGATCAGACACACTCCCTTATAAAATCGTTGGGTGGTCATGAACGAGCAGTGTCCTCTCTCAAACCCTCGGGACTTCACCCGTTTTAAACACCCACCTGTCTGGAGGTTGGGTTTGATTTTTTCCCCCCTAAAGGCTTAAAAAAAAAAAAAGCAGAGCCCTCTGAGTTCTAATGTTCTCTGGTTCTGTGAGCTTATGAAACTGATAGGTGAATTAATATAAAAGAAAATGAGGGATAAAATGATTTAAAGAAGGGAGAAGTGGTGGCCAGCAAGAAAAATAAATGAGAAGAAAATAAGTGAAAGAATAAATGGAAAAACAGAGCAATGGACAAACAAAGCTCTGCACATCAGTAAAAGAAAGAGGCACCAGGCAGCCTATCCACAGAGAAGATAGGCATATATTTTTCTGTATAGCTATTTTTCACCCTCACATACAATAAAGGCAGAGCCATAGTTAGAATTTTTAGTAGCTTGAAGCTAATTTAAACTTCATCGTTCTGTTTGACTAGCATTAAAATATCATATAGATTTTTCTCCAGCGGGTTTGTACATCACCACATAATTGGCACCCTCGATACCTGCTATTACTCTCTCTTCCACAATAGAGGTGGTCAGAGAGTTCAGAGGAAAAAAATTCCCCTTCTGCATCTACTTGATTTCACAACACAGGATGAATGTGAGACATGGATCTAGTTTTAAATAAATTATTAGCACCATATAATTTCTTGTCATATAATCGAGGGTACATTTCATGTGAAAAAAAGTGAGAAAATAATTTGCAAATAGGTTTCAGCATGAAAACATGCAAGAAGAATACCTAAAACAGAACTTTTGGTGATGAAAAATGTTTTATAAAATATGTGTTTGCTTCCTCTTGTGGTTTCTGCTCTTTTTTTTCCTTAAGAAAAAAAAAATAATTTATGTTGCAGATAACTTTAGTTATTAGTATTGCTCCTTGCGTTTGGGGACTCCACTGTGCATTCATTTTTGTTTCATGTTGCTGTTTAAGAATTGGGTATACTCATCATTAGGAGGAAGGGCTGGGTTTATCTGGCCTGATGTCCTGTCCAAAGGTCTAATAGTGACCCACACATTTGGTCATTCTGCCTCTGGCTGTATAGGGTTAATGACAGGCCACCTAAGCACTTATCAGGGAAGCATCTGTCTCAGTTTTGGGTCTGAGGCATGGATTAAATCCTAGGTCTACTATCTACCTGCTGTGTGACCATGGAAAAGTCATTTAACCTTTTCGAGCATGGGTGCTTATCTGTGAAGTGGAGATAATATTCCTAACCCATAGCAGAGTTGTGAGGTTTCAAAGAGAAAATGAATGGTGTTGAGAGTCCTAGCTTGGTGCCCCAAATGCAGTGGGTGCTTAAAAAAAGCTCAGCCTGTTCTGCAAGATGACACCCTCTATTCTCTGCTGGACAGACGCCTTGTTCCTGAATCTGAAAGTGAGCTGAAATCTACCCTCAGGTGAATTCTACCCATTGTTTTTTGCTCTGACCTCTGACCTACACAGACTAAGGCTGTCCCTCTGCTTCTTCCATGTGATGAAAATTCTTAGACAAACACCATGGCTCTTCTTATCTCCTCACTGAGATGCCCAGTGGTAGCTGAATGAGCATATTGGATAGCACAAATTGTATCACCAGAAATAGGCCAGAAAGCTATCTCCTAAAGTTCCTCAGTCCATGTAAAATGAAAATGGATTGGTGGAGAGGACTATATAGGTATATTCTATAGCTGTGATTGGTTTCAGAGGCTCAGCCTAGGAATCGCGGAGAAACTTCTAGTTGCAAAAGTATCTGGCTCTTTATCCTAACACATTTCTCTGCAGCAACTTCATCCTCCAAGCGTTTGCTACTAATGAATTATGCATTATACCTAAAAACAAACAACTAAGATATACAGTGACTTCTTTAAATGGTTTAATAAATACAGTATTAACCAAATGTTGATAAATAAAGCACCCATTTTTGTTCCAATCTCAAGAAAGAAAGAATCATCTGGGAGCAGCAGTGGTGACAAAAAGATTGGGCAAATGACCACCCACCATTCCTAACCTTCTCAAGAACCCATGAGGACCTTCTAGTCTCTTCCATTAAAGTGGGGTGTTTCCCCCTGATGTGGCTTTTTTGCATGTACCTGAATTATTTTACCTCCCTTAGATACTTCCTGTCTTCCCAGTCCCATTGGACTGTTTTCCCTTAGACCCTAATCAGGTCTTCTCTGGATGAATGGAATAGCCAACCTTCCTGTATCCAGGCTCAGCTACCTCTAATCTACAGCTCCAGAACTGTTTCTAGGTGACAAATCCAACAGTATCACTCTTCTATTTAACATCCTTTGGTGGGTCCTGATGGCTTCACAAGTAAAACACAACTTTGCAGTCTTGTACACAATACCCTTCAAGATCTGATTCTGGCTGAAACTCCTTAGAAATATAACTTCTTTTATCATTGTATATGCCTCGCTTATTCCTATCTCTACTTGATACACACCATTCACTATTGGTGAAAAGCCTTTTCCTCCCCTTCTCAATTGGGAACTTTTTTTTTCATCAGATAGAAAAAGATTCAACGCACTTTCATCATGGCGGTGCAGTGATTCCGGAAAGTGTGATCATCGGACTGGCATATTTCACATTTCTATTTTTTCTTCACATCTCAGTTCAAATGTCACTTCCTCTGGAAACTCTCCATGGCTTCTGCAGGTGGCATTAAAAACTCCCTTTTCCACACTTCCCTAGCACTTGGCATAGACTTCTGTATTTAAACTCAACGCACCATAGCACGTAAGTGTTTTTTCCCTATTTGACTTTGAGTTCTCTGAGGGCAAAGTCTGTGTTTTGTTTATCTTTGTTCCCATCCCTGCTACAATCCTGCTAGTTTTCTTTTGATGACTAGAGATCAGAAGACTTGCTTAACAGATTGGGAAATGAAGACCAAGTGGCAAAATGGAGATTTCATTTATAGAATATCTGTCCTGGCAGGCACTGTATTTAATGTTTTAGATTCATTTTCTTGTTTGATGTGCCCCAAGCCTTTGAGGTAGGTATCTTAGCACCATTTTACTTAAGAGACCAGGAGTGGGTTGGGAGCAGGGGACCTGTAAAATGTCACAGAGTGAGTTAGTGGTAACCCTTGTTCATCAGCCCTGGAGTCCCGAATTTCCTGCCCTGGTATCCGCTGGGTTCTCTCCTTCTTTGCTTCCAGATTCTCTCATCTTTCCATTTTCTCATCCCTCTAGACTTTCTACCACTGATCCTTCTCTTTTTCTTTCCCATTTTTGCTCTTTCTTTCTCTTCCAATATTTCTCTCCATTAAAATTTCCCCTTTCTTTTGCTTCCATCCCATCTCTCATCCCAACTCCTATTTATCCTCCCCCTTCCTTTCCCTCTAATTCCTTGTTTTACTTTTTCCATGCCAGCAATATTTTTCTAGGAAAATTGACTTTATCTACTAGCATGGTCTTTTTGATTGGTGCCCAGTCTCCACTCATTCCTTTGACTGTCTCTGGTCACCAAACCCCTCAACCTGACACCCATTCCCAACACACATGGCTACTGAGGTCTGGACAGGCATGCAGCTGTTCTGCCAGAGTGGAGAACGGAACTCAACACACAGAGTGAGTGCCTGTGGCTACCTATGCCCCAGGGTAAAATTTTCAACAAATATTTCCACAGTCCAGATAATCACCAGCTTCTGAAGATGAAAAAGAAACAGCTGTCTTTAGAACTCATTTGTCTGTAAAAACTTTTCTCCAGGAAAAAAAAAAACAACTTAAGACATTCTATATACTCATAACATACTTGTTTCATGATCTTTGAAATACATGTTAGAGAACCATAAAATTACTTTTGTGGGGAGGGTGTGTTGATTATTTGATTGCAAACAATTTTGTTCATTTAACTATTCATTAACATTAAAAGATGAAAAATTCTTAGAACATATTTTGCATAGATTTAGAACTTAAAGAATTTAATCAAAAGTAAATATAACCTTGGGAAATTAAGCAATTAAATATGAGGGAACTAAACACTAGACTAGTATGATTAATACTTGTGGGTATTTTTTTTCTTTTCTTTCTCTTATGGGGAAAGTCCTTAATTTTATAACCTAATTATTAGGGTCATATCTTCTGGAGACATAGTTCCTGGTATTCAAAGGGAGGTACACAAGTAAAAAGCCTGGTTCTGAAGAGTCTGGCTGGTAGATGTTTGCAGTAGAGGTTAGAAAAGGCAGAGTATCCCCTAAAGAAGTAGGGAGATGAGAGAAAGCTCAGTGGTCATAAAGTAAGCAAAGGGAACTTTAATAACTCTAGGAAAAGTAGAAGTGGCTTTAGCTCAATATCTGGTAGCTCTGTTTCACAGGGCTATGAGCTCCCTAAGGGCTAGCGTGTGTCTAATTCATCTCTGCCACCCCAAAGCCTAACACAGCACCTGGGCATAGCAGACATCCAATAAATGTTTGTTGGGTGACTATTACTTAATGTTTTTTGAATCCGTATTTCATGACAACTCTAAGAAGTAGATACTGTCATCGCCATTTTAAGAGGAGGAAACTGAAGCACAGGGAGTTTAAGTAATTTGTTCAAGGCTATACAGGTAGTATGTGGCCCAGCCAGGGTTTGAATCTGAAGAGTCTGGCTTAAGACTCATGCCCTAAGAAACCCCTAGGCATTCATTACCACAATAAAGGGAGTTCATGAACCATGAACCCTCTTGGTTTCTCTGCCAGAGAAAGAGAAAGTGGGGTTCCAATGATAATATTTGATGGAGAAGGGTTCCTCTAGCAGTAACACTTTGTTTTTGCCAGAAAAAAAACCCCATATAATCTTACTTAATCTCCATAACCCTGTGTGGTAGGTAGTATTATTCCCATTTAGAAAACTGAAATGCAACAAAATATTTGTATTTTGTTTAAAGTATTTGTTTAAAGTCACAAAGCTAATAAATAGCAAGATCAATGTTCTTTTCATCATGCCAAGGTTCTAGTTTCACTTAAAAACAGTAGTTCCTGGATTATTCTTGCTCAAGAAATGTGACCCAACCCTCCTCCCTTTATCTCTTTGTTCTCAGAGCATCCTAGCTGAAACTTTCTTCATCTGACCCCTACTTGAGACAGGTCAGTGGAGTAGGAGAAGTAAAACAAAGGATAAAGGGATATTGCTCCAGAAAGTGTTTGTTAAAAAGAGATGCCCTAGATACTGTGTCAAATTCTTAGAGAGGCATGAAGATGATTCTAAGAGAGAAGGATTGAGTGGATGCCTTCTGGACTGAGTCACCATCCTGTTCAAGAGGTCCAAGTACCAGAAGCCCAGTCTTATAATCACAGAGGAGTTCAGCTTTCCCAAAAGAAGATTCCATGAGCAATCCTGGACTCCATTATTTTTCAAGTGTGTATGGTTCTCTTCTTTCAGTTTTCATACTCCGGGTTTAGGGAAGGCCTTTGTGTGTCTGACTGGCTGAGCCCAGTCACGTGACCAAGTCCTAGCTCAAAGGACACCATGATTATGGCTCAGACAGTCAGATTCACAGCTTGGACTTTTGGACTTGAAGTGAGAAACACAAAGGAGCGAGGGCAATGGAGAGTGCCAAACCTGCTTCTTCACGTCTCCAGCAATTTTCTGGGCTCCTCAATAATCTTAGTAAGATTCCTGATTGGCACAAAGTACTTGGGCAGGCCACTCTCCTCTCTTGCCCACTTGCAAATTGGTGGGCTAACTTTGGTCCTCCCAGGAAGAGGAGAGGGGTTAAGGGATCTGCAGCCATGTTCACGTTCTGCCCAAACTCCTGTCAGGAGCCACGTAGGATATCTTTAAGTCCCAATGTGTGAACTAGATCTAAAAGAGCTATTGCCATTAAACAAGGAGACAGAGGTGTCAACTGAAGGCTGCTCTGGTATTGAAGTACCATGATTCCCAAAGCTGAGCTGACCTCCATTTTTGGGCTCCATTTGGAGCCACAGGTTTTCACTTGTGGAACTCACTTCTGTGCCTAAATTCACCCAGAGGTTCAACTGCTGTCCCAGTTTTGGGAACTTGTCCATATTGGTGTCTGAGTCTCCAGTCCTTCACCCACTCTAATGACCTTCAGGGGAATCTGACCTTCCATACATATCCATCCATTTTCAGCTTGCAAACACTTTTCTTAAAATATTCTAGACTCAGCTACTGGGGAAGAAGGACCATAAACCTTCAAAAGCCAGAAGAACTTGTGCGAAAGTCTGCTTTACCTCTTAGTAGCTACGTGACTTAATCTCGCTGAACTTCAATTTCATTATCAGTCAATTGGGAATAGAAATGGGACCTACCATAACGTTATCTTGAGACTTAAATGAGACATTGCATTTAAAACCCTTGCATGTTCAATAAATGATCTCTTTCACTTGAGTTTATATCATCCATCTATTTTCTATCCATCATAACAGTAGAGAAACATCCTATTAGTGCTTGTTGAATTCCTCCCATAACTACTATACTTCACAATGATTTCATACCTATTATTTCATTGACTTTTAAGGCAATACTTTGAAGAATTCATCCAAAAAAAAGTCATGACTGTTCTTCTGATGTCTGTTGCTTTCAGTATTTTATAAAATGCAAACAATCAGCTCATGAGAGGGACCTGTTGTTTGCTTAGACATGATCCCATTCATTGATATCCTAGGTTACCTAGTCTTCTTTGGCTTATGTTTTGGTCAATTTTTTAGACTAATACCTTTGAATTTAGTGATCAATATTTGGCTCATACCTTTACTCTCTTTCTCAGCAATTCTGTGGATTGTGAAGTGTCTTTGTTCAGACCATCAGAACCTCACTCTTGGAATTCGCTCATCTGATCATTGGCTCCATTCACAGAAATTCCGAATAAGAGGTACCTGATCTATGTAGAGCAATTTCCAGCCTGGTTTGATGCTTCACCACTGGTGACCCCAGTTCTACAGGGAACTCTTTCAGTTTAGATGGCTTCCCAAAGACTTAATGCCACTTGCTTGTTTTCCTTTATAGTTTTTATTTCTCTTTAATCCTCTACATATTAAGTTGTTGTATTATTGTGGTGCACACACACAATCATTCCTTTCTTCTTAAAAAATAATTATGTGGGCTCTGATGGCCTGCAGGCTCTCAGAACTCTCAGTGAAGTCAGAAACCCTATACAGCAAATAGGGTCTCTTTTCATTATAGGGTTTAGATCTCTAGTGGATAGTATCTGGTATTAACAATGGCCCTAGGCTAGGCTGGAGCATTGTCTAAGCTTTGCCGTAGTCTAAGCTTTGTCTATAACTCCATGAAAATTGGCTACATTATTTCTATAGATTTTAGTATTTTCATCTATTCTGGTACTAGAATAATTATATCTGCCTTGATTAATTCCCAGGATAGTTATGAAGATCCAAAGATAAGTGAATATATTTCAAAAAATTATAAAGTAACATACAAATGCATGATGTTCATATTATTAACTTTAATGCTAATCAAAGTAATTGGCTTTGAAACTGAAATGATACAGAGAAATGAAGCATTTTAAGTATTGGTCAGATGTTAACCAGTTAATCCCTAAAGTTCTGACTTTGTGAAAATACTTTGGAAGTACTTGCTGATACTGAGCCAGAATTCAAATTTCAGTAGCATCATTTTAAGTGGATTTTCAAGAAATATAAATCAAGATGTACCTTCTTTATTAGCCAGGTAAACACAGGCACACTTATTCATTCACACATATTCTCTCTATCTGTGTATGTGACATACACACACATACACACACACATACACACACACACACACACACACACACACACACACACGCACACAGAAGGAATATTACTCAATTAAGAAATAACAGAATTTCTTTTCAGCTGAATTTAGAAAGGAAATTATCAGGCTCCTAACATGTGCCAATGGTGGGTTAAATGATTGTTGCATAAGATAGGCATTATTATTCCCATTTTATAGCTGAAGGAAATGAGACTCAGAAACATGTGACTTGCTTCTAGTCACACTGTTAGCAGATGATAGAACTAGAATTCACATCCATGACTATGTCTTCAAAATCTGTTGGCTTTCCATCCTCATTGTTC
Organism: Cephalopachus bancanus; assembly: GCA_027257055.1. Lineage (NCBI taxonomy): Eukaryota > Metazoa > Chordata > Mammalia > Primates > Tarsiidae > Cephalopachus > Cephalopachus bancanus. Next base: position 1,798,017 of record JAPVLO010000289.1, on the reverse strand, counting down.
CCAAATGCCCATCCTTTGGATTGGTTTCTGACCGTCTGTCTCAGATGACTCAGCGAAAAGGACAAAAATAAAGGTTTTGGGGCTCCACTCCTGGAAATTCTAGTTTGGTAATCCTGGGCTGAGTCTTCTAAATCTCAATGCTTAACAAATTTACAATTGCAAAAAGAGAACTGCTATGTCCGGGCCGACACGGTGGCTCAGTCTATAATCCCAGCAATTTGGGAGGCTGAGGCGAGAGGATTGCCTGAGTTTGAGACCAGTCTGGGCAACATGGTGAGACCTCATCTCTATAATAAATCACAAAAATTAGCCGGGTGTGGTGGCATGCATCTGTAGTTCCAGTCACTTGGAAGGCTAAGGCAGAAGGGTTGCCTGAGCCCAGCTGGTTGAGGCTGCGGTGGCCATGAGCGGTGAGCATGCCACTGCACTCCAGCCTGGGCAACAAGAGTGAAACTCCAACTCAAAAAAAACCAAAAAAACAAAAAAAAAACTGTTATGTCCAATATGTCACATGAGACAGGATCAAGAAACGGTACTTCTGGAAAGGGTAAGATATTGGTGACAATGTCTGAGAAATGATGCACACACACACACACACACACACACACACACACACACACACACACACACTTCCTTTACTACACAAAACTGTAAACTCCACTTACATCTCAATCCAATTCAAGAAAAAGGATTTTTGTCACTGTTTTTCACACATGTACTCTAAGTACCTAGAACAGTGTCTGATATACAACAGATTGCTATAAATATTTGCTAAATGGTTGAATGAAATTCATTAGTTTCCTTGGTAAAGAGAAAAACATACAAATGAATTGCAAAACTAGGCTTAAGTCTCTGGTTTTATGTTCACTCGTTTCTGTGTCAGGTTTTTTAAATGGTTAATTCCTGGTGCAGATGTTCCAGTTCAACAATGTGGCTGATCCTTTTCACAGCTCTGTAATCTTTCTCCTGAAATTGTTAATGAAGGTTGGAGACAAACATACCACAGTTCAGTTCAGAATCGGGCTCCTCAGTCTCTTTGGTTCATTTCTTCCCAAATTCATGAATTCAAGAAGAGCTTGTCAACTCTCTGAACGAGACGACTGTGGCAAAACAAATTTATGAATCCAATCAGAAATAAACAGAAGTAATTCCACCGGCTTGATGAATGTGCCTCAACAAATCCCTGCCTCCCTCTGAGGCTGGAGGTTTGGAGGGAGTTCGAAGAGAGGACATGAGAAATCTATTTGTGACGCGATATGGATCCCGAGTGAATGGGCCCACAGGTAGAGAAGCAGCAGTCTGCAACCATTAGCATTGCCAACATCTGTCCTCCTTCCAGCCACCTCCACCGAGGCCCACTGACCACAGTCTGTCACTAGATCTTGCGCTCAGATGTTTCGCTTGAGCAGAGCATTCATAGCACTGATGTCAGGGTGAGCCCGAGCTTTACAAGGGAGAATATCATCGGGTGGGGGCAGCGTATAGAGCAAGGCTAGCACATTTCTCCAATGATGGCTTCCAGGTCACTAAAGGAATCAGCATTCCAGAGGACTGAATTCTGTGCTGTTAACATTCTTGTTCCCTCTCTCGGCATTCACAGGATCAGAAGTTATGCTGATGTGTGCCTGAGTTCATTTTACCTCAACTCGAGCATGCAGATTTCCCCATGCCCAGCCTGCACCATTCAGTCACAACCAGCTTCATGAAAATCATCATCACAGCTAATGCTTTGGGTTCTTCCTATGTGTCGGGCTTTGTGCTAAGCTCCTGAAGTCATGATGTCTTTGAATCCTCACAACTAGAAAGGAATCTGAATACCCATATTTCACAAATGGTGGTGCCGGTGCTCAAAGTTAAATAACTTATCCTAGATGGCACAGAGACTAAGAAGTGGACCCGGGATTCTGCCTTGTCCAGAGCCTAAACTCCTGTTCACTGTGAATTACCATTCCCTGAACCCACACAAGAGTGCAAACACCCAGTCCCATCCCTGATTCTTCAGATTTCTGCCTTTTAGCTCCTTTTCTCAATTCTCTGCCTATTTTATCTCAACTTGGGCACTCACATGGCCCTTGGAGTCTTTGCTCTGCAACTCTGCCTCATACCTAGCATCTACACCTGTTGTCTTCCTTAACAACTGTAGGTTCTCTTATGTTTTTTCTGGCCACATTGTTTTTTTGGTTTTTTTTTTTTTTGAGTTGGAGTCTCACTCTGTCACCCAGACTGGAGTGCAGTGGCCGCTCCTGGCCACCGCAGCCTTGACCTGCTGGGCTCCAGCGATCCTTCCACCTCAGCCTTCCAAGTAGCTGGAACTACAAGCACACGCTACCACGCCCGGCTAATTTTTGATTTATTGTAGAGATGAGGTCTCGCCAAGTTGCCCCGGCGGGTCTCGAACCCACAGACTCAGGCATTTCACTCACCTCAGCCTCCCAAGGCACGGGATTACAGGCTGAGCCACTGAGCCTGGCTTTTCTGACCACATTGTACAACAGTTAATGCTTTTCATGAAACACCTGGTATTTGTGCATAATGGAACAGCAAAGGAGAGACAGAGACCCCTTTGATATTGGTGAATCAGGACACAAGGGAGAGCTACGGCATCATTATGAGTGAGTCGATGGGGTCTCTGACATATGTGCTGCTCAAAAGAAAGTTCTAAGAAACACATGCTGAGTTCAAATCCTGACTCGATTGCTGTGTGTCCCGGGCAAGTTTCTTAACGTCTCTCGTCCTCTGACTCACATCTGCAAAAACGAGGAAAACTGTTCCTACAAGATAAGCACAGGTAAGGATGAAGTGTGTGGAGCCCATGGCCTGTTGCCTGGTGCTTAGGAGATTTACTCATGGATTCTGGAACCTATGTAGTGAAAGGGCTGGCTTCTGGAGTGTTCCTCACTGAGGAGTGGTTGTAGTAAACACAAAGTTGAGTCTTCTCTGCTAGACTGCTCCTACTACCCCAGAACCCACCTCTAAAAGTGCCCTCCCTCCCCTTCACGTAAGCCTCAGGTGTACCACAGGCATGAAGCCTACTGATCTTTGGGCAAACCCAAGTTCAGGGGGAATTCTGAAGTACAGAATGGAGACCCTTTCTGTGAGCGTTCAAGGACAATGCTCCTGAGGCCCCCAGAAGGAAGGAACTTTCTACAGTTTCCCTTCATGTTAAATCTCCCGGGTTAGGCTCTCACGGACACCTGCTGGCCCTCACCTGGGGCTACTTTTAGGATCTTCACAGACTGAAGTCTCCTGGATTCTTGGTTCAGAACAGGGAAAGGCTCAGAGCAGAGAAACTGAGGAAGTTTCTCTGCCATGAGAGCTCTCAGCCAGGTCAAGGAGAAGAGGGCAAGGTCGGAGTAAGAATCACTATTGACTGGGTCTTGCTTTGTGACCCAGGTCTTCTCTCCTCACAGGCTACATGATTCCAAAAAGCTCTAACAGCATGACTGCATGCTGGGTATTATTCCTCCCTACCCCTTTCTAGAGATAGAAATGCAGAGACCTTAAGTGACTTGCTCAAGGTCACACAGATTTTGACTCTAGATCTGTCAGATGGTAAAGCTTGTGCTTTCTCATTTACCACACTGCTCCCACACGGGAAGGGAAATGGACAGGGAAGAAAGAGACTCTGGGGGATTCTGACTCCAGGGCAGAGAGCATGTGGCTGTGTGAGGTCTGTGGCTCTGAATGTCAGACTCGGGTCTTTTTTTTTTTGAGTTGGAGTCTCACTCTGTTGCCCAGACTGGAGTGCAGTGGCCGCTCCCGGCCACCGCAGCCTCGACCTGCGGGGCCCCAGCGATCCTTCCACCTCAGCCTTCCAAGTAGCCGGAATTACAGGCACGCGCTACCACGCCCGGCTAACTTTTGATTTATTGTAGAGATGAGGTCTCGCCAAGTTGCCCAGGCAGGTCTCAAACCCACGGGCTCAGGCAATCCACTCACCTCGGCCTCCCAAAGCACTGGGATTGCAGGCTTAGCTACCGAGCCCGGCCACAGACTCGGGTCTTATACACCTTCCTGCATATGCTCCTAAGTCTTTGTTTCTGGAAGACAGTTGTCAAGTGAGGGTTGGACACCTGGTCGCTTTTGCTTGCAACCAGGAAGGTCATCTCATAATTAACTTTGTGACACAATTCATTGGCATGAGAAGGGTATTCTTCAATTGTTTTGTGGTGCAGAACAAATGCCTCATTAATCAGTAACATATCAACCTGAGCCCAAGCACTAATAACACGAGAGAGAGTAATGAGTTGGTATCACTGGGGACACAACCATAGCCACGAGCTCATTCTTCAAAGAAATCCATGGTGATTGGGCTTGAAAGATGGACAGTCATGAGAGCAATGAGAGGTGAGGTGGGGCAAGAGATGAGGGAGACAGGCACAGGAAGAGGAGGAGGACGAGGAGGAAGAGGAGGACGAGGAGGAGGAGGAGGAGGAGGAGGAGAAGGAGGAGAATGAGAAGGAGGAGGAGGAGGACGAGGAAGAGGAGGAGGAAAGGGCTCCTGCAGGCCTTCTCCTGAGATGTTGGGGAAGAATGGAAAGGTGCAGAGATCATGATCCTGGAGCTATGAAAATAGAGCCAGGGACCAGACTGTCTTGGGACATGGAGCACCCTTCCAGTAGCAAAAAGGCTAAATTAAGAAGCCATTCAATCATGGTCTCTTGGTTCCCAGCATGGCATCCCTGGGTCCATTTAGATAAGAACACAGAGTTAGAAATGAGACTTCCAACACAGGTTCTGATTTCAAATCACACAAACTATGACTTTGTTTCTTTGCTCGTTCATTCATTCACTCATTCCTTCATCCATGCAATCAGTGAATAGTTATTGCCTAGAATCTTGACTTCAACCTGGAAAGACATCAGATAAATGTGGCCACTTTGGTTAACTCATACTAATCAAACTTTCTGACTGACTACTATGCACTGTAGACCTTTTATGTGTTGATTCACAACTTATAATCCCAATATCCAAAATTTAGAAACCCAGTTTTTGTTACTATTGATTTCTAAATATAAAAAATAAATTATTACACAATTGATGCATTTTATTTGCAAACAAAAAATTTAAAATGTGAGATTTAAAGGGAACGAAAAAAAAGAGGAAATTATCTGAATTAGCTCAATCCCTCATTTTAAACATAAAGGGACTGAAGCCTTCTGAGAAGGTTTTTAGAGTCAACACAGCTCTTCCGAGACAAAGCAGGAATGAAATCCAGAAAGTCCTGATTCTTGGCTCCATGCACTTTTACTACATTCATATCATGAATGCTTCTGGTGTGGAGAGACAGACCATCTTCCTGGTCATGATAAAGCTGACTTAGCTTTTAGGAGACAGGCCAACATTTCCAAGCAGAGCATAACTAGAGGTAGTTGGTGGGGTTTCCATATGCCTGCTGGCTGTGCAAGAAGCTATCCTGAGAGTCTACTTCCCTGGGTCTTCTCAGCCTTCCTCATCATCCTAGACCAGAGCCTGGCTTGCATCATTGTGAAGCCACCTTGCCCTCCAACTCAGAATCCAGCCTCCAGACCCTAGGGGGACTCTTTGAAAGAGCAAGGAGCTCAGAAAAATGCTTGGAGACTTAGACAGGAAGGGTTGAAAGGCTGACAAGGGACCTCTTAGGAACCCAAAGTGAAGTCACTTAGAGAGTCAGCAGAAGAAAACCTCCAATGAAGTGAGGATTTCTTATCTGAGGATAGGAGTCTTCTTTCAGTGACTAGGAGGAGGATGGGATAATGCTGACTTAGTACTTAGCACTATGTTAGGAACAAGTCTTCTATTTTATTTTGCGAGACAAGGCTTATCATAAGAATAACCCAGGGAGTGAATAAAATCTTGTCAGCACTTTTCAGTCCTTATTTCTCGGCACTCCTTGCCTTTTTTTAATGTATATGTTTAAGGTATGCAGCATGCTGTTTTGATATACATATATGTAGTGAAGTGATTACTACAGTTAAGCAAATTACAGTCAAGCAGGCGGCGGGCATTGATTCTTGAGTATTCTTTCCTTCTTCAATTCCTTTCTTTCTACTCCATCAGCATTATTGAAATGATGGCATATGTGTGTTTCTGAGGCTTTTCAAGCCCTATTCTCTCATTCTCTTCCTTCAAGGATCTAGACCTATTTCATACTTCCCTTCCCCATTCCAGCTAAAACACTCCAATGTCTCCCTTTCTCTCTCAGAGTACAGACTTCTTCAACGTGGCTTGTTTCTTTCATGGTCTGTTTCCTATCTCTTTGGTCTCAACTTTCCCCACATTCTCCTTGAACTCTGTACCCATTTCTATGAACGCATTTTGTTATTTCTTGCACCTAGGTTTTTTAACATATGAGACAGGCTTAGAGATGACAACACCAAGGTTCAAAAAGATTAGTTATTTAGCCAAGGTCACAGGATTGCTAATAGGAAACCAGAACTCTACTTTGGGGCTGACTTTCTATAGTTGGTTTCTCCCCATGGAGTCTTGTAGGATCAGGTAGGATGCAAGGTAGAGAGATTTCAATAACCAAACTTTCATCCTACGTGGTAGTGCCCTTTCCAGTTGCTTGTTGTGCCTTTGATTCTTCACACAACTCACAGTGAACTGAAATTAACTTTGAAATTAACCCTTGCACTGAATTTTAAAAAATATGGAACATATACACAGTGGAATATTATGCGGCCATAAAGAAGGACAAAATTATGAACTTCACAGCAGCTTGGATGAACTTAGCTCACTCAGTATTATAGACTCTAAGTCCATTATTATGATAATTGTTCAAGGTCTGCTTATGAATAAGAACAAGTGATACTCAGTTCTTTGTTTCTGGGATAGCTCACTCAGTATTATAGACTCTATCACAGAAACAAAGAACTGAGTATCACTTGCTCTTATTCATAAGCAGACCTTGAACAATTATCATAATACTATAAGAAAAGCATTGGCAGTAGTGGGAAACTGCCAGGGTGGGGGGTGGGATTGGCTGTAGTGGGAATGCGCCAGGGGAAGGGGGAGGCATACCTCATCAGCAAGGGTACCTGCATAATGAACATTTGTATACCTAATCCTGAATTATACCCCGCATCTTAAATAAAAAATTAGTTTTAAAAATAATAATAATCATTTAAAAAAAGAAATTAACCCTTCCTCTGGACTCTCCACACAGGTAAAGAGAAGGTGAGGCTCATTGGTGCCCCCCTGGTTTTCTTTCTCTCACTATGAACTCTCTTGCAGGGACAAAGTGTTTCCTTTGTGCTTCGCTTAAGTGCAAGAACAATACCCATCTCTTCCTCCTCTTGTTCTCCCACCTTCCTTCATATTCTCCTTTTTACCATCTGCCTCTTTTCTCATCATCCACCTTTTAGCTTTCTTCCTCTTTATCTTTTCCTTTTTCTTTCTTTGACTTCTCTATAAATTTGTTTTGCTTTTCCTCACAGTCTACAGCAGGACAGCATGTTTGATCCTGACTCTTATTGGTCCTTTGTGCCCTGCACGTTATGACAGGACTTCAATGGCCCCGCTTTTCTCCTCCGCCTCACATTCCCAGTCTTCCACACATTGTCTAGTGGCCTTTGGATCTGAAGTCACGACACATGTGTTTGCATCAGGGCTTGCTTAGTTAGAGCCTATGAGACCTCGGGCAATCACTTCACTGCCTGGAGCCTTTGCTCTGTTTGAGAGCCCTCAGCTAAACAGATTTGAATATCAGAGCAGCTAGCAATACTGCTCTGACAGAAAATGAAGGGAAGTTTGACAGGAGTGTTTACAGTATACTTTTCACAAGATACTTGGTTTACCTGATGGATGGCCTAACGCCCAATTGTCTGACCCACGACCTGGAGGTTCCTCTTATGGGCATCTTTGTTTTTATACTTTGTTTTTATACACTCTCGGGTTCTGAAAGAGTAGCCAGGTTTAGACCAGGAAAATTTTAAGGCTGTAGGAAAGCTCCAAGCCTATTGATGTCTGCAAAACCATACATGCAAGCAAGGCTCCTTGCTATAGAAAACTTCACACCTACTTAACTGCTAGACTCTTATCAGATGTACCTGCAGCACAGTAGTCCATCTATCCAGGATGCTTGTGGTCTGGAGCCGACCACCAAGACAAGAAATAGCTTAGAGACCACCTGAAGCATGTCCATCAATAGCCAAGGTTGATCCAAAATGATCATTACCTACTTTAACCTTCATTATAATACTATTAGCATAAAATTACCCTAGGGGAGCCTTCCACTCCCATCACACACATGACACCATGACAGTACTGGCTTGACCCTATAAGGTCTAAACTCCCCCACCTGATGTAAGAGAGGAGTAACTATAATTCAGCCTAAAACTTCACCCATTTCTAGGAAAAGACCGCCCCAGAACACATCCCTCAGTACCCCTAAGAATAAAATTTATAGCTCAACAATAGTTGGGGCAGAGGCAGCAACTTCTATGGGTTATTTCTATCTGCTCTCTCCTCTTGAAAGTGTACTCTTGTTTGCTTAATAAAGCTACTCGCTTGTCGTGTTACTCTCTGTGTCCATTTGCGAATTCTTTCCAAACTTGAATACAAGAACCGGCCATCAGCATCAACACATCAGGAGCTGCGCCCTTTCTCCCAGTAACAGTTCTTGTCTGTGCCCGATTTATGTCTGCCTGACCATCATCCCAGTGCTGGGAGCCCAGTCCTATGATTCCCCGCTATCCCCCTCCAGTGTCCTAAGGAAAACCTGGTTTAGAGCAGACACTAGTTAGTTCTTCAGCTGAAAGGTGCAAATGCAATACACTAGCACAATAGGAAGCAAGTTCAAAGATTTTTTTGTTTTACTTACAGAACCCCAACAACGAGGGTGCAATGAGTCGGGAAGGTAGTCTTCTGTCCTTGGGTCACGTGAGGCAGGAATAAGGAGGCAGAGAGAGAGGAAAATCTGTGGCAACTAGTAGCCTATAAAAGGAAGTAGAGTGTGGGTCACTTGAAGCTCACAAGCAAATGTGAAATGGTTTGTTTAAAGGAAGCAGGGGACCTATTGGGTACAAAGTGCACAGGTAGGAGTGCTGGATATACTTCAAGCCCAGACTTCTTTGCCACTATACAATGCAATCATGCTATCAAAAACTATTTGATAGCTCTAAAGCTATTGGAATAAAGAAAACAAAAGAATGAAAATAAAATGAAAATATAGTAAATAAAATAAATTTTAAAAATGAAGGAACTGGAGGGAAAAGTGGGAGTCTAATCAGCTGGGCCGGAGAAATGCCTCTAAGTTCTTATCTCTGGCCCCTGGCTTGAGCCTTTTGGGTGAGATATAGACCTGAAAACTGTGTCAGGATTGACTGAGCCCTCTTCTGGAGTGAGAAAGTGAAAGTTGTGTTCACAATTGATGCCAAAGTAACATGAAATGATAGGAATTCACTCTAACTGCCTTGCCTTGTACAGATAACTAAGACCACTTCCCCGAACTGTGGTGAAGACTCAATGAGACGAGACGCATTCACATTCACAAGCATCATGGTCAAACTGTCCTCTCAACCACAAACCCTGGAACGTCTACTAATTCTTGTGAGTTTGCTGTCATCCATTGTGCCCTCATTGCCCGGCTCTGTTCTAGATAAAACTGGCCCCACCCAGCCACCTGCCCCAACATAGCTTTCTCATCACTCAAACTGAAACTTAGACCATGTCTGACATGCTCATGTGGCATTTTTCAAAAACCAATTCTCATTTAAGGTTCTTCCAGAAGACTTCTCTATAGTTGTCTCCCTGAATGTCAGCATTCCCTTCAGCATCAGTTCTTCACTCTAGGCCAATGGGTAAAGACTCTTCTAGTTAGGTAGGTATAAGCACAAGACAGAACATATTTTCCTTTAGCTCTCCCTGAGGTAATAGCCTAGTTCTGAGCACAGGTGATGTTCAGATAATACTTGATGTGCTTGTTTCCAGTTCTCCAGAGCCCTAGCTTAGTTTTGGGGCAGGAGACTGAAGGTTTTTGAGCGTGTCAACTCCCTTCAATCTTTTTTCTGTAGAAACACACAAAAGCATTCTAGGGGTGGACAGAACTGGCTTTGAGCCCCAACTCTACTGATCCCTGGCTGTGTGATTTTAGGTGCATTCCTTAACTTCTCTGATACTCAGTGCCTTTCTTTATAAAATGGGGATATTACCTCACAGGGTTGTTGTGAGGATTGAATGAGATACTGGCTATTAGGTTCTTCCAAAAATTAATCATAGAACATTTTTAGCTCCGCCATCTCTAGTGTCTTTCAAACAATTCATCTGTCTTGATTTCGTTCTCATAGTACAGAACGCAGTCCTTGTCTCTTGAGCATCCTTTCATTCTTAAAGATGACTGATGGACATCTGAGGGAAACTAAGGAATCTATGTGTGAATTGCTTAAGAGGTGAAAGACAGTACTCAAAAGGGCAATGATCTTTCGATTCAGCCATTTAGAGGCAGCCTTGTTGTTTTTGCTCCTAGTGACATTCTGGCCTGCCATACCCTCCCCATTTCCCCTTACCATGTCACAGATACGATAGATGCCACCTCTGCATGCCTGTCCCTACCCCAACCGTGAGCCCAGCCCACATCAAAATAGTCTTAGCAGAATGTCCAGAATGTCCTTAACATTCATGCCAGGGGACGTTGTACTGAGGCCAGAAGAAAGCTTCTGGTGAGTTTCAACTACACATGGTTGAGACAGAGACCAACCAGTTCTGGTCAGGGATCCAGGCAAAGAGGTGCAAACAAACACCCAGCAGGTGTTCAAACTGGAGTGCTTGCCATGAAAGAAAGGCATGTCAGAGTATGCCACCAAAAATCTAAGTGGATGAAGGACTGCTCCAACCCTCACCCCCCACCACCAGTGGAAAGAAACAGGCAGTCCTGGGAACTCACACTGAATTAGTAGGGCTCAAAATTGCTATTCCAGCTAGTTTTTCAAAATACATTTGCTCCATGAGAGTGAAAGAATTTTAATTGCTTGACACATTCTTGTACATGTTATTTCAGGTAATTGCCAAAATAAATATTGTAAAATAGCCCATATGATGTGATATTAACCTCATCTTGCACATTCTTTTCTGCCCTACCCCTCCTTCACTTTGCTGTACCATGCTGGCCTCCAGTCTGTTCTTCAAACACATCAAACTCACTCCCACCTCAGGGACTTTGCACTTGCCATTTTCTCTGTATGAAATATTTTTAGCCTCGATGTTCATATATCTTCTCCCTTCCTCCTTCAGATCTGTACTGATATATGTCATATTCCCAGAGAGGTCTACCCTAAGGATCTTGTTTGAAATTGCATTCCGTATCTTCTCCTGTTTTGTCTTTTCCCTTCCATGGAAAATATGAGTGTATGATATATACACACATATATATTTTTCACAATGCTTGTGTGTGTGTGTGTGTGTGTGTGTGTGTGTCACTCTTGACTAGAACTGAAGTCTCTTGGAGGCAGATCAGGGTTATGTGTCTAGCACTTAGGATAACACTTGGCATATAGCAAACACATGTTTATGAAAGAAAGCACAGAGAGATAAATGAATGAATGGGGATTATTTTTGTCACTTCACCAATGAGAAAACTGAGGCTCAGAAAGGTGAAATCCCATGGTCTATGGTCATTTGAAAAGTGAGAGCTGAGCTGGGATCCTGCCTGCCCTGCCAGCATCAGAGCAGCCCTGGTCCTCTTCACACCCACTGTGTCCCAGGCGATGCCAATGAAGTCTCAGGGTGGGACTACAGGCTGAAGAGAGAAGGAGAAGCTGAGAAGTTCCCATGAGACACGTCTGAAGAACGAGAAAGCAGTGCTTAGAACAGATTCCTGCAGGCCGTGTTGGGAGACAAAGTGGAAGTTGCTTAGGCCATCGTTAGTTTTTATATATGAGGCCCAAAATTTCCAGATATGAAGTTAGTGGTTATGTGAACCCACCTCATCCTCTGTGTGAATTACATATTACTATAATCAGCCTCATTTTGTAGGAGTGCAAATAGATGTTCAGAGTATTTGAAATACTTTTTCACGATCACACAAACCAGATCCTGTGACCTTTATCCCATGTCCCTGCCTTTTCTCAGTCTTTCCCTTGGTACCTGGATCCCTCTGGCCACCTGGGGATCCTGACATCAGGCTGCTCCTCTGACCAGGGCCCACTCACAGTTAGTATCCTGAGGTCACCCTGACATGACAAGGCACAGGCTGCCAGCTTGCCTCTGGACTTTGATCACGCTGCCAGCCTCTGCCAGCCCTGGTCCCTGCCAGGCCAATCTACTTCTTTTCTCCAGATTCAGGGAGGTCTGGGGAATCTCCATGACAGGAAACAGGTGCTCCATCCTGTGAAAAATCACAGAAGGCCCTTGCTTGAATTCTTCATCACTCACAAGCATGTGGAGGTGCTAGAATCATTCCCATTTAGCTGTTTTCAGGGCAAGACAGCTGTTGACAAGAAGAGAGCATCCTTGACCTTGGAGAGCTGTGGAGGTCATCTCCCAGACCATGGTGAAAAAGCCCCTAGGTCAGGGCCTTGGCAAATAAGAAGGTGTGATCATTTGGATAGAAACTAGATGGAAGTCTGTTTGTTCTGACTGTGAAGAAAATGTTTACGAAGCTAACAAGAAATATAAACAAGAACTGGAGGGGAATGCTACTGCTTCTAAGTGTGCTTGATATGCTAATTACAAATTATGCTTATCTCTTTGTATTAAAGCTGATCCCCTCAGGATTGTATATCTTAGCTAGTTGCTATGAGTACTTGAAAGATAGGAGATGAGATTTCTGTAAAAATATGTTATGGTTTAGGCAAGCATTACTATTTACTCATTCATCCATTTACTCAATAAATATTTACTGAACTCTTATTCTGAACTATGCAAGATACTTGGAGAATGGGGAATGGAGCAGAGGAGTGCGCTGCCCTCAGGAGCTTCTGTTCTGATCAGGAAAACTCTGTTCTGCTTGTTCAGAGATGGTGTAGCCTGCTGTGGTTTTAGAAGCAAAGTGAGGGTGTCTCAGAAAACTGGAGGAAGGTCAACTGTGTGCTTAATCCGGGTGCAGCAGGCAGTGAGCTAGACCATGTGACAATTGATGCCCAGGTCTTTTTAAGTTTTACCTGCAGTGCCCAAGAGTTCTGAGTTCAATTCCTTATCCTGCCACTTATTAAGCTGTGACATGGATGAGTCACATAATCTAAGAGAGCCTCCAAAGACAAATCTGCAAAATAAAAATACTAATTTGAACTTCATGGGAGTTTATGTATTAAATGAGATCATGGACTTAAAATTCTTTTCACAGTAGAGAAAACAGCATGTGGTGGCCAATATTATCATCAGGTTTTATCAGTAAAGTATTAGAAGTCCTGTCATATCCTGAGTTTTCCTGTTGTTCCCCTTAGCAAACGCAGACACACACACACACACACACACACACACACATATATATATAAACGTGTATTTGTGTGTCAACACATGCACTTACCTTCAGCTACATGCAAACACTTTTGCCCATGGACTTGCAAGTATCTACATGTTCACAGACATATGCACACATCCCTGGGTGCACACATTCCTTTATGGCCACTTTTCCTTTTTTTTTTTCTTTAGAGACATGGTCTCATTACCTTTTAGTCCTCCTCTGAATTGCTGATTAAAAAAAAAATCAAAGAACAACCCATGGTGTGGATGTGGAGAAAAGGGAACGCTCATATACTGTTGGTGAGATTGGAAACGAGTTTAACCTCTATGGAAAACAACATGGAAATTTCTCAAAGAACTAAAAATAGAACTACCTTTTGGTCCAGCAATCCCATTACTAGGTGTCTACCCAAAGGAAAAGAAATCAATATATAAAAAAAAGTGTCCTGTACTCATAAGTTCATTGCAGCACTATGCACAATAGCCAGATCATGGAACCAACCCAAGTGGTCACCAGTGCTTGACTGGATAAAGAAAATGTGGCATATGTACACCACGGAGTATTGTGTAGTCATAAGAAAGACTGAAATCATATTCTTTGCAGCAACATGGATGGAGCTGGAGAACTTCATCCTAAGTGAATCACCTCAGAAACACAAAACCAAACGCTGCATGTTCTCACTTGCATGTGGGAGCTAAACGGCCACAAAGATGGAAATAATAGATGCTGGGGAGACTAGATGGAGAAGACGGGTAGGGGCGCTAGAGTGTAGAAGTTATCTATTGGGGTTAGTGTTCACTACCTGGCAAATAGGTCACCTGAAGCCCAATCCCCACCAGAATGCTATATGCCCATGTAACAAACATGCACTCGTACCCCTGAATCTAAAATAAAAATTAAAAATAAGTAAATAAATAGAAGTATTAAAAAAAAGAAGAACATTGGAACAAGCCAATTTCCTTGTCTGGTTGCCTCGATTCCCTAAAGAACACGGCTGGACTTCATGATGTTTAAGATCCTCTTTGCGTGCTCTCCCTTGCTCTTGTGTGCATGGATTTATTTCTTTGATCTCCCCGGTTCATTATTTTTCTCCACTCCACATTCGTCCTCCTGTCCTCCAGGAAAATATTCCACAGAAGATCCCTGTGGTTCTGAGTTTACTCAAACCAGGAATTTTCATTCCTACTTTTCAAGTCTCCACTCCTGCAATGCCACCTGGGGTCCCTCACTCTTGGACTTCTAGTGGACTCTGAGATCTAACTCTGCCTCCAAGATTTTGTCGACTTTATCACTGTTCTCTCCTCAGCTTGGTTCCCCCTGTCAAAATTCCCCCTTATCCACAAAACATCTTTGGGCTTCTCTAGAATGTTTGTACTGGAAGGTGGGAGTGCTGTCCTCCTCCGTGGTGAAACTTGTTCCCCTCAGAACTTTGTCCAGAGCACTCCCAGGCATGGGCAAAAAAATGCCTGCACTTGCGTTCCGAGACAGACACACATGCTCTCATTCACATCCTTTATTTTATCTGCTTTTTTTCCTTGCAGTCCCTGGGCCCCATCACTTCAAGTTTACCTGCAGGAAGACAGACCTCTGGCAGAAGAGTGAGTCGCACTTTGCGCTTCAGTGATGTTGTATTTCCTTCTGCTTCTCATGAGGTCTTTATTTCCACCCAAAAGGAACTTGAAATCCTCATCTTTCACTCCTCCTTCCAGGCATTTAAGGGAGATTGACATGAGAGTGAAGTGAACCTAGGAGGTTCGTGGGGAAACAGGGAACTAGTCTCCTATGAACAGAGGCTCTTGGAATATTTCGTGGATGGGCGAGGAAAGGGCAGTTGGCAGCTGTAGAGAGTCTAAATTGTTGCTCTGTTTTTTTAGGAAAATGTGGTTTCATTATTTAGTGTGCAGACCAGACAGGAATGACCCCTGGAAACTTCCTTAACGTCCCCTGCTTTCTGACCTTACCCCATCCAGCTTTCTGGATCACCTTGATCACAGCTCAGACTCTTTTTGCATGATTTTCAGTTTACTTGTGTATCAGTTAAGGAACAGGTGACACACTCAAAGTGGGTAGTTTGAGGAGAGTTTAACAAAAAGTAACCATCTGCAAAGATATGAGCAGGACTTAGGGAAACCACACAGAGATAGCCCAGTACCCCAGAAGTAGTAACAGTGGGGGAGTCCATGCCACCTCAGGTGGCAGGGGCAAGGGAAGGGAGTGGTTGCCGAACAGGAGCTGTGGCCCCTGATGGAGGGACTCAGTCAACCCTTGATGTCTCTGGTTGGAGGGAGCTAAATAAACATCCTGACATCACTGTCCCTCCACCCTCTGATTCCCCAGTGCCTCCCCTCGAACAAACCCAAGAGGAAGTCAGTAGGCAAAGGAGCGAAGTGGCTCTGTAGCTTTCCAGAACAGAGTAGGGCCAGGAAAAGTAGAAAGTGAATCTTGGGGTTATGAGGTGGAGGGTGAGTGAATGAAATAAATCCGGTCAAGTGTTGTCTCCCTCACTAGCCTATGAGAGGCTTCCCAGGGCATGTGTTTTTCATTTTGTAGCCCAAGCTCCAAGCTCAAGCCCAGACAGATAGCAAGTGCTTCATAAACTCTGAGTAAAGGCATGGATGTAGTAGTGATGGTGAAGAGATGGATAATTAAACAATCAAATGACAGAATGAACAAAGGTAGGAAGACAAAACTGCTCTCGTAACTACCTAGGAACAATTTGTAATGCACACATTCGAAATTCTTGTAAAGGTCTTGAAAGACTTTGTGTCTTCCACAGCTTAAGCAGTCTGCACGGAAGCTTGTGTACAGGATGAAATTGCTTCCTTCAGAGCAGAGATTAAGCGCCTCCCACCTCCTATTCCAAAGAACTCCAATTCTGAATTAGGAGAGACATGAATTAATGAGTTCTTCGTGTAACAAGAAAAACCTCTTTTAATAACTGGGAGTTAAACAGAGTTTGAATCCCTGCTGATCTTATTGGCAAAATTAAATAAAAGTGACATTCTGCTGGCCCAAGCAAATTAGCAGCCAGCCTGTGTAAAGGCTCAGTTAACCCGAGACATTGTGTGATGTATTAGCCATTGTTTGACGTACTTTCATAAGAGCAAGACGAAGTGTCCCATCCTTTAGACTCTGGTAATGTGCCTCATTGTTAAATTCAATAGGAAAAGCGATTCATACTGTGGTATGATTGAAAAGAAAATTGAATCCTTTTGATGTTATAAATGTGTCTATTACTGCGTGTGCACACAAATTTTCCATGGAAATTATGGTGAAAGTAGTGATTCTCCTCAAAAAATGCATTAGTGTTGACACGTTCAATTTTATCTGCATCAGAATATAAATACCCTTTAACCATGGTCAAATTGTGCGGAATGTATATATCGCATCTGCATAAGTCACTTGTCTATCCATCTATCGGGGAAAAAGAAAAAGAAAAAAATAACTGCATTGAGCTCTGGGAGCTATCCTGGTTCGCCATTTGCAGTTCTAAAAATATATATTATTAAAATCATTGGTGCAAGATTTGTGTGAGTCTTTCACATTAAAAAAAAAGTTTCATAAAGCAAAGGTCTGTAATTTCATGTCCTGATTACACAAAGCAAGTTTGAAAGCTTGGAGAGACCCGGCAAGTTGTTGTCTACGCGTCATGCTTGTGTTGGCTACCAGGCCATTATTGGTCACACACTAACTGTGTGGTCATGAAGCCTTCTTATAAGGAAGTAGGTGAATGTCAGGGACAAACTGCTCAGCTTGGCTCTGTGTTTCTTTTTTTTTTTTTTTGAGTTGGAGTCTCACTCTGTCTCCCAGACTGAAGTGCAGTGGCCACTCCCAGCCACCGCAACCTCGACCTGCTGGGTTTTGGCGATCCTTCCGCCTCAGCCTTCCAAGTAGCTGGAACTATAGGCGCGCACTACCACGCCCGGCTAATTTTTTAACTTATTGTAGAGATGAGGTCTCGCCAAGTTGCCCAGGCGGGTCTCAAACCCGCAGGCTCAGGCAATCCACTCACCTCAGCCTCCCAAAGTGCTGGGATTACAGACTGAGCCACTGAGCCCGGCTAGGCTCTGTGATTTCAAATACCTTTACTTACAAGCCAAATGAGGAGAGAAAAATGACTGTTACCTCTTGGTTCCTTCCCCCAAGTCCCATCCTTTTTCTGGTCTGTTCCTCCTTTCCTCCTGTCCCTCCCTAGATGTGAAACTCAAGAGAAGCCCTTCTTTCCTGGCTTAATCAAGTGGATGGCATCTATGTCCATCAAAGTTAAAAGGCTTGGTACCATTTGAACACATTATGCTCCTTTTTGTTTCCACCTCTATCTCTATACAGACTTTTGGTCACAAACAGTAAAAAATTAAACACAAAATGGCTTAGCAAAAATGAGAATGTCTTGCTTCTTTGTCATCTCCCCCTATCTCCAAAAAATACTCGGACAAATCCAGCAGTGAGCATTGCCATCTGAAGTGGATCCCTCTCTGGCTCTTGGCTCTTCCCCCTCGTTGTTGACTTCATCCACAAACCCTCTTGGTGAGCCCTTCTCCCGGTGACAGGATGCTGCACTCCTTCCTGTTCATATTCTTTCTACTCTAAACTCAGCAGCACAGAAAGCCAAGAATGTCTTTTTGAACGATATTCAAAAAGACCTGGCTCTTCTTGGCCCAAATCAAGTGAGTATTCTACTCTGAACCAGTCACTACAGTCAGAGGCATCTGATGCTCTGACTTGCTGGAATGAAGTCACATCTACCCTTGGAGGTGAAGAAAGAGGCAGCTTAACCCATGGCATATGGATTGAGAGCTGGAGAAGAACAGTCACGCCAAGAAAAATCATGTTCCTGTTAATAAAGGAAGGGTAAATATGCACTGGTGGGGGTGAGGAGACATATCTGCTGTAATATGCTTATGCAAGCAGTTTCTGCTGCCTGAAATACCTCCTTTTCCTTGTCAGTGTGGTGAAGACTTTATCCTTTGGGGTGAAGTTCAAATGACATCTCTTCATGGAGTCTTTCCAAATCCTTATCTGGCCTCTGTATTCAGCGCTGAAACATACCTCTGCTATAGGCCCTGTCATATTCATCCCCCTCCCTGATAAGTACTTACCAAGCACCTATTAAGTACAAAGCTACACCACTGCTTACTTCCACTAAAGAGTTGGATGTCAGATTCTATGTGCCACTGTGAGACAGGTTGGAAGTGAAACCTGGAACAAAATTCAGGAACAGTTGGCAGGAGAAAAGCAAGAATTAACAGAGAAAGGTGGCAGGGTGTGGCAAATTCTGTCCAGTTCCTAGGAAGATTAGAGAAACAAGAGAGACAGAGTCTGGAGTGCAGGGCAGAGCACAGTCACTGAAGCACACAAACAAGGTGGTGAGGGTTTGAAGCAAGCAGTCCACCTACAAACAAGGTGGACAGAAAGTAGACATAGGACAGGGGTCCCCACATCCAGGGGATCAGGCACGTGAGGACCAGGAGATAGACTTGGACTTTTCAAGCAGGACGTTGGATCTGAGAGTCTCCTGCCTGACCTTGACCAGCAGATAACAGCCTGGACATTCCTTTCAGGGACCTAGGGGCAGCGCTGATCTTCCCATAAACTTTCTTTTCACTCTCACACCTGTTTCTCTTTTTTTAAAGGGTGATGTTGCTTTATTGTATACTTATGGCTTTAATGTTGTCTTTTGTCATTAGCGTATTTGACATTTGCATTTTTATTATAAAGATGTGGGGTACAATTCAGGGTTAGGTATACAAACGTTGATTATGTAGGTACCCTTGTTGATGAGGTATGTCCCTCCCTCCCCTAGCAGTTTCCCTCAACTGCCAATCCCACCCCCACTCCCCTGACAGTTTCCCACTATTGCCAATTGTTTTATAATAGTATTACAATGAGAACATTATAATACTTATGAGTGAGAACATTTGGTACTCTGTTCTTTGTTTCTGTGATAGATCACTGAGTATGATCGACTCTAAATCTATCCAGGTTGCTGTGAAGTCCATATGTTTGTCCTTTTTTATGGCTGCATAATATTCCATTGTGCATATGTACCACTTTTTTTTTTTATCCAGTGAGGCTTTAATGGGAAACATGGTTAGTTCCATGTTTTTGCTATTGTGAATAGAGCTGCAACAAACAGATGTGTGCAGGTATCTTTTTGTAGAATGATTTGAGTTCCTCTGGGTATATTCCCAATAGGGGAATTGCTGGGTCATATGGAAGGTCAATTTTTTTTTTTTTGAGTTGGAGTCTCACTCTGTCGCCCAGCCTGGAGTGCAGTGGCCGCTCCTGGCCACCGCAGCCTCGACCTGCTGGGCTCCGGCGATCCTTCCGCCTCAGCCTTCCAAGTAGCTGGAATTACAGGCATGCACTACCATGCCCAGCTGATTTTTTGATTTACTGTAGAGATGAGGTCTCGCTGCCCAGGCAGGTCTTGAACCAGCAGGCTCAGGCAATCCACTCACCTCAGCCTCCCAAAGGCGTGGAATTACAGGCTGAGCCACCGAGCCCGGCTGGAAGGTCAATTTTGAATTCTTTCAGATACTGCCACTCTGTCTTCCAAAGAGGTTGCACTAGTTTGCATTCCCACCAGCAGTGTAGAAGTGTTCCTTTTCCTCTGCATCCTTGCCAAGCATCTTTTGTTGTTTGTTTTATTAATGATGGCCATTCTTACTGGGGTTAGGTGGTATCTCAATGTGGTTTAGATTTGCATTTCTCTGATGATGATTGAGGCTGAGCACTTTTTCATGATCTGTTGGCTACCCGTATATCTTCTTTTGAGAAGTGTCTATTCATGTCTTTTGCCCACTTTTTAATGGGGCTGTTTGTTTTTTCCTTTCTGCATGTTTGAGTTCCTTGTAGATCCTAGGTGTTAGGCCTTTGTCAGATATACAGTTGGCAAATACTTTTTCCCATTCTGTGGGCTACCTCCCTGCTCTCTTGATGGTTTCTTTAACTTTGCAGAAACTCGTTAGTTTGATGAGGTCCCACTTGTCGATCTTATTTCTTAAGGTATGGGCATTTAGGGTTCTGAATAGGAATTGGTTGTCAGTTCCAATTTCCATAAGGGTGTCTCCTGCATTTTCTAAGATTCTTATAGTTTGAGGTTTTACATTTAGGTCTTTGATCGATTTAGAGTTATGGTGATAGGTAGGGGTCCTGTTTCAATCTTCTGCATGTCATCAGCCAGTTTTCCCAGCACCATTCACTGAATAGGCTCTCCTCTTCTCCTCTTCCCAGTAGTTGTTGTTGAAGGCTTTGTCAAAGATGAGTTGGTTGAGAAATTGAGGCTTTGCTTCCGGAATTTCTATCCTGTTCCATTGGTCTATGTGCCTATTCTTGTACCAATACCAGGCTGTTTTGATTACTGTAGCCTTATAGTAAAGTTTGAAGTCTGGAACTGTGATACCTCCTGCTTTATTTCTTTTGCTAAGGATTGTTTTGGCTATTCATGGTCATTTATGTTTCCAAATGAATTTCTGTATTGTCATTTCCAGATCTGAGAAGAATGATGTTGGTATCTTAATGGGTATTGCATTGAATCTGTAGATTGCCTTTGGTAGGACGGGCATTTTAACAATGTTGATTCTTCCTATCCATAAGCATGGAATATTTTTCCATTTGTTTGTGTCTTCTTGGATTTTTTTGAGCAGTGTTTTGTAGTTCCCATTGTAAAGGCCTTTCACTTCTCTGGTTAGGAAGATGCCGAGGTATTTCATTTTCTTTTTGGTTGGCTATTATGAATGAGATTGTGCTTTTAATTTGGGTCTTTGCCTGCTTGTTGTTGCGTATAGGAATGCAACTATCTTTTGCACACTTATTTTGTACCCTGAGACTTTGCCAAAGTCCTTTATCAGTGCAAGCAGGTTTTAGACATATTCTCTTGGATTTTCAAGGTATAGGATCATATCATCAACAAAGAAGGATAATTTGACTTCTTCTTTTTTCTATTTGGATACCCTGGGTTTCCTTTTCTTGTCTAATTGCCCTAGCTAGGACTTCCAACACAATGTTGAACAAGAGGGGTGAGAGTGGGCAGCCTTGTCTTGTTCCAGTTTTTAGGGGAAATGTTTCCAGTTTCTGTCCATTTAGCAATATGTTAGCTATGGGTTTATCATAGATGGCACTTAATATTTTAAGGTATGTTCCTTCTGTACCCAGGTGTTTGAGGGTTTTTATCAAGAAGGGATGCTGGATTTTATCAAAAGCTTTTCTGCATCTAATGATATAATCATGTGGTTCTTGTTTTTACATCTGTTGATGTATTTAATTACATTTAAGGTCTTGAGAATGTTGAACGAGTCCTGCATCCTAGGGATGAAGCCTACTTGGTCATGTCACACCTGTTTTTCACTCTCCTCACCTATTTCATATCCCACATGAACTGCAGGGTAGAGTCTTAGTACTGGTTCCAGTGTCTGGCACCAATACACACTCAACACACTCACCTGATGTAAGGTTGAGAAATAGACGCAATTACTTACTTCCTCTGTGGCTCTTATCAGGGTGACTTTGTCTATTTTTGTCTCACAGAACTGAGTCTTTGCAGAAGGTGCTAGGCTTATTTCTGTGGGTCCTCAGGACAGTAGTACTGAGGCATCCTATACCTGTGTTGCTTCAAGGGCCCAGCCCAGACTGAGTCGTCCCTCAGAGGCAGCTCTCTCAGGGATGTGGGGCCTGTCCTTTCTTATAGTCCAGAACTCTTCTTACTGACTCTCAACATGTGCCTAGTTAGGGGCTCAAGAGCCACCAGAGCAGGCCAGTATATAGAATCAGAAACTCTCTGAGCTAGAAGGCTGTTAGACCTCACTTTGATCTCTATTTAATCTAAACGTCCTCAGTGAGTAGCTGACCAGTCTTCGTGTACACACCTCCAATGTCAGGGAACCTACTCAGGAAGCAGCCTGTTCCAAGCTTGCACAGGCCTGGCTGAGTTGCGATTTGCTTCTCTTCAATTTCCACCCATCCATTTTGGTTCTGCCATCAGAAGTCTCCTAAACTGTTACTTACCGATGTCCTTCATTAATTCACTCAATACATATTTGTTGAGTATCTATATGCCAGACACTGTCTAGGTGCCTGGGATACATCAGTGAAAATAAAACACGCAGATACTTATTTTTGTGGTGAGAATCTGGTGAAGGAAGTTGTAGGTAAAGAAACAGCCAGAGCAAAGACCCTGGGGTAGGAATGTGTATAATTTACCTAAAAAAACCCCAACCCTCCTTCCCCCCAAAAAACCCAGCAAAGTGGCTGAGGACAGTCAGAGGAAATGACATCAGAAAGATACCAAGGTCAGATCATGGAGGGCCTAGCAGGCCATCATAAAGATACTTTGGCCTTCAACCAACCACCCAAGCCCTGAGTGATACTAATGTGGAAAAAAAAAAAAACCTCATTATCAGCTTGTGGAAAAAATGAGGTTAGAATTTAATTTGCTTCAGGAATCCCGAGTGCTCACAAATTACCACCTTCCTCTCATTGATTTATCCCAGGCTGTAGGAGTGGATTTCTGTGTCAGCCAACTCTGCTGAGCTGCCTGATACTCTTGATAAGCCTATAGGTCCTGGGTAGTGATGGAAGAGGTGTAGGGATGAAGAGACAGAAAGGGGGCCAGGGTGAGGGAGTGGAGGAGTGAGATGAGTAAGTAGAGTTTAGTGCTCAAGAACAGGGTATCTGAGTAGAGTGCTGGATTTGAACCAAGTCTCTGCTACTTACTATCTCTGTAGCACTGCGTAGTTACTAATATGCTCTAAGTCTCAATTTCCTCATCTGTAAGATGGGAACAAGAATACATGTTCCATAATGCACCATATGATATTATATTTAAATTACCTAGCATAGAATAATCCCTTACAAAATAATCACTCTTACTTTACTGGCTATTTCTTTCAGCCTCTCCACCAGGGCTTGGAACATAGTTCTTTATCCTTCCAGGGACTGACAGGGATCTATTTTCTCAGAGTCATGGTGTTACTACATGCTCGGACTTCCAGTGTCACCAGTCGCCTAGATCTTGCCTGCCTCTGACCATCCTTGGTGCATTCCTTGGACATTTTGTCTCTTAAACCCTGTTGCCGTATGTATTTGGACATGGAATATTTGGCTGCTGGCCACTCCTCCTCACTAGAGAACAACTGGAGAATTTTCTTATTTATGTCCATATTGCTTCCATCCTGTCTAACCCCTTTCCCACTCTCTGAGCTTGGCTAGGCCCAGCAGGACTTGTGGCCAAGCCTTAGCAGAATCATGCCAGCTGCCAGCCACATTCTTCCTCATCCAGAAAGCAGTTTCTTTAGTTGCTTACATAAATAGAAAAACCCTTTCTTGGACTTTCTCATACAGATGTTGTCTCTTATTCACCTCCAGCATAAAACTAACCAGGACAGTGACCCCTTCCCTAGAGAAAAACTCATTTGTGGCATTTCTCTGTCTTCCATTTCTTTTTGTCTGTCTCAGCATATGGTAGCCTCTGCCTCTCTGCCCTGTGCATCCTGTGAGCATTGCCTTCTAAATTGTTCAGAATCCAAGTCTGGGTGGGATATTTACCTAGAGCGAATTATGGCTGGATGCATTCCTATGTCAACATGTGCCACGCTCATTTCTTATAAAGTAGTTCATTATTCTGTGGGGCATAAATAGTATTACCAGACTGATATGATTAAAGCTAGTGAGTCATTAATTAGCATCTAATTAAAAGAGATGAGTTACATATCCATGTACAGTAGCTAATGTTATGTTATCCTTGAAAAAAGAAATGTTAAGTGTACAGCAATTTGTGTTTTCAAAGAAATCACACCAAACCATGTGTTCAATTCTCCAGTGATTCAGGGACAGTGTCTGTCTTGGGGCATCAGAAAATTGAGTTTGCTACTCCCCAAAGACATGGGTGCCAACATGAGCTATGTTTTTTCTCATCACAGGAAGCTGAATGGAACTTGGCATAATTTCCAGAAATATCAACAGAGCAACCGGCAAGACAGCTTTCTGGGGTTCAAGCCCAGGCGCCAATGTTGCAGCTCCCTCTGTTCCACCTTCTCCCATGATTCCACTCGTACTGCCATGTGTTCTCACGTTCTTTGTCTAATTTAATCCTCACATTACCCATACCCTCATTTTATAAGCCAGAAAACCTCAGACAGTACTCAGTTGTGACTGGCTTGTGATTAGAGAATTTCTGAAGACGCACCAGGACACATTCCAACCATCAAAGTCAGACACTTAAGGCCTCTGGAGCCTGATGTTGATGTCTCCATGCAGCCTCCTCTCTCTCTTGCTCTCCAGCTCAACTGCTCATCAACATGCTTCCTTCATGTCATAATTCTGCTCACAGCCAACGAATAAGACTCTCATTCTATCTTCTACCCATCCACATCCCACCTGAACTTCCAGATGCATGCATATTCTTTTTTTAAAAATTTTATTATGGAGATGTGGGGTACAAACAAGGGTTAACTACACAAGTAGGCGGAATGCAGGTGAAGTTTGGGCCTCCAGCTGACCCTCATTTTCCCTGGTTTAGGACCAGGTACCCTTTGTGTTGTTGTGTGCCCCCTCCTTCCCTCCCTTTCTCCTTCCCTTGAAAGCCGGGCTCGGTGGCTCAGCCTGTAATCCCGCGCCTTTGGGAGGCTGAGGTGAGTGGATTGCCTGAGCCCGCAGGTTCGAGACCCGCCTGGGCAGCGAGACCTCATCTCTACAATAAATCAAAAAATCAGCCGGGCGTGGTAGTATGTGCCTGTAATTCCGGCTACGCGGAAGGCCTAGGTAGCAAGATCGCCGGAGCCCAGCAGGTTGAGGCTGCGGTGGCCGGGAGCGGCCACTGCACTCCAGTCTGGGCGACAGAGTGAGACTCCAACTCAGAAAAAAAAAAGTGCCCAATGACTGCTGCTTCCTCGTTTGTGCTAATGTGACTAGTGTTCAGGGCCCACTTATGAGTGAGAACATGCAGTATTCAGTTCTTTCTTTCTGTGATGGACCAGTAAGTATGGTGGTTTCCAGCTCCATCCAGTTTGCTGTGAAGTCCATGATTTCGTTCTTCTTTGTGGCTGTGTAATACTCCATTGTGTATATGTACCACATTTTCTTAATCCAGTCCACTTTTGATGGGCTGTGTGGTTGGCTCCTTGTTTTTGCTATTGTGAATAGTGCAGCTATAAACATGCACGTGGAAGTGTTTTTTTGCACAGTAATTTATGTTCCTCTGGGTATATTCCCAGAAGAGGGACTGCTGGTTTGTATAGAAGATCAGTTTCTGGAACTGCCACACTGCTTTCCATAGAGGTTAAACTAATCTGTACTCCCACCAACAGCATAGACGTGACCCTTTTCTTTGCACCCTAGCCAGCATCTGTTGTTTTTTGATTGATTGATGAGAACCATCCTTACCGGAGTTAGGTGGTATCTCGTGACTTTGGTCAGTGCAGGCCAATTTTAATTTCACCCAGCCAACCTTCACTAAGCCATCCTCTAGTCTTTCTTCCTCTCAGTGGATTCTTAGTAATTCATATAGCAGACTCCAAACTGGAAAAAGACTGGCGTTCACCTGACTTGAAATTACTACTATGCAGACGTGTCTGTCCTAGCATCCTGTACGTGTAGTCACTGAACTGCATTTTACAGCAATAGAAAGTCCGCTGCTTCCATTTTTATTAGGCACCATTTCTGATTGTTAAAGTAATACATGGAAACTATCTGAAAGGCAGCAGGAAAAATAACTGTGGTTACTCTTACAGAAGGGATTAGCAAGGGAATAGTAATTAAGCAGGTCAAAGTTCCAGGGGAACTTTTATTTTATGTATTGTTTATCACTTTTATAACAGTATTGTATTCATGAATAGCTTATACAATAAAAAGCAATTCATAAATAAATGCAACATAGTCCCACTGGAAGACCCCTAGTTATTTATAGAAAGGCTACATAACAGACAGAACAAACAAACAAACAAAAATACTCTCTTGCCTACGGATAACTACTGTTAATGTTTGATATTTTTCTCCTGATTTGTTTTTGTTAAATTTCAGATTTATATGTCATGATACTGTAGAAGAATCGTGAGTCTTTTCTTGCCTAATACTTTAACACGTGTATCTCCCATATGATTAAAAAGTTCTTGATAGTATCAATTTTAATTATGGCACAAGGAATGAAATATTATCCATATAATCACTCCCTATGGTTGTACGTGCATGTTTCTAATATTTTTGCAGTATAAATATTGCTGAGGAAAACATCTGTTTTTAATTGGAAAGTTTAAATTATTTATATTTCTTGTCATAACTGGTATACTCATTTGTTCGTGTCCCATTATGTTTATTACATTCGATCCTTCCTTGCTGTTTCCTTTGGATTATCCTCTCTTTTATAATTTTTCCCTATGGTAGTTTAAATTTTTTCTTTTTAATTTTAGAGATGAGGTCTTGCTGTTGCCCAGGCTGGAGCAACAATCATCACACACTATAGCTTCCAACACCTGGGTTCAAGTCATCTCCCTGCCTCAGCCTCCTGAGTAGGTGAGACTATGGGCATGTGTCACCCAAGTCCAGCTCCCTATGGTAGTCTTGAAGGTATACATTTTGTTTGTAATTCTACTAAACATTTCCTTTTAAATTTACTATTTAATGGTGAACTATTCAAGTTTCTTTCCTAAAGTTTAAAAATGTATTTTTCCTGTACAATGTTGACTAGCTAATCCTGTTGTTAAATCAACCTATTAAATTCTTAATTTTAGTTATCATATTGTTCTTGATTTCACAATTTCAATATATTCTTTTTTCATAGATTTCATTTCTCTGGAATATTTCTCAGCTTATTGTTGCAAGTTATCAGAAGGTGTCTCTATTCGATTAAAAGAATTTTATCAATTTTTCCCTTTATATGTTTGAAGCTATAATATTAGACATACATAGATTTAAAACTTTCATGTCTCAGTGGGGGAATTTGGCATTTGTCATGAATTATCTATGTTTATTTCAAGTATATTTGCCTTTAAAATTTCCTTGTCTAATATTACTGTGGCTCCACCCAATTTTTTTTCTTTTTGAAGTATAAATGACACAGAGTGAAATGTAGTTTTTAAGTACTGTACTTCAGTGGGTTTTAACAAATTCATAAATGTGTGTAACTCATATCTCTATTAATATACAGAACATTCTCCTTACTCCAGAGAGTTCACTAATGCCACTTCCAAATCAATCTTTTAAAACTGTAGTTGAGTAATTTTGTCTACTTTAGAAATACGTTCGTGTGTGTGTGTGTGTGCACATGTATACACACACACACATACATTACAGTATGTACCCTTTTGTGTTCAGTTTATTTTATTTAACTTAAGGTAATGTCTGCGAAATTCACTCATGTTATTGAATCTACCAGAGGTTTGTGGGGGGTTTTGTTCCTAAGTAATATTCCATCATATGAATATGCCACAATTTACTTATGCACTCATTACTTCATAGACATTTGTGTGATTTTTAGCTTGGGACTATTATGCATAAAGCATCTATGAACATTCTTGTATAAGCTTTTGTATAAACCTAAGTTTTCATTTCTTCTGAGTAAAATGCCTAGGAAAAAAATTGCTATGTCATAGTGTAGGTATACGTTTAACTTTATAAGAAACTGCTCAACTATTTCCAAAGAGGCTGTATCATTTTACACTTCTTCCATAGATATATGAGAATTCTGGTTGGTCCACATTTTTGGATTGTGAAAGTTCCCTTCTCTTTCTAATTTGATGAGAGATTTTATCATGAATGCATATTAAATATTTTCAGTGCTTTTTCTGCAGTTATGTAATTTATTGTCTGATTTTTCTTCTTTAATTTGTTTATGAGTCTCCTTTAGTCTGTTAATTAATATTTAATGTTAAAAGAATATTGTATTTCTAGGACAAACTTTCTTGGTCATGATATGTTACTAATTTTATATATTGCTGAACTCAATCTGCTAATATTTTATTATGAATTTTGTGTTGTTCAAAAGTGGTATTGTTTTGTAATTTTCTTTTCTATAAATATCTTTATGTACCAAGGTTTTGATACCAAGGTTATACTAGTCTCATAAAATGATTTGAAAGGTATTCCATGATATTTTTGCCTTCTGTGTCCCATATTTGGACTTTTCCTTTGGTGATCTGGATTCTTCTGCTGAAATTAGGGTTTTGGTGGTCTTGCCCTTCAAGCTCCCACAAGTGATTTGTTAAGCTGTTAATGCATGATCTTTCTATTTTCTTGCTATTTGTGCATGCAGTTATAAATTTCCCCCTTAGTATTGCTTTCATGACATCCCAGAGGTTTTGGTAAGATGTGTCTTTGTTTTCATTTGTTTCCAAGAATCTTTTAATTTCTGTTTTGATTTCTGTGTTGACCCAGAAGTTGTTCAGCATTGTGCGGTTTAGTGTCATGTCTTTGTATCTTTTGGGATCTTTTTGGTGGTGATACTTATTTTTATTCCACTGAGGTCTGAGAAGGCACATGGTAGTATTTTGATCTTATGGAATTTGTTTATGCTTTATTTATGGCTGAGGATGTGCTTAATCTTGGAGTGTGTTCCATGTGGTGATAAGTAGAATGTACATTCCATGGTTGTTGGGTGGAGTGTTCTGTAGGTATCTATTAAGTCCATTTGGTCAGGCATCAAATTGAGGTTCTGGATCTCCTTATTGATTTCTTGTCTTGATGATCTATCTAGGGTTGTTAGTGGGTGTTTATACAACCCAGTAATCCCCCTACTGGGAATATACCTGGATAAACTCAAATTATTCTATAAAAAACATACTTGCTCTTGCATGTTTATTGCAGCACTATTCACAATAGTAAAAACATGGAGCCAACCATGCTGCCCATTGAAAATGAAATGAATTTTTAAAATGTGGTACAAACACATAATGGAATATTATGCAGCAATAAAAAAGGACAAAATTATGGACTTTACAACAACTTGGATGGATTTAGCGTCGATCGTATTCAATGATCTATCACAGAAACAAAGAACTGAGTACCACATGTTCTCACTCATAAGTGGACCCTGAACATTTATAATACTACAAGAAAGGATTGACAGTAGTGGGACACTGCCAGGGAAGTGAGGGGGGGGTGTAAGTGTACCTGATCCCAAACTAGGCAGAGTTAGGATCAATAGGAGGCCCAAACTTCACCTATATGTAGACTACTTATGTGCCTAATCCTGACTTGTAACCCACACATCTTTAAAATAAAATATCTTTTTAAAAAGGAAGAACAATATTCCTTTTTTTCTATTTCTGGAGAGTTTTGGTAGGATTGACATTATTTCTTTCTTAAATGTTTCCTGGAATTCACTGGTGAAGTCATCTGAGCCCAGGTTTTCTTTTTCTTCTTGTTGTTGTTTATTTTTATTTCCCCCCCTTATTTTATTTTAAAGATGTGGGGTACAAGTCAGGATTAGGTACATAAGTGGTCTATGTGCAGGTGAAGTTTGGGCCTCCCACTGGTCCTCACTTTCCCTGGTTTAGGATCAGGCATCCTTAGTGATGTTATGTGTCTCCCTCCTTCCTTCCTCCCCTAGCAGTGTAGAGTTTTCTCACAGTAATGTTCTCAATTACAAGTTCAATTTATTTAACAAACATGAGGCTATTCAGATATTTCATTTATTCTTGAACCATTAAAGGAATTTATACAATTTAGCCAAGATGTCAATTTTATTAGTAACAAATGTTTCATAATATATCCTTATCCTTTTAATATCTGTAGAACCTGTAGTGATGTCCCTTCTGTTTTTTCTGATATTGACAAATTGTTATTGTTCTCTTTTTTCTTGATCATTTTAGCTAGAAGTTAGTTCTTTTTTCAGCATTATCATTTCTTCAAGTACCAGCTTTTGGCTTCACTGGTGTTTCTCTAATATTTGTCTGTTTTACATTTCATTGATTTGTACTCTTATCTTTATTATTTTCTTCTTAATTTGGTTTATTGTGCTCTTGTTTTTCTTGTGCTTCTTAAGGTGGGAGCTTAAATTATTGATTTGTTTTCTTTTTTAAGTTAGTTTGTGTTACAGTCTGAATGTTTGTGCTCCCCTCAATGTATATTATTCAGCCATAAAAAGAATTAAATCTTGTCATTTGCAACAACATAGATGGAAAAAGAAGATGCTATGTTAAGTGAAATAAGTCAGGCACAGAAAGAAAAATTCTGCATGCCCTTGCTCATATGTTGGATCTAAAATTTTAAAATATTGAACTCATGAAGACAGAGTATAGAATGATGATTACCAGTGACTGGGAAGGATAGCAGAGAGGACGAGGGAATAAAGTGGGGATTGTTATTAGGGGCAAAAATATAGTTAGATGGAATGAATAAGATCCAGTATTCAGTAACACAATGAGGTAAGCATAGTTAATAATAATTTATTGTACATTTAAAATAACTAAAAGAGTGAAACTGGAATGTTCCTACCACAAAGAAATAATAAATGCTTGAGGTGATGGACACCCAATTTACCCTGATTTAATCATTGCATCTTGTATGCCTGTATCAAAATATCACATGTACCCTATACATATATACAACTATTAAAATTTACTCATAATAATTAAAACTTAAATAAATTAAAAAATTAAACCTGTATGTTAGAAACCTAATACCATTGTGTTGGTATTAAAAGGTAGGACCTTTGGGAAGTGATTAGGCCATGAGGGTGACACCCTCATGAATAGAATTAGTGCCCTTATAATAAAGGACAAGAAAGCTGACTTACCTTTCCTACCATGCAAGGACACAGTAAGAAGGCTCCATCTGTGAGTCAAGAAATGGGTTATTTTCAGACACTGAATTTGCTGGTGACTTGATCTTGGACTTCTTAGTCTCCAAAACTGTGAGGAATAAATATGTATTGTTTATAAACCAACGAGTTTGTGGTAATTTGTTACAGCATCTCAAAAAGACTAAGACAGTTTAATTAAGGTAGAATTTAAAATACAATAAAATGAGCTATGAAACATGTATATACCTATGTGACCACTATCATAATAAATATATTAAATATTTTCAACAATACAGTTTTCTATTTTTCAGGAAATTCTCACCTTAAGGGCAACCACCACTGTGTTTATTTTCCACAATAACTAAATATCTTCTTGTATTATGCTTCCTTCACTCAACACAATAAATTTGGATTCATTCATGTTATTGTGCAGATCCATAGTTTGTAGTATTGCATTTTATGAACATTACCAAAATCTGTTTACTTGCTCATCTATTGATGGACATTTGGGCCATTATGAATAAAGCTGCTTTGAACTGTCATGTACAGGCTTCGTTACAGACATACATTTTTATTTCTCTTAGGTAATATTTAAAAAGTAGAATTACTGGGTCATATGATAAGTGTATGTAATGCTTCATAAGAAAATGAACAATGTTTTCTAAAGTTATTGTGTTATTTTATACTTGTACCAGCATTGCATAAAAGTTCTTGCTGCTTTACATCTTTGCCAAAACTTGATATTAACTTTTTTTAAGTTTAGATATTCTAGTAGGTATCTATTACTATCTCCTTATTATTTTAATTTTCATTTTTCTGATGACTAATGCTGTTATTTTTTCCTATGCCTATTGGTCATTCATATATCTTTTGTGTTTGTGTATGAAGTGCCTGTTCAAATATTTTGCTAATTTACCATTGAGTTTTCATAGTATTATTATTATTATTGACATAAGATTTGTTTATACATTCTGAATGCCAGTCTTTCCTAAGATATATGCTTCATAAATATTTACTCCCAGTCTATGACTTGTCTTCTTATTTTCTTAATGGTACATTCTAAAGCAAAAGTTTTTAATTTTTATAAAATACATTCCATCTATCCTTTTTTTGTGTGATTTGTGCTTTTTGTGCTTTAAGACTTGTTGTTTTTTTGGGGTTTTTTTTTTTTTTTGCCACACGATCACAGAGGTTACTTTATGTTTTCTTCTAAAAGCTTTCTATTTTTAGTTCTGTGTTTAGGTCTATAATCCGTTTTGAGTTCATTTTTGTGTATAACATGAACTAAGAGTCAGTACTTTTTTTTTTTTTTCACCACATAAATATCCAGTTGTTTTATCTCCATGTGTTGAAAAGACTATCCTTTTTAATGGAGTTATTTTGTGCCTTTGCAAAAAACTGCTACCATATTCATGAGTTTATTCCTGGGATCTAATCTGTCTCATCCAGGTATATGTTTCTCTTTATGAAAATATTATTAGGTCTTTTCTAGTAGATCTTAAAATTAGATGATATAAATTTTTTAACTTAATTCTTTATTTTGGTTATTTTTTAGATCTATAGGTTTTTCTCCATTGTTTATTCATTTATATATTATCTTAATTTTTGTTCTTACTGTTATATACCCTTCCTTCTACTTACTTTAGGTTTAATTTGTTCTTTTTATCTTTATAAGGTGGAGTTTAGATCATAGATTTCATTCTTTTTTCTTTTCTAAAATAAGCAGAACTAAAAATTTCACCAGAAGCACTGCTATAGTTGAATCTATAAATTTTGTTTTGTAATTATTACTAAATCCAAAATATTTTTTGATTTCTCTTGTAATTTCCTATTTGATATTTTTGTTATTTAGACATGTGCTACTTAATTACCAAATATTTGTGGATTTTCTAGATATCTTGTTTTATAATTCAATTTTGTTGTAGTTTAATAACATTTGTGTAGAATTTCAATCCTTTAAAATTTGCTTAGAGTTTCTTCACAGTCCAGCATATAGTATATCTTGGTGACTGTTTTATATGTACTTGAAAAATTCATTTCTTCCACAGATGTTGAGTGTAGTGTTGTATACATGTCAATTAGTCTATTTTGATTGATAATGATTTTCAAATTGTCATAGTTTTACGAATTTTTGTCTGGTTATTCCACAAGTGACTGTTAGAGCAATACTACAATTTTCACCAGTAATTGTGAATTTTTTCAGTTTCTTCATTCAATTCTACCATGTTGTATTTCCTGCATTTTGAAGCTTTATTATTAGATGTACACCCCTTTAGGCTTGTTGTGCCTTCTTGATGGATTGGCACTTTTATCATTATAAAAACATTACTCTTTATCTCTGGTAATAGCTCTTTCTTTGTCTTAATGTCAACTGTGTCTGATATTCATATAGCCACTTCAGCTGATTTTGATGAGTGTTTTTCCAATACATCATTTTCCATCTTTTATTTCTAAGCTTTATATTTTAAAGTATGCATATTATTGAATATTGCTTTTATATTCAATCTGCCAATCTCTGCCTTTTAATTAGAATGTTAATGCCATTTATATTTAATATAATTATTATCATTATATATAAATCAGCCTTCCTTTTTTTCCACTTATCACATATACTTTTTGAACATTTTCTTTCTTTTTAAAACATATTTTTAGACCATTGAAGATCGGTTTTTACATTCCATTTTATCTCTCTTATCTCTCTCTAGTTGTAACTCTGTTTTGTTATTATTACTTTTGGGGTTGCACTAGGAATTGCAATGTTTTTTATCATAATCTACCATGGGTTAATATATCACTTTTCATATAATATGCTAGCATTATAAGGGTACTTTGTGTTGCTGTTGTCATACATTTTATCTCTACATACATTATAATTTTACAAAGTATAATTAGCTTTGCTTCAACCAGACAATTATCTCTTAAAGAAATTAAATGAATAAAAAACTCTATATTTACCTGGGTATTTACCATTTTTAACTTTCATCATTTCTCTGTGTATATTTGATTTTCCATCTGGTATTATTTTCTTTCAGTCTCAAGAACTTTAACATTTCTTGTAGTGCAAGTCTGCTAGTGATGAACTGATAAATTCTCTCAGATTTTGCTTATTGGGGAATGTTTTCATTTTGCTTCTGTTTATAGAAGATATTTTTTCTGACTCTAGAATTCTATGTTGGCAGCTTTTCCTTACAGCACTTGAAGGTG
Source organism: Cephalopachus bancanus (assembly GCA_027257055.1). Classification (NCBI taxonomy): domain Eukaryota; kingdom Metazoa; phylum Chordata; class Mammalia; order Primates; family Tarsiidae; genus Cephalopachus; species Cephalopachus bancanus. The sequence goes on along the minus strand of JAPVLO010000289.1, from coordinate 1,763,698 downwards.
TGGCTTCTGTCTGCTGGTTTGCTTTGTTTCTAATGAGAAGTTGGTGATCATGTTTAGTCAGAGATGCTGCAGTGTGTGTGTAAGTGTACGTCTGTGTGTGTTTCTGTGTGAAATATATCTTCATTATGTGTCATAGAACTGTTCAAGTCTCTGGGTTGATACTTTTTTCAGTTTTGAAAAATTATCAGTCATACTTCATATATTGCTTCATCCAAATTCTCTCTTTCCTTACTTTCTGAAGCAGCAAATTCTTTTATACTTAGACCTTTTTATAAAACTTCCCAGTATATCTTTTGTACTGTGTCATTAGCTTTAATTTCCTTCTTATTTTTCTCTCTATGCCTCATTTTATATATTCTACATATCTATCTTCTAATTAATGAATCATTTCTTTGCTTCTAATTAATGATTAATATTCTTTGAAATTCACCTACTAAGTTTTTAATTTCAGTTACTGTATTTCTTGGCTGTATAATTTTTATTTAACGATTTTTATAGATTCCAGGTCAAATTCCCACCTTTTCATTTATATTTTTAAATATATGTCATATCTGACTAAAAAACCCATGCTAGAGAACTTCAAATAACTAAATTATTGAGGGTATGTCTCCATTGCCTTTCTTTCTTCTTTTGATTTTTAATCATTTAGGACTGCTTCCTGGAATGCAGTTTAATTTCTAATTGACACTGGACATGTTTCTTAAATAAAAAATGCTACAGGTTTTGGATGCATTTTCTTTCTCCACTTTTTTTCACCTCCCTTTCTGGAAAGCAGAGTGTGAGCAAATTAATTGTATTCATTCACAAGTAGGAATTATTTGAGGGTGTGTTTCAGGAATTGCAAGGATTGGTTTATTTATGGCTTGTCTTAATTCTTAAGTACAGCTCTTCAGGTGTCTCAGCTGAATGTGTAGGGTTTCCTTGCTGTGTCTGAACTCCAATTCTTGTATTTCAATGGCCATGAAACTGCTAAAATTCTCCTTAGCATTTTAGTGTCTTAGTAGAAATTTTCTCCTTGTTTCCTTGATTTTTGGCCTCTTTCTGGGAGCATAACAGCTTAAGATTCAGAAAATGCTTTGAGGGAAAATTCAGACACTTTTCTGGGGTTCTTTTTACTTCTGATATGTTGCTCCCCTTCCCCATCTTGAATACCTTGGTAGCATAGTATTCTAATTTTTGCCTTCTAGAACAATGAAACTGCCATTAGCCTTAGGCTGCCTCTTTTCTGCTCCATGTCTGTATTCCAAACTCTGAATTGGAAAATGTCCTAAGGGTGAAAAGCAAATATGAATATGGGGCCTCAGTGTGATTCTCTTCTCTCTGAGATCTTTTTTTTTTTTTTTTTTTTTTGAGTCGGAGTCTCACTCTGTCGCCTAGACTGGAGCGCAGTGGCCGCTCCCGGCCACTGCAGCCTCGACCTGCTGGGCTCCGGCGATCCTTCTGCCTCAGCCTTCCAAGTAGCCGGAATTACAGACATGCGCTACCATGCCCGGCTGATTTTTTTATTTATTGTAGATATGAGGTCTCACCTGCCAGACGGGTCTCGAACCCGCGGGCTCAGGCAATCCACTCACCTCAGCCTCCCAAGGCACGGGATTACAGGCTGAGCCACTGAGCCCGGCTTCTCTGAGATCTTATACTCTCAGGTCCTGGCTACTTTGGCTGTCCTCTTCTGCCTTTATTTTCTGTCTTTATTTTATTCTGGATGTATTTTTGACATTTATCCAGTTTTTATCTTTTTAAAATATGGAATAATTGGTCTAATACCAGATATTCTCTCATAGCTAGAAGCAGGAGTCTTTACTTTTATTTTTGTCAATAAATATACTTCAGCCTGTAGCATGAATATATGTGTAATTATTTACTGCTTTCAATGAAGATGGGTGATATATTTTTTTACCCTTATTTTACCTGTTGCTTTAATTTGTATAGTATGATAATTTTACCCAGTCAATTTTGGTTAATTTTGTAAATTAAGAATCTTATTTTTTAAGAATTATTTATGACATTTTCATTCTGTTGTGTAACCATATTTACCACAGTTATTTAGAACAAATTATGTGCTTAAATGCTTTCAGTTTTTCATTTCCAGTTCTTCCACACCATGACTTTATTATTTATGAGTTTTAAATTTAGATTCTTTTTTTTTTCTTTTTCTTTTTTTTTTTTTTTGCTGGCTGAAGTAGACCTTGGAGTAATTTTTCAGGAAGAATGCATGAGCAAACACTCTGTGAGTCCTTGTATAACTGAGATTATTGGTCTGTTTACTTCATACATGAACCACAGTTTTTAAATACTCAATCATTTACCTAAAAAAAAAAACACAACCTGAGAAAAGTACAGTACTAGATCCTAGTAATATAATAACAAGCAAAATGTGCACAGTTGATGGTCTCATAGATTTTCTACTCTAATGGGAAGAACAGACATTAACAGCTGATTCTACAAATAATCACTAGAGATCACTACAACAAAGGATAATCATAGAGTCTTAGTTCTAGTCACTGGAGAGAAATGAGTAGAGATATGAGGGGATCAGTCTGACTTTTTATTAAATCACACTAATTGTAGACTTATTCAGAAAGGGGAAGAAGATGGACCAACCAGAAGTTTATTTGCTATTGCAAAGATTCCAGTGAGAGGTGACAGTGGCTTGGACTAGACTGGCAGAAGTGGAAATTTTATAAGATGTGGATATATTTCAGACATTTTTCACTCTTCTACTTCTCACTCATCCAACATCATATCCATCAGCAACTCTGCTTGCAATCCCTAAGAAATATATCCAAGCCAATAATTTCTCAACACCTCCTCTTTCACTGTAGTTCAAGTTATCATTCTCCCTTGCCTGGATTATTGCAGTAGCCTCCTAACTACTGTTCCTGTGCTTACCTTTGTTCCTCTTCACAGAGTGATCCTACGAAAATATAAACCAGATCATGACATTCCTCTCAAAATTCTCCAACGCTTTCCCATTTCTCTCAGACTCAGAATGAAAGCCGAAGTTCTAACAATGGCCCACAAGGTCAAATATGATCTGATCCTGTGTTTTCTGACAGCACCTCTCATCACTCTCTGCTTAGCTATTCTAGTCTAGACACACTAAGCTCTTTGTCACTCCCCCATCATACCCAAGACCTTTGCATTTTGCTATTCCTTTGTCAAGAATCCCTTCCCCTAAATCTTTGTATGACTCAATCCCTCATATGATTCCATGCTCTATTCAAATGTGTCCATTTAAGAGACATCCTCCCTGGCCATCCTATAGGAACCCATGCTCCACTGTCAGTCTCAAATTCTCTTATTCTGCTTAACTTTTCTTCACAGCACTAACATATTGAATAGCTTTGTTCTTATTTGTTGATTGTCTGTTTTCCTCAACTGGAATGTGAGCTTCTTGATAGCAGATGTATTGTTTGCTTGCTGTTACATAGAAACATTCATCATGTGATTGGATGTGATGGGAAGGAAGGAGAAAACATTGGGGGCAACTCTTAGGTTTGGCTTAGATAGTAAGATAGCTGGGAAGGCCATCCACTCAGAATGAGTTCAGGATTGCACAGGTTGAGTTTAAGATAGCCATGAAATATCAAGTGAGGGTGTTTACTAGCCAGTTGAACACATAGGCTTGTAAAATTATACTTATTTGGGAGTTGTCAGCCCTAGGATGAGTAACTCATGACAGTTTGATTGGAACTTTCCTGATTTAGCGCTGAAAGTCTCTCATCCTGGAAAATCCTTCGGTTTCTGAACTAACTGAAGTCATGAACATGAGTTGGATCTTGGGAAGAATGCACAGAGTGAAGAAAGCAGCTATCCAGGCCTGATCCCTGTGGAGCTCCAATAATAAGGCAGAACAAGCAGGTTCCATCTCTTGCTGAGGGCCAGCAGACAGGGTATTTTGTAGCTGCCCAATCATGTTCTTTAGGAGTGAAAGAAAAAAATGTTCAAAGGTTTAAGAAATTGCAAGTTTTCAGGAATTGCAAGGGTTGGTTTATTTGTGACTTGTCTTAATTCTTAAGTACAGCTCTTCATGTGTCTCAGTTTAGCTATTAGACTAGGGTTTCCTTGCTATGTCTCAACTCCAATTCTTGTATTTCAAGGGTCATGAAACTGCTGAAGCAAGGCATAAAGGAGATAGTGATAGTCTCCTTTAGTCAAGTCAAGGAGTAAAGGAGAGTTTAAAATTAAAGTGTTCAATATCATCTTACTCCTGTTCTCTGCTCAAACTCTTCAAGAATTTCTTCCCTTCCTCCTTCTCTCCCTTGCTCCCTCCTCCCTTCCATCATAAAAATTTAAAGTCCTTACTTGCGAGGCCCTGCATGCTCTACTCATGCCACATGCCTGTCCCACATCACAGCTACTCCTCCTTCCCTGACTCTATGCTTCAACCATATCTCCCTCCTTGAACTTGCAAGGCCTCTGCTACACAGAATTTTCATATGTCTCTGCCTGTTACGCTCTTCCCCAGATAAACTTAACACTGGAAGAAAAGGAAACTGGAATAAAGAGGGTTTTTTCTTTTTTAATCTTTTTGGCCTTCTCTTCCCCCTGCCCCAATCTCACCTTTTTATGATATTATAAAACTCCCTCATGTTATATAATGATATGTCATTATAGTCTTAATTTGCACCTCTGTACTGAATGATGATGTTGAGTACTTCTTTTGGTCATTTAGACACTCTCTTTCATGAAATACTTTTCAAGGCCTTTTGTCTATTTTTCTGTTGGGTTATCTTTTTTCATATTGTTTTGTAAAAATTCTTTACATATTCTGAGTATTAATCTTTTGACAGATACATATTATAAATATCTTCTTAGCCAGGCTCGGTGGCTCAGCCTGTAATCCCGTGCTTTGGGAGGCTGAGGTGAATGGATTGCCTGAGCCCATGGGTTCGAGACCTGCCTGGGCAACTTGGTGAGAACTCATCTCTACAATAAATCAAAAAGATCAGCCGGGCGTGGTAGCGCATACCTGTAATTTCGGCTACCCGGAAGGCTGAGGCGGAAGGATCGCTGGAGTCCAGCAGGTCGAGGCTGCAGTGGCCAGGAGCAGCCACTGCACTCCAGTCTGGGTGACAGAGTGAGACTCCAACTCAAAAATAAATAAATAAATGAAAAATAAATATCCTCTCTTACTCTATGAATTGCCTTTTTACCTTTTAATTATGTCTTTGACCAATTATTTTAAAAAATTTTATTATTATTTTGATTGTCAAATCATAATTGTATATGTTTATGGGGAACCATATGATATTTTGACATATGTATACAATGTTCAATGATTTAATCAAGCTAATTAACATATTCATCACCTCACTTACCTATCTTTTTTTACAGTAAGACATTTGAAATTTGCCTCTTAGTTATTTTGAAATATACAATACATTGTTATTGACTGCAGTTACCCTGCTGTGCAACAGATCTCAAAACCCTAGTCCTCCTGTCTAGCTGAAACATTCTACACTTTGATCATCAACGTCCCAACCCCTCCCGCCCCAGGCCACCACACCCAGATGGTGGTAAGCATCATTTTACTCTCTACTTCTATGAGTTCAACTTTATTAGACTCAATATATAAGTGAAATCATGTGGAATTTGTTCTTCTGTGCCTGGTTTATTTCACTTAGCACAATGTCCTCTAGATTCATTTATATTGGCACAAATGACCAGATTCTCCCCTTTTACAGGCTGAATAGTATTTCATTGTGTCTATAACACCACATTTTCTTTATCTATTCATTCATCGGTGGACACTTACATTGATTCCATATCTTGGCTATTGTGAAGGATGCTGCAGTGAATATGGGAGTGCAGACGTCTCTTTGACATAATGATTTCAGTTTCTTTGGATATATACCCAGTAGTGTTCTTACTGGATTGTATGGTAGCTCTATTTTTAGCTTATTTAGGAAATTCCATAGCGTTCTCCATAATGGCTATACTAATTTATATTCTCACCAACGACGTATGAGAGTCTCCTTTTCTCTGCATTCTAACACTTGTTATGTTTTATCTTTTTGATAAAAACCAATCTTATAGAAGTGAAGCAATATCTTTTTTCTCTCTCTCTTGTTTTTTATTTAAAAGATGTGGAGTACAAAAGTGGTTATCATACTGGTAATGTTTAGGTACTCTTATTGATGCTATGTACTCCCCCTCCCCTGCCAGTGTCCCACTACTGCCATCAATCCCTTTCATATAGTATTTTGATAAATGTTTAGGGTCCGCTTATGATTAGTACATGTAGTACTCAGATCTTTGTTTCTGTGATAAATCACTGAGTGTTATAGATTCTAATTCCATTCAAGCTGCTGCAAAGTTCATAGTTTTCCTTTATGACTGCATAATATTCCATCATGTAAATGTACCACATTTTCATTATCCAGTCCACTTTTGATGGGCAGCTAAAGTGAGATCTTATTATGGTTTTAATTTGCATTATTCTAATGTCTACTGATGCTGAGCATTTCATGTACTTACTATTTGTATGACTTTTTTTGAGAAATGTCTGTTCATGTTCCCTGTCCATTTTAAAATTTGGCTATTTGTTTCTTGCTACTAATTATACATATTAATCCTTTATCAGATGCATGGTTTGCAAATATTTTCTCTGATTTGTCTCTTCACTTTGTTAATTGTTTACTTTGCTTTGCAGAAGCTTCTTAGTTTGATGTTATCCCATTTGTCTATTTTTACTTTTTTTTTGCCTGTGCTTTTGTAGGATATCAAAAAATTAGTTGCCCAGACCACTGCTGTGGAGCTTTTCCCCTCCGTTTTCTTTTAATAATTTTACAGTTTCATGTCTTCAAGTTTTTAATTCATTTTGGGTTGATATTTTTATGTGGTGTCAGATAAGTATCTGCTATCATTCTTCTGCATATGGATATCCAGTTTTCCCAGCATCATTTATTAAAGATTCTATCCTTTCCCCATTTTATGGCATCTTTGTCAAAAATCAACTGATTATAAATAAGTGAGCTTATTTCTGGGCTTTGCAGATAATTTTTTAATTTTAAAAGTACTCAAGTTTACCAGTCTTTATAGTTGTGATTTATGTGTCCTATAAAAAAATTAATTTTGTCAACTTTGTTGTCACGAAGATATTCTCCTACATTTTCTTCTAAAAACTTAATTTTTTCACGTTTACATTTATACCATCTGAAACTCCATCTTTTCCATACTGTACTATAATATTGCCTTTCCTATAAATCAAGTGTGGGTTTGTATATATGTACATGTGTGGATCTCTTTCTAGATCTTCTTTCCTGTTCCACTGAATTGCCTATCTTTGGGCTAATACCACACCATCTGAACTACTGTGACTTTATATTATATGTCTTGATACGTAGTGTACTTCCTGCAAAGTCATTTTTGAGTTGAGATGCCAGGAAGGTGGACGGGGACTGCCCATTCACTTGCATCTGAAATCAGATGTGGGCTAACGGGATGTGGCACAGGGCACCAAAGGTCTGCTCAACCTATGTCAATCCCATTGCACCTAGTGTGAAATCCAAACTCCTTACCAAGGTCTACAAGGTCCATATGCTTGTTCCTGCTCATAGTTCCAAACATCTTCTTTACTCTCCTAACTCACTACATCTCAGTAGCCTTTCCTCTTCCTTGAAGACAGACATTCCGGGCTCATTTCAGTTTTAACATCATCACATTTACTATCCCTTCTGTCTGCATTTTTCTTCTTCAGACTGTCAAAAGGCTAGAGCCTTCTTATTTAAATGTCAGCCCAAATGTCCCTTTCTCAGATAGACTCCTCTGATCACCTTCTTCAAATAAAATTTCCCTCCTTTTCCTTCCCTTGTTCACATTCTATTTCATTTTCCTGTGCAATTGTAAGACATCAATCTCTGAAAAAAGCATTTGTTCATTTGTATATCACAGGTCTTCCTCCCACAAAAGGGTAATTTCCAGTGGGTTTGAATCTCATCAATCTTTTGCATTTTTTCTAGAGATAAGGCTCCTAGAACAGTGTGTGACACTTAGAAAGCACTCAATAAATATTGATGGAAGATTTGCTTAACATATCGGTCCCAATATACTCTGGAGAGTAAGTTTTATTTCTCTTTTCAGTAAAGCTTTTGAAATATTTGGAAACAGCAATCACTCCTTCTAGGAATTTTCCTTTCTCAACATTTAATCTCTTTATTTGCTTTGACTTGTTACACATGGATGTATCTTATCTCTGGCTTAGCTGTTTGGTTTATCATGTGATTAGCTCATCGACACTTTGGATCACACCCTAAATCTTCTCTCTCTCTGTATCTGTTCTTACCATAGACATGCAAATGCACTTTGCCTTGCAATGCTAGCTATGACAGGGGACTCAGGAACTATTTGCTGAATGAAAAAAGTGCCATAAGCAGAGAATCCCTCGGTGCTCAGGCGTTGGAGGTTGACGGGATCAAATGTGGCTTCCCTGGCTAGATTTATTACTCTCCCTTTCACTGCATCCTGCCTCCCACACTCCCTAGGCCTTTGTAAATCACTTGGTGTTATTCCTTCACTTACACGTTTTTTTATGACTGTCTTTTTAGGGCCACATAAATCAGATGTCAAATCAGGTTATTAGCAGGGGCTATTTTTTTTCTCCTGTCAACAACCTGGTATTTTAATTCACTTTGGACTTCTCTATTTCTATTTGTAACCCTTCTCTGGGATGTTGAATGCTGGCAGAAGCGTTTGTTCTGAAGGGAAAATTGGGAAGTTAGACCAGATAACAGAAAAAATATGCAGTCTTGTGATGTTGTAATGATGAGGGGACAAAGGAAACTTTTATCTTTGTCATGGAAAGATGACCTTCATCCTGAGAATCAGGAGATTTTCTCATGAGATGAGAAAGATGTTCTCCAATCCCTTAGAACTAGAGAGACATCAATTTTAGAGTAGAGATTACAAGTCATGCCTTTATTCCAAACATATTTGAATGAACTAATGAAGAAATGTGAAGATGAAGGAATATGTTTAAGTAAATAGCAGAGTTAACAGCAGAGATGAGTTATGAACACAGGCCTCTTGGCATTTTTAGAGTTAAACATTTTTTAATATCAAAATATTATATAATATAAAACATTTTAAATATCCCTCATAATTTTAGTTATCAATGATTAAGAATGGGAACATTCTGACATACTTTTTACTTCTAGACCTCTTTTAATTCTGAGCGCCGCACCTCCTCCACAGATATAATACTATTGTGATTTTTATGTTTTACTTTTGGCCTTTTAAAATAGGTACTTGTACATTTTTATGTGCATTATAGAACTCTATAGTATTATTTTGTGAGTATTTTTAAGGTATAAAAATCTGGTCATATTTATAGTTATAGCAATTTGCTTTTCTCACTCAACAGTGTTCTTTGCTTTTTAAGTCTTTCTTTGGCTTGCTGCATGGTAACTATGTACCCACATTTATTTCTCTGTTTCTTTTTTTGATACACATTTGCACTGTCTCTAATTTTTCCAGTTACCAAATAATGGTATTAGGAACACTCAAGTAAAGGCCCAGTGCTTATTCATGTTATTATTATTATTTTATTTCAATGGCTTTAGAGGTACAAGTGGTTTTTGGTTACGTGGTTGTATTTATATTGGTAAAGAAGTCTGACTTTAAGTGTACGCATCACCCACACTAGTACCCATTGTACGCAATAGACAATTTTTAATCTCCTACCTCCTTCCAGCTTTCCTACCTCTGAGACTCTAACATCCACTATACTATTATATATGCCTTTGTAGACCCTGAGCTTAACTTCTACTTATAAATGAGAATATGTGGTATTTGGTTTTCTGTTCCTGTTATTTCACTTAGAATATTAGCCTCCAATTCCATTCAAGTTGCTGCAAAAGACATTATTTCATTCTTTTCTATCACTGAATAGTATTAGTGTGATTATTTATCTAGGTAGATTACTAGAAATAAAGTTGCTGGGTCAAAGAGTACACACACTTTTTGTTTTAATAGAAACAGACAAAAATTCTCCAGAGTGGTTATACAAATTTATATTCCTATCAGCAGTGAAAAGCAACTACTTTTTCAAAAAAGCTCTTCCAAATACTTAGTATACTAGATTATTTTGGAGTTTTCCAATTTGGCAAATTTTTTAAAAATCTATTTTTTGTTTTAGTTTCATTATATTTGAATACCTTTTCTTAAGCTTATTGATGATCATTAAATTGCTTATTTGTATATTTTGTCCTTTTTTGTCTTGTTATTATTGTTTTGTAAGAATTCTTGGCCGGGTTCGGTGGCTCAGTCTGTAATACCAGCACTTTGGGAGGCCGAGGTGAGTGGATTGCCTGAGCCTGCAGGTTCGAGACCCACTCAGGCAACTTGGCAAGACCTCGCCTCCACAATAAATCAAAAATTAGCCAGGTATGATAGCACACACCTGTAATTCCAGCTACTTGAAAGGCTGAGGTGGAAGGATTGTCAGAGTCCAACAAGTCAAGGCTGTGGTGGTTGGGAGTGTGCCACTGCACTCCAGTCTGGGTGACAGAGTAAGACTCCAACTCAAAAAAACAAAAAAACAAAAAAAACAAACAAGCAAATAACCAAAAAGGAATTCTTTACATATTCTGTATCTTGAAACTTGGTTGTATATTAGGCATTACAAATAACTCTCCTCATTCTTTTTTTAAAATTTTTATTTTAAAGATGTGGGGTACAATTCAGGGTTAGGTATACAAATGGTCATTGTACAGGTAAAATTTGGTCCTCACTTTGGTCCCCATGTCACATGGTTTGAGATCAGGTGCCCTTATTGATGAAATCTGGCCCCATGCTCCTTCCTCTGGCAGTTTCCCACTATTGCCAATCCCTTTCTGATAGTATTATGATAATTGTTCAGGGTTCGCTTATGAGTGAGAACATGTGGTACTCAGTTCTTTGTTTCTGTGATAGATCACTCAGTATTACAGACTCTAAGTCCTTTTTTAAAGTAGGATATTTTATTACATGGATATTTTCAATTTTTAATTTAGTCAAACATATCAATTTTTATCTTTAGGATTTATGCTGTCTTCTCTTAAGAAACTTTTTCTCAAATCTATATCAAATATTTTAATTTTTAATGTCTGAAGTGTGACTTTTCAGCTTTGAATTTTTAGTTCCTTAATAAATCTGGTATTTATTTTTGTGTCTGGTATAAGATAGTATATAACTTAATTTATGTTTTATTCATATATATAACCGGTGTTCTAGTAACATAAACTTTGTTAAATACCAGGTTTCATATACTTATGTGTCTGTCTCTAAGCTCTCTAATCTGTTGCACTGGTCAACTGAACAGCTATCTATGCATAAATATAACTTCACAAGAGCTAAGAAATCCAGGTAAGAGATTACAGTGACTGAATGGAGCACAGAAATAAGGAAACACACAATGAAGAGAGTAGGAAGGACAGTTTTATATTACCAATGCCTCTAATCCCACAAAACCACATAGTGAAGTATGGAGAGGCACATTTTGGGTGGGAGAAGGACAGTAAAGTGAACATCTAACCTCAGCATGGACCCCAGCATCAGGCCCACTTCAGTGAACCCTGGCACAGAGCCAGTGCCCACAAACCCAAGCTCCAGACTGGTACCTGCAAAGTCATGTTTCAGGCTGGCACCCATAACTAAAGGCACCAGACTGGCACCTATAGCCTCAGTCTCTAAGCCAGCTTTGTAGTACCCATGCCTCAGCCTTGTCCCAACCAGGCTCATAGCTGAAATCCAGGCTCCAGGTCCATACTTACGGACTCATTCTCAAGACATGCTTCATTTCCAAGGCATCTCCCATAACTAAGGTTTTAGGCCTATCCCCCTGGACTCATGCACCTGGCTCATCCCAGCAGACTGCAGAACTAGGTCAGACACTACAGACCCAATATCTAGGCCTGTACCATGGACCAGGCTCCAAGCCCACTTTTGCAGATCAGGCATTAAACCAACCCCTGTGCACTGAGGCACCAGACCTGCTTGCTGACCTAGGCACCAGGTTAACCTGCTCAAGGACTCCAGCAACAAGTTCATTCACAGACTGCACCAACCAGCCTTACTAGTATCTCTGTAAATACTGGAAGCCAGATGCCAGTTTTTATAGACTGAAAGAGGTACCTACTTCTTCAAATATTTACCAGTGTGAGGCCACAATCACCACAAATAACCAGGAAAGCATACTATCAAAGGACCATTAACTGAGCCTAAATAAATGGAGATCTACAAACTGCATGACAGAGAATTAAAATAATGTTTAAAGATCCAAAAGGATAAGAGAATATATAAAGCCGGTCAGCCTGTAATCCCCTTGAGGCTGAGGTGAGGGTTGCCTGACTTTGCAGATCAGGTTAAACAACCCTGTGCACTAGGACCAGACCTCTTCTCTACAAATAAATAGCAACAAGTTCATTCACAGACTGCACCAACCAGCCTTACTAGTATCTCTGTAAATACTGAAGCCAGATGCCAGTTTTTATAGACTGAAAGAGGTGGCTGCTTCTTCAAATATTTACCAGTGTGAGGCCACAATCACCACAAATAACCAGGAAAGCATACTATCAAAGGACCATTAACTGAATAATAAATGGAGATCTAAATAAATGGAGATCTACAAACTGCATGACAGAGAATTTAAAATAATGTTTAAAGAATCTCAAAAGGGTATAAGAGAATATATAGACAAGTAAATACTATTAGAAAAACAATACATGAACAAAATTAAAAGTCTAACAAAAGGATAGAAACAAAAAATAACCAAACATAAAATGGAGCTGAAGAACACCATGACTGAACTGAAAAATACCATAGAGAGTTTCCACAGCAGTCTCAATCAAGTAGAAGAAAAAGTCAGTGAACTTGAAGATTGATCATTTGAAATTACCAATTCAGAGGAACAAAAATAAATAAATAAATAAAGGAATTTTTTTAAAGTGAAGAAATCCTACAGGATGTATGGAACAAATGCAGTGAATCAGAAACACATCAGGGGAGTCTCAGAAGGAGCAGAGATAAAAGAAGGGGCAGAATGCTTATTTAAATAAATTATTACAAAAATTTCTCAAATCTGAAGAGGGAAATGAACATCCAGATCCATAAATCCTAAAGAATCCCAAATAGAGTAAACATAAAAAGATCTTCACCAAGGCACTTTACAATCAAATTCTCAAAAGTCAAACACATCAGTCTTCCAAATAGCTGGAACCAAAGGCATATGCCACGAAAAAAAAAAAAGTCAAAGACACAGAATTCTGAAACCAGAAGAAAAGTGACTCATTATATACAAGGGAATTCTATAAGATTATCAGTGGATTTCCCAGCAAAAACCTTGTAGGCCAGGAGAGAGTGGGTTGACAAATTTAAAGTGTTGAAAGAAAAAACTTCCAATCACAAACACTACACCCAGCAAAGATATTTTTGGAGAAATAAAGTAGAGTTAAAGTATTTTCCAGGCAAATAAAAGCTGAGGGAGTCCATTATCACTAGCCTTCCAATAAATGCTAATCACGTATATCAAATCAAAATAAAAGGATGTTAACTGACAACATAAAATATGAAAGTATTAAATTCACTGCAAAGGTTAAAATATAGTCAAGTTTGAATACTCTAATACTGTAATAGTGGTGCATAAATCACTTTTTGCTCTAGTATAAAATATTTTTAAAGTATTAAGAATAACTATAGCTACAATAGTGTGTTAATGGGTTAACACTACAGAAATATAAATTATGATATCAAAAAAGTAAAATTGAGTTGGGCACAGGTGGTTCACACCTGTAATCCTAGCACTTTGGGAGGCCAAGGCAAGAGGATGGCTTGAGTTCAGGAGTTGAGACCAGACTGGGCAACATAGCAAGACTTCATCTCTACGAAAATCAAAACATTATTTAAAAATTTAAAAAATAAATAAATTTTAAAAATTGAAAAATGTAAAATGCAGAAAAGAATTTAGTGTAGAGTTTTTATATGAAGGTGAAGTTAAGTTTTATCAGCTTAAAATAGACTGCTGTAACTAAAAGATGTTTTATGTAAGTTTTCTGGTAACCACAGAGAAAAAACCTGTAGTAGATACACAAAAGATAAAGAAAAGGAATTCAAGCATATCACTACAAAAAAAAATCAAATCACAAAGAAAGAAAGAAACAAAGGAACTACATCTACAAAATGATCAGAAAACAGTTGAAAATTGGCAATATTGACTACTTACATATAAATAATTACATGTAAATATATTAAATTCTTCAGAAGACATAGAGTGACTGAATGGATCAAAAACACAAAATCTAATTATATGCTGCCTATAAAAGACTCATTTTAGATTTAGGGACAAACATACATACCCTAAAAGCAAAAGATATTCTATGCAAATGGTAACCCAAAAAGAGTAGAGGTGGCTGTATGCATATTAGCCATCATATAATGATAAAGAGATAAAATTATCAAGATTACACAAAAATTGTAAATATATAAGCACCCATGATAGCAGCATCTAAATATATAAAGGAAATATTAACAGAATTGAATAAAAAATAGGTAGCAATATAATAATACTACGAGACTTAAATACTCCATTTTCAACAATAAATAGATCATCTAGACAGAAAATCAATAAACAGCAAACTTGGACACTACAGACAAGAAGGACCTACCAGATAGAAACACAAAATTTCATCTCACAGCAACATAATATATATTCAAGCACACACAGAGCATTCTCTAAGATAGATCATACGTGAGGCCACAAAACATGTCTCAAAAGATTTGGAAGATTGAAATTATATCAAGTATCTTTTCTGATCGCAATAGTACTAAACTAGATATCAATAAATCAATAACAGGAGGAAAATTAGAAAATCACAAATATATGGAAATAGGCAACATACACCTGAATAACCAATGGATCAAAGAAGAAATCAAAAGAGAAATAACAAATATCTTGAGACAAATGAAAATAGAAACATAACATACCAAATCTTGTGAAATTATGTTCAGTGAAATAAGCCAGGCACAGAATGATTAACACCTCGTGTTCTCATACACATGCAGAAGCTAAAAAAAAAAAGAAAAGTGATTGCTTTGAAGTAGAGTAAAATAGTGGATGTTGGAGACTGGGAAGAGTAGGGGAAGTGGTGGATTGGGAGAAATTGGCTCATGGATACAAAATTACAGCTAGATAAGAAGAATAAGTTCTAGTGTTCTATAGCACTGTAGGACTATGATGGCTAACAATAAGTTATTGTATATTTTCAAACAGAAGAGAGGATTCCGGTGTTCTCAACACAAATAAATGATAAATTTTGAGATTATTCTATTTATGCTGATTTAATAATTACAAATTGTATGTATATATATATATATATATATATATATATATCTGTACCCAATAAATATGTACAGTTATTAGTGTGTCGATTGAAAAAATTTAAAAGATATTCAAACTAAAATGGATAGTGATAAACACCTACATTAATAAAAAGAAAAGATCTCAAATGAGCAGCCTAACTTTATACCTAAAGTAACTAAAAGAAAGAGAACAAATTAAATGAAAGGTAGGAGAAGGAAGAAAATAATAAAGATCAAAGCAAAAATAAATGATTAGACTAAAAAAATACAAAAGATCAATGAAACTAGAAGATATGGTTTTTTGAAAAGATAATTAAATTTGCAAACCTTCAGCTAGGCTAACACAGAAAAAGAGAAAAGACTCAAACAAACAAAATTATAAATAAAAGAGGAAAAACTACAATTGATGTTATAGAATTACAAATAATTGTAAGAGACTATTAATGAACAATTATGCCACAAGTTGGATAACTTAGAAGAAATGACTAAATTCCTAAAAATATATAACCTACCAGGACTGAATCATAAAAAAAAGAAAAGAAAATCTGAAAAGACCAATAATGAGTAACGAGACTAAATCAGAAAAAAAAAATCTTCCTACAAAGAAAAAGCTGAGGACTTGATGTAAATTCTTCCAGACTTTTAAAAAAGAATGAACACCAACACTTCTCAAACTCTTCCAAAAAATTGAAAAGGAGGGAACATTTCCAAATCCATTTTATGAGGCCAGCATTTTTTTGATACCAAAGCCAGGAAAAGAAAATTATAGATCAATATCCCTGATGAACATTGATGCAAAAACCCTCAACAAAATATTAGCAAACTTAATTTAACAGCACATTAAGAAGCTCATTCACTGTTATCAAGTGGGACTTATTCCTGGAATGTAAGAATAATCAACATATGCAAATCAATCAGTGTGATATGCCAAATTAACAGAATAAAGTATAAAGTCATATAATCATCTCTCAAATGCCAAAAAAGCATTTGACAAAATTCAACATTCTTTCATAATAAAAACTCAGCAAATTAGATATAGAAAAAAATGTACCTTGACATATAAAAGCTACATATGACAAGCTCATGGCCAGCATCATACTCATTGATAAAAGTGAAAACCTTTTCCTCTATGATGAGGGCTGACAAAGATGTCTACCCTCACAACTTCTATTCACTGAATAGAGCACTGAAAATCCTAGCTTGAGCAATTAGACAAGCAAAAGAATAAAAGGCATCCAAATCAGAAAGGAAGAAGTTAAAATGGTTCCGTTTGCAGGTAACATGATCATATATATATATGATCATGTTATATATATATACACACACACACATACACACACATACACACACACACACACACGCATATATATATATATATATATATATAACTCAAAAGACACTACAAAATAATTGGTAGAATTAATAAACAAATTCAGTAAAGTTGCAGGATACAAAATCAATGTATAAAAACAATTTATGTTTCAATATACTAACAAGAAACTCTCTGAAGAAGAAATTTTTTAAAATCTCATTTACAATTGCACAAAAAAGAAAATATTGAGTAAAAAATTTACCGAGGTAAAAAATGATCTATATTGGAAATGATAACACATTGATAAAAGATATTAAAGAAGACACAAATAAATGGAAAGCTATCTTATGTTGATGGTTTGGAAGAATAAATATTGCTAAAATATTCATACTATCTAAAGTGATCTGCAGATTCAATACAGTCTCAATCAAAATTCTAGTGGCAGCTGGGCTCAGTGGCTCAGCCTGTAATCCCGCGCCTTTGGGAGGCTGAGGTGAGTGGATTGCCTGAGCCCGCAGGTTCGAGACCCGCCTGGGCAGCGAGACACCATCTCTACAATAAATCAAAAAATCAGCCTGGCGTGGTAGCGCATGCCTATAATTCGGGCTACTCGGAAGGCTGAGGCGGAAGGATCGCTGGAGCCCAGCAGGTCGAGGCTGCGGTGGCCGGGAGCAGCCACTGCACTCCAGTGTGGGCGACAGAGGGAAACTCCAACTCAAAAAAAAAAAAAAAAAAAAATTCTAGTGGCATTTCTTACAGAAATAGAAAAAACAATTCTAAAATTTATGTCAAAATCTGTGGAATGCAGTTTAATTGTAGAATAAAGAAAACCAAAAACTAATAATAAAATTAAAATTTTTCTGTCAGGAGGAATTAGGGAAAAAAATAAGAAAGAGAAGGCATGAATGTAAAATGACAAATGAACAGGTAGATCTAACAATAAATAGAAATGTAAAATACAAATTTAAAAAAAAAAGGTGAGGGGATTACTTGAGCCCACGGGTTTGAGAACAGTCTGGGCAACTTGGTGAGAACTCATCTCTGCAATAAATTTAAAAATTAGTCAGGCATGGTAGTGCGCACCTGTAGTTCCAGCTACTTAGAAGGTTGAGGCAGAAGGACCCTGGGGTGGCTGTGAGCGTGCCACTGCACTCCAGTCTGGGCGAAGGAGTGAGACTCTAACTCAAACAACAACAACAATAAAAACCTTACTCTGCCTGTGTGGTAAAACATTTGAACGCTAGGTCAGTGGTTCTCAATCCTATTCATATTCGTTAGACTTATTGATGGCTTTTAAAGTTAGGGGTTCCTGGCCCCCTTCCAGATGAAAAAAATTAGAATCTCTGAGGATGGGGTAGTTTATCAGCTCCAGCAGGGGATTTTAAAGGGCAGCAACCAGGGTTAAGAACCACTGCCAGTGATGGTTATAGGCTCATTGCACAAGCTGCATCCTGCTGAGGTGTCAGCCCCTTGAAGTAGCAGTCCAAACAAGGGTCCCATTTTCTTCCCACAATAAGAGATGTGTAGCAGATTTCACAGAACACTAAAATCTGTCATGTGTCCTCCCCTCACCTCCACTTTGGTTCAATCTAAGACTGTCATGCTTAAACAGCAGGAGTCTTCTCTTGGATGACTAAGATCACACTCACACAAGGAAGCATCATTTTCCAGTCATGGTTCTAGGACGGTTTTCTCATGAGTCAATAATACTTTGCTTTGTCAGTGCGATCCTGGTTTCTTTTTGGGATATCAGATTCTAGAAGATAAATAATGCTTTCTTCAAAATAAGTTTAATGATAGCTGCTAAGACAGGCAAATCCCAAAGACTGTATACACAAATTGAACATATAGAATTTGCATGCATACAAATGTATGAATATACATACACATGTATGCATGCACACACGCAATTATTTATTGAGTTGTGTAAGACAGTCTTGGACCAAATGTAATCTAGAATGGTGATATTAGTCTGGGCATAGGGGTAGAAACAGAAATCATTCTAGTTATTTTAAATAGAATAAAGGGAATCGATGTTTACAAAATCACTGGAAAGACTGAAGGAGCAGGCCCTAGCTGGGGCTCCAGAGATGATTCTAGAATGACAATGCCAAACTGACCCACCAAGAGAATTGCTATCTCTGCTGTGTCATTTGGCAAGAAGGGAAAACAGGAAACTAGTGGGCCAGTCACCAGCCCTAGGCTTGTACAGCTGCGATTTGTGAGTCATGAGCCTTGGCCAGAAGTGTTGTCTCCAAAGGCGTGCTGTGGCTTCTAGCCCACTCCAAGAAAATATGGATGCTTCCCTGCTGTACCTTTTCACTACTTCATACACTTCTAAATTCTAGTCTTGCATGAGTGCATTTCATTGATGGAAAACTTAACTGCAAGACAGTCAGGGACATGCAGACATTCATTTTCCAGACCTCTGCAGTACAGGAAGGCACACGGGGAGGATGTTGAGCCAGAGGAGCGTCCCCAGTGTACACAGGGTCAGAGAAAGAAGAGACCATGTGAACTAAAACACTTGGTCTGACTTCATGCCTTCCTAACTTGCTGCCCCTCAGGAGAGATCACACACCAAATTGGTCATCGAGACCTGTTGATTTTTACTGTATAAAAATATTTCACGTTTCCTCTTTTCTTTTTCTTCTGACCGTTCCGTGGATCAAATCTTCACCATTTTTTGACCCAGGCCACTGCTAGAGTTTTCTGACAAGTCTTTCTCTCTCCAATTTTATTACCTCTAAACTATTTTTACAGGATTTCTATTTGAATCTTTAAAAAATATAGTTCCTTTTATCAATATACTCATCTAACTCATCTAACTGTATTGCAATTTCATGATGCTATAAGAATTATCTTCATTGTCTTTAATGTGACTGTTTTCTCATCTCTTGGCATACAGTAGATATTAAAAATTGTAGCCAGGTGCAGTGACTCACACTTGTAACCCCAGCACGTTGGAAGGCTGAGGTGGAAGGATTGTTTGAGCCCAGGGGTTCGAGACCAACCTGGGCAACATAGCAAGACCTTGTCTTTACAAAAAAACAAAAACACAAAATCGTTGTTGAATGAATAAATGAACAGTAGCAGCATTTCCCAAGTGTGGTATTTATGAGGGGGAACTCTTCCCCAAAAATTGGAATTTATTTTGAAAAAATTGTGTATTTATTCTTACATGTTGAAACTTCACTCACCTTCAAAGTACTCTCAGTTTGATGCAATGAACCCATTGAGATGCTTTTTCCACTGCTTACAGCAGTTTTTGAGCTCATCAGTTTTGATGACTTTTAGTGCTCTTGCAGGTTTTTGTTTCACCTCTTCCACTTGGGCAAAATGTCCCTTTAAGGACATTTTTCATTCCAGGAAAACAAAAATAAGTCACTTGGGGTAAATTCAGGGAAATAGATAGTGGGGTATGGGAGCCATGCCATTTTTGGTCAAAAATTGCAGAACAATCAGCACGTTGTGGGCAGATGCACTTGTAAATCATCAATCATGAAATGGGCAAATGTCTTGAAAGAATCTCCAAAAAAAATTCACTGAAGTCCAGTGCAACCTCTCACAACAATGTTAGCTAGTACATTGATACTGATGGGTTCCTGGAACACTTCCCTATCGGGAAAAGCCTGTACTACCAGGGGCCCACCCTCCAAAAAATAATTATGTTTTTTGGGCTGTCCCTCCTCGTATATACAAAGTGAGTTAAGGTGGTACATGGTGAGTTATTTTTATTCTAATAGGTATATTATTGTATCAGGTATATTGGAAAAATAGTATAGCTAACATATCAAGTCAATGATGTATGGTTTAGGATGAAGGTAAACATACAACGTCTAAAGTTTAAAAAGTTAGGCCAGGTGCAGTGGCTCAATCCTTACATCCCAGCAATTTGGGAGGCTGAGACAAGAGGACTGCCTGAGCTCAGGGGTTTGAGACCAGCCTGGGCAACTTGGTGAGACCTCATCTTTACAATTAAAAAAAAAAAAAGTTGGGCATGGTAGTGCACACTGTAGTTCCAGCTACTTGGAAGGCTGAGGCAGAAGGATCTCCTAAGCCACTGCTTACTCCAGTGTGGGCAACAGAGTGAGACTCCACCTCAAAAATAAATAAATAAAAATAAATAAATAAATAAAAATAAAGTTTAAAAAGTGAGCCTGTGTTAAAAAACGAAAAGAAAACGTGGGTTTCAAAAATCATAAAAATCCATGATGACAATATGAATAATCAAAGCTGGGGAACAATGACCAGTGGTTGTTCTTCTGCTGAAAGATGTCCCTTACCTTGAAGATAACATCCAAGCTCTTGAGTAGAACTTGCAAGTCCTCTCTTGCTTGGTTCCAAGTAGCTACTCAGCTTCCCCTTTTGCCACTTCCATTCTGTTCCCCAAACTGTACAGCCTAAACTGCCATATGAAACTCCTTACTCCTCCTCCACTTTTCTTCTTATACATCCCTTGTCTCTGCACACACAGTTCTTGCCAGAGACGCCTGTTCCCCACTGTGACTTTGTTGAACAAGGGAACTTCTATTCACCCTCTAATACCCAACTCAAATGTCAGCATTGCAACTTTAGTGAGCTAAAATAGAGATGCCATGGGTAGGCACAAGCTGGTATTCCAGAGAGGCCTACTATGTCAACCAATATCTAAATAAGTTCACCATGGTCCGGTGAGAGGGATTCCTTCTTACAGATCTCCAAACTCCATTTTTTGCAGCTCTCTCAGAGCTGATTGCATTCAGAAGGAATATCTCACATGAACTCAAGAGAATTTAATGGTAACCAGAGTTAGGTGTCATGTTAGAGTTAAGATTCTTTCCTTTTTGATATTTGGCACTGCTGTTTATGAGGATGAAGCACCAGTTTCTCCCTGAGTACCCTACACTACACCTTACAGCATGGGTTCAAACATGCCCTGACTATCTCTGCACTGAACCAATGGCTCAGAGGCCTCACAAGTTTCACAGCTTAGAAGTGGCACTCTACAGTCAGAGTAACGGCATTTTTTTTTTTTGCTAAATTTTTCAAGTTGTGCAAGAGACTTAACTGTAGAAAAATGGAAGCATAAGCCGGGCTCGGTGGCTCAGCCTGTAATCCCGCGCTTTGGGAGGCTGAGATGAATGGATGGCCTGAGCCCACGGGTTCGAGACCCACCCTCCTGGGCAATTTGGTGAGACCTCATCTCTACAATAAATAAAAAAATTAACCGAGCGTGGTAGCGCGCACCTGTAGTTCCAGCTACTTGGAAGGCTGAGGCGGAAGAATCGCCAGAGCCCAGCAGGTCGAGGCTGCGGTGAACGGGAGTGGCCACTGCACTCCAGTCTGGGTGACAGAGTGAGACTCCAACTCAAAAAAAAAAAAATGGAAGTGTAAAAAAATCATAAGAAGCAGAAAAGAAATCACTCATAACCCCATTACCTAGAGGCATAAAGAGTTAATGTTTTGGCATATTTCCTCTCAGCCTTTGTTTATGCCTCTGCACCCCCAGTTGTGTATATGGTCCTTGTATTCAGCACTGCTCATTTACCATGACTCTTCTGTGTTACTGACCATTCTTTTCAAACATTAATTACCAAAACATCAATTAACTATGCCTTAACCACCAGCTATTTTGGCCATTTCCAGGTTTTTTAAATTACACACAATGTGCAATAAACATTTTTTTGTGCATAAATCTATGTCTGCATTTAAATTTCTTTCCCTAGGACTGATATCTAGCTATGAAATCATTGTTCATAAGTTATGAACGTTTTAAGGCCAAACTAGGAATACTATGGCCTCTTGACTTCTATTTCAGGGTTCTTTCTGGTTCAACAAATTATTACTCTCCTCTGTCAAAATTCATGTGAAAAAAAATGGTGGGAGGTTTTATTCCCTAGTCTGGCACAGTATCCTCAGCAGGACACAGTCACAGCCACTGACATTCTTTTTAAAAATCTCCTTAGAATCTCTCAAACACATCTCCTCAGACTCTCTTGTCCTGATCTGAGACCAATAGCATAGCCCCAGGTGTCCATGCTGTTGATTTGTTCCTGGATTGTACCTTTGCCTTAATACCTTGGTGGGACTCTCTTCTTACTTTTTCAGGTAAAATCCTGCAGTCAGGGCAAGGACTGTGTTGTTTTAATGGCTGTGCAAATATTCTAAAAACTTCATTCCCTGATTTCTGTTGACCCTACTAGAAAGAGCTTATTGCTAATATATTCCATTATCTAAGAATCTAGGTCACAAGGTAACATAATCATGTAGCTGATATAGCCCCAACTTTATGCAAATTACAGCAAACACCTCCCTGTCTGGGCACACACTTAATGAGTGGACAGCTCCTTCGTGGGGGAAAAAATGTACACCTTTTAACAGGAAGAAGCAGCCCTGCATCAGAGCATGTCTTGGAGCTTTGCCCTCATGGTCCCTGACTTGGACACCTCAGGTTGGAGCAATCTGCACAACTAGGTGGGACCCTTGATCTCATCTTTCCGGCCAGGGACTTTTCCTGGGTTGTCAATATGATTCACTTCCTCTCAGTAGTTCTTTGATGCAAGTGACAGTATGGTCCTCAGAGGATATATATCTGGAGGGCAAAGAGCAACTGTACATGGAAGAAGGAAATAAAATGGCAAATATGAGAGAAAATTCTGGCTCCTGTTTCTCTGCCAGAGTGATTCTGGTGAGCTTATGAGAGTAGGTCTAGGGGTGCTTCACCACACTCTCCTGCACTTTACATTGTAGCATCTGGCAGCCAGCTGTTGGCAAAGGCATCTCTTTGCCTGAAGTCCTTGGTGATCAGACTCCACTATGCCCACGTGCCCATCGGGTCAGAAGTGCTGGAGAATTAATACTCTTTCTCCAGCAACCCTTAACTAACCAGTAAAGAAGAAAAGTAGCCCAGTTGGCACCTCAGGTGGGATAACTGCTGCAGGTGGACTACACCAGCTCCCAGAGTTCCCCAGCAGAAGTAAGTTCAGGTATCCACAGTAGTCATCTACTTTGTAATGCACCCTTTATTGACCTTTTCCCTTCCTTATGTTACTTCCTTATTCCTTTATTAATGCTTCTCTGGGATGATGTCCCAAATAAACTTTACTACTCATTCTCAAATTCCTATCCCAAAATATGACTGTAAATGAATTTGCCCCTCTAAATCATCAACTACAGAAAAGCCTTTGAATTAGAGATGAAAGGGAAGGAGCTAAAGCACCCTTGGAATAAGGAAGAACCAGGAAGGAAGCCCAGATTGAAAATGTCTTGTAACTTCCATTATCCTAAAGAAGGCTGGAATGAGTGAGGAATTTGTCCTCTTTATACACTCAGATAATGTCAAATATTGTCCATTTTGATTACAAATCCTTCTAATATATTTCTGTTGCAGGAGTTCTTGCAAGGTATGTGCTGGGGAAAAAAAATCATCGCCTGGTTTAGCATAAGATATATTTCCATAGAAAAAATATATCCTCCACAAAGCAGGATAATTTAAAACATTCATCTAGTCTCTTCGGAGACCAGTAAGAGATAACACAGACAGGACAGGTAGATAGTGTCCTTGTAATTTTAATAATGTTTGAAATTGGGTTGGACTCCATAATGAAATAAAGCTGGAGCTCTTCTGGAAGATCCAAGGCTTGCTGTTCTTGGATCTAATTTCTTACTAATATTAAGAATGCAGTGAACTCTGGGCGAGTCCTCACAAATGGCAGAAATATGTTAAGAAAGTCAAGTTGGGCCTAGAATTCTAAAGCCAGTGGGACCTGTTGAGGCAGCAGGCAGATGAGCAGAGTTGGTAGCTGTAGCTGGTCAGATGCCCCTTCTGTCTCATGGGCACCTGACCCTATCCTCTGCGTGTAATGGCTCTCTGAGTCCTGGAGGTCGGGCTAAGGTGCCATCTTTACAATCAGCGAGCTCATTACCCTGGGAAATGGTTTCTTTTCCTTTCAGCTCCTTTGCAGATTTCATTTGCATTTTCCCAGACCTGTTTTCATATCCATCAGCCTGGGCTGGCAGTCGGTGTGGGCTGGGGCTGAAGCTGCCTCAGAGTCAAGCTCCCCCCTTGATATTGCCTCTGGTTGGGCCTGTTTGGGCTTGCTTTGGCAGCACAATCCCGAGTGTCATTCAGGCAATTAAATAAGGTATTTTATTTTATTCAAGGGGGCTGTATCATGCCTATTTCAGGAGCTATTTGATGGGAACTGGGGCAAAAAAAAATGTCCCTTGAAAATGGCATCCCATCTGTAGCCCGACGCGAAAGGATCACAGAATTAGCTTTTCTTTAACACTATTATATTCTTTCAATAGGGTGTAAAGTTTTAGGAGATGAACTTTCATGCTCCATGTCACGGGAGCAGATTGGTTTTGCATGTGTGACAGAGCAGGCCCTGAGACTCCAGCCGTGGGGGGACGATGCAGGAACACAGAATTCTTAAGTAAGTCAAATGTCTTTCCAAGCCTGTGTCTGCTTAAGAACTTTTCCCGGCTTCCCGGTGTTTGTTTTCCCTTACTAGTTCACTTTCCTTTAACTCTAACTTGCAGAGTAGCATTGGGCGACTGTTGCCTGTTCTTGTCTAGAAGTGTACTTCTTCATCAAAGCGCGAGTAGGACTAAGAGTCCGTGTGTGTGTGTGTGTGTGTGTGTGTGTGTGTGTGTGTGTGTGTGTGTGTGTGTGTGTGTGTTAAGGGCCGACTCCACATGGGGGTCATTCCAAGGCATTTTGTCTTGCCTTCAGTTTCCTTGGGAATGATTCTTATGTTGACTCAGGCCCATTTACCAGGAAATTGAGGTCCCAGACTACCCTTGAATTCACAGAGAGCAATCTGAGAGTTCACGGCCCCGGCAACTATGAGGTCATGGCTGGGACACAGGAGACATCTCTATTTCATTCTGACTCCTCTCTGACTTTCCTTTTTCCTGGGATACTAAATTAATTTTTAGACTAAAACTTAAAACTTTTTAATGGGGTGGGTAGCTGGGAAACAGAAAATCCAGAGAGAAATCTGCTTCAAGTTCTTGCCAGAGCAGTGGGCTCACCGCAACTCTTCTTTGGCTTATCTCAACCTTCACACCCCAGATTCGCCTCCTGGGCAATGCCAGCTTGACCTTTATGCACTAGTACTGCCCACAGACCCACCAGGACCTTCTTCTATGGGCACCCTCTTCCCTGTATTCTGGCCAGCAATTTTCCTTCATCTTGACTCTCCTTTCTGACTGCATTTCTCTCTGAAGATTTTCTGAGCTCCAAATGAACCTCACCTAATGGGGTCTCCACTGCCCGATGGACCACAGTGACAGTATCATGACTGTAACAGGCTGGAATGAGTCACCGCCTCTCCTGGGTGATGCCTCTATTCCCTCCTGTCCATGTGTGGAAATGGGCAGCTTGTAGGCTAAGTGCAGAGCATTGGAAATAAGGGTACTCACCAGGCTTAATGGAGAATGGAAGTAAGTATGTAGCTGGTGAATCAGGTACACCACTTCTCTATGAAGAACCCTCCAAAGGCTTCCCATGGCGCTTGACACAAAATCCAAGCTCCTCCCCGTGGCCTGCATGGCTTGTCCCAGCTGCCCACTCCATACTGATCCACCACTCTCTCCCTTCACTCCATTGGCTTCAGCCATGCTGCTCTTCTTTCTGTCTCTAACTGCCTTTCTCTCACTCACAGATCGGGGCTTTCGCTTCTTGTTTGCTCTCCTGGGAATTTACTTCTCATAAACCTTTTCACAGTTGACTTTTTCTTGTCATTCAAGTCTAGACTCAAATGGGGTGCCTTTTCAAAGAAAACTTTCCTGATCGCTTTATTAGATGTTACCCACCTACCCTGTCACTTTCTGAACCATTAACCAGTTTCATTTTCATCGTAGCATTTATCTCTTTAATGTGAGCTTATTATAGTTGTGTATTTAATATCCGTTTCCTCTTCTAGGATACCATGACAGTGAATGCTAGGACTTGCACATCTTATTCACTTTTGTGGTCCCGGGGCCTAGAAAAGACTGGC
The DNA here is from genome assembly GCA_027257055.1 of Cephalopachus bancanus. NCBI lineage: Eukaryota > Metazoa > Chordata > Mammalia > Primates > Tarsiidae > Cephalopachus > Cephalopachus bancanus. The sequence goes on along the minus strand of JAPVLO010000289.1, from coordinate 1,737,058 downwards.
ACATAGAGAGTCACCAAGATTGCATCTGGATGGACAGTTCGCATAATACTGGAAGTACAACTGGCTGCATTATGAACTGGCTGACCCTCTAAGATAAATCAAACAACAAGAATGGTAGCAAATAATTCAAATGGAACTATGGAGGGTAGAAAGGCAAAGGTTATCCAAGTAATTTTGTCTTTTGGCAACAAGATTTCCTCCATCTGGACTAGATTTGGCATCTTGAATGGACCAGGTAGGACAATAGGACTCCAACCCTGGAATAAGGATTACAGTGGTCTCAGGCTAGAGGAAGATTAGTATTTGATAATGGAATCATTCGGAACAAAGAAGAAAGAAACAAGACCAAATCCTCAAATAGATAAGGCTCTCTAGAAGAGGAAAAGGATGATTAGTCTTAGGCAAGACAACTAATCAGACACCAACGTGAAAGTAAAGGTTTCCAGATCTGATGGCAAGTGGTGATGGCTTGCTGGAGCCTCATCAGTCTTATCTCAGAAAATAGAGATTGACTTAATGCTCAGCCATATCAAAGGAGGTTGAGGGGTTGAAGTGGGCTGCGAGGGACAGGGACATGTTAAGCCAGTGAAGAGCTGGAGAGGACAGCCTCATGGAGGTGGAAGCTGACAGCTTCTCCCAGTAGCCAGCCTTTGCAAGAGTTAATCAGCTCACAGTTCAGAGGCAGCCGAAGATGAATAGTGTGTGCTGTGATTACTCTTCCTTTTAAACCATCCTATGTCTCTGTGTTGCAGGCAACACTTTCTGGAGTAAGTAAATCATGCCCAGCATTCATCTTGCACATACAGACAAATATGAAATCATCATTTCTCTATGGCAAACAAGATCCTGTTGTTCATCTGTGGCTGGTGGGTGGCCTGAATGTCACTCCCTTTCTCTAAGGGAATAAAAGGCTCAGAAGAAGGATCTGCTTCTTTGTCAGAGGCTCAGTTTAGGCATGGTTAGGAACAACTGTCTAAAACAGAAATAGCATGAAATTGGATCAGCTATACCAATTCTGCATAGTTTAACTTGTTCAGGTGAAAGACTGTACCTGCAGTAGATCTTTATTTAATATTTTAAAGAGCAGGATTATTTAAGATGGGCTAATTATGTATTAAAAACTGAGTATAGTTTCCTAAACAAAAACCAAGCTCACAATATTCATGTTATATACAGGTGTATAATTCAGTTATATACAGGTTTGTCAGCCTCAACTAGCCTATAGGGGCTAATGGAGGCATGGGAGAAGAAAGTTCTAGAAACTTCACACCCTACCTGCGGCCCCACATCTCTAGCCCTTGCATCTCTCTTATTTCCAGGAGTCCCTGGGGGTGTCTAAACAAGACTCACAGGCATGTCCACTCCCACTGAGCATGACCCTGGCTCTCTGCATGGATCTACAGGTTCTTCTGAATCACCATTGTGCAAAAACAATGAAGGTGGCCAGGGCTATTCATGTTTGGTTTTATGTGGAGAATGCTTCTTTCCCTCTTTTGTACTTTGTGGAGGGTATTAATTGGAATAATGATAGTGGTGAATTATTGAATGCTGGTTACTTTGTGCCAGGTATTATTTGAAGGGCTTTGCACACAATTCTTTTAATTCTCACAGCAACCTATCAGGCAAATGTTATTTTACTAATGAGGAGACTGAGGAACAGAGAAGGTAATTTGCCCAAGCCCACTTGTGACACAGTATTCTACAGAGTTTTAGTGAAATAGCAGGATTTTCTTACATGCACACACACACGAAGGAAGAGAAAGATCCTGTGGTATTATGTACAGATACTGGTTTTTGTCCACAGTTCTTGGCTCATAACCCCCATAGCCCTTGTTGCTGCCCTGTGTTATAATGTTGAGGTACTTAGGCCTCAGGTACAGGCCTCAGGAAACAGAATCTCTCCAAACTTCTCCTGCCCTCCTTTCACCTGCCCTAAGGCAAGACTCACATTGAGGCCTCCGTTTAATCTCAAGAGGACAGGATTCTGAGAGCTTCTGGATAGCTGAACTCATGGAGGTTCCTGTAGGGTGGCATGCCCAGAGAAGGTGTGGAAGTGTCCCTTGCCCCATACCTCACCCTATTCGTCTCTTCATTTGTGTCCTTTGCGGTATCCTTTATAATAAACCAGCAAACTTGCTTCCCTGAGATTTGTGAGCCTCTTCAGAAAATTAATTGAACCCAAAGAGGAGGTCGTGGGAACCCCAACTTGAAGCTTCCAGACTTGTGACTGGTGTCTGGGTGGGGGATGGGGTGCAGTCTTGGGGACTGAGCCCTCACTCTGTGGGATCTGACACTATCTCCAGGTAGATAGCATCAGAACTGAATTAGAGAATGCCCAGTGGTTGTCTGCTGCTTGACGGGTGGGAAAAACACAGTCTGAAGGAATATTCCCTAAAGTAGATCCTCTCCAAAATAATTAATATTTACAATCACACAATACACACATACACACACACACATGCACACACACAAATACATGTGTAGAGGAATGGCATCATACTATATAAAATGCTTTTAATGCAATTTTCTCACTTCATGTTTTGTGGGCATATTATGTAATGAATATAGATCTTTCATCATCCTTTAAAACTCCTGCATAATATTTCATTGAATGAAGATACCATAACATATTTAATAAATATCTTAATTTTAAACATTAATATAGTTTTCTAATTTTTTTCTATTCTACTAATGCTAAAATGAACCTCTTTGGACCTGCCTCTTCTGTTTCTTGATCTGTTATTTCCCTAAAATTACATTCTAGAAATTGACTTACTGCATTTAAAGGTATATACATTTTCGATTTCATGGACTATATTGCCAAACTACTCTCTAGAAAGTTAATTGTAGAAATCTGAATTTACACCAAAATATGAGGGGGGGACTCTCTCTAAAGAAACAGGTTTATCTTTTGAGGGTGGGCACCTTGTAGTACATTCGGAATTTGTTCCTCTGGATCAAAGAGTCAACCAAAGTTTTTATCTGAAAATTTGGGGAAGGTTGTGTCATGATTTGCGAAAGAAATGTCCCCAGTTGTGGCAATCAGGTGACTGGTTTTTCCACCATGACAATGGAACTACCCACACTGTGCTGAGTGTTCAGTGGTTTTTGACCAAAAATGGCATAACTCCTATGCCCCATCCTCCCTATTCACTGGATCTCACCTCAAGCAAATTTTTTTTGTTTCCCCGGATGAGGAAAAGTCCTCAAAGGGAGATATTTTGCTGATGTGGAAGAGATGCGACAAAAAGCAGCAGAAGCACTAAAAGATATCAAAATTCATGAGTTCAAAAACTTTTGAGCAGTGGAAAAAGCATCTCAATAGGTGTATTGAATCAACAGAGAGCACTTTGAAGGTGATTGGAGTTTAAACATGTAAGAATAAATACACAATTTTTAAATAAATACATTTAATTATTTTGGGGTTCCCCCCATATATAAGAATGCCTTTTTACTTATGTCCTAGTCAACATTGGATACTATTTCAATATTTTTCATCATTTTCAACCTAATAGGCAAGAAATGTCATCTCGTGGATATTTTACTTATGTTTCCTTCATAACTTTTTTAAATGCTAAAACCATACGTATATATTCTTCTATACCACACCTATTCTGTCTTTAGATCATTTCTTTTGGACTATCCTTTTTATCTTACTGATTTGTATGAATCCTTAAAAGACTAAAAAAATTAAGTCTTTGCTTGAATATTTCTGCAAATAAGTTTTACAATTTGTCTTTTAAAGTTGTTTATGGTATTTAGAAGGATAAGTGGATCAGCATTTGTTTTTATTATTTGCAAGTTATAAAATTGTATGTAGTAAAAGACATTATTAATCTTTTCCTTTAAGCAATTGAGTTCCCACATTTAAATCCTTCACCACCACGGAATTACATATACTTGTTAATATATTCTGGGATTTTTTTTGTGGTTTTTTTTTTGAGTTGGAGTCTCACTCCGTCGCCCAGTCTGGAGTGCGGTGGTATGCTCCCGGCCACCACAGCCTCGACCTGCTGGGCTCCGGCGATCCTTCCTCCTCAGCCTTCCAAGTAGCTGGAACTACAGGCACACACTACCATGCCTGGCTAATTTTTGATTTATTGTAGAGATGAGGTCTTGCCAAGTTGCCCAGGTGGGTCTCGAACCTGCGGGCTCAGGCAATCCACTCACCTCAACCTCCCAAAGTGCAGGATTACAGGCTGAGCCACCGAGCCCGGCTATAATCTGATATTTGTATGGGGCTTTTTTGGTCAAAACTTTGAAACGTTTAGAACTTATTTTTGTATAACTTTTTTTTTCCCCAGATGCCTATTACTTGCTGCCAATCATATCTGGTAAAATAATCCACTTAGTAAATGGTTGGTTCTTGTCCTAATATTTTAACTGCCACCATTAATATATATCAAATTATTATTCATACTTAATTCAGTTTCTAGATTTTCTTTTTAGTTTTATGGATTTGTCTGACTACTTTGGTACCACACCACAGTGATAATTTCATTTCAAGTAGAGCAAGTCAATCTCATTACTCAATTTTCTTGGTCTTTTCGTGACTATTCTAACACCATTATTCTTCTAAATGAACTTTAGAATCATTTGGTCAAGTTCCAAACAAAAATCTCATCAAATTTTAATTGGGATTGCATTATATTTATAAATTAATTTGAGGAGAAATGACATTTTAAAATATTGAAGCTTCTAATCTAGAAACATGGAATGTCTCCTGATTTATTAACATCTTTTATGTTCCCAAGTTGTCTGTAATATTTATGATAGATCCGTTATATTTCTTATTAAGATTAGCTCTTGTTACTGTATACTTTTGTTGCTATTGTTAATGTGATTATTTTTTCTTCATGTATTTCTTAGTAGTTGTTTCTACTGTATGGAGAAGCTACAGTTTAAAGTAGTGGGGTACGATTCAGGGTTAGGTATACAAATCTTCATTATACGGGTACCCTTGTTGATGAGGTGTGCCCCCCTCCTTGGTAGAATCCTTCTACTGCCAGTCCCCCTACTTCCCAGCAATTTCCCACTATTGACAATCCTTCTCCCATAGTATTATGATAATTGTTCAAGGTCCACTTATGAGTGAGAACATGTAATACTCAGTTCTTTGTTTCTGTGATAGATTACGCAATACTATAGACTTTATGTTAATTTGGTAACTGGATATTTTATTAGTTTTATTGTTCTCCAAATTATTCTCATGTTTTTTCTAAGTAGACAATAAACAACATTAATTTTTTTCTCCTCCATAATATTTACAGGAGTTTTTGGTTAAATGATTGTTTTAACACATATGTCTTAATTTGGGGAACCTCTTGGAGCAGGAGAATTTTTGAAAAAATTGTATTAAAGTTGTTCTAATAAAATGTAAAATCATGACTTTCTTTTTAGAGTAAATATTGTCTGTAATAGTCTCAGTTGGCCATTAAGCTTTCCTTAATTCCCACTCTAATTACTGGGCATTTACTTCACACTGCATTTCATTCTTAACTTATTTTTAAAATTTAACAACAAAAAGGAGAGAAAGAGATTTAAGTGGTTTAAATTGTGGGCTTTGAGGCCATACAGTGTAGGTTCAGAGCCTGCCTCTGCTACTTATTAATCATCATTATTTTGAGCTAATTATTTCAACTATATGTGGTTCTCAAATCTGTAAAATGGGAGCAATAATACAAGTTAAGCATCCCTAATCTGAAAATCTGAAACGTTTTGAGCATCCACATAATGCCACAGATGGAAAATCCCACACCTGATGTCATGTGATGGGTGCACAAAAGCATTAAGATATTGTATGAAATTACTTTCATGCTATGTGTATAAGGTGTATATAAAACATACATGAATCTCATGTTTAGACATGGGTCCCATCTTCAAGATATCTCATTAAGTATACTCACATATTTCAAAATGTGAAAAGTCTGGAATCCAAAACACTTCTGGCCCCAGGCATTTCAGATAAGGGATCCTTAACCTGTTATTGCCTATCTATTTCTCATAGTTCTGGAGGTCAGGAAGTCTGAGATCAGGGTGCCAGAATGTTTGGTTTCTGGTGAGGGCCCCCTTCCCAGCTTGTAGGTGACTGCCTTCTGCCTGTGAACTCACATGGCCTTCCCTCAGTGTATGTGCCTGGAGAGAAAGAAAGAGGTCTTACTTTCCTCCTCCTCATGCGGGCACTAATCCCATCATGAGGGCCCCACTCTAACACCCTAATCTAAACCTAATTGCCTCTCAAAGGCCCCACCCCTAAATACCATCACATTAGAGACTAGGGCTTCAACATATATAAATTTGTGGGAAACAAACATTCAGACCCAAAACACTACCTAGTACAACCTTGTAAGAGATTACTTACACAAGAGTATAGTTTAACAATGCCTGTCAAACAGTAAACTCACAATAAACATTTAGTATGTATATTCTTATTTCTCAGATCTCAGTTACTTGCTCTTACTTGCCACCCATCTGCTAGGCAATCTCAACACGCCTTTGTGTTAGTCCCTTCCTGCTGCTATAATATAAAAACCAAGAATGGGTCACATATAAAGAACAACAATTTATTTATTGGTAGTTCAAGATCAAGATGCTGGCAAGTTGATATTGAACTTCTCAGCCACCAGAACTGTGAGAAATAAATTTCTGTTCTTTATAAATTCCTCAGCCTATGGTATTTTGTTATAGTGGCCCAAATGAAACGATGTCTTTTTTCTCTTCCATAATCCCATCCATACATTAAATTAAGTAATTGTATCTTCTTAGGCTCCTCTTGACTGTGACAGCATTTGAGACTTTCCTTGTTTTTCATGACCTTGACAGTTTTGAGTGCTGGTCAGACATTTTGTAGAATGTCCCTCCTTCAAGATTTGTCAGATTTTTTTTATTAGACTGGAGCCATGGGTTTTGGGGAGAAAGACCCCAGAGGTAAAGTACTATTTTGATCATATCATATCAAGGATACATATGATGGTAACATGACTTATCCCTGCTGTTATCAACTGGTCACAAATGTGGGAACAAGCTTATCAACTAGAGTACAATACTATGTACAATTTATTTTGTCCTTAGTCTTATAGGATCCAGTCATTTCCAAAATTACTTAGATCAGTGCCTTTTTATTTCTATTCTGTTCAATGAGGCTATTTCATATATTTTTAAAACAGATTGTTTCATCACATTCTGCATTCCATCTTGGATTTTAAATCTCCTAAATGATTTTTTTATGTGAGTACATTAAGATTCACCCTTAGTGATATCAAGTTCTACGGGTCTTGACAAATACATAGTTTTAGGTATTATAGTTTCAAAAGAATAGTTTCACTGTCCTAAAATAGCTCCTTTGTGTCTCCTATTCAACCTTACCCCTTTATCTCTCCTTTTGACCAATACTATAGTTTTCCCCTTTCTAACGGTCCTAAAGCATTAATCATGGTTATTTTACATTTTAAATTTCCTGTCTAACATCTGTCATAGCTGAATTTGGTTCTCACAATGCTTGTGTTATCTCTTAGACTATCTTTCTTCTTGCTTTTTGGCTCACTTTTGTAATTTTTTGCTGAAAATCAGACATGTTATGTTTTAGAAGCTGAGATGAGTAGGACGTAATATAAGCATGTGTGCTAATCTGGCTAGAAATTGGGCTGTGTTTAATGTAGGTGCTACAGGCTTCAAATTCCTCTAGTGTCCTTGCTTATATTTCTCCCATTGCTTTTGGGTTTGCCTATGAATACTTCCTTGACAGAGTCTGTTCTGCACAGCACTTTGAGTTATAATCCATTGTTATTATACTGAATCCCTGTTGGAGTTATAATAAAGTTTGGTGGAAGGGAAAGCGTTCTATAATCTTACCATTAAATCTCAGTTTTTTAGTGAGTTTATGTTCTTAGCTGTGACCTTCATTTGTGTTTTAGTTTTTTTTTTCCCCCATTTATGCGAGACAGGAAGGCTATAGGTGCATGGAGTGGGAGAAACTTCTTTCCCCAGGATTGATAAAAGCCCCTGGTAAATTCCTTCCCCCTAGAAAAGAGGCCTTTGTAATGGAGAATGTGCTGGGTGTTCCACAATGGTTACTCTTCCCTTCCTGTGCCAGAGCCAAATTCTTTGTATTCTGAGAATCTTGTGTAGTTTCTTGAGGGAAAACTCAGGAGCATTTTGGAACCTCTGAACTTGAGGCCCAGGAGTTTCTCATTCTCTAACTAGTTCATACTCATCCTGTAGAAATTCATCAACAATACCATTATATTGTTCCTACCAGTTATTAACTCTAGCAGCTTCTGTGTCAGGTACACTCATTTTAGCTTTGATTCTCTGGATTCATCTGTCTTTCTAGATTTAGGGGCAGCAGTTTTCCCTGCAACTATATTCCCTGATGGATCTGAGAAAACGTGTTGATTTTCTATTTCTTCATCTTTTTTCTCATAAGAATGGGTGTGGCATCATCTGGGCTCTTTACATGTCAGAGCAAAAGCCAAAGTCTCTATTCTGTTTTTTAAGTCTTCTCAGGTCAACTTTTTACTGATGTCTAAGTGATTTTCCATAGAGAAATACAGGGTATTATGAGTTATTTAGAAATAACTCTTTTATATCTCTAGTTTTACTCTCTCTCTCATTTCTAATGTCAAACTCTTTTATTTCAATCTTTTCTTCCCTGATTTGCATTGCCAGAGGGATGTCAGTATTATTGAATGAAAAAAAACAAAACAAAACTGTTGAGTTTGCCAACTCTGTTTTCTCTTATTTATTTAATTTCTTATTTTATATACCTACAGCATTTCCAAGACTTGATTTGCTACTTATCTGTTTTGTCTCCTTGAGTTGGATGCATAGCTTGTTTGATTTCTTTCATCTCCTTTTAACAGCATATAAAACCATTTACTTCTCTCTTTATTGCACTCCCTACGTTTTTATACTTTTTGCTGCAATATTATTACTTTTAAAATAGTTTGTAATTTCAGTTTTAACTTCTTTCACACATAAGTTATTTTGGAGAGAGAATTTTTGTTTTCCATTTTCAAGTGAATTTAAGATTTTCCTCTTTACGGTTTATGTTAATGTCTAGTTTTATTGCACTGCATTGTTAGAATAGGTTTGTGGTTTCAAAAGTGGAAAATTTGTTGAGGTTTTTTTTTAATGGCCTAGGATATAAATATTTTTGTGAAAATATCATGAACTTTGGAAAGTAATGTGCTTTCTGTTTGTAGCACATGCAACTCTTCATTTTAGATCATTTGAAGCAATTTATTCAACTTATTTTTTACTTCATTTGCTTGCTGAGTATTTGTACTATGAAAAAATGAGACGTGTCTTTAAATCTGTCAATACAATTGTACTTTCATCAATTTCTCTTCATAATTGTAATAGCTTTTTAAAATATTTTAATGCTATGTTATTAAGTAAGTTAACATTAGTAATTATAATAACCTCATTTAAGATTATATTGTCTAATCAATATTAAGTACCATTCTACTTCCTTTATGTGTTGTTTCATGAATTTTAATTTGAGTTCTAATAGTACTAAAGGCATTTCTGCCCTTTTTTTTTCCATTTGCTCAATATACCTCCACCCTTGTGAACTTCTCTATATCAACTTAATTTTAGGACATTGCCTATATACAATACATAGATAGCTTTATAAGTTTTGCCTCTTATTTTTTTTAATTTTCTACTTATTAGGAAAATATTCACTGTATTTTAATGAGGATTACACAGTTTTTCCTAAAATTAGTTTCTCTATCACATGAACCATGTAAGCATTACCTGTTGAAACTTCTACCCCATTCTCACCCATAAACCCTACTAACTGGGAGACAGAAATTGGATTTCTAGTATCTTCTACAAGGTCTGGCACATAAATAAATACTATTTGCTTAAACATTAAAGCATACATAATTTTACTTGTTATTTCTTTTCTATGGCACATATGTTTGAATATGAGCTTTTAAATTCAGACGCTAAAAATGTAATTTTGTAATATATTACATCTTTTAGAATTCTTTCTTTTTAAATTAATATTAGGCTTTCTATTCACCTTTTACAAATATTAATGTTTATTTTTGAAGTGCTACAAACTTTATCATCCATTTCTTCATTATTACACTTTTCCCATATATAAGGGCTTCATTTTTCTTAATTTCTCAGGCAGATAGAAAATTGCTTGAGATTTTTTTTTCTTAATAAAGACACGTGGTTGTTTTACTTTCTGTGTCATTTTTCCTGCTTTTATATATTGACAGTTTTTGTCTTGGTTCAGAAATTTTTTATTATAATAATTTCCTTTCAAAACGATATACACATTGCCCCCATTGTCTTCTGGCATTTAGAATTGCAGAACAAGAGACTATTGCCAATTAATTATTTTTATTTTTAAAATAAAAATTTTATTTTCTTCTCCTTAATTATTTACAGAATTTTTCAGTTAGGCTTTTATTTTTTCTTCTGCATAATGATAATTTGAAGAGCTGAATCACTTTATAAGACTTGTTACTTAGCCGGGCTCAGTGGCTCAGCCTGTAATCCCATGCCTTGGGAAGCTGAGGTGAGTGGATTGCCTGAGCCTGTGGGTTTGAGACCCGCCTGGGCAACTTGGCGAGACCTCATCTCTACGATAAATCAAAAAAATTAGCTGGGTGTGGTAGCGCGCACCTATAATTCCAGCTACTTGGAAGGCTGAGGCGGAAGGATTGCCAGAGCCCAGCAGGTCGAGGCTGTGGTGGCCGGGAGCAGCCACTGCACTCCAGTCTGGCGACAGAGTGAGACTCCAACTCAAAAAAAAGAGAAAAGACTTGTAACTTAAAATAATATGATTCTATCCCTCTCCCATTCTATTCTCTATGCCCTACACCACAAAGTCAACCACTTTCAACTTTTTTTAGCTGATTTAAAAAATGTACTTGCCTAACTCTAAACAGGCAAATAGTAGTGTAAGTAAATGCTATACAGTGCATAGTAAATGCTTATACTGCCATTTAAATTCTCAACACACTTCAACAAATCTTTACTTCAGCTTCTTCTCTACATCACTCTCTCTTACCCCCCTCCATCCCCATCCCCACCCTGCTAAGTACAGGAACTACTGCTTTCTGAGAGTCCAAGGCTCTGCGGTAGGGATTGTGTTCTTCTTGGCTTCTCCCTGCTGGCAGCTCATATGCTGCTTTCCTCAGTCGGCTGTGTCAGTTACACTCTTCCATTTACATCTCAGCTTCCCCCATTTTGTTGTTACTGTCGTTCTTACTATTTTTCTTTGTCATTTTCAATTATTGTCGTTAAACATTTTTTGACTCTTATTTTACTGAGATTTCAAGAGGAAGTGAAACTAAAGGCATGTGTTCAGTCATTTTTGGCCAGAAATTCTCAAGATTTTTTTTAATCCTTGAAATTCAAATGTGTTACCAGGATATCTCTAAGAGCATATCTCCTTTTATCATTTCTACTTGGGCACTCAGTCAGGGATTTGGCACAAGTCTATTTCCTTTGTTCAGGGAAGTCTACTATTTTTGCATTACTCTTTCATATGTTTCATTTTGCTTTCAGGAATCTTATTATAAATGGATATTTCTCCTGAATCTATTCTTCACCTTTATCATCTTTTAGCTCATCATTTTCATCTGCCTTAATTTCTTCGAAATTCTGGGATAATTTCTTTGTTCAATGCTAGTTTAATTTTCTGCAATATTTAGTCAACTATCCACTTATTCATTATGGCTTTTAAAAATGTTTCATGATTATATTTTTCATCTAGAATTTCTTTTCTGATCTCAGATAATCCTTGTTGATAGATGCATTGTCCTTTTAGTAAGAATTATAATATTTTAAAGTTCCTTCTTAGTTAATGGAATGTATCTATTTAATAAGGGAGAACTAGTTCTGCTTATTAAGAAAGATCTCCCTACATTTGAGGATTTTTTATATGCTTTTGATATTTCTTTAATCTATTAATTTTTGAAGAATTAAAGTATACTTAGGAACAGTACACCCTGGCTGGTCTTGGTGGCTCAGCCTGTAATCCCAGCACTTTAGGAGGCTGAGACGAATGGATTGTCTGAGCCCATGGGTTCAAAACCAGCTCAGGCAACATGGCAAGATGTTGTCTCTACAATCAATCAAAAATTAGCTGGGCATGATAGCTTGTGCTCATAGTTCCAGCTACTTGGAAGACTGAGGCAGATGGATCGCCGGAGCTCAGCAGGTCAACACTGGGGTGGCCGTGAGCATGCCACTGCAATCCAGCCTGGGTGATGGAGTGAGACTCCAACACACACACACACACACACACACACACACACACACACACACACACAAGGAACAGTACACTCCTCTTTGAAAACCCCTGGGAATGAATAAAATGCAAAAAATCCTGAGGCAGTACTTCACAGCTGAAAGAAAAACTACAATGAGAGAAAAAAATACAATGGGAGAAAGATGGAAGAATGGAAGTGGCTCAAAGTACACTACCACTTTCAGCAGAAAACCACTCTAGCCTGTCCCAGACCTGGCTGCTCTTGAACATAGCTGACCATTATGGTCTACTTACTTGAAACTTTTCTCTCCTTCATGGCTCAGTTCTGGGTCCTGTCCTTTGATGTTTTCTCTAAAAGTTTGACTGTTTCAAAGACTAATGTAAGTTCTTAGTTTTCCTATTAGCTTTTCCAAGACAACGGTTATGGTTTGAAAGTGTTTCCTCCAAAATTTTGGTGTTGTCAGTGCAATAGGATTAAGAGATGGGACCTTTAAGAGGTAATTAAGCTGTGAGTGCTCTGCTTTCGTAAATGAGACTAAGGCCCTTATAAAAGAGGATTCATGCGGCCAGCCTTAAGCCTTTGCCTTTTTGCCTTCCACCATGTAAGAACACAGCTCTCCTCCCCTCTGGAAAATTCAATATCGAGGCACCATCTTGGAAGCAGAGAGTAGCCCTCATCGGACCCAAACCTGCCTATGCCTTGGTCTTGGATTTTCTCAGCCTTCTGAACCCAAACAAATACATTTCTGTACTTTATAAGTTATCCAGTCTTAGATATTTTGTTACAGCAGCACAAATAAACTAAACTCAAGGAAATAATTGTCCCCAATTTCATTATTGATACTTGTATTGTTATTAGTCCTAACAACTGCTATAGCATTTTAGTTAGCATATGTGTAGACCAATCCAATTCTTTCCGTTTAATCCCAGAAAGAATATCTTGTCTGAAATGGATGGTTACTCACTTTCTTATTAAATCAATCATTTACAATACAAAAGCAAAAGCTACTTGAGAAAGAAAGGAAAGAAGGAAGGGAGGGAGGGGAGGGGAGGGAAGGAGGGAGGGAGGAAGAAAGGAAAAAAGGGATGTAGGTTAGATCTACCAAAGACCATCTTGGTCTGATGATTCTTTAATGAAAGTAACACTGAAACTTTCCTTTGTCCTTGTTCACTATTGCTCAGAAACTCACTAACTTTGTATCTCTCTCTGAAGATCACATGGTCCAAATCTACAGAATTCCACTTAAAAATATTTTAGAATATTAATAAAGGACATACCAAGTATTACATGATCAAATACATAAAATGTACGAACGCTGACTAAACAGGACACATAAAGACAGTCAGCTTCTCCCAGGTAAGACCAGATCTTGTCACCAAAGGAACTATGAAAAAACTTCCTGTTTTCAGAGTTTTTATGGTTGAGAAAATATGAACTTTTCCTTGCTTTGTTTAGTTTTCTTCCATTAGCTAAAATATAGTGACAAAATCTGCCTTGGACGGTAGAAATTTTAAAAAAGAGACAACAAGTTCTCCCAATAAAAGTCTGAGATTAAAATCCTATCTCCTAGATAACATAGAAGGAAATAAGAAATCGAGATGACTTTCAGTTTGATGACGACTTTTCAGACACAAGACCAAAGATAGAATTTAGGGAAAAAAAAATAATAAGCTGCATTTCATTAAAATTTAAAAACTTCCAGTTTGCAAGAGATACTGTCAAGAGAATGAGAGGACAAGACATAGATTGGGAGAAAATATTTGCGAAATACAAATCTGATTAAGGGCTGTTATCCAAAATATACATAAGACCTCTTAAAATTCAACAATAAAATAAAAAGCAACTCCAATAAAAAAAATGGACCAAAGATATCAAAAGACATCTCACCAATGAAGATATACAGATGGCAAATAATCATATGGAAACATGCACCATGTCACATATCATTAGGGAAATGCAAATTAGAACAAGTTACCACTGTATTTATAGAATAGCCATATTCCAGAATGTTCCAAATGTTGGTGAAGATATGGAGCAACAGGAACTCTCATTCATTGCTAGTGGGACCGCATGACAGCACAGCCACTTTGAAAGACAGCTTGGCAGTTTCTTACAAGACTAAACATACTCTGACTATATGATCCAGTGATTACTCTTCCTGCTGTTTACCCAGAGAAACTGAGAACTCCTCTACACAAAAACCTGCACGTGTATGTTTCCAACAGCTTTATTCATAATTGCCAAAACTTGGAAGCAACTAAGATATCCTGTAGTAGATGAATGGATAAGTAAACTGTGGCACATCCAGACAGTGGAATATTATTCAGTGTATAAAAGAAATTGAGCTATCAAACTATGTAAAGACATGGAGGAAACTGGAATGCATAAGTGGAAAAGATCAATCTGAGAAGACTATATTTTGTATGAGTCCAACTGTATGACATTCTGAAAAAGACAAGATTATGGAGACGATAAAACAATCTGTGTTTGCCAGGGGTTAGAAGGGAGGAAGGGATCAAATGGGTGGGTTTTGGGGGCAGTGAAACTAATTTTGTATAATGGCGGATATATGTCATCATACATTTGTCAAAACCCATTGAATGCACATCGGGTGAACCCTCATTTACAACATAAACTTGGATGATAATGATGTGTCATTGTCGGTTCGTCAATTGGATCAAAGGTACTACTGATTAAGGATGCTCATAGTGGGGAGAAAATGCATGTGTGGGAGGAGGGGGTATATGTGAACTCTCTGTACTTTCTGCTCAATTTTGCATGAACCTAAAATTACTCTAAAAACATAAAGAGTATAAATATCTTCCCCATAAAAAAATTATATTTGGAAACATTGTCCTATTTGTTTGAATTGACTGTTTATTTCCAGAAACAAGTTTGGGACAACATTGCCCATTGTCTTCGAAGGGTATGACACATCTTCACAGCATTATTGGAAGGACTTTGACCTTCTTTGATCAACACATTTTTTGCTAAGTGAGATAGCACACACAGGAGGTGACTGTTTGGATCTGCAGGAGTTTCTTTACTGCTTCACTTTATCTCTTTTTCAACACTTCCAAAATCATCCTCATTGTTAACAGTTCTAACTATTAGGTCTGCAGGAGATCTTGGTCCAATTTGCATTATAATTCATTGCCATCACTAGAGAATGTTTCCCAACAATTCTCATTAAAGCTGTTATTTACAGGTCAGATGGGAGAGAAATGATTACACATATTTAAGAAGCCAAAATGCAGATTGCCAAATTATCCCTGTAACTGGGGAAGGAGGAAAATTTGGAAGGAAAGAAGAAGTGAAAAAAAGGAAAGAAGAAATGGAGGGAGGGAAATTCCATAATCTCATTTATTTCTTTTGACAAACAAGTAAACAAAACCCCAGAAGTTGAAGATTAGGTTCTGTTGTTGGAGTTCTGAGCTCAGAGACCAACAGTTCCTGGGCCTGCAGCTTGTCCTGTATTCTTTCTTCTCTCCTTCCACAGGTAGTCCCCTTTTTTTTTCCTGGGCATTGGCAGAGGCAGGGCAGCGGAGGGGCTTGCTCTCAAGATGTCTTATTGACTCCTGTTCAAATAAAGTATCAGGGAGTGGAGTGGCTCAGGGATTCAACTTGTGTGAACGAGGTGTTTGAATCTCAGTTCTGCCATTTCGTTATGTCACCTGACTGCAGGGATCCTCAGTAATTCCTGTCATCGCCAATACTAGCATCTCTGAACTGGGAGTCCTCAGGAATTACCCATTCTCACAAGAAGAGGCAAGAGGAAGAGATTACAAATGAAAGAATTCTTCTGTACCCTCCCACAGTCTAGCATGATCCAGGTGAGGGGAACTCTCTGACCACAGAGCTGAGCTGGGTGTGCTCCTCAGCTGTGCACAGAGGCCACCCGACACCCAGTTTTCTTATCCCTGTTCTCCCTTTGCTCTGGTCTTAAGTTCTCCCCAATTCAAAATCCAGGCCCTGGACCATGGGACATAGACCCTGCACTGTGCTTTGTGATGCTTGGTCTCAGCCCTTCCCTGTGGGCTCTGCCTTGGACCATCTGACTCCTCCCTCTTGGGAAGTCCTTGGTACTTCAGTCCTGCCTATTGGAGTCAGAACTGGCAGGAAGCGAAAAGCACTTGCCTCTTGGAGCTCAGTCTCCAAAGGCAGAACCTTTGCCACCCTCATGGCTTAAGGAAAGGCGGTAAGAGGCTGTGCTACTCTCCTCACCTCAACTATCAGGACGGGAAGTCTGGTTCTGCTTCCTCGGGAGAGCCCAATGCTCCATTCCTGTGATCTGCGTCTGCCAGTGACAAGGAAATGCACACCCCGTCCTCCAAGTCGCACAGAGGGAAAATAAAGGACAGCAGGACAGGACACTCTTCCCACGGTGGCTACAAAGCAGAGCCGGATGCTTTCCCCTCCCCCCAGGGAGAGCAACTCTAAGAGGCGCCCTCACACCTGCTTGCATTCTAATTAATATCATCCCACCATCTATCAACAGCAAGTCAACATGCTTCACACCAGGGGAGAAAAACAATCCTCGCCTTGTCAGCCCTGCCTCTCCGGGAGCAGCTGAGGGTCTCAACCCCCCCTGACTTTCTGCCACCTACTTTTCCCTGGGGGCTGTTGACAAGGTGCAGTGCAACGTGCCACAGAGATAGCTTCGGCATCAGAAGGTGGCAGCATGGGAACGTGGCAGAGTTGGTTGAACCGGCACAGGCACTATGTACCAACTCTGTCTCAGGACTCCCAATGCTCAGAGCAATTCTCTGTGGTGGGAATCTCTATCCTCATCTTCACCGAGAGGGCACTGGGATTTGGAGACTTGCAGGGACTACCTGAGGTCACACTGCTAACACAGGGCCACGCTGGGCAACTGCATGCAGACTTGACCCATGGGACCCTCGGGGTCTTTCTGTCTTGCTTTCCCATAGCCCCCGGGATGCCTTGGGATGCTGCCCAGCCTACTGAACTTTAGAGTGTTATTCCAGATGATCAGTGACTTTTTCTGAGACTTGAGCTGCAGAACAAGAAGACCTCTATCCATCAGATGGAGATAGGAGGTGCAAGTAGGCAAGATCTCCAGTAGCCATCCCTGGAGTGGGAGTGTGTTTGTATCTCTAGCATTGTGGGTGCTGCATGCACCCCCACAGTGTGCATGAGTCTGGGTGGTGTGTGACCCACAGAGTCTGGGTGGTATGTGACTGTGACCAGGAGCATGTTTATTGGTGTCTGTCTGAGTACGATGGAACAGTGTACATTATAAGCATGCTGCATTCTAGCCTGGAGACAAGAGCTGTAGAGTAAGTGGCACTGACCCTCCCAGGCTGCCCTGGATTCAAGAGCATTAAATCCCTCTGAGCCACTTTCCTCATCTGTAAACAGGCAAGGAAGTGATTCAGTGACACAATGTATGGAAAACCCGCTATGGTACTTGGTACACAGTAAGTGCTGGGTACATCATAGATTCTAACTAGTTCTAAATTCACTTAATTGCCTTGTCATTTATCTTTTCAACGAGGACAAAAACTTGATCAAATGCTTCCTTCAAGTCCAGATTTATTCGCTCTCTGATGGATATTCCTGCAGTCTTCCAGCCTAGGAAGCAGTGAAAAAAGTGTTTGGCCCATAGAAACTAATTCTCAGGGAACCCTCACCAAGTCTTAGGGCATACTTTCTCCTTTCCAGGTGCTCACAAAGACAGTACTTTTTTTTTTTTTTTTTTGAGTTGGAGTCTCATTCTATCGCCCAGACTGGAGTGCAGTGGCCGCTCCCGGCCATCGCAGCTTCGAACTACTGGGCTCCAGCGATCCTTCCGCCTCAGCCTTCCAAGTAGCTGGAACTACAGGCGTGCACTACCATGCCCCGCTGATTTTTTTTTTTATTATTATTGTAGAGATGAGGTCTCGCTGCCCAGGTGGGTCTCGAACCCGCGGGCTCAGGCAATCCACTCACCTCAGCCTCCCAAAGGCGCGGGATTACAGGCTGAGCCACTGAGCCTGGCTCCTTGTCCTCCTTTTAAAAGTGCTGTCTTGCTGGGCTCGGTGGCTCAGCCTGTAATCCCGCACCTTTGGGAGGCTGAGGTGAGTGGATTGCCTGAGCCCGCGGGTTCGAGACCCGCCTGGGCAACTTGGCGAGACCTCATCTCCACAATCAATAAAAAATTAGCCGGGCATGGTAGCGCGCGCCTGTAGTTCCAGCTACTCGGAAGGCTGAGGCGGAAGGACCGCAGGAGCCCAGCAGGTCCGAGGCTACGGTGGCCGGGAGCGGACACTGCACTCCAGTCTGGGCAACAGAGTGAGACTCCAACTCAAAAAAAAAAAAAGGAAGGCAGGGAATAAACACTGACACCTGTGAAATGCTTCCTATGCCTGTAAGAAAGAACCCCGCTCCTCCTGGTTCCTCACAGGGTGTGAAGAGATGCCCTTTCCTGGGCCTAGCTCCCTCCCCTGCTCCCCTAGGTTCTGAAAAATCTCCATCTGCCTTCAAAGCTGGCTTCTATCGTCCCAATTAAAGAAAACCCCACTCAGCTGGGTCCTCAGCTACTTAGTAACAATTGTCCAATTTCCAGCCTCACTTCCTTTTATCACAGAATTGCCTGAGCAGGTGGTCCTCCTCGGCTCCTCTCCTCCTCGCAGAATAATGCCTTCCTTTGTGCACAGTCTGGCAGGAGAGGCCCTTGCAGGGATGCTGCTGCCTGAGGACTCCAGGGATTGAGTCTTTGCCAAGCCTGGGATTTCTCTCCTGGATGATTCCAATGGAGGCGCTGGGCCCTTCCCAAAGGACATAAGCCAGGAAAGCGGGTCCACATGGCGCCCCCCAAACAAGGCAGAAGCCTGATATGGCAACAAGGAAGTGAGAAAACAAGACAACGGGCCAGGACATCAAGAGTCAGGGAAAGAGGGATTCAGCTGTGCCCGGTGTCCTAGAGGCCGTACCTAGGTTTCCTGATCTGGGTAAAGTCTTCCTCTTCTAGTTCTTGAGCCAGCCCCTTCAAGGCATTAGATCTTAACTCTTACTGTCCTGTTACCTTTGTAGAGAGAATTCTGGTTTCCAAATTTTACATGATCTCTCTCTTAACTCTTTTTTTTTCCTTCCTAGATTCTCTTTGATCTAGCTCCCTTGGAAATAACTTCTCAGTTTAAGGGCCTGAAGAGGGGAGTGCCAAGATAGCCCTGTGCCAGAGCCCCAGATCTGCAAGGACAGGGGCTGTCTAGGTGGCGCAGAAAAACTGAGTAGAACGGAGGATGGTAAACATAATGGAAACAAAAAAAGATCCTCTCTTTCCACCAACCCAAGAGGCCTTTTGGATATGAGTCATGGTGGTAGTAATTATGACGGGAGTGAGGTTGGAAAGTGGCCATCAGGCAGCGACTGACAATGGTGGAGACATCGATGTTGGTGACCATAGTGGTACTGGGGGATAGAAGTGATAGCAGTGGTGGTGAGACTGAAGTTACTGAGGATGGTGAGGGTGATGTAACACTATCATTTGGAGTGGTCTCCACACTTCGTGTCCAACCAAGTTCCTAAACATCTCCTTGCGTAATGGAAGGAAGAGGGACTTGGGCGTCAATTTCTATTATTTTTGTTGCCTTGTAAATCTTACCTTTTGGATTCTCAATCTGCTCATCTATAAAATGTGGGAGTTAGAGCAGGTGAATCCAAATGATCCTGTCACATCATAGTTGCAGCATTTCAGGATTCGTTCTAGTCCTATTTTCTCCTGAACCCTCTAGGCCACAAATGTCCTGTTTCTCTCTGTTTTGAGGGCATGATGTCTCAACCATTCTTTCGGTCATTAGCATTGACTACTATGCTTACTATAGTGCTTTGGTCTTGGGATTGGGCTCTCACGTGGACTTTTTGGGTTCGGGTGCCTGGAATGATATCTCACGTGTTATAGACATTCAACACGTGGTTGCTGGTTCCTAGGGCTGAAGACTTAACAGCAATGGCTGAACATTCCTAAAATCCTGACCTAGGTCCTGATTTAAAGTCACCTTTTCTGATGGTGATGCTCTCCTAGTGGAAGCAGATGTGTAAGCCATTAAGGAAAGCACAATATGACAACTTTTCATACTGTACTCATGAAGAGAGTGAAATGGGTTTGCTGGGGAGGGGACCCGAGTAAGGTAGAAAATAGGAAGCAATGTTTTAAAGGGAATCTTGGAAGATGACTGTTGGCTCTCCACTGAGAAGGAGAACAAGGCATTCAGGGAAAGATAACTGAAATGGCATGTATACCTAGGGAATGGTGACTTGGCATGAAGGCTGAGGCCCGACAGTGAAGAGAGTTGAACTTTATCCTCTGAGTTCTACGGAAGGGTTTTATGCAGGAGTTTCCAGCATTTTCAGAAAGGCTCTGTGATGGCAGAGTAGAGAATGGAATACAATTCAGTGAGATAGAGGCAGGTAGATGTGACAGGAACATCTCATGAGTACAGTCTAGTTTATCCTTGTAAATCTTACCTTTTTGGTCCTTAGTTTGCTCATCTATAATATGTGGGAGTCAGAGCAGGTGAATCCAAATGATCCTGTTTCTTAAATTGTAGCATTTCAAGCTTAGTTCTAGTCCTGCTTTCTCCCCAACACTCTAGGCCACAAATGTCCTGTTTCCATTGTACGGTGAGATGGGTAGGACTTGGTTGAACATGGAGTGAGGACAGTGCTCTGGATGAAAGTACAAACCTAACTGGGCTCGGTGGCTCAGCCTGTAATCCCGCGCTTTGGGAGGCTGAGGTGAGTGGATTGCATGAGCCTGCGGGTTCGAGACCCGCCTGGGCAACTTGGTGAGACCTCATATCTACAATAAATCAAAAAATCAGCCGGGCGTGGTAGCACGCGCCTGTGGTTCCAGCTACTTGGAAGGCTGAGATGGAAGGATTACGGAGCCCAGCAGGTCGAGGCCGCAGTGGCTGGGAGCATGCCACTGCACTCCAGTCTGGGCAACAGAGTGAGACTCCAAGTCAAAAAAAAAAAAGAGAAAGTCCAGACCTGACAGAGGCCACAGAAGTAAGACTAAATGGGACAGAGAGCAAAACCCAAGGAGGCCTTAAGAGGAGGGTTCTGTCAAATGCAATGATTTATAGGCTCTGGAGGGTGAGGGATAGGGAGAAATTTGGAATGGTTTTAAAATACCTTGCTAGGGTAACAGGTCCTATTAGAAATGGTGTAGGGAGGAGGGTTGGTTATCATGAGTAGATATGATGAGTAGATAAAGAGGAAGCCATTTGTCTTTGTCTGTTTGGTCTCGGTGCCGTGTATGTGTGTCGTAGACATCTGGAGAGTGAACATCTGTCCACATCCCTCTCTTGTTCACAGCTCTGTGGCTTAAAAGAGTCTACTGACCAGAGTTCTGCAGAGACCAGGAACAAGCCAGGGAGGGGAAAGCAGAGGGGACCTCACGGGTCTACGAAGTCATTGGTTTCATTTCCCAATGTCCAAATGCCTCTGTCCCCAATAAGACTTATAACCAATTTCCCTAAGAAGGCCCCTAAAGAGGGAGGCCTTGATGAAGTTGAGTGGTGGGTTTTTTTCTTTTCTTTTTTTTTGGACTAAAAGCAATTTCCATTTTATGCCTTTTGTCTCTTCATCCAAGCAAATGCCGGTGGGATCTGTCAACCTGAGTTCAATAGCCAGTCCTTTTGGTCTTTCAAAGGCTATGAATGTAATAAGAGCACTCAACCCTTCTGAAGATATGCAAATCCGTGCATTTAAAAGATTTACATTCATCCTTCACAGGCCCTGAAATATAAATATGAAATACCCAGAACCTTGTCACTTCAGTAATAATTAAGCTGATGGCCTATTATGTTCGATTGCAAATCAATATAGTATCTTTTGGTGCCACTTGAGTTCTTGAGGGTTGGCGCAGGGCCAGCTCTAGTTATACAATTGAATTGCTGCAGCTGCCTGGGAAACTTTGCTGCCATTCCCATTCAGGAAGAATAGGCGGGTAACAATGGTGACCAGCCTCCCTACAGTAATTGTGTACGAGGACACATTTCCAATGGGGTTTTTGTTCAGCAGGTGCTGTTATTTTAGTTTAATTTGAATTCTGAAATATGGAGGAGAGAAGGAGACCAATCTTAACAGCATCTAACCTACAGCTGTTCGAAAGAGGCCAGCAAACAGCGTATGTTGCTTAGATGGAAATCATAATTGCTCATTCTCCCTGGGATGTTGGCCCACCAACGTGGAGTCTCTGAAATTAGCCGGCATTTTTCCGGCATTTTCCTCGGTGGCAAGGCCTCTGCAGAGCTCAGGAAGAACTATTCTAGAGTGGTGAGCTCCCCGGGAGGCTTTGGCGGTGGCGGCTGCATCTCCTCCTTCTTCTTCCTTCTTTCTCCTTCTTGGTCGGCTGAGATGATTTCCACATACTACACAAAACACATTCTGAGTTGGCTTCCTCATTGGAGGCTGCCTTGCGGAGGGATGAGGAAGCAGGTAGCAGCGAGGACTAGTGGAGCCCCGGTGCCAGACTCTCCCTGAGGGCAGTGACCCACCCCCCTGGCTCAGGGTCGGGCTGGGCTGCTGTGGGTGAGAAGAAAACTCAAATAGTAAGGATAATAGCGTCAGCACCCTGGGGTCTGGATAAGAAATAACATCCACAAGGCGTGTTCCCATGCACAAAGCACCTCCACATGCTGTTTCTCTTTACATCCGCCCAGCATGCCCTGGAAGGGGCTGATAGTATTCCATTTTGTAGACAGGAAAGCTGAGGTGCAGGGAAATCAAAAGTCAAGCCCAAAGTTAAAGCCCTGCTGGGCCTGAATGTAACATCTCCAGCTTAAAATTCCATGCACTATCCTATACCAACTGCCTCCTTTTGTGTTCCAGTGACTTCCTTCAACTCCCTGGTTGGTAAGAGGTCCTGAGAGGTCCACTTCCTTCAGCCTCTAAGCCTATAGTAATGAGCCTAAGCCTGTGGTGTAGACCAGATTCCTATGGTCTCTATGTTAGAAACTGGCATTTACACGTGTTGGAGGTTGGACTTAGAAAAAGTCAGAGGTGTTGGATACTAAATGCCTAGCCTCCTTTCCTCCCTCCCTCCCTTTCTTCTTTCTTTCCTTTCTTCCCCTCACTTTTTTTTTTTTTTTTTTGAGTTGGAGTCTCACTCTCTCGCCCAGACTGGAGTGCAGTGGCCACTCCCAGCCACTGCAGCCTTGACCTGCTGGGCTCTGGCAATCCTTCCACCTCAGCCTTCCAAATAGCCGGAACTACAGGTGCGCGCTACCACATCCGGCTAAAATTTGATTTATTGTAGAGATGAGGTCTCACCAAGTTGCCCAGGCGGGTCTCGAACCCGCGGGCTCAGGCAATCCACTCACCTCAGCCTCCCAAAGCGCGGGATTACAGGCTGAGCCACCGAACCCGGCTTCCATTCACTTCTGTTCCTTTTCCTTCCCCTCCCTTCCCTTTTTCCTTCCTCCCTTCCTTCCGTGCTCCCTTCTCCCTCCCTTCCTCCCTCCCTCTCTATCTCCCTTCCTTCTTTCCTTCGTTCCTCCCTCCCTTCCTTCCGCCCTTCCCTCTTCCTTCCCACCCTCCTTTCTCTCTTTCTTCCTTCCTTCTTTCCTTCTTCCTCCCTCCCTGCCTCTCTCCCTTCTTTCCTCCCTTCCCCTCTTTCATCACGCCCTCCTGTCACTCCTCCTTCCTTCCTCCATCGCTCCCTCCCGCCCTCCCTCCCTCCCTCCCTTCCTCCCTCCTTCCCTTTCTTGCTTCCACATTTACTAAACCTCTACTATAAGGCAGGCACGGGACTAGATACCATGGGTAATCCAAAGATGAACACAATGCATTCTGGGTTCTCAAAAGGCCTAGTCCATGAGAGATGAGACCCTATAAAACAGAAGAAACAGCTTGGTTATTGTCACATGATTGGGAGGTACAAAGTGCTCAGGTTCCAGCCTACAGGACGGCTCCATGGGAAGATGAACATTGAGGCAGATCATGAAGGATGTACAAAACTCTTGCAAGCAGAGAAGAGAGGACAGGGATCCAGACCTGGCTTGAGTCACTGGTCTCAGTCTATCAAGAATCTGTTGTTAGCCGGGCTCGGTGGCTCAGCCTGTCATCCCGCGCCTTTGGGAGGCTGAGGTGAGTGAATTGCCTGAGCCCGCGGGTTCAAGACCCGCCTGGGCAGCGAGACCTCATCTCTACAGTAAATCAAAAAATCAGCTGGGCGTGGTAGCGCGCGCCTGTAATTCCGGCTACCTGGAAGACTGAGGCGGAAGGATCGCCGGAGCCCAGCAGGTCGAGGCTGCAGTGACCAGGAGCGGCCACTGCACTCCAGTCTGGACGACAGAGTGAGACTCCAACTCAAAAAAAAAAAAAAGAATCTGTTGTTAATAGGGAATGAGGGGGTTAAGGATTTGGGGAGAGGACTGATGTAGATAGGCCCCCTTAGTGGCATCTTGCTTAGGGGTAGCAGTGCTCAAATGAACATTTGGTGCAAAGTATGACCTCAAGATCAAGAAGAGGGTGTGGAGTGGGGTGTCCTTTGTAGGGCTGGGGACTAGCTAACGTGTCCTGAGTGTGGCTAGGGCAGTGCTTTAGCTCAGATGCTGCTGCCGGCAGAAATGTGGGCAATCCTAGAGCTTAGTGATCAGAGGCTCACAGCGGGCATCTGCTTTCAGTTAGGAATGCTTTGCCCTCCCTTTTGAGTCAGAGGCTGTCACTTTCTCAGCCTAACCATTGTGCTTACCTCATCTTTGTTCTGGAATATTCTTACTGAGAGATTTAGCTTAATCCCTGAAGCCATACCAGGGTTAGGTTCAGCCTCCAACCCTGCATGTCAGATAGACCTAGCCACCTGGATTCCAGAGAGCTTACCAGCCCCAGGGTTAGTAGCATGGCCTTGGAATAAGATAGATGTGGGTCCTAGAAACATATGCATAGAGAAACCATAAGATGTTGTTTAGGGGCCTGAATTGGGAAGTCAGTATGCCTGGGTTGGAGCCTAATTCTGTCACTATCTGCTGTATAACTATCACGTTATTGTTTAATCTATACATGGGAGACAGTAATCTCTGACCGGGTTAATGTGACATTTAAATCAACTAATGCATTTGGAATATTAGTACAGGGCTTGGCACTTGCAGCCCAATAAATTTTAGCATGGCTTGTGGCAGTAGCAGTAATAGTGGGTAATAGTCATGACAGCGTAGTATAACGGTAGTGTGGTAACAGTGTATGTGGTGATGGTGGTGTTTGTAGTGATGGTATTAGTAGATGGTATAGAGTGTTGGTATAGAGTGGTAGTGGTATTATTGCGAAAAATGAACTCACCTGTCCAAAATCAAAGGATGGACACAGAGATTTGGAGTGCAACAGAAGCGAGACTTTAATGACTGTCTTGCAAGATTGAGTGTTACAGCTAGGATATTTGTAACCTAGAACTCAAGTCCCTTCCCTGTTTTCCCATAGGCTGGGCATTCCAGTGGTTACAACACTTTCCCAGATGTCACCTACATAGCACACATCAATTGGGTCAAATAATTAGTTTGTATTTGCATGTCCTATTTGTTGATTGATTTATAGGGCTATCATAAAATTCCTTCATTTACATGTCCTATTTGCTGATTGGTTTAGAGCTGCTTAAAAAAACCCTTCATTTACATGTCCTATTTGTTGATTGGTTTACAGAATTTCATTTTGATTGGTACCCTCCAAAATTTGAACAAAAAAGCCTGCCAAAGTGAAAGCCCAGAAAAAGAGAACAAAAAAGCAGGAAGTGACTCTGCAAAGGCATTTAAACATGACTCAGGGTTCATTTTGAAAATAAATCATTCTATTCCTTATACTATTGGTGGTGGTGACGGTGGTCATATAGTAAATTAGGAAGTTTCAGAATTTATTATCTTGGGAAAGTTTCTACACCTCATCTTAACTCAAAACTGGGGCAAATGATGTCTCTCACAGCAGTGATGATGTTAACAAACAGTCCAGTTCCACAGACATTTACCGGGCACTCTGAACATATGTGAAACTGTCCATAGTTCAGAGTCCCATGAAATTTCACCAAACATTAGGTAAGTTTAAATTTGAAACTCTCTCATGGGTTAAGCCACCAGGTGTTTTCCTTCATGATTCTGTCTTTGCAGACAAAGCAGTGACCTTAACAGCAGCCCGGGGAAGGACGCCCAACTGCTGTAGTGTAAACCACCTAGTGTAAGCCAAGAGCAGGGACCACACCATTTCTTTTGCCATGAGGCGGTTTAGTTTCATGCCTGGCATAACAAGTATTAAGTAAGCCATGTGTTTGTTTATTGAATATTTGTTGAACACAGAATAAATAAATGATTCTGCACTGCCTAAATAAAACCCACGGAGAGCTAGAAGGCCCTCTCCCATAGAGGAAGGTGATGACATTTTGACTTTCAGTCTTTGGTTAGGATAGAAAGGAAAGAGGATCCACTCTGAGGGAAGGGGGCTGCTGAGGGCTGCCTTGGATGCAAGAGCTTTGGGGCTCCCTTTGAGAATGTGAGAAAATCTGCTGCGTAACAGCTTCTCTGTCTCCATGTTTTTCCTCTAAGCAAGCTAGACAAACCCAAGATATCCGTGGGTGGGAATTTATTTTGGCAGCTCGAGTGAAGAAGAAAAGCCAAGAGCCTGGGGCTATTTCGTTAAACACCACATGTTAATCTCAATCTATTTTGCGTAATCCCAGCAAACATTTTGATCTCAGAAAAGTGTAATCCAAGAACAAGCAGCTTCTGTGAGACCCTTATTCTTGGCATGGCTCAATAATAAAGCAGGATTTAAGTGAGGTCTGAGGAGGAAAACGTTTGTCCAGTCTGATCATGTCCAGCACCATCAGCAGCAGAAGCCCATTCTATCCACCAAATGATGATGTTATAGGGGAGAAGGGAACCTCGACATACCAGCGACTGGTGTACAGGGTGACTGCTTTACCTCTGTGAATCTAGGCATGTGGGTGCTATAGGCAAAATGTGCCTCCAAAATTTCACGTGTTGGAAACTTAATCCCTAAGGCAACAGCATTGGGCAGGAGGAGGTGTAACCGGATATGTTTAGATCACAAGAGCAGAGCCCCTCATGAATAGATTAATACCATTATAAAAAGGTTTGTGGAAGTGGATTCACTTTCTTCTGCCCTGCGGCCATGTGAGGAGACACAGCATTTGTCTTTCTTGCCCCCTTCTAACTTCCTTCACGTGAGGCTGCAGCAAGGAGGTCAACGTCAGATGTTAGCACCTTGATCTTGGAATTCCCAGCCTCCGATGTTGGGAGAAGTACATGTCTGATCTTTATAAATGACCCAGTTTCAAGGGCTCTGTTATAGTGGCACAAGGCAGACTAAGATTGTGGACACTGGATTGTGGACAATGGAATTGTGGAAAAGAAAAGAGGAAGCACTATAATCTTCACACTGAGTTTCCACCTCACTTCAGCCAGAATGGCCATCATTAATAAGTCAAAAAACAACAGGTGCTGGTGAGGACACGGAGAAAAGGGAATACTTAACTTCTACACTGTTGATGGGAGTGCAAACTGGTTCAGCCTTTATGGAAAACAGTGTGGCAATTTCTAAAAGAACTAGAAATTGACCTTCCATACAACCTAGCAATTCCCAGAGGAACTCAAATCATTCTACAAAAAAGATACTTGTACGCACATGTTTATTGCAGCACTATTCACAATAATGCTGGAACCAACCCTGCTGTCCATCGAAAAGTGGATTGGATAAAGAAAATATGGTACATATACACAATGGAGTTTCACGCAGCCATAAGAAGGACACATTATGAACTTTGCAGCAACTTGGATAGATTTAGAGTCCACCATGCTCCATGATCTATCACAGAAACAAAGAACTGAATACCACATGTTCTCACTTACAAGTGGGTTCTGAACATTTATCCCAGTACTACATGAAAGGGATCAGCAATACCAGGGGAGAGGGAGTACATAATATGACGAAGGGTACCTGACCCTCAACCAAGGGAAGTAAGGACCAGTTGGGGGCCCAAACTTCACCTGCACGTAGACTACTTGTGTACCTAATCCTGACTTGTACCCCACATCTTTACAATAAAATAAAGGGGAAAAAAGGGAAAAAATGGTCTCTAAGAAAACAGCAAGGATGCCCCATAGGCATACTTGCTCCGGTAGGCCCTGGTAGGGCGGGTCATGCAGGTGTGGTTTCTAGGGCAAGCTGTCTCTACTAGGAACGAACAGCCAACTCACATCCCTGGGCCAGGACCCAAAGCCTCAGTGTGGCAGAGCCCTGGTGACTCTAAGAAGAGGCTCCAAAGTGCTGGCCCTCTGCTGACTGGTGTCTCTTGCGAACCCCCATTCTCCCCTTCACAGTTAACAGACCATAAAAGAATCTATAATTTTGGTTGGCATAGGGTCACTGGTCAATAGACACATGTATGTATATATTTCCAAGTTATTGCATTTTCACATTAAAATGATTTTAAATACCACATAACACCTCCTTCTATTCCCCCACCCCCTACACACAATTCCTTCCTGCCCCTCACCCCCTGCTCTCCCAATACCTTCATTCCATTTTACAGGTGGAAAAATCCAGTTGCACGATGCGGGAGGTGCTTTGTCAGAGTATTCACAAGTTAGTTTCAGACAGAACTGGGCAATAGCTTACATCTTCCCCCTCCAGACTCGCTGCTCGACATGCTCCACATGCCGCCTCCCACACTCAGACGCTCTTCTTTCTTAATATTTCGGAAGCAAGGCATTTCCAAATCATCTATATTTCCTCCAGGATGATTTTTACTTGTAACTAGTGGGCCGAGAGTAATGTTAGCCTAGGAGATAAATCATCACAGGCCCAAGATAAAGGGAAAGTTTTTACCATGGGCTCAGTGGGAAATAGGAAATGGGATTAAAAAGTGTGTGTGTGTATATGTGTAGAAATACATATAAAGAACAAATACATGTGAAAATATACAGAAGATGCTCCAGAAATGTATACGTTTTTAGAAAGGAAAAACTGTTAAAATTGTAATACTCAATGTATACTGATAGCAAAAGGTGAATACAAATCACGTTTGACTTCTGCAATTACAGGAGGTGCTCAAAGTGGTGGCTATCAGTGTCCAGACACTTGTGATTATGGTGAGCATCATTTAAAATGTGTATACATTTTTCTGACACCCTTGACATATAAGTATATACAAAATATATATAAGAAATTATATATAACACAGATATGATATAGAACATCTAATATGTATATCACATTAACTTCTTGCTTATATGAGATGGGTTTGTGATGTATGGAGTGAAAAGCTTGAAATTAAATCCTGATCCCGCCGCTTATAAGATTAACGACCTCCGTATAGACAATTTCTCCCAACTTTAATTTCCTCATCTTTCAACAAAAGATAACAATACTTCTAGGGTTACAGTAAGGGTCACCTAAGAACATGCACTGTATCAGAAAGCAATGTTTTGGACTTTAATGACAAAAACATTCAGCCATAGTGATTTAAACACATACAGACATCATATTCTCACACAAACATATCTGGAGGCGAGCAATTTCAAGTGTTGGTTTAGCAGTTCAGCACAATGTGGGCTGATGCCTTGCATTTCCCATCTCCTTTCCTTTACGGTTGCAGGATGGCTGCTGCAACTCCTTCCTGCCCATCTAGAATCCAGTCAGAAATGGTAAGGGGAAGAAAATGTGTCTCTATCAGGAAATCAAAAGCTTTCTCAGAAATGCCACAGCAGGCTCCACTTACAATGTACAGAGCTGTGTCATATGGACACCTCTGGTTGGAAGTTGGCGAATAAAAAAGGAGTTGGGATGTGGTCTGCCTACTATGTCTGCCAGCCTGAAGCCTTCACATTAGGGCACAACTATATTAGTGTCGAATGAATGCTGTTACGTGTCTTCTTTCTGAAGACTCCCATAAGGGTGCTAGGAGCTCTGAAATAAGGGAAAGGTGATGGGGTAGATAAGATAGCAAAAAGTGGGCTGACTTTGTGGTCCTTTCCTGGGAAACGGATGTGTGTTGCCAGACTCGCTTATGCAGGTGCCCTCACTGGTCTGGAAATCAGGGCTATCCGGAAAGTGTGGTGAGGTGGTCAATTGAGTACTAGAAAAGGGAGAGGCATCCCACCTCATTCTACCTCCCTCCACCCTGCCTGGGCTGATGGATAGTTCCATCTCGATGTCAGCTCCCAGTCTGGTCACACTTGACACGACCACAGACAAACTGGCATTTTTGGACCATGGGATTTTACCAGCCAGTGGGTGGATGCAGCAGCCTCCTCCCTGCCAAGACTTCATAACCCTCTTTGATTGTGGGAACTGGTTCTTAGCAGGCCACTGCTCTTGTCACTCAGAAGCAAGGCAGTGCGGATGGCAAAGGGACAGTCAGGCGAGCTGGAGGGGAGCACTCTCACCCTAGAGGAGGCAGAGTGGAATGCAGAATCTCTGTCAGGGGATCCCATCCCCACTGCCCCCCTCCTCTGTTCCCTCTCTGGTCAGGCCAAAGGTGATTCCTTGGTCCTCCCCGGTGTCTCTCTTCTCAGTCCTTACTCCTCTAGTATGGCCTGACTCTGGGCTCCCTGACTACATCTCTCCTCTTTCAACCCGGTAGTGGCCCTGGCAGTGGGAAAGAAGCGCTCACCTTGTTGGAATCAGGAGAGCTGAAGCGCTCTGTATGTGATGAGTGGAGCCTGCTGTGGGGTTTCTGGGAAAGCTTTTGATTTCCTGACAGAGACATGTTTCCTTTTCCTTACCACTTCTGACTGGATTTTAGATGTGAAGGAAGGAGCTGCAGCAGCCATCATGCAACCATAAGGGAAAGGAGACGAGAAGAGCAAAGGCATCAGCCCACAATTTGCTGAATTGCTAAATCAACACTAGCAATTGCTTACCTCTAGATATCTCCATGCACTTCCTCAAGCCTCTTTGAGACTCACTTGCCATATCTGTAAAATGGGTAAATAGTATCATCATTGGAGAGTTGCTGCCAGAGCTAAGATGATCAATGTTTTCTGAAGGGGCTTCAAGGGCTAATTTGGAGAGGGTTTGAGTGAAGAAAGTAGGTGGACTTCAGGTTTCTCATCTGAGCTTCATCAAGAGCAATTCCTCTTCTTTTCTTTCTTTCTTTCTTTTTTTTGTCTTTTACATGTTTAGCTTCTGGAGAAAAATCATGTGAAAAAAATGTTTTGTGTTTTATGCAATCAATCCATCAA
The DNA here is from genome assembly GCA_027257055.1 of Cephalopachus bancanus. Classification (NCBI taxonomy): domain Eukaryota; kingdom Metazoa; phylum Chordata; class Mammalia; order Primates; family Tarsiidae; genus Cephalopachus; species Cephalopachus bancanus. The sequence continues at coordinate 1,705,623 of JAPVLO010000289.1, read as the reverse complement.
TAAGGAAAGCACCAGTTTTTGTTAAGTGTATAATACATACAAGTACTTAATAGGCACTTAATAAACACTGCTCACTTCTCCCCAGTCTCCTTTTCAAAAAATGCCAATTGCCATTTCCAATGTCTTTTGCTCCATGCATTTTTAAAAGTTAAAAAATAGACTCTAAATGCTTGCCACTTGCATCTAATTACGAGAATGGCTGGTCCAGTGATTCTGTGTGTTGAGATCACAACTCCGGTGCTTATCTCTTAATCCATCAGTTCCAGATGACCATCCAGGGGCTCGTTTTTCTTCACTGTGACTTCTTTCTGTAGCCAAAATTTCCTGGACCTGCCCAAACTCCCACCTTCACACAGGTCTCCTTTCACTTAGCTGACCTGATGAATGGCCAGCGAAGTCTGATTTCAGCCATGGGCACGTTTCACTGGAAAACAATTAAAGTGACCGAAACCTGCTGAGATCTAATAAATATTCACTCATCCGCCTGAACAGATGCCAGTTACAGCAGAAGAAAAATAGAGTGTCTGGAGTCAGGGAATTTGCTCCGGTCTAGAGCTCCTAGCACAGGTGTCAACAGAGATACAATGAAATGAAGATAATCTTGCTGGAGAAGGGGTGTCGAGGAACACAGAAAGAGGAGGTGCAGGGTTGTAAGTTTCTAGCCATGTGAAGTGGTACCCAGGGATGCCCATGTGAATTTGTCCCCTTTTAGCAGAGACAATGAGTTGGATATGTAGACCCCTTAACAAGGGGTGTGGGTCTGTTTGCAGTCCCCAGAACAGGGCCGTAAGATTCAGGGGTACTCACTGAGCAAGGTTTGGAGTGTTTGGTCTGCAGATGTGGGACTGCATGACTTGCTTCTGTGATTAGAGACTTTGGTTCCCATAGGAGGGATAACACTTCTAGATGAATTTCAGGAAGATCTATGTGGGGAAGTGGGTCAAACCTAGGAGTCTAGGGGAAATCACCTCTGCCTTACAGAAACTTCATGGCAGAAGTGGCATTAAAAATGGGTCCTGGGATAGGGTGATGGGGCAAGAGCATTGGCGGGAAAGTGGATTGTGTGAGCAAAGCCTGGGAGAAGGAGAAGGTGGGCTGGGACAGCCTGGGGTCGTAAGGAGACAGGCCTTGGCCCACACTCCCATCTGTTTATGAGGAAACCAAAGAGAAGGAAAGTTATGTGTCCAGATTCGTACAGCCAACGAAAGGCTTCTCATGAAGTTCCAGACAGAGTTTCTGCTGCTTCACCAACAAATAAAGCATCACTGGACAGTACAAGATGAGCTTTGGTTAATCACTAAGAGAGCAAAAGAAACATCTGAGCTCAGATGAGAAACAGTGCTGTAGGTGACAGGAGACGCTTTCTTGGAGAAGGCACAAAGAAAGTTTCTCAAAGAAGAGGGTGGAAGGGAGGAACTGGGGAAAGGGAACCTCTAACTGCAGACTCCATGCATCATAGATACCTAATTGATAGAAAGAGTAACTGCAATTACTTTTTTTAATGACCACTTATGTAGTAGGTATTCAATTTATGTCATCTCTAAAACTTAAAATGATCCTTCCAGTTAGGAAAATTTATTCCATTATGTAGATTAGAAAACAAAGGGTCGAAGGGGTTACCCAATCCACTCTGCTGTCAGGAATCAGAGCCAGGAAATAAAAAGTGATCTGCCTCCTTTTCCACACTGATTCCAGGGTTATTTTTGTCTGTTTATTTATTGAAGAATTACAAAATCATTACTATCTCATTTACAAAATGAGAAGAAGACATGTTCAGAGTGGTTAACTAGTTGCCCAAGGTCACACAGCAAGGATGTGGCAGGTTCTGTCTGAGGGCAGAGCTGATGCTTTTTGCCAGACAACACATTCTTTCACCATCGTGGGTTTGGGCAGGTCTAACAGGAAGGAGCAAAGTGAGAGTATAAAGATGCAGAAGCTGGAACAAGTACCTCTGTCTGCGCGATGTTAAAGCCACCTGCTTCCTGCCCATCACACCTGTGTGAGTATGAAGGGCACAGCGCCTTGACCTTGGCTCCACCTCCTGTTCTCAGTCCAAAGGCTTCTCAGATCTAACCCCAACATCCTCTGACATTCTCTAGTTTCACTCTCTCTGTTGATTCTTGGGCATAGTTTTGTACTAACTTCCTGGCTCCCTAATCTCTGGGCAAGTCATTTCTTCTGTTTGAGCCTCAGTTTTCCTCCTCTGTGAAATGGGAGCATCAAATTTCACTTCAAGGATTGTGAGGGCAATACATTAAACAACGTCCATGAAGAGTTTGGTACAATGTCTGGCACGTATCCAGCACTCCATACACAGTTGTCGCAGCCGTAGTATCATCTGTAGATGGCGGGGTTGTTGATACGACCATTCTCATTTCCCCCAAGTCACTCAATCCCTATTCCCTTGTACCCAGTCAGTGACTGAGCCAACCAGCCAGCCTGCTAGGCTAACATCCCTGCTCTTCTTTTCCTGCTGATAGGTGCTTCCTAGAAGCCTTTTCCCTCTATGTGACAGGAAGGACCGAGCTAAAAAGATGGGGTTGGGTGTGATGTACCTAGATAGGGCAGCCAGGAGTGTTTTTGGCATTACTTCATGGCAGTGATGGGGTGTCCTGACTTAAGGGACAGTGGATAAAGCAGGTGTTGCCCCAAAGCCAACCCAGACTCCCCCGGGGAACCAATTTCTGAGAAGAAAATGAAGTCTCTCTCCTCATTCCTACCTTACCCTCCTTTGCCAACTCTGGGCTCCAGCTGGTCTGGGAGGCAGCTCACCTCTGCCTGGTCATTAACAGTTCATTTGCTTAAATACCCATCATCATTACTGCCAATGGCTCCACAGGGCACCATTGCATACCAGGAACTGCAGCACACATTCTCCTCTGACTGATGGCCCCACACTCGGCCCTGCCACCTGCTAATGACTCCTGGGCTGACAGCCCAGCTTGGGGGCAGCAGGATGTGGAACACTGAAGGAGGTCTGCACTTTTCCTGCGAGGTCCTCTGACCCTCACCGTCCTGTCCTGGAAAGGACTTGGCCCTAAGGAAAACGGTGCCCCAAATTCTCCAAGGAAGAAGGTACAGGTGGTATCCTCAGTGCAGCTCTCTAAAATCTCGCTTCCTGAGAGCTTGTCTCTGCTCATGTCACAGTCTCGGTCTTTCTTTTGCTCGCAGGATGTTTCTCTTGAGAACGTCGGTAGACATGCGATACCAGAGGAAGGAGATTGCCCTGGCCTGACCACCACATCGTGCCAGCCTGTTTAGAAAGACTTCCCTTTCTCATCTCTGCACTTCCAGGCAGGCGGGATTGTGCCCACTTTATGGATAAGGACTCTGAGATTCATGGAACTTAAATGAATGTCCCAAGTTCTCCCAGCCAGGGTGTGGCAGAGTCAGTTTTCAAACTCATTTGGTGTGAACCCAAAGACCATATTTCTTCCTCTGCTTCAGCTGCCTAACGTGAGGGAAACCTGAGAATTCTGCAAAAATGAGAAGCTGACAGTAGCAAGTCAATCAAGCAGCTGCCCTGTCTAACGAAGCATTTTCTGTTAAAAATTTTACTTAATTTATGAGCATATTTTGTTTTTGTTTATCAGGCAGGAATTCCATGACTTTGTTCTTTCCCTGATGTGTGGGCCCCACCCTCTTCTGCTTTCTGCATTTTCTCATAGGACGCTGTTTCAGTGAATTCCAGGAGAAGGGCCTATGGTTAGTTATGACATGTCTAACTTTTCTATATGCCGGGGACTTTTTAAAGCTTTGCATGTGATGAGGCGTTGAATCTTGACAATAAACCTATGCGGGGAATCTTATTATTATACTCATTTACAGATGAGGGAATTGAGGGCAGAGAGGTAAAAAAACTTGTTTAAAGTTACCACAGCGACTCAATTAGAGTCCTTCGGTCAGGCGCAGTGGCTTACACCTTTAATCCCAGCACTTTGGGAGGTCAAGGCAGGAGGATTGCTTGAGTGTTTGAGACTAGTCAAGGCCACATCATGAGACCTTATCTCTACAAAAAGTAAAATTATTGGCCAAGTGTGGTGGTGCACACTTATAGTCCCAGCTAACTCAGGAGGCTGAGGCAGGAGGATTTCCTGAGCCCAGGAGGTCAAGGCTACAGTGAGCTGTGGTTTTGCCACTGCACTCCAGCCTGGGTGACAGAGTGAGACCCTGACTCCAAAAAAAACTCCTTTAAGGGAGAGATGACAGGATATTTTTTAAGGACATCATGTCTGTACCCCTGTCATGTTCTGACCTTCTCAAACCAGATATAATTTAAGTCATAGTATCAGAAGTTGGAGATCAGATTGCTGTGGAATGAAGCAAGTTTGGAAGGGCCTGGAACAAAGACATGCTTTGTGGTAGAGCAGCAGCAAGGGGGCTGACCTGGTGCCCGTGGGGAGAAGACATCTCACCGGACAGGTGAGAGTAATGTCTAGGCTGACTGCCAGCAACACGGGTAGCAGGGCAGGGACCAGGTTCTGTCATGGGTCTGAAAGCTGCCCTAGGCTCAGACAGAGGGCTGAAGCTCCAGCTCAACAAGGCTGGATTCTGGGCCTGATTCTGAACCCAGAACCAGGAATGCATCCAGAGGAATGGCCTTGGGCCCTGGGAGTCAATGTCTAGTGTGGCCCCTAAATAAGGCAGCATGAAACACTCTCTCCTTTGACTCCCTCCCATGTTGCTCGTGTCCCTGTTGTTGTCTTATTTTTTTCTCTCTTTCTTTATCTCTTTTTTTTTAGTCAGGAGTCTCACTCTGTCCCAGACTGGAGCGTAGTGCACGATCCTGACTCACCACAGTCTTGAACTTCTGGGCTCAGGCGATCCTTCCACCTCCGCCTCCCGAGTAGCTGAGACTACAGGTATACGCTACCATGATCAGCTGATTTTTTTTTTGTAGAGAGGAGGTCTTGCTATGATGCCTAGGTTCAAACTCCTGGGCTCAAGCAATCCTCTCACCTTGGCCTCCCAAAGTGCTGGGGTTACAGGCATGAGCCACCACACACAGCCTCAACCTATTTAATGCTTTGTCGAAGTTGCAAAGGTAATCATGCCATAAAATCCTGTAGCAACTGCGTAAGGCTACAGGATAAGTCTCAAACTCCCTAAAATGATTTACAAGATCCTCCACAATCCAGTACTGGATTACACCTTCAGCCTCATCCGTCACCTCCCCCTGTCACTTTGGAGTCATCGAAACAACACAACTTCCTGTCCACATCACAAGTTTTCTCTCATTCTCTCATATCAGGTACATATGATTCTCTTTGCCAAGAGATTATCTCTACCTGTTTGCCCACAGCCCCACCGCTTGTGTTCACACTGACACCCTATTGCCTGGAGGCATTTTTATTTTTTAATCCAGACTTCTCTGCTGCTTAGAGCCATTCTTAGGCAGCCTCACCCCCATTCTAATGGTTAGGCCATGTTTAAAAGCCCTCGCTGTGTCTCCTCGAAGTGACTGCTGGACTGCGATTGCTTATGGGTCTGCCATGGACCTTACGCTTTCAGCCCCATGAGTACAGGCACTCTGTCACTTTTGTCATCATATCACCAGTGTCTCACACACAATCTGGTGAATCCAGATTGCTATGAGTGGCCACCACGTTTTTGCTTGTGAGACTGTTCCTTTTCTTTTTCCAGAGTGACTCAGAGACTATATTTGAATCATCATGAGGACTCAAGAGCCTCACTCAGGGTGGGCTCAGAGCAGTCAGACATACCCCTTGACCGAACTGGAAAGCATTACAGGACATGAGGCACCAGGGCCAGCACCTGCTCCTGATGGCGTGAAATGGTCAGTAAGTCAGGCCCAGGACATGAGAATGTGAGCCAGTAGGTGCTGGGCCTTAAAGTTAGTGTCAGGCTGAAGCTGGTGTAGCCATGCTAAGTCACCTCATGTCCCCAGCAATAGCTACCACAAGCTGAGGACAGGACTGACCCTCAAGCCTTGTTTAAAGCTGACCTGTCACTGGTATCATGTGGCCTTTTTTGTGGAAAACTTGGGACTATGGGAGCTGGGAATGAGGCAGAGTGGGCAATGGGTTCCAAAGATGGAGAGGTCCAGGAGCAAGAGAGGGCAACTAGAGGGAAGAGAGGCTGAAGTGTTCACTCATAGGCCAAGACAGAGGGTGACCAAGAGTCTCTGGCTTTCCAAGGATGAAACTGGGCTGGAGGGACTCACGGCAGGAGAGGTCTCCCAGAGAGGCTCAGTCCTAAGAGAGGTTCATGTCATAGTGCAGCCCCTAAAGGAGTAGGGACCCTGACTAGCAAGTTGAAGGAGCTGATACAGCTGAACAGAGGCCCAAGGTCAAGCTCAATCATTTGGCCTGGATAAACCTTGAAAGCCACTTTCCATCTCTGAATGTAAATTTCCTCCTCAACAGAATGAGGATGATGGGTCTAAGGTCTGCAATTATGTAACCCATGTAGTCTACCTCTAAGACTCACCTATGTTTGTCCAACTTATCCAGTTTAATCCATTCAACCTCATCCACACTGATCTGTAGAGTGATTAACAGCACAGTCCCAGGAGTCAGATTACTGGGATCTGAACTCTGTTCTTGCTATTTACTGGATGTGGGACCCTGGGAAATGTTCTTGACTTCTCTGTGACTAGCTTTCTCCATCTGTAAATTGAGATTAGCATTGTGTTCAATGGGAACTGGATTTGTTATCAGACTCTTAAGAGGGCTGGATGAGACAATGCAGGTAAAGCAGAGGCTGGCACATGATGTGTGCCTGGTAAATGCTGGCTCACAATATTAGTCAGATTCCTCCAGTTTTTGTGAACACAACCAGTTGATTTCTACTCATTTTTATTTGCTCTTGCCCTTTCCCTCCCTCTTCCTTTCCATTTCTACCCAAACCTAGCCCATCCTTCAAGGGTTGTATATTAGTCAGGGTTCTCCAGAGAAGTAAATAGGATCAGTTTGTTTATCTATCAATCAATCAATCAATCTATCTATCTATCTATCTATCATCTATCTATCTATCTATCCACCTACCTATGTATCTTACCTATTTTTTACAAGGAATTGACTCACATGATTATGGGATTGGCAAGTCCCAAAATCTGCAGAGTGAGTCAGGTAGACTGAAAATTCAGGAGAGACAATAGTTTGATTCCAGTCTAAAGACCAGCAAACTTGAGACCTAGGAAGAGCTGAAGGTTCAGTTCAAGTCCAAAGGCAGGAAAAAAGTCAATTTCCCTGCACAGAGGCAGTCAGGCAGGAGGAATTATCTTACTCTTTGGAGGGCCAGCTTTTTTGTTCTATTCAGGCTTCAACTGTTTTGGGTGATGTCCACTCTCATTAGGGAGGGCAATCTACTTCACTCAGTCTAATGATTCAAATGTTGATTTCATCCAGAAACACCTTTACAGAGTCATCCAGAATAATGTTTCACCAAATACCTGGGCAGGGTCTTGCCCAGTCAAGGTGACACATCCTTTACCATCACAGGTATCTTAAGACCTCCTCCTCCTGAGAGACCCATCCATCTTCTATTGCCCTGGAGACTTGAACTTCTCTTCCTCTGGACTACTAGGCCATTTTGCTGTCCTATTTGTTTTGGCAATTGGCCACCTTTCATTATAGAAGCAGAGCCATTTATTGAACACCTACTATGTGCCAGTCACTGGATGGTAGTCACTACTATTCCCATTTTTTAAATGAGGAAACTGAGGTTTAGGGGTTTAAGAAACTTACCTAAGGTACATTTTGTAATTGTGAGAACCAGGATTCAATTCTAGAGCTGTTTGACTGAAACTTATGATCTTTCCAGTACACAAGGTATTTCCTTAGCTGTTATTTAAATAACCCACCAATGTGTGCTTCCCTTTCTCACTGGAACATAAGCTGCTAAAAGGGAGAAATTTATATTTCTCTGGATCTTCCACTGAGCTTAGCATGGTGGCTAATGCTTAGTTAAATAGAGATGAATCTGGCTGTGGTTTTTTAAAACCAAAGTATAGCTATGGTGAAGAACCAAGCATCAGTTGAGTTTAAGGTAGGGAATTACAGGCAGGTCTCAGGGCTGTGTTACTTTTTTTTTTTTTTTTTGCAGTTGTCACACACCAAGCCTTTGGTTTCCATCTTGAGTGGGCCCATTTCCAGGAGGATGAGGAGTCACCATTCTGGCAGTCTCTACCTTGCAGTGATCTGCTCACTTCTCCAGTTTCGATCTTCTCCAGCTTCTGAGCTCCCTGGTTGTTTTTGTCCAGGTCCATTCTTGTCCTCTATCTGTGTCTTCATCATTTCCCATTTCAGAAGCACCCTAGCCTGGGCAAGAAATACTCCCTCTGCACTTTTCCTGTCCATCCCCCACACAAATGCTCAGCTGCAGTGGCCTATATGTCTGCCAGCTCCTGAGTTCAGGACACCATAGGCTTGAAAGAGTTTTGTGTCTTCATATTCCATGAAATGGCTCTGCTTTCTTATTCTAAGACCTTCCTTTTCTGCCAGGTCTTAGTTTGAGTGGAATTCTGTTACAGCAACCAAGAGATCCCTACCTAAAACATCTCAAGGACTCAAAAGGCTAGTCTAAATTCTACTTCCGTTTTAATGTAACTTTGGAAATATAATGGAGAAAAAGAAGAAAGCTCGCTTTATTTTCTTTATGAAAAGTATCACAGATGATTTAAAGTTTTTTTTCTCAAAATAAAACTGCCACATTGTGTCCAGGGACATTACAAATAGGCCAGTCAAGCCGGCACAGGGTAAGCAAGATGAACTATAGATGATCAAGGGAGAGAGGCAGCAAGGTGATTGTGGAGAGGGTGACTTGAGGAGGTGACAGATTATGTAGGACCTTGTAGTTAATAAGTTTGTGAGTTAATGAGTTTAGTGAGTTCAACTTTATTTTTTATTCTGAATTTTTTTTTTTTTGTCGGGGTCTCATTCTATCACCCAGCCTGAAGTGCAGTGGCACAATCATGGCTCACTGCAGCCTTGACCTCCTGGCCTCCCAATTAGCTAGGACTATAGGTGCACACTACTGTGCCTGGCCTTTTTTTTTATTTTTTGCAGAGATGAGGTCTCACTATGTTTCCCAGCCTGGCCTCAAACTTCTGGGCTCAAGCAATCCTTCCACCTTGGCCTCCAAAAGTATTGGGATTATAGGCGTGAGCCACTGCACCTTGCCTGAATAAAATAAAAATATATTTACTTATCATTTATTCTTAATGAGATGGAAAGTCATTAGGGAGATTTGAGAAAAGGCATGGCATGACCTGAGAACACTTTTAACAAAATCCCTTTGGCTGCTCTATTGAGAATTAGCTGTTGGGGGCAAGGTGGGAATGAGGAGAAGGAACAAGTTAAGAGGCTACTGCAATAATCCAGGTAAGGGGTGGGGGCAGCCAGCGTGGATGGTGTAGATGTGGGGAAAGTGATTGGATGTGGCAATGATGATGACATCTGATGGACTGAACTGTGTCTGCTTTGTGAGGGCAGAAGAGTGAGCTGTCCCAAACAGAACGCACTACAACTTTATAAATCCAAAAATTAATAACAGTGGATTCCACTGGAAGCCGTGTGTGTGTGTGTGTGTGTGTGTGTGTGTGTGTGTGTGTATGTTAAAAGGGTTGAACATTTTCTTTTTCTTTTCTTTTTTTTTTTTGAGTCAGACTCTCACTCTATTGTCCAGATTGGAGTGTAGTGGCATGCTCACAGCCACCCCAGCCTTGACCTGCTGGGCTCAGGCAATCCTTCTGCCTCAGCCTTCCAAGTAGCTGGAACTACAGACATGTGCCACCACAGTCAGATAATTTTTTGATTTATTGTAGAGATGAGGTCTCTCTGAGATGCCCAGGGAAGCCCCTGGGCTCAGGCATTCCTCTTGTCTAGGCCTCCCAAAGTGCTGGGATTACTGGTGTGAGCCACTGCACCCGGCCTGAACATTTAATTTTTTTTTGAGTTGGAGTCTCACTCTGTCGTCCAGACTGGAGTGTAGTGACCACTCCCGGCCTACCGCAGCCTCAACCTGCTGGGCTCCGGCGATCCTTCTGCCTCAGCCTTCCAAGTAGCTGGAACTACAGGCACGCACTACCACGCCCAGCTAGTTTTTGATTTATTGTAGAGATGAAGTCTCGCCAAGTTGTCCAGGCGGGTCTCGAACCAGTGGGCTCAGGCAATCCACTCACCTCAGCCTCCCAAAGGCGCGGGATTACAGGCTGAGTCACCGAGCCCGGCTGGCCTGAACATTTTCATGAGGACCCCAGGCCCCCTCTTGGAAAGAAGGGATTAAGAGCTAAGCCTCTGCGTGTAATAGCTTGTGGAACAAATACAGTGGATGCGTAAATGTGGGGGTGGACACCAGACCCAGGATTGGCCTGGCTACCCTCATGGCAGACCTGTGCCCAAGAGAAGTGACTGAGTGAGTGCATTCAAAGAGGGGAGCCCAGGTGAGGGGAATAGGCAGAGAAGATCTTAGGGGTTAGAGGGTCATCTTCTCTGTCCTTTGAAGAACCACTGTTACCTGGGCAGGGTCTGCTTAGCATCCATGGCAGGCCCTGTGGCACGATGCTCAGCCCCATGACTTCCGCTCAACAGGCAGCGAGGATGCAGTTCAGTCTGGAAGAAACAGCCAGTGGGAGCAGTGGGCCTCCGTTTCGAAGGCCCGCGTGTCTGCTCGGATAGTGGCCGCCAGAAGGACACTTCCCTTAATGCTGGAAGGCCAATGCAGATCATGAAATAAATCTCACTCTCCACCCTGCCGAGCTCAATGTAATGGCAGAGCTGTCAGAAGAGACACTTGGCAGAATGCATCCTTCTGCTTGGCATGATATAATTTGCTCTACCTCTACAAACTTTTCCTATCTCTTTCCTAAAAATAGTGCGTCAATTAGAAACTGACACAACTTCTGTAGGGAAGGTGTGAACAGCCGTGAAATGTTCCATAAGGAAGGAACAGGTGAGACCCCAGCAGATCATCAAATGCCAAATGATATACTATAATGTATGGTAATTGGTTATTATTAAAATAGTCTATTGCTTATCACACAGTAGCTAAATGGCCTTTCAGTTGCTCTATAATTACCTAGTGATGGGTGATCTGTTTTCTTCTTTGGGAGCTGGGTACCAAGGGTATCAGAGCAGCATCTGTCACAACACAGGAAAAGAGCATGCAGAGGGAGGGTTTCTGCCAAGGAGGGGCTGAGCTGGGTTCTTTCAGAAATCCCCCCAGGGTCAAATGTTCTTAAGGGTCCCCAGGAGGCCAGGGGACACAGAATAAGGTTCTGTCTCTGCAGGCCTTTCCTGCCTTGTATGGCTTCTTACCTGTCCTTGAAGTTGCCTCTTTAGAAGTTTTCTAAAAGTTTCTGCTGCCAGTGAAGCAAGACACATTTGTGTGGGGTGGGGCAGGGCTGGGGGATGCCAGTCCCTGGTTCTGCTTCTTCATTGAAGCCAACGAGGAGGCCTGGACCTCGTGGGAAGTTGCTAACACTGAGGCTCCAAGGGTAAGAAATGAAATTCAGTGACCTCTGGGAGATTTAGATTGGATTCCCACGGGGGTGGGGAGATCAGTGGTGTCTGAGATGAAGATTCAGCCCAGGACAGTGGGAAGAAGGAGCAGAAGGCAGGGCCAATGGGACTCAAGAATTGGAAGGTATGCAGCAATCACTATGGGGATGCTCAGAGCTTGGATGAGAGTTCTAGTCTTCTGAATCCATCTGGACAGGTCAAACCGAGGACGTAACAGATTTGTGCTGAGGCTGGGAGAACAAGAAAGAGGAGGAATGCAGGGCCCCAATTCCTTTTCTTCATCCACTCACTGTGCTCTAATGGGTCTCATCCTGGTCCTGGGGCAAGATGATTGGAAGGAACAGTTTTGTGTAAATGAGGATAAGATATTCCAAAATCCAGCTGGGGGCAGAATGCAAACGGAGATCTTGTGGTTTCTGGGCTTCTGTCTCTACCTGAGTGGGTAACAAGAGGTATGGTTAGAATGGAGTCTGGTCCTGGCAAATTAGATACACATAAATCAGGAGAAAATCACACAGGAAAAACCTCTGTCACCTCTTACTGATGGCTGTCTTTTTTTTTTTTTTTGAGTTGGAGTCTCACTCTGTCACCCAGACTGGAGTGCAGTGGCCGCTCCCAGCCACCGCAGCCTCCACCTGCTGGACTCTGGCGATCCTTCCGCCTCAGCCTTCCAAGTAGCTGGAACTACAGGCGCGCGCTACCACGCCCGGCTAATTTTTGATTTATTGTAGAGATGAGGTCTCGCCAAGTTGTCCAGGTGGGTCTCGAACCTGCGGGCTCAGGCAATCCACTCGCCTCAGTCTCCCAAAGCGCGGAATTACAGGCTGAGCCACCGAGCCCGGTTGATGGCTGTCTTTTATGTGCCATGGTAGTTCTTTCTTTCAACCTAAATAATCCAAAGCCTCACACACTCTCAGTGTTAAATAAGCGTTTGTTGAACGAATGGATGACTGAAGGAAAGATGTATAAATGCTTAGCATTATAAGCAGCCCATTTCTGTTTCCATTGCTCTAGACCTTAAAGATCTGACTGTGTCACTTCCTCAGGGAAGTCTTGCTGGACCACTTCTGGAAGAGCAGGGGCGTGTCCCCACAGCACCGTGTACATGATGCATGATGCCAGGGGATGGTATTGAGGAATCTCTCTACCACACCACATGGCGTCCTCAGTAACTAGCACCTTCCTGGCATAGAATAGGAGTGTTCAAAACTGCATACACACACACACACACACACACACACACACACACACACACACACACGCTCATTTTTTTGTTTTGTTTTTTGCTGCAAAGCTTCTATTTCCCATTCCAACCAGATATCAATTTTTTTTTAGAAATTAATTTTCCAGTTATTTGCAATCTTGGTGGAACGGTAAATCCATATACCTCAGCTCCCACTATAAAAGCCAAAGAGCTGAGAGCTTCTCTGCCAGACCCAGGGACCAGTTGATGCTCTTTCTGAGAAGTCTCATTTCTGAGCAAATAATGTAAAGATAAAAGAGGTGGTCAGATTCATAGCTCCCTGGCCTGACTACTCCTGCTATGAAGGTATACCTGAACTTCCTCATTCAGTGTTATTTGATTCCATCTCACTTCTGAGCCTTGATTCCAACTTTCCCATGGATTCATTAAGCTCCTGTTACCCTTCCAATAAATTCCCTTACATGTATACCCACCAGAGTTGGTTTTATTGCTCACAACCAAAGACTCCTTGCTGATATGGTCACAAATTATTTATTTATTTATTTATTTATTTATTCTGTGAGTTGGAGTCTCACTCTGTCACCCAGACTGGAGTGCAGTGGCCGCTCCCACCCACCGCAGCCTCCACCTGCTGGGCTCCGGCAATCCTTCCGCCTCAGCCTTCCGAGTAGCCGGAATTACAGGCGCGCGCTACCACGCCCAGCTGATTTTTTGATTTATTGTAGAGACAAGGTCTCGCCTGCCCAGGCGGGTCTCGAACCCGCGGACTCAGGCAATCCACTCACCTCAGCCTCCCAAAAGCGCGGGATTACAGGCTGAGCCACCGAGCCCGGCACAAATTATTTTCTGAGCATGGACGCATGCTCACAGAGGGTATAACCCTTCTGTGGAATCAATGAATTCTGCCCAGTGGATCCTCACTTGTGGCCACCACTCAGAATGTTTCACTGAAAATACTAATTTTTCACAAATATCATTAAAGCTCAAAAGTTTGGAAGCAAATCCAGATTTCTCTCTTGGCATCTCGCAGATTGGGAGAAATGAAATATAGATTCTGGAACCTGCCAAAGGCATTTGGGTGGACATTTCAACTCCGAGATGCCCGGGCCCTGCCAACTTAGACAGCCTCTTCAGCGTTTGCTGAGGGAAGGGTGCCAGGCTGCTCAAATAGACCTATTTGTTGGCAATACCTTTCCCCAGTGTGGGTCTTGGTGACAGGGAAGGTGGTGAGTGAGGAGGTGTTCACATCAATGTACACCCAGGAAAAGAAAAGGAAATTGAGAACAGAGATTTTCCTCAAGCCAGAGCCACTCAGTTTTCCATCCAAGTACTGACAGACAATAAAGGAGTCTGAAAACATACCTATTCCAAGAAAGCATTTGCCCTGGCCTCCACCGTGGGTGTGGCATGGTGACTGTTACTAGCATTACTAGACTATCCAGGGAAAGTCTTTTTGTGTTTGTTTTTAAAACACAAAATATGTTAGACAGAAGCATCCCATCCTCTCCGTGAAAGAGAGGAGAACCAAGCAAGATGGGTGTGGAGGCAGCACTGCCAGAGGGGTCAGTGCAGCCTTTGTATAGCACACTACAACCCACGAAGCTGATGCCGGGATTTGGGTTTCAAGTGCTAGGTGACCACCAGGGTCCTGGGTGGAGACTAGCTCTCAGGGCCCCTGAAGGGCATTACTGGATGCCAGTTGTTCAGGGAAAAGCAAGTTAGCCAGGAGCAGTGGGAAGAAATCATCTCACAACCCTGTGGAGTAACAACAATAGTTATCCCACACAGTGATGTAAAATTTCTGTCATTAAATATTACAGTCTTCAAGACATGAGTTCTTGTACCCATTTTACAGATGTAGAAGCCAAGTTTCGGAGAGGTTCAGTGACTTGCCCAAAGTTATAAGTGATTAGTAAGGGAGCTTAAATTTGAGGCTTCCTTTTCTGATTCAAGGTCTCTGCTCTTTATGATCTACCATGCTGATTCCCTGTGCTATTGTGATTTGGGGAAAATCATTTTTGTTTTCAGACCTCCACGGTCTCCCCAGGACAATGGAGAGATTGATTCAGTCATCTTTGATATCCCTCCCTAAGAAGGTTACATTTCTTTGAGACTGAAGATTCAAGACCATTGTACCCATAAAAGACAAACAACTACTTCTGGTTTGACTGAGACACCACAGGGAAAGCTAACCCCTCACTTACAGATGACAGGAGCAAGTCCCCACTCCCAGAAGGAGAAAGGCACATACCACATACATAATTGTCTAAAAGGCCCAGCAGTCTCTGATTGGTGCTGCCATGGGGAATTTAGGGGAGAAAGAAGTTTAATACGGGAAGCCTACATGGGGGAAAGAAGTGAAATGTAGAATTTTAGCTGGTTCATAAAATGATGGGTAGATGTTCAAAAAGGAAATCAAATTTGGCATGTTAGGCAGTGAAAATAATAGCTAAAAATTAATAATAATAACAGTTAAAATTGAACAAGCAATGAGTCCTCTAAGACATTTACATATGTTAATGATATTTAATTATCACAACAGTACTGAGAGATGTACTAATAGTTTCTGCTTTACAGACAGACAGACTTCACTTGCTTATGGTCCACACAGATGTTACATGGCAAATGTGGTTTCCCAAGATCACGCTCAGTATTGAAATATTCAGGGCAAAGGTGAAGAAGAGGGAGGCAAGACCCCAGTTCATAAAGGAGAGGCGTGGTATTGAGGAAGAGATAGCAGAAAGGAAGACTTTGGAGGTGTCGGAGCTTAGGGAGCTTGGGTGACAGAGCAACACAGGAGAGCACAGAGGACTGGGGGGAGGGTGATAATTCCTCCGCTTCTCCATATTCCTGCACTAACAACTCCAGCTCCTGCAGGTGTAATTAGAGCAAGAGCTGCTGTTGTGTAGCTCTTTCCAAATGCCAAGCTGTCATCTACCTAATCCCTCTGAGGTTATCCACGCATTCACTCTTTCAACTCGCAGCAGCCCTGTGAGGCAGGTACAGTTATAAACCCCAGTCTCGATGAGAAAACCAAGGCACAGAGAGGTTAAGTAGGTTGCCCAACGTCAACAAAGCTGAATGAGCAGGTAACCAGCTCCAGAGTTTGTGGTTCACTAAGCACCATGCAGTCTGCCTGGGCGGGCCAGGGAAGTGAGAAGGACACAAGCCTGGACCCAAGTCCAGGCTTCCTTACTTCCTAAAATGAGAGGCCTCTCCACATTCTCAGCTTCCTTTTCCACAGAGCAGGAATGACACTACCACCCTCCATGGGTGACTAAAGGAAATACCAGTCCAGGTGGGCTGGAGCTAAAAGGGAAACTCCCTCACAGACTTTAATTCCTTCCTCATTCTTCAGATGGTCTCCTCCCTCAGGAATCTTTGGATTTCAAATCTCCTTCGCTAGGAAGGAAATATCTTACTTCCAGGAACTGTTGATAGCAAGCAGTGTGAGGCCTTCCAGCCTAAATTTTTGCTTCCCCAAAGGGGCTTGACTGGCACTTTCTTTCTCCACTCAGCTCAAAGATGCTGAGGTCATTGAGCAAACATCTGGATTTTTGCACGTTGCCATGTCTTTTAAAGAAACGTCCCTAAAATGTACTGGAATCTCCAGTGCTTAAAATAGGCCCCTGCAACTTTCTCTGTGCCTATAACTGAATAGCAGTTCAGGAGAAAAATAACTTCGATAATGTTGCATTTTAAAATCATAGCATGTATTAATTGCGCCTGACAGTCTCCATTTTCATTTAAGATAGTGGTCTCCTCATAAGTAAAGTGAGAACGATGCAAAAGAGAAAACAAAAAAAAGTCAAATATTTTCCCCAAACCAACTGAAAGGCAAGGCACAGAAAAGGGTGCCAGCCAGAGTTTTCAAGGAAGGGAGAAACACTTCCCTCCCCACTTTTTGTCTGGGTCTCAGAGGAAGAGATCTTACTGTTGTCGCTCTTATTTTGTATAGAACTGTGGCACAGAGAAAAGAAAGATGTTTCTAAGACCACAAATATACTAATTTGTGCAGTGAGGCCCTCAGGCCAAATGATTTTAAGTTCTTCCAGATCAAGTATCTTCCATTTTACAGATGAGGACACTGAGGCTGAGAAAACGTAGGGGCCCAGATTCCTGCTGACTGTATACACTTGAGCTTGTGCTTGAGGGAAATGAGGTGCCCCAGCCTTAAAGCCCTGACTGCTGGCCCTGGCATGGACACCCAGACAGTTCTCGATAAATGGCCATAGGCCATCATGAAAGCCACTTTTCATCACCATCTGTTGCTAGCACTTAAGACCTCCCATTTCTCCTGCTTGTCCACAGCATGTTCACAGACATCTGGCTGACTATCAAGTCCACAGTTAGACACATGGGGACCATATGTGCACAGCATTGCATCCAGCTGTGCTTTTGCCAGCTGCAGGAGGTACCAAAGCCAATTTCTTACCCATCAGGCATCTGGAGAACAGAGCCCACATGAGAAGAAGCACCTAGATAGGGTGTCCATCTGAGTGACAGTCACAATGCCTTCAACACTCACCATAAGCCTAAGAGCTAGGGACAGAATTCTGGCCAACACATTCAAGATATAATTATTGAGTGCTTACTCTAGAGTGAGAGGTACCATGTCAGGGGATAGAGAACTGGTGGAAACAAGACAGAAGAAAGGGCCCCATTGGAAAGGGAGGGGGAATCTGTGATTCCCAAAGCAGCCAGGATGTTCCTTTAGGAAAGAAAATCAGTTTATGCAATTGCCCACTCAAAGTCAAAACCACCATCTTTGCCATGGCTTTGCAGGAATTTGCCTTCTTCTACCATTCTAACCTCAACTGCCAATAATCTTTTTCTTGCTCTATCCATTCCAGCCACACTGACCACTTTGCATTCCTAGAACATACTAAGAATGTTTCTTCCTCAGGGCTTTTGCACTTGCTATTTCCTCTAGTGCCGGGCACATAGCAGAGACTCTTAGTTCTTAGTTCCCTTTCTTTTCCTATTGTTCCCTTCCCTTCTCACCCCCACCAAAAAATTTTCAGGACCTAGTCATTACAGATAATCAAAGAGGAAACCAGGTGGGTGGTAGCCTTCGTTTCTGCCTTGCTCTATCCTACCCTCAATGCTGTGTCTCACGCTCATGCTCGGCCCCAGCTTCAGACCCAGTCTTCTAGAAAACAGACTGGTGGGCTGACCTGGAATGCCCCATTAGCATGGATGAATAACTCTTCTTCCATGTCCCCAAAGGAGTGGGTCACTTTCCAGATGCATCCCAGGCAGCAGGCCTGCTCTGTGACACTGTCAAGAAGTGAGGAGCCTCCGGAAAAGTCACAGACACAAACAAGATAAAGCCTGTGACCTTCTAGGACACTTGGTCCTGTGGACCAGAGAACTGTCAGTGGTCCAGCCCTTGTCCTGATAAGGGAGGAAGAAACATTCCAGGAGATGCATTTGTCTTAGAGCACTCAGGCAGGACAAAGAATCTGGCAGGGAGGGAGGGCCTGGCAGGGAAGGAAGAGGGGATGCTGGGTGGAGACTCTCTCCATGGCATGGAGCCAGCCCCACCGCCCTTGCTGTCTCTTCAGCCCAGACATGGGACAAGGAATTTAGGCTAACTCAGCGAACATTTACCTGACATCCCTGCCTGCCTGCCTGGCACTGCTGGGGGGAGGGGAGCTGGAGGAGATAGGAGAGTTGGAATCCTAGATGGTGGAGACTCACAAAGGCTGCCGGGGATGTGGGTATAGGTCACCAGCGTGGAAAACAAGAGGGAAACAAAGGAAAGACTTTAGGGCTCTGAAGAAGGAGGCAGTCATTCTGTCTGAGGTCATGGGAGTCCAGGAATATTTTATGGAGAAGTTCCCCAAGTAGGCTGGACATTCTGCTATGACTTTGGCAGGTGGAAAGGTCAAGGGAGAAAGCATGGAGGAAGGCAGCTGCAGATGTGTTTAAGTTTGCATTAAAGTCCCTGAAGGGGACCTTGGAAGATGGAAGGGAGCCATGGAGATAAAGCTGGAAAGACAGATCCAGGCTGGAACAGGATATGCCTTGACTCCTGGGAAAGAGTGCAGATCTATCCTGAGGGCAATAGGAGCCAGGCTGGCTCCCCCACAGGATAGCAACAGGACCAGTCTTGCTCCACCTGGAGAAAGGGAGTGTGGAAGGGCACAGACTGTGGAGGAGTTGTCATACTCCATGGAAGAGGTGGGGAGGCCTGGATTCTGGCAGCAGCCATGAGGTTCAGGGAAACAGTGCTGTTTTTCCTTTCTCCTCTTCTTAGACGGTCATTAGCCACCGTGAAGCCATGTGAGTGTGTACTGAACACTCTGGAAATGGGTCCTGCGCCAGAAAGAATGCCCAGGAATAAATCTATATCCCATACCTTGTCAGGCAGAGGTTACCAGGAAACTCTGCAGCCCAGCTAGATAAAGGCCTGGCTTCCAGAATGCCCTGAAACTGCCTGGGTGAACCTTTCAGGACATGAATATAAACATGTCCTCATCCTCCTGAAAACCCTCACTTGTCACTTTCAGAACATGACCCTCTCATGTCACTTTCAGAATAGAGTCCAAGCTCTTCCACTTGGCATGTAAAGCCTCATCAAGCCTGTCCTTACTTACTTGTCTCATCACATCCCTGTGATGTAGAGCAGGGGTCCCAGAACTTGGTTGCATATTGAAGCCACCTAGAGATCTTTTAGGAATTCTAAAACACAGACCATCACCCAGACCAATTAAGTCTCCATCTCTGGGATGGGACACAGTTGGTCAGGTGACCCCAGCCAAGCCTGGGAACCTAGGAATAGGGACTATAACACTAAGCTCCGGGCATACCAGGTGTATGAGTCAGCCGTTTCCATCACAGACCACTTCAAAATCTCAGTGGCTTGCTGCAATTTATCACCATGCTCACAAAAATGCGGATTGATATAGCTTGGATGGTTGTCCCCTCCAAATCTCATGTTGAAATGTGGTCCTCGGGGTTGGATGTGGGGCCTTGTGGCAGGTGATTGGTTCAATAGGGATGGATCCCTTGTCCACAATAATGAGTGACACACGAGAGTTGGTTGTTTAAAAGAGCCTGGCACCTTCTTCTCACACCCTTTAGCTTTCACTCTTGCCATGTGAAATGCCTGTTCCCTCCACACCTTCTGCCATGGCTATAAGCTCCCTGAAGCCTCCCAGAAGCCCGGCAGTGGCTGGCCCCATGCAGAACTGTGAGCCAAATAAATCCTTTTTCTTTATCAGTTACCCAGCCTCAGGTATTTCTTTAAGCAACACAAACCAGACTGATACACAGGTCGACTGCGATTTGGCAGACACGTGCTGGTGATAGCTCCGCTTCAGGGCCAGCAGGGTTGGATTGCTGGGTTTGCACACTGCATGCAGAGGATTCCACAGATCTCTCATCTTTCTGGGAGCAACATCTTCCCTGCGGCAAGTACTCAAGGTGATGGCAGAAGTTCAAGTGCCCCTTGAGGTTTTGGCTTTCAGTTGGTACCACTCACTTCGCTCACATCCCATTGGTCAAGACAGGTCCTGTAGTCAAGGCCTACAGCAATGGGGTGGGGAAATAGACTCCACCCATTCTCCTGCTCACATGACAGGAGGGAGTGAGGAGTTGGGACCTCACAGGTACTCTTGTGACCTTGGATAGGTCACTTGTTTTTTTCTGAGTTGGAGTCTCACTCTGTTGCCCAGGCTGGAGTGCAGTGGCACACTCAGGGCCACCACAGCTTCGACCTGCTGGGCTCCAGTGATCCTTTCGCCTCAGCCTTCCAAGTAGCCGGAACTACAGGCACTTGCTACCACGCCTGGCTAATTTTTTGATTGCAGAGATGAGGTCTCGCCAAGTTACCCGGGCTGGTCTCGAACCTGTGGGCTCAGGCAACTCGCCTTGGCCTCCCAAAGTGCTGGGATTACAGGTTGAGCCACCGAGCCCAGCCAGGTCACTTCTATGAACCTGCATTTTCTAGAATGAGATGGTTCCACAAATACCTGCTACATCCCCACCTCTCCCAGCTCCTCTCATCCACATCCACTTGCTTATGTCCACACTACAAATGTTAATCATGACTATTATTTTTAAAATACTTGGTAATTTTCCAAATGCTACACATACTCACATAGGCCATCACTCATCTGCAAAGACACATGCTTGCATCTCCAGGTCTACACATGCATATATTCAAACACGTGCTTTTGTGTGGACATATTCCCACATATATACAAAAGCACAGAGGTAGAAGCATGCCTGTGTGCACTCACTCAGTCATACACACATATCACAAAGATCCTCAGAGGTGTTTAGTGACAAATACACCTTCCCCCACACCACTCACCCTCACGCACTCATTCGCTCACACACACAGTCTATACCTCTGTGCATACAGCTGTTTAATCAGAACCAGGGCCTGCTGATGAGGCTGTTGTCTGGCGCCCAGGGAGCTGCATTAACTCTTTGCTGCCCCCATGAAGGCCGGCTGTACTGTGTGTCATCCATCTTTGGAGCCCGGGGAACAAAGGGTCCACAGAAGCCAGGTAGAGCTGTTTAATCTGCAGGTCTGGGGCCTCCCTGGTGAGGCAGGGCCAGGGAGACAGCACAGAAGACAGAGTAACAGTACTTTGGACCCTTTGACTTCACTCCACACTTTTTCCTCCCAACTGCATCCCCACTCCTCATGTCTGGGGTGTCTCAAGTAGGATAACCCAGAAATTTATCATCCATCTTTTTATCAAAAGACAGTCCTGAAAGCAAAAGGAACATTACTAGCGATCACCCCAAAACAAATAAATTTCCTGATATAGCCACAAACAGCAATGAATAGTTAGTCATCCTCCTGGGGAGAGACCAGATCTGGAGTTGCCCTGAGCTCATGTTTCAACACAAGGGCAGTCCAAGAAACTTGAAGGTGGAATCTGCCCATTTTGTAGTAGAAGGCCCAGGGAAGAGCCTGAGGTCATGCAGAAGTTGCTAACAAAACAAGGTGTAGAAATAATTTTTTAATCTTCCAGACGAGGGTTGTCTGGTCTTAGGTGCAAAAAGCAGACTGTGGGACCAGCATGCAGGTGTTCACTGAAGAGCACTTGAGAAAGGAAAGCAGGAGAGAACAAAGGAATGGTAGTCTCGGCTGATCTCACAGGAAGCTCTGGACCTGGGAGGGTCCTTCAAAGTTGTCCCACATGAGTAAAAGCAAGCTGAGCCTTTGTGATTCCAGGGAGATGTGCCTTGGGTGAGGCAGAACCCTGAAAAATGGGCAGATTCCACCTTCAAATTCCCTTGGACTGCCCTTGTGCCGGACTGCCCTTGTGCTGGACTTGTCTCTGGTCTCTCCTGAGTAGGGCAACCGACCATACTTCACTGTTTGTGACTATTTCAGGTAATTCTGTTGTCTTGAAGCAATCCCCAGGGCGGGACAGAGCAGCCACATGAACTGAAGGAGTAGGTGCCTTGGTCCTCAAGGGCAAGTAGGTAGCTGGCACAGCATCCACAGCATCCTGCAACCCCAGCGCCCGGAGGCCTGGCTGTCCCCAAGCAGCAGCTGACACCTAGCACTCATTTCACTGGCTCCGCAGAAGGTTTTGGAAATAAATCGCTGGGGAGGAAGCTGCCTGACCGAGTCGGCTCCTGAGACCCACCGCCGCGTTCCCTCGGAACCTGAACTCCCCACCAGCCCCGGCATGGTCATCTCTACAGCCTCGCTGCTGCATTTTTTACACTCATCAGAAGTCACTGTTGCTTCCACTATTTTCCCCTTTGAACCTTCTATATTACATGGTGAAGAAGAAGAAGAGTTTGGGAGGCCCAGGCCGCCACAGTGGGCAAATTAGATTCTTTTGACAAAACGGGGCTTTGTGCCTCTTTCTGGTCCAAGGGATTTTCCTGTTGAACACAGCCAGGGGGCAGGAGCAGCTCGAGGACAGCAAAAGGGAGAGCCTGTGCACTGGCTAAGCGGACATCCGTGGTAAGTCCCTTAGACAGTTAACGAGAAAATTCTAAGCGAGAAATCTCAGACTTCTCTTAGGAAGAAGGAGCACATTTCACCCGGGCTCTGGAGTCCAACAATCCTGACTTCCGGTCTCAGCGCTTGCTGACTGGGGGTGGGGGACACTTCATACACACTTCCAAGTGTTGAAAGAAAAACCTTCACCAAATTAAATCTAACAAAGTTTAGTTGCGCAAAAGACGATTTGAAAACCGGCCAGCCCTCGGCACCAGAAAAACGGAAGTGAAGTACAAAATCAGATTCATTGGTCACAGCTCAGCCATTGCCATATTTGGACTGAGGAGCTGGTGGCCTATGATTGGCTGAAGCCTGCCTGCTGTGATTGGCGGAGACTCAGCTACTTGTTACCAAAAAAGATACTATTAAGTTAGGCTTTCAGTCTGTTTCCATCCTAAGTTAGGAAGGAACTCAAGTACAGAGGCATCCTCAGGCCAGGGTTAATTTAACACGTCACCTATAACTTGGGGATAGCTCTATATACTACAGGGTTGTGCCAGGCACTGTGGCTCACACAGGTAATCCCAACACTTTGGAAGGTGGAGGCAGGAGGATTGTTTGAACCCAGGAGATCGAGACTAACCTAAGCAACATAGCAAGACTTCATCTCTAAAAAAAATAAAAATAAAAAAAAATTAGCCAGGTGTGTGGTTGCACATGCTTGTAGTCCCAGCTGCTAGGGAGGCTGAGGCAGAAGAATTGCCTAAGCCCAAATGATCGAAGGCTGCAGTGAGCCATGATGGTGCCAATGCACTCCATCCTGGGCGACAGAGGAAGGAAGGAAGGAAAGAAGGAAGGAAGGAAGGAAGGAAGGAAGGAAGGAAGGAAGGAAGGAAGGAAGGAAGGAAGGAAGGAAGGAAGGAGGGAGGGAGGGAGGGAAGGAGAGAAGGAAGGAGGGAAGGAAGGAAGGAAGGAAGGAAGGAAGGAAGGAAGGAGAGGATTCAGCGAGGTCACCTGGGACTAGGAAAAGGAGCCACAACAGTCTCAACCTCTGTATCCCTACAGGCAAGCCTGCAAGGCAGGTACCCACAATCCCATTATACAGATGAACATGCTTGCCCCAGGACCCAGAACTAAGCTCAACTTAACCCTGTAGAATTGCAAGTCCTTGCTCTTTCCAGTGTTATCTGCAGATTAGTCCTGACATGGGCAGTTGCTTACTCTAATAGGGCTGGAATTTAAAAAAAAAATTGGCCCGAAGCAGAGCTTGGTATTTTATTATGTTTCCATCATTTTGGGTGCAGTTATCAAGAAGTGTAAATCCTCCTTCTTAAAAGCCCAAGAAGTTCAGTGCCAAAAAAGAGACTGTGGAGTTGTTTTGTTTGTTTTTTTTTTTTGAGTTGGAGTCTCACTCTGTCGCCCAGACTGGAGTGCAGTGGCCACTCCCGGCCACCGCAGCCTTGACCTTCTGGGCTCTGGCGATCCTTCCGCCTCAGCCTTCCAAGGAGCTGGAACTACAGGTGGGCGCTACCTCGCCTGGCTGATTTTTTTTTTTTTGATTTATTGTAGAGATGAGGTCTCGCCAGGTTGCCCAGGTGGGTCTCGAACCCGCGGGCTCAGGCAATCCACTCACCTCAGCCTCCCAAAGGCGCGAGATTACAGGCTGAGCCACGAGTCTGGCTTGGACTGTGGAGTTTTACACACACACACACACACACACACACACACACACACACACCAGTGGCCTCAGAGTTTTTTCCTGAGGACCCTGCAGAATTTTTTTTTTTACAAAAGAGGACTAAAGACATGGGGCGGGGGAGTTCTTCAGGGAACAGATCAAATGAATTGCCAAGTTTTGGGTGGAAGACTCTCTCCCTCTCCCAGTCATCAGTGGAATGCTGGCTGGAGGGATGGTAGGGTTACCCAGGGGTTATTGATTGTGAATGCAACTCCCCAAAGAAGTATAGCAAACTCATATGTGCCAGGCTTCAACAAGGGAGTTCACAGTCTACCAAGGAAGATGAACATGAGCCTGGATATTACAACATGTAAGTCATATTATAACATGGAGTGATAGAAGCACATACAAAGTCCACAGATAACTTGGAGGTTGTGCTAGCTCTGTTTTGAAGACTCAAGAAAATTTGCTGAAAGAAATATCAACTAATCTGTGTTTTGAAGGATAAGTAGAAGTTTTTGTTGTTGTTTTTGTTTCGTTAACAATTGCCACTTACTTTTAATGGTTTCTTTTTCTTTCTAGAGAGTGAAGAGGAGAAATCAGAGAAAGGGAACTTAAATGTACTGTATATTTGCTCTCTGCCAGGCTACATTCTATACTTTGTACATGTTTGCACATTTAATTCTTACAATGACCCTGTCAGGTAGGGTTTTCACAGGGAGGAAACAGGCTCAAAAGAATAAGTTGGTAATTTACCCGAGGTCAAACAGCCAGCAAGAGCTGGGGCCAGGAATCCACCCCAGGGCTTTTGGCTTTGACTCCCTGACTCTCTCCCTACTGCTGGCTCCTGTGACCCATAGGAGGTGCTCATTAATGGTGTTTATTGGTGGCACACTATGCACTTTTTGAGATAGAGTGATGCTAAATCATTAGAAACTGACTGATTTAGCAATTGGTCTTATTCACAGTCAATCCCACAAAATTCACAGAAACATCAGATCTCCAAAGCACTGTCCTATTTACTGATTCCTTAGTCCAGTTCAGCAACTCGGGCAGGGAGGTGCCTTTCCTGAGAAATCAGGGTCAGAGCCAGGACTAGAATCTCAATTCCCTTGGCTCCCACTCCAGTGCTCTCTGTCTGATGACATGTTGTCCATATCTTGTCCCTTTCACATCTCTGGAACAGTAAAAAAGGATTCTGAGGCTATGCGGGCTTCTGCATTCAATGCCACTTAAGTGAGTGAGTGACTTTGTGAAGGAAAAAATATTCTTCCAGTATACTCTGCTTCCTTCCTGGCATCCAGTGATGGAGAATATACTTTGGAGACAAGAGGACTGAGTTCAAATTCTTTTTTTTTTTTTTTGAGTTGGAGTCTCACTCGTGGCCCAGGCTGGAGTGCAGTGGCACGCTCAAGGCCACCCCAGAGTCGACCTGCTGGGCTCCAGCGATCCTTCCACCTCAGCCTTCCAAGTAGCTGGAACTACAGACATGTGCCACCACGCCCAGCTAATTTTTGATTTATTTAGAGAAGAGGGCTCACCAAGTTGCCTGGGCTGGTCTCGAACCTGCAGGCTCAGGAATCCACTTGCCTCAGCCTCCCAAAGTGTTGGGATTATAGGCTGAGCCACTGAGCCCAGCCCTGAGATCAAATTCTGAGCCTGCCGGCTGTTTAGCTGTGTCATCTCGAGCAAGCCGTTAACTCCTTCCAGTCTTCACTTCCTTATCTGTGGAATGGGAATAGTATTGCTCTCACAGAATTAGTACAAGTGTGTATTGTGTGTGTGTGTGTGTGTGTGTGTGTGTGTGTGTGTTGTGTGTGTGTAAACAGAATACATGAGGTATTGAATGGAAGCAGTAGGTACCTACTGACTGCCAATGAATAAACATCAGTCTCCTGTTGCCATCCAGCTACCATATTTTCCAGAATGTGCATCAGGTCATTGGATTGTGGTAAAGATTGAATGAAATGATGGAAATCACATTTCTAGTTCAACTATTGGCACACAGTAGGTGTTTAATAAGTGTTATCTTCTCCACATGTTTCCCTCCTTCTGCAAAGCATATTTGCTGTCACTGCCATCCAGGTTGCCTCATGCCTAGGTTACTTACTCAACCTCCTAGTGGGGTTCCCTGTCCCAGAGCTCTGTCCTGTCTCCCAGGAGTGTGCAGTCACCCTAATCTTCCCTCAGACAAATGAACAACACAAGACAAATGGCAAAGCTCCACTAACAACAAGTTATTCAATTCCAGCATTATCTGATTTAATTCTCTATTTACATTTCAGACCAATCTATGAGGTCAGTATAAGAGCCCTCCCTTCCTCGTGAACTGATAAACTTAGGCTTAAAGAAATAAGCAGTTTCCTAAGGCTTCTCCACTCACCAGGGATATAGCTGAAGTCTGAGATCTAACCAGGTCTGTCTGCAACCAAGAAGCTTCTGTCACCTCATTCTGCTTCCTGGTTCCCGGCACATGAGCCTGTTGTCTCCTCTGAAGATGAAGAGGATCTCTTCCCTCCTTGCCCCACCTGTCTGTACCCAGGTTTCAGGGCCAGTCCCAAATGAACCATGTGCTCTCTGTCCTCTATATGTTTGCCCAAGCTCTTTCTTCCTCCTTGACCCCTCCCTTATCAGCCTATGTCAACCTGGTTAAGAATTAAGCTCTAAGATCCCCCTCAGTCAACCCTCACCTCCTCCAGAAAGCCTTCCTAGATGACTCCAGGCAGAATCAAGTGCTGCCTCCTCCAGACTTCCATAGCCCTGCGTCTAAAGCATAATTTTAAGTCTTTTCCTGGGATATACATCTCCCGCTCAGTGGAGTGGGAGCTCTTCTCTCTCACTTATCTTCACACCAATGTCTGTCACAGAATCACTGCTCAGATAACACTTATGGAATGAATGCATGAATGAATGAAGAGAGAGAGTAAGGGAGGTAGAGATCATGATTTAGATCTGACCTTGGGGCCTGGCCTTGGAGCTTGGCTCCAAGTCTCTGTGAGAGTTATCTGCCTGCCATGGGCCCTCTGCTGCCAGCCTGTTTCAAACCAAAGAGTTCCATTTCTCTCCCCAGTGCCTGCCTCTCCCTCCCATCTGCTTCCTGGTTGGTGGCAGTGCCTGCTCCCTGCCCATCAACAGGCCTCTCAGTGCCCCTTATGTCAGCCCATACCCCCAAGTCAGATGCCCTGACATGTGCGCTGCCCTAAAAGCAGTTCCAGACTGGCATTCGATCCCTTCCTGCTAGCCAAGCCAGTGAGAATCAAGGCATGCCTGGCTAAATCCAGATAGAAGGCAGTCAGGCCTGGAGATCATGTCCAGTGAAGGCCCAGACTGCAGGTGGACACACATGGTGGATGTTCAAGTCTGACCAGGCCACAGCAAATGAAAGACTTCACGTGGCTGTGTGTCTTTGAACAACTCTTCTACCTCTCTGTGCTGAAGGGTTTTCATCTGCCAATGGGAGGTGAGAAACATATAATCTCTACTTTAGAGGATTGCTGTGAGAAATGACTTAGATGATACTCATCGACCTCAGAGCCTAGTGCATGGTGAGCTCTCAATCAACGTGAGCCTCTTCCCACATCACAGTGACTACTGTCGTGATTTCTATTGTTGCTGCTATTGCCGTTAAGAAAGGAGGGCTGTGTCCTCAGGTACATCTCCTGTGTTGCCTCTTTTCCTCAAATTGTTTATTAAGATTCTGGAGACTAAGTCATGGAGGCAGCAGTAACACACCAGGCTTAAAATTAATCAAGTTCCCTTCAGTCCAAATGAACTCTTCTCACCGATTTTCAGATCTTCTGCATCTTGCTACCGGGTGCATTTTTCCCACATAATGAGGTTTGGGTGGCACTGGCTGGCCACTGCCAGCTCCCGCCTGGTCCCCGAGTGTGGCCTCCACACGGTCACAGCTGTTTCCAGACCCTGTGCTGCGTGCTTCCCACCCCCCATCGTCTGGCCGCCTTCTCATCTAGGGCATTGCGACCCCAGCAGATTAACATGATGTCCTTGTAATTCTGCAACCAAGACACATGCCACTTTCCTTCAACACATTTGGAAAGGGGCAAGTTCTACTTTGTAACGGCCGTCACTTATTTTGAACTGGAAGAAAATAATTTATTTGGTCAAAAGTTGTTTTGCTTTTCCATTAAGGGCACATATTTCTCTTTTGTAACGGAAAAAGGGACCTTTTAGCTCCCGGATAGACTAATCTGCAAAGTCATTCGAGCCTAGTGTTTTCTGCCTCAGTTTCTTTTAATGCATGGATCCAACAACTAAGAAAACAGTTTCGAAAATTAACCATTACAAGGTGAAAAGCAGGGGAAGGTGTTTTAGTAGGGGTCTCCCATCCCAGGTATTTCCAAAAGAACCATTAAATATGTCCCTTGTCTAAGTGAAAATTAATCAAACTTATTTCTATTATGAAAAGACATGTTTTAGAGGCTCCTTCCAAGACCCAGGCCCTGAATCTATATTTCAGGACCCCACTGGAGTTTGGGAATTCACCCAGCACCCAACTAAGACGGTTTTCAATACTGTTTCCTAGCTCCCAGCCTGGGCTGTCCGACCTGGTGCCCCAACCTGAGGCTGAGATTTTGTCAGTGGCAAACTGGAAATTTTTCCACTTGAATGAAATGTTGAATCTCCTCAGGGCCTAGGAGATTACACCTGTGGGGCCACCTTGGAGTGTATCTCCCTCCTTCCACCTCTCACCATCCATTTTCAACAGATGCTAAATTATTGGATCTGGAAGGTGTGCCCTCTGGGCCACATCTTCAGGTCATGTAAAGGGTGAGCTTGAATACCAAAGAAAACTGATTGAAAGTTTTAGACATTCTCAATATGACTCAAAGAGAAGAGAGAGGTTAAATAACTTGCTCAGAGTAACACAGCTAGGAACTAGCAAAACTGGACATTGAATTCCGGTTTTCACAGCTTCAAATGATGCCTTTTCTCAGTGATGCGGCCTGGAAGGCAGGCTTTGTGCTGCTGAGATCCTCATAGATATCTGCTTTCCCCAAAGCAGTGAACTTTGCAGGCTGTTGCCAAATCCCTGCCATCTGCTCCCTTCTGGAGGGGCTTCTTCAAATGCCAAGCCTCTCACCAGGTGGTCTTCATGTCCCCAAATATTCTTGACACTCAAGCACTCACTTGCAAAGAAAAGCTGGACCCCCAACCCCCATACTGGACCATCCCTACAGAAAGTTTCCTTAAAAGCCCGAGAAGCAGGGACAGAAAACAAAAAATCACTAAGGTAGGGGTGGGCTCACATCCCAGGGAGGGAGCATCACAGCTCACACCTCCTGCACGGGCTGGGGTTTGCATTTGTGTTTAATAACAACTTTGATCTCTCTGCCAGCGGCAGCGGTCATTGAGAAATCCTGACATAAAGAAGGTATCTGGGAGATAAAGTTCTGCAAGCGATGATTACTAGCACTTAAGTTCTCTTTTTGTTGAAAGGAAGAATCCCAGATTGAACAGTGCATTGAATGATATGACAAGCAAGTACTTGATCTCTGTCCAGCTGGAGGGGGGATTGTACCCATCAGCAGCTTTTTAGCTAAGGACGTCTTTATATTTCCCTTCTTTGTCTGGGCCTCTCTAGTTCCTCCTTTTACTTCATGTCAGCACTATATAGTAGGTATGCCAAGTGGTTTTGAAATTTAAATTACAGTCTCTTTTTCAGATGTTATTGGAAAGAACATGTAATTTATAACCACGTGTTAGGAGTACAGGATGTTCATGGTCCACTGCCAATTTTTCTTTTGTAAAGTTAATAAAACTTTCATAAAACACTTATACACTTGTATATTTCATGGTAAAGATTTTTTTTTATCTCATAGGCTAATGTAAAGATTTATTAAAACCATTTTTTTGTTAAGAGGAGTGTCAATAGTTTGCAGCTGAGTGTAATTTTGAATCCGTGGAAGATGACGGTCTGATGGAAAATGACAGTAACAGCTTTGTTGATTTAGCACTAAAAATAAAGGAGCCTTTCAAACGGGAGAATGCTCTAATATCCCGAGTGGGCTAGGACGCACTCAGGCCAATGGAGGCGAGCTGGAGGAGCCGGCCACCAGCACTCCAGGCCCTGGCAAGAGCAGAGCAGGACTGGAATGAGCCCAGGTGGGCGGGTGAGCAGATCCCCAGGGGTGGAAGGAAGGCTCTATCTAGGGAGGCAGGCAGGGAAGGGCCAAGAGGAGTGTCTAGGACTGGATTTACTTCTTGTGGCAGAAAGCTCTGGAGTCTGTCTGTCCCCACAGGCACTCTTTGCCCTTCTAACCTTCGCTAGGACCTGAGTTTTCCTGAACATGATGAGCTGGTTCGATCTGGCACATGTCCCTTGGCCTGCCCCACTTCTCTGCCAATCCACAACACCCCAAACTGGTCCCCATAGGATCATGTCAAGAAGTCTCACTTAAGTGGAGGATTGGATGGGCTTCAGAGTTAATGATTTGCAGGAGTCAATAGAACTTTCTGAGCTTTTGTTTTCTTCTCCAGGAAATGCAGATGATAACTCTGGCCCCAAGGCCCCTTTCTAGACCATTCTGAGACAATGCATAGACGTGGGCTTTGCAGACTCTGGGCAGTGAACGTGGGAACTCTTCATCTTCCTGACTGGGTCCAAGGTCATTTGGAGAGGATAGTGAACAGACAGTATCCAGCTTGCCTGAAGACTCTTATTTTCTCAAATGTTGACACAGGCTGAATTTACAAACAGATTAAGAAATTCAGAGCAAATGAAGAGGAAAGGATGATCATTAACTCTGTGCCATAGATCTTTGCATTAGTAAGTTCTATGATTCCTGTTTTATAGATGTTGAAAGTGGGACTGAAAAAGGTGAAATAATCAGCTTAAGATCACCAAACAAATGAGACAACCAGGTCTCAAACTGAGGTCATCCTAATGCCAAAGCTTACAGGTTTCCCTCTGCAGAATGTTAGAAGCAGCAAACACTCCTGAGTGGTCCCCACATGCTAAGTCCAATGCTAGGCTCTCCATCAGCACTCTCTCTGTCAATCCTCCCACCATGGCTGCAAAATCACTGCTATCCTCTTTCAAGATGGGAAATGCTGAAAGGGCCACCCCTTGGAGTTATAATGCCTGCAGAGGAGAGATAGAGTGTGCTTCTGATGGAAGACTGCAGGGCCTTGAGTGCCTTGGGTGGAAGGGAGCTGGAAGCTTCCATCTCTGTCTGGCTACTCCTTCCCTAGCTGAGGGTAGGTCCCTGGGGTTTGACTTAGGAGTGGGGCTGTTAATAGTCTCATTTCTCCCCACAGGGCTCTTCCCCACCTCCCTCTCCTGCCCTCCACTCCAGCCCTGCTCTCTGTGCTCCTCTTCCTCTTGTGTTTCTTCTCGCTTCCACCATTCTGTTCCCTTCTCAACCAAGCAGACACTCTCTGTACCAGCATTTATCCTGATGACCCTCTCTGGAACCACTGAGACAAAGACCAGGCTCATTCCTAGCTTAAGGTCACTGCTCCCTTTGGGAGAATCTACTCCAATCACCACCGTCACCCCAAGTACTGGCCACTACTATTCTTTGCTGAGCTTTCTGCCTCAATGTCCCTTCTTCAGTCCTTCCCTGACCCCTTTGACTAGATCAGGCCATCTTGGTGTATTCTTTCATACTATCTTGTGTTTCTCCATCACTTTTCACAATTATATTTAAGTAATTGTTTATAAAGCTATTTGCTTGCTATCTGCATTGCCTGCTATACTATAAGCTCCGGGAGGGAAGGAGACACATGGGTCTTACTTGTTGCCACATCTTCCATATCCAGCAAAGGGCAGGATTAATCCTCTCAACAACCTCACACCATGGCCAGATGTCCCTCTCCTTCCTGATGAAAGCCCAGATAGCCTCCTAACTTCACACACAAGCCCAATGTATAACTGTGCCCTGTGTCACCTACGCAAGTGTCACGGAGTCCAGTTAGGGAAGATTCTGGTGACAGCCTTCAGCTTTGGATTTCTGGGTGTGAAGATGCAAACTCTTGCATGGTGAAAGGTGAGGGCAGAGAGCCCATGCCTCACCTCCTTCCACTTCTCAGCAACTCTGGAACATGGAGGCAAAGGGAGATCTAAGCCCCTGGGAGAAAACATAGGAGAGAAATTGGGACCCCAGGACAAAAAGTCCTAGAGAAAGAATAGAAGAAGCCTACGCTAGCTCTGTTCCTTTTGTGGGGGCAAAGGCAGAGCAATTGGGACCAGTGACCCCAGCCAGGAACTCAGCCTAAGGAACTTGTGTGGAAGTTCGGCTGACACAGGTCTTCTCGTGATCAGGTCTGGGAAAACTGTGACTCACCTGAGCAAGACACTCCTGATAGGCAGCTTTGCTCATTGCTGTTGCTGCCATTTTCACAGCTATTGTTGTTTTAGAAGAGACAAACGCATTCCTGCAGAAGTTGTTGCCTCCAGAGGCAGAGGGTGCAGACTTGGGTACTGAGCACCAGGGACAGGGGCCCAGGCCAGGCACTGTCTTTCCCAGGCAGCACTCATAGCTCAACCAGGTTCAAGTGGAGGGACCAGCCAGCTCCTCCCAGAGTTATCTGTCCCCAGAGAAGCTTGGCAGGGCTGGGGATAAACACATGATTTAGCTCTCTAGCTTGAGAGAGTTTAGCAGAGTGGTCAAGAGTTCAGGTTCTGCGGTCAGATCCTTGCTTATTAACTTTTTCATCTTGGGGAAATTACTTAACACCTCTATGTCTCAGTCTGAATGATTAGCAGGGCCAGTTCCATGAGAAAGTGACCCATGCATCCCATAGGGACCCATGCTTATATGGGTCCTGAGCCTGGTTTAATGCTCTGCTCCTGTTGTCTTGAAATTGTCAATGATTTTTTTTTTAAACAAGGAGCCCTGTGTTTTCATTTTGCACTGACTTGCAAATTATGTAACTTTTCCTTATTATCAAATAAATACTTACGACAAGAGTATCTACTCAGGATGAGGAAGAATAGGATAAGGCAGGTCTACACCTGGCACACATTAAGAATTCAGTATGAAGGGACATTATTATTAATGCCCCCTGTGTTACCTACCAAATACATGACCTCTCCAGCTTTCTTGCTGGTGGTTGGTGAGAAAAGACCGCTCTGGTCTTCCAAGACAGTAAAAAACAGGATCCCTTTATTCCTTGAATAAGAGTTAAGCTGAATAATGGACCAAGACTTTGGTTTTCCAGCAAGCCCATGAGGTGTGAATATGATCTACAGATAGCAGACTGTGGAGAGGTGACCAGGGGTGATAGCTTGCCCCAGAGTCAAGTTCACACATTCCTCTCCTTGGTGCCTGAATCCCCAGGAGCAATACCACTCTGATATCCCTGCAGAGTTGAACATTGCTGATGCTGTTTGGTCAGACCAGTTGATCATCTGTGGTCTCTCAAGTCTCAACCAGTGACTGGTTATGCTTCCAAGCTAGGTACATGCAAGATAACAGAAACAGGCAACAGAAAAGTGAGCTTTATCCTTCATTCACCTAGTGGTTACACTATTAATAAATGGCCCCCATCTCTTTCCAGGCTTCTTTGACCACCCTTGGCTCTTCCAATACTGACAGCCATGGCCAGTGCTGACACTCTTCCCATCTCTCCTCAACACATTCCTTCTCCTCTGTCTTACTCCAAGTGCTAGAATGCCTTTGTCCATTTGGTTCTGAGAATATTGTCACCATCTCCTGTCCCTTTGATGTGTCCTCTGGAGAACTCAACCTCGTTGCAGGAAGGAGTTGTTTTCCATTCTATTTGACCAAAATCTATTTTTGAACAAATTTATTCTCAATAACTGGCAGCATACACAGCTCCTAAAGTTTCTTATGCAATCCTAGATATTCTCTAATGGGGGAGAGGCCAGGAAAAGCAGGGGTCTCTTTAATCATGGGGTTTTTCAGGAGGCAGGGAGGCATAGCAGGGATCCGCAGAGCGAGGCTTTGAATGGGGTCTCTGAAATTCAGCCCAGTGCTCTTTCTTCCTGCTGCGTGATGTTGTCTCTGTTGAAAGATTCTCCTTCCCCAAACATAGAGTACAACAATCTATTGAATGCATTGCCAATGATAAACTATGTACGGACAAATAACAACAGTGACAAAACTGCGTATAGAGACATGGCAGTCTGTGTCGGGGAAGAAAGAGAAAAATAAATGAAATTAACAGTGGGAGACAAAAACAGAGGAAAACCCAGCAATTAGATTAATCATAGACTTCCAGGAAATTGGCCCAAATTTCTTTAAAATCTTGTTGATTGTTATTCAGATTGAAGGGTTCCCTGCAAGATTAGCCAGAGCCCACCAAGCTTGCATACCAATCTGCTGCATCCTGTGTGCGGGCTGCTTGGATCCAGTACTGTGTGCCCGCCACAGTGGACCACCTGTGTGGGGGTGAGGTCCAGTAGAAAGAGCCCAGTACCAGGGGCATGGAGTGGCGTTTCTAGTCTGGACTCACAGCTAAGTCACTTTGGGACTTTTAACAAATCGTGTAACATTCTGGACCTCAGTTTCCTCATCTGTTAAATAGACAATTCTATCTGCCTTTCTTAAGCCAGTGAGTTTTAAGAGGTTGAAGAGAGAACGTAGATGTGGAAATTCTTTAACAAACTGAACACGCTATGCAAGCGTAACATAGATTTTTGAATATTTTCAGGATCAGAAAGACAGTAGGCTATTGCCCAAGGTTCAAAGACCTCCCCACTCCAAGCACTGGAGTAGAGGAAGTGCAGCATGGGAACCTAGTCAGTTGCTACAAAAAATGTTCCAAAGCCTTTACATTCAGCGAAACCTTCAGTACATCTTTACCCAAATATTCCTCCCTCTTTTATGATCTGCATTTAAAAGAAAATTGAATGACCTATCTTTGGATTTATTAATGCTTAAATCATTAGTATGTTGGCTCCAGAATGCTCCTGAGTTGCCAGAGAGATGTCAGAGCTTTCAAATGCCTGGAAGTTGCCCCTCACCCAGGGTGGAATAATCCAAGCATAAAATGGTTTGGGTTTGGTTTGAAGGATTGAATGCTTCAGTTCCTCTCAGAACTGAACTCTTCAAATATGACCATTTTTGGCTCAAGGTTAAAAAAAAAGTTATTGGCTGCCTACTAGGTGCTAGGCTCTGTGCTAAGTGCTTTACATGCATTATTTAACTTAATCCTTACAACAACCCAATGTGGTAAGTTCTAATAACGTTCCTATTTTAAGGATATAAAAAGCAGAACACCCTTCAGAAATTATGGAAAAGATTTTGACCAATTTTTCTCCTGGCTTCTGTCTTTGAATCTTTGAATCATATGAAAATAATAAATAATCTGAAAGCTAAAGTAGACCACAACAATCATCTAATATTACATTTCCCAAAATATATCTCTGCTAGATTTACTAGGTGTTAGCATTTGAGTATCAAATAAGCTTGAGGGGAAAAAGTGAAGTAGACTCCTTTACTGCAAGACTTCTCAGGGCCTTTAAAATGAATATTCGTTGTGATTCTCTAAGAAGGGGCTGATGCATGGCATTTCCTAAACTTACTTTATGATAAAATATCTTTTTTCCAAAGGATCCTAAAATTCTTCAGAAACCCACTTTAAAAATGGTGATACAGATCATCATATTATTTTGTAAAGGAAGGCCCAGTTAGGGAAAGTGTCTTGATCCAAGTCCCAGGATGCTAATAGTAAAGACAGTAGCCCAAATGTCCTGAGTCGAGGTTTAGGTTGGGTTCCATGTTCCACTATAACAAAGGAAGGTGTGGCAAGAGGGCTAGAATGGGCTTTCCACAGATTCAAACTACAAGGACACACCTACAATCACAGACCAGAAATCACACATTTATGGAATCAAATGGTCAGGTCCTTTAAGCTGGAAGAAATGGTTTATTTCAATAAACTCCTTTGTGTTTGAAGGGGCTTGCAGTTCTCCAGAGAAACAGAATCAATAAGAAGTGGGAGGAGAGAGAAATGCTGATTTAAGGAATTGACTCATGTGATTATGGGACCTAGAAAATCTGAAATCTTCAAGGTAAACCAGCAGGCTGAAGACCCAGGGGGGAAGGTTGATGTTGCGGTTTTGAGTTCAGGTGGTCTGGATGCAGAGTTCATTCTTCCTCTGGGGATCTCTGTTACTTTTCTCTTAAGTCTTTCAACTGATAGGATGAGATCTACTTGCATCATGGAGAGTAATCTACTTTATTCAAAGTCTGTTGATTTATTTATTTTTCTTAATTTTAAAGAAGTGGAGTACAATTCAGGGTTAGGTATACAGATATTCATTACGCAGGTACCCTTGTTGATGAGGTGTGCCCCTCCCTCCCCTGGCAGTTTCCCTCAACTGCCAATTCCACCCCTGGCAGTTTCTCACTACTGTCAACACCTTTCTTATAGTATTATGATAATTGTTCAAGGTCCACTTATGAGTGAAAACATATGGTACTCTTATTCTCTGTTAATATGGTAGATCACTGAGTGTGATCAACTCAAAATCCATCCAAGTTGCTGCGAAGTCCATATGTTTGTCCTTCTTTATGGCTGCATAATAGTCCATTGTGTATATGTACCACATTTTTTTATCCAGTCCAGCTTTGATGGACAGCATGGTTGGTTCCATGTTTTTGCTATTGTGAATAGAGCTGCAACAAACAGTGTGTGCAGGTGTCTTTTTGGTAGAATGACTCATCTAAAAAACAATATACCTTCACAGAAACATCCAGACTGGTGCTTGACCAAATATCTGAGTATTGCAGCCTAGCCAAATCCACACATAAAATTAGCTATCCCGGGGCCATGCTTCTTCCTCCCCCTACAATGTCGATGACATTTCTCTATATTTTTATCCTCAACAGTAGACTGTGAGAAGCACACCCAAAGATTACTCAATGCTCTGGGGTTCATGCTGCATCTGCTGTGGTGGTCTCAGTGGTACCATGCCTTACAAGTTTCCTCATCAGTCAATGAGACTAGAAGCCAGGGCAAGGGAAGACAACTGAGTGGGACATACGAATGCAAGGATTACACAATGTTCATCCCCTTCAATCAGAAAAAATTCCATTTCTGCCTGTTTTATTTGAGACTTCCATTTAAAATTTGCTGAAGATGCTCTTGGTCTATACGAGAACACTAGCCCCTCCAGCACCTTCCTATTCAAACCTGGTCCTTAGGACCAGCAACATTGTCACCATACAGGAGCTAGTTAAAAAATACAGGGTTTCAGAGCCCGGCCTTGACCTAATGAATCAGAATCTGTATTTTAACAAGTTTCCCACATGATTTGTAAACATATTAAAGACAGAGGAACAGTGGTCTCCATCTTGGAATTCAAGCTTTTGGAGGACAGATCCACACAGTACACATAGTAAGAAGCTGATAATTAATTTTTTTTCCAGGATGATGGCCCAGAAGGGGAAAAGGTGATAGTTAATTAGTAAAGCATTAATTAAATATTATTAGCAAAGCAGAAAATAAGATTCTTTGATCACATACGTGTTCTTTGTGTAGGAAAGTGCCGCCTCTATGGAAAACTCAAGTCATTGCTGAAAATTCTTAAACCTGCAGTCTGATCATTCCAGAAACCAAGATGTTCCAATGGAATCATCCAAGTTCTTTGTGTCTATGGGAGAATTTCTTACAAGGAGCTTTGTCCAGCAAACAAAATCACTTGACCAGAATAATCAGGCTCCCCTTGGCACGGATGAAAACTGAACTATATCTTTATCTGCAGGCTCATTCAAGTGGAAATAAAAATTTCCTCCTATGCCATCCTAGGTCCACCTGAGCTGCCTTTTCTGCAAGGATGTGAAAAATTTTGAGCAGATGATCAGACAAGGAGTTAATTTGCTGCTGTGCTTAACTGTTAGCGCTGAGGCTGTCATAGGGGAGAAAGAGAAGCAAGTAGAGAAATCTTTGATCCTCAACTCAGCCAACTTCTTCCGGAAAGTTGAATGGGAGATCAAACATGAATAGCAGTGTGGGCTCTGGGCTCTGTCCAGGGCTATAGGAATCCAATATTACAATAATCATCCAACTTCAACAGAAGTCATCCCAGGAAGCTTGCCAAGAAAAAAAGCTTGACTAAGAAGAGGGCTGAAGCCATGACAAATGAGGAAGAGAGGGTTGCAAACGTCCTTGGGTTGTCCTCATTGGAATACTCCTTCTGTGAATCTCCTCCCTTACAGTCAGCCTTTCTTACAAAAGAAACAAAGATGAAGCTGCATAATCATCTGCATTTCTAGACTCGGCTAAAAGTTCAAGGGTTCAGTCTTGGTTTTTCTGCGCTAAAGATTCACACAGTCTGGCTGGGTATGGTGGCTCATACTTGTAATCCCAGCACTTTAGGAGGCTGAGGCAGGAGGATTGCTTGAGCCCAGGAGTTTGAACCAGGCTAGGCAGTACAGAAAGACCATGTCCCAACAACAACAACAACAAAAATTAACTGCGCATGATGGTGCACCCCTGTAGTCCCAGCTATTCGGGAGGCTGAGGCAGAAGGATCACCTGAGCCTGGAAGATCAAGGCTGTGGTGAGCAGTGGTCATGCCACTGTACTCCAGCCTGGGTGACAATGAGATCACAACTCAAAAAAATAAAATAAAATATTCACACAATCTCAGTTTAGGGGATGGACTTACTGTTCAAATAGTGTTGTGTACCATGGGTTGCCCCAATACCTCTGTTCAGATTTCCTATGATCTTTACCACAAAGACCCTCACATCTGCATAGCACCTTACAAAGCATTTTCACCTTCCTTATCTCATTTGTCCTGAGGTGGGGACTGTGTGCTTGGGGCTCAAGGCTGAGTACCAGCTGCTTCCTCATCCCATTTCCACTCCAAGTATCCTGTTCATAAGTAATACACAGAACAACTTGACTGAAGTCCAGCAAATCCTATAAGTGTAGTCACTTACAGCTACTACAGATGCAAAATCTCATTACAGTCACTGGAATATTGCCAGTGACATTGATATTTGGCAGAAGGTGCCATAGACAGTCAGAGTAGCACTTCTCACAGTTTTCCTAGTGTCCAGGCTATTAGCATTTTACCTTGGTACACCTAGATCCATTGCATGGAATAGATACTATGTAAAAGCTGCAACTTGGGAAATAATCTCTACTCATAGGCTTGTTCTTGAACCATGTTTTTCAGCCCACCTAACTCTCATATGTCCTGGCAACCTCCTGCAACACTGATTCTTCCTTTCTTTCCTACCCCCAACAATATTCCCCTTCGCCCTACCAAAATGAGCCTTAACAATCCTGACCATTTATCAATGTCAACCATAGTCTAATTACCCTGTATTTCAGTATTCTTTGCTTCTTTTTCAACCCTGCTTAAAGGACACTGGGCATCAAAGAATAATCACATCAGTCTTGGGAGGAAACCCAAGATTCTGGGAAAAATTACATAAATCCACAGTGTGGTATGATTCATTGCAGAGTCACCCAGTAAAGGGTGGTACAACCTGAGAGAAAAAACTAGCAGAATTCAGTTCTGAAGCTATTAAGTGTGGTAAGCTATTCAGTTTACCCATCAATAGGTGAGATGATAGAACTAATATTTATGGGTAATAAAACACAGTCCCTTCCCT
Organism: Cephalopachus bancanus; assembly: GCA_027257055.1. Lineage (NCBI taxonomy): Eukaryota > Metazoa > Chordata > Mammalia > Primates > Tarsiidae > Cephalopachus > Cephalopachus bancanus. Next base: position 1,665,773 of record JAPVLO010000289.1, on the reverse strand, counting down.
AAAGAGACTTAGAATCCATCAAGGAAGACAGACCTTAAACATGCAATGACAGTCCTAGGGGATGCTGTTGTGATAGAGATTTCCCAAGTGCTACTGGAGCACCTTGCAGGTAACCACTACATTGAACTAATGAACTCTACTCATCTGGAGAAGTGCTCGGCATTAATTCTTCAGAAGATGAGCACATAATGCCAATATTTATAACACATGATTGTCTCTGACAAAGATTGAGATTTTAGCCTTCTAGAATGAGACTTTTCAGCTCAGCGAGGATCCTCCCAAGTCTCCCAAACCCAGTGTGACTGCAGGGTGACTCACAGAAAGCACTGATGATCACATCTGCAGCAAGTGGTCTGTGCAGCACAGGCATTGTGAGAGGACCAGTCTGGCTTTAAGGTAGAGTTCTCAGTTCAGACAGAGGATTAAAGTTCTAGATCTGCTGACTGCAGCTTCATGATCTCAGGCAATATAAACTTTTTGATCTTCATTTCCTCCTCTACTCAGTGGGTATTCTGATATACTTCTCACAAAGTTTCTTGCACAAATTAAGTGGAAAATGCCTGACGTACCATCTGACACAAAGTCAAAGCTTTCCAAATGTTTTCTTTCTCTTCCTAAACTCGACAAGAGTTTCTAGAAATTGGAAGAGAACTTGAGATCATTCAATCTAAGTTTTCTCATTTTACAGATTTGGAAGCTGAAGCACAGCTTGGAATTAATCTGATTATCAATCATCAAATCACTCCAAAAATAATACTGAGCAACCATTATTATCTGCTTAAATTAAATCACTCTTAGTATACAGAGAAGACTTACTTGTCCAATACTTTTCTCATCCATGAAACAAGGATAATAATCCTGGTCCTATAGGACCATTGGGAGGTTTAAATTAGATATTATAGGTGAAGTGTCAGTAATTCTGTCAAGCTTTTCGTCTTGTTTAAGGTTACAGCCTGCCTTGAGGAGGTAGAAAAAACAAAGAACTTGCATTCATTTGATCTAGTATTGTTTAAATCCAGATTATTTAGAAGTGTATAGCCTAAAGTGTTAAGAAGCCTTATCATAACCCTTTTGGAATAGCAACAGAAGTCAGAGATGGGAAATCTCGCCTTTTGTACCAGGTAGTAAAGGGCTAGATGTCTCAGAACTGAGGTGGAGACTGACAAGTGCCTGTCTTGTCTCTCCCTGCTCACCCCCATGAGAAGAGGGTGACTCTGGGGGTAGATTCAGAAGGAGACAGAAGAGTGGAAGGGGGCCAGCATGTTCATTTTATGCAACTTTTGCCTTCTGAGTCAAGTTTAAACTGGAGATTTATCTGAATCCCATGGCAAGAACCTTTTGAGATGCTGTTAACAGTTTACATTTTACTTTAACTTTCTCCGGGGAAAGAGTCATAACTACCGGTGAGATGGCTTTGCATGATAGCATGGAATTCTTAGAATTGTTATTGTTGGCAAGGGTGCTTATTTTCATGGCAGTCCCCTTTGCTGGTTGCCTGGTATCAGTAGATAGAAAGAAATCTTTTACTTCAACATGTTAATGTCATGATTATTTAGTTCTTTCTACACATTGTATGGCACCCACCCCTTAACCACTGTCCATAAATAGGAACTAGAGGACTAGAAAGGCAGTTCTGAATTCAAATCCTGTATTTGCCACTCGCAAACCATGTGACCTTTTCCAATGGTGAATGAGAGGCAAAATCCCAAAGGTTCTTCAAAGGTTTAAATGAGAAAAAGCCTCTGACACATTGAGGGTTAGAAATATAACTTTTCTCTCCCCTTTGGTTTTTTCAAAAGCAGGCACTCTGGAAAGGATCTGGCTTATATCTGGGTTTCTTGACTATATAAGTATATACTATACTATACTATATAAGTATCTGGCTTATATCTGGGTTTCTTGACTATATAAGTATATACTATACTATATAAGTATAGTACCTCAACTGCCCCTCAAACTTGGGATAACAATAGTATTTACCTTATGGGATCGATTAGCCCCCATAGAGTAAATGGGAGGAGTGAACATAAGGCATTAATATGTGTAAAGCACTTAGAATAGCACCTGAATTATATAGTAAGTTCTATGTAAGAGTTAGCTGGTTCCTTGCATGGTTCCTTTCCTTCTTCTTTCCCTCTCTCTATAGTTTCTTCTCTTCCTCTGTCCTAATATGACAGAAGATCTCTTCCAGCCAACACAATCCATTTGGAATCATCAATTTTCAGACCATTGATCTCCTCTCAGCATCAAAAGAGTTAAGATCCTTTCAAAACCAAATGCCCGCACCACATGTCGCTCCCTCTCCTTTATAGAGGCTCAGGCCTTGATCATTTCTTAATGTAACTACTTCAGGAAATTTGTTGCGCTAATAATGTTAATATGCCTTATTTCTACACTGCTCACGCCCTGAGCTCTCAATCACTTCAAAACACAGTGATTGAAATTTTTCAAAAGTCTTTGATTTAGAAGTTGTTATGTAGAACACTAGTCAAGTATAAATATGGCAGAGTGATTTAAGGCGGTGGGAGCAATCCAAATGTTTAAGCTTGTTTCAAATAATTATCAATCTTTCTGCTCTGCATTTTCAATACCCCCCTTCATCTCAAGGAGTGGCCCTCAGTGAGGCCTGGAGCATGCTGTTGAGGTTACCGAGTGCCTCTCTCTCCCCCACACTATGTTGCCTTGTCATAATCACGTTATTAAATCCTTAACAGCTTGTGCTGCTCTGGGTGTCAGACTCGGGTCATAGAGAGAACTGGTCACCCTGGAATCAAACACTCAGTCCATGTCTGCATCAATCAGGCAGACTCCTTTCAAGCCACAGCTCTTGAGGGTGTGGGGTATGCAGCCGAGGGCACAGTACCCTCTGACGGTCTCACATGTCCACAGGGTGAACATCTGCCTTGGAAACATGATCTCTGGAAGGACCAGGCAACGCTCTTCCGGTCTGAGACACCAGCTGTGCACTGCTTGCTATTCGCTTCGCTCAGCTCCACTTATTTTACTCCAGCTATTCTATCTACCTCTACTGGTTCTGCTTGGATCTTGGCCAGATTCTCCCAGGGTTACTGATGGTGCTTTCTTTGCCTAGGTGCACATCAGGAACTCCCTTTTTCTACTCTGAGGCTTCTCTTATTGAAGGAAGAAACCGTGGGACCTGCTTAGCCATTTGCATGTGCACCTGCAAATGCCAGCATGCAAATGACCAAAGGACCAGTCTTGACCAAAGGAAATAGAAGATTATAGATAAATAAGCTCTCCCTTTGTACGCCAGGTTGACAGTTTCAAGCCACATTCACAAGGCTTCTCCAAAAGCCCTGTGGAATGAGCATTAGTCACTCACGGCAATGGCCTGTTCCTGGGCATATCCTTCTATTGGCCTCCTCCTCTGTGCTCTCCCATCCCTCATTTGAGTGCCTTCCCTTCCTAAATAAACTATCTGATCACAACTGCCTTTGCCTCAGACTCCGTTTCCAGGGAAACTCAGGAATTACCCGCGCCCAGGAGGATTAGGCTCAGAAAATCCCAAGCCCAGAAAAATTGACTTGGAAGACCAGAGCACATGAATTCCTGAGAACAAAGGGAATGAAGCCAGGCACACCTTCATACAGAAGGACAAGGTGACCCAGCTGCTCAAGCACAGAATGACCAGGGAGTGGAGTTACCTCAGCACAAAGGGTCTGCTTGACATGTTTTTTCCCTGGCACCAAAGAATCAGCGGACGAGATTACTTCTGTGAAATTGGTTCAAATGACACCACTACCACAGCACAAAGGAACAGGGGACACAGTAAGACGGATGAACACAATCACTTGAGACAGAAGCTTCGGTATAGGCTGCAGTTGCCTCCGTGTAAGTGGACCAAGGCCTGGGGTTTGCTCAGCATGGAGGAACAGATCTCCGCATTTCTGGGGTAGAGACTGGTCTGCCCTGTCCCTACAGCCCCCTGTATCCTCACATACAGTGACACCAACCCTTGCTCCCACTCTTACTTGTGGAGAGCACGTGAAGAAGGGGCTCGAAGGATCAGAGTTAAAGCCTCACTCTGTCCCTTCACTCCCGTGAGACTTGGGCAGTCCACTAGAACCATCCAAGAAACACTTTCCTCCTTTATAAACACAAGAGAGTGGATCTCAAAGTCAACTGCAAAACTGTAAACTATCATACTTAATGTTGATAATGCCATTCCATGGAAAATAGCTGTTTCCGAGACTAACAGAAACATACGTTTCATTATCATTATTAGTTATTATTAAATCAATATCTGCATAACTCTAGTTTACAAAGTATTTTCACTTGATCTTGTCACAAACCTTCCTGGCAAGTTGTACTGTTACCCCTCATTCTCCAGAGGAGGGAACTGTAACTCCGAAAATGTGACTCTCCCAAGATACTTAGGCAGTAGGTGGCAGATCTGGGGAACAAAGCAGGATGTTTGGGTCCACAATCACTTGCTTTGTTCCTTCCCTGACATGGTAGAAAAGAGAGTTGGGCACCATGGTTCCACGATTTCCAACTTTAATTGGAATGATGCCGGGAGATAATAACTCAGCTTAAGAACGCTGAGATGATAGTGCTCTGTCTCCCTCTTCCCTGGGGCCATTCCTGGGTAGCATTCACATCTTGCTGTCACATAGAGAAGCTTCTCAGGCCTATATTTAAGTAATAAGACATGACAGGTCGTGTATTTCTGGGACATTATTACATGCCTGGGGTGGTGGGGGGAGGCTGAGGCTGTGGAAATTTCTTTGAGCATCACTTTGGCTATTATAAAATATCATGTATAAATCAAGATGGGGTGAGAGCTAGTCAAAGAGGCAGACAGTCTTTTAGAGGCGGTGCTGGCATGGTTGTGACATCACCACCAGCCAATCTCACTGCTCCTCTTTCTTGCCAAATCCCCAAGTGGTCTGATAATATGAGACTTAAAAAACATCCAGGTTCGAGCCGGGCTCGGTGGCTCAGCCTGTAATCCCGCGCCTTTGGGAGGCTGAGGTGAGTGGATTGCCTGAGCCCGCGGGTTCGAGACCCGCCTGGGCAGCGAGACCTCATCTCTACAATAAATCAAAAAATCAGCCGGGCGTGGTAGCGCATGCCTGTAATTCCAGCTACTTGGAAGGCTGAGGCGGAAGGATCGCCGGAGCCCAGCAGGTCGAGGCTGCGGTGGCCGGGAGCGGCCACTGCACTCCAGTCTGGGCGACAGAGTGAGACTCCAACTCAAAAAAAAAAAAAAAAAAATCCAGGTTCAAAGTCATGCTTAGGGTTCTGAGATTGTCAGGATTTTGGAAGCTGGGAGGTCAGTGATGGTGTCCACCTCCAGCTGGTGAAGTGTGAGCAGAGTGAATCTGGATTTAAAGGATCTGTAAGAGAGGGCCTCCCAGTAAACCTCTACTTGCCATTGAGTAATCACTGGATTTGCACGTCTCAAGGTCTTACGGGTTGTGGTTGTGGTTTTACACTCTATTTGGGGGATAGGCCTTTACTCTCTGCCAGGTTAAATGACTAGCAGGTTTTAAAGATGGCTGCCAAGCTGATCAAAAACAGACCTCAAGGCTGATCTGCAGCTAGATTCCCGAGCTCTGAAGTTTCAGCCAAGGGGAGGCAAATCCAGGCCGCACGCCTGGTTTCTGCGGGGCGTTCTCGTGTGCGGCGACCAGGCTATGATTAGGAGCAGTAATATTTTCCAGAGACTTTGCCTTCAGGGAACTGACAATCTGGAAGAAGGCATAAAACAAATACACTGAGATAAATCCAATATGTGGTAATAAAAAAAATCCTAACACTAGGTCGTATTTAGCTGTATCCTCAGTTCGTGGCATAAAGTTGAGGATAATCATTTCTCAGGCATGCTTGTTGAAGGGAAGAAAGTGTCCTAAAGAGGTCCGAGTGCTCTAAGCCTCAGTGTTTGAGGCTGAAAGTGGGACTCACTTTCCCTGCTTTACTTGAAGGGTTTGAGTGAGAATAAAATATGAAAATGTTTTTGTAAGTTGTAAAGCACTGTCCAGTTGTCAGTGATATGCAACGCAGGATATAATCACACATCTGGCTAATGGTAATGAGAACAATTAAAAAAGAGAGGACTCTCTTGATGGTGGAGTGTTCATAAACATTTCCAGCCTCTTTCTACCCTTCCCCATCTCTGCTATCAGTGACTTGGACTAGACCTAGGCTGCAAAGAGTTTTCGTCTATCGATCATTTGGAAATATCTACCTTATATGCTGAATTGAGTAGGATTGTGAGATTTCATCTGGCCCCGGTGATGGAGCACCATAATCAGTTAATGATGTCTGCCATGGACTTGGATCAGGAAATAGCAGCATGCATGCAGTATTTTGCCACTCTTTCTCCTCATTTTCCCATTCTGTATGACAATTTCCTGTATCTTTCATGGACATCCATTCCAATTCATTCTCGCTTCTGCCACCAAAGTGGTCTCTTTCCAAAACATAAACCTTTCCCTACTGAAGTCATTCAGGGATTTTCTTCTTGTTCCAGAGAATATAATTAAACTCCTCAGCAAAGTCCATAGTGACTGATCCCTACTCCAGTAAATTAACTCTGACCCGGAAGGCCCAACCTTACACTCTGGCCACACCAGGAGAGCATAACCCTCCTCCTCCCCAAACACACCCTGGGCAACTTTCCAGCTTGAAATCTTCTGCTCCTCTCTCCTCACTAATGCATTTATTTCACCTCTGTGAAGTCTTCCTTTATCCCTTTTTCATCTTCAAGTAGAATCGATCTCTTCTCCTTCATCCCTGTAGCACATGATATAGAAATCTATTATAGCACTTATCCTGCATAAAAAATATTTATTTGCTTGTTTACTTCCCTCACTAGACCATGGACTTTGTAATACAGGAGATCATGTCTTATGTATACAGCTTTGTATTTACCCTAGGCACTGTGCCTAGCATAAATATATACTCAATAAATATTTGAAGAACAAATAAGTGAGATGTGGAATGTAGTGCACTAGAGTCCAATACATGCAGTCATTTCTATGGGACTCCTTCCTCGTAAGTCACCAGCCTTGGATCTAATTGGATCAAGGGAGGACACAGACCTAAGACAGCTATTCTGTAAGCTGAATAGCACCTTATGAAGTGCACTATGATGAGGACTCTGATAATATGCAGGGTTAATCAACATGAACTAACAAGCCATGTCTTCTCTCTTAAATATCTGAACTTGAGATACAGAAAGGCAGTCAGTTAACAGCAGGATCAGAAGGTAAAAGACACACAGGAAAGCTAACTTGGTCACGATGAGATATCAGGAATGAATAAGACAAAGCTGAAATTTTCACAGGGTAGGGAATGTGGTGACCGACTGGTAGCAATAAGAGGGTAGAAGCAATCAACTCTACTCTCTGAGAGATGATCTCTAAAGCTGTCTTGGATCTTGAACAACTCTCTTGTTCCCACATTACATTCTAATTGCACTATTCATCATACCAAAAAACCAGAATGTGTTTCTGCTAAATTTAGAGGGTCTATTTGGAATGATCTAATTTAAAATACAAAATGCACGGTTTAATAAATATTGTAAGTAGAACTCAAAGGTCAGAGCCCTTTCTGTTCCACCGTTGAACCTCAGAGCTAACCAATGTTGGTTAGAAATGAAGACCACTGGCTTCAGCCAGGGGCAAGGCCCACAGCAGCAGCTGAAGGGATCAGATATTGGAAGAGAGGGCCCTGATACCCAGTCTGGAATCTTAGCTTCTTCAAGTGCTGGACCAAGTCTCATTCACGTAGAGTGCCAACACACAACTCTGAAAAGGCAGAAAGTTCAGAGCCTCCTGAGACGTGTGGATATTGACCTCTACCTAGAGGCTTCATCTCATCATCAAACCGGCCTGGAGAAGAAAAGGTTAACCTCAAACAGCCAAGTAGCTATTCGAACAGCTAAAAAAGTTGTTCTTTATGAAATAAAGAGAAGACAAGCGAGTACTTCTCAAACTTTAATACACACATGAATCACCAGCAAATGTGTTAAAGTTCATATTCGGATTCAGGGGGACGGGATTGACCCTGAGACCCCTTGTTTCTAACAAGCCCCGGATGACGCAGATGCTGCTGGTTTGAGGACCACACTTTGAGTAGCCAGCCTCTGTGTCATCCCAGAGGGAAGAAACAAGGCCCTGTGGAGGAAGTAAAGAACAAGGATTCTAGCTAAAGAACTTCCCACCTGTTCGGAGTTGTACGGGAAGGAAAGTGATACTTCAGTGTCATGAGACCAGGCAGAAGTTTGGCAACAATTTGGCAAATGCCCGTTATAGAGAGAATTTCTGCTCTGTGTGGCAAGTAGACTATCAAAATTGACTTCAAAATGTTCTGTTTATGTATTCCTTAAAACATTTGTTTAAATACATTTATAATTTAATTGAAGATAGAAAATATTATGCAGTTTATCATATAAAACAAAATGAAGATCGACTAATTTAAATAAGTACTTCCTTAGATTTAGCAAGAAAGTTCCAGAAGGCAGAGGAAACTTTTTCCTCTCTTGTTCTCTGATGTATACCGGACATATAGTAGGTACTTCATCAGTATCTGTTGAATGAAGGAAAGCTCACCAAATCTGAAAGTAGACATGTACAAATTTTATCCTGAACCTCAAAAAAGGTAGTATCCGGTGTCCTGGTTATTTTTTTTTAAATAGAAGTTTTTATTATGACATTCTTAGATATCTCAAGGTTGCCTCCCTGATCGAGATCTGTTTCTGAGTCCCTGGCATCTGTTCCATATACCTGTCAGAACACTCTGGGATCTGACTTAGGACCCCCCAAATGCCAACTGCATCTCTAAAATGTAATAGGCTGCCTATTTTCTTACTTTCTGGATGCCGCATTCTGCCCACCAAATGGAATTTCTTCTGGTGTCCACTCCACCTCCAGTGGGCAGACCGATTCCACGTCTCACAACAGCCAGAACTGTTCTACTAGGATGGTCAGTCCTTTGGGTGGTGGCTGGTGTCCATGTGGGGCCTGTCATTTAGAACCCAAGCAGCTTCTCCTCACTGCCCCTGATATCCCTCATACTCTTAACCTCTCTTTGAGGCCATTTCTCTTAGCCCTGACATTCACGTTTCCCTTTACACTGGCCTTCCAAAACCTGACCCTTTGGCCAATGAACCTGCAGCTGGGATCTACCGAGAGGTGTTGTTTCTCCCACCAATCAGGACTCACTTCCAGTTCCTGTCCTGTCCACACTACAGCACAGACCCACAGCTTCAGAGCTTCCTCACTCTCTCTTCCTCCTTGCATCTCAAAGGATACCCTATTTTTCTCTCTTTCTCCTAGAGCCAGGGCCTCAGAAAGGCATCAGGAGCCCCTTGGCACCAGCCTTCTCCAGCTCACAGCGGTATTGTTAGAGGGAACATCCAGCCAGCCACCACTGACTTTCTTTTCCTCATTTGCTGCCTGTTTCTCTGGTCAATAGGTCAGACGAAAGCCTGATGAAATGTTCTGATCCAGAGAGGGAAATGGGACGGAGGCTGAACCTCAGCCAAACAAAAATTATTCTTGATTGTGATTTTAAAATGTTTCTGATACATGGCGTAACTCATCTGCCTAAAGGAAAGTGGTGACATTCCAGTGTCTGTTTGATAAGCACATCAGACAGGCCCACAGACCATGGGAACCAGGAGAAAATGGCACCACGGGATTACATGAGCCTCAGCTGTGTCCCTGGATAGAACAAGTGTTATTGTGGAATGACACAGACCAGAGCTCAAAGCAGATGTTAGTTCATCCTGTTCTCAGAGGAAACGCCGGCTGGAAATGGAGCTTGGAGACAGGGTCAAAAGCAGCAGTGCTCTTTCTGGCTGGCAGCCCTCATCTCAGCCTCGTCTCCACAGAGTCTCCTCGTCTCCTGGAATGGGAAAAGGACAGAACCCAGAAAAATCTATGTGGCTGTCTTTAGAATTAATCATGATTGATATTTGTCCAAGGAAGTGAATGCATCCAGGAGGAGGAGGGAGATGTCTGATCAGAAGGCTGAGTAGGACATTTCCCAAATTTGTTTTCTGTCTCATTAAACTCTCATCAGGACAGATCCTTTGGGAGACCCAAGACAGTCACCCTGGAAGCATTTGGAAAAGCGGATATCAGGGCAAGGAAGAGGGTGTCCATTTAGATGGCTTCCCCTGAATGAAGACAGTGGCAAGAATGGGCAAACAGAGTCATCAGAGCTGATGAGAACCTTGCAGGTCATCAAATTCAGCCTCTTGGTTTTGGAGAGGAGAGTGAGGCACAGAGAGGAAGGGAACACATCCAAGGTCACACTACCACAAGGCGTGGGGGGAAGGTGACCCAGGACCAGCGCTCCGTTCTCCCAGTGTCCAGCCCAGGCGTTTTTCCTTGCACTGAGCCTTGAAGGACAGCCTGAGAATTGGCGAGGACGCTGCTTCCCTTTGCTACTGCTCTGGAGCTGGGGAGAAATGGGCCAGGCCCTAAATGCAGCTCTCAGGGAAGTCTCTAGCAGGTTGTCAAGTACTCCTGCCAGTGCTGAGCTGGCAAAGGAGGGTGGGGAGAAGTGCTTAGAAATCCTGAGCACTGAAAGGTGGCCTGTAATTGTAAAATTCCATTTCCTTTCAATTAGCAGCTGATTGCATTTGATGAGCTGCAACATTGTTTCCTCCGTGTAGATTAGGAGTCAGAGCAGTCAATGAGCTGTGAAATTCTCTCCCTGCTGAAACAATAGACAGTGATTAAAGCGCAGCTAATCCGATCATTATAGCCAGAGCCCACTGATCATTAGCTGCTAACCAGATCCCAGAGAGCAGCTCCAGCCCAGCCAAGGCGGACTGGATGCAATAGGTAAATGCTACCAACATGCCCGCCTCCCTCCTCTCTATGCCCAGAAGTCCTCGGTGGGCCCAAGGGCTGGGGCGAAAAACAGGAAGCCGCAGGGAATACAGGGAATGAGACTGCCAAGGGCAGCTTGATGTCAGGGGGAGAGCCAGGACTTCAGAGGCAGATGGAACAGATCTGGAATCATAACCCACCCCTCACCCCCACCGGCCAACTTGTGGTTTAACCTCTGAACCTAGGATAAGTTATTTGCCCCAAATCCTTGATAATACCTTCCTTGTGTGATTGTTGTGAGGATTACTATCACAGCCTAGGTAAGATCCCTGGCATATTCTCAAAATCAGTAATAACACTAACTAACATTTTCAAGTATCTGCTACGTGCTCAGCACTGTTCTAAGGGCTTTAAGTGGATTAACTTGTCTAATCCTCATAACAGCTCTGATAAAGTAGATGTTATTATTATCCCTGGTTTTTCCAATGAGGAACACAGAGGTTCAGTAACCTGCTCAAGATCACTTAGCCATAAGAGGCAGAGCTGGGATTTGAACCAGGCCAACCAGTTCAGAGGTCCTGCTAGTAACCACCTTAGTTTACTGCTTCTTTAAATAATGCTGACATTCACTGTCTCCCTTTACTAGGCCTATAGTTTTCAAACTTTATTCTACAGAAGAATAAGCCAGAGAGAATGCTAAAAATGCAAATCATCAGACCCAGGCCCTGGAGATTCTTATTTGATAGGTTAGGGAGAGAATTCAGGATCCTGCAGGTCAGTAAGCACACGTGCAATGCTGGTGTGGTGGCCCAGGGCCTGCAGGAAAAAGGCCTGTGGTTCTGAGCAGCAGAAGTCAGTGTGTCCCAGACCTGCAGCCTCCTTTCTTCTCTTTCTTTTTTTTTTTTAAATAAGTTGGAGCCCCACTCCATTGCCCAGACTGGGCCCATTGGGCTCTGGCGATCCTTCAGCCTCAGCCCTCCAAGGAGCTGGAACTACAGGCATGCGTTACCACATTTGGCTAATTTTTTATTTATTGTGGAGACGAGGTCTCACTAAGTTGCCTGGGCTGGTCTCGAACCCACAGCCTGAAGCAATCCACTCGCCTCGGCCTCCCAAAGTACTGGGATTACAAATTGAGCCACCAAGCCCAGCCTGCCTCCTCCTTTAACTCTGTCACTTCGCCCAGGGCAAGTGCCCAATGCCAGATGCAGAAAGCCACCATTGTACACACAGAGGATGAGAAGGAGGCAAGACACAGAGGCACTGGTGTCATGTGTATCAGGATTTGAAACTCTGCTACTTCCCTTCCGGGAGGGGCCATACAAATCATCATTCAAAGCAAGACACTCTGAGAGAAATAGGGAGGGTTGATCATTACTCCCAGATGACAGGCATACACTAGGACTGTCCCATGCAAACTGGGTGTGGTAGAGGCTGTTGGTGTCCTCCACCCGTGGCCCTTGGTCCTCACCTCTAAGCACCCGCAGGACATGGTAAACCCATGTGCAGGACAGGCAGGAAGGTTGGAGATATACACCCTAGTGTCCTTGCCCGAAGGTCAGAATAACTGGGGCAAGACTGAGACCCAGTTGCCCGGGGTGGAACTATGGTAAATAGCTTATTACTCAACTTTTATCTTCTTCTTTCCCTTCCCTGTCTTATGTTTCACATCTCTACAGGTTATTTCATGGCATCACCTCCCAAATGAATTGCTTACTCTCAAATCCCTTCCTCAGAGTCTTCTTTGAGATCAGAACAGTCACCTTACTACTTAAGAGCTGTGTGACCTCAAGCAGTACTTAAGTTTCAGTTTTCTTAAGAGTAAAACAGAAATAACACAGGAGAGAACACATGTCAAGCATGGGATACAGCAAACACTCAATAAATATACAATTCTAGTATGGTTGTTGTAAACAGTAATAATAATGGTTATTGCTGTCACATCCAGAAGCATCTTTTCTCTGTCACCTTACTTCTGTTAACTTTTTGTCCTCTGGATGGCTGCAATCTTTTCCTTTCTTTCTTTCTTTCTTTCTTTCTTTCCTTTTCTTTTTCTTTTTTTTTTTTGAGCAGAAATCTCACTCTGTCACCCAGGCTGGAATGCAGTGGCACTCTCAGGACCACCTTGACCTGCTGGGCTTAGGCGATCCTTCCACCTCAGTCTTCCAAGTAGATAGAACTACAGGCACACACCACCAGGCCCAGCTAATGTTTTGATTTATTGTTGTCCAGGCAACTAGGCTCAGGCAATCCTCTCACCTTGGCCTCCCAGAGTGAGGGATTACAGGTTTGAGCCACCATGCCTGGCCTCCAATCCTCTCTTATGAAGCTCCCCCAACATTAGCCTTGCATTTGAGGTGGCCTTCACACCATGGCCAGGGTACTGACCCCTGTGTCGCTGCTGCTGTGGACCTGCTGTATAACCAGGCCACTGCCAGGCTCTGAGAAATCGTAATATTGTTTTTAAATTAGTTTTGCAAAATGATTCCAAAAAGCTACTTCTGGAGAACACATCATTTATTTGGCGAATGCACAAGTCTTCACAACATACATTTCTACCAAGTCCTGAGTTGGTCATTTCCCCACTCCCCCCATTGGACACCTTCCATTGTCACCACTGAACAAAGTCCAAATGTAGCATTCAAGGTTGCATCGTGACCTTCAGCCTTCCAGCAGATCCGACACTGCTCTTGTTCAGAGGCCTGTTCCTATGGAGAAAACACCCTGGGAACCCACCTCTGCCTGGCTCTCCCTTCTTCCTGTTCCTCCTTCAAATGAAATCAGTGTGAGTTAGGATCACCGGCTCCTTTTCACTTTTTGCCAAGCACAGTTAAACAGCTGATTTCAGTCATTTCTACCTATGGTTTCCTCCTTAAAGCTAATTAGTTTCTTTTCAAGTAATTGCAAATAGTATATTTTCCAGGCCCTTGGAGTAGAGGCTGACAACTAGCTGGCTGGAGTGGGCTCTTATCAATAGCTCACGGAAATTAGACACACAAACATCACACTGAGGCCCCGAGGGTTGCTCTAAGTTGTTTAGAATAAATAGCTCATGGATGCCCAGGGCTCTTTTGTGAATGGACTTGCGAATGCCAAGTCTCTGGGATGTGGGGGGGCAACCTGACAGTCAATAGTTTGATAGTCATGTGGCTCCCTAAGCATCAGCAGGGACTTAACCCGACAGGTGAGCAAGATTTGCAGTGCCCGGGTGTCCTGCTTGGTGTTGTAAGTGTCGTTAGAGCTAAGGCTAATGGTAGGGGCAAGAGGAGAGAAGGGAGTGGGGAGGGTTTCATGGAACCGTCATCTTCATCATCATTATCAATCATCCCCTTGCACCAGAGAGCCATTCCCAGTACCCCTTATCCTCTAGGAACAAATGAAGAGGTCATGCCTAGAAAGTTCTCAGTTCAGAGTGGGTGTGGTAGCTCATATTTGTAATCCCAGTGCCTTGGAGGCAGAGGTGGGAGGATCTCTTGAGACCAGCAGTTCAAGACCAGCCTGGGCAACATAGAGAGCTCCCCATCTCTACAAAAGAAATTTTTTTTTTGAGTTGGAGTCTTACTCAGTCGCCCAGACTGGAGTGCAGCGGCCGCTCCCGGCCACTGCAGCCTCGCCTGTTGGGCTCTGGCGATCCTTCCACCTCAGCCTTCCGAGTAGCCGGAATTACAGGCATGCGCTACCACGCCCGGCTGATTTTTTGATTTATTGTAGAGATGAGGTCTCGCTGCCCAGGCGGGTCTCGAACCCGCGGGCTCAGGCAATCCACTCACCTCAGCCTCCCAAAGGCGCGGGATTATAGGCTGAGCCACTGAGCCCGCAAAAATTTTAAAAATATTAACTGGGTGTGGTGGCATGTGCCTGCAGTCCCAGTTCCTTGGGAGGCTGAGATGGGAGGATCGCTTGTACCCAGGAGTCCAGGAGGTTACAGTGAGCTATGATTGTGCCATTGTACTCCAGCTTGGACAACAGAGTGATCTGGTTTTATGTTCTGAAAATTTTCTTTTCTTTTTATTCTCCTTTCAATTTTAACATTTGTGTTGACGTTGTTGTTGTTATTATTGTTGTTGTTTTGGACCTTGGGTGAAGACAGTGGAGTTACTTGGATCTCTTGGTCCATAGCATGTTGGTGATCCCCATTAGTCCCTGTGAGTCCCTTTACCCATGTATTAGTTTCCCATTGCTGCTGTAACAAATTACCCCCAAACTGATTGGCCCGAAGCAACACAAACACATTATTTACAGTTCTGTAGATCTTCAGTCTAACTAGATATCACTGGGATAAGATAAGGCAGGGCACGTTCCTTCTGTGGAGGCTTTGAGAGAGAATCTGCTTCTTCGCCTTTTCCAGCTTCTAGAAGTCTCCCACTTTCTTTAGCTCATGACTCTTTTCTCCAGTTTCAAAGCCAGCAAATTCAGGCCTAGTCCCTCTTACACTGTCTTCTCTTGGTCACATCTTCCTTTGACCAATGTTCCTGCTTCCCTCTTCTATTTTTTTTTTTTTTTTTGTGTTGGAGTCTCACTCTGTCGCCCAGACTGGAGTGCAGTAGCTGCTCCTGGCCACCGCAGCCTCGACCTGCTGGGCTCCGGTGATCCTTCCGCCTCAGCCTTCCAAGTAGCCGGAATTACAGGCATGCACTACCACGCCCAGCTGATTTTTTTGTGTGATTTTATTGTTGAGATGAGGTCTCGCTGCCCAGGCGGGTCTCGAACCCGCAGGCTCAGGCGATCCACTCACCTCAGCCTCCCAAAGGCGCGGGATTACAGGCTGAGCCACCAAGCCGGGCTTCCTCTTCTATTTTTAAGAACATTTCTGATTACACTGGGTCCTCTGCTGATTAGCAAACTTGATTCCATCTGCAGCCTCAATTTCCCTTTGTCATGTAATGAAAAAAGAATCACAGGTTCTCAGGATTAAGATGTGGACATCTTTGGAGGGGGGACATTATTCTGTCTACCATAATCCCTATTCTAACCTCATTCTCTGTTCTAGTCAGCATCTACTCTAATGTGTTTGACAGCACATAAAAAACAGTAGTGGAGGGGACGCCACTCTGCTCTAAGTGTTTATATTTTTAATTGACATCTGTGGTATTGTTCTAGGTTTATCTGTGGTGCTGTTCTTACATTTTTTTATTCAACACTGTATTTAAGGTCTCCCACGTTGTTCTGTGCACGTGGAGTTTGATGTTCCTAACAACTGCATATAATTTCATAGTTTCTGCCCACTTCATTTTACTTATCCAGTCCTCCATCAATGGACTCCTAGATTGCCTTATTCCACTCTGAACTCATAATGTTAGACATCCTTGTTCAGGTCCCTGTGGACCCATACAAAAAAAAAAAATTCTTAAAAATGTGCTAGCCGGGCTGGGTGGCTCAGCCTGTAATCTCGCACCTTTGGGAGGCTGAGGTGAGTGGATTGCCTGAGCCCGCGAGTTCAAGACCCGCCTGGGCAGTGAGACCTCATCTCTACAATAAATCAAAAAATCAGCCAGGCGTGGTAGCGCATGCCTGTAATTCCAGCTACTCGGAAGGCTGAGGCAGAAGGATCTCCGGAGCCCAGCAGGCGAGGCTGCGGTGGCCAGGAGCGGCTACTGCACTCCAGTCTGGGCGACTGAATCAGACTCCAACTCAAAAAAAAAAAAATGTGCTAAAGCTGGCTCCTGCCTGGATGACAAAGTGAGACTCCTACTCAAAAACAAACAAACAAAAAAAGTTGGGATTAGGTCACGATATATCTCTCCTTAGTTTCACCAGCTAATATCGGATTACTCTCTTTAATGACTGACTATGCTAGTTATGCATATAGTCGTAGAGCTGTTAAACCTCTCTCTACCACAGTCTTGTCCAACAGCAGAGCTGAAAGCCCTTTCTGGGTCTCTCTCCTGGGTATTTTTGTTTCCTATGCAGGCTTTAGAGTCACTAAATAAACTCCCTTCAGCCAGCATCAGAGTCCCCTCCACTACTGTTTTGTTTTGTTTTGTTTTGTTTTGTTTTTGATGTGCTGGGCACTGTGCTCCCTCAGAGGAGTCCATTCTTTGGCTATGCAACTTCAAAGTTTTATTTCCATTCCTTCTTCTTCTTTCTTTTGTCTCTGGGCTCTGATTTTAACAACTCAACAATTTCCTGAGCGCCAACTTGTTCAAGTGCATTGTCCTCTTCTTCCCACCCCAGACACTGCATATGTAAAAGAAACAATTAAAGGGCTACCTTCTAGTGTCCTGTGGACTCAATTGAAAAAACTTAGCCTGGATCCATTCACTTCTCCCCAAACCACTGAATTAAAGCCAACAGCAATTTTTCACCTGGACATTTGCACTTGTCTCCTACTTGGTCTCCACCTGTTTCTACTCTTATACCATCTAGTACTGTTTCTACACAGCAATCAGAAGAAACATTTAAAAATATAAGTCAGATCTCATCATTCCTCTATCTGTTAGTACTCCATTGCCTATGGAATAAAATCTATGTTCCTTAGCCTAATTTATCAAACCCCATGGCAGCTGGCTGCTGTCTGCCTCTCTGGCCTCATCCTATGGCATCTTCTCTTCAGTTACCTTGTTTTAGCCTTCTTTTCAATTCCTGGAGTAGGTCAAGCCTGTTCCTGACCCTCAGCCTTTGCAGTAGCTATTCTGTCTGCTCAGAATGCTCTTCCCTCTGAGTTATTCAGAGATGGCCCCTTCCCATCACCCATACATCAATTCTGTCTTTATTATCTGAATAGCACTTATTTATTTATTAACACTATTTATTTATTTGTGTATTGCCTACATTCCCTGGTAGCTTGTGAGTTTCTTTTCTTTTTTTTTTTTTTTTTGAACTGGAATCTCACTCTGTCGCCCAGACTTGAGTGCAGTGGCCGCTCCCGGCCACTGCAGCCTCAACCTGCTGGGCTCCGGCAATCCTACCGCCTCAGCCTTCCGAGTAGCCGGAATTACAGGCATGCGCTACCACGCCCGGCTAATTTTTTTGATTTATTGTAGAGATGAGGTCTCTCCTGCCAAGGCGGGTCTCAAACCCGCGGGCTCAGGCAATCCACTCACCTCAGCCTCCCAAAGGCACGGGATTACAGGCTGAGCCACCAAGCCCGGCTGCTTGTGAGTTTCATGAGAAAGCTTTTATTTCTCTTGATCACTGCTCTATCCGTGCCTAGTATAGTGGTGGTGCTCAAACACCCCCTTTTTTTTTCTGGCACAGTGGTGGTGCTCAAACATCCCCTTTTTTTTTTGAGGAATAAATGAATAAGTAAGCAAATGAATGGGTCTGAAGCAGTTGTTCTCAATGTTGGCTACCCATTAGCATCAATTGCAAAAAGCCAAGCCCCACCAGACGAGTTGAATCAGAATCTCTGGACATAGGGCTCAAGTACTGGCACTTTTGAAAGCATCCCAGATAAATGTTCACCTAGGACCATGAATCATTCATTTGAAGATCTCAAGCAAGGCAATTTAAGAAACCTTCCTTTGGATTTTGTATTCTAACTTTGTTCTTTTTCTTTCTGATGTTAATTGACGTGCCATAAGCCTCCAGCTGTCTGCAGCCCTGTCAACTGACACCACCACCATCCCTGGCTCCACAGAGGAAGCCAAGCTGTAGGAGGAAAGAAAAGGACCCACTCACAGAGAAGCTGAGCCAATTCAAAGCAGAGGGAAGGCATGGCAGGGAGGGGGAAGAAAAGTGCTGATGGTGTTGTGGGAGCCCCTGGAGCCTCTGAGTCTAGCCCCACTTAAATTCTCTTTTCTACTCAAGTTGGCAGGGGTTAGTTTTCTGTCATTTGCAACTAAAAGACTCCTGACCAATACACGATCAAAGCAAATAATTGTGGGTCCAGGAAAGATGATTTAAATGGAATCCAGAAGACCGATTATGAAGGCAGTGCCTTTATCGATAAATCCATAATTCCAAATATAGCCTCTTGTTAAACTGGAAATAATCCTTTGCTTCTCTTATTTCAGCTGGTTAGTCTGTTTACAAAGTGTCACAGTTAAGCACTTCCACAGCCACATGAAAAGTATTAGATCACTTACTCTTCTTAATAAAGGGAACAAATTTGCGATGGAGCTGCACTGTGTTCATCATAGGGCCTTGCATATGCCAAGCTTCCTGTCGTTAGGGGCTCCTCTCTCAGCCTGAGATACAGAGAACTCAGCACAAATGGCTGAATGCTGAGCCCTCCATGATTTCCCTGTCCACCCAATTCTAATCATAAGGCTCCTTTTGAGCCTTCGAGGAATGCTGAATGGGTAGAAGTTTGGCCTCAGGGGCCCTGATGAGCCTGCAAGGTTCTACCTCAAGCAGTGGAGGAATAGATAGGTAGGAAGTCGTCTGAGATGTCAGTCTAAGGGGCACCAAAAGAAATGCCAAAAGGTTTTGAGAAACGGAGGGAGATAAAGAAAATTGTGTTTAAGAGCACTCCATTCTAAGAGAATACTGTATAAGATTGGAAGGCACCAGGTTATACACAGCAGATGCAAGACCTGGGCCTGGCACACACTTTGGGAAGTATGTGTGTAAACTCTTTAAGCCTAAAAGACTGACAAGCTCTGCTTCACACAACCCCAGACACCGATATGCTTTACTTCTGTAATCTTCTTGCATCCCCCAAAGAAAAGCATATGAACAACAGAAGTAAATGAAAACATTCCCAGGAAGGTTTTCTGCTGGGTCTGACTTTACACAGAGGCACTGAGCAGGGATAAGGCACACTGAATCACACAGGAAAAGAATGAAAAGCAGGTCTCTAAGCAGAGGTTAGAGTCAGATATCCTGTTACCGTGTTGTTAGGCTCCTGCCTCAGGCAGCCACTGTGATGTATAAATAGAGTGAGTCCTAGTACTAGCCCAAGTGAGAAGACTACTGTAGCTGGTTTCTTGGACTTCCAAGGCTGACATCTCTCTTTGGTGATGGGTCAGTGGTTTCGTTGTGTTATAGAGAGCTGCTGAATTGGATAGTAATCTGTAATGGACAGCAGCAAAACGGGGCCACATACCTTAGGATATCTTTGAAACAAAAGAATGTCTGATGAGCTTCTTAGGACAGGGTAGGATCCCAAAGGCCTGTGCTAAATACCATTCTGAGAACCGCGGGTCTGGATAACCAGGAGCTTTCATTTTGCTGAGGGAAGCCTGCAAGTCTGGGGTCAAGCAGAATAGTTCAGTGTGTAGAAGAGAAACTAAGCCCTGTCCCTGATGGCTTCATTCTTCACCCTTCACCTTTGCTGTGATCAACTTTCCCAGTAAATAAGCATTGAACAAAGATTCCAGAACTAGGGATTTGAAGGGAAGCCCGAGGAACCCCACAACTTGTTCTGTCCTGCTCACAGACACTCAGCAACCCCTCACTTCCTGGGGTCCAGAGTAGTAGGGAAGAGAAAGTGATTGTCATTATTCCCAGGACAGACACAATGAAGAAAACCACATTACAGTCTATCTTGACGTCTCTTTTTTGCTTTTGTATTTACCAAATTTGAACTTGAAATTACCCTTCATCCATTACCACTGCCTTCCTGTAGTCGTTCTGTCCTAAAGATTTCAGAACCACCCAGTCTTTAGAATTGGACTATTGAGAGAGCCAGTAGAAGAAAGAAAAGAAGACTGGACTGGAAGTTGGCTTAGTGTTTCTGAGTCCTGGTTCTGAACTCCCAGCTCTGGGACCTCTGGTGAGATATCGTACCCCTGGGCCTAATTTTCCTTGTCTGTAAAATAGCTGACATTGGGGGTTTAATGGGATGGTCTCTGATATCCCTTGCTGCTCTGAGATATACAATTGTAGAGTGAAATTACACACCCTCATTTCTATATATCTCAGTGAAGGCACCTACTCTCAACTGAACCTGACTCTGGTGAAAATAAAGGCACACTAAGATATAATGCCTATCTTAGGAAAGTTCAACCGAACTTGGGAGAAAGGGCAACTGATTTTAACTAAATATATTAGAACACTAGGGGGTATGGTATAAAAATTAAATCTATCCAAAAGGTCTATGTCAGAGAGTAATCAACTTCTTGTCACTGGAGGAGTTCCTGTACCTGTGGCTGGACCACCATAGGGCAATGGTGCCATTACAGTGTTGAGCCTTTGGGCAAAAGGAAGTTAAAGACCAAACACACAGAGAACACATGGTCATTAGAAAAGAATCAGAGGTACAACACAGCCAAATTGGAAGTCCCTCTCTCACATTCCCTCCCGTAGTTTTCTTCCTTGGGGCAAAGCTTGCAGTGGGTTTCCTTCCAAATCCCTTTCCAAAATCTTGTCTTACTAACCCTGTGGCCTGCCATTCCTGTTTGGCATGAGCATCCTTTCATAGTGACTCCCCAATGATTGACTCCATTCTTTTTACCACCTTTGTGATGTTCCATAAATAGAAGAGACAGAATGGTTGCATTTTTTCAGGGCAAAAACCTGGTTAGGATTTCCCACCATCATCCAAAGCCCCCAAGGCAAACATAGGTCTTTATTTCTATAAGCTTTCCCAGACCTAGATTCATTTAATATATTCTATAACCAATTCTCTTACCAATATGTAATTCCAAATAAACCCTCTCATGAAAAATCACCTTCCCGCTTGGAAGTAGAGATCTGGTAATTCCACTGTCCTCCATCCATGGCACTCCCTTTGCTGTAGCACACATGTCACCTCTGATACCACATCTTCTGCTCACTCTCTTGTTTGATATTAGATCTCTCCTGTGCTCACACACACTTATGCATATAAATCAATACAGATAGAAAGATCTATACAAAGAAGCCCAAACTGCAAAACAACCAAAAGTATACAAGATTCAAAAACAATTTTGGGAGTGTAATACATATTTTCCTCTCCCAATGGGATTTAAATAGCCTTCTTCACCCCATGAATATCAGGACTTGGCCCTGCTCCTTGCTTTCCAATAGGATGTTAGTGGACAGGGCAGGAGTAAAGACATGAAGTATTTTGTGCTTCTTCCATCACCATGATGATGTGTCCCTACTAGTTCACTCACCCAAGGAGGACAAGGGATACCTGGAGCAGAACCAGATCCAACCTACAGGTTAAAGCCAAGTCCAGCCAAGCGCAGGTAAAATCAGCTCATACTCAATCCTTAGACATAGTGATGAGATCAAGATTACATTTTAAGCAACCACACTTTGGAGTGGCTTGTTATATAGCTCTTTTTTGACTCTGGCTAAATAAGACAGGGAGATATAAATTTTATGAAGCAAAGTATGAGACCTAGAAGACAAAAGGGAAAATCCTAACAGATGTGACTCTTCTTAAGCCTGCATGTGGATTTTTAAGCAAACACAACATCATAAGTAAGTTTAAAATTTAATCTGAACCAATAATTTTTTTTAAAGTCTTTAATGGATGGGAGCACGATGAAGGAATGAACAAGGAAGGACAGATGTGTAAAATACATCTGTGATAAAGACATTTGTCCCTTCCATTTGTAGAACATCATGCAGCTGGGAAAAGAGTCAATCGTCAGGGAATCACCATGGAAGGATGTTCACACCAAACACAAATGTCAGGCCACAGGGTTAATAAGGTAAGATCTTGAAAAGGGATTTGGAAGGAAACTTACCACAAGTGTTGCCCCAGGGAAGAAAACTGTGGAAGGGAACATGAAAGAGGGACTTCCAATTTAGCTGTGCTGTACCTTTGATTCTTTTCTAATGACCATGTGTTCAGTGTGTGTTTGGTCCTCAATACCCTTTTGCCCAAAGGCTCAGCACTGTAATGGCACCATTGTCCTATGGTGGTCCACCCACAGGTACAAGGACCCCTCCTGTGACAAGAAGCTGACTACCCTCTGACATAGACCTTTTGGATAGATTTAATCTTTACAATGTACCTCTCAGTGTTTTCATATCTTTAGTTGAAATCAGTTGCCCTTTTTTCCAAGTTCAGTTGAACTTTCCTAAGATAGACACTACATCTTAAAATTCCTTTATTTTCACCAGAGTCAGGCTCAGTTGAGAGTAGTTTCCTTAGCTGGGACATACGGAAATGAGGGTGTGTAATTTCACTCTACAGTGGTATATCTCAGAGCAGCAAGGGAGATCATAGACCATCCCATTAAACACTCAGTGCCAGCTATTTTACAGACAAGGAGAATAAAACCCAGGGGTACGATTTCTCACCAGAAGTCCTAGAGCTGTGAGTTCAGAACCAGCACGCAGAAACACTAAGCCAACTTCCCATTCAGTCCTCTTTTCTTTCTTCTACCAGCTCCCTCAATAGTCCAATTCTAAAGACTGCATGGTTCTAGATTCTGAGAAAGCAGAAAGGGAGCAGGATTTTTGTAGCAGGGACATGAGCTTTGGAATCAGACAAACATGGGTTCGAGTCCCAGGTCTGGGATGTGTACAGACTGTGCCATTAGTCAAGTTATTTAACCTCTCCAAGTCTTTGTGCCGTTGCTTATTAATTGGAATGGTAATAGCTATCAGACAAGTTATTGTGAGAGAAAAATGAGATAAGATTTATAAAGCACTCAGCTCAGTGCCTGGCAGAGAGTAGGAGCTAATTAAATGTGAACTCCATTCCCTTCTCTGCTGAGTACCCCAGTAGCTAAAACACTTCTTTATACATCAAGGAATTAACGCCAATGTTACGAGATTAATTCACAGCAATGCACATGAAAACAGTGATTCAAATCATGGCAGAAAACTATAATTAAAGTATCTGGTATTGTTTGATTACAGGGTTGGCTTCACTGACTTTAGCACTTTGTGGGCAGAGAGCAGGCAACCTTGAGGCAAAGCATGACTTTATTTTAAAGGAGGTTTCTGACCACTTCCCAGGGCAAGGCAGAGATTGTTCCTCTGTTTCTTGATTTGTGCTGAGGAGTCTGAACCTTAATGGGTTGAGATAGAGAGATCTTACATTTACTAAACATATACTATGTGCCAGGCCTGTTAAACACGCATTCTCACTTTATTTTTCCAGAAATCCCAAAAGGACAATCCTTATAACTACATTTGACAACCAAGGATGCTGAGGTTCATAGGTAAATTCAATAAGTTGTTCAAAATGACACTCCCAGTTAGGGATGGAGGTAGGGTTTAATTCAAGTCTGCCAAACTCCAAAGGCTGAGTTCTGTTCATCACACTGGCTGTTTCCTATTTAAGCACAAATTTATGGCTCAGTATGTAACAAGCACCATTTTAAGTACTTTAAATGGTACAGCCAGAACTGCCAGTTAACTATCCAATTCTATTCTCCCCATCTTTACCAACAAAATCTCAAGGGTGTGTGTGTGTGTGTGTGTGTGTGAATACCAACCACAGAGCAACATTTCCTAGTTTCTTTTGCAGCTAAGGAGACTCAAAAGAGCTAAGAAACTGTTGGTTAGAACTATCAGGAAAATATATTGATCCAATTAAGAGACATGATTTCATGGCCTCTATCCCTCCACTTTTCCTTCTGTTTCCTGTCTAGAATGTGGACTAAGAGTTGATACCCAGCAACCATTTTGAATCATGAGGTTTATGAGATGACATTGAGAATGGCAGAGCAGAATGGTAGAGGAAGCCTCTGACTACTACAGGCTGCCTGACCAGTAGTAAATCACCAATCTCTGAATTTCCTTTAAATGAGAGAGAAATAAGCCTCTTCTAATTTAAGGTACTTTTCTGTTGTTTATGTGATCGTAGTGGAATGTAATCCCAACTGCTTCACCTATGATTTCTTATTTAACCCTCCAATAGTTCTACATGATGGGTATTATTTTAATTCCCAGGGTTTTCAGGTGGATAACTGGAACATAGAGCATTTAAGCAACATGCCCTAGATGACTGAGCTAGTATGTGAAAGAGAGTGGATTTGAACCCAGTCCAACTTGTGCAACACTCATGCTCTTAATAATCATATTAGACTGCCGAGTTGGACTA
The DNA here is from genome assembly GCA_027257055.1 of Cephalopachus bancanus. Classification (NCBI taxonomy): domain Eukaryota; kingdom Metazoa; phylum Chordata; class Mammalia; order Primates; family Tarsiidae; genus Cephalopachus; species Cephalopachus bancanus. Next base: position 1,641,086 of record JAPVLO010000289.1, on the reverse strand, counting down.
GACATCAAAGACTATTTTCCCCAAGCTGAAGAACTTTCATGTCTCAGTGGAATTTTCCTTCAGAATCAAACTTTATTTCTGATGGCTTGAGCCCTATTTGCATCTGGCATGAGGTTAGTTTTTCACTTTGTAAGAAATAACACTCTAATGGGTTTTTAAGGGCCCAGAAGACTTGTTAGCCATTCCCTGGCTGCCGCAGGACAAACTCATTAAAAACATCTGAACAAAACCAACAGAACTTGAAGGGCAACAAGAAAATGAAGACACTCTGAGGGTGGGTTGGAGAAGTCACACGGTAAATCCCAGATGTTAGAGAGTCCACTCTCCCAGCTGGGGTGGGACTCTGTGACCAGGACACTTCACCTGTTTGCATTCTAGAATCTCACAGATTGGGAACAGGAGTTGCAATCCCTTACACATTTTACCAGAATTTCTGTCCATAAAACAATTTGGAGATCCCTGGGATTGTAACAGGATTTTACCTCTGTGGAAAAGGGTTTGCTAAGCAAATGAATGGAGGAAAAAGAAATCAGAGGAGAAATGCTTACCTAGCTAAAGAGAGCAAATTATTTTATAACCCTGGAAAAGTACCAATTACAGTAAAATATGACTTTTCAAATCTGCTATTGGTTGGAGCTTATTATGAATTTGATCTGTAAAATGGGGATAACCACACTGACATCTCAGGGTGGTGAAAAGAAAAATGCCTAAATACACCACATGGAAGGAACTTAGCATGGTGACTACCACAGAGGTAAAAATACGATGAGATATCATTGTACTGTTTTATAGGACTCAACAGGCCTAGGACTGGCCACCACGCTTTCTCTTCTAGCCTTTGGGAAGCAGTTGTAGGAGATACAGAGCCAATTTTAAAAAATAATGAGCAGAGAAAAGCAATAAATTCTTCATTGCCCTAAATAACCCAGACACAGAGCAGAAAGCATTGACTTCAGTATTTGCAGATAATCTTATAGGTGTTCAGGCTACCTGGTTTTTGGAAGACCACCTGAATAAATCTCTTAACTCCTGGACCATATCAAAAGGCAGCACAACACAGTGGTAAACATCCTGGCTCTCATACCAGTTGGCCTGGGTTTAAATTCTTGCTCTTTACCTACTTGGCCACTTTAGTTAAATATTTGCAAAATGGAGCTCGTAATAATACCTACAGTTGATTATGGTGAGCATTCAATCAGATAATGTAAGTAAAGGGCTGGATGAACATCCAGCACATAGTTGGTAGTTAATAATTAGAGGCCAGTGTTTGTGATTATAACTATTAGTGCAGGGTCTAACATGATTTCCTTCCTTTCTTTCCTTCTGTGACAGACCCATCATGGGGATTCTACTTTTCTGTGGTGGTAGTAGAGCAGACTTCCTAGGGCAGTCAGGTGACCTTAGGGTCTGTAGAGATAAAGTCCCCGATGATAGAGCTGGTAGGCTTTATTGAAAAGATTACAGCTTGAATTTTGGATTCAGGTCCACTTGGTTTTAAATTCTGGTTTCCCTGATGATCAGCTGGCTCTGTGACCGTTATCAAGATCTCAGGACCTCAGAATGGATATGATGACATTTCGGTCAATGATGAACCACATACACAACAGTGACCTCATAAGATTACGATGGGATATTTTTTACTGTACCTTTTCTATGATTAGATACACAAATACTTAACATTGTGCTACACCCACCTACAGTATTCAGTACAGTATATATGCTGTACAAGTTTGTAGCCTAGGGTCAATAAGCAACACCATATAGCCTAAGTGTGCAGTAGGCTAGACCGTCTAGGTTTGCATGAATACACTCTGATGTTCACACAACCACAAGATTACCTACCAATACATTTCTCAAAATGTGTCCCTGCTATGAAGTGATTCATGACTGTATCTACGTGTACCTAGGAATTTTTACTAACTGAAGAAAAAAAGGGCAAGTGAAAAACTCTTCCTTGTGAGCTTTGAACTTCATAACCAGTGACCTTCTCAATTCCAAGGCTGCTCTGAATTGATGGTTTAGTTAGAGGAATAGCCCGTGCACTTTTATTTGGAGGAGGACTGCATAAAAAATCACCCCCAAACTTTAGTGGCTTAACACAACCACCATTTATTTAGCTGATGACTCTGAGGGTTGCCAGTTTGGTTCGGGCTCAGCTGGATAGTTCTTCTGCTGTCTCAAATGGGTTCACTTAGGTCAGTTGGGTGATTTTTGCTTCTGGGGACTGGCTGTTGGTGGGGCCATGGAGCAACAAGATGATGTATCTTTCATCCTTCAGCAGGCTAGCACAGACAGTCATGAGATTTAAAAAGAAGAAAGAGAGAATATATCCCAATACACAAATAGGCTTCTCGAGCATCCTCTTGCATCACAATGACCGAAGCAAGTCCCATATCCAAACTTGAAGTCATAAAGGGGGAACAATGGCGTGGATATAGGAAGACAGGGAGGTGTGCACCAATCAGAAGCCATTACTGTAAAAATCTATGACAATAACCATAGAACTTGTTTTGGGAGAAGAATTCATTCCTGAAATAGGCACTCTAAGGAGAAATTATTCAGTCCAGTAGTCTGAATGCAGAAATTCTTCTCTTACCAACCAATTAGAAGGTTGTATTTTGCATATAGTTTTCCTCAATTTGTGAATTAGGACCCCAGAATAGGGAGTTTTAAAGTATCTTTAATCTCTGACATTCCATGAATCTATACTTTTCCATTCCAACGAGGGACTAGCTGAAGCCCAGCCTAAGAAAGTTCTGTTTCCTCATTCAATGATGCAGTCAGGAAATTTCAGCCCAATGCAAAGAGCACCTGGTCAACCATGAAAATTGTGTGACATGACCATGGATTAAAACTTCCTTAAGAAGTAGTGAGCTCCCTGCTGCTGGAGGTGATTAAGCACATACTGTGAAGCTATGGTTCTAATTCTACTTGCGTAAGGGGACATCAGAATTTTTCGATTGCTCCCAGGGACTCTGATGCCCTCCTCAAGGTACGCCACGCAGAAAAGTAAAATCTGTACCTGTATCATGCTAAAAAAATAATTAAACTCAATTCGACAACAAATGAGCACTTACCATAAACAAATCAAAGTACTTTCACATCCTATACCTTTTTACAAAGAAAAAACAAAGGTTACAGATTTTGCTGAAAATCACTCCCAACCAGCAGTAAGTGTCAGGGTGGTTCTTTCACTATGTTCTTGATGACCTGTTGCCTGTCTTCCCTCTTTCCTTCCTTCCTTCCTTCTTCCTTCCTTCCTTCCTTCCTTCTTTCCTTCCTTTCCTCCTTCCTTCTATCATTCATTCATTCATTATTCATTCATTTGTTCAGTCTGTCAGTCATTTGATTTTCATCCTTAATGAAATTTCTGCCAGGTGTGGGGAAGGATAGACACACACCATCCCCAGAACATGTCTGAAATTTCACTTCCACACCTTCAAGTTTGAGTGAGAATTAAATTAGATAATATATGTAATACCCTAACAGCAGCATCAGAAAGTTGATCAATACTATTTGAGGGTAGATGACATGAAACTTTTGAAATTGAGCCTGAGCTCAGAGAATCCGAGATGCCTAGTCAGAAAGAAACATGAAAAAAGGATTCAAGGGCAATGACCAGAGTCTGTCTTCCTGAATCCTGAGGTTGTTTCAGGAGCCTCGAGGACAGTGAAGACATCCCGAGCAAAAGATACCTGGGTGAGCTGAAGGAGCAAGAAGGTGGCCCTGCCAGCCCCCCACCCAGGCTCACCTCCTCCCTCCACTTAAGTCAGGCCCGAGAAGTTCCTTGAAAGAGCTGCTCTCTGGAAACTCTTGTGCCCTTCTGAAGGCAGCCAAGAAAGCACACAGATGAATCAGAATGGGTCCTGTGTTCCTTGAGGAGGAAGCCAGAGTAAGTGTGAGATGGAGGAGTTGATACTATTTCCTTGCTATGTGCTCCCACAGGCCCTCCCAATGGCCTCTTGGGCAAGACCTAAACTATCCCCACTCCGGCTATGTCTCCTAAGTGGCCGACACCCAGTCCCCAGAAAATGCTCAAGTAATTCTTGCCCAGCAAACTCTGGGAGTGTAGGTCACACCCAGTGGCTGACCCCCTTCTCCTTCGCTCTGAGGACATGACAGCTAGTCGATCTAGTGTGAGCCCACTCAAGTTCCAAAACATGTCGGGGCACTGGCCACCCCATGGTGTGGCCACTCCATGTGTGGTCTCCTTCAGACCCCTCTCCCTTGTCATGGGTGCAGATCCTTAAGGAAAGGTAGGTTCTGTGAGCGAGGGTAGGGGTGGATGAGGCGGGAGGGAGTGGAGTATTCTCTGAAAGGAGATCCTTCTCAGCAACTGGTTTAAAGACAATGCTAAAAGGAAATTTGAGGTCGTGGGATGAAATATGTCATTGAAGTGTCCGATGAAAACCGAGAGACAAGTGAAACAGGTGGTCTGCCTCTCAATATGTTTGCATTCAGAATAATCCCAGCACTGGCCCCAGGTGGGTCGGCCCTTCGGATGTTGAAACCTGACCCTTCCTGGGTCTGGACTTGCATATCCAGGCACAGACCAGAAAGGAGCACCTTCTGGAGTTTTCCCTGGATGTCTGCAAAGCAACTGTCTACCTTGGAGCCACTGCTGTCACTGAAGCAGTTTCAAGGACCTTAGGTAAAAGATGTGGCATGAAGGGGAGAAGCACTAGCATCCAGATTTGAGCTTACAGATCACGTGTGGAGGCTCATGCCTGTAATCCCAGCACTTTGAGAGGTTCAAGTGGGAGGATCACTTGAGTCCGGGAGTTTGAGGCTGCAGTGATGATCATGCCATTGCACTCCAGCCTGGGTGAAAGAGTGAGATTCTATCTTGATTAAAAAAAAAGTTGAACTTGTATGTCTTAGTGTGCTGAGGCTTTTTTATGCAGAATTTAATTTAAATAGGAAGGTAAAAAAGATAACTTCACGCCTACCTTAGTGCAGCTTGGTGTCTCAGTTTATCAGATAATCTTTTATTTGCTCTGCCTGGACGATTCATCTTGAATGCTCTTCACTAGATCTCCACACTGCAAACCCCACTGTCCTTACAGACCCAACCCAGATCCTGCCCTTTCTGTGAAGACTTCCCTGATCCCTTCTTCACCACCGTCACCCCTAGTCAGAAGAAATTTCATCACATATTTATTCACTCCGTACCCAGCTTCCTCATCTGTAAAATGGGTGTAATAACAGTGCCCACTCCCCAAGATTGTTGTGGAACTTAGGAACAATGCTTAGAATTAGGTTTAGCCTATAAACAAAGAGTAATAATAACAGTAATATTAATAATAATAACTGACAGTGATGTTGTTGGTACATTTGCTATGTCTCCTTTGCTACACTGTGAGATTTTGGAGGTAGGGCAGAAATGAGGTCAAATTCATCTCTGAGTCCTAGAGGCCTGCAGAGCGCCTGGACACCCAACAGATATCCAACATCTGTTGAACGAGTGCAGGAGAGTCAGGGGGCAGGAGCGAGAGCAATCCTCAAACCAACAGGCACCTCACTCCTTACCCCTCTGTCCACTCGGTCATCTTCGAGGGCCACCTAACACTATGTGGCAATTGTTCAAAGCCAGCCAAACTGGCCTGGTGCTGGCTACTGGTTGCCGGCCGCCTCGGCTTCCAGAGTCGCCAAAGAGGATGCCAGGCAGGCTGACAGCATCATCCAGGCTCCCTCTGGGGCTCTGCCTCCCCGGGGCTGGTCCAGAAGGAACCTGTGCTCCTACAACGCGGGGGCTTGTCACTTTTGCAGTCCCTGCCCTGCTTTGGTGCCCATTAGCGCAATGAACAGGGTGCACTTGACTTTTTGCCTGTCTCACGCTCCTCAGCACGGACGGTTCATAATGGATGTCAGACTTTGAATTTCTTATCATGTTGTTTATATCTAATAAGTGAATCGCCCTGTTTTTTTAAAAGTCAGCTTTTAAAAATACTGTGTTTGAACATCTGTCAAGGGCTGAGGATTAGCTGAATAGGCACTGGATGCCAGGATATTATATTCTCTCTTATCCTTTATACTGTAATTATCTTGATCCTCAAACAACTCAGCACCAGTTACAACCACTTTCGCAGACTTGTTGTTGCTGCAAATTCAAAAAATTATTTTATTTGAATCTAAATTAAACTGATATGTAACAAGGTTTTTTTCATGCTAAGTCTCAAAAAACAGTATCTGCAGATGATTAAAAAACAGTAAAACATGGACAATTTCAAAGTTTATTTCAAGAATAAACTCATGAAAATTCATCTAATTATGCAGCAGTGTACCAAAAATAATCTTTTCCAAACCTAAATTTGTTTAACAAAACACACAGTCAGCTAAGCCAAATGAAAGCAAACGTGTGTTTATGCCACAGTCACCCCCTCCCCCGGCTGCTCGAATGGGCACGAGGGCTTGGCTGGGTCCTGAAGTCTGTTGGCCGCTTTTGAGTCCCGACACTTTGCCTGTTGGTGTTTCTGTTAAGGGGGTCATTGGCTCCTCGGGTCATAAAAATAGACCCTTTTGCTGCTGGAGTGAATGGTCTCTGTCCCTGGTAATGTGGGGAGCTGAAGCAGGGAGGATGGAGCGTTTTACTCTCAAGAACTTAGGAGGAAGAAGGGATTCCTAAGACATCATGCGCATACATGCATGCACTATAGGGCTGTGCCTGCGGTGATTAATAATAATAGTGATAAGAGCCATTGTAGACTGAGCTCTTGCGCTGGGCCATTGTTTACTTGAAAATCTTACATTCATCTTATCAATAGACCCATGTAACAAAATAACCGGGAGTTGCTTGTTATTACCCTACTTTACAGATGCAGAAACTGAGGCTTAACGGTAAACAGTCTGCCTAAGCTCGCACTGGTGATGATCAGATTCAGAGCTGAGATTTGAATCTGTCTGATTTCAAGAGCCATGTTCATTTGTAATCTGCTACAATGTTGGTTCAGCCTCTGGGAAATCTCTGGGAATCCCAGCTTTTCCATTCTAGACAAGTTTCTGGTTACTCTCTGGATCTCAGTGTGCCCATATGAAAAATGGAGAACACAAAACTTAAGACACAGTAAAACTTCAGTATGTCATAAAATGTTTTCTATAAGATGATACACCCTCTGAGGGCAGGAAGCATGTTTATTTTACTCATAATTGTATCCTCAGTTCCTCCTATAATAATACTGCTCACAGTGTTGGGCATATATGAACTTAGGACATGAGTTAATAAGTCAAGCTTCTTTCCTATAAGTTGTTTACAGATTATTTGGTAAGAAAAAACAAATGAGTGTGAGCAGATGAAGAAACAACCCCAGTGAACATATTCATGCAGGCACCCCTCTACCATTCATAACACCAAGACGATGTTAAGTAGCTTTCCCATATTGGTGAGCTTAATGCAGTAATGTCATATTGGAATTGTCCCCCACCAAGCATTAGACATTGGGCTCTGGCCCCAGTGTCACAACTTCCTCACTGTGTGACCCGGACAAGTTTGCAAACTTCTCTGAACTTCTGTAGGAGAGGGTTCATAATGATCTCCCTCTTCATTTCTCCTTGCACTACTGTGAGGATCCCTGAAGTCCAGAAAGTGCCACATGCTGGGTGAAATGTCATTTTGGCTATGAGAGATGGGGAATGAGGCTGAAGGATCACTGGAGGAAATGGTCAGAGGTCCAGATGGTGAAGGAGAAACCACATTTTGCTATGAAGTAGAATGTATCCTAGGAGGAGAACTACAATCAAGGATCTATGCCAAGTTCAAATCTTGAATTTCCAGAGGTCTGTGGCATCCCGGGGCTTTTCACTCACTCTGTCACTTCCTCCCAGTGGCAATTCTGGGCACGCACTAAATGTATTTAAGGTCAAATTCATTTGTCCTAATTGGAAAAAATAAATTGGATTGTATCTTCCAAGCCCAGTTAAAATCCTCCCCCTCTCCTCCCAGGATGAGATAAAATAAAATTGCCATAACAAATGTATTCACAAAGTCCCACAGCCTATGCCATCACTTTAACTGAGGAAGGCCTGGGAATGGTAGAGGGGTGCCTGTATGAACACCAGAGAAGGCTCTTTTCTCCCCTAGTAGACAAAAAGTCCCCGCATTCCTCAAATTCTTTGGCACGTACTTTTCTAAACTGCCTTAACAAGGAAAGGTCTTTTAACCCCAGCACTCATCTATTAATTCACCAACTACTTTTAGCCCCTGCGCTGTGCCAGGCACCGTGCTAATCTTAAGGCTTTTCACATTTTCTGTCTCTCTTACCTTGGGGAAGTCCTGTACATTTTCTGACCCTCAACTTATATATCTGTAAAATAGACATCATTTGTTTTTAAGCCTTCCAGAATTTGTAGGAGGATTGAGTGAGATGAAAGTGCTTATCACACTATCTGACAAACAGCAATTACTTTCAAAGAAATAGTAGTTAAAGAATTAAAGATTTTTTTTTAAGATAAAGATCTCTGGATCTAATAATGTGATAAGTCATGGAAAGAACTAATTATAGCTGGCAGGTGAAAGCCATTCATGCACATGCAGAAAACAGGCCTGATTCCGCTCTCTGCCTGGAAACCAGCCACTGCCCATGGTCCATTCCCAGTGATCCCAACACCTGGGAGCCCAGCCACCATTCCACACCAATCTCCCACAGCCCTGTTCCCTGTCCCCAACATACAAGGGGGATTCCAAAAAAACCAGAATTATCTTTTGGAGGGCAGGCCCCTTGTAGGACAGGCTTCTCCCACTAGGTGAGTATTCTAAGAACCCATTGGCATCAGTACACCAGCTAGCATTATTGTGAGAGGCTGCGTTCAGTTTCAGTGATTTTTTTTTGAGTCGGAGTCTCACTCTATTGCCTAGGTTGGAGTGCAGTGGCATGCTTGCAGCCACCACAGCTTCAACCTACAGGGTTCAGGTGATCCTTCCACCTCAGCTTTCCAGGTAGCTGGGACCATAAGCACGTGCCATCATGCCCAGCTAATTTTTTGATTTATTGTGGAGACGAGGTCTCGCCATGTTACTCAGGGTGGTCTCAAACACCTGAGCTCAGGCAATCTTCTTGCCTCTGCCTCCCAAAGTGCTGTGATTACAGGCTTGAGCCACCCCGCCCGACTAATTTTTTTTTTAGATTCTTTCAGTGCATTTGCCCATTTCATGATGGGTGATTTAAAGTGTACCTGCCCACACTGAGCTGAGTGTTCTGTAGTTTTTGACCCAAAATGGCATAATCCCCATGGCCCATTCTCCTTATTAATTTGATCTCACCTTGAATGACTTTTTTTTTGTTTCCCCAATGGAAAAAAATCCTCAAAGGGAAACGTTTTGCCAAATGTGGAAGAGGTGAGACAAAAAAAGGCAGAAGCACTAAAAAGCATCAACATTTGAGTTTGAAAACTGTTTTGAGCAGTAAAAAAAGTGTCACAATGGGTGTGTTACATCAAATGGAGAGTACCTTGAAGGTGATTGAAGTTTAAACAAGTAAGAAAAAATACACAATTTCTAATAAATAAACTCCAAGTTTTTGGGAGTCCCCATCGTATGCCCTGCTCTTGGCTACATGTGGATTCGATCAGTTGATTCTTGAAGAGAACATGTTCTTTCAGGCCTCACCACCTTTGCACAGGCTGTTCCCTCTGCTTGGAGATGCCCTGGTCATCTGGCAAGAGCTAGCTCAATGTCAGCACCCCTGGGAGACCCCCAGGTCTTGTCCTCTTATCGGGGCTGAGTTTTGTTCTCTTGTTTCATCCCTGCATCAATCACTGCAAACAGCTGATGCAGTGTTCATTTGGCAGAGCTCTGACCATGAGCTCCCTGAGGGTAAGAGTCTGACCTTCCTTGATCTTTGTTTCCATTGGGTCTATCCCAGTGCCTGCCACAGGAGCCTTAGGTGATAGAAGGGCTAGAGGGAGGTCAGCAGACAGGCAGGAAGAGTTCAAGTGCTCTGGGCATCACTTCCTAAAGGTGGGGGTGGACCCAGAGTTGGTTACTAAGAACTATCTGGTGAGATTCTGAAAACAAAACAAAACACAGCACATACCCACAGTTCTTGCCTCCTGAGATTTGGCTGGGGAGGATCTCCCATGCAAAGATGGGTGTACCTTTATTACCTTCATTACCTTAAAGCTAATGAAGTTTATACTTCAACATCCTTCCCTTGTACAGCCCCTTCCAGGGCTCCAGGAGCAACTCCTGCAATTTCTTATTCATCATTTATATATTTTTAAATTATTTTTTATTAGTTTTACTTTTTGAGTTGGAGTCTCACTTCGTCACCCAAGCTGGAGTGCAGTAGCACGCTCACAGCCATGGCAGCTTCGACTTGCTGGGCTCAGGTGTTCCTTCCGGCTCAACCTTCCAAGTAACTGGAATTACAGGCACGCGCCACCACGCCTGACTAGTTTTTTGATTTATTGTAGAGATAAGGTCTCGCCAAGTTGCCCAGGCTGGTCTAGAACCTGTGGGCTCAGGTGATCCTCTCACCTCGCCTCCCAAAGTGCTGGGATGATAGTCATGAGCCACCGTGCCCGGTCTTATATATGTTTTTTAAAAGACTCTCCATATGGAATGAACTCAGGGCCCCAAAAAACTGGATTAACCTCTGGCCTCTGGAGCCACAGTTTTAATAAGCTTGTCAAATGATTGCATTACAGGTTTGGGGATCACTTGCTACTCAATGTGTAATTCACAGACCAGTAGCATCTGCAAAGTATCATGGGTGAGCATGGAAAAATGCAGAATCTCAGGCCCCATCCCAGACAGACTCTATCTGAATCCACATTTTAAAAAACTCTCTGGGCTGATTCACATGCAAAAATTCACATTCAAAATACAGTTGTGAAGCCCTGCCTTAATAATTTCTCTGAGAGAAAAATTATTTTCATCTGCGAGATCAGAGAGGCCTTCTCGGAGGAGGTGATCTCTGCACTGGAACCTAAAGTAGAGGGAGTGAGTGTTCAGGAGTATTCCAGTAGAAGGAGTAGCAGCAGTAGAATCATGGAGATGGGAAGTGTAAGGATGTGTCTGAGTAGTCCAGGACCTCTGGGTTTGAATCCGAGAACACAACCTCTCCTGGGCAAGTCTTCTGGTTTGGGAGGGAGAGAGACAGGCAGACCCTGGAGGAGAACCCATGCGAGAGATCAAGCTGCAGAAGCAAAGCATCCCCTGGGAGAGGGAAGCTGGTCACTGATGTTGCCTCATGCTCAGGTACAGATGGTGGATGCCCAAGTCTTTCCTTAAAGTCAGAGGCGAGAACAAGTAGGAAGCCGGAGAGAGGGGCCGAGAGAATGCGTGAGGGAGACTCACAGATGTCTTCCCACTCCGGAGGGCTAGCGGGAGTGCCAACCCTGCTCCCACACTGGGGATGGCACAATCAGGACATCTGCTGACTGTAGCTTATGGAGCGAGGAGTTGAATATGGTCTCATTTCGAAGGCTGGAAAGAGTCAACATCAGCTTTCATGTAGATGGAACTGTAGACTCTGTGTCAGAGATGGAGAGAGTATACTATATAATATAATAGCTCAATGCCGCTTTCTTACTGATGGGGAAACAGAGGCCCAGAGAAGCCATCTGACTTGCTCATGGTAGCACGGGATGAGAGTAGAAGTATTGGGTCCTGTAAACTCCCATACTCCCCACTCCCTGCAGGCTCTGCCTTTGCAGTATCCTCTGTTCAACTTATTTCTGGAGCCCAAGCAACACCTACCTGCAGGATTGTTAGGCAGATTCAAGGAGTTAATATAGCAAAGTACTGGGTGTATACTAAGACTTGAAAAAGGGCGTGTGATCTTTTGAATCTGAACTCATGCTTCCTCCACTTCTCTACCCTATCATCTGGTTCAAATTCCAACAAATAATAGATTTTCAATGAATGCTTAATGGAAAAAAAATGGCCAAAATACCAGCGAAAGTGAAATTCATTATTTGGCCTCAGAGTGAGTTTTTTCAAGGCTTGAGGTCACTTTAATAACACACACCAATAGTAATTTAATGAGCATTTATTATGCGTTGACCATTGTGCCAATCATCTTACATCATCTCCTTTAATGCCATCGTAAGATGAGGAAAGAGAAGCTCGAGATCTTGTTCAAAGTCTCAATGCTATGGAAAGGCAAGGCAGGAGACAGAACTCAGCACCAGGGTAAGATCAAAGCAAGCACTCATCTGCAAAGCCTGGTGTGGCTGCCACTGGGAGGGTACTTCCATCAGGAATTGTACGTTTGGCTTCTCCCATCCCCTCCCCACCTCAGTCAATGCTAAGAAGAATCAACATCAACTTCCATATAGATGTCATTGTAGACTCCGAGTCAGAGATGGAGGAAACACAAGGATAATCTAGCTCAACAATGCTGCTCTCTTACAGACGCTGAAATGGAAGCCCAGAGAGGCTGCTTGACTAGTCCATGGGAACACAGGAGGACAGTGGAAGCGTTGGGCTCCCTGTTAGGTTTTTTTGGCTCTTACAGCTCGTGCACATTAAAAATCATGAGATGATGCTTTGTTCTACCCTCACTTCTTCACATCCTGTCCCAAGTGCTAGCTCTCTCCTTCTCTTTCCTTTTTCTTTATACTTTTTGGTTCACCAAGCATTTATTGATCTATTTTTGGGGAAGTAAGTTACAGGGAAGATAAAGGAATTTAGGAAGAATAAGTAAGAAAGAATAAGAAAGGGAAAAAAAGAAAAGAAAGAAAAGAGTAGTAAAGAAAGAAAGAAGTGGAGGGAGAGAAGGAAGAAAGGAAGAAGGGGGAGAAAGAAATGAGGAATGACAAAAGGAAAGAAAGAAGAAAGGCAGGAAGGAGAAAGGCAGGAAGGAAGGGTGGGAAGGAAAAAGGAAAGGGAGGAGAGAAGAAAAGGATGGACGGGAGAAGAGAAAAAAGAACGGAAGACAGGAAGGAGAACATGGAAGGAAGGGAAAAAAGGAAGCAAAAAATGAAGGGAAGGAAAAAGAGGAAGGAGGTGAGTAAAGAAGGAAGGAGGGGAAGAAAAACCACATCAACTGAGCACTTTCTATTTTCTTTTTCTTTTTTTTTTTGAGTTGGAGTCTCACTCCGTCGCCCAGACTGGAGTGCAGTGGCCGCTTCCGGCCACCGCAGCCTCGACCTGCTGGGCTCCGGTGATCCTTCCGCCTCAGCCTTCCAAGTAGCCGGAATTACAGGCATGCGCTACCACGCCCGGCTGATTTTTTGATTTATTGTAGAGATGAGGTCTCGCTGCCCAGGCGGGTCTCGAACCCGTGGGCTCAGGCAATCCACTCACCTCAGCCTCCCAAGGCACAGGATTACAGGCTGAGCCACCGAGCCCGGCCAGTTTCTATTTTCTAAGCATTTAACACACATGTAATTCACCCAAAAACCCTGTAAGGTAGTCACGACTGTCATCCTCGAGTCACAGAGGAGAAGTCTGTGGTACAGAGATCTGAGGTAAATTGCCCAAGCTCAGAGAGCTGGAAGGTGGCCAGGCCACTATGCAAATCTAGCACATCCGCTGCAGAGGCCATGCCTGGTAACTGTGTTGTTATTTGTGTCGTGATGTCCCCCATTTGCCCTGATGGCCACTGGAAGTGGAGCAGATGCCTGCAGTTGGGACAGCAGTGTTCCTGAGAGTCGTTACCATCTTTTCTCCTTGGCTGTTCAGTGGAGAACCATCCTCATGTGGCTTGCCATGGTCCATCAGTGCCCAAGGAGTGAAGGGAGAAACACATCACACACAGGACTAGCAGCAGAGACGCCCGGCGTGGGGAAGGAGCATAGGACTTAGAGCCATGAGAGTTGGGATTTAGCTGTGGCCCTGCCACTCCTCAGCCGGGCTGTAGGATGACAGAGTCCATTCTCCTCAACCATCTTCCTCCTCATGTGGGCAGTGGGGACAGCAGTCAATTCCACCGTACCTACTTCAGAGGATGAAACTGAAGTGAAAGTAACCTGCAGTATCTAAGAGAACACCAAGGTAAAATCAAACACAACCATCAGTCTTCCTCTGCTTAATTTTGTGTAGATGTTTATTAAAAAGAAAGAAAGAAATTATGTGGGGGTTGGAGTTTAAGATGAGGATCATGGGAGGACCCAAAAAGGAAAGTTTAGGAGATGAGCTCCCAGTAGGACAGAGTAGGAGATGGATTATGTGGGAAGAACCAGAAAGGACCCAGGGGATGGTTAACTGTCTTTGGATGGTCATAATTATTCATTCATTCATTCAAGTACTTATTGAGTGCCTCCTTTGTACCAAGGACAGTGCTAGATGCTATGGTATAGTGGATTAGGGAACAGCATAAGCCTGGTCCTTACAGAGCCTGAAGTCTGCAGAATGTCGGGCACTGAACACATACATACGGGATTTAAATGCACAGTTACAGACTGTGACATGTGCTGTGGAACAAAGGAAAAGAAGGATTTTCTATAAGAGAAAAACAGGATTGGGTATGTGAGGACACACCAGAGGGCTCAGTGTCCCTAATTTTCCCATCCCTCCTCTCCTGACCTCACCAACTACTATTCACAGAGTTACAGGTTTCTGCTCCATACAGGCTTGTGTTCTCTTGGTTTAATGAGTAGTTTTTTGTTTTTTGGTTTTTTTTTAGTTAGAGTCTTACTTTGTCAATCAGGCTGGAGTGCAATGGCACACTCATGACCACCTCATCCTTAACCTGCTGGGCTCAGGCGATCCTTCTCTCTCAGCCTTCCAAGTAGCTGGAACCACAGGCATGTGCTACCACACCTGGCTAATTGTTTAGATTTATTATAGAGACGAGGTCTCGCCAAGTTGCCCAGGTTGGTCTTGCATCCCTGGGTTTAGGCAATCCTCTTGCCTCCATCTTCCAAAATGCTGGGATTACAGGCATGAGCCACCACTCCCAGCTGGGTAATCTTTTGAATGCCCAGTAAAATTGTATGCACATAACCTCAGGTGTCAGGCTGCCTTCAAAGTCAGTCCTGGCTGCAGCCCCCTTTGGTGGAATTCCTGAACTTCATTATTATTCCTATTTTATAGGTTAAAAAAAATATTCACAGCAGTACAATGATTTGTCCAAGATGATACAGCTAGGAAGTTCATACCAGAGGTCAGGACTTTTGATAGCAAGTCAAAAGCTGAATAAAATCCTAACCTTACAAGTTCCTGGATGTTGTGGTCCTGCCTCTTCCTGACCATGTATCATACACATGGGTCTTCCCAGGACACGACAAGGTCTTTCCTGTTTCAGGGTTATGCATCTGTTCTTCCACCCTATGTCTGGAGTGTTCTTCTTTGATTTTTCACTTGGCTATCACCTTTTATTTTTTAATCATCTTAATTGAAGTATAATTTGCATGAATAAAATTCACAAGAGTGCAGTTTGATGAGTTTCGGCAACTCTATACGTATAGTCACGTTACCACTGTGACCATCACAATATAGACCTTTTCCGTCTGAAGAAGTTTCCTCCTGACCTTCTGATGTTCATCTCCCTGCACCCTGGGCATCCACCAGCTTCCTCCTTTTCATGTATGTGTCAACTTCATTATCACCTCTCAGAGACCTTTGGAAGCAAGGCTTTCTGACCACCACCTCCAAAAGCTCTCCTCCACCCTCTTTTCTGTCATTAGTTTCAGAGATGCTGGCTATTCTCTTTCTAGTACTTACCACAACCATACGCATTTTATTCCCTTATTTATTTGCTCTATGCCTGTCTTCTCCAAACAATGTAAGCTCCATGAAGGAAGAGACTTTGTCTCCATATACACTCTTGCAACCCCAGGGCATAGTGCTCCGCACATAGTAAATGAATGGACGATTGAATGAATGCATAGATTATTGATACTGCTCCCCTCTAGTGCAAGTAGCTGAGGATTCATGGCTGAGTCAGAAATGATTTCTGCACCCACGGAACTCACAATCAAATGGAAGTCTTGTGACAGGCACACAGATAACTGCTGAGACAGATGATCCCTAATGTTTGTGCTATGCACCTTCTGTGTGTCAGGCCTTGTTCTAAGTCATTTACATATATTCACTCATTTAATCCTCGTGACAGCCCTATCTGGAAGGGACTGTTATTGATCATTGAAAGGTGAGAAAAATTAGGCACAATTTGGGGCCGTTTTGCAGGGCTGCCTGATACATGCCCTACGTAAAAGATCCACGGAGAACCGAGAAAGCTGAGGGCGTGACCGGCTCAGACTGAGGTCAGATTTCCAGGGCAGGTGAAGTTCTATCTCTGTGGAAACCAGAAACTGGAATGATCATCTCTGGGAGTTCTATATCGGGTCCAAAATAGTCCTCCAAACCCAGAGGCCGAACTTCCAGGCCTCTAAAGGGGACTGTAGCCAGATGGAAGCGAGGGCTTGCTAAGTACTCCTGTCTCCCGAGGGTCCCAGTCGCCCCGTAACAGCACCAGGGCTCCAGGTGGCCTGGCTGAGGCCGCAACTGCAACAACTGGTACCCAGAACACACTGGAACCCAGGCTGCAGGCAGAGGGACCCGAGCGCCGCCTGGGGATGTGCCCCCTCCCCACGGCAGCTTCCCAGAGGTCCGCCGCGCCCGGCCTGCAGTTCCCAAGTGAGGACAGTAGGTGGCAGTGGGTCGTGAGAAATGGCCCTCGCCGGGCCCTGGCTGCGGAGACCCAGCCTGGAGAAAAACGTGGCTGGGCTTGGGCCGCCGCGCCACGGAGGACCGCGCCCCCGGGGTGGGGCGTGGGGCCGCCCCGGGCCTCGGCGGCTACTGCCCCAGCGGAGGTCAGCGAGGACCCGGGAGGCTGCGCCGGGAGGCGGCTGGACGGGGAGGGCTCCGCTGGGGCTCCGGATCCCCGTGCGGCTGTTGCTGTCGTGGGGAGCCCCGAGGATCCTGCGCACCCTGGCGGGCCCTGGCCCGCCGCCTCCTCAGCCAGAATGTGTGCCCAGCGTGGGAATTTAAATTTTAAATTTATTTCCTGAGCAAACTTTTTTTTTTAATTGAAGAAGAACTTGCCTTTCAGAGAAGTTGAAGAACTTGGCAGTGGCCACATAGCTCGTGCGTGGCTATGCAGGAATTAAGAGTCATGCTTCCCCCCCCCATGTGTCTGTACCCCGCGGAGATTCCCTGGGGAGCGCACCTGGGGTGACGGGGGTGTGGCTTCTGCTCTGAATTTACAGCGGTGTGGCCCCAGGTCCCAACTCGCAGGCAGTGTCCAGTGAGGGGGCGGCTGAGGTGACCTCTGGGTGACCTTGGCGTGCCCTCATTCCCTCCCCGGGCCCTAACCATTCACCCTCCCGGCCCTGGCCGTCTCTCGAGCACTGTGTCAAGCCAGAGCTGCTTCTGCAGGCTCCGAACTCCGGAGGCCCCCACCTCTGTCCCCCTCCTCCTGTGGTGCTGGGTCTCAACCCGCTCTCACCGCCGCTGACATTTTAAAGCACTTTTACTCCCGGGAATTCCTTAGATCTTTACAGCCACCCTGCGAGGCGGGCAGGGGAGGGGTGTTTACATTTACAAAAGAGGCCTCGGCCTCGGGCAGGTGCCTTGTCAAAGGGTGCAAAGCAGGTTCCTTGCCGAGCCGGGTCTTGAACCCCGGCTCTCAGCCCCCGGCCTTCACAGCCGCCTCCGCCACACGGCAGGAGCAAGAGCGCGGGGGCAGAGCAGAGCTCTCCGTCGGCCGGGTCGGGCCGCGAGGCCTTCCGAGCCTTTTCTGCTTTCGCGGCGGGCGCCAGCCGCGGACAAATTAATTCACACTATCTTTACATTATGTATAATGCCGCATGATTTTATTTTGCTTCATTCCCGAAATCTTTTACAGTAATTAGTAGCCGAGTAAAATATAAAAATTAATGCAATATAACACTTTAATGGTAATAATACACCATTCTGTCTAATTAATAAAATCTGTTGTTTCCAAGCACGATTATTTATTTGACAAATTGATAGCACACATCCTGTTCGTACCCCCTCTCCCAGCTCCCATCCTTTCAGTTTATGGAATAAAATTGTAGCAGGAAAATAAACAGATTGTCTTCTGACCTGACAAGCAAGTGTGAAATAAACCCCTCACTCAGGGAGCCCTAATTGTTCTCGGCAATATTCCCTAACACATGTCCCGATTGGTCAGAAATGAATCTTGACTCCTCTCTTTACAACAAAAGAAAAATAGTAATAATAATAAATGTGTCTCCTTGTTTTAGGGAAAAGAGATTTAGTCCCCCTTGCTTCTGGGTAGTGCTTGTGTCCCGGCAGTTTGAGGAAATGAATTTGGTGACTGTTTTCAGAAATTCTAATGGCCTTGCTAACAGAGCAAAGCGATTGTTCAGGCTCTGCCAAGGGGGTGGGGGGGGAGAGAAGGGGGGAGTCGGGCTGCTCTGAGCCTCTGCCACTGGAGAACACTGAGCCCACCGCGAAGGCAGCAGGAGGGGATCAGAAAGGGAGCCGGGAGCAGTCAGATCAGAGGATTGTCTTGAGGAGTTAGCAAAAACAAAGCCAGGAAAAGGGGTCAGAAAGGACACCTGGCAATTTTTGTGGGTGTGAATGGGGGGTAAGAGCAATGTCCAGCATTCTTATGTGTGGAACTTGGGATGGAACGCTGATCTAATTTCAAACCCGAATGCATGCTATTTTATGTAACACAGGGACACTTTATATGCGAAGTATGAAAATATGAAAGCAGTTAAAGCTATAAATAGGGCCTCAGAGACAGAGGCAGAGAGACAGAGAGACATGGAGACAGATGGAGAGACAGAGAGAGACAGAGAGGCACAGAGAGAGCATGCAAGAGCAAGACGGAAAGAGAAAGAAAAAGAGCGAGACTCACCATCTGCAGGTTATTTTGCGGCATTTTTCTCTGAAGAAGAAATTATGTGGTGTGATCTGTGTTTGGGGAAAAGCTATGCTATCCCCAGCTTTCAAGCTACATTTACTGTAATAAAAAAGGGAAAGTCTCCAAGTGCACACAGGTGAAAAAAGTCACCCTCCCATGGAAACTGACCTCAATATGCAGAGATGTACACACATAAACACACACATCTACACACACACACACCCCTACTTGTGTGCCCCATGGAGGGGGTCTTCAGAGTCCTTTCCTTTGTTTTTTCTGAGTTGGAGTTCACTCTGTCGCCTAGGCTGGAGTGCGGTTGCATGCTCACGGCCACCCCAGCCTCGACCTGCTGAGCTCTGAGGATTCTTCCGCCTTCCTGTGTCTGCAGGCACACACCACAACACCCAGCTAACTTTTTGATTTATTGTAGAGATAAGGTCTTGCCAAGCTGCCCAGGCTGGTCTTGAACCTGTGGGCTCAGGCAATCCTTTCACCTTGGCCTCCCAAAGTGCTGGGATTATAGGCGTGAGTCACCACGCCCAGCCTCCTTTCCTTTTCATAGAAAAGTTCTATGATCCTATGTATGTTAGGCCACACACACACACATACACACACACACACACACACACACATACAGAATGCAGATACACGTACACACCATCAATATATACACACCCTGCTGTGCCCAGGCCACTGAACCAATGTAGTCATGCCTGTTGGTGGGAATTTCTGGGACACTTCCTGGGCCACTACAGTAATCCCCATCCTCCCTTGAAGTCTTAACACTCCGATCTTATTATCCCCACACCGTTTCCTCTTGATCCGCACCACAGTCCCACCACTATTTTGTGCTAATGTATTATTTTAATGATAATAAAAATAATGATTTAAATAAAATTTGTCCATAAAATAGGCGGTCACTCCAAGCTTTTGGCCAACACACAGGTACACAGTAGGTGATCCACAAGTGCAGTCTGAATATTTTACCTTTTGTAAAGTGCTTCCCTTTCAGGAACTGTTTCAAGGCAAGGGTTACTTCACCCATTTTTCAGGTGAGGAAACAGGTAATTGCTTTCCAAGGGGCAACAGTTGGAGTGTTCAATGAAAAATATTTGCTTGTTTGGTGGGCCAGGTACCACTTAAATACTTTATAGGCATTATTTCATTGAATCAGCACAAAAACTGCATGAGATGGGTCTAATTATAATCCCTAGCATTATAGACACAGAGTCTAATGCTCAGGTTTGTGTAATTTGTCCAAACGTATACAGCACATTTATAAAAGGACTAGGATTTGAACCCATATCTGTCTGGATTTGAAGTTCCTCAAAGCCATGCTTTAGTTCCAGCTCTGATACTCATTGGCTGTATTACTTTTGAGTAACATTTCTGAGACTTAATTTCCTCAACTATAAAATGAAGCTTAAAATTCTTACCACCTGGAGTTGATATGAAGGTTAAATGTGACATACAAGAGGGGACCCCCCAAAAACCGGAATTATCTTTTGGAGAGCAGACCCTTCATAGTACACTCAGAATTTGTCCCTCTGGATCAAATGGTCAACCAAAGTTTTTATCTGGAAGTTTTAGAAGGTTGCATCGTGATTTGTGGAAGAAACATCCCAAGTTGTGGCAAACAGGTGACTGGTTCTTCCACCATGACAACACACCTGCCCACACTGTGCTGAGTACTCAGTAGTTTTTGACTAAAAACAGCATGACCCTCATTCTCCACCCACTTGATTCACTGATCTCACCCCCAGTAACTTTTTTTTGTTTCCCCAGATGAAAAAAGTCTTCAAAGGGAAACATTTTGCTGATGTGAAAGAGGTGAAACAACAAATGGCAGAAGCACCAGAAGGCATCAAAATTGACAGATTCAAGAACTATTTTGTGCAGTGGAAAAAATGATTTCAATAGGTGTATTGCAGCAAGTGAACAGTACTTTGAAGGTAACTGGTGTTAAAAATGCAAGAATAAAAACACAATTTTTTACAGATTCCAGATTTTCTTGGGTACCTCCTTCTTAAATCTAGTGCTCAGCAGAGAGTCTGTCATGCATTAGGAGTTCAATAAAGTCTACTTCTCCTTTCATTTTTCCTTTTTTCCTTCTTATGTTAGCTACTCCCCCAGAAATTGCCTGGGAGATAAGTCAGTTGGTGGGGCTACACCACTGGACACACTTGAGGTTTCAAGCCCTGGTTTTACCTTTTGCAAAAGAAGGAAAATCACAACTGTTTGTGAGGACAAGTTGAATTAAAGCATGAGAGGTCAACACAGTGCTGGGCACATAGTTTGCTAAATAAATACTTGTGAAAGGAAAGAAGGGAGGGAGGGAAGAACCAGGTGAATGGGGTCCAGGTGCTCAAAAAGAACCCATGACCAGCTGCTCTCAGGGCCTGGGGACCCACCCGGCTCTGCTGAGCAGTGAGTGAGAATGTTCCAGCGGCTGGTGAATGTCCTGTGGACCTGCTCAGTGTCATCGATCAATATGTTTTATGATGGATCTAATTAAGCTCTCTAACGAGGGATCACGAGATAACAATTTATCCCAGAACCATCACTCATTAAAATGCTATTTCAGGAGATGACATCGTTCCAGCTTTAATTGGCAGAGTTCGCGTGACTGGAATCCCTCGGGAGTAGAAATGCCCCTTGTCATTTACTCGTCACCTCGGTGGTGATGGGGCTCAGAAGGGCTCCAGGAAGCACGTGAATTCATCAGGCATTGCAACAGCCTGGGCCCACCTTCCCCCCTGCGATTGTTCTCTGGAACGGGTGAGTCAGCAGGAGAGAGGCCCGGACTCAGCATCAGAAAGCCCAGAACTTTAGTCAGCGCCACCAAGAACTAACCAGGAAGACTTGGGAAATGACCACTCTGGTTAAAGCCTATGTTTCCTCTTCTGTCAAGAGGCCGTCCCTGCCTACCTCATGGGTTGTCAGGGCATCATGGAGATGTTTGTAGAACAGTGGAAAGGGCACAGCCTCAGAAGTGAGTGTCTTCAGGTTCAAATCCCTGTTCTCCATCCACTAGCTGTGTGACTCTTGACAAGTTACTTAGTATCTCCGAGCCTTGGTTTCTTCATGGGCAACAGGAATCAGTAATAGTGTCTACTTCAGTAGGATTGTTGGGAGGATTTTAAAACTGTTAGGAAGGGGCTGGTTTCTGAGGATCATAGGGACACACAGATGAGAAAACTCGGTAGTTTTCTGGGGGAG
Source organism: Cephalopachus bancanus (assembly GCA_027257055.1). Classification (NCBI taxonomy): domain Eukaryota; kingdom Metazoa; phylum Chordata; class Mammalia; order Primates; family Tarsiidae; genus Cephalopachus; species Cephalopachus bancanus. The sequence continues at coordinate 1,619,124 of JAPVLO010000289.1, read as the reverse complement.
GAGGCTGTGACACCTTGATTTTGTAGAGTAATATCTGTGTCAAGGACAAATTACAAACCCAAAGATGACCTGAATTGGTCATGGTGGCTATACCCATAAGGGAGGAGGAGGCATTTGAGCCAGATCTTGAAATAGAAGATCTTTCCTTGCTGAACAATAGGAGAAATTGCACTCCAGGATGAGAGGTAAGTCAGTATAAGCAAAATGCCTGGCATTGGAGTTAGTGTGTTCAGAACACAGTAGGTCTCCCCTTATTGTGCGGAACATGTTCCAAGACCTCCAGTGAATGCCTGAATCTGTGAATAGTATCGATCCCCATATTCCTATGCATACATACATACCCAGGATAAAGTTTAATGTGTAAATTAGGCACAGTAAGAAATGAACAACTAATAATAAAATAGAATAATTATAACAATATACTGTAATCAAAGTTATGTGAATGTGGTCTCTATCTCAAAATACCTTCCTGTACTGCACTGTACTGGATGTAAAGTATGGATTACTTGAACACAAGCACTGTGACCATTCATCTGATAACTCAGAGGGCTTCTAGGTGACTAACAGGCAGAGAGCATATAAGGTGTGGACACAATGGGCAAAAGATGTTTCAGGTTCCACGTGGGGCCAAGATTTCATCAGGCTATTCAGAATGGCCTGCAATTTAAAATGTAGGAGTTGTTTATTTCCAGAATATTCCATTTAATATTCTCGAACCATGGTTTACCAGGGTTAACTGAACTGTGGAAAGCTGTGGTGCCCTCCCATTGCAGAAAGGCAGAAGGGCCAGCAGGCACAGGCCATAGACACAGACATGGTGAGAGCTCCAAAGCCATTTTTAAAACTAGCTTTTCACTCCCACCAAAACAGCATTAATCCATTCATGAATCATCACTTAAAGGTGCCCACCTCCCAACACTGCTGCCTTAGGAATGAGGGCTCCAATGTGTGGACTTTGGGGGGGACACAGTCAAATCATAGCACCTTGCAAAAGTACTTGGATTTTATTATGATGATCATTGAACCCTCACACAGAGTGAGTTTTGTGAAGTCTCATTCCAGAGCCTGGCCCTCAGAGGAGGAGGAGGAAGGCAGATCTGGGTGTTTCTGTCAACAGAGGTGGCTTGAGGCCTGTGGAGAAGGCCTCATCTGTTCACCAAGACCAGAAAGAACAGGAGCCCCGGGTGCTAAATGCCATCCCCTTGTTGGGCACGTGCAGAAACCAAAGTGGCAATGACGCCTTGAATTCAGGACTTCTTTTCTCCCAGAAAAGGAGACTGGGGTGGAGAAAAGGAAACTGAAAGTTGTTAAGCTGCGGTCATGCATCAGGGATGTTGCATTTAATTTTCACAACACTCGCAAATTAGGTGTGACTGCCCCTATTTAACAAGTGATGAATTTAAGTCTCAGAAAAAGTCAGGGGTTTCTCCAAGGTTGTCTGATGCAGATTGTTCATGGGCAAGATGTTGTTGAAGAATTCTTTGGGTCTTGGCCTCCTCCTTTGATAAAAAGCAGAGCCAGTATCTGAACCATGGTCAGTCGGTCCCAAGCCAGTACTTCTATCACTGCATGCTCTCTTACCAAATGTTGTCACATTCAAGATGACCCTCAACCCTCACTGGTTTGAGGGATGGGTGATTTAGCACCATTTTTCAAAGGAGGAGGCTAAGACCCAAAGAATTCTTCGACAAGCATCTTGCCCATGAACTATCTACATCAGACAACTTTCTGACAGAAAACAGAGATGCAATTTTGGTCCAACAGCAATGGTGTTGAGGAACATGCTTTTCTTGGAATTCTGGAATGCTTTTCATGGCCTCATTGCAACCTGCCTTTCCACAAGGCCATTTGTCTTCACTCATCCCTGGCTCAGATGGGACCCATTCCTGGCTCTTTGATTTTTGAGGGGGTGGAGGAGGGAGATGAAACCATTTTCCTATTGCATAATAAAATGATTCCCTTACCAACAAAAAAATGAGGGGGGACCACAGTTTTCTATTAAAATACTTTTTGAAAAAATAGGGGGAAAACAGTAAAAATAGTTGAAGAAAGAATGCACCCCTAAATGTGAAACTGTTCAGAAATACATATTTGTAATAGGATTCAAAGTGTTCATGACAGCTACTACTTACAGTGTTTAAAAAGTTGCAATTAGTACCAAAAGGCTTGGATGAAGAAAACATCATATCATAGGCTTATTTATAAAACAACTTCCATCAGCCAAAGGAAAAATGGACAGAACTCTATTACAAGCTTTTTATATTTGAAGAGCAATTTCTAATAATATATCTAGAAGCCATTTCTGAAATTGACTTAGTGTGCATGATCTGGGATTAATGTTTTCTGCAAAATCACATGCTCGTTTGAACGTAAACATTTTGCACTTCCGTTCCACCTCCTGGTTCAGAAGAATGCCCCTCCAATATGTAAAATAATCTATCAAAATTAATTGTGAATGCCTAATCCAATCAAGTCCACCTCATTAGGCAAACATTTAAATTATTAAGTTAAATAGTGGGATATTTCAATATAATCTTGTTATGCTATTTTTATGGCAGTACAAATGATGTCTGCAGATGGGCCCAGCTTCCCAGCCTCCTCACCATTGTTGATGAATTCACCACCTTCAGTGTTGGATTTCACACATGTATGATATTGATCTGGTCACAATCACACACTTTCCCTCACTCCTTCAGCATTTATGGATGGAGCACCTACTATGCGCAGAAATATGAAAGCCAGAGGAGATTTTTGCAACGATCTAGTTGTCTCTTTTGCAGATGCAGAAACTGAGGTTCTGAGAGGTTGGGTGCTTTTCCGTGGATAACAGAGCAAATTTGTGGCAGAGATACTTGCAAAGCCCTGGCTTCCTGATTCTACATACAGTCCTCTGCTCTCTTCTCTCCTTGTGCATTCCCCTGCACCCCCATTTTATTTCATATATAAATACATGAATCAGATAGATCAGGTCCATGGTGCTCATTTTAAATAATTATTATTTTGCAAAACTATTCTTTTATTCCCTCCCCCCCAACCCCGCATTTGATACAAGATATATTCCCAACCTGGTTACTCTTTGCAGAGCTTTAAATAGCTTGTCCTTTCCGAATTCTTCCAGCCAGCAAACAGCTATTCATAATTCTATATTTCCTTGAAGACCAGCCCAACAGAGATGTGTTTGGACGAAATAAGATCTTTATGTCTCAGACTCCAGCCCCTAAATTAGTCTCTGGGTAAGTGCATGTTGGGAGGAGGAAGGGCAAAGGAGTAAACAAAGGGGAATGAAAGCAGGCTGAGGTCTGACCATGACCAGTATCCAGATGTCCATTTTGGGATCCTCTTGGAAGCTAGAGAACACAGTATTGTCCTCACCAGATCTCCCCCACTTTCCTTCCCCAAGGAAGCCATGTCCATGCTGTCTAAAGATTCAGACTGTGGAGGCAGGTCTAAGGAACCCTTAGACACCACCCTACTTTTGACAATGAAATGAAATGAAACGAGGACCTTCCCAGTGTTCCATTTTTACTCTCTGGTTCAGATGTAGACAGGGTTCTCTTTTCTTTGTACCCCAAGGCATGGCTGGGACAGAGGTAGAACTATTAAAACAATATTCCAATATTCCTCCAGGGATCTAAGCTCAGAGTGCCATGAATCCGGATAATTTCTGCAGGTGTTGCTGATTCTCTGACTCGGGCCCCAGGGACACATTATGACATTAGCAGGTCCTTGGAAATTGTATCTTCATGAGCTCCTTCCTTCATTTAGATAAATAAACATACACATTAAAATTATAATTTATGACTATATTGATAAAAAGAGGAATATATTTATATCATGCATTATGACATTTTCTTTGACCGAAAATTCCTTTACTTCTGATTTTAAGAAAAGTCAAACCTTTTGGTGAGCCCCTAAATGTCTGTGGCCCTGGCCATTCAGTCAGCCACTATGGCTAATGGATAAATCACTCATGCCAAGCCCAAGGACAGGGAAGCCCAAGGAGAAAGAGCTTCCCACACTGTCTCCATTTGGCAGAGGTGTTCGGATCAACTCCAATACCCTAGCTTTTTTGTATCTTCTTTGTATCCTATCCTCTTATTTTCTGTTTCCTCTCTGGGGACAGATTGAAAACCACTGGTGTCACTCTCCTTAATAGCAATCAAAATCAGACTCTTCAAGGTTACTACTGGAGGGAAATGACCTTTGTTTTTTGTTCTCACAGTTTGATTTCTTCTGTCGCCATACACTGATCCTAGGAGGAACCACATTCTTCATATCCTAAAACATGGCTCAGTCAGGGTTAGAACTGCCAAAAAAACCTTCCCAAGGAGAAAGTAAACACAGAGAATACTGTGAATTCTTGATGCAAAAGAGCTCTTAAGAACAGAAAAGGTGGGTAGAGGAGGCTCAGCAGAGGGATCTAGGTAGTCTTTGTTTAAAAGACTGTAGACATGGAAACTCTTATTCACTGCGGGTGGGAGTATCCATTGGTTTGGACACTTTGGGAAATTATTTATCAGTATTTATTAAAGTTAAATATACATGTCTTGTGGCCCAATATTTTTACTTCTAAGTATTAGATTATTACTGGTCATTTGAAATTGCCAGTATTTGACTTTTTGATGTACAAAAATGTCAATTTAGTTTGATTCAATCTCATACATAACCAACAGAAATACATACACTCTTCAAAAGTCATATATAAGAATGGTCTAGAAGCACCATTTATGATCCAAGGTAACTTGGCTCACCTGGAACAACCAAATGCCACCCTTCCTAGAATTTGGATTCAGAACCTGCCTTTCTGGATCCTGCCTACCCCTCCTGGTCCTTGATCTTGTCCCTGCCCACTAACATAGTTACCCATGAACCTGTGAGATTCCGTAGTAGGGGCCAGGGTCCTGAGACTGCAAGTCACTCACTCAGCAGAAACGTGATTTTTTTTCTGTATTGCCTGATAGGCCCAGGTCCACCCAGCCTACTCGGGCTTCACCATCCTTGTGGCATGTGCCAGGAGCATGCCAGCTCCATCTTCCTGTGCTTATGGTTCTTTCCGACTTCAGTTCTGAACGAACTGATCTCTTTAAAGGGATCTGTGCTGGCTCATGTGGAAACACATATGAAAAAGGATGTGTCCCTGGGCCACAACAAAGGCAAAATGCAGCCTATGCCTTCTCTGCCCTCGAACTCAGCCTTTCCAGGTCCCAGCTCTTCCCAGCACTGTTTGTTTTGTGTATGGGAGCAAGTGCCAGGAAAGACAGGAAAGAGAGTTTCAAAAGGCGGCTGTGCAAGTCCACTTACCTTCTAAAGTCCTTCTCGTTCAATTCATATGACGCCTCTGGGAACTGGGTATACTCATCCTCTTGGTACTGCTGTGGCATCTGGGAGTCCAGAGAAGTTAGAGGCAAGGGCTGTTGTTTCCCTACATGGGAGGGTGAGGTAGGATGGTGAGGTAGGACGGTGAGGGCTTGAAGAAGAACTGGCCAGCACTCAGGGGCAGCCAACCCCCCTTCCCACAGTCTGCATTCAGCACTCCTGTAGCCCCCACACTGGGCATGGGCATACTCACAGAGCTTTCTGTCTACTAATCTTGGCGCAGGGCATGGATGTGATCAGTACCATGAATGAGGCACATACTGCTTTGCTGGAAGCACAAACCAGGGAGCCATTACCTCCTGCGAGGGGCAAAGGACATTATATCAGCAGGTGACAGTTCTGGCTCCAGCTCAGCCACCCACTCTGTGTGGCCCTCTTAAAACGTCTTCCACTCTGGCCCTTAACTTTCTCATCTGTGCAGCGAAGAAACGGGGTTCGTTGATGTCTGAGAGCTCTCCCACTTCTAGCACCTCCATCAGAAGGTGCTCTTTGATCCAGACCACAAGAGACTGGCACCAAATACTTTTTCTCTGGAAGGGAAAAGGCAAGAAGGAGCTTGTTCCCTTGGTCCCTGAATCAAGTGGAATCTGAGTGACAGAGACAAGCACAAGCTTGTTCTAGAAAAAATGAGGGACAGGTAAGATCATGGGGTAACTGAAGGGCCAGGAGCCACCAAGGGCATGGGGTACTGGACAATCAGAAGAGTGCTCAAGGAGGGATCTGATAGGGAGGCGAGAATGGCGTGGGATCTGCAGTCAAACCATTGCCACAGCCTCTTGTTTTATGTGGTCACCTCCTGGCCCCCACTCAGCCCAACTAGTTCCTACAACTGAGTTCTTCATCTGGAATTCACGTCCTTTGAAGTTGTTTGCAAAATAATGTGCAGGTGGGTATGAGCCTTTGCCTGGGCTCAGAAGCTTTCATTAGATCCCCAAAGAACTTAGACACACACACACAGAGTTAAGAACCACTGTTTCAACTTGAACACCCTCTTTCTCCATCCCCACCACTTGCAGCTTGGTTCGGGCCATCATCATGGGTATCCCTCGCTGTTGCAATCCCCAATTCCTTCCCAACCAGCCTCTGTGCCTCCAGCCTTATCTTCCTCCAATCCAGCTTCCACCAAGCCCTCAACATCACCTTCTTCAAGCTCTATTTTAACCAGACTCTGTTTATCAGCTTTAGATGATAAGTGTTTTGTCATCATGCAAGGTCCCTTGAAATGTGGTCCCTCATGCCTTCTCCAGTCTCACCTCCTGACACCCACCTTCCCTGTGTACCTCTAGCTGTAGCCACACCCCACGACAGACATCATGGCTGCTCTATGAGACTGCATGTCTTATTCTCCATGAGAAGAGTACCCTCCCGCCTTAATCTGCAGAAGTCTTAGAATGCAAATGCTATGAGAAAAAAAAAGGAAAAAAAAAACCAGTCTGTTCTGTTCACTGTGCTAGCCCGACACTCAGAGCATCTGGTGCCAGAAAGTATTCAGTAAATACTGGCTGTGAATGAATAGTTGACTCTTTCAAGATCTAGATGAAGGCCGGGTACAGTGGCTCAAGCCTGAAATCCCCGCACTTTGGGAGGTCAAGGTGAGGGGATTGCCTGAGCCCATGGGTTCGAGAACAGCCTGGGCAACTTGACGAGACCTCATCTCTACAATAAATCAAAAAATTAGCTGGGCATGGTATCAAGTACCTGTAGTTCTGGCTACTTGGAAGGCTGAGGCGGAAGGATCATCTGAGCCCAGAGGGTAGATGGTGGGGTGGCCGTGAGCGTGCCACTACACTCTCCAGCCTAGGCAATGGAGTAAGACTCCAACTCTGAAAAAAAAAGACTTAGATAAAGATTCAAGATTCCTATCCACTTGAAGCTTTCTCTGACCTCCCCAATGGAGGTGAGCATGCTGTTGAATCCATGTCTCACTGTGTTAGAACTATTTTTATATTATATGGGCTATGAAATTTTAAGTGCACGGGCCAAAGAGCTTTTGTTTCTTGTATTTTTTTAATATCCCCAACACCAAGACCAGGATGACTGCCACCTATCAGTTGCTCTAAAAAATGCATCTTCAATAGATGAGAAAATCAAAACTCAAATGCCTTAGGCCATCTTTGCCCATCAAAGTCCTGTGCATCCCTCCTTCATGAATCTCTCCCTTCCTGTGTCCCCTGTTTAAGGTGGTTTCTAGCTTCTCTGAGTCCTCCGGACCTTTTGTTGAACTCTTGCTGGTGGACTGACTTCATTCTTCCCAGGGTTAAGAACTTACATGAAGCCGGGCTCGGTGGCTCAGCCTGTAATCCTGCGCCTTTGGGAGGCTGAGGTGAATGGATTGCCTGAGCCCGCGGGTTCGAGACCCGCCTGGGCAGCGAGACCTCATCTCTACAATAAATAAAAAAAATCAGCCGGGCGTGGTAGCGCATGCCTGTAATTCCGGCTACTTGGAAGGCTGAGGCGGAAGGATCGCTGGAGCCCAGCAGGTTGAGGCTGCGGTGGCCGGGAGCAGCCACTGCACTCCAGTCTGGGCGACAGAGTGAGACTCCAACTCAAAAAAAAAAAAAGAACTTACATGAAGCATTCTCCTCCTAGTCTGCACATCTGCTGAACCCTGGAGACACATCTATTCTGTTCTCCATCCACCCCTACCCTTGCCTGCTAACCCACCCCTAGCAGGTGCTCAAAACAGTGAAATGTTACACGGGATAGCTGTTCAGCTGAATGGCATCCCCCACCACCACCAACATTTGGCTGGAACTATACTTGCCTCTCATTAGACATGTGACAACTTCAGTTCTTCAAAGTCTTGCTTCACAAAAAAGAAAGAGAAAGACTCGTAGGCCAGTATGTCCACTTTGGTGAAAGGATCCAGTTTTTTGCATCCTTTCTGTGGCTACACCTGAAACCAAAACTGCTCAGACAAGAGCCAGCCAAGACGCCCCAAATCTAGGCGTTCACACTTCAGAAGAGATGAAGACAAAGAACGAAGAGAAAAATCATTATGGGCCGCAGCCATTGCTCAGTAAGAAGCACTAATTATTCTGTGTAGCCTGAATTTTTCTTAGTAGGCAAACTCTTTTGAATATTAACAAATATTTATTTAGGAATTAATAATTGACATCTATTAAAGCATAATTTATGGAGAGTGAATTCCTCTCGGTTTGGGTTCCCACTGCTCTGCTACATCTGGCTGCTCCAGAAATGACTCTTTCTTTTGTTCAAAGCAAGATGCAGGGGAGGGTGTGCGCAGGGGACAGGGACACACACAGAACAAAGCACAGTAGGGAGGGCTCCGGATCAGGAGTTGGAAAATCAGCTGTGGCCCCAACTCTGCCACTCCTATTTCTACAGTCTTGGGAGAATTTCTTGCCCTCTCGAGCCTCTGTTCAAAGGCTGAGAAACAGACGCCTTCATGCCTACCTGTATTTAGCTGGACATGCTTGGTTGCCAGGAAAGAAGCTGTTTTGAGTTGGCTTGAGCAATAAAGGGGATTTGGGGCAAGGAGCCCAGGTCATTCCCTGTGCAGGGACAGGGCCAGGCCTCAGGTGCCCCTGGGAGCTCTCCATATCCTCTCTGCTTCTCCTTTCTATGCACCTGCTGGTCCCTTCTTCTGTTTTCAGGTGTCCCCCACTTCTCGCTTCCCATGGCAAAACACAGCTGCCTCACAGCTCCTGTGCTTTTCTGACACAGGCTCAACCATAAAAAACAACACAAGGCTGGGTGCGGTGGCTCATGCCTGTAATCCCAGCACTTTGGGAGCCTGAGGCGGGAGGATTGCTTGTGCCCAGAAGTTCAAGGCCAGCCTAGGCAACATAGCAAGATCTCACCTCTACAAAAAAAAAATTTAGCTGGGTGTAATAGTGCATTCCTGTAGTCGCAGCTACTTGGGAGGCTATGGCAGAAGGATTGCCTGAGCCCAGGAGGTTGAGGGTGTGATAAGCCATAAATGTGCCACTGCACTCCCGCCTGGGTGACAGAGTGAGACCCTGACTCCCTCACCACTCCTGCTCAAAAAAAGTCAGAGCAAATCTCTCTTTTTGTCCCTATTTGCATCTTGCCCCTGTGTGGAGACACGCCCATTACACAACCATGGACAGGAGTCCAAGATCCCAGCACTACCATTAATTTATGCACTCATTCATTCATTTATTCCTTTTTTTTTTGAGTTGGAGTCTCACTCTGTCGCCCAGACTAGAGTGCAGTGGCTGCTCCCGGCCACTGCAGCCTCGACCTGCTGGCCTCCCGCTGATACTGCCACCTCAGCCTTCCAAGTAGCTGGAACTATAGGCGTGCACTACCACGCCCAGCTAATCATTTATTCATTTAACAACCATTGGCTGAGAGCCAAATGTGTGTCAGGCAAGGTTCTGGGTACTGGAGATAGAGTAGTGAATGAGGCAGAAGGGTGTGTGGATCAAAGAGTTTACCCTTGGGGTAGGCTGTTCCAAGAGAAGCAGCTTCACCAGAAGATCAACAGGAAATCACCCATCCAGTGCTGCAAGGTCACGTGAAAAGCACAAGGAAAGCTCAAAGCCTTTGCAAAATTGTAAGAGATCAGGGTCAGGTTAGACATTCTTTTTTTTATTTTTTTGAGTTGGAGTCACTCTGTCGCCCAGGCTGGAGGGCAGTGGCACTCTCCTGGCCACCGCAGCCTCGACCTACTGGGCTCCGGCGATCCTTCCACCTCAGCCTTCCAAGTAGCTGGAACTACGGGCACGCGCTACCACGCCAGGCTAATTTTTGATTTATGTAGAGATGAGATCTCACCAAGTTGCCCAGGTGGGTCTCGAACCCGCGGGCCCAGGCAATCCACTCACCTCAGCTTCCCAAAGGCGCGGGATTACAGGCTGAGCCACCTAGCCTGGTTTCATGCTAGACATTCTTAAGGAATATAGGAAGATATTATAAAAAGGAAGAAAATAATGGAGGGAAAGAAGCAGGAAGAGGAAGAGGTAAGTCTGCAGAAATAGAAACCAATAGAAAAGACAGGGAGGTGCATATTTAACAATATAAGAATTATTTTTACACTTGGAGGCTTTGAAACATAAAATGAACAGTGGTGAGCTCTCTATCACTTGGGAGTATTTAAGTCAAAGCCTGATGACCTCCAGTCTCGGCTAATGGATAAGCCACTAATAATCCAGGCAGGACGTAGATGTGGCTTCCCATTCCACAGTCTGGGAACTGATTTTCACAGTGAAATTCAAAGGTCTTAGGTGATGCCACACGTCTGGCCTTCAAGGAGAGAAGTGGTATGTTACCTTTCCCGGCCTCCCAAGACAAGAGATTACACCTCATTTTAACGTTAAATAAAGAACAGCATTTCATCTCCTCTGGAATGCAAAACTGTGAATTTGAGTGAAATATGCAGTTTTCATTATGTTAAAAGATCTACTCATTACAATCAGGATAAGAGGATGTGAATAAGACAAATTGATCACCACTTTAAATGTATTAATCAGCTTGCAACTCTTGTCACCAGTCAAAACAGCACAGCCAGACATTTATTCTGTCTCAGTTGTGTTGTAGAGCCCATGCCAGGAGGTCACAGAATCAGTGTGCCTCCCCCTGCCATTTATGGGAAAACAGTCACAACACACTGCAGAAGTCCTTGTCTGCTTGGAGTTGGACTAAACAGACACAAAGAAATCCTTTTACTCATGCACAAATATTTATTGAGCACATACTGTGTACCCGGCATTGTTGAAGATGCTGGAGATAAGAGCGAGTAGTCAAAGCTGACCCTTGCCCTCCACATTCCCACAATTTAGTCAAAAAGCAGATTTGCGAGGAAACAGTGTCAATACAGTACAACTGGGGATAGTTTAGTGGTCTGCATGCAGCACCCTAGGACCAGGGGCCAATCTAAAGGTTGTGGTTTTGCTTGAATGGTTGAGTATGAAGGCTACTCTGTCCAGATACTGTCTAAGCTTTAGGTCAGGGAGAGCACAAAGGCTCTAGTGAAAAGAGAAGCCAGTTCGTTTCTATTGAGGGTGTGGTGGTGCCCAAACACTAAGCTGTAGTCTGGTAGGGGAGCACTGGGGTGATGTCTATGTTGGTTAAATTACCACACTCAGTCCAAAGGAAAGCCATGAGCCTTGACCCAAACCCTCACAGGAAATTCCTTTCTTCTCCCACTATGTCTGTCATCATGGGAGCTCAGAGCTCTTGGGGCAGAGGGACACCAAACTAGGTCTGGTCAGGGCCTAAAAAAAGCACATAGGGGGTAGTTGACGAAAGAATTTATTCAAGCAACAGGAAGAAAGCTCATCTTCTAGAATGAAAGCTTTTGAGGGGAGAGAGGGTGGACTGAGAGGACGGTCTCCATTCTCAGAAGACACAGTATTGACTCAAGCACTCAGGTTCAGCTGGAGTAGAGCCTCTTGCCAAACTTGGGACATGAGCAGGAAGCTTAGGCAGGGTCAGAGCACACCAAGAAAGAGGCTCACTGTTCAAGACCACCACCTCCAGTCCTCTCAACCTGAGAATAGGAAGGCAAGGATGAGCTGAAGTATGTGGAACCAGGACAGAGAGTCTGATGTGTGACTGCCAACTCTCCCATCTTCCAGTCAAGGCCAATTCTCAGGGAAGTGTTTAAACCCTGGAAGTGGATTCATGGCAAGCCTGGTATCCAGCTGACGTGAAACACTTCAGTTTGGGACTGGTAGGTGGGGAAGGGAGATAGCCACCTAGAAAGAGAGAGTAGCCCATACAATTTCTTTCTATGCTTTTTTTCCAAGCCTCATGGAAAACATGGAGCAGCTATTTGAGATCAAGGGAAGGCAGGTATCTCTGGTATGATCTGCGTTTCTTCCAGGCAATCTATGAGACCAAACAATCAATCTACTGAGCTGAACTTTACAAGTTACTGATTTTTTTTAACTTCAATTATCTGCTGTTGACGATTCCATTATGGGGAGGGAGAGAGGTGTAAACTCGATCTAAGGTTCTCTGAAGCAGAGCATTTATCTGGTTTTATGAGGCTACAAGAGCCTATAATGCATGTTTTATGGGCTCATTCTCATTTTTAATCTGCTTTGATAAGATCGCAATGCTGGAAGGATACAGAAACTCATCAACAGGCCCAGCCAAATAGAGAGACAATGGTACTAGCTTGGGAAGGTTTTGCTCCTTCGGGTGGCAACCCTTGGGAAGTTCCTTGGATTTGGGATTCTTCGAATCTTGTTCAGTCAAGACACGGTCTTGCCCCAGTCTCTCAGATACCCCTTGTATATGGCTCTTGGGTGGTAACAGTTATTAGAAGGCACAGACTTCAGACTACAACATAGTAAATTTCCTTAACCTCCCCTTTAGGTCAGAACAGCTGCAGCATTTTCCAATGAGTAGCATATGTAGATAATAGGAGAACATGCATCTCTTATGCATAGAAATGGAAAAGGTTCCAGGCACAGAATTTGATCCCATTTCTTAGAGTCAAAGGTTGATCTAGCTAAATTAGGTTCCCTGTTCCAACCACACCATCCCCAGCCTTGACCATCTCATCTTCCACTTGGTTCTTCCAATCTTCTTCCCCTTTTCAGTCCTCACATGGGGAGAAGAGAGCATGAGCACTTGCTAAGTAGGCAGAGGCAATTAATCTCAACTGAATCTCTATGGGTCACCCTCTCCCTTGCCTGGCCTCCTTTGCCGCTAGGTTGTGTTGCATGCCTGACCAACAGACTGAGAGTGGAGGTAATTTGTGTTGCTTCTAGTTCAAAGCTGTTAAGAACAGATGTGAATTCTCCACACTCTCTTGCTCCTTCCACAGTGTGAGAAGTAAAAATGGTTGAGGTATCAGGTGGAAGAGGCAAACAGTCCTGATCCCTGAGTCAGTGTTGGAAAAGTGTCATCAAGAATGAGGCCTGACCCATATGGAACTTTATTAAGTCACTTAGGTCTGGGAATTTTGTGTCCTTGCTGTCTAGTGTAGCCCTGTCTAACTACGGAGCACCCTCTGTGGGCCCAGAACTGCAATAGATTCTTTCCTATAAATTATCTCAAAACAATCCTGAGAATATCTACTCCAGGAGAGTTTTGGCCCACTGTGGTTTGGGGGTGTGAAGGGTTTCTACATCCTCTAAAATTCAATTTCTTCCTGTGTACCTCCAGATCTTATGGCAGAACCCCAGGTTCTGCCTGTTCTCAAGGATTCTTTTGAGAATTCAGGTTGCTGTCTGTACCTGCCAGTCATCCTCCTTTCCATTGGATTTGAAAGTCTCTGGATGCCAGAAGAGCCATGATTTTTATTGAATTTAGTTGACTAGAAGGTGGCCAAATAGTGTATAAAATATTAACCTTTAAGTCAGACAATCTGGGTTCAGATCTTAGCATTATCACTTTGTTTGTTCACTCTTTCATTCATAATGCATAAAATGTTATTAATTCCCAAATACACATTTCTAACCTGGACTGCTACTTGGAGTTCCAGGTCCAAGTATTCTACTACTTCTGGAGATATCAAACACATCTTGATCCCCAGAGCTTCCTTCAGGTTGTCCCTTTTCAGGAAATGAAGGTTCTCTGAGTCCAGATGCTCATATCAGAAGCATCTTTAACTCACCCCTCCTCCCTTACCCCCACAGTTTAACCATCTCCAAGTCCTACAGATTCTACTCTAAATGTCCTTGGAGTTCTTGTCTCCATTTCTGCATCTGGCTCAAGCTTTTCTGCTCTCTCTCACCTGAACTAGATCAATAGTTTATTTACTGTATTCCTAATCATCCACTCTCTACTCAGTAGCCACAGTCTACTCAGAACCTATTAGAGGCTTTGTACTACCTTTAGGGGGAACAATTCCAAACTCAGGTGTAGCCTTGAGTGATCACTGTACCCCCTGGTGACCATGCAGCCCTCTCCCTTCTCTCTGAACCCCAATCACACAAGCCTTCCTTAAGTCCCTGATCAGGTCCTCACAGGGCCCCATCTTACCTCTACCTGCCATGCTTTGTGGCTACCGATTTGGCCACCTTCTGTCATTCTTTTAAAACTTGATTTATTATGTCACTCTCAGATATGCGTCCCTAAGCTCTCAACCTAGATTTGGTCCCTTATGACTTCTAATCACACTCTGGACTTTCCCTTCATTTCATCATCTGTAGTTGTGTATTTATTCCTGTGGTTGTTTCATGTCATCTCTCCATCAGCTTCACCGGGGCAAGGGCCATGTACATTGTCCGACACAAAGTATGTGCTCCACAGACACCATAGAATGGGTGAGTGGGTGTTTGCTGGGTGGAAGACAGGTGCTGCTGCAATGATGAGCAGGAGGCCTTACTCCAGAGGTCAGCTGGAGTGTGCATATATGAGAAGTCTACAGTAAGAAAAGCCCTGAGAAGTCCATATTCACAAAATATCAAGATGCGCCTGTGGTTGATACAAACATGGTTTTAATACAGGCTTTTTCCTGGGAATTCTTCAGCAGTTAACATTTATACAGTGCGTACCATGGGCCAGGCATTATATATAAATCAACTCATTTAATCCTCAAAGACTCTAGGAGGCAGATTCTACTTTTTTTGCAAATCAGGGGTTAGCAACTTACCCAGACTTACACGGCCAAGATTCCAGTCTGGGTTTTCTGTATGCAGAGTCTCAGCTCTTAGCTACTCTGTGCTACACTAGGAAATAATCCTTAGTTGTCCTTAAAGTGGGAGATGACTGATTGATGACTTTTAAGTCCCCATCTCAGATAGACACTAAAATAGAGGCATGTCACAGAGACTCTCAGAGAGATCTTGAGACACAGTGAGGACACAGCATTTCCTGGCAATGGTCAGGAAGTTGGTCAGGAAGCTGTGTAGACCTGGCTTAGAGTCCTGGTCATCACCAAGTCTCTGTATGGTATCGGGCAGTTTACTTCACTCTCAGCGTCTGCTGCTACTTCCTCCATAAAAATAAGGGCTTTGACTGGTTCGTCTCTTAATAGTTCAGAACTGCGTTCATTTCTAAGGTGCAATATTGAATGAAGTCTTGTCTCCTCTTTCATTCATTCCAAGAAATTAACCTGAAGCTACCCTCTTCTACCTGATCATTTAGGTAGAGTGAGGGTTGACAAATGGATCACAGAGGGAGAAACTGAGACAGAATGGAAGAAAGAGAAAGGGTAAAAAGAAAAGTGAGGAAGAAAGAGGTGAAGAAGGACAGAGTGAGCCTGGCGAACAAGGCTGTCTCTAGCGTGAGCTCCCAAAGAACTGGAAGGCACATCAAAGTTTGCAAATTGTCTCAGTTGTCTCTCACAGTGGCCACGGCCATCAGACGCTTTTGACTTGCTCTAAGTCAAGAGAGAGAAATGAAAAGGATGATTTAAAAGTCACAAACACGTGAAGCAGAGATGGCAGATACGGAACAATAAATGTCCTAGTCAAATTGCCGATTGGAGTATCTGTATTAGGCCGTGTTTGTAGTCTGTGCGTGTAGAGCGATAGAGAGCCCAGATTGTGGCCCGGGAAGTCACACAACAATGGGGCTTGATGTTTTGTTTCCCCTTTTCAAAGGCACTCCTTTTTTCCCTCCTGGTGATAAGGCCCAGGAAATGGTTAGTGACATGCTCGTGGGAACCTCTGGAAAAGAATACACACCGTATCAATGGCGCAGCCGCTGGTCCGGGAGCAAAGCGGGTGCGGGGGGGAGCGGCAGGCTCCCGGCGTGGGCTGCGGCGGTGAGATAGCATTGAGGAGGCCGCCTGGAGCCGTGCGCCCCCCAGTCTGGGGACCGGGCCCCTTTATCCAGCCAGAATTGGTGGAAGGCCAGACAATGTAGCGCTATATTTGGTTTCACAACAAAGGACCCTAGGAAGATTTGATAGTGCAGGGATGGTCGGGAAGGCAGTGCAGGATACAGCACAATAAGAGCTTTGCAAAGGTATTTAGCCGGCCCCTTTATGCCAGGGACACGGCAGGGTACGAATGTGGTCACGATGTCTAATGGCTTTTGTCTGGACTACTGTTCTCTTTGCTAATGAAGTCCCTGGGCAGGGTTGAGAGAGATGCCAGGGTGCTCGTGGTACCACTACACTTGGGGGCCACCTGAAGTCATACTCCATGACTGCCTATTCATGCCTTCCCCTGAGTCTAGGCTCCAGCAGGTCCAGAAAGCCCTGGGTCGAGGGAGAGCAGGAGCAGGAAGAGTTGGAGCAGGACCTTGCTGAGGAAGCAATCACACAAGGTATGCTAAGTCCAAAGAAGGAGCTCCTACTTCATTCTGGGCCGGGCATCCCAGAAAAAAATCCGTCCAGGAGGGGGAAGGAGGTTATGAAGGTGCAGCTGCGGACATGTGGAGCAGAGAGCATTGAATGGCATTGGGTACCAATCCCAGGGCTTCTGGGAATTTCAGCCAGAGGAAGGCAACAGGTACAAAAGAGGCCCAGCCCTGTGTGATAAGCCTGGCAAATGCCTAAGAAAATTAGCTTTAGAATGTGGCGGTGCACAGGCAGGACTTCTCCCGCTCTAAATCCTGGGGCTTTCCTGGGGAAGGGGGAAAAATGAGGACAGCAACCCCAGAAATGCAAGGGAGCTAGGCGTGGGGTCACCTGGACAGCCTGGCTGTATCAGAAAAGTGTTCTGGACCAGGGATGTGAGATCCTGACATATTTAGGCACTGGAAACTATAGTGGGAGGAAAGCCCTACTGGATGAAGAAAATTCTTCTCAGGGGCTCCAATACGTGGAAAGCCTATCACCTGGATCACATCTCCATCTGCTGTGAGGCTCACACTCCAGGTCAAGTTTAGCACAGTCCATCCTTAGCACAGGGTTGGTGGATGGCTGAGATAGACACAGCAGCCTGATGTGGCTAAGAGAAATGCCAAGAAAGGGCCTGGCAGGAGAGGCATTTCAGATGTCAGACTGACTGAACTCTGTGAATTCCCTCCCGCTGACCCTGCAGAGTATTCCTGGCCCTCCACATGGCTAACAGGGACAGACATGTGGATCCCCGGGATATTATCAGGAGTTTCGGTTTCTCATTGGCAGGCATCCAGCTCCTGGGACAGCCTAGTGATAGGAAAAATGTAGAGCAATTGTGGGTGTTAATGAGGGCTGGGGAGTCAGCCAAGAAGCAACGTGGTGGCATCTGCTGCAATACTTGCTATACCTACAGCTTTGGCGACAAGCACTGTGGGTCAAATCTATGCACATTCACATGCATATGTGTGTACACACCAACACGTGCTCTCACACGCTCCCAGTGGCATGAACACGTATGTTGACTTGACACCTGCACATAGCACACTGGGCAAGAGTCATGGGCATGATACACTTACAAAGCCACGCGTGATTATGGGCACACAAGTGCACATTTCCATGCATACGCTGACACTTTATAAAAAATTAAGTTCAAGGCCGGGTGCGGAGGCTCAAGCCTATAATCCCAGCAACTTGGGAGGCCGAGGTGAAGGAATTGCTTGAGCCCACGGGTTTGAGAACAGCTTGGACAACTTTATGAGACCTCATCTTTACAATAAATCAAAAAATTAGCCAGGCAGGGTAGAGCGCGGTTCCAGCTATTTGGAAGACTGAGGGGGAAGGAATGCCTGTGCTCAGCAGGCTGATCCTGGGGTAGCCATGAGCATGCCACTGCAATCCAATTTGGGCCATGGAGTGACATTCCAACTCAAAAAAACAAAATTTAAGTTCAGTGTGGGTGATGAAAGTTACATAAACACATGAAATATATCTCTCATCAAGGGTGATGAAAGTTACATAAACACATGAAATATATCACTCATCAAGCTGTGTATTGAGGTCCTATCCCGAGGCTTCCAAAAGAGGTTGAGGGCTGCTTGTTATGCATTTTGCACAGTGTAGCCCCCATAGCAACTCTATAGAGCAGCGTGTTTGTCTCCCAGATCTTATACCAATCGTGGTCCCTCGTCCAATGCTTCAGAAATTCCTCCTGGGACCAAAACTATCATAGGTGTTTTTATCATTTGTGTTTGAGTTTTCTTGTCCTCCCTATAGATCTTTGATAAAAACAGATGGAAACTGTCCTCAATTTTTTTGGAGGCTATAAAGCGCCTATCAACATGTAGGATAAGCATCATTATTTACAATTTTTAGGAACAGAAAGACATGTGATACAAGTAAAAGAACAATAGACTGGGGATCAGGAGATTTAGATTCTAGATCCAATGTTGCTTCTCTCATTGTCTTATTGGTTTGACCCAAGAAGCAACCAATGTTGCTTCTTCTCAATGCCATCTCTAAAAGCTGTGTTGAGGAGTATTCTGAGACTATGATTAGGCTCAAAAAGGAAGCATGCCATGTTTGATTGGTAATGTCTGACCTGGGCTCAGAATAAGGATGTTTCTGAGTCTTCTATTTCCAATAATCTCCAAGTACATATCATAACCATAAGGCTATCACTATCCAGAAACTAGAGGAACAGTGTTCGGTCTGCTTTAAGTTACTTCTCTATGGCCCAGTCAACTCATTATTCAAGACAAAACCACACACAACTCTTGTTTCTCCTTATCTTATTCCCCCAGTTCTTATCCAGTCCTAGAACATCTCTGGGTTGTTACTAATATTCTTAGGTATTGCTACTTGTATGACTTCCGTTAAGACTTGATTACATGGCTGACATTATCATCTCTGTCTTTAAATGAAAAGACACCTCTGGGGACTCCGTAAAGCTGTGTATGAGGCCCTATCCTGAGGCTTCCAAAAGAGGTTGAGGGCTGCTTGTTATGCATTTTGCACAATGTAGCCCCCATGGCAACTCTATAGAGCAGCGTGTTTGTCTCCCAGATCTTATACCAATCCTGGTCCCTGAACAACATTTGTAGCCTCAAAGAACTGCTTATGATTCAGACTGATGGGGGAGGGGGAGCAGAAAGACTGGTACTCTTTACCATTCTTACAATATCCATTAAAAAAGGGGAGCAAATGCATTTGAACAATTCAGACCTAGTCCTTAAATGCTACCTGCTGACATACCAGCCCTACTTCACCAGGTCAGATGACTTCTCAAGAGTAACTGAGTTCTTCCAGCGTGCCAGACACTAGACTAGGCACTTTACATTACTTATGCCATTTAATAGGTTCCACGTGCCTATTAGGTAAGTAATATCTGCATTTTTTCTTTTTGAGTTGGAGTGTCACTCTGTCGCCCAGGTTGGAGTGCAGTGGCATGATCACTGCCACCATAACCTTGAACTGCTGGGCTCAGACAATCCTTCCGGCTCAGCCTTCCAAGTAACTGGAACAATAGGTGAGTGCCACCACACCCGGCTAATTTTTATTTTTGATTTATTATAGGGACAAGGTCTTGCCAAGTTGGTCAGGCTGGTCTCAAACCCCTGGGTTCAGGCAATCCTCTCACCTCCACCTCCCAAAGTGCTGGGATTACAGGCAGAGCCACTGTGCTCCATGATGTATATCTGCATTTTTAAAGTGAGAAAGCTGAGAAGGAAGGCTGAATTAGTAAATCTAGAGTTAGTACCACATCGGCCAGATCCCACCTTACCACTTGGGCAGTACCATTGCAGACTCACACATGGTTTACCATTCTCTAGTGTAGAATATACAGACATTTTCCACAGTCATTTCCACCTGAGAATGGGCCCCGACAATCAGAATTCTCCCCAAGGCAGTGAATATGACTCTAAACAGAGTACCAAAGACTTTGAGACTTTATATATGATAGACCACTGCCCAGATCCAGGAAGGCTGTTGGGTGCTGGAGCACAAACAAGATGGATCCAAATTGCAAGGTCTTTGAAACAAATAAACAAAAAACTAATATTGACACCAAAAGCCTTTGAACTCAGAACTTGTGGCCTACACCCAGTCAGGTTGATTGCCTGCTAAAATGAAAGTAAACATATTCTCTGTAGTCTTATCAAGACCTGGAGTCTCACAACTAAATACTCAAAATCAGCAGGATACAACACAAACCTGCTCATTGTATGAATAACTAGAAAAATCTAAAGTCACAGGGGAATAGGTATTCAATAGATAAACAATCCCTCACCGAGATGACACATGTTGAAGTAACCAAAGTGTACAAAATAACCAATATAAAAATATTTTAAGAAGTAAGGGTGAATACTCTAAAACAAGTGGAAAGATAAAAATTCTCAGAAAAGAAGTAGAAGACACAAATAGGAACCTAGTAGAAGTTTCAAAATTGAAAAACGCACTGAGTAAAATTTTAACACTCACTAGGTGGCATCAATAGCACAAAGGAAAAAGTCAGTGAACTTGAAGAAAGATCAATAAAAAATGAGCCAATCTGAAAAAGAGAATTTTAAAAAATGAACTAAAATAAATAGAACCCTAGGGACGTGTGAGATAATGCTAAAAGTTCAAACATCTGTGTCATTGGAGAAGAAAGTAGAACAACATTTATAGGTCGCTGAAAGAAACGAATTGTAAACTTAATAGGTCTGTGTCTAGTGAAATTATCCTTAGGAGCGGAGGTGGAATAAGACATTCTTCAATAAAAGAACTCTGAGAGAATTTGTTGTCAGCAGACTTGTCCTAAAATTATTAACTTAAATGGTTCTTTGGACAGAAGGGAAATGATATCAAAGGAAAATTTGGAACATCACAAAGGAAGAACAACAATAATGGCAAACATTTAGCTAAATATGATACATTATTATCCGCCTCTTGAATTACTTAAAATATATGATGATTGAAAGCAAAGATCACAAAATTGTCTGATGGGGTTTTCAATGTGTACAGCTATAACACATAATGACAACATAAAGTAGAAAAGGTACGAAACCTATACAGTGGTAAGGTTTCTACATTTCACTTAAAGTGAAAAACATTAAAACTAAGTAGACGGTGAAAAGATATGTATGCATATTTTAATTCCTTAATAACCACTAAATAAAAATTAAAACTATATAGTCAAAAATTTATAGAATAAATTAAATTGGAATAATAAAAAAATTTTCAAGATCCAAAAAAGGATAAAAGGAGAAACAGAGAAAATAAACCCCATCAGAAAGGACAAGTAGGAAATAAATAATGATATGTAGGCCTAAATCCAAACATATCAATAATTATACTAAATGCAAATAGTCTAAACACATGAGTTAAAAGTCAGAGATTGCCAGAATGGATGTTTTTTTAAAAATCTACTTTTATGTAGGAACTCCCTTGATAGTAGCATAGAAAGATTAAAAGTGAGAAGATAGGAAAATACATATTATGTGAATACTTGTCAAAAAAATGTTGAGTGGTTGCAATTATATCAAACTAGATTTCAAAGCAAAGAAAATTATAAGAGATATAGAAAGTTATTATGCTATGATAAAAAGTCAATTCACCATGAAGATACATAATCCCAAACATGTAAATGCCTAAGAAAAGAGCACTTAAATATATGAAACAAAAATGGACCAGACAAATGTAGACAAATCCATATTAAAGTCAGAGACATCAACATTTAGGCCTGACATATTATTTCTACTTGATAGGACAAGTAGACAGAAAATCAGCAAGGGTATGTAAGAACTAAATAACATCATTGACCAGCTGGATCTAATGGACTTTTAAGAATACTCCAACCAACAGCAGAAACCAGATTCTTTTCAAGCGCACGAAGATCACTTACCAAGATAGAATATATCATGGGTCATAAAGCAAACCTTCACAAATTCAAAAGCATTCAATTCATAGAAAGTGTGGTCTCTGATCAAAATGGAATTAAACTTGAAATAAAATATGGAAAGATAATAAGAAAATCTCTAAATACCTGAAACTTAAACAACACATTTCTAAAAATAATGCATAGGTCAAAAAGGAAGTGTCAAGAAAATCAGAAAATATTTTGAATCGACTGAAAATGAAAAGACGACATATCAAATTTATGAGATACAGTTAAAACACTGCTTAGAAGTCTATTTATAGCATTAGAATGCTTACATTAGCAAAGAAGAAAGAGCCCAAGTCAATAAGCTAAGTTTCCACATTAAGAAGCTAGAAAAAGGGCAAAATAAATCCCAAACAAGCAGGAGTACAAAAGTAAAGATAAGAACAAAAATAAATAAAATTGAAACCAGAAAAACAATAGAGCATTTCAATGAAATCAAAGCTTTATTCTTTGTAAATACCAATAAAATTAATGTACCTTTAATAATACTGGCAAGGCCCGGCTCGGTGGCTCAGCTTGTAATCCCGCGGTTTGGGAGGCTGAGGTGAGTGAATCGCCTGAGCCCGAGGGTTCGAGACCCACCTGGGAAAATTGACCAGACCTCATCTCTACAATAAATCAAAAAAATTAGCCAGGTGTGGTAGCACACGCCTGTAGTTCGGCTACTTGGAAGGCTGAGGCAAAAGGATCGCTGGAGCCCAGCAGGTTGAAGCTGTGGTGACTGGGAGTGTGCCACTGCACTCCATTCTGGGTGATAGAGTGAGACTCCAACTCAAAAAAAAAATACTGACATAAAAAGAACATAAAAGACTACAAGTTGTCAACATTAGGAGTAAGAGGATATCAGAATAGACCCCACAGATATCGAAAGACAATAAAGGTATTCTACAAGTCCTCTACCCATGTAAACTTGACAACTTAGATGAAATGAATCAATTTCTTGAAAACCACAAATTACCAAAACTTGTCTAAGACAAGATAGATCATTTAAGTAGTTCTGCAACTATTTAAAAAGTGAATTCATACATAAACATTTTACAACTCATTTTATGAGGACCACATTACTCTAACACCAAAAACCAAACAAAGAAATTGCAAGAAAATAAACTGAAAACTCATAGCCCTCATGAACAAAAATGCAAAAATTTTCAATATACAGTCAACATATTGAATTCAAATCAAATATTAAACATGACCAATGGGAACTTATTCTGGGAATGCAGGACTAGTTCATTATTCAAAACAAACAATATAATTTGCCAAATTAATATTTGAAAGATAAAAACTATATGATTTATAAATTTGACAAAACAATATAAAATCATGATAAAAACTCTCAGCTAGCTAGCTAGGAATAGAAAGAAATACCTCAGTCTTATAAAGGACATTTACAAAGAACTTACAGCTACCTTCAGACCAAATGGTAAACGACTAAATGCTTTTCTTCAAAGATCAGGAACAAGGGAAGGATGTCTTCTCACACCATACCTTTACATCATCATTTTGGAAGGTCTAGCCAGTGAAATAAGGTGATAGGAATAAATAAAAGACATATAGTTTGGAAAAGAAGAAATAAGCTATCCTTATTCACAGATAATGTTGTCATGTATGCTGAAAATGCATAAGGACATACCAAAAAAGAAAGAAACAGAAAAAGATATCCTAATACGTGAGAACTAATACATGAGTTTGACAATTCACAATATACAAGGCGAGCAAACAAAAGTCAACTAAATTTTTATATACTGGCAATGAGCAATGAACAATTAGGAACCAAAGTTAAAAGGATAATAACATTTGCAATAGCTCAAAAAAGTGGAATCTTAGGTATAAATCTAACAAAATATATAATATCTATGTGCTTAAAACTACCAAACACTGGTGACCGAAATAGAAGAAAACATAGATAAATGAAGAGGCTTACCAAGTTCGTGATTGAATAACTCAACATAGTAAAGATGTCAATTGTCTCAAAATAGATATATAGATTTAATGCAATTAAAATTGAATTCCAACAGGATTTTTTGTAAATATAAGCAAGCTAAGTCTAAAATATACATGGAAATGCAAAAGACTTAGAACTGCCAGAAACATTTTGAAAAGAAAGATAGAGCTGGAGAAATCACACTATCTGTTTTTAAGACTTACTATAAAGTTACAGTAATCAAGATACTGTCGTGTTGGTGAAGGAATACAAACAAAGATTAATGAAATAAAATAGAGAGTTTAGAGACAGATCTACACAAATATGAGTAATTTATTTTTGACAAAGTTGCCAAAGGTATGATGGAAAAAATATGGTTTATTTCAACAAATTGCATTGGGACAATTTGAAGTCTGTTTGTAAAATAATACACTTCCACCTAACCCTCACACCTTATAGAAAAATTCACTAAAGTTGGATCACCGATCTAAATGCAAAAAATAAAACTACAATTTTAGAAGAAATATCAGGAAAAATTTGTGTGACCCTGGTTTTGGTGATGAGTTTTTAGATATGACACCAAACATTCATTATATAAAATAAAGATTGATAAATTGAATTTTTCCAAATTAAATATTTTTTTTTCTGTGAAAGATACTATTAAGAAAATGAGGCCGGGTTCAGTGGCTCAGGCTGTAATTCTAGCACTTTGGGAGGGTGAGGTGAGTGGATTGCCTGAGCCTGCGGGTTTGAGACCAGCCAGGTCAACTTGGCAAGACCTCATCTCTACAATAAATCAAAAATTAGCTAGGCGTGGTATTTCATGCCTGTAGTTCCAGCTATTTGGCAGGTTGAGGCAGAAGGATCACCGGAGCCCAGAAGGTTGACACTGGGGTGGTCTTGAGTGTGCCACTGCACTCCAGCCTGGGCAACAGAGTGAGATTCCAACTCAAAAAAAAAAAGAAAAGAAAAGAAAGAAAAAGAAAAACTACAGACTGAAAGAAAATATTTGCAAATCATATATCTGACAAAAGTATTGTATGTACACTATATGAAGAATTCTTAAAACTTAACAAAAAAGAAAGAAGATTAAAAAAGAAAATACAAAGAAAAAAACAATTTGAAAATGGGCAAAAGACTTGAATAGGAACGTCACCAAAGAAGATATACAGGTTAAAAATGACAACATAAAAAGACATTCCACATCATTATCCATTAGGAAAACAAAAACTAAAATGATGAGCTACCACTGGTAAACTACTATTAGAATAGCTAAAATTAAAAACCATGTCAAGACAAAGTGCTCATGAAGATTCAGTGCAGCTGAATAATAATTTGCTGGTAAGAATGCCAAATGGCACAGTCATTCTGGAAAAGTTTGCCAGTTTCTTATAAAGTTAAACATGACTTATAACCTAGGATTCCCATTTCTATCTATTTACTTTGTGTAAACTTATGTTCACACCAAAATCTATGTGTTTGTGTTTATAGCAGCTATCAATCACCCAAAACTGGAAACAACCCACATGTCTTTCAGCAGGTGAAAGGATAAGCACATTGTGATATAACACTCAGCAATATAAATAAATGAACTATTAATACATTAAAAAACTCAGAGAAATTTTAAAGTTATTATGCTGAGTGAGGAAGCCAGTCTTAGCAGGTTACAGACTGTATGACTTTGTTATATGATAGTCTCAAGACAAAGTACAGTGGTAGAATACAGATAATGTTTGTCAGGAGTTGGGGTTAGTAGGAGAGTGACTACAAAAAGGATGCATGAGGAGATTTTGGACTGTTTTGCATTCTGATTACCCAAATCTATACATGGTTATACAAATCTATACATGTGTCAACACTGATAGAACTGTACATCAAAAACAAAGTCAATTTTACAGTATGTTAATTTTTAAGAAAAAATAAAAATTCTATAGTAGAAATGAAGAAACATATAAAAATAATTATCCAAGATTCCTCCTTGAGAATCCAGAAAAGACAATGCAATTCAAAACCAAAAACAAATAGGAGAAAAGAAATAAAAATAAGAGAAAAAATTGGTAAAATACATAATGGACAAATAGTAGAAAAATTCTGATATAATTGATAAATTTTTAGCAAGTCTACTAATGAAAAATAGAATGAAAAAACACAAATAGGCCGGGCTCAGTGGTTCAGCCTGTAATCTCGCGCTTTGGGAGGCCGAGGTGAGTGGATTGCCTGAGACCGCAGGTTCGAGACCCACCCGGGCAACTTGGTGAGACCACATCTCTACAATAAATCAAAAATTAGCTAGGTGTGGTGGCTGGCGCCTGCCTATAGTTCCAGCTACTTGGAAGGCCGAGGTGGAAGGATCGCCGGAGTACAGCAGGTCGAGGCTGTGGTGGCCGAGAGCGGCCACTGCACTCCAGTCTGGGCAACAGAGTAAGACTTTAACTCAAAAAAAAAAAAAAACAAAACAAAAACACAAATAACCAATTTCATGAATGAAAGGGGAGAAATCACTAAAGATCCTAGTGACATTAAAAGAAGGTTATAAACAACTGATACATTCAAAACTTAGGTAATGTAAACAAACTCCTTGAAAAAATCGACTCAAAGAACACAAGAAGTAATTGAGCATCTAAATCACTCCATATCTCTTAAAGCAATTGTTTTCATAATTTAAAAAACTTTTCACAAAGAAAACTTCAAGCCCAGATGGCTTTATTATTGAATTATATAAATTATTAAAGGATTAATTTTTTTAAAATGTACATAAGTTCTTTTAGAGGAGAAGCGAACACCTTCCAACTTGTTTTATGAGGCCAGCATTACCTGGATGCCAAAACCAGGCAACAATATTACAATAAAAGAAAATTATATAACAATGTTCCTCATAAACATAGACCCAATATTTCTTAATAATGAAATGCTACAAATTCAATCCAGCAATACGTGAAAAGGATACTACATCATAACAATTGGGATTAATCCTAGGAATTCAAAGTAGGGTGAACATTTAAAAATAATTAATGTAATTTACCACATAGAATAACGAAAGAAAACTCATATGCTGTCTAGATACTGAGAAAGTATGGCAAATTTCAACAAACATTTACAAAAAAACCCCAGCAGATTAGAAACAGAAGACATCTGCTTCAATCTCATAAAATGTGTCTATAAAATAGCCTATAGCTAACATCTTAATAATGAAGCATAGCCCATTTTTTCCCTAATATCAGAATCAAGACAAGCATATTCATCTGCTCTCACGACTTCAACTAAAATGCTACTGGAAGCCTAACCAGTGCAATAAGGCAAGAAAATAAAATAGAAAGTGTAAAATTTGGAGAGGAATAAGTAAAACTGTTATTACTTTCACATGCAATGACTATATACAAAGAAAACACTATGAAATCTACAAACAAAACTGCTGGAGCTGATAAACTAATTTAGCAGGATTGCAGGATACAAAGTTAGTATACAAGAATCTATTTTTATGCATAAGAAATGAATACAGGATAATTTTTATGCTTTACATTAGCATGACAAAACATTAAATTTATAGTAATAGATCCAACAAAAGGCATACAAGACCTCTACACTAAAAATTGCAAAAAATTGTTGACAGTTAATCAGCAATTCTTTAGAGTCAATGTGATCTCATTTGAAATCTGAACAACCTTTTTGAGGAAATTGACAAGGGGACTCCAGCATTCATATGGAAATTAAAAGGCTTTAGAATAGCCAAACAATTGTGAAAAAGGAAAAACAAAATTGGAGGACTTACACTAGCTGAGTTTTAGACTCATAGTAACCCTACAGTAGCTAAGAGAATAATTTTGACAAAATAATAATTTACTTTGGCAAATAGACCAATGAAATAAAAGTAGAGCCCAGAAATAGGCCCACACTTATATTGTCAATTGATTTACAATCAAACTACCAAGTTTAATTGCTTTATTTATCTTTTTATTATAAGAAAAGTATCTTTTTGTTTGTTTACAAATGTTGCAGAGAAAACTAGATTTCAATATGGAGATAAGTAAACCACAACTCCCACCTCAATCCACACACAAAGGCTAACTTGAAATTAATCAGTGACCTAAACTTATAAGTGAAACCAAAAAAATTTTAGGAGAATATTTAAAAATGCAAAACCTTGGGGGAAGAAACATTTCTTAGATAAAATATTTATATCAATATTAAATGTCTATTATTTGAAAGACACTATGAGGAAGATGAAAAGGCAAGCCACAGACTGGGCAAAAATATTTCTAATACATATATCTGACAAAGGACACGCATCCAGGATTCATCAAGAACTCCTACAACACAATAATAAAAAGATAAATAAAGCAATTAAAGTATGGCAAAACATTTAAACATGTGTTCACAAAAGATTGCGTGTGGATGGCAAATAAGGCTAGGAAAAGATATTCAATAAATAAAAATGACAAAGAAAACCATAAAGTGATTCCACCACACACTCACTAGAATGAATAAAATTAAAGACTGCATCAAGTCTTGCTGTGGGTGTGGAACATCTGGAGTACTCAGACTGCTGATGGGAGTATGGTATAGTACCATTTTGGAAAATAGTTTTACAGTCTCTGATAAAGTTAAATCTACACCTACTATATGGTCTGCCCATTTCGATCCTAGAAATGAAGTTTACCACTCCCCCCCAAAAAAATCCCCCCTCCTCAAAAAAGCATATATCCACAAAAGACTTTTGCCAGAATATTCACAGCATACTTATTCATCATAGACCCCAACGGGACACAATCTATATGTTATTCAACACTTAAAGAAGCACGACAGTGGGTATTTGCAATGGATATCCACAATGCCCAAAAATAAAACAGAGCCAACTACTGATACACTGAACACAAATGACGCCCACAAGCATGATGTGTGAAAGAAGCCAAAAATAAAGAATACGTATTATCTGACTCTGTTTATATGATATCTAAGAATAAATAAAACTAGTCTATAATGATAGACATCAGAGCAGTGATTGTCTACGGGGAGTTGAGATAAAGGAGGCAAGGATTTCCTGGAAAGGACTATGAAAGAATTTTCTGAGATGATGTACTATTTTATATCTTGCTTTGGATAGTGGTCACCCATGGGTTCACGATTGTCAAAGCTTGTCAAACTAAATACTTAAGACCTGTACATTTTATTTTAAATATGTATAATCTCTTACATAAATTGTTGTATACAATTTATAATGTAGCTTATACCTCAATAAAAGCAACAATACTTTTTAAAATTAAAAATTGCCAATAAGACATAGATCTTGATATAGATACCTGTGTACTTACAGATAAATCTATTTCTGAGTGTGCTTCAAAGTGAACGTGAAATGCTTGGACTATTCTTGATTTTGCAACTTCCCTGAATAATTAAAGCTTATACATTCTGCAAATGAAGTGCGATTGATCTTCACCCAAGCAATGTTGCTACTGGGTAGGGCTGTGTCAGAAAACATACTACTTCTGAACTGAACAAGACTGCCCTCTCTTGATCTGTCAGATCTTCATGCCAGGCTGCAGAAGCACCCTAGGGTGAAGAAACATGTAGTGTTTTAAAGTAACACACACACACACACACACACACACACACACACACACACACACACACACACAAATGCACATTGGTGTATTTACCTGGCATGGCTCTATATGCCCAAACTCACTGTATTGGAATTCTGCTGTATCCTGCTGCTGCAATGTGATCAAGTGGTTTCCCAAGGGTGCTCCAACTCTGCTATTTGTTGACTTGGCAAGTACTGAGGGAAGAGAGGAGATGCTCAGGCACTGGATGGGTCCTTTCCTGCATGTAAGAGGGTCTCCCTTTCACATCTCTTGAATGAGAGCTATACATTTGCCATCCTTTTCCCAACCACCACCTCCCAGCCTTGGAGGAAGCTTTCTTCCAAAACAGATGGGAACCATAGCATCACTGGCATTGCTCTGAGGTGAGTGATAGTATCATTTAACCCAGTGAAGACACTCCAGCAACACTACCCTCTACCAGGAATCATGCTAAGCTCTTCAGCAATTTTTTTTTAATTCTTCACTGTAACAAGTCTTAGTAGCTATAACAAGTATCCTATTTTACATATTGAAATAAAGACTGAGGTTCAAAGAGGTTACTTAGCATTTGACCCCAGTTCATTCAGCTGGAAAATGGAGAAACACAGTTTTGAATCCACATTGCTCATGTTTTTAACTGCCATGAAATTCAGCTTCCTACCTGAAGTGCAAATGCTTTTTTTTTCATCCAAATAAGCAGCTTGCCTTTCATTGTTGTCATTTCTTAGGCCAAGCAGAGGAAGACTATTTGTTTAACGTCGACTTATGTCAAGTACTGGACCAAATGTCCCACATCTAATTATGGCAATAACACCCAATTAGATCTTTATCTCCCACTTTAGTGATCAGTAACTGAAGTTCAAGAAAACTGAGAAACTTGCATAAAGTTACACATCGAACTACAGGCAGTGGGAAAATGTCAACATAGGTCTGAACCTGCTACTAAATCAGCCACTATTCTAGCATATTTGGGTGCCAGTTGGCTGGAGGGTAATTCAAAGCATCTGTAGAATACCCGCTTCCAGCCTGCGAAATTCATTAGCTCTCCCACATACTATCCCCATTGTCGCTAACTCACTGTCACCTTTGCCATTTTGCTCGCACTGGCTTCTCCTGACCTCCAATCCCCCTCCCTCTGCCACCCCCTGCAATGTCCTTCCTGCTTCTTCCTGGATGGTCAATCGCCCCATACATAAAGGAACTGGAGAGCACCGACTCTTCCAGGAAGACTCCCCAATCTTTCTAAGATAATGGCTTCACCTTCCTTTGAACTCTGAGCTCTCCAAGAGTGTCTCATTCTCTGAACTTGTGAAATAACTCTTTGGAGTTGTGAATTGACCTCTATACTTTCCATTTTTTAAATGTAAATACTGTGTTCCCAAAGGCATTGAAAGTTCCTAAAAGAAACAGTGTAAGCACGATATGCCACTGCATTCCTATGTCCGTGTGGAATAGGTGATTCAGCATGTCACCTTCTCAGAGAGGACTTTCCTGATCACCCTATCTAAAATAGCAGTTCCCATGCCTTTTTGTCCTTTTGCCCTGCGTCATTTTCCTAACTGGCATTCTCTAACACAACTCTTTGTAAATTTATTGTCAGTGCTGCTCACTAGAACGTAAGCTCCATGAGAGCAAGCACTTAGTTCTATTCACCACGGGTTCCCAAGAATCTAAAACAGGGCCTGACTCACAAGAGGAGCTCAAACAGATGACCGAATGGATGAATAAGCAACAGTCCCTAGAGTAAGATCCAAAGGACCCCAGCTACTATCACAAGAGTGGATGACTCTAGGAGAGCCTGATGAGTTGATAGGAGGAAGCGCATCAGAAACCTCAAGACCAGAAACCCAGGACAGTATATGTGCTTGGTAATTTTGCTCCTCTCCACCCTCCTCTACCCTGCCCTGTACCCTGGGAAGATTAACTTTACAGATGCATTACTCAGATTCTCACACTGCTGCGGGTTGTGTTCAGCCAATGGGAGACTGATGAATCAGTAGGTCAAAGTGTGGAAGGAGAGAGAAGTCAGAGTATGTATTCCCCCAACTCCCTCCTTGCCATGTTTCTCTACAGAAGGCTGAAGCCCCTATCAGGAAGTGCTCTTCTATCAGTCGTAGCTCGCCCGGTCTGCTTCTATCCCTTGCCACTTCAGACCTAGGAGAAGTAACAGCATCCCACAATTGCCAGCTTTGGTGTGCTCATCACCCCTTTGTGAGATGCCTTAACCCTCACCCTTCATTTACATCTTTCAGAACTCTTTCTACCGTTCTTAGGAAAGACTCTGCCAGACACCACTCAAAAAGCCTTCAGACTAGCAGCAAATATGAGAGGTCGAGGAATTAGAGTCAGAAGGAAAGGGAATTGTGGCATAGCAATGTTTCTGCCTTTAAATCCATTATGACAAGGAGTCAGGCCAGTTTCCCATGAAGAGCTAACCCCAAAGAACCTTCCTGAGCAGCAACCCCGCCAAGTTCTACTCTCAAAGAAGAGTCCATCCTCCATCTTTGGGTTCTTTCCCACCTCCTACAAGTTGGGGAGGATACACATCCCAGTGAGAATGGGAGGACACACACCCCAGTGAGAACGGGGATTGGCAGAGGCAGTCTTGGGAGACTGTATCATGGGCTGCTTCCTCCTTGGACCTTAACACCAGCCAAGGCCACCCACGCTACAGCAACACAAAGGCTTCTTTGTGGTCAGTGTCCAGCATCGCCCAGCGCCTCTTTGCTGCCAGCCATATTCCCCTTGTCGTTTGTCCTGTTCTTGACCCTTGGCTTTCAGTTTTTGTGATTATTTTTTCTTGGCCTTGATCCTGCCTTTTGGATTTAGTGGCTAAACATAGTTTCCCTGTTTGACCTTCAATTCTCTCTAGGGACTTTGGCTTACACTCACCGCTCTATTTCCCGTCCTGGATGCCTAGTCAGAAAACATTGACCCAACAGTATCTGGCTCACTTCCACAGCACCCCGGGATGCGAGTGTGTGTGTGTGAGTGCATTGTTTATATGTGTGTATACATGCCTGCACACATGTGAGTGCACATGTTAGGGCCAGGGGCAGGAAGTTATCACATTGCTCGAGTTTGAATCTTGGCTCTACCACTTGCTAGATGCATGATATAGGGTAAGTTACATATCCTCTCTCAGTTTCCTAATCTATAATCTGTAAATCTATAAGTGAATTTTTAAAAAATACCTACCTTATAAGGTTGTTGTGTGGCTAAAAATTCTGTTCACTAAGTATTTCCTGTGCCACTCTGCCTCCCTCCTTTTAGGTAACATAACAGAATTATTTTCTGAGCCCTTTGTGAGTAAGAAGGGTCATACAATTAATTCTGGCCAATAAGCTGTGAGCAGAAGTGATATGTGCCACTTACCTGTTGATGTGAGATCCTCTGAAACTCTCCTTTCCTCTGCCACTAAGACAGTGTTCCAGATATTGACTGCCTGGGTCCCAGAGGAGGAACCATATGCTGCAGAGACCCTACCACCCACCGTTGACAGATAGCAAGAGAAATAAATGATCTGGGTGTGTTGGTTTATGTCTGTAATCCCAGAACTTTGAGAGACAGAAGTGGCAGGATTACTTGGGCCCAGCCTGGGTAGCATAACGGGACCTCACCTCTACAGAAAAAAAAAATAGCTGGCTGTGGTAGCATGCACCTATCATCCCAGCTACTTGGAAGGCTGAAGTGGGAGAAATGCCAGAACCCAGGAGGTTGAGGCTGTAGTGAACTGTAATCATGTCACTGCACTCCAGCCTGAGCAACACAGTGAGACCCCAATGAGAGAGAGAGAGAGAGAGAGAAAGAGAGAGAGATGAACCTTGCTATTGTAAACCACTGTGATTTTGAGGTTGTCTCTTACCACAGCATAGCCCAGCTTGTACTGCCTGAAACAGTTATTGTAAGGACTGAGATAATGCATATGAAAAGCTCAGCCTGGCATCTGACACACATAAAATAATAAACGTTAGTTATTAACATTTGTATGGCTGTGACTATTCTTTATCATTATAACTTGCCCTTTAAACAACATGGGTTTGAATTGCTCATGTCCACTTGCATGCAGATTTTCATCTACCTGTCATTCCTAAGACAACAAGACCAACTCCTTCTCTTCCTCTTCCTCCTACTCTGCCTCCGCCTCAGTCTACTCAACATGAAAGATGAAGACCTTTATGATGACCCACTTCCAGTTCATTAACAGTAAATACATTTTCTCTTCCTTAGGACTTTCTTACCATTTCCTTTTTTCTAGCTGACTGTTATAAGAAAACAGTGTAACATACAAAATATGTGTTAACTGACTGTTTATAATATCAGTGAGGATTCTGGTCAACAGTAGGCTATTAGTAGTTATGTTATTGGAGAGTCAAAAGTTATACACAGATTTTTGACTGTGCAGGGGGTCGGCACCTTTAACTGTTGTATTGTTCAAAGGTCAACTGCATTTGTTTGTGGGTATGGATGTTTGTATATGAGAGTGTCCCCTTTGCTAGACCCATATGAATAATCTCCAACCTTGGAACTTGTGAAATGAGGTAAAGCATGGTTCCAAACTCTCAGGATAGTTTACAGGTAGAATTTCCTGACCTGAGGAATTCCCGAAAGGGTGTTATAACATTAGCGTCATACGTGGACAGGAAATAGACCCCAAACACTTTCACAGGCAAGTCATATCATAAATTTAACTTCCTCAATGTGGTCTAAAGTGGTAGCAAAACCAGAGATGGTTCCTTTGGCCACGGATTAGAGACAGAAGAGAGGCTGTGTTGGATCATCTTTCCGTACAGTCTGAATGATTGTTGGTCTGCAGGGACCACAGAAGACCTCCAATTAATTATTACTGGAGAACATGAAATCATAAACAAAATTCCTTGTAATAAATTTTTCAAATGAGATTGCATGTTTTATTTACAGTACTGGCCCATTTTAGGCTTTAAATCTATGAACAAAAACAAACATGCTTTTTTATCAAACAGACGGGGAATAAAAGTACTCAATAGCCTTTCTTTCTCTCCTTGCCAAGGAGGACATGCACCCTGTGCTACAGTGGAAGGCAGGCCCAGGCTCCATCCGCTAGGAGAATAAATTGACTCATTTTGCTTTGCAGAGGAGGATTTAAGCTATAATGATTCTTCCACATGGGAAGTGGGGAGGGGGGAGAGAGAAAGGAAAAGCGAAAACAAAGGGTCTTGCTGAGGTTCAGATGTTTTACTTCTTAATTCAGCATGGCATCTGAGTAGAAAATAGAACATATGCAAAGTGTAAACTTTTATAACTGAAGCACTTACCATCAGGCATGTTTCTGTAGCTAAAAATCAGAAACTCACTTGATCTGAGCGTTCTGCGGAGAAAGTTAACAAAGTAAGAGACAGATTCTGGTTCAAGAGCTCACTTGCCCTTTGTCTACCTGGTAGCCTAGATTGGTCATTCCAAACCTTGGAGAAGAGGTACATTATGTAAACTCACACCAGTCCTCATAGTCTTGGATCTGGTAGATTCAGAAATGCTGTTGCTAAAATATCTATAAGGATGTATTTGCTGATATATGTTGGTAATGAAGAGAATGCAGGTCTACTGGAATAATGGGATGGCCCATTAAACACTCAGCTAGCCACCAATTTGGGATAAAGCCCTAAGCGGTTACGTTGTTGTTTTCCAGTATGTGGTATAAGCATCCATCAGACAGCATGGTGTATGTACGGTGCTGTGTTTCTGTATTCATTTTCTGTGGCTGCTGAAAGTTTGCTATAAACTTGGTAACTTAGAAATTTATTATCTGACAGTTCTGGAGGTCAAAAGCCTAAAATCTGTATCACTGGCTCAAAAAATCAAGGTTGGCAGGGTCATGCATCCTCCAGAAGCTCTGAAGGTGAATTACCTTGTTGTTTCTCCCAGGTTCTGGTGGCTGATTGCATTCTGTGGCTTGTGGCCACATCATCCCCATCTTTGTCACTATCTTCTCATTTTCTTCTTTTTTCTGTCTGGATCTCTTTTCCCACTGTCTTTCTAAGGACACTTGTGAGTACAGTTAGGACTTATCCAGATAATTCAGGGGAATCGATCCATCTCAGCATCCTTGATTTAATCACATTGGCAAAGACATATTTTCCATGTAAGATAGCATTTACAGGTTGTAGGGATTAAAACTTGACATCTCTTAAGGTCATTCCTGAGCCCACTACTGTCCCCAATATTTACAAAATAAGAATCCAAGAACCAAGTGTGAAAATAGAATTGTCCCTCTCACTCTTAGTGACTTGCCTGCAGAATTTGTGTTTCCCACTCCCACAACCTGAGTTTCTGCTGGATGAATGGTTCTGGTTCCCAGGAAAAGAGCATTTTCACCAGGGGACACAACAAATATTCCACTACATTTGAAGCTGTAACTGCCGCCAGGTTACTTTGGGCTCCTCATACAGGTAAAGAAAAGAGTTATGACACCGGAGGGACCTTGGTGGCTGCTGAAAAATGAGAACAGGGAGGAATGGGACTAGAACTTGGAATATTCACAGGGAGTGTCTTTTGGTGCTTTCACACCTAGTAGAAATGGTGGATCAACATTTGCATCATTCAAGGCCTGACCAGAGCAAGGCTACTAAAGGTTCAGACGCCTTAGGAATGAAAGTCTAGATCATCAAATGGGCAAGAAATCTTGAGTGGCTGAAATGTTTACCAAGGTTGAGGGAAATCTAGAATGGGTGGGAGATGAGAGTGAGGATAAAAGTAATTTAAAAATTCAGTGGTGACTAGAGCTTGTTCAACTAAGTCTCCTGTATTAAGTGTTTTAGATTTTGAAGCTGAAAAATACTTTGAAGAGTCATTTGCCAGTGGAGGTGATGGAAGATACAAGTTAATCTTGCGGCTCCAAGATGGGCTCTGGAGAGGTCTTTGGTTTCTGCAGGGCAATTGGTAGGCACCAACTAAGTCCCTGCTTCATGACTAAAGCTCTCACTTCCCAGTTGCTGAGAGTGTCTTATGCTGATGACTTCTGCTTAGATCCCCTCCTGGAATAGCTGTTTGTAAGAGAAGACCTAGTTCATGCCCTGTCTCTGGGACAAGACTCATCCAGTAACCGGCTGATGTGCGGGGACCAAGGTGGAGTTTCCCTGTCTCAATTTGGAGCATCTCTGAAACACTATCCCAGCTCTAGAAATTCTTTTGGAATTGGCAGATGCCCTGTTGCAAATGCATTCCCATTTGACCTCTACCTCTGCCCAATTTTGCTTTCCTCACCTTTTGACTTACTCTTCTTCAGGCTGCTTCCCAATGAACACGTCCACTTTCACCTAGGGTCTGTTTCCAGGATTCTTAATCTGGAAGATGGCAAGTTCTGACTGACTGCAAACTGGACAGTTCCCACTTCAACCATGTTCTGGGCATCCTCTCACTTGCCTACCCAGGGTGTTCGTCAGCTCTGGGAGAAGCCACATGGCCTTCACATATGCAGAGTCTGGAAGTGCAGAGTAGCTAGTGACTTCAAAGGAGCAAACCTCTACTGAGAGGGTACGGGAGCTGAGAGATAAATTCCCCAGCCTCCTGTCGCTGTCCTTCAGATGAGTCATCCTGGGAGGTGGTCTAGATACCACTCAGAAGCCTGCAGTGGAATATAGGCCCTGAGGTCCAAAGAGGCAACATCAATAATCAATTCTTATATTGACTTCTCAATCAATCTCTGCTTACTGATATTATCCCCTTATACCTCCTGAAATGAAGCCCTTATTTCAGACTCTGCTTGAGGAGAAACCAAAATTCTGGGTACCACCCTCACCTAGGTGACTGTTCCTATCCCCTATATAAGCTTTATTCTTCTCAAAGCAGAGAAATGTGGGAGGTGGGGACAAATTCTCCTTGATTGGTACACAGTGAAAAGGAAAATGCCATGTGCCAGAACCTACAATGTGCTAGGACCTATGCCAGAGACACAACAATGGGTAAGATAAAGTCTTTTCTCGAAGGAAGCCTACAGTTCAGTAAGTGTGGATGGCGAGAGTGAGAAGTAGATTGAGATACATATCTGAAGGTGAAGGTGGAAGAGGCATAGGAAAATGTGGTTCTGTCTCATTGGAAAAATCAAGAGGGGTTTCACAGAAGAGGTGACACTTGAGAAGGACAGAGTAGGGTGAGGAAGGCCTGCTGGATTGAGGGAATAGGATGAGCAAAGGCCCAGGAACAGGAAAGGGCAAAGTCATTTGGAAAAACCCTGTTGGGACAAGGTGTCAGGTATGTGAATGGTGGTCACTGAAGACAAAGCTGGAAGTGAAGACCGTGTTGGGGACTCTTGGATGCCAGAAAGTAGAGGCTTGGTGTATTCCTTCTGTGAGACATGGTCTAGTGAGAGTGCTGGCAGTGACACAGCTTTCAGGATATACTACTGACTCTTAACAAGAAGGAAGGAGGTATCTTGACATCTGAATCAGACGGTGCTTCGTTGGTTCCAGGAGAGAGCAGACTTAGTAGCTGTAGGCCACCAATCAAAAGAGCTAGCGTTTACTGAGTACTTACAACATACCAAATACCAAATACTGCTCTTCATATGCATTACCTAATCCATGTGGGATTGGTACTGACACTATCTCCACCTTACAGGCAAGAAAACAGAGATAGAAATAGGCTAAGTAACTTGTGCCCCATCTTCCTGGGTCATAACCAATAGATGAAATTGCTAATGTGACCAATGCTGTCTGGCGTTCTTATGCCCAGCATTTAACCATGACGCTGGTTGGGTGAGGTAAGGGCTAGGCAAGACTAGCAGTCAGCAAGAGCTTTTGAGCACAGTCAGAACACTACCAGAGTCATCTGTCCATCATAGGGTATGGGGGAGAGGCTTAGGAGCAGAAAGTGAAAATTAGGCCTGACCCCTGGTTACCTCAAGTCTTTCAATCCCTCTCTGGACTTGAGCTACTCAATGGGCTACATACCCTACACATCTGTTTTCAGGGTAAAAGTTTTCCATTCTGGTATGGGGTCTCATGGCTCACCTTATAGCTATTTGCAAACATTTCTCTCATTGGCTTTGAATTTCCAAGTTTCCATCTCTTCAAATACCTGTGTATTTAAGTAGCCCTTTCAAGATACCAGAAATTATTTAGTATAGTGCCAAGCTTAGATCCAGCTACTCCATGGTGCTACTCATTAATAATGCAATAGTCAACACAAATACTCACACACATCCTGCCACTTAGTTCCCATTACAACCTGGTGAGATAAGCATAGTTTTATTATCATCTCTATATTTCAATCAAGGACACAGAAAGACAGAGGCAAGATAACAAGTGCAGAGTCTCCTTGTTGTAGGGAGTTAAGAAAATGGATGAAACCATTTCATAGAGTCTACTTGAATGCACCACTAGGCTCCTGATCACTCTGGTGGGGTAACTGGGAGCTCTTTGGGATTCCATCTCTGGGACCCTCTCTGCTCATCTCCTCAGGCATTGCTCCTGCCAGCAAGATCATAAAGACTTTTTTTTTTTTTAAGCATAATCTCATTCTGTCATCCAGGCAGGAATACAGTGGCAGATTACAATTCACTGCAGCCTCAACCTACTGGACTCAGGCACATGGAGAGAAAGGGACAAACAGAAGAAATTTTTAAGGGGTCAAATAAAAAATTCTTGGGACTTGTGATATTCCAAGACATCAACATGGCTTGGCATGGCTTGGGATGGGTATATAGTGACTATAAGCAAGGGCTTCAAGGATGACTCCTCAGTTTCCATATTTGAAGACTGGTGAATGGGTGGTGGCATCCACTGAGTTAAAGAGGAGCAGCTTGGGGAAGGATGGTATAGGCTATTGCACATCAGTTGAGCTCCAGGAGTCATGGGTTTCTAAGGGGAGGCCGTCTAAGAGGCAGGTGAACCTGGAAGGTGGGAGAGGCAGACTGAGTTAATCTGTTCAGCAGATGCTTATGAAGTGTTTGCCATGTGGCAGGCACTCTGCTCAATAATGAATATCCAGAGTGGGACAGTTCAGGTCCCCCTCAAGAAGCTCACGGTCTATAAGAAGAATGGACCAGCAAGTATCGTGCCATGTCACAGGAACCAGGGCATGTCTTAGGTATAGGAGGAGAGCATGAAAGAAACAATGGCTAACTCAACTGGGTGGGGAATAGTCAAAAAGACTTTCTAAAGAGAGGATGTGAGATCTGAGTCTTGAAGAAATAGAAGGTGCTCACCATAGGCAGACCAATTGTGGAAAGGGCATTTCAGGTAGAGGAGACAAGTACATAAAGGTACATTTGTACCCACAAATAGTCTGGTATGTCTGAGGGTGAGGATGTGGGAGGTGGAGAGAGGAAAGGTTATGAGTCATGACACTGAGGAGGTAAGTACAGCACAGATGGCTAAGGGCCTTGAATGTCATGTTCAGTGGCTTGAAATATCCTCTGGATAGCAGAAGCCACTAGAGGAATTTAAGCAAGAAAGTGACATGATTAAATTGTGGACTTGGGAGTCGGAGAGTAGCAGTTAAAATTATGAGTGGATGAGACCTCGCAGAAAAATAAATAAATAAATAAATAAATAAAAGATCGCAGATTTATTCTGGAAGTAGGCAAAAAAAACTTCATAGCATCCTACTCAGGCTGGCCTTGTATCAAGTTACTACCATGACTAAAAACTAACTTTTATGGAGCCCTTATTCAGTGCCAGATACCATTCTAAGCACCTTATATGCATTAGCCCATTTAAACCTCGTAGTAACCACTGCAAGATATAAGTTAGCTAGAAAGTGGTGGAAACAGGATCTGATGTGGGATTTGAACCCAGGTCATAGGACTTCAGAGCTGATGCAACTTCACCACTCAACCATACAGCCTCCTTGCAATACTATGAGATAACACTTGTGAGGCACCTTATTTGCACTATCTAATTTGATCCTCAGAACAATCTCATCATCGATGAGAAAATGGAGACATGGAGAGGCGCATGCAAGTTACTTAACTCGCCCAAGTTGGAACAACTAATAAGTGGCCAAATTTAATCCAAACATTCTGACTTGAAAGTCTGTGCATGTAATAACTTTGCTCTGCTGACACTGTAAGTTTTCCATAAATACTAGCTGAATCGATAAATGGATGGTTGCAAGAGCAATATTTCTAAGAATTGGCTTCCGCGTCTCGGAGATCCAACATCACCAAGCCAAGCACCCAGATGGTGATTTTCCATCGAGGCTGAGGTATAGGGTGTGGCGTGGCTGGCTCCCACCCCAACTAGCCTGCTTCTGTAGCCTGATTCTTGCAGGGCGGGTACGCATCAAAAGCTCAGGGACCTGGTAGGGCCAGCCTACAGGTTCCTCATTGGCCAGGACCCATCAAAGGCACCTGTGCCAGGCTCTGCTCCACTCCAAGGATGGGCAGATCAAAGGGCCCTGTGCAGAAGTTGGGTTTCTAGGCAGCTCCAGTTCTGATCATCAATTGTCACTTTGGCAGTGACAGCAGAGAGTCCAGCATGACAAGGCTGCCACAGCCAAAACTCCTGGGGCAGACATCAGAGCAGCAGCTCCAAAGGCAAGGTAGCTGCCCAAGAACCCTCTGGGCCTTGACCTCTGATGGGAAGAGAGGGAAGAACTAGAGAGGTCCCTAAGGAAAATGTTTGGAGCAGGATCACTAAAGTTGCTGCAGGTGAGAAACCTGAGCTTGCCGTTTATATTGCCATTGGAACCATGAGACTTGACTACCTCACATAGCTGAGAAGAACTGTTGACATGCCCACTCATGTTTACTGTCAAACACACACACACACACACACACACACACACACACACTCACCCCTAAATATATATACACACCTGAATCACTTGCCCAGACATACATGTATAATAAACATACCCCACATATGCAAATTCTCACACAAACACTAACAGAAATATTTATACACACATTCTCCTTCATACCGATCAGACTTGCCTACATACGTATGTGCATGTATGCACACATCCTTGTACATAACTAAAGATGCAAATGCCTGCGCATTCATTGGGCACCCACTCTTCCTAATGAATTCTGCCAGTTTCCTGAGCCCAACTCAGATTTTCCCTCTCAGAATGGTGAGAATCAGCCTCATCAACAGGCATTAAGTGCAGAAATAGCCTATTGCATAGATCCTGATACCAATCATTCTCCAACTCCTCTGCAGAAAAATCCAGAGGCAGTGTACAAAATTGTACCAAACAGGATTTATGTTAGCTCTGGGACTTGATTTCCTGCCAATGAGAGCTATTCAAAATATCAGCATGTTAGAATTCCGTTTATTGAGAAATATTTGGTTGCCAAAAATTTGAACCAATGGGAGTATCAATTTTGCTTCAGTTATATGTTCTGAATCAATAGATTTTTTAAGTAGTTATATGCTCTGGATCGATAGGTTTTTTTTAAAGTAGTTATATGCTCTGAATCAATAGATTTTGAAAAAATATAATGGCCTAGTTATAAATCAGAGGGAAATTTATTATAATTTGGGGAGTTGAAAATGTTTTAATTTAAAAGGCAACTAATATCAGAGTTCAGTTTCATTGAAGATTTAACAAATGATCACTATTAAGGCAGTTCTGGTACTTGATTTGAGGTCTTGTTCAAGCACCTTCTCGTTCACTATCAAAATCACAAGACTAAGAAAAGTAGCATGAGATCCTTTGAAACCAGTCCAAGTATTCTCTCCTCTGAGAAATTTTCCCTGACCCTTTCCGACTAGACTGGAGTGGGCACTTGCATTGGACAGTGTGTGTGTCACGCAGGCACCATCTGAGACTGAGGCCCTCACTCCCTGGGCTGCTGGGAATTTTGGCCGCTGATGAGTCACAGGAGAATGACCCTCCAGAACTTGGCCTCAGCAGAAGGAAGCCACTTCACTTGTGGTTATACCATTTCCTGGCAAACTTGACCTACGGCAGCATATTCCTCAGTGTGCCCACATCTCTGTGTCTCCCTCTCTTTTTCTCACAGCCAACACCCGAACATCAGCAAATGGTATTAAAGATATATTCCATATCTCATCATCTCTCATCACCTCCATGGATACTGCTCTGGTACAAGCCAGCATTAGCTCTCTGCTGGTTCATTTGCAATAATCCCCAAATTGGCCCTCATATTTTTGCTCTTGACCTCCACAGTCTGTTCACAATATAGTAATGAGGGTAATCTTGTCAAACCATTATTCGGTCACATCATTTCTTTGCTCAAAATCTTTCAGTGGCTTCCTATCTTGTTAAATATTAAAAAAAGTCCAAAGTCCATACTCTGCCTGCTGGACCTCTGCCCACCATGGCCCGGCCCTCTTCTTCCTCTCTACCTTCATCTTCTCCCTCTTCTTCACTCAGTCCTCTCCAGTCCACTACCTTTCCTCTTGCTCCTTCAACACAAAGTCTGTTCCCGTCTCAGGGTCTTCCCACTTGCTGTTCACCCTTTGTGGATTCCTGGGACTTACTCCTCCATTTTATTTGATTCTCTCCCAAATGCTACCTTATTTGAGAGGCCTACTCTAGCCTTTGTCTAAAATGTCACAGTTCCACACCTGCCACCCTATCCCCTTTTCTTCCTGACACTTCATTGTACTTGTCACCAACTAACATATTACATGCTCATGTGTTATTGGTGTTTCCCAACATGAGTGTATGGACTTTGAAGTGCTTTTTGCTCTGTTCTCGCTACCAGAATCCTAGTAAGCTCTCAATAACTGTTTGTTGAGTAACTTTATTGGTTTATTAAGTTATTTTGTGTGTCTGTCTCCTTCATTAGGTTTTGACCAACCTGAGCTCAGTACTGGATCTTATTTATTTCAGAATGGTGAGTAACAAGCCCAGATCCTGGTACAGGCTAGGCAAGGCATGCACCAATATTTGAGATGAACGAATGAGTAAATAAATAAGACCAGTGAGGTGACCTCCAGCAAGCAACATTAGTTCTCTTTGGACCTCAGTGCTTATCTATGTAAAATGAAGATAACACTACACTACTCCCTACCTACTTCAGGGGTTTTTCTTAAAATTTAATAATATACCATACCAACCTCACAGGCACTTCTAAATAGACAACAGATGCCATATCCATACAAAAATGTCTAATTACAGTCCTCCCTTGGTATCCGAGGGGGATTGGTCCCAGAATCCCTGCAGATACTGAAATCTGTAAGTGCTCAAAATCCCTTATATAAAATGGTATAGTATTTGCATATGACTCCTGCACATACTCTCATGTTCTTTAAATAATCTCTAGATTACTTATAATACCTAATACATAGAAATGCTATGTAAATGGTTGTGTTTTTTAATTTGTTTTTTATTGCTGTATTTTTCTTGACAGATTCAAAAATTGTTCATTTATTTATTTTTTAATTTTATTTTATTATAGGGATGGGGGGTACAAATGAGGATTAACTACATAAGCAGGATGCATGCAGGTGAAGTTTGAGCTCCCAATGGGCCCTCACTTCCCCTAGTAAAGGACCAGGTAACCTTGTGTTGTTACATGCCCCCACCCCTTCCCCTGGCAGTGTCCAGCCACTGCTGATCCCTCCTTTGTGCTAATGTAATTAATGTTCAGGTCCCACTTGTGAGTGAGAACATGCGGCATTCTGGTCTTTGTTTCTGTGATAGATCACTAAGTATGATGATCTCCAACTCCATCCAATTTACTGTGAAGTCCACAATTTTGTTCTTTTTTATGACTATGTAATACTCCATCATGTTGATCCACTGTCGGTGGAACTCACGGTTGGTGAAACCTACAAGCTGGAGGGCCAACTTACTGAAATTGAGCCTGAAGGAAGATAACTCGGTAATTCAAACAGGATTCCACGAGGAATCCACTCTGGAGGATTTAGTCAACATCTCTAAATTACTTTGAACCACAAACCTCAGGCCTTCAAGATAATGTCTTTATAAAGAAATGGCTTATATATTTGCTGCCTATTAGTTTCAGCTCTTCTCTTTAAGCAGACAGTGAATGTTTCCACTGTAAAAATAAAATATCAATGACAATTTTTTTTTAAAGTAGTGAAACCATGAAGAAAAGGCCTCCTATAAATCTAGAACCAGAGAAGTTTTCACAAACTAGCATTTATTTGTTAAGTACTATAGGTAAGGAACTGGCATAGAAACTCAGGCTTGGAGCATTCCAACAGTGCTCTGAAAGTAGG
Organism: Cephalopachus bancanus; assembly: GCA_027257055.1. Lineage (NCBI taxonomy): Eukaryota > Metazoa > Chordata > Mammalia > Primates > Tarsiidae > Cephalopachus > Cephalopachus bancanus. The sequence continues at coordinate 1,574,504 of JAPVLO010000289.1, read as the reverse complement.
GATGGTTGTGGTAGTACAAATCATGCCTTGTGCAAGACCAGGTCCCTTTAGCCCTCTGTCCACTTAGACCAGAATTCCAAAACTTTTATCTGGTATGGCACATTGACTTGTCCCTGAGAAGAGTGCTTTACAGGGTTCCATACACACACGCAATGCACATACTCAATACAACCATGCAAAGTCTTATAAGTAAGAAAGAACCTTCCCCTCCCAATTTCTGCCTCTTACATTACTAGTCCTGGTTGATAGAGTCTACAGTTAGTTTTGAAATCCAGCTTTGCTTGCTACTGTTGCAGCCTGGGGCCACCCTCTGAGGGCTGACAGGATCCTCCTCTAACTGTCAATGGTTTAAGATAAACATGGCCTCCATAAATGCAGTGGAGTTGAATCTTGCACACGAATCTTCACCTCATCTTTCAGACTGTGTTGTGCCTTGATGTTCACCTCCTTGACCTCCCTGGCACCCCAGGTCCCACCACACTTGCTTTTCTGGAACTCCAGAGGAGGTCCAGATGGGGGGATCTAAATGCCCCTGAGCAGGGCCAATCTCTTGACTATGCCCACCCAATTGACATTAGAATCTTTTCTAAAAGAGCTTCCTTGCTATGCTTCGATCTATCCTTTTTTCTTCCAGGCTTATACCAGCCCCAACTGAGCAACAGTCCTACTGTAGGACTGATTATGCAGTGGCTTGGATGGGAGCCAATCTGTGCTCCCTCTTGTGATTGGGTTCCTCTAGCATTCAGTCCACTGAGATGGACCCTGGGCTGAGTCACCTTGATATCCAAGCAATTCCCCAGCAGACTTTGGTGTCTATTTATCTCAGAAAAACTCAGGAGGCAAAATAAATAACCCAAGAAGGCCAGGTATGCAACAAGTCCACAATAATTGTGTGCTCTGGATTTGTCTCTGTTTGCGTGGCCCATGACTTCCTAGCCTGGCACATGGTAGCTGATCCCAGACAAGGTGCTAAAACTCATGAGAGGCCACATGACACCTAAGACACAGACATCATCCTCCTTCTATATCCTCCACAGTTCGCCAGTCATCAACACATTTGATTCAGATTCTTGAAGCTCTATCTAATATATCCCATTGCCTTCTCCACTGCCACTGTCAAAATCCAGATCCTCAAATATTCCAGAAACATAACTTGAGCTATCAGTCCAGTGTTTCATTCCCATTATTATTTCTATACATTCCATGGTCTTTCCCCCTTAACACTAGAACTTAAAGTCTGAGCAGCCATTGCCCCCAGAGAAAGGTAGCTACAGCAGAAATGCAAAGAGAAACAGGTAAGTTAATAATTAGTGCAACAGCCAAAGTCCTAGCCTAAACGATAGATTAGAAAAATTACTTACAGAAAGCATCAAGTCTAAAGAGCTGGGAGAATTGGAAGAGTTGGGGAGAAAATTAATCCAGTGGATACCTGTGTAGGCCTCTGAGAGGGGGCTCTATGGCCCACTTGCCTTGGCTGAGCACAGGGGTGGGGAGAGGGGTGATAGCTCTCCCCTTTAGTTCTAGGATGTGAGAACAAATGGAGCCTTCAGCCTAGGAGGATGACAGCTTCCAGAACAGGACAGTTAGTTAGTTGCTTGGGACATCTGGGCACAGGATCTAGCTGAGATCCATTGAATTTCCCACAAAGTGTGTCTGGAGAGTCTCCAAAATAGAATAGTTTAGATCTTACTGTCTAGAAAATGAAAGGGCCACATGATGACTTCTATGATCAGGGACCCTGGGTGTCAAAGTAGAAGTAGTTGTTAGTCACTGCCACCTTCCCCCAACTCTTACCCATCCCCACTCCGTGGCTTGGTGCTACATGATCCCTTCCCCGTGCAGAATTTAGATGCTACCATGGGGAGAAGGAAGAGAGGGAGAAATCTCTTAACTAAGTGAAATATCTCTCAGTACTGGTTTGGGTTCAGATTAACAGAAAACTTTATTTCTACACATCTGATCTTATGGCTTGGAAAATTATGCCAGCTACCTAAAACTACTACAGGGCAGTCCTAACCAAGGGACTAGAGGGAACTTTCTAAAACATTGATATAACCAGGCCTTTACTGGTAGGTTTGAGGATTTCTCAGTAGTGTACCTTCAGTCCTCCAAGCTCAGCCTAATCCTAGCATACATCACATACTATCTGTGGGGAATGTATCCTTGCTTATCAAAGGTCAGAGGTAATGCTTGATCCCTGTGACCCCTTGTAACCTTGAACTCCTCTTACCCCAGAGAGGGCCCAAGGGACAAGAGAAGGCCTACACAGGTATCCACTGGATTAATTTTCTTAAAGACCATGGGTGAGGAGGGGCCAAGGGTCAAGCTGAGGAAGTAGTGAGCTTGCAGTCTTGCCCATGGTTCCTGTGAGAGTCTTCCACCCTGACCCATGGGTCCAAGGCAGACTAGATGCCAGCAGGCTGGGTCACAGGGTTTCCAGGCCAACCTTCATCTTTGCACGTGGTATTTGTCCCTTTGATCTTTGAGCAGATCAAACAAAGCTCACTAATCAATGACTTCCCTCCTTGCCTTTCAGAACAGATCATCAAACAGGGCCTGCATCTCCCCCTGATTCCCTCCCACCCTCCTGTTTTCCAGCCAGAGGCATTTGCTCTAAGGCCTAGGTTTGGCTCATCTATCACCCCCACCCAAGTAGTGCAGGTGTGATTGTCTGTTTAACTTCTTTAATTCAAATCAGTGTAGAGAAATTTCAAGACTCACTCACTAATAAATCCTGATTACTTACCTTTTGTTTAGGCCCTTGGGCAGGGGTGGATCAAAGCATCTACTACAATTGCCTGGGGTCTCAGTCTTGGAAGCACCTTGGTAATGAAAGAACCAGGAGAAAGATAACAGGGCCAATAGAACAAAAATGAATCTTTCTGAGACTGTTTCCCGCTTTATGAAACCAGAATATTGTTTCTTGCCCCATCAACCTCAAAAGGCTGAAGCGAGGATCGAACAAGTTAATGGATGTTAAAGTTCTTTGAGAAGAATGGAGTCCTAGATTTATATTGGATTGAGTTTCTTTAGTCCTTATATATTACTAAAGACTCAGGGAAGCCTTTTGGAACAGCTAGAGTGATCAGCCTTCCTGGCTTGATTTCTTGGGATGCCAGAATTTCAGTACTAAAACTAGAAAAATACCAGGCAAATCTGGACAAGTTGATCACCCTACAAAGAGGAGTACTTGAGAGCACTTGCTCTAGGCTGAACTGTGTTCCCCCAAAATTCAAATGTTGAAGCTCCAGTACTTCAGAATGTGATTGTATTAGTATATAGTGCCTTGAAAGAAGTCACTAAATTAAAATAAGGCTATCAGGGTGAGTCCTAATTCAATCTGACTGGTGTCTTTATAGGAGAAGTCATCTGGAGAGAGAGATACCAGGAATGAACACACATAGAGTAGAGGTCATATGGAGACACACCAAGGAGACAGTCATCTGTAAGCCAGGGACAGAGGCCTCATAAAAACCAATCCCGTGAACACCTTCACGTTGGACTTTTTCTAGTCTCCAGAACTATGAAAAAGTAGATTTCTGCTGTTTAAGTCATCCAATCTGTGGTACTTTGTTATGGAAGCCCCGAGCAAACGAATACAGTACCCTTGAAGAAAGAGAAATTCGAAAAGCTAACAAGTTATAGGGCAGTAAATTGATGCATTAATTCATTTAGTCCTCTCTTCATAAGAACTCAATATGGGAGCTACTATTATTATTTACTATTATTTGTTCCCATTTTACAGAGGAGAAAACTGAGGCACAGTCAAGTAACCTACTTCAAAGTCATAGCTAGGAAGTGGCAGGGGCAGTTTCTTCACTCAGTGTCCTCTAGAAGGCAAAACCCTTCAAGGTTAGGGTTAAAGTGCTAATATTTAGGAGGAGCAAAACCAGGGTTCTAAGGGTAAGCCGCAGGGGGTGTGGTGAGGGTGAGTTTAAAAGGGAAGTAAGGTAAGGAATGATGCAATGGAACACGTACCAGCTGGCTATCACTTCACCCGGAATCTCCTTGAGACAAGCAGCTTGCTGGGCAGGTGAGCTTCGGGACACTTGGAATTTCTCTGGATCATTTGAAAGAAGAAATCACTTGTCTGGGTTATCCACAAAAGGGAGAAGAAGAGGAGTAATTCAATTAAGTTCGGCCTAAAGCTGCCTCTATACACATTATAAGTCTGACCTAAAGTTTTCTCCCTACAACATGAACTGTAACCTAACTCTGTGTGGAAACAGACTACAACCTACTCTTGCACCAAATAACGGAGTACAGCCAACCACAGGCAGCCAACTGCTCAAAGCAGGTTCAGTTAAGGCAAAGAACCAGCTGTAACCAATCCAGATGCTTCTGTATCTCACTCCTGGTTTCTCTACCATAAATGTTATTCACCCACGTGGCAGCCCTGGAGTATCTCCGAACCTATTCTGGTTCTGGGGGCTGGCCAATTCACAAATTGCTCTTTGCTCAATTAAACTCTGTGAAGTTTAATTCGCCTGAAGTTTTTCTTTCAACAAGGTATTTATGTGTTTGGCTCCCTCTCAGTCCCTTTTCCTTTTCTCATTGGTCAAGGATCACCTCACAGGAAGCTAAGTCCCTGCACTTCCAGATTGCTTCATCTAAGGCCAGGGTACCCAGGGAGGCTGCTATAGACTAAACTGTGTTCCCAGAAGTCATGTTGAAGCCCTAACCCCTAATGTGATGGGTTTTGGAGGCAGGGTTTTGGGGAGGCGATTAGATATTGAGGATGGAGCCTGCATCATGAGATTAGCACCCTTCTAAGAAAAGACTCCAGCTGGAAACCACAGCAAGAAACCACAGCAGGAAGAGCCCTTACCAGAAACCAAATTAGCTAGCACCCTGATGTTGGACTCCTCCGACCCCTGAACTGTGAGCTATACATTTCTATTGTTTATAGCTTACTCAGTCTAAGATACTTTGTTGTAACATCCCGAACAGACAAAGACACAGCCCAAGCTGACTAAGACAGAGATCTACACACCATGTATCCAAATATTTAAATGTGACTCATCAATGAAACAAACTGATGAGCAGGATGTTTCTACTCTTTTACATGCCAAAACACCTTTGCAGTGAGGCAAAATGTCACATTACCCGGTGGTTACCTGGAGATGGGCACTTTTCAAGACTTTCAACTCAGACATCTCTCCTGCTTACTAGATTGTACTGTCACTCATTAGAATAGGGCCTTGTCTTCTTGTGATAATGATGAAAGTAATAAATAAATGCTCCACATACATTAAAGAAGAAAAGGTGAACACACACAAAATAAAGTATTTTCAATAAGACAGCAGTCCCCACACTTTTTGGCATCAGGGACCTGTTTCGTGGAAGACAGTTTTTTCACAGACAGTAGTAGACGAGGTGGGCAGATCATCAGGCATTAGATTTCATAAGGAGCGTACAACCTAGATCCTTCTCCCTTGCACAGTTCACAATAGGGTTCCTTCTCCTTTGAGAATGAAATGCCCTGTTGGTCTGACAGGAGGAGGAGCTCTGCCCACGTCCTGCTGTGTGGCCCGGATCCCAACAGGCTGTGGACCAGTACTGACATCGGTATCAATACCAATCCACGGCTCAAGGGGGGTACCCCTGACAAAAGACATACTCATGACATTTTATCAGCTTAAGTTGAGAAATAAGCAAACTGAGGCTCAGATAGGGGAGGTAGTGAGTTGAAGGTGACAGAGCTCAGGGTTTGATGCTAGAATTCAAGTGTATTTTAATTGTGGCACATTGAGGCTATCCATAGTGGCACTAAATTATGCCCATCCATTTGGACAGGCATTTATTCACAGCATTTCTGTGCCAGGCATCGATTAACTGCCAGGATAGAGATAAGGACAAGATTCATCTCTGCTGGAGTTGCTCCCAGGCCACAAGGAGAGAGGGGCAGGTGAAAGTGGCAGTTGAGCAGCCCAGTAACAAAGGCCTCAGGACATGCAGTGAGGACCCAGAGGATGGCTGACAGGGGACAGTTGTATGAACCTTCAAGGTTGCGTGGGAAGTGGCAATGAACAGAGGGGAAGACATGCCAAAAAGAAGAAACCGAGTGTACAGAGGTCATGGGTTGTGATCCTGGAGCAGCCTAAAGTCCCCTGAATTTGGAGCATGGGTCAGGGTTCAAAGGTGCGATCGTGGACCTATAAAAGCCCACAGATTTTAAACCAGGAAATGACCAGATCAGAAATGTGATCAGAAATGTGCTGTAATCTGTATCATGCTCATCTTACTTTGTACTAAAATGACTCTTTTTTTTTTGGTCTCTGTTCCCAGATCCTGTCTTTGAGCTCCTTGGGGAGCTTTATAGCCCCAATGTTTTACATGGTAGCTCGCATTCATTTGTTAAATGAGTGAATGAATAAATGAATGAATGAACAAACAAACTCTGCTATCCAATTGTATTCTCCTACTTTGGTTAGCCTCCTTTCTTTATTTCTGTGCTGTTCCTGATTTTAGTTGAGGATTAAACATGGGCTCTGCACACAGGCCCTAAGGCTGTGAGTCTGTGTGTGTATGTTTTACATCAGCCAAACCAAATAAACAAACACATGGCAGAACCCCAGGCGTGCGACTCCCTCACTTGGCACAGCCAGCTGGCACGTGGCTGCCCCTCCCCAGCCTCCCAGCCCCTCCCTCCAGAGTCAGGATGCCACCTAGAGGCTTGGCTGTGGATTTGAGATCCCCTCCCTGCCTCTCTGCAGCCGCGGCAGAAATCCAGGCACACACTGATATGTTGTACCTTTTAATTAGCAAGATTTTGAAATGACTTCTGTCTTGAAACTCTCTGGAGAATTGGCTGGCAGCCCCTAAGACAATAAAGACCCCACAGACAGGACAGTGACCACAGTACCAGGGAGAGGACAGGCGGCTGAACCCAATCTCACCCCCAAATGTGCTTCCTGCTCCATGATACTCATTTCAACTGGCCTGACTGCCCATTCCTACTGACTGCTCAGGGTTACTCCGGTAGCTTTCTTCTGGGGGCTCCCAAAGCCAAATCAGTGCTCTCAGTACTCACCTCTACCTTACCCACTGAGGTCTTCCTGGATTTCCCAAAACCAGTCAATGATAGCCCCATTTCCTAGGGCCCCCAGTCAGAAAGGGAGCCTAATTCAACACTTTTTTCCCCCTCACCCCCGGCCACTCACCGGGCATTGTCTATTTTACCACCAAACTGCTTTACTAATACCTATGTCCTTCTTTCTGTCCCATCTGCTAAAGTTCCACTTCATGTCCTCCTCATCTGTCTGGACTTGCACAATGGCCTCCTACTGGTCTGCTTAACTCTGGTCTCTTCTTTCCCCAACTGCTTCTTCTTTCCAGCCACCATATTGGTCTTTCTAAATTATTGATTTCATCTGGCCACTCCCTTACTAAAAAACAGACAAACAAAAACTTAGAGGCTTCCTACAGCAGATATTGTGTGAAGTTGTTCAACCACCATTCTTCAATGGCAAAGCAATGCCCACATTCCAGGTGGCTACTCAGAGCAAAGACTACATTTCCCAACCTGCTTTGCAGCAAGGTGTGGTTATCTGTTCTAGGCAAGAGTATTTACATAGAAATGGAGAGTGCCATTTTAAGCAGTATCCCTAAAGGGAGGTGATGTGCTCTTTGTTGTTCTTTCTTTCTTTCTTTCTTTCTTTTTTGAGTTGGAGTCTCACTCTGTCGCCCAGACTGGAGTGCAGTGGCCGCTCCCGGCCACCACAGCCTCGACCTGCTTGGGCTCTGGCGATCCTTCCGCCTCAGCCTTCCAAGTAGCCGGAATTACAGGTGCGTGCTACCACGCCCGGCTAATTTTTTTATTTATTGTAGAGATGAGGTCTCACCTGCCCAGGCAGGTCTTGAACCTGCAGGCTCAGGCAATCCTGAGCCTCCCTCACCTCAGCCTCCCAAAGGTGCGGTATTACAGGCTGAGCCACTGAGCCTGGCTCTGTCGTTCTTTCTTCCTTCTCGAAGGCTGGAATACAAATGTGATGACTGGAGCTGGAGTAATCATCTTGGGCCATAAAGTGACCTTGGTAGTGGAGGTCATGCTCAGGGAGACAGAAACAAACCGTGGAATACCATACAAACTCTGGTGGTTTCTTAAAAAACTTTCCCATGAGAAAGAAAGAAAAATCCGTCCTGATTAAGCCCTGCTATTTCAGGGTTTTCTGACACTCAAGCTGAACCTAATTTTACTTAATTATGACCTACAGCAGGGGTCAGGAACACTAATGCCACCAGGAGCCAGGTAGGCCACATAATTTAGTGCTGCCTTCAGGGGAGCAAGAGAATGGGAACGGACATATTTATTTATTTAGTCATTCAGTTTTTCATTTAACAAGTTATTTATGAAGCCCTATTGTCTACCAGGCACTCATAGGCACTGGGAAGGCAAACATAAATAGACATCTCTTCTTCTTAGACAAGATCTAGGTCTGGTTGGGGAAGACAACATTTTAAATAGATAAAAATAGTAAAGTATTATGAAGACTATAATAGCTGACTTACTAACAGCAGTAGAAGCAAAAAAAAGAGCGAAGTCAATTCCAAGAATCTGAAAACAAAGACTTCATAAAGAAGGGAAGCCCTCTCCCAGAAGATGAGTGAAGAAGGGCATTCTAGAGAAGCAAATGTTGGAGGATTTGATTCCCCACTGCTGCAATTTTTTTCCCTTTCAAGAAATTGGAAGCAGTTTGGTAAACAGAGCCCAGCTGTGCTCCGCCTACCCTAGAAGGCAGTAAGAAGGTAACATCAGTACAACCTAAGGAATGCCACGATTTGGTTGGGATTAATTCTCCAGCCTTTTTTCTCACCAAGTCCTTTACAGGATTTGATGACAATGTAGAATCACGGCTCCTTCCTGACATCACCACATCCCAGCAGACCTGATGTTTAGGGACTGCAGGAATGTCCAAGAATCAAACACACAGTGGGTGCTTAGTTGGATGGAAGTATTCCTGAGGGTTTTCGTCTCTGTGCTTCAACATCCCAAGTAAAAATTCCTAGAGTTTTGAATGATATTCAAAATATGTAACAACCCAGTAGGACTGACTAATCAGGTCAGAAACTGGTGGTAAACAATCCATTTGGTGTGTAGAGCCATCATGCATCAGTCCTGCCTGGAGGAGGGTCGTTAAAATGACAGCATAAAAGTAACTTACCTACGTTTTTAAAAATCATCATTAAAATAGCACATTCAAAGCAGGAATTACAAAAACACAAGGCACAGTTGGTTCCCTTTCACTATCTTTCACTTTTGCACTCCTTGTCTCTTTATCTTGGGATGCAGTCCTACTTGAATTTCATGGAATCCAAGGAAGTGAGTCCCTAGGGACTGGGCACTAGGTAAATTGGAGCCCTCAGCAAATCAATCCATCACTAGGTCTCCCAGGCTTTCCTGTGGGGCTCAGAGCCCAGCTCCTGGCACAGTGGCCCATGCACTCTTCAAAAGGAGCAGTGTCCAGTCTCTAGACATGAGTCTTCCTTCCCTTTCCATCTTTTCCAGTGTCTTGCACTCCAAACTGTCCCAAATGTGTGTTCCATGAGGAACACGTACCTGACATATTTTTTTCCCCTCTGAAGCGCTTTCCTCTTGGGAAAACTCTCTTCAAAGAATGTCTTAAGAGAATTGAAAACAACAAGGCTGAGCCGCTTTTGTCAGCCGATAAGGGCCTTAGAAATAACTCCTCCAGCTGCTCATTTCTAAAAGTGGAAAGCTGAGACCCAGAAAACTGGAGTGGTTTGCCTAAAAACACACAGAACACTTTCACAAAATTCTTCAGCAGTTTGAAGTGTGTGTACTTTCCAATCCTTTTCTCTGCCTACACCTTGTAAACATATTTTGAACAAATGGAAGAGCTATCCACTACAGTTAACCCCCGGCACACACAGAGGCTCCATGGAAGGGGACTGCTTAGGGGTCAGAGCCTTTTGGGGGTCTCTTCAGCCGGAGTATGTCAGGAGACCTGAGTGGCTCTGGGAAACCACATGGAAGGAGGAGCAGGAGAGCGGTTAGAGAAGCTGCAGGGAGCCCAGGTGATAGGAGGGGCCTGGGCTTTTCCTCCCTGGTCTGGAAGCTTTGAACCTCTTGGGCCCAGTAGGTGGGCAGCAGGATTGGGAGCATTAGCATTTGTTTTTCCACTTTGATCCTTTGTCTTTTAAGTGTTGTGGAAAATCTTGCTGGCAGGATCCTGGCTACTTCAAGAGGGAGGAGGGGGACACCTTGATTGATCTGCAGAAGATAATAAGCATGAGAATATGTCTTCAATAACAGGAAACCCAGTCTGTTCTTAAAGCCCATTAACTGACTTACACAGTTCCTAGGAGTCATTGCTGTGTCCTTCCTCCTTCTTAGTTACCCTCCTCTGCAAAATGAGAGGGTTGGACTGGCCTAGTGATTTTCAAACTTCACCTTTTAGCATCAGAACCTTGTCTTTTTTTTCTCAACTTATACACAGACGCCCGATACTTTGAAGCAAAGCTCAGATTCTCTGACTGAAACTGGTAACAGGGATCTCAGCCAATTTGATCCACATCTTGAGGGCAGCTGAACCTCAGGTCACCAAGAAAGCCATGGGAACACAGTTTAGAAACCTCTGAGCTAGATGATATTTAAGGGCCCTTTCTTTTTCACCTTTATAATTCTAGATTTGTCTCACAGGGAATTGACCCATGTGTAGCTTTTTATTCAGTGCATTCATAGGAGAGAAAGTCTGAAGTCCACTGATCTGCCATCTTGTTGATGTTACTTTATAATTCTAAAACTAAGCCCTGTGAATTAGGGAGGGCAGGGACTCTAATCCAATTATACAAATGAACTGGCTAAAAGTCAGAAATGGAACACGATTTGCCCAAGATGTAGAGCAGACTCTGCCCACCTTCCCTTTAAGTCTTGTCTCTTATAGTGTCTTTATGTGGAGACTGTGAATTTAGCTTAACAGAAATGCTTACAGTTCCTCAAATATGACATTTTCTTTCATTCCTCTGTGCCCATGCAGATGCTATTCCTTCTACCTGGAATGTATTTCATGCTCTTGTCAGACTATTCAATATGAACATTTAATTTTAAACTGGGATCAATGCCACCTCTTCTCTGAAGACTGTCCCTAGTCCTTCACCTTCTTCTTTCTGCATGAATAATACTCTGGAGATGCATCCATCATCATGCATCACACAGTCATTGATGCTCTATCCCCTTGACTCTTCAACCAGAGTACCGTAGACCATTTGGGCTGCTATAGCAAAACATCTTAGACTGAATTTATAAAAAACAGAAATTTATTTCTCACAGTTCTACACTCTGGGAAGTCCAAGATCAAGGGATCTGCAGATTCGGTATTTGGTGAGGGCCTGTTTCTCGTGGATAGTGCCTGCTTTATGTCCTCACATAGTGGAAAAGGAAAACAAAATCACCCAAGTCTCTTTCTTTTTTTTTTCTTTTTTTTTTGAGTTGGAGTCTCACTTTGTTGCCCAACTGGAGTGCAGTGGCATCCCCATGGCCACCCCAGCATCAACCTATGGGGCTCAGGCGATCCTTCTGCCTCAGACATCCAAATAGCCGGACCTACAGGCATCGTGCTACCATGCCCGACCAATTTTTTTGATTTATTGTAGAGATGCGGTCTCACCATGTTACCCAGGCTGTTCTCACACCTGTGGGCTCAAGCAATCCTCTCACCTCGGCCTCCCAAAGTGCTGGGATTACAGGTTTGAGCCACCGTGTCCAGCCTCAAGCCTCTTTTATAAGGGACTACTCCCATTCACGAGGGCAAGGCCTGATCACCTTTCAAAAGCCTCACCTCTTAATACTATCATGCGACATTCAGATAATAGTAGTCATAAATTTTGTTTTTTCTGGACTTTTCAGGCTATCTTGAGCATAGTAGATATTAACAAATATGTACCCAGTGAATGAATAAAGGCATGAAGAACATTGCTGGGACCAAGATGCTGGCTTCTATTACTGCAGCTTTAATGTTAAAGCCGTCCTAGAGCAGTTTTCATCTTTTTCTCTTTGGTGTTGCCTGATTTCCTCTCCCATGATATTTCCTAACACTCAGCTTTACCAAGAGGTGAAGGTATTTTAAACATAAAATTGTCTTCAGCTTACTTAATATACTCAATTCCATCTTCTTTTTTAAAAAATTTTTATTATAAAAATATGGGGTACAATTCACAATTCCATCTTCCAAGCACAGATTAATGTGGTCAAAACTCAAAACCCACAAGGCAGTTTTTCCCCAGGAAAGACATGCAACACAGGTTGTAAAGAAAAAAAGAAACATTCATCTGTTGGACCCCTACTATGTGATGATAATACTTTACAAAAGTAGGAGAACCAGGCATTCCACATTCTTCTTCCTTCTAGTCCTGTCTTCTGCCACTGTGAACCCCCATCTGAAAGAGAGCTTTTTTTTTTGACATCATAACACATCAAGGTATTTTTAACCTTGATTAACCTTATCATAAACCTATCAATTAACCCTATCATAAAAGTTTGTTAGCTTCAGGTAAGTTTCTCTGTAAATTATAAGATGAACCTGTGGTGGCAGCTCCTGAAATAGCTCCCAATCATCTCCACTTCCCTGTGTTCATGCCTGTGATGGTTAATTTCATGTCAACTTGACTGGGCTAAGGGATGCCCAGATGGCTGGTAAAACATTATTTCTGGGTGTGACTTTGAGAATGTTTCTGGAGAGATCAGCATTGGGATTGGTAGACTGAGAAAAGAAGATGACCCTCTCCAACATGGATGGGCATCATCCAATCTATGGAGGGCCTGAATGGGACAAAAATGTAAGGGAAGGGCAAGTCCCCTCTCTCTGCTTAAGCTGGGACTTCCAGTGTCTCTGCCCTTGCACATCAGGTCTCTTGGTTCTTGGATTTTTCAGACTCAGATGGGGACTTAAACCAGACCCCCAATTCTTTATTTTATTTTATTTTTTTTGAGTTGAAGTCTCACTCCGTCACCCAGGCTATAGTGCAGTGGCATGCTCATGGCCACTGTAGCCTTGACCTGCTGGGCTCAGGTGATCCTTCTGCCTCAGGCTTCCAAGTAGCCGAAACTACAGGCTTGCACTACCAAGCCCGGCTAATTTTTGGCGGGGGAGGTTTGGAATCTCACTCTGTTGACCAGGCTGGAGTGCAGTGGCACACTCATGGCCACCACAGCCTTGACCTGCTGGGCTCAGGTGATCATTCCGCCTCAGCCTTCCAAATAGCTGGAACTACAGGCAAGTGCCACCATGTCTAGTTACTTACTTATTTATTTATTGTAGCAATAAGGTCTCACTAAGTTGTCCAGACTGATCTCAAACCTGTGGGCTCAGGAAATCCTCTCACCTCGGACTGGGATTATAGGCATGAGCCACCACACCTGGCCCCAGATCTCCAATTCTTAGACCTTTGGGCTTACAACCACCAACTTTCCTGAGTTTCCTGCTTGCAGACAGCAGATTGTGGGGCTTCTTAGCCTCCAAAACCAGGTGAACAAATTCCTACAATAAATCTCCTCTTACTTGTGTTTTTAAAAAGACAAAGCAGTAAAAGGGCCTGCCTTCAGAGATCACTTTCAGCTGTAGCAGCTAGTTTCAGGGAATCCAGCATGGTGAAAATTTTCAGAAGTGCCCAAGGGGTGACAATTGTCCTGAAATGATGGCTCCAGCAGTAGTGTACCAGGCCAATCATCCCTGAACAAGATCTTGGTTGTACACGATCTCTCTTACTTCCTGCCTGAGTTTCCTTGCTCATTCAAACTGTGATACCTGATACTATCTAGTAAGCTCCTTTTGTGTTTAAATTAAAAAATAATAGGACTTGCCAATTCATACTCAAGGGACTCCAACTTGAAACAACTTACAGACTGGAGCACAGTAGATAAGGCCCAGACTCTGCAGACACAGGAGTAAAAAGGAAAGGAGAAGGGAGATTAAGGTGAAGAGAGAGACTTGGTCCATTGAAGGAGTCCAGAAAATGCCACCCCAAAACATGATACTTTGGTATGCAATTACTTTGAACTAAGGGCTCTTAGGGAACAGATGCAGGTAGAAGGTTTCTTTGAACTTCTCTTATATGCTTAAAGACAGGTCCTCCAAAAGGAACCCAATTGTCATGAATACTCTCCCCAGGAATCTCATCAGTCAGGGAATGTTGGCTTATATCATAGGAGGAGATGGGGGTTGACATCACAACCTCGACATCACGCCTTTTAAAATAGGGTTGAAACAGATTTTGTCTCAGGTGATCACCTATTCTTCTGCAGGCCCATTCACTCTCCCCTAAGTTGCCTACATTTCTCATTCCTATACCCTCTTATGAAGTGGCCATATATGCTTCTAGATCTCACTGGGTTTGGAGCATTCCTTTTTCTTTCATGTGATGTCCCCATGCATGTAATAAATTTGTAAATCCTTTCTCCTGTTAATCGATCTACTGTCAACTCATTGTGTAGACACAGTTATTGAACCTTCTCCTACACCTTCACACTAAAATTGATAGAACTAAAAGATCTAAAGACTTTTTTTTTTAATTGGGGAATTTTTTTTCCCCCTCACCATCTTCTGTATTCCTGATAGCTTGGGAGCGATGCATAGTCTTTCTAGTGGTGGATTAAAAGCTCATGCCATTCAGTCATCCTAGAAGAAACCAGCATTATGTTTCTCATGTCATTCTCATGACAACCCTCCGAGGAACATCCCCACAATTTAGCACTACACAGAGCACAAGTGGTCTTTGCTAACAAGCCGCCTCTTGCCATCTGCCTGTTTCCTGGAGACCAATCTTGGGCCAGATGTGAGGAGCAGGTGCAGGTATGGAGGAAAGGTTATATTCTGATATTAAAGGAGAAAACGGAAGGACAGTTACCCTAACCCTTCTTGGAGTGATGATGTTTCCACCCTGGAGAAGTCTACCAAAGAGGGACAGAAACTTCATCGAGGGGCTGGTCTATTTTCTTCAGTCTTTCCGTCACATGATAGGCCAGAGTTCAGATTATGGAAGTGCACTGAGTTTGTACCATGTGCCAAGCACCATACTATGCTCTGGGGTGTTAAAGTGAATGACAACATCCCTGCCCTCAAGGATCTGGAGACTTAGACACACTGCAGCAGGATTCCTGGGACATAAATCCCTCCTCACCAGAACAACAAGGGAATTCTGGACCAAATGTGGCTGAGAGGGAATTAGTCTTTCTGGCCCCTTTATTATATTGCTCATGTTCTTTGTTGTCCACTGATTCCGTCATGTTTTTATTTGAGAACTGAAACAATTTGCAGTGTATTCTCAGTCTTTCATCTGCAATTGCTCAATTTTACCGACTTCATCAGCTGTGCTTACAATACTCAATTGTATTTACATTGCTCCAACCTCTTCTGTCTTTGTTTGTCACTGAGCCAGCTCATGAACATGCAGCTCTAGCACAATGGAAACTGACTCTTCTCTTCAATGGATGTCTCGCATTAATAACTGTGGCCCAAAGGAGGACTCAATTAAATGAAATAATATATAAAACATATTAAGATTGTGTCAGGCACATAGGAGACACTCAATATATGTTGGCCATTATCATTAGACTACATATATGCATCTTTCAAATGGATGGTTACCTGGAAAAAGTCCCATTATTCAAAGTCCTGCTTGGCTCTCGTTATCAAGTGAGCTCTTGAGTACAGCAGCTGGGGTCTGGGCCACCTGCTTCCTTGATTAACATTTTCCTTCCTACCTTGAGTGGATCATGTCTGCTCTTCACCCATGACTCCATCCCTACCTTGAACTGTCAACGGAGGCAGAGAATGTGCATTACTCATTAAATTCTAACCACACACTGAGGACAATCCATTTATCCATTCAACATATGTTATGAGCACTTAGTGCTGGGAGTTGTGCTCAGTGTTGAGGCTACAGAGATAAATGAAGCATAGTGTCTGCCCTTCAGAAACTCCAATATATAAACAAAATGTGACTAAGGTTTGAGGAACACCGAATGCTTCTACTTACTCTTCTGTGAGCTTCCAACTTCCTTCATGAGAAGAGCACACCCCAGATAACTGCTAGCTTACAACCTGGGCCCAACTGAGGGTGCATGGGACAGACCTGAACTTGACCCCAAGCCTGATACACCCATTTCAGCCACCTGCAGATATATGTGCTAGAAATCAAAGTTTGTTTTTTATGTGCTGAGATCCTTTGGTTGTTTGTTACACAGCAAATGCTGCCTAATATTGTGTTCAATCTCCTCTGTGCAATATGACTCCACCTACTCTCTTTGGCCTTATTTCCTTCTAGCCATACCAAACAACTCACCTCTTCCCAAGACCACTGTGTTCTTTCAGTGTCCATGATGTTCCTTGTGGAGTTTTCCATCTAGAATTGTCTTCTTCACCGACTCAATATTCAAAGCCAGGATTCAATTATCGAATTTCATCTTTTTTGTGATGCCTTTCTCCATCCATCCTTCTGAACCAAAATACAAAAAGCAAACAAACAAAAACCCAATACCTATTGTTTATCAATTCTGTAAGGATTAGCAAGATGCCTACTCTGTAGTGGATTTACTTTCTCTACATGCCCTCCCAAGATTTTTATCGAAATCTGTTGTCACTTTGCACTGTCATTGGCTGTTTTAGAAGTCTTGGTCCCCACTAACCAGTGTCTCTTTACTAGCTTGTAGGGACCAGACAGGTAGGAGACAGGCTGTGTCTGTCTCTTTTATTTCTATGCTTGGGTGTGAGGACATGCACAAAGTAAATGTCAGTTGAATTCAATCTCCCTTTAAGCAGTAGTTGACAGATAAGTAATCAGTCCCCTGATAGAGAGAAAAAGAGGTCAGAGGGACCCACAGCTGGGGCTGTTTCTGCTCCCACATGTAGGCGTGGCCCATCCCTAGTTCCAGACCAGATCTGACCAAGGCAGGAAGTCAGCAAGCATCCTCAGAACCCCGTCCAACAGGGCTTAGTGTTGATTCGTCCTGTTTATCAGCCTCATCTGTGAGTCATTTTCCCAGCACTGAGTTCAGGATTCCACTGTTTTTCTAGGTTGCCTTTTTGTTGATCTGGCCCAGGAGGCAGTTTGTGTTGACCATCGAGCTTCTGTGCTGCCCTTTCCCTTACCTCCCCCTGCCTAGATTCCTTCCAGAGAACGCGGGTGGGTTTGGGGCTGAGCCTTCTTGCTAGGTGCTTCCTGGTACAGGACTAGCCTGTTTGGTCCCAAGTTCTGGTGGATTCTCCAGCCATTGGTTTCCTCTAAAGGGGCTGGAGGATCCTGGCTTTGTTCTTGCTGGTCCCCTCCCAGTTACTGGGGTTCTGCTCCTGATCCCCAGCTTGTCTCTGGCTCTTGCTCCCAACCAGCTACCTCAGATTTTGACAATTGAGCAGAAAATCTACAATAAGATTCAGTGATTTCAGCTACCACCAACACTCAGTTCTTGTGGGTAAGGATTTTATTCCAGAATGCAGAAGTATAGATAGAGCTTGTCTTATACATGCCACCAAAAAAATATTGAATGAATAACTGAAGGGTCGAATGCCCTGCCTCAAAGCTCCCCTACCACAGGACGAGGGAACAACAGAGTGAACATAGCCATTTGAAATATTGGTCTTGCCGGGCTCGGTGACTCAGCCTGTAATCCCGTGCTTTGGGAGGCTGAGGTGAGTGGATTGCCTGAGCCCGCGGGTTCAAGACCCGCCTGGGCAACTTGGCGAGACCTCATCTCTACAATAAATCAAAAAACGAGCCGGGCGTGGTAGCGCGCGCCTGTAGTTCCAGCTACTTGGAAGGCTGAGGCGGAAGGATCGCCGGAGCCCAGCAGGTCGAGGCTGCGGTGGCCGGGAGCGGCCACTGTACTCCAGTCTGGGCGACAGAGTGAGACTCCAACTCAAAAAAACAAAAACAAAAACGAAATATTGGTCTTAAATCTCTCACTTTTTTTCCACCCTCTCTAGTCAAGTCCTCTTGCTGATTCTAGTGATTTCCATCTCAGCCTAAGCTCTCCCTCTTTATCACATACCCCGGACTCCCAACTTTCCACTATTTTCCTGTCTGCCCAATTTTGGCCACACCCTTCAGACCCAAGCATCGAATCTGCCCATGGTGAGGCATGTCCCATCTTATGAGTTCTGGGACCTTTGTTCCCTAACCCTGCCCTCTCTGGAAGTCCCCAGAAAGATGCCTTAACCATTTATACTGTGTCTCCAGAGGCAACTTTGAATCTCCACTCTCAACCGTGACTAGAAAGGACTGTACCACTGGCATTTTGCCTGTTTCTACGGGTAAACCTTGGCCCCTGCAACTAATTCAGCTTCACCCCCTGCCTCACCCCAAACACACACCTTACCATCAGGCTGAGATGGTTGAGGGAAGGAACCAAAGGAAGCTTTTGTGGAACTCAGCTTCCCCACTGGCCTCTGATGCCATGGCGAACAGTCCTGCCTCATTGTTAAATTTGGGGATGGGACAAAGAAAGGGAGAAAATCCAGATATTCCTCCCCTCCCCCAACCCTGCCCTCTCCTGCCTGCAGTTTCTGCCTTCACAGGGCCCTGAAGCAAATGACTCTGCTAGGAACTCTCCATACAAAATCCCACCTCATCCGGAGAAGCGGAGAGATGTCTGAGACCACACCTCAAGTTCAGCAAGAGGAAGACCCCTTTAGAGGCAGTGTAGACCTTTAGACCTGGGAACCATGAGGGCTTCAGAGGGACACCAAGAAGCAGATGGCGCAGGCAGCATTTCTCCTTTGCTGGGGAAACAGTTCTGGCTTTCTCTATTAATGCAGACCCAATCTGCTGCTAAGGAACCCCCAGCTCGGGAGAACCTGGGACTAGCAGTATGTCCTGGGAAACTGAGTCATGGAACAGGAGAGTACCTTTGAGACTATTTTGAATCATGTAATCTCAAAATCTTGACAACTGAAAGGGCCAGAGAGAAACTGCATTACAGCTAATTCCCTAAAACACCTCTGATAAGAGGTCATCCTGTTTTAGAATACCTCAGGTGACAGAGACCTCACTACTTTTCAAGTCAGGCACAGCGTCTTCACACATTATATTCTCCCTTAAATTGAGCTGAAGGCTGCCTCCACGTCAGATAAAGTGTTAGCGATCTCTCAGCTCTTCCGTCCAAGCTCCCATGATGCCTCAGCTTTGGGAGGGCCCAGAGCACCCCCAGGTAGTCTAATAATTCTCCAGTTTACTACACTATTCTAAAAAGACCAGAATCCTATTTCTCTTTAAATATCCCTTTGGGGCTAAGAAGAGTGTCTGATATGAAGATAAAGTTGTGAGTTCAGAAGCCCATTTGAGGTCATTAAAATACCCTGATGTCTTCAAGGAATTTATTTATGCCCCAGCCTAAAGAGAAGCATCATCCAGCCTAAGTTCACCAGTCGCCTCCAACTCTGGGTCAGTGCAGAGGGCAGCCCCTTCTACAGCCCCCCCTAACCCCCAACTCCACGCCTGCATACATTTCTCATCTGTGATATCCCTTTGCCACCGGGGCTGCCTTTTTCCACATGCAAATTTCACATAAAATCCTTCAAATGAAAACAGGTACTTTTCATTTTGTTCCCATAAACAGACACTTTCTAAATATTTAGACATCTGTATATAATGCCCTTAAACTGTTTGTTCTGAAGCATAAATAGGTATCTCTGTGTTTGAGTTAGTGTCTGATATGTTTCTCATTTAAGGAGAAAACATAAAAAATAATTGGAATAACTACTGCCAGGAACAATGCTTACACAGCATGTCAGTGTCTTTTATTGTGTCTTAAAGTAAAAGCTTCAGTTGTAGGGTTTTTTCTCCCCCATCAAACAGAAGCACAGCTCCCGTCAGCTCACCTTTCCCAGGACTCAGCCGCCTCTGGGCAAGGGGTACCAGCAAACAGCCCCCACTTTGGAGCCTGGCATGCTGTCTAGTTGCATTCACAATGCTTAGGGCACTACACTGAATTCTCATTCCCCATTCTCAAGTTTTCATTGAAGGGAACACATTTCTATTTTACTTCTAAGATGGGAAAAGTAGGACCCCCTTCTCAGTCCACTAATAGAGCCCCCAAAAGCAGATGAGATGACAGTAAGGACACCAGCCTATGTAGATCTGCCCTTCTGAGTTCTCTCTTATTGGAAGTTTCTACCAGCAAGGTCTGTGATTGTCCATCCATAACAAGTGGTTCAATTTCAAGGGTGGTGGAGTTGAATTAGGGAGCCAGTTGGGATAGAGATCCAAGCCATTTTCTCCCATCAGTTTTTTACTAATTTTTAAGATCTCCATCCCTCTAACTCCAGTGGCTTCCTTTAAATGGTCTGACCTACAGTATGAAGAGGCATGGGATGAGGAAGGTATTATTCTCAAGCCTTTGCTACCAATCTCTGAAGTTCCTCTTTGAACACAGACAAATTTATATTTTTATTACACCCTTAAAATGGAACTTACATAGATCCTCAGATCTAATCCACTCCTCCCTGTATTGTCTTTAATTGCCCTGGCGAATTGTCACCTGGCCTTTGTTTGGACCTTCTGATGATGGGGAGTTCTCCACCTTAGAAGGCAGATTATTCTATTGTTGGAAAGTTCTGACTGTTAGTACGTTTTTTAAACAGACTGGAATTCCTGTAATGTTCACCCCTTGGCCCTATGCATTCTTTCATTTACTTAGCAAGCAAATAGTAAATCCTTAGTTGTGTAAGACACTTTGCTGGGTGCTTAAGATTAAAATAAAAATGAGGAAGTTTCTATTTCTGCAGAGTAAGTTAGGAAATCGGACAAAAAAACAGTCATTTCAGTTTAGTGTGAAGCCTACTATGATAAAGATCCCAGCAGTAGGGTCTGTCTGAGTCTGAGGAGAAGACAGCGGCTGAGTCCCCAGAGGACCAGACAAACCATGCAAGGTGGCTTCTTTAGGGTGGACATTGATCACTTCCAGGAAGTAGGGAGCAAGACCATCCACACAGATGCAGTTTGGATCCAGAGCTCCCAAGGACAGACCAGAATCCCATGACAGCCCCAGCTCTTGCAGAGCCAGGAAGCTGTCCCTCCTATCTGACCGGGGAACAGCTCCAGCATGGACAGTGATGCTAGGTCTCACTCACTTCTGCCATCTGTCTCACATGCTAGTCAGAAGGATCCCTTTAAGACGTTAGATTATGTCACTTCTCATTACGTAACTTGCACAAGCTCTGGAGCACTCAGAGGAAAAACCAAGTTGCTTACAGTGACCAGTGTGGACAATGTGATCCTGCCCTCTTTACCTTTCTGCTTGTTCTCTTAATCTTCTCCTGGTCCCTTCTGACCCCCAGCTGGGCTGGCCTCCTTACTAGAATGCTCTCAGCACTGTCTCACCTTGGGGTCTCTGTTCCCTCTGCCTGAGACCATTTTCCCAGATGCCTGTGTGGTGCATACCCCCCTCCTGCAAGTGTCTGCGCAGTGTCACCTCAGTGAGCCCTTGATCACACTTGTTAACATCGACAATCTCACACCATCTCCCTGAATCCCTGCTCCATTTAGGATTTCTTTTGACATTTCTTGTTTTCTAAACTATCTTACTTTGTTTATTATGTCTAATTTTACTGTTGCCCCTCTTCCCCACTACACACACACGCATACATACACAGACATATGAATGTAAGTCCCTGAGTGTAGATTTTTGTCTCCTTTATTCACTGATATATTTCAACTATTTAGAGCTGCACCTGACAGTTAGGTGCTCAAAAGATTTTGTCCAATGAATGAATGTTATCGGCGGGAGAGCGCAAAACAAATACCACTTTGATATCAGACTTGTCTCTTGATTTCATTTGCAGTTTATGGAAAACCAGGGTTTGGCCAGTAATTCACACACATATACATACAACGGGGCACCACCCCCCAAAAAACCGGAATTACTTTTTGGAGGGTAGGCCCCTTGTAGCCCAGGCTTCCCCCACTAGTTAAGTGTTCTAGGAACCCACCAACATCAATGTATCAGCTAGCATTGTTGTGAGAGGCTGCATTTGGCTTCAGTGATTTTTTTTTAAGATTCTTTCAACACATTTGCCTATTTCTTTTCTTTCTTTTTTTTTTTTTTTTGAGTTGGAGTCTCACTCTGTCACCCAGACTGGAGTGCAGTGGCCGCCCCCAGCCACCGCAGCCTTGACCTGCTGGGATCCGGCTATCCTCCCGCCTCAGCCTTCCAAGTAGCTGAAACTAAGGGCGCGCTACCACGCCTGGCTGATTTTTGATTTATTGTAGAGATGAGGTCACCTCGGCCTCCCAAAGTGCTGGGATTACAGGTTGAACCACCGAGCCCGGCCTCATTTGCCTATTTCATTGGGTGGCTTATGAGCACACCTGCCCACACCAAGCTGAGAGTTCAGCAGTTTTTGACCAGAAATGGCATGACCACTCCCTAACGTATCCTACTCTCCCTGTTCACCCAATCTCACCCAGAATGACATTCTGTTTTATTTCCTAGGATGACAAAAGTTCTCAAAGGGAAACGTTTTGCTGGTGTGGAAGACGTGAAACAAAAAACAGCAGAAGCCTTAAAAGGCATCAAAACTGATGAGTTTAAAAACTGTTTTGAGCAATGGAGAAGTGTCTCTATAGGTGTATTGCATCAATCAGAGAGTACTTTGAAGGTGACAAGTTTAAACATGCAAAAATAAATACACAATTTTTTATAAGTAAATTCCCCTCATATATGGAGGAGTCTCCCTCATGTATACCAGATCCCTCTGACTCGCTTAAATTCAAGAAAATTTATCCATTTATTCAATTATTTGTTTGTTTAAAAATATTGATTTCTTTCCAGTCATAGACAAGCCTACTAATATTACCCTGCCTTGATCTCCTTTTTACATACTCATTGCCTCTGATAAGAGCTTTGACTTATGCTATTATGATGTGAAAAAGAACACATGCACTATCTTTGTAGACAAGCCCTTGGGTCCCAAAACCAAGAAAGTCCATTTCTCTATTACCCAGGGTGGCTTGATGTTTGTGGTAACTGCATTAGCCACTTCCAAGGTATAAAAGCAAAAACAAAACCTCCCATGAAGACACAATTTGCGAGTTTAAAGGGTTCATTCATGGGACAAGTCTTGTATAAGCAAAAGAGTACTAGAGTACAGATTTTTTTTTTCTTCTCTAAATGATTTTTTTTATTATCTGTTGCCTTAGTCTATTCCTGCTGCTATAACAAAATATCTGAGGCTAGGTAATTTATAAACAACAGAAACTTATTTTCTCACAATTCTACAGTTGGGAAGTTCACAATAAGGCAAGTATCTAGGAAGGGCTTGCTCTCTGCTTCCAAGATGGCACTCTATTGCTGCATCCTCTGGAGGGGACAGATACTATGCCCTCACATGATGGAAGGGGCAGAAGAGTCTGACTAGTTCATTCTATTCCTTTTCTAAGGGCACTAATCCCATCCATGTTCACCTCCCAGGGATCCCACCACTTAATACCATCACCTTGGAGGCTAAGTTTCAACAAATGAATCTTGGAGGGATACAAGCGTTCAAACCATAGCATCTGTACAGTGGCAACAAGAAGAATAACTACGTCATTGAGTTGTTGTGAGGATTACATGATTGATGATGTACGCTTAGCACAGTGTCTTGTTGATTATAAGGTTAGTTGCTATTAGCTCTGATCAGGAAGAGTGAAAGTGGCATCTAGAGGTATCTTGGATCTATCAGTTCAGGGCTTTGCCCACCCATATCCTTGCAGTTCAGAAAGAACATTTGTAACATACACTCAGAGCCCAGCAACCCTGGCCTTTGGTAACTAGCATTATCTCTGGACCTGGGTTTGCATGGTTTCTATACATGAAACTCTGAGCAGTGAGAGGGTGAATTTGTGTGATTTTTCCCCTTTCTGTCCCTGTCTTCTGAGTCCTGCTCATATGCATTTACTGAGAATTCCATCGACGTAGCCAGTGTTTCCCTGAGCCTACCCTGAGAATGACAGAAGGACCAGCCTTCAATGAGTTGTGCCATCACAGACTTGGCATCCTATCTTCCTGAGAGGAAGCCCAACTTTATCTTCCTAGCAACCTACACATTTTTAAATCCCTAGTGAGTATCTGTGATAGATTGAGTTCTCAATAAAGCAGATTCTGCAACAGAGTCTAGCACATAGGATATTCATTAAAATGTGACTTTGGGGTCAATATCTGTGAAAGGGAGGGGAAGAGGGAGAGGTCTAGCCTTGGTGCAGCAGGCTCAGGACAGACTTAGCCCAGTCCCTGGGAGCTGTGGAGAAAGAAGAGCCCTTCAGGTTGTCCCAGTTGGGCTGGGATGGCCAGGCCTTTCTATATCTGCACAGATCAATCACTGAATTTGGGCTCTGAGGGCAGGGTGTGACCCTGGGCAATGGGATCTCTGCTTTGAAGGCAATCTCCGAGGGTACTGAAGGCCTCAGAACTCAGCAGCTGAGGCAACACATTCTTCACTGAAAAGGAAACTGAGAGACATATCACAGAGTATACATAATAGCCTGTATCAACTGAAGTTTGGCCTCAGGTATTTTGTTTTTGTTTTGTTTTAAAGACAGAATCTCATTCTGTCACCTATGCTGGAATGCCACTTTGCAATCATAGCTCACTGCAGCCTTGGACTCAAGTGATCCTTAGCCTCCCATGTAGTTGGGATTATAGGCACAGGCTACCGTGTCCAGCTAATTAAAAAAAAATTGCAGAGCTCGGATTTCGCTATGTTACCTAGGCTGATCTTGAACTCCTGACCTCAAGGGATCCTCCTACCTTGGCCTCCTCAAGTGCTGAGATTATAGGCATGAGCCACAGTGCACGGCCTGGCCTTGTTTTAATACAGTGTTCTAGTTACTCAAGCCTATCTGAATCCCTAGTTTGTTTGGCCATGTCCTGACAACTGTCCAATTCCTCTTGACTCCTGTCCTTGAAAACCAGAATAGAATCACTGATCCGCTCACTGGTTGGTATCATACTCTGAGAGGAATGATCACTTCAGACTTCAATGCCAATACCAATTAGACTCTGGTCCTCACATGATGCTTAGAAAGTACAGTTCTGTTCATCAGCTGGGACATCCTTGGACACTGAACCCAGCAGGGATAAAGCTTAATTTCTATGACCATGGACTCTATGTGCTGGGCCCCTCTCAGGTCACAAGCACACCATAGCCAAGTCAAATTCCCTGAGCCTTGTTCCTATTCAAGGGGGCTGAGTTTAGGTTCATTCCATCCTAGACATTTTGACAAAATAATAGTAAACGTTATAATCACATCAACACAACTCATCTTTACGATACCCTATAATGTACTTTTCCACTCAGCTCTCAATTTTCTGCAGAGCATCCCTGAAAGATAAGCATCAATCCTGTTCCCCTTCTCAGGCTGAAGCTCAGGGTGCCCGAGTGACTTGATGCTTTGCCCCATAAGTGAAGTTGGGGACTGAATCTAAGGGCTTTGGCTCCCCATCCTTCATGCCCTGTTGACTCTCTGCTGCCTCAGGCACGTCAGCTGTTATTCCTGTCTGCCCTCTCCTCTCCTTTCGTCTCTCATTTTCCTTGCCCCATCTCCCTTCCTCCTGGTCCAGCTGCAGGCAGAAGCTCTTCTGAAGGTGCCCAGGTTAAATAAAAGAACAGTTGTGTTTATTATTTTTAAGTTCAGTAGAGAGGAGTGGAGAGTAGATATGTCAATAGCATGCAACAAGCAAGCCTAGAGAGTCCTGTTCAACCCAAAGGGAAGACTCCAAAGTTGTAAGACCAGTAGCCACTTCCCATCCTCTTCAGCAGGTGATCAGGCCTGGGGGCAGTAGTGTGACAGACCTTATCAGATTGGGCGGTGCTCTCCAGTTAGGCAGATTTGGTTTCAAATACTCTTCCTACTTAAGCATGTAACTTTTCTGAACCTCAGTGTTCTCGTCTGTTAAATGAGGTTACTAAGGCCAGGTGTGGTGGCTCACGCCTATAATCCCAGCACATTGGGAGCTGAGATAAGAGAATTGCCCGAGCCCACGGGTTCAAGACCAGCCCAGGCAATTTGGCAAGACCTCATCTTTACGATAAATGAAAAAATTAGCCAGGCGTGGTGGTGCATGACTGTAGTTCCGCTTACTTGGAAGGCTGAGGTGGAGGGATCACCTGAGTCCAGCAGGTTGAGGCTGCAGTGGCCATGAGCGTGCCACTACATTCCAGACTGGGTGACAGGGTGAGACTCCAACTCAAAAAAATAATAATAATAAATAAGGTTACTAGTCTCTACCTCAGAAGGCTTTACACCCAGACAATGTTTGCAAAACACTGAGCACGGTGCCTTCTATGCAGTTGAGCTCAGAAAATGGAAGTTCCTCCCCCTTCTTCCTTCAACCCTCCTTCCACCAGCCCTGACTGGGAGTGATAAGAATGTTTGCTGAGGAAGGGGAAAGAGAATTCTGGGTAGAAAAAGCAGAACATGCTAAGAGACCTTGAAGTGGGTATTGGGGTTGTAGGAGGAACAGAAAGGGGAGGGTGGCCGTGTGGCATGAGTAAGGGGTAGGGGCCATTAGACAGGTGGCCATTAGACAGGTGCTGGATCACACTAAGACCTTTTCAGCCCAGAGCTTAGTTATTTTATTTTCGTTGATTTTTTTTTTCTTTTTCTATTTTTTCAGCAAGGTAGCTATCTGAGAAGCTGAGTTAGTTTTTATTTTAAGTACAAGAAGAAGCTAGGGAGGTCTGAGAGCAGGGGCACAATGTGGTCTAGTTCTCACTGCAAGAAGATCACTCCGGTTATTGGTAGAAATGTTTACAAGTCAAGTCTTCCCTTCTGTTACAGCAGCTCTTCCAGGGCAGGAAATTGGATTTGAATTTTTTTTTTTTAATTCAGGTTGCTAGTGTATTAGTTTTCAAGGGCTGCCAAAATAAAATACCTAGACCGAGTAGCTTAAGTAACAGAAGTGTATTTTTTCATAGTTCTGGAGACTAGAAGTCCAAGATCAAAGTGTCAGCAGGGTTGATTTCTTCTGAAACCTCTATCCTTGGCTTGGAGATGTCTACCCTCTTGCCATGTCCTCACAAGGTCATCCTTCTTTCCTAATTGCCTCTTCTTATAAGGACATCAGTACTATTGGATTAGGGCGCATCCTAAGGACATTTTAATTTAATTACCTTTTCAAGGCCCTATCTCCACATCTACTGAATAACAAAGCTAAAATAAACTAAGTTTGTAATTTCTTTATATTACATAATACAGTGTTGGGCACACATCAGAAACTCACCAAAAGTTTGCTGAATAGACTCAGATGTTTGGCACAGTCATGTAAATTATCATATAAAGGAAAGCTCCTTTTGATCCATATACCTTGGTGCCATGTATGCAATGACTCTGTCCTGAGACCAAGGGAGGACTTCCATCCACTGAATTTCAGGCACCTGCAAAACTTAACACTCCACCAAAAATTACCTGGTACTAGAGGCTCCTTCACAGTGTCTCTGACTGGAAAGTAAAAGTCATTGCTTGAACAAACAGAGATGGAATCCATTGCCTCAATGGGCAGCCCATTCCTACCAACTCTGGGGTAGCAAACTCAAGCAAGTACCCAGGATCCAGGAAGGGAAAAAACTTGAGCAAAAGGATTGGGGTAGTAGGGTGGTGGGAAGGGAAAGCATCTGTCGTTCTTTGAAGGTAGCAGATATCACTCACCTCTCGCTACTTGTCTCTATGGAGAAACAAGTGACCCTGTTACCAGATCTCCCAGCTTATCCTCGGCACTCAGAAATCTAGATGCTAATGTAAAATCTCCTGGACTTTTAAATCTGACAACTAGTTTATACTAGAAACAGCAACAAAAATATATAGACTATCAAAGAACATCTGCAGCCCTGATATTGTCATGGGTCACCATTTGGAGACCTCAATTCATGAGCATTTCTAGAGTTTATGATGCTCCTGTGCAAATCTGAAAAAAGTATCACCTCTAAGCCGATGTAGCTCTGTGGGTGCAAGGTTTGAGGAGCAAAATAAATCCTAGATTTCAATCCTCACTCACCTCTCAACCAGAAATGAGTGCAGTACACAAACTGCCCAATAATATGTAGCTTTCTGCTACACTTTGCTAAGAATGATTATACTATTTTACCGGAAGGAAAAACAAGGGCTTCTGGAAGTTAGTAACTTGTCAAACCAAAGTCACATTGTTTGTAAGCAGAGAGTCTGGGAATCAAACTTAAATTGTTCTGACTCCCTAAAGCCATGGTCTTTCTACTATGCCAGGCCTCCCTGTTCCATCGAATTACATTTAACCACCAAGTTAGGGACTGTCTTGGGTCCAAATATCTCAAGCATGAATGAGCTGAGGGTTTCCAGGCATGAAGGGTCAGACTAGGTAGTTGGAACCGTGGAGAGCAATGCGGCAGGCCACTCCATTGAGAACCAGGCATCAGCCTCACAAAGGAAAAGATGTCTTGGGCCAGGACAGCTGAAAGGATGTTTATGGGAAGAAAACCTGGCGAAGATTAAATCCTGTGCACCCGCAACACCCGTGATCTCAGACTGCTGTTTATGGCAAGAGCAGCAAAAAGCCAAACAGAAATTTTTTTTTCTTTTCCCTGGTAATAGCTTCTGGGATTTATCTTAGGACAAAGAAAAAAGGTTGCTGACCTGGGCCAACTGCCACCCTCCTTGTCCCCAGTTCTCCCACCCAAAAGCAACTTAAACCCAAAGTGAGGGCAGATGAAGGCCAAACCTGTCAACTTTTCAATCTCAGCTTAGCTGCCACCTCAAGTTCTTCAGAGGTTGTCAATGACTCAATGGGGGATTCAATTTTTGGGGTGACTGTTGTTACTTCATCCTGTGAAGGACATTTCAAAACAGCTGGGAAATAGGAGTGAGGCCAGAATTATTCTTTCTTATAGTCCAGTCATCTTTGAACAAGGTTCCAAAACCTCAGCTGGAAAAAAATCAAGATCATGTTGGTAGAGCCAAAAAAACATATCTCCTGGTATTTCCAGTCTTATTTTTAATTTCTGAAAAATTTACAGTTAAGACAGGCACATTTAAAACACTGGAGAAAAATTTTAATTGAGGATTTAAAAAAAGAGACAAACTACTTTTGACCTCAACTTTCTTACCAAAATGCTCTGCATTTGTGTTTATTTCCTTCCTATCCTTTTTCTTCAGCACGTAACCAGGTTACAGTCACACTCTTCACATAATACTTGTTTAAGTCTGTATATTTTCAATTAGCATTGTATCATAAACCTTAAAAAAACTCTATCACCATTGAAAACTCTTTAATATAGCTTAATTATACCTGGATTCCGACATTTAAGTTGATTTTGCTAATGCATTAGATTGCTATTACTAATGCAATAGAGTGCTAGTACATTAATTGTTGTTTAAATTTAGTTCTCAAAAATCAAAGATATATAACAAAAGAGGTTTCATTTTATAGGAATATGAAAATTATGCAGAATACTGATTAAAGAAGAATTAAGTTTCAGATTCTCAGCGTTAGAAGAGAATATCAAAATCATTTAATTCAAAATTTCAGTTGATGATAGTCTCTTTTGTATTGTCATGGGAAGCTCTCTCCTAACAGCGGAAGCCAGTTCTGATTTAAACAGTGCTGATGTCGTCCTATTTGAACTTCTTCACTGGAGCAAGAGAAAATAAGCTCCCCATAAGAGATAATCACTCTTCCCCTATTCCAATTAAGAGAACAGTTCCAGAAATCACTTGGTTTGCATTTCATCATTGAATACAAAGCAATTGAGGGTCTGTCTTCTATATGTCCAGGACTTTTCTAGGCTCTGGAGATAGAATGAAGAACATGACATGTGTGGTCCCAGCCTTCATGAGCCTTTATTGCCATGTAGACTTGGTTTGGAAAATAAAAGACATCTAAAGCAGGTACTGAACCCAGACCTGAAGGATGGAAAAGGAAGCCTAGAGGAAATGCTACTGAAGCTGAGATAAGAAGATTGAGTTGTCCAGCCAAAAAATGTGGTTGCTATTGCAGGTAGAGGAAAGAGTGCATGCAGAGCCCATAGATAGACATGTGAATCAGAAATGCAATCCAGGGATGCTGGCAGCATGTGTCTTTCTCAGGTATGTCATGAGCAAACTTTTCATTGGTGAGTCTCCAACTCATTAGAACAGGGAAGACTGTCCTAGGATTCAGGAACCCCAGAGATTACAGAGGTTATCTAGATCACTCTTTTTTGGAGTGTGTGCTGAGAAGCATGGCGTCCTTGAGTGATAAAGATATGTACTGGGATAAAAGACTTCTATGGTCAAGTATATTCCAGAAACACATGGTTAAATAAAGATGCATAGATATATTTACTGCAGGACTTTTTGGAGCTTTTCACAGGCATATCACTGTTGTCATTCTCTAAGGAACATTGTTACATGCCAGTTTTCCAAACATATTTTATCAGAGAATCATTTTATGTGAAATATCTAATATGACTAAGTTTGTCTGAAATCTTCTTTGGGAAATGCAGATATAGACCAATCCTACATTTTTACTGATAAGAAAACTGAGACCTAGAAAGGGAAAATAACTTCAAATAAGACAGAGAAAGAGAACAACAACTGATCTCTTCTGACTCTCAGATCATTGCATGCTCCAGTATAATTTAATGTCTCACAGTCACCAAGCTAATGTCACTATGAGCTATTTTTCATCATGGACTGGAAGCCTGCAATGTGCCAACTGCACTGTATATATCATATTATGCAATGTTCACCATTGTCCTGAGAAGTTCTGGTTTGACTACAAAGAATTGATTAGCTATTTCCACCTGGACTAAAAGCTATGCCTAGCCATAGGGGCCTCTTCCTGAGGCCTTATCCCTAATGCTTGTACCTATTCTCCATTCCACCAGATCTTTCGCTGATCAACCTGCCGTTCTGACACCATGATGAGATGGATGACAAACAGGCCCCGGATTCAAGATACTACAAATAAAAGTTGATTCCAAATAAAAGCATCTGGTCTAACCCCTCAGACACTAGAGGAGCAGTCATTCTCTATGTGAACCTTTCCAGGAATGAGAAGCTCACTGCTTCAACACATTCTGGGTCTGGATGGCTTCTAGAAGGGACAATTGTATAGGCCCTGTACAGAGGCCACTCAGAAACCAAATATGCAGCTCCTTCCTCTTAAGTACCAGGAGAAAGTGGCCATTGAGTGGAAACATGCAGCCTCAAACTCCACCACCTGTTTTTCTTCTCTCTGGTTGTACTGCAGAGATGACCGGAACCTACACTGACAGCTCCATGTAGGCAGCAAACAATCATCATATTCGACTTGAGCAGCAAAGAGTTTCAAGATGATCTGTCTAAAGAGAAACAGCTACGGATTTGACTTTGATTGCTCTTAATTCTCTTAATGAGAAAATCTATAAAGAGCACCAGGAGGAAGAGAGATTTTTATTGTCTTTCAACAGGAGACATAATGAAGAGGGAAGGGGGCTTTCTTGTGGGTGCCAGAGTCTACTTCCCACAAGAGGAGGCTGGCTGAGTCCCATCTCCCCAGGAAGGAACTCGTGAGAAAACGAGGCATGGGGGCGGGGTGGGGGCAGTGTAATAAAACTTCAGGGAAGGGTGTGTGTCTTCACAGAGAAAATAAGAGCAGCTGAGGGAACAGAGAGCTCCTGATGAAATCAAGATTTGTGTGTGGCTTAGGCCTAGGGCCTCGGGACAAGCGAAAGGGAAGACAGCCTGATGAAGGAATCTTCTCTGAGAAAATACGGGACGCTTACAGGCACCATAAATTTGCAATGTGGCTTATTCTTAACCTAATCATCATAGCATGAGTGGTGGCAGTAACTCCCACAAGAGAAGGACCAAGAGGTGAGAGTCAGACTTGTCCCTTCGTTTGTCTGTCTGTCAGCAGCTGAAGTGGCCAAGCCCTTCTTGGGCCCTGAATTTGTGGGCACAGTTGTTTGCTTCTCTAGTGCCTGTGGGTTCTCACCTCCCGGGCTGCCCTCAGGTCCAGTCACAGAACAGGGTCATGTCCATAAATCAGCTACCACAGGCCCAGGAGGGAGCTTGCAGCTGCCAGGCCAGGCTTAGCCCTTGCTGACCTTGTCCTAGGCCCAGTCTAAGTGGATATTTTAAGCCAAGGAAATCAACCCCCTGTCAGTGGATTCATGGACTTGTAGAATGTTAAGGTCGAAAGGCACCTCTGAAATAATTACCTTGTTTGATCAATTAACAGATGAAAGGAAACTGAACCACAGCTTGACTTGCTCAAGCTTACATGGTTGACAAGAGACAAAGCCAGGGGTTCTGAATTTCACACCAACTCTCTTTCTTGTGCTCCTGAAAGAACAGGACCAGGTGTGAACAAAGAACGCTGTGTCGCCTTCTCATCATGCACCCACAGTCCACACAAACACACATACCGACACACACTCAACTAGAGCTAGTGGGGGTGGGGAGCGTGTCACCAGATCTGGGCTCTGTTTCAGATAATCAGACCACTCCAGAGACAGCTTCAGAGCAGGATGATATCTAAAATGATCTAGTTGTCAACATTACCTGTTAGATAAGTTACTGCAATTTTTCTTAAATATTTCTTTTTAAGGGGCTTGCCTTTTAAGGGAATTCCTTTTATGTCGTGACCCTTCTAGTCGAGAATCCTCAGAAACTCTCCATTGCCCAGAATATTAAGCTCCTATATCAGCCCAGGTTTGGTCAAGAAAATCGAGTCTCTGGGACATTATGGAAACAGAGGATTTAAAACTACAGTTAGGATTTACACAGATGTGGGAAGACTTGAGAGAATGAAGAGCTAACTTGAAGGCTACCATCTGAGGATCAAAGCAACGTTCACTAGAACGCATTCTGATAAACTGGAGCAGGGAATTTGTTCAACTACTGCAACCGTGGCAAAGTTGAGAAGAGGTTTAGAAGCCCACTGTATCTAAATACCACAACTCCCTGAAAAGAGTCACCCTGTCTTTCCCACCTTCCCAATCTCACACATTTTTTCACTGGCAAACTAACTCAAAACTCTCTATGGAAGGGTGTGTTTTGAGATCTAATCATCCTTAGAAGGGGTTGGTGCTGATGCTGCTAAGATGACAGTGACCAATCTGATCTAGTCCTAATGCTGCAGCCTGATTTTTAAAGGCCTTTACAGTTCAATTTCTCATGCCTGACAGTGTTTTCCTAAATAAACAGATACACAGAACTGTGCATATGTGTGTATAGCTGAGATCATCACAAGTATCCCATTGGGTCATCACTGCAGTATTTAAATCAATCGTCTTTAAGTGGGCAATCAAATCCTAACAGAGCAAAATGATGTAAAAGGGAGTCAAGATGGGAAACCCAGTGGCTGGGACCACAGGTTGCTGAGTAGGTGGTGATTCAGGAAAAGTGGAGGTGATATGGATCCAGGGAGCTGAGAAAGAGGCCCCAGGCTGAAGCTTGGGTGTTTCCAAGTTTCTTTAGATCAGTGGTCTTCAATAGTGGCAGTACATCAGAGACACCCAGGGAACTTTATTTTTATTTTTTTTGAGTTGGAGTCTCACTCTTTCGCCCAGACTGGAGTGCAGTGGCCGTTACCGGCCACCGCAGCCTCAACCTGCTGGGCTCCGGCGATCCTTCTGCCTCAGCCTTCCATGTAGCTGGAACTAGAGGCGCACGCTACCACACCCAGCTAATTTTTTGATTTATTGTAGAGATGAGGTCTCACCAAGTTGCCCAGGCGGGTCTCGAACCTGCGGGCTCAGGCAATCCACTCACCTCAGCCTCCCAAGGCGCAGGATTACAGGCTGAGCCACTGAGCCCGGCACCTGGGGAACTTTAAAGCAACACCAATGTCCAGGCCCCAACCACATGGTAAGATTTTACATAGCACAAAAAAAACCAAAACAAAACATTCTAACAACTGAGAGTGGGGGTGGTGGGCAGTCAAGTAAGGCTGAGTAGGAGGTATGCAGAAAGTAAGGAAGATTGGGATACTTTTAGAGAAAACGCTGGAGAAAATGGACCAAAGATCAGGTTAAAGACCATGAATTTGTAGAATAGCAAAGTTTATGGTTATTTGACTTTTTTCCAACATTGCTCAGCTGCCCATGTTAGAAGAAGAGTAAGTGGAGTGTAAAATAGGTCTGTGGTTGAGAGTTTGCCGGGCAGATGTGGCAGAAGAATAGAAAGGAAAGGAAATGGAGGAGGCTGTCGAGAAAGAATTGCAATGATCAACCATGGGATTCTGTGAGAAGCCAGGAAGAGACTGGGAGTCTGGGAGAGCATGGTGGGACCAAGGGAAAGACAAGTCTCTGCTGATGTAGTGAGAGTAGAGGATGCTGGGAGGAATTGGGAGTTACGGTAGAAGTAAGAAACAGGAGATGCATTTTTTTCTGAGGAAATAGGCCCAGGTGATAGAATGTGGCTCTGAAATGGAGTAGAGGGGATGGTAAAAGGAATTAAGAAGGTCCAGAAATTCTGGAGCTAGGCTTTTTGGTAGGTGGCCCATGTTGTTATTGAAATTTCCTGAGATCAAGGAATAGAAAGATTGTGATCAGATCCCCAAGTCCTCAGTAACAGAAAGGAAAGGCCTGGAACTCGGTAGGAGACAAATGTAGGTAGAGGATGTGGGTCTCAGAGTGGATGCTCTTAGATTGTTTAGTCTCAGCCAATAAATGGTTACCAGGCATGTGGACTGGGGAGTTAATTGACCGTGTCCATAATTCAGAAATCAACACCTAAGAACACGTAGGTACAAAATCAACTACATCTATATAAACCCTTATTATGTTCCAGAATCATTGTCAGGGGCTTTGGAAGATACAAAGATGGATCAATCATGGTCTAAAAAAATTATATTATTCTTGAAATATGTTCTTTTTAAGCCAAATTGCAATACAAAGAGTAAAAAGAATTTTTAAAAATAACAAAACATCAGAGAACCGGCATAATGTCAAATAAGTTTAGTATAAGTGTAACTGGAATCACAGAAGGAGAGAATGATACAGAAAAAGCAGCTGAGAATTTTCCAAAATTAGCGTTTTTGAATCTAAAGTATAATTTTTATTGACAACATATAGTTGGCACTTGTTTTTATATTCAGGTTAACACTCTCTGCTCTTTGATTGGAATGTTTAATTCATTCAAATTTAAAATTAATATTGGTATGGTTGAATTTATGTCTGTCATTTAGCTAGTTGTTTTCTATATACCACATGGCTTTTTTATTCCTCTGATTCTCCTTCACCACCTTTTTTTGTATTAAGTAGATATTTTCCATTATACCATTTTAATTTTTCTTATTATTTTTACTGTAGTTTTTGTGTTTCTTAGCAGTGGCTCAAGAGATTACTACTGTACCTTATTTTATAACAATTTATCTCAGATTAAGACTAACTTTAGTCTAATAAAATATAGAAACTGCTGCAAAAAAAAACATGTTCTTTTTGATGACCCTCTCTGCATTGTTTCATATTTACTTTACTCATTTATATCAGGCACATTTTGCTAAAAGTCATCTTATTATTTTTTGTTATATCTTGAAGTGTGACTTTGGCAGAAAGGGAGAGAAGGATTTTTTTTTTTTTGAGTTGGAGTCTCACTCTGTCACCCAGACTGGAGTGCAGTGGCCGCTACCAGCCACCGCAGCCTCGACTTGCTGGGCTCCGGCGATCCTTCCACCTCAGCCTTCTAAGTAGCTGGAACTACAGGCACGTGCTACCACGCCCCGCTAATTTTTTTGATTTATTGTAGAGATGAGGTCTCGCCAAGTTGCCCAGGCGGGTCTCGAACTCGCGGACTCAGGCAATTCACTCACCTCAGCCTCCCAAAACACCAGATTACAGGCTGAGCCACCGAGTCCAGCTGAGAAGAATTTTCAACATGTGATTCTCCAGCTTGAGAGTTGCAGTGAGAGCAATTGACATTTCATATTTTTACTGTCTTAAAGAGGATTCTGAAAAACCAGGAATCCAGACGTTCAAGAGAAAAAATTTTCACATTTCCTCTGTATCATCTAGCCTCCAGGATGTGAAATTTATGCAATAGAATGTTCAAGTTGGTTGGGGGTATTCTCTCTTTCTGAATTTGAGTTGAAGACAATATATGCAAAATTCCAAATTAAGGTGAGAAGCCATGAAGCAGGATTTTCAAAAGATATGCCAAATCCTGGCTACATAACTGTTCAACTTTCATCTACAACAAAGATAAAAATGAATTGAGTTGGAGATTGGGATTTTATACAGGAACCTATGTATTTTGAGTTTCAGTTTTGTAAGAAAGAGAATTGGAAGGTACTTCTACCTTTATCTCAAGCCAAATCAAGGAAACTTCCAAGAGACTACTAGTGACCCTTAATATATGTTCTCTTGGATAGAAAGACTTAGTTGCTTGGCCATGCCTAAGAAATCTATAGGGCCAGATACCATGGCCAGTTGACTGCTTGTGTAGACAAAAAAAGAACGGAGAGCTACATCTGGGGTAAACTCTCAGATTCGAAGAGGCAAATCTTCTGGACTCATGTGAAAGAGAGAGAGAGGCTCATCTTAGATCTTACCTGGAGGGACAAAGAGACTTCAGCAGAAACAAAATGAGAGCACTACTAAATGCAAGCACTGAAAAAGGAGTAAAAACTAGCTGGAAGAGCATAGTCAAGGGTACTACAAGTGAAAGACCTCCAGCAAGGAGGGCAGGGATGGGATCCTCTGGAGAGCCCAACCAAGTGCCCTCACTCAACAGGACCATTCGCCTAAGAGCTTCTTGCTTCTTGTCCTTCTCCCTGACCATCACGTTCCAGCCCTGGAGGTATACAAAGCAAGATGAGAGAGAAAAGTAAAAGCCCCAAGGCAGGAAAAGCAAAGTGGTCACCCATTCCCCTTTCTCTCAGGGCAGCCTCCCACTGATGGGATCCAAGATGGGAGGAGAAAAGTTGTAACTGTAACACGAGTTTCAAGAGTTCACCATTACATGGGATTGGACCATTTAACTTATACATTGAGACTATATTTTGAGACTT
Organism: Cephalopachus bancanus; assembly: GCA_027257055.1. Taxonomy (NCBI): domain Eukaryota; kingdom Metazoa; phylum Chordata; class Mammalia; order Primates; family Tarsiidae; genus Cephalopachus; species Cephalopachus bancanus. Next base: position 1,537,567 of record JAPVLO010000289.1, on the reverse strand, counting down.
AAAGTGAGCAGTAAATATTTTTTTATTAACTAAGAGTGTCCAGGAAATTCAAGGGACAGTCCAAGTTTTCATTCAGGCACAGAGGATTAAAGAAGAGTAAAAAATAGCCAGACTTGGTGGCTCAGCCTATAATCATGCACTCTGGGAGGCTGAGGTGAGTGGATTGCCTGAGCCCATGGATTTGAGACCTGCCTGGGCAACTTGGCAAGACCTCATCTCTACAATAAATAAAAAAAATTAGCTGGGCGTGGTAATGCGCGCCTGTAGTTCCAGCTACTTGGAAGGCTGAGGCGGAAGGATCGCTGGAGCCCAGCAGGTCGAGGCTGTGGTGGCTGGGAGCGTGCCACTGCACTCCAGTCTGGGTGACAGAGTGAGACTCCAACTCAAAAACAAAAACAAAGACAAAAAAAAAGAAGAGTAAAAGATGAAAATGTTGATTTCTAAGGATTGTAAAGAGGCATGAGAAATTTGGGGGTGGGAGATTTGTATGTGCATTCTCTTGATTGTAAAGACAGTTTCATGAGTGTATATGTATGTCAAAAGGCATAATGTACATTTCAGGTATGTGAAGTTTACTGTATGTCAATTACACTCCCAAGAAAGCTGTTAGTGAAAAAACTAACTAGTTGCTTTCTAAATTTACTTCAAGACTCTAGCATGTTCACTGCAACACATATGGAATTCTTTCCCTTTCATCTTCCTTTTGCCTAAATCATTCTTTCCTATGTGTCTCCTGTGATACTTTCAGTGCAGGTAAGAATAACTATCCAACTATTTTTATTATTTATGTAATACATTTTAAGTATTATTTAATTTTTTCAGATCAAAGGATAAGATCTAGAAAGTCTTAATTTTCCTTCATAAATATTTTCACCATAAGTTGTATCATCCTAGAACTTAATCTTGATTATAATACAGACTCTTTTAAACACATTGTGGATATGCATACACATGCACACACACACATACACATACACACACACAGACACACACACATCTTTAGTCTTTATTTTTGTGACTACTACAGATTTAATATTAGCCACATGGAAATTCGAGATTCAAAGAAAATTACAATGTTCTCAAGAACAGAGATAAAAACTATTTACTCTCATTTTTTCTTAATCTACCAACCAGGAATATGGGCTTTATTTCCTTAAATGTTGTTTCCCCTGCTAATTGTTTTAGAACACTTCTATATAACCTCTGTTTTTCTCACGTGTAGATTTTATCACTCCCTAAGGAACTTGGTTTACATACTCTGATAGGTAGTCTAGAGAGATTAGAAATGAGCCGGGCTCGGTGGCTCAGCCTGTAATCCCGTGCCTTGGGAGGCTGAGGTGAGTGAATTGCCTGAGCCTGAGGGTTCGAGACCCGCCTGGGCAACTTGGTGAGACCTCATCTCTACAACAAATTAAAAAAAAGCCGGGTGTAGTAGCGCACACCTGTAGTTCCAGCTACTTGGAAGGCTGAGGCAGAAGGATCGCCGGAGCCCAGCAGGTCGAGGCTGCGGTGGCCGGGAGCGGCCACTGCACTCTAGTCTGGGCGACAGAGTGAGACTCCAATCCAAAAAAAAAAAGAAAGATTAGAAATGTTTTGAATACAAATTGCTGAATTGGTATAATACCTCTTAAAATTTTAGAAGAAAATACCAGAAGTCATTCTTCACTTATCCTTCAATTTGTATTCCAGGACATGAGTCATCGTGGTGTTGGGAATGGAGTAGAATTGGGAAGACTTCAGTGAAACTACTGAGCTATTTTGTGGAATCTCATCTATAAAATCAGTGAATGCTTTTTTCCCCCGGAATTGTACTATAACCGGGTGCCAGTTATAGTTTGCTTGCATGATATCAGTGGATGCTTCAAGTCAAACCATTTCCTAATGCTTAGAAAGATAGACCAATCTCTGTCTTCCTTCCATTATTTTGCGACCCAAAGAGGAAATAATGAAATAGGGAGGAGGGTTCTGTGGCTACAGGGACAAAGTCTTGTTCTATGTAGTCACCACATTCCTGGGTTGGGATTCATGTGTCCGCTCAGCAGTATCAAGTATCCAGCACCTGTTATATCCATGACACTTTCTTAGATGCAGTGAGGATGACTGGAGATTCCTGTAGCTGAGTGCTGGGAGAAAAGATGCTGCTGGATTCTTCCAGAATCATTTCTTGAGAAACAGAGGAGAGGAACTGGGGGTGGGGAGGAGGGAGGTGAGAGAGAAAAGGGAAAGAGGTCAATGTCTGTTACTGAGTGCATCACTACTGTAGGTCTCAGCCAATAAGCACAGTTCCAACCCCTTGTTGTTGTGATTATTCAGGGGTGGGTACTTGACTTAACTTTGTCCAGTCTATAACCCAGATTATCTGTTGGCTGGGGAAGTGAGTCTCTAGACATGGACCAAGGAAGAACATAGACCCAAGTACTGTTGGTAGACATCTGTGACCATGAAGTCAACGTTAAGATGAAACTGAATCATGGAAGCTAGAACAGAGAGATGGAAAGAAACTGAGTCTTGGTGATTTCTTGAACAAACCTGTCTTAGGACTCTTATAGAAGCCAATATACTCCCTCATTACTTAAGCCAGTTAGAGTTGGCTTTTCTGCTACTTTCCATCTAAAGAATCTTAACAGATATATTGATCATGTTTACAAAGTATTTAGTGTTGGAGCTACAATAGGTGAATCATAAGTAGGGCCTATTATTATACAGAAGGAAGTGTGTTGAGTGAAATTAAATCTTATACCAACCCCTAAAAATTGTGTGTTTACATTTGTATATGCATGGGAGTAGGAAGAAGTTATATAAAGACATGTAGGGGATAATATATGATGAAAACTACCAGCATCTGTCCATCTTAAAATGCCCAGATGCAGAAAATTAAATCCTTCAACATGCCCCTAAGTCAATGAGCACCCACCACTCCCAGAAGGTTCAATGTATCTTCCAACCCAGGACATGGTAGAAGCTTCTGCTCCCCTAATCCCACTGCAAGGGCCCATTTCACAGGACTACTTTTCCCTTCTCTTGTTTGGTCTTTAGTTACTTGCTAAATCTGAAGCTCCAGCCTGCATCCAGCACAGGTGGCTAGGACTCTGACAGATATATCATCCTTTTCCTGTTGTTTTATCCTTGCAACTAGCTAGAATCATCTTTTGCATACATGCACATCATTTTTCCAAGGTGCTTCCACTATTCCAGGGTGGCTGGGTTTAAAAGTGTCCTTGGTCTAAGAAGTAGCTATTCCTCAGGATTGTGGGATGGGGGGGCGGGGTAGTATCATCTTTTTCTGGGTCCTCAAATAATGCTCAGTTCCCTAAATTGCAGCTTATGGAGATGAACACTTTGAAAACAAAACATATTCTGCAGCTATTATCCCTGGCACTACCCAATGGCCCAGGAAGAGGGAAGAACTGGAGTTTCAGAGGCTCTGCTCAACTGGTCTGTCTCCATGAATCAGAGACAGTTGATACCTACCACCAGATTTGTACCCCAGTCTTTCTGCTGCATTCCCAACTTGCCCCTAAGTCCAGAGAGAATCTCTCCCTTCTCCATATCCAAGGTCTGCTCCATTTTCCACTAAAGAATGATTGACAATTGAAATTCTCATGATGCTCTCCATTGCTCCTAATAAACAATTAGAAAAACAAAAGTAATCTGAAATGGCTACATTTCCTCCATTGTTTAAGAGATCTACCATGACCACTTTATTACATAATGATATATAGATGTGTCTGTCCTTCTCTCTAGACAGAAGAAATTTGGTAACAGGAATCATACTCTCTCTTGTTCATGCCTATATCCCAAGCTCTTGATTTGGTATCTGGAACATAGCAGAAGCTCAATAAACATTTGTTAAAAAAAAATTAGCAGCCGGGCTCGGTGGCTTAGCCTGCAATTCCGCGCCTTTGGGAGGCTGAGGTGAGTGGATTGCCTGAGCCCACAGGCTCGAGACCTGCCTGGGCAACTTGGCGAGACCTCATCTCTACAATAAATCAAAAAAATTAGCCGGGTGTGGTAGCGCGCACCTGTAGTTCCAGCTACTTGGAAAGCTGAGGCGGAAAGATTGCCCGAGCCCAGCAGGTCGGGGCTGTGGTGGCCGGGAGCGGCCACTGCACTCCAGTCTGGGCGACAGTGAGACTCCAACTCAAAAAATAAAAATAAAAAATAGTAGATAGGCAGTTGTACAGATGGATGAATGACTGAACGGATGAGTAGATGGAAGATGGTTAGACAGATGGGTGAATGGGTAATACATTAATAAATCTGTAACTTCCCCAGGAGTCAAAATAATGCCTCATGGGCCAAGTCCCCTTGGTCCATAAAAGAATAACAAATATCCGTATTATTTATTAGCACTTAAAAGATATTCTCATAGACTTGCTCTTACTGACTATCCCAACAACTGTAATGTAGATATTATTACCTATTTTACAGATGAGGGACTCAAAGTCCAGAGGCTTTAACGTTGCCTAAGTTTCCTGCTAGCTACTGTTCATCACAGATCTAAAATCAGGTCCTATACTTCACAGCCCAGACTGTTTCCACCACTGAGCTGCCTTTTACAATTGAGGGAAACCTCTAAATTCTTGAAATAACATTAGAGTTTTTATAGAAATAAATGTTTAGTGTGCAGATTAAGAATCTGATGGTAACATGAAAGAGTACTGAGAAAAATGAATATAAGAATAGAATGAGTTATTGCAGAAGAAACACACATTTGTATTTAATGTGATTTGACTTTCTTTTCTTTTTTTAAAAAATAAACTACCAACTTGCAACAATTAGGTTGTAGTTACAGGCAGCTTGGAGAAGGATGTTTTGAATTAACAACTAAATTGTCAGGTTTCTTTGTGAAGCATTTTATTGTTGGGTATAGTTGGAAGAAATGTGTCCCCAGGGAGGCCCATTTGCCATTCATATTACTCTGCTGAACAGATGACTTGCCCACAAAGCATTCCTCCTCCTTCTTCTCTCCAGCCCTCAGCACTCCAGCCACGCTTCCTTGGGCCACCAGGACTGTGCACATACTGGGAAGGGACCTCAGAGAACAGCTAGTGCGAGCTCTCATTCGTGCAGAAATCCAGCTTTAGTGTCCTAAAATGAGGGCATATAGACTCTGCTTGATCGCAGACCATGGCGGGTCAATGTGGAGAGGTGGTAGACATTCAAGTTCAAGCTCTTTCCTAACTCATCACTAGATCTGGGACCCCAGATACGTTTTATAACCTCTCTTTCAGTTCTCTCATCATACCAATTTTCAAGACTAGGGTGAAGACTTTATGATCAAAAACATACCAAATGCCTCATACAGACCCTGGCTCAAGTGGGTGCTCAATAAATGGGGGTATTCCATTCATTTTCTCCCTCCCTTTATGGTTGGAACCTCTACAACGTTGTGGGACTATTTTGCTTTGCAGCTTTCTAACTCTGGTTTCTCTGACCATCAGGCGCAAGTCTTCCTGGTGCTCACACTTGAAATATTGAACAGTGTGCTCCCATCCCTTGTGTCATCTTTTCTTCCACACTAACCAGGTGTGGGCTCTTCAGCTCTTCTCACATGGTATGGTTTGTCATCCCCTCAGTATCCTTGTCTCCCTGATCTGCATGTATCATGCTTTGCTGATGACCCTCTCATGGTGATTTAGTCTGATCAGGCCAGCTGTGAAGGTGAGGAGATTTGTCCTTCATGTCTCTCCTATTTCTCTTCTTCCACCCCTATCTCAGATGCTTTATGGCTGTGTATGTCTCTGACTTACCTACTCACTGATGACCCAAAGTAGAGAAGACCATATTGTTGGATTCAAGACAGCTACAAGAGATGATAACGAGAGGAAGGTGAGTCTCCAGACGGCCCTGGTATGACCCCACATGAGCACCTTCCCCTTCTGTCCCCATAGTGCCAACCCTCCTTACCCTAATAAGGGAAGACCCATATTCCTCTCTTGACTTCTGATTACTATGTTGAGGATAATGTTACTTCTTCAAGGGCTTTTAATTTTCCAGAACATATGAGCACAATCTGAGTGACCAAAGACCAGTGCTCATTGGTAAAAATGACCCTTGACTCCTCATAACCATCAGGAGTTATTGCCAGGAGTTGGGGCATCTGTCAAAGTGGGTCCGGCCCCAGTCCCATGCCAATGATTGATGTGTTTGTCAAAAGCTAAGGCAATGATCAAAATCATAAATATGGGCTGAAATCTTTAGTGTGTATCTAAAGCACCTGAACACATAAAAAGATTCGTGAAGAACTGGGGGAAGATTTCTGAGATTTCAGCCACTCTTATTCTAACGTCTGATTTATTTATTATTAGAAAATCAAAGAACCCCAATACTTTATGCCAATGAAGTCTCTGGGCCAGGTTCTTAAACAGTGGAGACTTAAAAGAGAGTTAAAAGGAGAGGCATCTCATTTGGCAGCAATTCAAGTCTGTAGGTTCAGAACCAGGCCCAGGAACGTGCAGGCCGGGGGTCAGGAGGAAGATTGCTTCCATAGTCTCCAGCTTGTTCAAAGCTCAGTCACCCAAGTCGTTGAAGGTGAGTGGGTACAGAGAAACAATATCAGACTGGGTGCACACTGCCATAGGTCTCTTTGCCATCTTTTCCTCAGAACCAGGGTTTGGAAGCTGGCTTGGGCCTTCATGCAAACATTGAGAAGAGAGCTGATTGGAGACGCCCTATTAAAAAAATGCTACCTTACAAACTCTGGAGATTGAAAGTCCAAACTTTCTTCAAACCATTTGAGTAATTTGGGAGGTGAACACTCCTCCGAATTAAACACTGATCTTTGGAAGTGCTAAAAAAGTGAATAACAAACTGTGAAATAGACTAAACCACTTTTGTCTCGGGATGGAGATGAAAGAAGCATTTCCACTGGCTCCTGCCTCTGGGCACAGGCCGAAGCCCAGGCTGGGGGTGGAGAGGGGTTCCTGACGGCACTGAGTGAGCAGGTGGCTGCCAACACAGTGGGGTGTCTTAGGTTATTCCGAGGCCATTGAGTTCAAAGTAGCCCTACTGCCTACAGCCAGCATGTCATATGGGAGTTGTCTTTTTTAAGTATCATTTTAAAATCTTTTTTTTCCCTCCTCTTCATAGGAGTTAAGGCATTATGTACTAGAATGAGCTAACAACTACTTCACTAAGACACTAATTTTTTTGATTCTTTACTCCTTAAAAGATACTTTATATATGTTCTAACTGTTACTCTTTACAAAATTCAACTCTCTAGTCTGAAATTATTTCTCCCCTCTTTCCCAACGAGAACACCAAGATGCAAAACATCTGAGTGACTTTTCCAAGATCACAGTTCTTGGTCATCAAATCCTACATTATTTCCTCTAGACAATGCCACTTTGTGGTGCCCAGCAAAGGCCTGGGTCCCATAAAGAGAAGAGGAGACTTGGAGTAGGAGAAAGAGTTTTAAACAGCTCCACATTTAAAATTTAAAGTTTGTTAAACTCACCAGCTGTGAGACCTGGGGCAAGTCATTTTACCTCTCTCTATCTCAGTTTTCCCATGTGGAAAACAAGGATGATCATTCCAACTTTATGGAGTTGCTGTCACCATTCAATGAGATGGACACATGAGAGTGTTCTGCACAGGCTTAGTGTATACAGTCAGTGCTCAATATAAGCAAACTGAATCTCATTCGGACTCCAGACACTAATTTAAACAAGAAAACTGAGGAACAGAAAAGGAGCCTGGAGCATGGTAACAGGAGGAGGGAACTGTTATACCAGGAATGTAGACCAGAAGCCTGTTTTGCCTCGTTCCTAGCTAGGCAGAGATCAAATATCCCACTGTGTATGATGTCCAAGGGAGAACAAATAGAGATGGCCTCATCTTTTCTGAATCATTGATTGCATTTGTCTTGTGAAAAATTCTATTGCTGTCTTTATGGCAAACTGTAAAAAAAGTATTTTTACTCCTCGTGTATCCAAGAATAACACAACACCTCCCCCCATAGCTATTTTATTATGACCGCAATCAAAGCTGAAAACAATTTCATTTTCCTCCTTTGAGGTCTTCGGAAACAATTTTAATTTCATAATAAAGTGAGACAGCATAGGATTTGTTTCTGAGAGACAGCAGACAGGGGTGGGAGGCCAGAGATCCCGTTTTTGAGCTGGGCCTGTGCTGGGGGGGTGGGGCTGCCCTCCAGCCTGTGCTCCAGATGGCCTGGACTGAGATTCAGAAGCCCCTTCTCCACGCTTCCTCCCAGCAGGCTCTGACCATGCGGGAAAGCAGAGTGTGGGCTCGCCTCATTCAGGAGCAGGGAAAGGACATGGAGTCATTCACGTAGGGGAAATCTGGAGCTCCGACAGGCCATGGTGGAACTGGAGAACTCCCAGGGAGAGAAATGGGCATTCCCCACCCCCACTGCCAGCTCAGTAGCGAGGCTCCACCTGTGACCCCCACTGTGGAAAATGACATCACCACTCCCACTGCCCCAAGCCAGGAACCCGAGTCATTCTAGATGACCCCATGCCCCCCACATGTCTTCAGGTGTCAAGTCCTCTGATTTCTCTCGAGATTTTCTTGAATTCATCTCGATCATTCCACACACTGCTGCCGCCCCTGCCCAGAGACTATCATCTTGCTGTCACCTGGAGTATCACAGTATCCCCTGACTGGTTTCTGCCTCCACCTGGTCCTGCCCATTCCTCCTCCACATCACCAGGTCTACCCCACGTTTGAATTCCCTACTTAAATCCTCTGACATCATTCAGTGACCTTGAGCATTGAGTTCCAGTGTTTCAGTCTGGTACAGAAGACTCCTCTTTATTCAGTCTCTGTTTCTTTCTTTGATCTCATCTCTTATCAGCCCTCTACCCTTTACCACCTAAACTTCAGACTTTCTGAGCTGCTGACATTCGGATCATGCCTTTACTTACTGGCTAACAGTGCTGTCGTCATCAGAAATACTCTTTCTTCCCTTGTTTGCCAGTGATCGCCTCACTCTTTCAAAGTCCAGTATCTCCTCCTTTGAGAAACCATCTTGGGCTCTTTTCCGTGTGCACCCTCCAGACTGGTCTATTTTTAATTCCTTACCTATTGGTCATGTCTATTTAACTAGTGCCTCTGTGAGTTGGGCATGTTCCTATTTGATTCATCTTTGTGATGCTTTGTAACCAATACAGTCCTGGCATGTGGTGGAAGGGAGGTAAAGAAGGAAGGAATGAAAAAAAAAAGTGAAGTAGCGAGGGAGGGAGGGAAGGACAGAAGGAGGGAAGGAAGAAAGAGGGAAAGAGGGAGAAATTTGCTTTGCCCACTAAGGTATCTTTCCTTGGTTTCTCAGAGATATTTCTACTTGGAGACACAAAACATAAACTTGTACACAACTCTAGACTTCAAAAAAATAGAAAAGGAGAAAGAGAAAGAGAGAGAGCACATGCCCAATGCTTGCATGTGTGGGCTGTGTGGTTTGAGGCGTGGCAGAGCTGGTACTAACAAAAACCCTAAATATTGTTCCATAGGAGCTATCCTTTTATGAGACTCTCTTATGAAAAATGCATTTAGATTCTCACTTACATATTTTCCAATATTTTATGATGAAAATGTTCAATGCTGAAAAGTTGGAAGAATTGTACAGTGAACATTCATATACCTACAACTTAGATTCTATAATTACATTTCAATTACATTTGCTTTATTATACACTTTTCTACCCATTCATCTGATTTAGCATCTATGCATAAATCTAATTTTTGGGGGCATTTCACAATAAGTTCTAGACATCCTTAATCTTCAGCAGGTGTGTCACATGACCACTAGACTCATTTACACTACACTCTTACTTCAAAATGGCTTCTGGTCAACGCATGGATATATCAGGACCAAAAGATTTTCAAAAGACAAAGGTTAAGCATTAAAAATTCAGGAAGAGGCCGGGCTTGGTGGCTCAGCCTGTAATCCCAGCACTTTGGGATTCCGAGGCAAGTGGATTGCCTGAGCCTGCAAGTTCAAGACCCACCTGGGCAACTTGGAGAGACCTCGTCTCTACAATAAATCAAAAATTATCCAGGCATGGTAGCGCGCACCTGTAGTTCCAGCTACTTGGAAGGCTGAGGTGGAAGGATTGTCTGAGCCCAGCAGGTTGAGGCTGCGGTGGCTGTGAGAGTCTGCTTTCCAGTCTGGGTGACAGAGTGAGATTCCAACTCAAAAAAAAAAAAAATTCAGGAAGAAAAGTGGGAGAGAGAAAAAAAATTTACTCAGAATTTCTGGCTGAAGAAAATAATATATTTCTATTATCTTTAGGCAAAGAGAAAAGTTATTGGGGGTAGATCAGATGAGTAGGGAGGGTATTTTAATACAGTTATTTGTTTACTGACTAAAAACTCTCTCACAGACAGTGTGATGTGAGAGAGTGCCTTGCCAAGATGCAAGATCTACTTCAGGACCATTTTTGCACACACTTTCCTCATGTCAAGATTTTCAGTTAAGAGTTTCCTAACTGTCTCTCTACTGATGTTTATTTGGTCTGCTGTGCTTTTCATAGTCAACTGATGATTTTGGCACACAATTCAACACATTTTTCCAATGTTTTCTTCAGTTCTGCTTGCTACTGGCCATCTTGACCTCTCTTCATCAATGATGCTTTCTCTCCCCTCAAAAAAACATTTAATCCATTTGTACACTGACGATTTTTTCATGGCATTATCCCCATACACTTTGAATAACATATCCCTGATTTCACTTTCACTCTTGCCAAGTTTAACAAGAAATTTAATGTTTGTTCATTGCTCTAATTCAAGCTCCAACATTCTCGCAATGGCACACAAAAACATGCAACAACAATAATGAATGCCACTCAGCAAGACACACACATCGACACTAACACAGCTGTGTGATACTGATATACCAAGGTTATGAAACCTTACCGAGTTGTTTGTATAGTGTTGCACAGTGGCAAGTTCGTGCACAGTGGCAAGTTTGTGAACTTTATTGTCAGACCTCGTAATTGTGGTTGTTATTATGACAGTAAAAAGAAATGCTCTGAGGGAGGATGAGATTATAGCATTAAAGTATAATTTTATAAAACCTGTGTGTGGACATAAGTGATAATATTCAGAAATATTTTATACAATGGAAAAGCTTGAAACTTCTTGAGCAATGTGGTAGATACCATTGATTTCTCATTTAACAATGATCCCTACTTCCTTCTAGCAGAATCCAGATTTTATCCAGATAACAGATACAATTTGAGGCAATGCCCCAGGACACAGATTGTTCTAATTCTAAACCAATTATGATCATTCTATTCCTATTAGGTAGTGATTGGTCTAGAAACAAATAATAAGACTCAAGAAGCAGTGTGCTGTAGGAAATGTGCAGAAAACTTTCCTGATTTTAAAAAAATGACAGAGAACACTCCAAGGGAGAGGTCTGTTGTTCCTTACTTCCCGTTTTAGATGCTACTGTGTGAAGGGGTGATGCATGGCACAGCAGCAGCCATTTTGTGACCATGAGAAGAAAGTCAAAGGATTATAGAAAAGTCAACTCAAAGCCTTATCTCCTTACTTATTATTTGAACTTAAAGAATATTTTGAAAGTCGTTTTTAGATGATCACTCTATAATAGTCACCTAAAAGTATTCTTGATTAAACACAAAACAAAAAAGTCAATATTCCTTTTCAGCTCATCTCTGTTACCAACATTCTCAAGTTGGTGTGATAGTAGCTGAAAGACAAATAAAGAGTCTTAAACTGGCTAGTCTCATGTTATGCACAGTCCCCCAAAGTAGACACCAGCTATATCCCAGCCTTGAGTAACTCCTGGCAGTGACTTCTGCAGCAGTGGCAGAAACCCTGCTCACTGAACTCTGCACATGTTTAGCCAAACACTCTTACCATCAAATGACCCATTTCCCAGAAATTCCATTTAGAGAGAGAATTAGCTTGTCACCTGTCAAATGCATTGACCAGAAGAATCTGAAACAGCATCTACAAAAGTTTTTTTCAGGTAGGGACTCTTATTATCTTCTAGAGTGACAGCTGAGTAGTTGTGGCATTGATAGAGTAGGGAATGACTAATTGCTGTGTGCTATGTTTTAACATGTTCATTTATTTTAGGAGATGTACAAGAGCCTAGAAATCAAGAGTGTACTTGACTTCTGTAACACAGAGTTTGGGTGGAAGGAATCAAATATACTGGAAAAGCTGTGATACTCTTTGTTGTAAATACAAAAATGTATGAGTGGAAAAATTGGGAACATATCTCCAAAATCATTATGGAAATAAGTGGGGGAAACTTGGCTTAATATAGTAAATAACGTGTTAACACAGAACTCTTTAAGAGGGTTCCGAATATGGGGAACACCTGTGGGAACTCAATACAGTTGTGACCCATCTCCTCTGGAGTGTATGAGGAGAAGGAAATGGGGGAGGGAACTTAGACTGATGTGTTCTTTGATAAAATCCATTCCTTCCCTTGCAGTTAGGCATAAATTTGTGACTAAGTTCTAGCCAGTGGAATATGAATGGAAGAAACACGTTTGTTTTTTCAGGCTTGAGCAATTAAACCTCCCATATGGTGCACTCTGTGCTCTTTCCGTTTCTGCCATTTGGTATAGAACAGGATAACACCCTAGAAGATAATGGAGTCTCTATATGGATGGAGGCTAGAGACCTGAGTTGCTGCATGGAAGAGAGCTACCTCCCACCCTGAGCACCTACTTTGGATTACGACCTGAGTGAGAAATAAAATTACAGGTGTTTGAGCCATTATACATTGGTTGGCTCTATTTGATACAGAAATTTAACACATTCTAAAAAATACAATTGTATCTATTAAGTGCAACACATGGATGTTTTGCCCACTAGAGTCCCACACCTACTAGAGAATAACACTACATATGAACACATACAAGATGAATGAATGTGTTCTCTTAGTCTCCTGTAAAGCAATTTTTCCCTAGAAACACAACTTAGTTACAAAGGTAGCAATAACAAATGAATGTTTGAAAGGCCTGCTGGGGCAGAGGTTGGGCTTTCCAGGACTTTTGGTTCCGTGGCCTAGTAGTTGTGCAACAAGAAATGTAGTACATTTCCTTCTGAGACCCAGAAGTAGAGAAAAACAAACTAACTGGCCAAAGCAGAGGTACTAACAAAGTCTGCAACGCTCATTAATACATTTGCTTGTGTAGTATATCCATAAGGACATTGATTTTTAGATGGTGTCCACAAAGAACTTTTGAGTTCTACACTCATTTTGGCATGGAGCAAAGTGGAGGCATTGCGGATACCTGCATAATTAGCGCTCTTTCAGAAAACTGCAAAGGGCTTAGGAGCACAAAAGAGGAAGTGCTTTTCCTGACCAAGTCAGAGAAAGCTTCCAGGAGGAACTGACTTGCCTTCAAAGACGAGTTCAGAATCCACCAGTGTAGGAGAGGAGCAAGGGCATTCTGAGCAGAGAATCATACATGGATTTCAGCCTGGTCAGGCCATGGCCTTCACGCATTTCTAGATTTCTGGGCCTTGGTGCCTGACCCTGTCACACTACCGTGGTAAATGCAGTTAGTGTCACCCTTATCACAGCAGCTTGTATTTCTGCCGGGTTACCTCAGGACAGGGACATAAAACTCCCTCCGATAAGGGCTGGTGTGCATCCTAGCAATCTTGTCAATTATCCCCGGGCTGATTTGCATGCCTGCTTCTGCTCAGCTCCTACACTGGCTGGCAGAGGCCACTTCCTTTTATCGGTGTCTATTGTGCTGTCAGGCTTGGTTTACAACACAATAAGCTTACAGACACTTACAATTAATGAGCTTCTCATGAGTGTTCACAAAAGCATTAAAAACGAGCAGGTAGCAAATTATCTATGGATCCCAATAATCTGCACTTACATAAATATATCCAGTTTTTAGTAGACTGGAATTGTCTGAAAGTCCCTCATCAATTGTCAGGTGGGGTGTCAGCTTAATGGGCCCCTGAGCTTGTTTATGGGACATCCTATCCCACTAAACTGTCTAAATTATCTGCCTGCTCCCAGTGCTTCTAGAAACCCACTTGTGTCTGAAAAGGTGGCTTCAGAACATAAGCTTTAGCCAGACTTGAAATCTGAAGATCTGAACCCCTGGTTCTTATGGAACCTACTATGAAAAATCTGGGAAAAGTTCGCTTTATTTTTTCCAAAATGTGCCTCCACAAGAGAAATGCAAAAGTGGACAGCAAGGTAGAAAGCAAGCACAGGTTTGGTTAGTCTCTGTTGCTTATCAGCTGTGCAATACTGGGCAAGTTACTTATGTCTCAGTCTCAGTTTCTTCATCTGCAAATGGGGATAATAGCAGCAGATGTGACATAAGATTAACTGAAACAAAGAATGGAAGTCATAGCAAACTGGCACAGCACTTTGTGCCAATGGTTGTAAGCATTTTTACATGAACTCAATTTATCCTCACAATGAGCTTACCTTCCAGAGGAAAGCACTGTTGTGTAACCCCATTTTGCAAATGAGAACACTGAGACCCTGAGAGATAAAATCATTTGTTTAAAGTCACATAGATGATGAAGGGCCTGGGCTCTCTGACCCCAACAATCTTGCCTGTTCAAATACTGTGCTGTACTACTGTGCTCTGTGAGTGTAGGAGACTAGAGTGATGAACATAATATGTGGCCTGACTTTAAGACAACCCCAGTCTGTCAGGGAGTTAAGACCATTCGAGCTCTTGGTTGGTGCTATTGCTAGAGCAACCATGCTATTCGTTGCCATTGTTGCATAAAAAATTACCCCACATTTAGTGGCTTAAGACTTAGCATTCATGGGTCAGGAGTCCCAGCTCTCTGCTCAGGGTCTCCAAGGTGCCATCAAGGTATCAGCTAGGTTGTATCCTTTCTAGAGTTCAGGGTGCTCTTCCTGTTCATAGGGTTGCTAGCAGAATTCAGTTCCTTGTTTCTGGAAGTCTGAGACCCTCAGTTCTAAAGGCCACCAGAGTTTCTGCCTACAGTTCCTGAGGCCCTTTCTGTAGGCAGTTCACATCATAGCGGTTTGCACCTCCTAGGCCCACAGAACAATCTCTCTCTTTGGACTGAGTCTTCCATAGGTGGTAACATAAGAGAGTCACTATTCTGCTACCTTTGTCATATTCCTGCAGTCGAGAGGAATACAGAAGGCATGGATCCCTGGGGTCTACCACAAAATGTCTGCCATGCCCTACAATCCAGTGTTCAATTGGGACACCTTGGAGAATGAAAAGATGCTATTCATAATGATGCTGGGATAACAGACATAAACTGGGACTGTCCTGAGCCAGCTGGGACATGTGAGCATCCTAGCTTTAAACAACACAGGCAACATGTCATGGGGCTAGTGAGAACAGAGTATAATTCTGGCCAGGTGCATCTGAGAATACCGTTGACCCTTGAACAACATGGGTCCATTTGCATGTGAATTTGAATTGTGTGGGGCCAACGATATGTGATTTTTTTCCCCAACCAAACTCATATAGCAAATACAGCATCCTTAGAAAGCAAAATCCACATATAGAGATGGCCACATTGTTGGATATGCGGTTGCACAGATTTTGGTATGGGGGTGGGTACTGGAACCATTTCCTCGCTTATGCCAAGGGATGACTACTTCTGTGAGCTAATGATTTTATTTCTGAATCAGGTCATGAAGGATGGGTTAAATTTCTACAATCAAAAACGGAATGGGGCGGGAGAGTATCCAGGCAGAGGGAGCAGTTTGGGCAGAGGTGTAGCAGTGAGGAGAAAAGGCCATGTTTTTGGAATAAAAGATGCCAGGAAAGGCTTGTAAAAATGAGTTTCAAGGCCTTCATTTCAGGAAAGCAGGCATAGGGATCAGCCTTGCTCTTTACTCTTTGACTGAAGCTCATGGGCAGAGGGCCCCTTTCTAACCCTTAGGCATCCTAGGAGACCCACAGAAAAGTGGAGAGAGGCTTTCAGCTTCTTGAATCCCTGGAGGGCTTCTCTTCAATGTGGATCAAGCACCCCTCACCTCATTATTCCTGTGGAGAAAATCCTAGAGGAAGGAACAAAAAGGGATCAGCTAATTCCATACATTTGATCAATGGTTTGTTAGAACTGAGATTAAATAGCCACTCCAATCCACAGATCAGCTCTGCAATTGTCTTACTCAGAGCTGTAGTAGGCATGCCTAATTCATTCTGTAGCTGTTTCTTGAGGGATCTCTCCCATGGAGCAATGTGTCTGTTAACCCCTCTCCCTGCTTTGGAGTCTTGTTCATTTCTATCCATCTGTCCTCTCCTGGACTTAGTGACTACTCTGACGGGGGGGGGCAGGGTTCCTGACCTCAACTTCACCTCTCACATAGATAAACAGGAGTGATCCTTGAGAAGGCCACAAATGGGCTTTCTACTGTCACTTGCTCACTGTCAGGTGACATGTGCTGACATCATGCTAAGAACCACCTCTAGGCTGGGTTTGATGGCTCAACCTGTAATCCCAGCACTTTGGGAGGCCGAAGCGAGTGGATTGCCTGAGTCCATAGGTTCAAGATTAGCCCGAGCAACTTGGCGAGACCTTGTCTCTACAATAAATCAAAAATTAGCGTGGTAGCGCGCACCTGTAGTTTCAGTTACTTGGAAGGCTGAGGTAGAAGGATCGCTGGAGCCTAACAGGTCGACACTGGGGTGGCCATGAGTGTGCCACTGCACTCTAGCCTGGGCAACAGAGTGAGACTCCAACTCAAACCAAACCAGCAAACAAACAACCAAACAAAAAAACACCTCTGGGGAATGGGCAAGGAAGGTGCCCTAGAGGATGAGGCCTTTGGTTCAGATGGGATCTGAGTGACCATTTCAGGCTCCAGCAGACAAAGGTGGGATAGAGATACTGAGCCACAGCTGTGCCAAGCTGTGATGGCTCTGTGACTTCCTGCTTGGAGCTGATGATGTGTCCACACTCTGTGCTCCCAGGGAGAGTGGAGCAGGTTCGCCTTGTGAAAAGAAAGAGCTGGGGGATCCAGGCAAGTCCAAAGAGCTGGAACACATCTCTTATTCTCTACTGTAAAGCAAAGGACTTAAATTTCCTGGAATTTCTTCCCTCTTTTATTCAACAGCTATTCATTGATCTTCATTTATGTGTCATGCACTGGGCTTGGCACTGTAAGCTTGGTGGTGACTGAAACAAAACCTATCTTATGGTCTTGGGTGAGAAGTAAGCATGGAAAGTTAATAAGGAAGAAAACTAATAAATACAAAGTAGAGAAATGAAATGAGGTGGGGGGGCAAACATAATTAAACACAGAAAGAGATTCTAAGAAAGTGACATTTTATCTGAGATATGAAGGATGAGAAGGAGCCAGTAATACCAAAAGTAAGACAAGAATGGCTACACATGTCCTAAAGTGGGAAAGAGAAATTGGAAAAGCCCTGCATGACTGAAGCTACTGGGTGAGCAAGACCTTGGCTCAGAGTAAGAAAAAAAGTGTGATGAAAGCTAGTTCACAAGATTTGTAGACCAGGAGAAGCTGGATTATATTCTAAGTCCAAAGGGAATCTTTTGAAAGGTTTTGGAAATATCACACAGGTCACTCATGGTAAATTGATGAGGTGGAAGGCAATGAAAGAAACAGGGAGACTCATTTAGAGGATGTCTCCACAGTCTTATAAGAGGTGAAAGAGCCTTACATGGTGCTGGTGTCAATGAGTAGAGAGGGATGTTCAGGTGCAGGAAGTATGGTATAGATTGGATTATTTGGACTTGCTGATGGATTTGACTTGGAAATTTGGGTACGGCAGGAATCCATACTTATTCCCATGCTTCTGGCTTAAATGCTTGGTGAATGTTGGCACCTTTCAGGGAGACAGAAAAGATTAGGGGGAGGAAGAGGTTTGAGTGGCAGTCATCTGACTGTCTAGGGGCACTAGGGACTGAATCTTGGACTTGTTCCAGGAGATTTCTCCTGTGTAGAGAAGTGAGTTGATGGAGTCATCATCATAGGGAACTTAAGGCTATGGGGGCAAAATTAGAATACTGGGCCCCTTCCTGTGGCTAGGAATTGCATAATTTCATGAGCTAAGGAAAGGCTGTTGAATTCCATCACTCAAAGCTTTGTAGCAAAACCTTCTGCCTGGGAAGAGGCAAGACCAACCACAGGACTGGAGAATATCAACATTGCTTCCAGGGGTAAATATGTTCCCATGCTGTGCCCGGCAACCTGGCATGAGCAAAACTCAAGTACCAGCTAATGGAAGTATTTCCATGCTGAAAGTTATCTTAATTTAAAAAAAAAAGGAAAGTTTGAATCTTTGGAGTATTGTTATGGGTCTGTGGAGATTTACTGTGCTCATCTCCTTATTTTAGTGCCTATTTGAACATTTTCATATAAAAAGTTAACAAGACAAAGAGGAACTTACCAAGAATGTTCAAATTAACTATATATTAAATATGATCACATCCTGATAAAAGCAAAAACGTATTGGGCACCCATCATTTGCCCAGTTCCATGGTAGTCCTTTACTCAAAGCAGGTCTACAAAGGAGGTCTTGTGTTACACATGAGGACGCTGAGGCTTAGTAATTGAAGTGGCAAAGTCTGCCTAATCCTATTTCTGCATAGGATGACAGTTTTAAAGTGAGCCAAGTATAGTAGGAATTGTCTATGGATACCAGCATGTGTACGGAAGTCTTCAAATTGCACACTGATGATATAAACCAGGTAGAGATGGGTGGCCCCCTCTGGAAAAAGTGGTATCAGAAATGGATCAAAGAGGAGTACTCAGAGGCACCCTATCAGAAGCAAGAGACCAGAAGCAAAGATTACACAATGTAAAGTCTGATCAGGCTGGTGGTGAGAAGGCAGGTATTTGTCATATGCATTCAGAATGTTTGAAATATTCATAACAAAAAATAAAATTAAATTAAACAGATGAAATGTACACAGGTCTTGGAGAAATATTTTGGTTTTGGTCACCAACATTAATTCTACCCAGGAAACGTCAGTGGGTGAATCTCTACCCATTGCAGCCACGGCACATGCATGAGTTTGAGGACTGAGCTGACTTCAGCAGTCTGTAGGAAGCTGGGTACTGGCCAGTAAATTTATAGCTGAGCCAAACAAAGTTTACTGCTCAGAATTGCGAGTCACACTGAAGCTATGGTCATGAGAAGCAGTGCTGGGCAGGGCCCAAACAACTTCAGCACAGGGAGGAAAAAGTATCCTCAGTTGGGATGAGCCTGGTCTCCGGGGCCATGCAGACCTGGGGGTGAGCTCAAGGAAGGTCTTTTGGGGGATAAGAAAGCATACACCCAATGCTTCCTGCTTCTCAAGAACTCTGTGTGGTGCTGTACACGCATTATTCCATTTAATCCTCAAAGCAACCTGGGAGAGAGATGCAACTATACCCTTTTTAGAGATGAGGGAAGCAAGCTTGGGAGGATGAAATGACCTGCTAAGGTGTTCAGTAGTAAGCTAAGGCACTTGGATTCCCACACAGATCTGTCCGATTTTAATACAGCTGCTCTTCCCATTCCATCCATGCCACCCTCTGTGAATTCCATTCTGCCTGAGTCTTTGGCTGCTTCCTGAAATAGCCTCTTCCTGTCTACCTGCACCAAGTCAGCAGGATCTAGATCCGTTCCCTAGAGATCCAGGACAAAGAAGGGAGCCAGGTGGCAGAAAAGAAGCCACAAGCCAGCAGGGAGTTGGGACTCCCTTTCAATGGGAGCATGCTCCGTGATTTAGACAGTGTTCCCTGGTTACAACAGGCCGATCGGAAAGAGTGTCATTAGCAGGGAGACTGACAGAATGGTGAGACATACACCCCAACGGTCAGAGGCAACAGCCCCAGGATTCTCTTTAGAAGGCTGGTGAGAATGATGAGGGCGATCACACTGCTGGAACAATTTCTATAGGCAGCAAGTCCCTCCCAGTCTTTAGGACAAAGAATCTGTTGGGCCCCTAGAAGAAAACAGAGCATAGGAAAATACATCTGAAGGAGAGAAGGGGGGAGGGAAGAGGTAACATAGTCCAAGACTGGGGATGGTACTGAAGACAGTTCCAGAGGTGACATCCATTGAGAGAAGCATTTCTGGATGCCTGGGGCAAGTGGCCTTCCTAGCAGGGAACACCAAAGGAGATGGAAGGGGTGTGCTTACTTCTCCTTGCTTCAAACATGTTCCAGAATGGCCACATTCACAATTCTTTTCCATGAACAAGCAGACTTTTTAATAGAAAGGGACCATTCATTTTACCTCTTTCCCAGAAGAAATTTCCCAGTGGAAAAACAAAAAGACCAATGGTGTGGCAGACAACTTATGCATGTAAATTCACTCCAAAGAAAGAGTTAAAGTGCTTTCTAATATAAATTGGTTTTCGGTATTTCAGTGCCAATATAATTAGATTGTAACAAGCAAAGCCCTGTAACATAACACAGTGAAAATTTGAAAATTTGATTCTGCCTGGCAAACAACCAAGTCCCTGCGTGTGCGCAAACCTGACATTAATAAGCTACAAGAGATTACATGATTTAGAAAAGAAGCACTTGGTGTTACCAAATCAAATAATAGATCTCTAGGCTATAATTAGGAGAATTGGGACTCAACAATGAAGTCATAATACTGTAATTTAGCTGTGAGTAACAGAGCCATGGAGTCACATTAGGAGGTGGGATAGTGTCTCGGTGGCGCGCAGCTCCCCATGGGGCGGTGTCTCTGGCACCCCACACGCAGCCACCTGTTGGCACCATGACGCCGCATGATGGACCCTGGCCCTCTGTGGCTTTGTGAGACCCTAGTGCTTCAGACACTAAAGATGGGGCTCCCCAGGGGCGACTGAGGGGGCAGAATGGCTGCCAAGGCCATGTAGGCAAATTGCTGTCCCAGAGTGCTTTCCGAGCTAACAAAAGACACATGACACACACAGAAACATAAACAAAGCAAAACAAACACTGTAAAAAAATTACAAAGAAAGCAAGAGAGAACCCAGCAGCATCATGTGTAGTCCCCGAGCTGCAGGGGCTTGTCAGGTCGGCCGAGTGCATTTTTCCTCTGAAACAGTTTCTACTTAGAGTAAGCAGAGGTTTACTCAGCCGCCTCCTGGCAGAATAACACAATCTTAGGTCATAAAACCATATAATTTCACTTGCAAAAGAAATCCTAGCAGGGTTTCTTAACCTGGGGTCCCCCGAGGAGGTATGTGGATAGAACTGAATTTCGATATAATTGGTTTTCTTTGTAATCCTATGTATTTTATTTTATGCATTTAAAAATGCTATTCTGGGAAGGGGGTCTGTGGCAGGTGCTGGAAGTGCTTGCCTGCGTATCCCTCTAACCTCCCTGTATTCCCCGGCTGACTTCCAATTGCCCGTATTTGAATATCTAGGTCTGAGAACTCTCCACCCCACCAACTATGCAAACAAGCACTTTCCGGATGCCCACATGTGGCAGGCTGCAGGTGCCAGGGCATTAAAACTCTAGGAGTAGGTGTATAATTCCCCAGCTCCCTCACCCTTCAAGTGGAAGAATTCTGAAAAGTGGTTTTGCACTTTGTCCCAGAGTACCTTTGCAGGATCAACCTTCAGTTTTCTGCTTTTCCGGCTCCTTTCCTTTCCTACTTCTCCATGGACACTTTCTAGATCTCACAAATACATCACTGGCACTTTGAATCTGCTTCTGGAAAAACTCAAGCAAAAATAGGCCCTAGGCAATAAAAAGGTTATGAAACCTGCCAAGTGTATGGAGGTTCTTCCTCAGCTCCAATCACCATTTCATAGATGAAAAAACCAAGGTACAGAGAACCTCAAAAGGGACTTATAAAGCATGACATGTATTTATGGCCATTGTTGCTATCATGATCATATCTTTTTTTTTTGAGTTGGAGTCTCACTCTGTCGCCCAGGCTGGAGTGCAGTGGCCGCTCCTGGCCACCACAGCCTCGACCCGCTGGGCTCCGGCGATCCTTCCGCCTCAGCCTTCCGAGTAGCCGGAATTACAGGCACGCGCTACCACGCCCGGCTGATTTTTTTTTTTTTTTTTGCTTTATTGTAGAGATGAGGTCTTGCTGCCCAGGCAGGTCTTGAACCCACGGGCTCGCGCAATCCACTCACCTCAGCCTCCCAAAGGCGTGGGATTACAGGCTGAGCCACCGAGCCCGGCTCATGATCATATCTTGCGTACTTACTCATTTTCTGTATTCCACCCTTTCACCTTGTTGTTTCTTCTTGTTCTTTTTCAAACTCTCTCCATCAGCAGCCAACAGCCTAGAACTGCAGGCCCTTTGCGTGGATGCACCATTCTGTTCAGCGCTGAGCGCATTGGGCAGGAGCCTGGCTGGCCTCGACCCGGTTCCCGCTGCAGCTGCTCTCAGGCCTGAGCCACAGCAAAGTGTGGGAAAAGCGTCTCTCATACCATGTTCAGCATCAGTACCATCTCCAACTGTGTGGACACTCTTTGAGCCAGATGGCACCTGGGTCTAAGCTTTACACATCTGGGATTCCATAATGAGATTTAGCACTGGGAGGGAAAGTCATGTACTTATTTTATTTACATTGATATCATTGCCTTATGAAGGATGTAGTCCCAATTAGGTACTTCAACAACTTTTAGAAATACCACAATTTAATAAAAGAAAGATATAAGGATCTCAGGTAAAAGGAAATAAATTAAATTAGGAAGCCAGTGAGTTACATAGAAATAATGCACAGCCATTTTAATAATAATAGGAAATAGTTTATTATTACTATTATAATAAACTATTTACATTGAATATTTAATTTAATCTATCCTTCCTCAGGAAATTGGTATTATTTTTTTATATGAAGAAACTTCCTTGAATGAGGAAAATTCTAGAGAAAAGCTCAGTATTTCATCATTCATGCCTCAACTTTAAAAGTTGCCTCCTCATTATTTATTCTTTCTTTCTCATAAAAAATGCCCCCTACTCTTTCTTCCCTCCAAGTTAGAGAATTAATCTTAGTTGCTGTTAGGACCACAATCTGATTGTATTATTTTTATCTTACCTTGAATGATTTGTAAGATCTCACTCTGACTGTCCCTCAGTTAATTAATATTACTCCCTAAGTTTTCTACACTTTGACATAGAAAATGAAACAAAATAAAAATTATTTCAGATATTGTGGGCAAATTGTCTCCAGGCAAGGTAGCTTTCCCAGATTTCTACAAAACTACATCTATGATGCTCAGAACGTCCAGCCAGGAAGCAAGTCTCAAAAGAGGAAACAAAGAAATAAAACCTGGGCCAGGCAGACTTTATTTGTGGTCCTTGAACTGCAATTTCTCTGCCTTTATTGTCTCGCTCTTCATTCTCTATTTCTTAGCATCCCAATATGATCATTAAAAAAAGAAGAAATCTTCTATGTGATTTCTCTATTCTAAAAGTTTCACTGGGTCACCATTACAAGGCTTAAATTTTATTTTCCCTGGAGCTCCCAATATGCATTTTCAATCATCTAATTCCACCTTCAAATAACGCGATGCTGCTTCACAATTATACATGAAGGTATTCTATAACGGAGTATCCCCAACTCTTCCCTTCCTTCCCTTTGTGTATTGCTGTCATTCATCTCACCTACCCAATACATTGTTACTATTATTTTTTTAAATGGGTATCGGTTCAAAGTAAGAAAAGTTAAGGATTGTGCTTATCTTCATTTATTTCTTCTCTGATTCTCTTCCTTTCTTTTTGTAGATCCAAATTCTGACTGATATAGTTTTCCTTCTGCCTGAAAAACTTCTTTTTAAACATGTCTTGGGCAGGAGATGTGCTGGTGATAAATTCTTAGTTTTGGTTATTAGAGAATATCTTTGTTTCTTCTTTACTTTTGAAGGATAATTTTACTGGGTATAGAATTCTAGGTTGGTATTTCTTTCTTTTAACACTTTAAATACTTAATTCCACTTTCTTTTTGCTTCTGATGAGAAGTTTGCTGTAATTTCTCCCTCATTCCTCTATGGGTACCTCTATCCCCCAAACCTGGCTTCTTTCAAGATTTTCTTGCATTGTTACTGCTGTCTTTTGTTTCTTTGTAGCTTGACTATAGTATGAGTAGGTATCTTTTTTTTTTTAAATTGATGCTCTCCAAGCTTCCTATATCTGTAGTTTGATATCTGTCTTTAATTTTGGAAAATTCTCAGCCACTATTACTTCAAATATTTATTCTGCTTCATTCTCTCTTTCTTCTTCCGGTATTCCATCTATACATATGTTATACCCTTTAAAATTATTCAATAATTCTTGAATGTTCTGTTGTTTTTTTGCTTCCTCATTAATTATTCTCTTTGCATTTCATTTTTAGAAGTTTCTATTGACCTATTTGCAAGTTCACTGATTATTTCCTTGCTCATGTCTAGTCTACTGATAAGCTCATCAAAGGCATTCTTTATTTCTGTTCCTGTGTTTTTGATTTCTATCATTTCCTTTTGCTTCTTTCTTAGAATTTCCATCTCCCTGTTTACATTACTCATTTATTCTTGCCTGGTGTCTGCTTTTCTCATTAAGGCCTTTAACATATTAATCATAGTTATTTTAAATGCCATGTCTGATAATTGCAACATCTGTGTCATATCTGAGTCTGGTTCTCAGGCCTGCTTTGTCTCTTCAGACTGTGTGTTTTTTTCCTGACTTTTAGAATGCCTTGTAATTTTTTGTTTGTTGAAATACTGATACATTGTGCTGAGTTGTAGGAACTGAAGTAGATAGGGATTTAATGTGAGGATTTATGTTAAACTGGCTAGCATTTAGGCTATTTTAACATTTGCTGTAGCTGTAGGTGATAAAGGTTTCAAATGACTCTAGTGTCCTTGTTTTTGTCTCTCCTGTTATCTTTGGGCTTCACTAATTTGCTTCCTCAGAAAGAGTCAGTCAGAGCTGAAACAGTCCAGCACTGAAATTTTTTTTTCTCTAGAGTAGAAGAGGTACTGCTATGAAAAGATAGTTCTGTCCCTTCCCACCTGAAGGATTCTGAGGGAAGACAATAGAGCTAGGGGGAGAGGAAAAGATCTCATGCCAAGGTCTTTATTTTTTCCTCTTGCTCAACTCTGGGTTGAGCTTTAAAGGTGAGTGACTTAGAAACATCCAGATGAGGGAAGGAAAATATGGGCAGGAGGTTTTCTACCCTGCTTTAGTTACAGGACTCTGGGAAAATAGTACCTCTTGGCAGTCACCCCCTCCCCTGACACTCTGGCAATGCAAGAGTATTGGCTTTCTGCTTTACTTGGTACCCATGGGGGTATGTACGAGACTCAAGTTCCTCAACAATGATTCAAAAAGCAGTGGATTTGGGATGCAATGGACTTGCCTTGGAGTCTTCCATAACAAAAGTAAGATGACTCCCACAGAGGATGCAGAATGAATGCCAGGGCTGGTGGTGTCTTGGCAGACACAGAGCCACAGATGGGTCTACAGTGCCAAAAAGAGCTGAGATGAAGAACAGGTAGCCAGGGAGGGCATTTAGATTCAGATAAAGCTGAGAGCGAGAGAAGCAAGGCAAAGGAAAGCACTCACGTGGTGTGGACTCTGCTGTAACGAGACGAGTGCCATCAGGCAGAAGAAGGTGTAACTTCATAGACCAGAGGAGCCAGAGAACACTATAAGAATGCCTTGCAGTTCTGAGGGCCTCTTCTCCTAGAATAGCACAAGGTCCCAGATCAGACATTCTCCTCCCCATATACCCAGATGCCATCTTGATTTGCTGCCAAAAGTAGGGAAGCAAAATCCTAAAGAGACTCTTTAGATGTTTTCCATCAGATTGAAATTCCAGACTGGATGAAGAAAGTCAATTTCTTTTTGATGCTAACGATCAGGCAACACTTGAAGAAGTCAGAGATGTTTGGACACTTTAAATAAAGTACATTTTCTCTTTGCCCATCTGAGTATGTTGGGCAGTTTGTGATTCTACTACATTCTTTCATCCATGACTCTGATTTATGTTCTTTGTGACATTTATCATGATCTGAAGGTTTCTTATTTATTTGCTTGATTCATTGTTTGGAGAAAAAGATCTCCAAGGAGACAATAGCTGGGCTTGTCTTCTTCACCATTAGGTCCCTAACCCTGAGAACAGTCTGGCTCATGGGAGGTGTCAAATTAATACTTGCTGAATGATCAGTGCTTTGTAAAGCCTCTTTGTCAGGTGAGACACATGAGTGGAAGAATTTTGAACCTCAAATAATTATATGAATTAATATTTATTAAGTGTTAAAATTAATTTATATACGTTGACTCATTTAAATACTTATAATAACACTATGAAGTCAGTGATATTATTATCTAATTTCCAAATAAGGACATGAAGGCACAGAGAGGTTAGGCAACCTGTCTAGGTAACAGAGCTCGCAAGAGTGGAGCCAAGGTTTCAGAATCTGGTTCCTACCCTGTGCTCTTATCCACCACGCCCTCCTGCCTCTCAAAATCTCATGTGTGGCCTCAGCTCACCGCCTCCTTCCCCTCCTCCCTCACACCAGATGAGCCACAGACGGTTAAGTAGGCAGCGAACACTTCTCAAGATGTTTTCATCGATTTTGCCAACACTCAGCTGCTTTATCGGCTCTGATGAAACATTTGTGACAACCACAGCAATTGCAATGATCATTTCCATGCTGAAAACATTTGCCTACAAAGCAGACATTTTCTCTTCAAAGTAAACACTGGTGCTGCTGAGAGCGGTGGCTCATACCCACGTACCCTGCTTCCTCTAAATGCCTCGAAGGCAAAAATCCCCCCCAAGCCATGATGACAAAAGAACAGGATGTGGGCTTCTCCTACAGGAGACCTTGCCTGACATTCCCAGGCCAGCCATGAGGTGTCTCCCCTCATCCCTACATCTGTCCCCCAACCCAGCACTGACTTCACACATATTATTATAATAATGCCTGGTCCCAAGTAGCAACCCTTCCCGGTTAGGTGTCTGGTCCCATCTTAACTCTGCATCGTGAGGGTAAGGATGAGGACTTACGATCTTAAGCTTAGCCCGCAGCATTTCCTTCATTCATTCATTAATAGCAAATAGAAGAAGACCTTGAAACCTCCTGAAGTTGGTTCTCTTAGTGTTCAGAGGAAAATAAGACAGAAGGCAGCAGAATGAATGGAAAGAGGAGGAGTCACCTTAGAGCAGAATTTCCATTAAGTTATTTTTCTGTAAGTCCTATTCCAATAGGACATTTGATGTGGGGGTGGGGTGGAAAGTCTCTCATTACCAAATAAGATGAATATGGGCATAGTTAAGTAGAATTTAAAGCAAACATTCTCTGTCTGCAGGACTTCTCAGAGCCTCTGGCATCCCTGGTGGACCCCCCAAAAGGGCATGCTGTGGATAGCATTTTGCAAATGCATTTGACCATAGACCTGTTTTTTCCCCAGGTTCTTCAAGGTTCAGCAAAACATAAAACCAAGCTAAAGAAATGATGTCTGCTTAGGTGAGGGCAGAAACTCCCCAGTCTGACAGCGTTTTACATGGGCATGGATGGACGGAACACAGAAAGTCTAAGTATGGCTGAAGTCGTCCTGAGAACAGAGAGTCTCTCTCTAGGTTCTGATGGCATCTGTGTAGGAACAGCCTCTCAGACACATGGAAGAATAAGAATGTGCCATGGACATAAAGCAATGGACCATTACATGCCAGACACTGTGCTGAGTCCTCCTAGAGGCCGAATTCAGCCCCTGGCAGTCCTGGGAGGTCACATCCTATTGCACAGAGGAAAGGTTCCAAGACCATGTAGAATAAGCAATGGGCTCAGATAGACAATAGGGGAGTCTTCGGAACATAGATTTAGTCCCTTCTCTACTTCATCGAGCTGCTTACTGTGAAGACTAAAATCCCAAAGTTGTGAACAGTTTACCTCGCTTTTAAGGCTCTGGGGGCTTCAAGGCCTGTCCTTTCCTTGCAGAACCTGACCAGAAACTAACTTCACTGGGGCAAGATGGAGACCGACAGAGACCCATCCTCCCCTAGTCAGAGAGAAGCTCTTCCCCATCTCATCTACACACCAACTCACGAACTTTGTCAGCGCTCTTAAGTGATTGTGACTGTTTCGTTTTCGAAATATCAGTCGGCCTGTTCGAGTAATTTTATACTTAAATTATTTAAATGCAATCTATCCATTGAAGCAATTTTCCCTGCACAGGAGAAGTGTTTTCTTTTTTAGGGAACTGAAGCATGATAAATAAATGAATAAAGACTTGTAGCAGTGTCTCTCTCTCTCCTGAAGAAAGCACTTCAGCGGCGAGTCCCTCTTGTCAGAAATCTTGGAACTCATAATATTCCCTGTGGTTCTGCCGCTCAGCATTAAAAATAACCAAAGACTCGAGTCACAGTCGTGTTTTTTCTTTTTCCTAGACACGAAGCGCATTTTACGCCACAATGCCCGGGATGACACAGGGACAGTGCAGAGCTTGCTAATATTCTCCACAGCTTCTCTCCCCAGGCCTGCGAGCAGTTAGAATGGCTTAGTGGTGATCACAAATGCTGTCCCATTTGGAAAGCACTTCTTTAAGGCAGCACAGATTAAAATTCATGAAAGGCAGCTTGCTTGCATAAATAAATTAAAAGATGCAAAACTAAAGTTTAAACACCCATACACAACTAGCATTTTGCAAACACCATATGCACCGCAGTTCTCAATTCTGGGCTGTCATGCAAGAAGTAGGGAAAGAGGCCTCATCGGGTTTGAATGCATAAAACTGGGAGCACCTTGATCACCTTTGGCACAAAGGAGTCTCAGCAGCAAAGTGTGAACTAATTGATTTGAACCTTGTCTAAATGCATATGGATTTGATGGGAGCACACCAATATCTGGAGAGTATTGTAAAAAAGAAAAAAGAGAGGAAGAATACAGGTTTTGCGAACTGACAAGGCCAGGCTTAACTCCCAGCTCTTAGAATACTGTGCTGGCTTGAGTAACTCATGGGCAGTTCCTGATACCCACCCAGTTTTCTCATCTGTAGAATAATCATAAGAAAACTAACCTCTAACCTTAGATTGTTGTGTGGAGAGTAAGGGGTATAGCGAACATCAATCAGCTGGCAGAGAGGGAGTGCTCACACACTATCAATTCTCTTCTTCCTGCCTCTATCTTGCTTTATACCCTGGTGGCATTGTGGAAAGGAAGTGAGCTCTGGGGTCGGTAGCCTTAGAACTGAGCCCCAGCTCTGTCTCTCATGGGCTACATGACCTCAGAGAACTGACATCATCTCTCTGAGCCTCAGTTTCTTCATTTGTAAAGTTCAGATGGTAACATCATCTCTCTCCCAAGCATCCATGATATCTATGAGGTATCCAGTCTTTTCAATACTACAAGGTAGATGTGGCCAGCAACCTCATCATCATTTCCTTAGTAGGGAAACCAATGTCAAGGTGGAGTGACCCCAAAGTGAGCTAGCCTGTGATAGACCCAGGACCAAAAGACAGAGGAGACTTGCTCTCACAACTCATTGCACGTGCACTGTCGGCCCCCCTCCCACCCCAGCGCCTTCCTGCTGACTCCACGGCAGCTCAAGGCCTGCCAGGGAGGAACTGGGTCCAAGTTTGCCCCAGTTCGAGGCATTTTGAGGTTCACCCCACCCTTATGGAGTGAATGTGTTTTCATCCCTAAGGTGCAAAACGCTGCTGCCAAATTCCGATTATTCAATGCAATTGGCAACAATGGGGGTAAATTTCAATACCTTCTAGGGAACAAGTGGGGTTTTCTGGGGACCCCAAAATGGTGGTCTCAGATGAGAGGGTGCTGGAGCTGGAGTTCCACAAAACTTCCACGTGGGAGTAGAGAGCTCATGGGAGAACAGCCTAAATTGGCTTGGAATACCTTTCTCTTGATGAATTGCTGTAGTCAGAGAATCACATCAGGAGCTGGGGAGCATCCATCTGGCATTCTCTATCTGGAGCTCTCTAACAAGAGATTAAACCTCAGGGGTCATCAAGAATCAGGCCCAGACCCAAGGCGGCAAATTCTAAAACACATTGTATCTGTCAGTAGTCTTGGTGGTGAGCAACAGAAATAAATTCTGGATAAGAGAAACAAATTAAAAGTGTGAAAGGAATTTATAAAAAGGATAGCAGGGAAAATATTCCTCAGTAGGTAGAATGGTAACCCGACATTCTCCTGCTACAAAATACCTAGAAATGCTGGGGGAAAAAATGATCAACGAAGTATATACTTGAGCCTTTAAGTTCTTGTAAAAAAAAAAAAGTAAAAGAAATCTTTAGGGGATTATAATAAAAAGGAAACTACACCCTCATGAACTGACCCTGGAACTGCCCTGGTAAGCAGGCAGAGAAGAGAGAAAGGGCATAGGGAGTACCAGAGTCATTGTCCTAAGAGCTGGGGTTTTTATACCTGCACTGGAACAAAAGACCAAACCTTGGGTCTACAAAGACCTCAAACAAAGACCCCTGCATAAAGCCAGGATCCTCAAGGGGTTACACTATGTATAAAAGAACAGATTTAAAAACTCACTCAGCCTACTCTCTGTGTACAAGAATGCTTGTCTGTCTTGATTGAGCTCTAGGAGAAAAAAAAAATCTAAGAGCACGTAACCTAAGGACAAACCCTCACAGGGGTTTGAAATGCAAATTTATGCTATCTGTTTTGTTTGGAGACCTTGCCCCCTCCCCAGCACAAGAAATTAACAACAAAGTAAACAGGTCCCAAACAAGAGATACTTTGTGATACCTGGCAGATGCAAGACTCAAATCTTTAAGGAGGGATAGGCCCTCAACTCAGGTGGGATGGGAGTACTGCATATATAGCTCCAGTACCGTAAAGATATGCATGTAATCCAAGATTAGAAAATAGTTTAGCCAAGCTAGGTGGCTCAGCCTGTAATCCCGAGCCTTTGAGAGGCTGAGGTGAGCGGATTGCCTGAGCCCGTGGGTTCGAGACCTGCCTGGGCAACTTGATGAGACCTCATCTCTACAATAAATCAAAAAATGAGCCGGGCATGGTAGCGCATGCCTGTAATTCCGGCTACTCGGAAGGCTGAGGCGGAAGAATCGCCAGAGCCCAGCAGGTCGAGGCTGCAGTGGCCGGAAGCGGCCACTGCACTCCAGTCTGGGTGACAGAGTGAGACTCCAACTCAAAAAAAAAAAAAAAAAGAAAATAGTTTAATGTAGCAGAGCCTGTTGGTTGCTTATCTCAAGCATTTCCATCCTCCTATCCTCCCTTACTTGGAACTTAGAAGCTATCAAAGTCCCTGGAACTTAAGGCTGGCCATATGGTTATGTTCTAGGTAATAGGATATAAGGAGGTGTGTTGTATGGAACATTCAGTAAATTTCCTCCAAAGACAGCTGGTATGTGCCGTTTGTTCATTCTTTCACCCTTTGCCCGTCCTGCTGTTTGGATCATGCTTGTGACAGCTGGTGCACCGTCTTAGACCATGAGGACAACTGCGGAGTCACCCTGTCAATCCTGAACTGTCTATATCACATCTGACTTTTAAATGAAGCAAATGAACTTCTATTCTTTATGCCATTATTTTCCGTATTTAGGTAACTCACACCAAGACTAACTCCTAACTAATGCAATCAGAAAAAAAATCTACCATGAGTCAAGTCACCAGGAAAAATAAATAACAGAAATATGAAAATCGGATAATATAATATTGAAAAATGGATGATAAAATAATTTTCAAACTGATTAAAAGAATAAAAGAAATAGGATATATGAGAAAAGAGTAAGATATAAAGGAAAAGATCTGAAAACAGTAATAGAAATTTTAAAAAAAAAATACCCCTACCATTGAATAAAACAAAACAAAAACAAACAAATCCCCAATGAACGGTTTAAAAAAATCCACTATACAGAAGGGAAGAGAACTTAGGGAACTGGGAGATATACATTATAATAAAACTGTAGCCCTACAAAGAAAAGATCTCTAAAGGTCTAAGAGGAGAAATAGGTTAACTGACTGGCAGAATACTTCTCAACAGAAACAGGAGAAAACAGAATGTAGTGGTATAATATTTTCAAAGTACTGAGATAAAACCACCATCAACTTAAAACTCCACACTCATCTAAATATCATTCTTCAATCAGGATTGAGAACAAAGACATTTCTGGACTCATCGAGACTAAGAGAGTTACCACCGATAGACCTCCATTTAAATAAACTACTGAACACTATATTGCATGGAGAAAACTGAATGAGAAGATAGCACTGAATTATAAGTGTGAATAGCAAGCAAAGAAACTGATAACATGTGGGTACACCTAAAGAAGGATTAACTTAATAAGCAATTACAATAACAACTAATTTGAGGGCATAACAAGAAGGAACTAAAATAGAGTGTAAGAATGAGAAGAGGGAAAATTGTTAAATTGTTCAAGGTCCTTTGATTGTATAGTTCATATACAATATAGATATACATATAGTATATATTATATACGTAACATACATATTGTATATATACAAGTATTATTTACATAAGTAATCTGCAAAAGTAAACATATTAAGTCAATACACTAAAAGATAGAGAATGTCAGATTAGATTCAAGGTAAAAGCATACGGCTGGGCTCGGTGGCTCAGCCTATAACCCCAGCACTTTGGGAGGCCGAGGCGAGTGGATTGCCTGAGCCCACGGGTTCGAGACCTACCTGGGCAACTTGGCGAGACCTTGTCTCTACAATAAATCAAAAACTAGCCAGGCATGGTAGCGCGTGCCTATAGTTCCAGCTACCGGGAAGGCTGAGGCGGAAGGATCGCCGGAGCCCAGCAGGTCGAGGCTGTGGCGGCCGGGAGCGGCCACTGCACTCCAGTCTGGGCTACAGAGTGAGACTCCACTCAAAAAAAAAAAAAAAGCGCATACTGGGAATTTAAATTACTTCCAATACATTTGAATTTGTAAGTTCAAGTTTTGACGAGACCCTTCTACTCTAAACACTTGAACAATATCAAGGATCTTAGAGATAAACACATAATTCTGTCTACCCTTATCCAAGTTTAGTACAGAGTGATACATAGACATAGTAGTTCAGAAATATGGAGATGAAAGTATCATTTTATTACTGATCACAAATTTGTTGTATTCTTAGGTGTATGACAACATACTGCACACTAAACCCCGGAAGTTATACTCAGCTGCTCACCCAGTGACAGATAGTGTTAGGTAGCCTTACGCCTTCACCTAAACAGAGTCTGCTCCTTTAAATAGGACATGGAGAAGGAGGGAAGAATTCATGCTCTCCAC
This sequence comes from Cephalopachus bancanus, assembly GCA_027257055.1. Taxonomy (NCBI): domain Eukaryota; kingdom Metazoa; phylum Chordata; class Mammalia; order Primates; family Tarsiidae; genus Cephalopachus; species Cephalopachus bancanus. Next base: position 1,504,447 of record JAPVLO010000289.1, on the reverse strand, counting down.
AGGAGGTGGAATTTTTAAAAAGAGAGAAGGTGGAAGGGACTGAGCTGACCAGACTCAGCCCATGTGATAAAAGACCTGAAGCATTGCCGTGGGACAGGGGAACTGATTCTTGACTAGGGGTATGAGGCTCAAAAAGTGACCATGAAAACCACCAAGTAGAGAAAGGGTACTTCCAAGAAAGAGAAGAAAACAATAACTGAAAATAAAACCTCCCACTTAAAATGATCCTATTAACAAAAAGTATAAATCAAATAAAGATATGCAAAGCTAGCCGGGCTCGACGGCTCAGCTTGTAATCCCGCACCTTTGGGAGGCTGAGGTGAGTGGATTGCCTGAGCCCGCGGGTTCAAGACCCGCCTGGGCAACTAGGCGAGACTTCATCTCTACATAAATAAAAAATTAGCCGGGTGTGGTAGCGCGTGCCTGTAGTTCCAGCTACTTGGAAGGCTGAGGCGGAAGGATCGCTGGAGCCCAGCAGGTCAAGGCTGTGGTGGCCAGAAGCAGCCACTGCACTCCAGTGTGGGCAACAGAGTAAGACTCCAACTCAAAAAAAAAAAAAAAAAGATATGCAAAGCTAATAAAGACAGTCAACAAAATTAAAAATCAGAACATGCATTCATTCTGCCCACATAAAATTGATGATATTAAGTCAATCTGCTAAGGATATTGAAGTGTGAGGATTTAAGAATCTCAAAGAGAGCGACTAAGAATTAAAGTCCATTAAATGAAAAGCATAAAGTTATGAAGCAAGGAATAAAAAAAAGGAATGAATGAGAAGTATATGTGAAAAGGAATCAATTCACCTTCTAAGAATTGAGCAGTTCATAACTTAAAGCAGACTCTGAATCAGACACAGTTGAAATGAGATTTAGCAAACTAGAAGATAAAAACAAGGAATTTATCCAGACCTAGAAAAAGAGGAAAAGAGATGATTTAAAAAAAAAATCTATGCAAAGGAACATAGCAGATAGACTGAGAGGCTCCAACATCCATCTAAGCTTTTTATAAAAATTACAAAAGAAATGAAAGAGGAGTAACACAACAGAACAATAGGATTCTACAGAACTGAAAAAGATAAAAGAACTCTTGGTTAAAGATAAGGGACTGGGTACATTCAATACATGTCTATCTCTTTCTGAATTTCACTAACATGACAGTGAAGGCATTTTAAAAACCATACATTAGCAAAGAAAAAAGAACAGGCGAGAAGTCAATAACAACAACATTTGGAGGCTAGAAATCCAATAAGAAAAATCTGACTTTGTAAACTTGAAAAAGTTGAACCTTAAACCAGTGGTGGGAAAAGTCAAGAGGCAACTCAATTTATATCACAGAACTCTCCAAAAGGTCAGAAATTTACAGCAGCTACGAACTTCTGGACATTGGAGTCAAGATGGGGCTAAACCCAGTTGAACTGGATTGGAAGTCTGTGTGACAATCAAATAAATCCCACCACTCCCCCCAGCCAGGCAACTGCTTCTGCTCACCCAACTAGACTGGAGTTCCCTTCTCTAAAGTGGTAGATTCCCTCCTCCTGTGGTTCCAGCACTGGCAGCTTCAGGTTCACCTAGAAACTTGACAGACATGCAAATTATGGAGCCCATCACTGACTTACTGAGCAGAAACTTTAGCAGTGGGACCCAGCAATCTATCATTTAACAAGCCTTCCAGGTACAGTTTGAGAACCATGGCTCTAAAATAAAGAGTTTTTGAAAGGTAGGACATTAAGCATAATTGAGATAGATATACTATATTGAAATAGGGTTATTTAGTAAAATTTTACCTACTGAATGTTGAGCCTCAGCATTATTTTCTCCTTGACTCTAGAATGCTGGAAGAGAGAATACACACACATACACACACACACACACACACACACACGTATATTCCAGGAAAAAGATCAAAGCAGCTTCTCAGAGAAATCTGACAAACACAAAGGGGAAAACCTTAAGTTACTAACATGGAAAGCTCTATAAGTACAAACCCAGGCAGATCATCCTTCCTTTAAGCTCATAGTTGACAAATCTTATAACATGTCTAAAGTCTCTATTCAGCTTTGAAGTCCCCCATTCTGAAATATGGTCAATCAACTGAGGTTAACAATCATCCAGATATCTAGGGAAAGCTTTTGATATCATAGGTTGTTTTTCTTTTAATAGTGCAACATGGAAGGCTGGTGAGAAGAAAACTATATAAATGCCTATCAATCAAGCATATCCTAGGAAAGTTATATCATAATCATACATTAAAAAACTGAAAACTGGGAATATTCTGAGAATAAAAAGGAGATTGTGGACATTAAGAATATGGTTTAAAAAATGAAAAGCACAATAGAATGTCTTAAATTAGAAAATCTCCTAGAAAGTAGACAAAGATAGAGTGAAAAGTCAGAAAGTAAAATATGAAATAAATTAAAACATAAACCAGGAGATCTAGTACCAAATAATAGAATTTCTAGGCAATTGAGGAAATGAAACAAGTACAATCATCAAAAACATAATTCAAGAAGAGTTTTCAGGAATGAAGAACATGAGTTACCCGATGAAAGAGTTTACCAGGAAAATGGATTTAACTTTTTTAAAAAGACTAGGCCTAGCAAGACATATTACTGTAAAATTTCCAAATAATAGATACCAAGAAAAAGTTCCCCAAGTTTCCAGAGGAAAATACTGTCATAAAGGCTCGGGAATTATATGGGTCTCTAATCAATATCAAGATGAAGGCTGGAAAACAATGAAGCAATGCCTTAAAAATTGATTATATTTCTCAACTATTAATAAGATGTAAGGGTAAAACAAAACACTTTTAGTTCAGCAAGATCACACAAAATTACTTCCTGTTCAACTTTCTCAGAAAGCCACTAGAGGATGCACTCCAACAAAATGAGGGAATAATGGGACTAAGATGACAATGTGGTTACAACTGAAGGGAGAACCAGGTCAGGAGAAAGGTGGTGAAGGCAATCCCTTAGGGCAACAGGGAAGGCGGATTCCAGAAAGACTGTTATGCATAGGCAGAGAGTGACTGAAAGAGATCAGGAGCCTGTTAGAGAGAAATTGCTAGAAAACTTTATGTAAATAGCTCTTGAGAGGAGATTTCAATATTGGGTAAAGGGTTTGCAATTCTATTACTGACATGTATAAGTAATACTAAGCAAGTGTGGGAAAAATGACACATAATAACTCTAGGAAAAAATGTTGCAAGGGAAAGATAAAATACTCCGATTATTAAATAAAACACTTGTAAAGGTCATTACATGGAGATAATGATATCAACTCTGAATATATATCTCTCAGCATTATAATATTAATATATTATAATTAGAAGAACGTAGACAGGAAGAGTGTGAGCTGGGTCAGGAGAGCACATGGCTAAATTCTCACCTTCCCTCATGGGAAATCCATAGATAATGCCTAAACTGAACCTAAGTGGCCATATGAGCATATTACTAGCCTGGGAGTAAACAAAGCTATTGGCCATTTCTGACATTGTCAAGGAAGGGACAATGGGGACAGGAAGATTTCATTTGGCATAATTGCCTTTGTAAAGCTGCTTGATTCCTCAAATTTTATTCCATAACTAACTTAGCATAATTTTCTTCCTTTTTCTTTTTAACACAACTGATTTTTGTGTTAATCTTGTACTCTGCAACTTCGCTAAATTTGTATATGAGTTCTAATTGTTTTTGTGGGGTTTTTTTTGAGTTGTAGTCTCACTCTGTCACCCAGACTGGAGTGCAGTGGCCGCTCCCGGCCACTGCAATGACCGGCTCATTTTTTGATTTATTCTAGAGATGAGGTCTCACCAAGTTGCCCAAGCGGGTCTCGAACCCGCAGGCTCAGGCAATCTCCTCACCTCAGCCACCCAAAGGCGCGGGATTACAGGCTGAGCCACCGAGCCCAGCTTGTTTTTTTTTTTTGAGTGTGTGTTATTTGGGATTTTCTATATATGGGATTATGACATCTGTTAATAGGGGTAGTATCACTTTTTAATTTCCCATTTAGATGCTTCTTATTTTTGTTCTTGATTAATTGCTCTGGCTAGAAAGCATAATTTTCATAATTTGACTATCATAACTCCAGCCCTATTAAACCAGGAGTTACATCTTGACAGACGCCGTCACTGAAAAAAGAATGACTTTGGGCTAGAGATTTCTAAAACAGGTGATTCTTCAAATTTTTGACCATAATTTAAAAAAAAGCAAAGGAAACAATTTAAAAGGAAAAATATACTATCAGATAAAAGGTCTCTGAGTTAGGTTTTAGCTTCACTTAAAGAATGGTCATCTTTCGGGGGCAATGTGTCCAAAGAAGTTGTGTTAATTTTTTTCCTACTTAAATTAGTTCATTTTAGAAAATATATTTTTAGGGATAAAATAAAAAGATTGTTTTGCTGGTGAAGTGAAATGTTCCAAGGAGATGTTGGTCTTTTTACTGCTCTCGGAAGACAAAGCAGAGGAAACAGGTAGGAACCATTTCTCTCTGTTGCTGGGAGACCTTGTTGGAGTAACGTGAGAACTACCCAGGGTATTTGAAACATGCCTGACAATGTCAAAACAGCAAGCGGCCTCATCTTCTACTTTATATTTCAAAATAGGAAAGAAAACAGATGAAATAGCTTTTTCATTATTTTCCACAGCTTAAAAGGAAATTCACTTCAATTTTAATAACATTTCTATTTCTTATTTGTCATCATGCAAACCTTATAAAAATCGCAAACTCTAAATTTGGGGGGTAGGGTGGAGGGATGAAAAAGAAAATGCTTCTGTCATCTAGCTTCTTTTTTTTGAACTAAAAATAAAAGCAACGGTACTTCTGAATGAGAAAACAGATGGATAATAGTTAGTTCAACAAATGGCCGGGAAGTCTCCAGGAACCAGCTCAGGGCTACGGGGCTGGGAGCAACGCCCAAGGTTGTGGCACAGAACGGGTCAAGTGCAGATGCAAGCCCTGACCTTGCAGCTTACACTCATGGCATGGCCAGCTGGGGACAATGTCTAGCACTACTCCCACCACAACCACGGATGATGCGCTACTCTTCAGCCATCTGGGCCACGAGAAACTCTCCCTCTGGTCCCCTCACTCTTCACATCACCAGCTCCTGATCTGAAACTCAGGTAGTATTTCCCTTGGTCATGCCTGGGGCGTATAACCATTCCACAGTTACAGGGAGAGCTAGGAAAAGAGTTTCTAACATGTTCAACTACCCACCAAGGCTCACGAAGAAGAAGGGCATTAGATGGCAAGCCATCGACAGAGAGAGACAGGATAATAAGTCTCACACCTTGAGTCCCATCAGTGAAGCACACACAGGCTGTGTGGTCACACTGATTGGGTTCAAATCCTGGCCCTTGTTTTTCTTTAGCTGTTCAGTCATGCACACTCCCAGCTCAAGGCCTTTGCTCCTGCTCTTTCCGCTCCCTGGAATTTGTTTCCCTCCAATATGGGATTCTTCACGTTGTTCATCTCAGTGAGACCATTTAAAGCCACATCCTCCTAACTTTCTTTATGTCCCTTCCATGATTTACATGTACACATAATACTTACCACCATGGGAGAAACTATACCTTGTACCTGTCAAACTTCTTCCATACTCTCCTCACCCACCTAGAACGGAAGCCCCATAAGGACAGGGGTCTTTTTGTTATTGTTGTTCACCACTGTATTCTCCATTCTCCAAAGCCCAGAGAAGTACCTAGCACATGATGGACATCCTATTCAAATATTGTGACTGAATGAATTTGAGTTAGCCACCCAAGTCATTTCTTTGAGCCTAAGCTCAGCTTCTGTGAAATGGGTTTAATGACAGAAACTGCATCATAGGATGGTTTGAAAGATTAAATAAGATTCATGTCTATGCAGTAAAATGGTGATAGTTTCCTTATCAATCCACCTTCCATTTCCTGTTTCCATCTCAATCCGAAGCAACATAGAAATCATTGCAGGGGTCCGAGAGACTATTGGTGCAGTTAGACCAAAGTCCCTATACTTTAGGAAAGCCATCATGGTAGGACAAGGGAACAAAGACTTCACATTCTTGGCTTTACAGTTCAATGCTCTCAATTCAGAAGTAAGACAGAAACTATTGAGTAGAAGATAAGATCAGGTAGAACCAGTTTTTCCTGTCTCACCACCTGTCCTCTAAATAATCTCCCAAGGTGGTGTGGGAGGGAGGGGGATATCAAGGAGAAAGCAAAATTTCTCTCTGAGAAATAACCCTTCTCCTTGGTGTACTCTCCCACCTCCAGGTGGCAGCTGCAGAGGGGGACTAATGGTCAGGGAAGCCGTGGATACAGAGGAAAGGGCCCATTGCTGTGCTCCATCTGGCTGTCTGGGAGATGGCCTCTCACAGGGGCCTGGAAGTAGACAGCAGAGATGGCTCCATGGGGTTCCAGGAGCAGAGACCCTGGGCACCCATTAGTCTCCACTCATCCCGGCATGGCATGGTAAACAGCCAGCTTCTCCTGCATAGGATGGTGTTAAAATAAGGAAAGAAAGATGCCAGCACAGAGCTGATCAGGGAACACACAGCAAGGGACCAAGTGCCTGGGGAGAGTGCCAGGGACCAGCAGGAGTAACACCTTGGTAGCAACCATTACTAGAAAAAGAATGACTGTGGACCAGAGCCTCAGCCTTCTCCCCACCCACACCCATCCAAGATGCTTCTCAACCTCAAAATGCAAATGCCATACCAAGAGGGAGGAGGAAAAGGGAACAAGTTTGAATGTACTGAGCTTAAACCCGAAGCAACATAGAAATCATTGTGGGGACTGAGATTCCTTGGCGATGACTAGGAATGACATATCTGTTATACAGAATGGGGACTTGAAAAGTCATTTATAAAAATAAACTCAGAGAACACAGAGTTATATTTGCTTAACTCGCCAAATATGTGGCCTATGAAAACCACACTTACCAAAATATATGAAGAGATTATCACAGAGTCTGGCATTTAGTAAGCATCCACCCAAACAGATAGAAGCTGTGTGACCACTGTGGTGACTTGTCAGACACCAGGCCATTCACTTCACATGCATCATCTCGACCTCCCACAGTAATCCGGAAGGAAAGACATTTTACTATTTCCCTCTTCTAATTAGGAAAAATGGAGTTTAGGAAGATGTGATGATTTGGCCAAGCTCCTTGGAAAGGTGGGAGCTGGGTTTTGAACCTAGGTTGCCTGATTTCATCCCGGGCTCCCACATCACCTCCTAGGGGATGGGAGTCCCTCTTGGGACAGGGGGACACTTGCTTTGTTGACACAGATGGATAAGGCTGCCCTAATGCCGGGCCTCGAGGCTGTTCACATCCAGTTATGGCGAGGACTCCTAGTCATAAGCCACAGTCCAATTCTAAGTTGGCCTCTCCAGGGTGACCCAGGTAGACAAGGATTGCTTTGTAATGTAGAGAGAATCCAAGGGCTTGTGGCCTTTGAACCGGGACATTGGTTAATTTCCCTCAAAGATCTTCTCACTACTCAGCCCCGAGACCCAAAAGTCAAAAAAGTATGTGTGAGAAGATCTAAGACTTCCTTTAAGAAGACTAAAAAATGGGATTGAAACAACAGAGGGAGGAAATCCTCGCCCATCTCAGTTGGGGCAGTGCCTGGGCACTGCAGTCTGATTGCACCTGCCGGGATGAGTTGACCCCACTTTCTGAGACAGGGAAAGGCCCAAACAGAGGGTCAGCATCTGAAGCAGAGCTACAAACCCAAATGTCCACCAATGAGCACCAGGGAGTCAAGTGGGTCTTTGCTGGAGATGTGAGGAAACCGGTGGCGGAGGCGGGTCATTCCCATGTTCATAACCACATACTCTTGGATTTTTCTCACTCAGTGTAGGTGAGCGAGGGAAACAAGGATGCATAATTGTGCACTGATTTCAGGGTAACTTTGCCATGTTTCATCCTCTCCTCCTACAAGACACACACACACACACACACACACATACACACACACACACACACACACACCCCACTCAGAGCTTAGACTTATTCTGCTCAAGCAAAGCATGCCTTTCCTGGAATACAAATGGTCCTTCACTTCCAGGTACTTATCTTTGACCTAATCCTCCACTTTATCTCCCAATTCTCCACGCTCCCCACCCCTCCCACCCCCAACACTCACTCACAGCACGCCAGCACACTACCTTCTGGTCTCTGCAGGCTCTTTCTGATACTTCTCTCTCAGTGATAGGCCTGAGCATAGACTCCTACCAGAGGTGGATGTGTCCAGCTTTGGTCCAAGCATCCCCAGGACAGTGCTGTCCGGGAATGTCCTCAGCTGTCATCTCCAACCAGGAAGGACTCAGCCCAATCACAGCAGGAGGCTCCCTGAACTGTGAATCCCAGGTCCTCCTTAAGCAAGTGCAAGTGATCCCAGGGCATGAGGAGAGTGAGGATTTGGGAAGCAAAGCTGTCGTTTATAGAGGAGTTTCTATTTTTCAGGAGGACTGATGACCAAGACCGTAAAAACAGGCACCAGAGGTGAGGCCAGGTAAAACTTTCTGATAGAGCCCAGCCCCATCCCTTCTTATAAGATCTTGATGTTTATTTCTAATGAAGGGGTGGGGGTGTTCTTTGATCTAAATTCTTTTGGACAGAAGCTCAGGAGGGCAGGAATGAACCCCTTAGCACTAGGAAACTTTAAAAGACTGAGCAAAATTCTCTGGTCAGTGGCATGCCCTAGCCACACCTGGCAAAAGGAAAGGAGTCTCTGTATTCAAGACACAGGCTGAAGCAGTTTCTGGTCTCAAAGAGGGGGTGAAGGGCAGGCCAAACCTGCTTAAAGGGACCAAAGAGGCAGCAAAGAAGCCTCCTACATCCTCCAGTGGTGGCTTCTCTGATCCATGGTGTCTTTACCCGGATAAAAGCTCACCTTTCTGGCAGAGAAATAAATCACCCAAAGCCAACCTATCAGTCAGATCTCAAAGAACTCTGAGATCATAACTAACCATCACTGAGCCTTTGTAATGGTTCCGGCCCTGTTCCAGGTGTGATTGGGTTCTTAAGCTTTATAACCCTTACAACCACCATCTGAGGCAGATACCACTCATTATCCCCATTTTACAGGGGAGGAAACTGAAACACAGAGAGGTTAAGGAGTTGCCTAAAGTCACACAGCTAGGAAGTCACCAGGCTGGGATTCTAACTGAGAGTGACGTTACCTCACTCACCCCATCGCCTCTCCTGGGCTCACATCTATCACAGCCCTTCACCTGATGTGTTGCCATGCTTCGTTTGCACATGTATCTCCTCCAGCCTTGACCGTGAGCCCCTGCAGAGAGGCTAGGTGCCATGTCTTATTTTTCTCTATTTATCCTCAAATCCTGGCAAAGGATGGGAATGTAGGATACGTTCAGTAAGTGCTAAGCTGAAAATGTCCTTAAAAAGCTTGCATTCTTGCAAAGGAGAAAAGTACCTGAGAAAGAAGAATAGACATTGACTCTTGCCATGCAAATAGCACCACACTAAGCACCCTGCATTTATCTTCCCCTTGAATTTTCCAGAATTCTCCAAGAAGTAAATACTGTTATTGGCCCAATTTCGCAGATAACTTAAGTGGCATACACACAGCTGGACTGTCCTTTGGACTTTTGGCTCCATTGTCCATGCACTTGATTTGTGACCTGATACACTGTCTCCGGGCTACGAGAACAGTGGAGAGCTAAGGAAGAGGGTTCTCTTTCCAACCAGAGGATCAAAGAGGTCCTCCTGGAAGAGGTAGCACCTGGTCAAGATCTTGAAGGGACGGTAGGATCTGGACATGCAGAGATGGGCAGGTGGGACAGTGCCCTCGTGCAGAGGAAATGGTGTGAGCAATCACACACAGGCAAACAACAACAACAGAAACACCTGCCTGCAGCACGTGCAAGAAAAACAGAAGGACTTGCACTTGGCTGCAGCTCAGTATGAATGCAGAGGAATGTGAGAGATTTGAGTTAGAAAGGAATCCTGCAGTCAAACTGGAGCGTTTTGAATGATAGACCTGGAGGTTTGGATTTTAGTGACTGGGCATTAGGGAGCCATTGAGTGCTTTTGAGCAGAAAGTGATACATCAGTGCTGTCTGTTCTTAGGAGGATTTAATAATCATAAAGAGGGAAGCTTAAAGCAGGGAGATATAGGCAGGATAAAGAGCCATAAGGATTACTAGACAAGTGGGCTCAGTGTCTTAATCAGACATGGAGAGGAAGGAATGGAAACAATAGATAGTTTGAAGCCAGAACTAATTATTTTGCAACTGGCAAGGTGCACGGGCTATGACGGAGGAAAGAGTTAAGAAAGATGTTAAAGTTTCCTTGTGGCTCAGAGGATGACAGTTCCCCTAGCCGAGCGCATGTTGGTGGAAGACAGACCTTGTCAGGGTTGCTGGCTGACAGGGGCTAATGAGCCATTTCCCACACGCTGGGAGCATTTTGTAAAGGGTCAGATTTAAATTCCAGGTCATCTGCCCCCTCAGCCTACAGAGCTTTAGTTGGGAGGGCAGACCTCCGTTTCTATTTCTTAGACACCTTCTCTGTCTAGATTTGATTTGCACAGGGCGGTGTATACCCGACAGCGGTGTCAGGCGTCAATAACCACCACCCCCCCAAACACACAGACACAAACACGCATACGCACGCCCACTGCCACAAATGACCAACCTCCCCCTCCTCTGTGTGAGCCACATGAGTGACTTGATCCAGTCATAGAAGACAAACCGTACAAATTGAAAACTAAAAACTTCCAGATTTCATCCCGCTTTTCCTTATGCCACTTATTTTATGCTGCATGAATTGGATATTAGTTTCCCCGTTTCACTGAAATGTCGGATCACTAGGGTAGCTTGAGCAGACTCAATTTCGCTTCGAGTAATAGAGTGAGATTATTCAAAATTATTTCCAGTGGGCTGAGCCTGCTTGTTCCTTCTGTTATGAGAATAGAAGTAAACAACACGCCACCCTCCTCGCGCGCTGACATCTTTGACACAGCGCCCCTTTGCCTCGCTCCTTAATCGCGAGAGCATTTTGGTTTTAGCCACGCTCAATTAATTCATCCAAGGAAAGGGTCCAGTCAGAAAGAGTCGATTTAAAGTGAGATAAACTGGGCATCTGCTTGGAAAACCACATGATCCCAAATACGTCTTTCAGTGTGAGAAAATGAAGAGCTCTCTCCACATTTCAAGCAGTGACTTCCCAGTAGCTTTTTTTTTCCTTGAGGGTTTAAGCAGTAGCAGGAGAAGAAGCAGTCAACAGGATGCCTCTCCTGGGACAAGACAGGGCCATGCTGTTGGGGAGGAAGAGACCTCCAAGCCACCCACGATCCCTGCTGTGGCCCTGGGTCTGGCAGGACCAGGTATGAAGGGCTGGAGTGCCAGAGCTGAGTGTTTCCCCCCTGCTAGACACACACAGCTGGTTCCCCTCTTGCAGAGGAACACAAAAGAGCTGAGCTAGCACTTGGGAAAGTGGGATGTCAACATTTTTTGCTTAAATTTGATAAGCAGCAGAAGATTAGCACCTTCCTCAAATCTCGATTTCAAACAATGTTTCTTTCAAGGCATCCAAACTGGCAAGAAAACCCAGGCCCTGCAGACAGCCCTGAGGCTTGTGGGGAGGGAAGACTGGAGCAAGGGAAGGAAGATGTGCTGTGACCAACCCCAAACCCACAGCTTTCAAAGCGGCAGCATTCACGTGGGGGAAGAAGGAAGCCCCACCCCGAGAATTTTCCACCGGATGAGCCCTCCTTGGGTTGGTTTCACAGTGTTCCTGGCTTAGAAAGGAAGACAGACAGTGAAGCATTTGTCCAGTGGGCAGGAGGACCCAGGCCCTTGGTGGCCTCGAATCACCCCGGGCATCCTGCTTCAACTGTGCCGAAAGCATTACACGGTACAAACAAGCTGGGGAAATCAAGGGCCAATCAGAGCATTAAAAACAGGCTTTTCTGGCCTCCCAGGGAAGGCTAAGGTTTCAGGTCCGCTGCCATCTCCTCACATTTTCCACTGATGTCACCCCAGGCAAATAATTGGTGGAGAGTAGACTTAAAGGGGAAGAGAGGGGCGGCGTGAATAAAGCAGTGGAACAGGGGGAAAACAGGGCTGGGACTAGCCCCAGCTGCGACCACAGGATGGATCTCACTCTCGCTTGGTGAGCAGGACTGTGGGCCAGCCATTTGCTGTTAAGTGAAACCCTCTTCTTGCTCCTGAGGCAAAACACGCGAACAAAGGGATGCTTCTCCACTAGAGGGGAGAGACCTCAGCATCCCATCAGACCTGGGCACGTGATCCCAGCCAGGGAGGTGGCATGGCAAAACAGGCAACCTGATCAGCAAGTGATCAGCAAGGGATCTCTGTCCTGCTCCTACTGTGCTGTGTGACCTTCTCTGAGCCTTGGCTATAACTGGTGCTTAGTCAGTGACGCTGTATAATGAGCTATGCAGTGAATGTGTTACCAACAACTCAGTTTGAAGATCTTTCATAGATAAGCTTCCTCAAACCATCTGAACTCAAGAAATATTAACTAAATGCCTCCTATGTGTCAAGCATTGTGCTAGATGACTGGCACGTATTTATTGGACGTATGTATTAAAGAGAACTCTCAATTACTTGTTCTGTATGCTCCCTCTACTAGGCACGAGGATAAAACAATAAGAAAGCAGAAACAGTCTCTATCCTCTCAGAGCTCAAGTTCCAGCTCTCTCATTTGTGTCTGGCAATACTATGATACAGTATTACCACTGTACGTATAAGTGAGGCAGTAGCAGCTCAGAGAGGTGAAGTGCTTTGCCCAGGGTCTCACAGCAGTTGAGAGCAGAGTCATGAGAGGAACACTGGTCTTCTGGCTTTAAACCCACATCTCTTCTTCTTATACAACCCTGGATCATGCACAGATCAACAAAGAATGGTGAAGTGATCTCCCCAGCCCAGAAGAAAGAAAAGAGGGAGAGAGGGAGGTACATTCCTACTCTGAAATTCTCACAACAACAAAATATTTTTGCAAATGTTATCACCAGCCGTCACTCTCCAGGAGGCCAAAGTTCTGACCTGACCAAATTCTACGCTTCTCTTTCAAATATTTCTTATACCAACCAGGCAAGAAATGCTGAAGAGGCAGACCAAAAAAATAAGGCTCTAATAATAATAATAGGCTTACATTAAACCAAATAAAGTCATTCTGAAATGACTAAAGAGAAATAGCAGAGGAGAAACGCCCCTGGGCTCACACTCTGTTTATGTATTGCACATTATACCTTTTCATCACAATTACCTAAAGTGGTACATTTGTACTTCCATAAATGTATGGAATTCATTACATAGTTTTGCAATGAAATTATCACACTGTGCCTGGGACATCTGCACCCTGCCATACATCATTCTATTCATTTCTAGTTAATTTAATTCCAATATCTGCCCACATGATAAGACAGATGTTCAGCTACACAGCGGCTTCAATGGTTTTCTGCCTTGAAGAAAGTTGAAGCCGTTGAAAGAAATGACATCTTTCAGACAGAAAGCTTACAGTATTAAGAAGTCGGGGTTTTGCCACTTCACTGTTCATAGCTTTATTCTTTGTGGGTCTATCCTGGTAACCTCTGCCGTGAGGATCAACATGTGAGATTAACAGAGGCAGAAGGCTAATGGGAGTATTTCTATAGCCACTGAAAATGAGGCCCCATCAAAACCAGTTTAGAAATACCTGCATGTCACTCAAAAAGAAAACAAACCTGGACGTTCCACACTATTTTCTTAGTTACATTTCCTGCTTTCAGGGGAGAGGACGGGAGGCTATTGTTGCTTGAGTCTTTCCCATTTGCCTGCGCCAGTCTGGACACTCAACTCACAAGGTCTCCTCTGCCCCTCCTCCGCCCCCCTGGAGGTGGCTGCTGTGGTCATTTCCACACCAAAGTCTGTGACTTGCAGCTTCCCTGCTGTGCACCACTTTCGTGATCCAGTCTCCCATTGGAGAAAGTGCCTGGGCCTTGAAGACAGCTTTCCTGGGTGTAAATTCTGGCTCCCACACACTGTCTGGGTAGCTTGGGGTGAGTTACTCAACCCTCTTAAAGCCTCAGGCTCACCATTTGCAGAGCAAGTGCAACTATTTCACAGAGACATGAAGATTAGGTGAGATGATACATATAAAGTATTAAGCACATACTTGGCCCCATCATGTAAATAATAATATTAATAATACTTTTGACAATAAGAATAGTACTTTACATATGTGTAAAGGATCTCACAAAGTACCTACCTCGAAGTTTCTAATAATAATAGAAGACATAATTATTAATAGCATCATCATCATTGTTATTCTTCCACAATAAGTCCTATGATAACCAAAAACTATTTTTCCTCCTAGAAGCTGCAAGTTAAAATTATTTCTAATTTCTTCAATGGTCAGCTAAGTGTCCTTAGTAGATCACACGACATTTGCAACAGACCTCAGAATGCCATGTTCAGTAGAGGTACTACAGGTAAAGGAGTCATAAGTGAAACATTATTTGGAGCTGGGACAGAAGGGCATTAGTGTGCTACTGGCACAGCCTTCAAGTAGGCTACTCTTTGAGGACAGGAGGAATCACTGCATTATAGATGAAAAAAACCTAGTTGTTCCAACTCTATTCATTCAGGACACATTTAGTGAGCTTCCACTAAGTGCCAGGAACTGTGCTGGGCTATTCTGTGGGACGGGATTGCTAAGATAGATTTTATATTAAAGTGTGTAGGGGCACAGACACATATATCTATACACATGCATAGATACACACATAGTCATCTATTTTATATATGCTATTATTTTAGCACAGAGATATATTTTAGCTCAACATAATTGACTAGACCATGGGTTTCAAGCTGTTCATATTTTGGGGTTCCCAACTATCTTAGGATGCACATTGCTCACTAAATTGAAGAAATATTGCTTAGGAGACAAAACCCAGCTGCAAGGGAACCTTGCACATCCAACCCTATTGAATTTTGTTAGTAGAAAAACTTCAATGTCCTTTTTCTACTCTCTGGAGATAGTTCGATACTTGCTCTCAGTTCTCTTTTCTCGCTTCTTCTCTATTCTGTTCTGAGTTTTCTCATTTATCAATACGAGTGTAATTCTCACCTTGTACATCATCTCTGTGCCACCTTCTAAATGCTCACACCTGTATACAATGTCTGTCTTATTTTTCTGCCTTCTAACTTAGTCATAGGCACAGCAATTGCCTTTTTGATGGTTTCATGGAAGGACTGCCCAAAGCCTGGTTCTGAATCTGTATCTGCCACGCCTGTTCCACACAGAAAAGTATCCCTTCTTGAGTCACTCTGTTATAACTGTGGAAGGAATGGAGTACCTGGCAGTTACCCTGCAGATGACCTGGAGTAGGGGAAAAAACAAGGAGGATACCATGACCCTGCATTCTTTCATCTAATAAGCCTGAATGTCTGGGATTCTGGATGGGCCAGCAGGAGATAACAGATTCAAGGATGGAGTCAAAACTGAGTACATATCACAGCACTTGGGACATTGAGCAGTGTTGAGAGAGACAGAGGGGGGAATGGCACCTAGGCAAGCCATCCCTGACCACCAGGCCTTCCCTGGCCAGTGCTGGGAAGGCGTGCTCCTGTGATGACCCCCTCAACTGGTATAGAAGGTCAGAGGTAAAGGTGTTTGTAGGGTCAGCTAGAAGAGAAATGTGAGACTGAGAAAAGCATTTATGCCACTGGCTCACCACTTCTTCTCACTGTGAACATTCTTTTGTCTTTGTGCCCAGGGGTCAGCCCATGGTGAATGTTCAATGACAGCTGAATGAACTAAAGTGAGACAAGGGTCAGACTGTAAGAGCATAGGAAAATAGGGGCAGAGGGCTTGGTAGGACTCAGACTCCCCAGCCCAGATGCTTTTATATCTAATTTTGGTCACCAGATGGATTCGCCTTTCAGAGTCATGAACCCACAGGGCTTATGGTCAGAAATGGCATGCTGGAGGGCCGCCCTAATCACTCACAACATTGCCCATAATCCCAAGTCCTGCGATACTTCCCCATCTTGGCTGAAATTCAGAAATCTAAGGTCCAATCCCTTTACTCTCAGGGTGTCTGTTTCAGTCTTTAACTCAAGGAGATTGGTCTACGTCACTTGAATAGACATGCTTAGAGTACATGTTTCTCTTCACTGCTGAATTCCCAATGCCTAGCGCAGCACCCTAACACAGGAGGCCCTTCACAAATATTTAGTGAATAATCCGGGTATTCAACTAGGTTCCAGCTCATGAGTCAAGAACTATTCAAAGTATTCTTAGAGCTCTGGTTTAAAAAGAACTCTAAGGCAGTTCCTGGGCTTTCTGGGAAAGAACGCTATGATTAATTAACAATGTCTACACAGGCCCAGGAGAGCATAATGTGGCATGGGCATGTGCTATCGCCAGGCAGGAGAATTAGATGGTGGGAGGAAAAGAGGGGAAGGAAAGCATGCAGTTTGGTTTTGCAGAGGAGATAAAGAGTGGGGAATAAAAATCAAAGGGAGGGCTGGGCACGGTGGCTCAAGCCTGTAATGCCAGCAGTTGGGAAGGTAGAGGTGAGAGAATTGTCTAAGCTCAGGGGTTTGAGACCAGCCTGGGCAACTTGGCGAGACTTTGTCTCTACAATAGATAAAAAAATAAACTGGGCGTAATAGCGCATGCTTGTAGTTCCAGCTACTTGGAAGGCTGAGGCAGAAGGATCGCCGGAGCCCAGCAGGTCGAGGCTGTGGTGGCCGGGAGCGGCCACTGCACTCCAGCCTGGGCAACAGAGTGAGACTCCAACTGAAAAAAAAAAAAAAAAAAGAATCAAAGGGAAGATGAAAGATACGAGTCACTGTTCTCCACTCCGAATTACTCCGATGGTAATGCTGATGTCATCAGAACAGATACATCTGTGGTGTCCACGTAAGGCTTCCACTTGGGGTCAAGCTCAGTTCTCCTACCTGTTCCTTAAATGCTTTGTTCCAGAGGCCACCTCTCTCCTGCTCTAGCCCAGAGCCATTGTAAGTCCACTTTCTAAGAGGCAGAATCTGACCCAGCGGGGAACACATTTTCAACTGGCACAGAACCCTGCATGGGACTGATTCTGATTAGCAGGGGATACAGGGCTCGGGTTTTAGGATCAAACTGGCATCAGCAACCAGTTCTGTAAATCATGCCCTAGTTGACAGACAAAAAAAACTATTTATATTTTTTGTGTAAATTGGGAATGATAAAACTACCACACCATGAGACTGGGAAAAATGAAAGAATCTATGTGAAGGGATAGGCACACTTTGGATCTTTGTATTTTGGATATTTCTTCCTTAGTTTTATTTTGTTTTAGACCAGCCACGTATGGCAGCACCAATATGGTTCCCAAAGATCCACCATTGCTTAAGTGGATGGAAAAAAAGGGGCCTCTCTTCTGCGGTTTACTGCAATAGGGGCTGTTTTCTCTCGATTCTGAAAGCCAGCTTAATATTGAGTTCCTGGCTGGGGGCCTCCAAATAAGCCCTGAGCATATTGAACTCCAGCTGTTGAGCTGAGGAACAGCTGGAAATTACACAATTGACACCTAAATGGAGGCGATGATCCCTGTACAATCACCTCTCGATTACCAGCACACGGCTTTCTGCCTCAGCCTTGCTGAGTTTTCTGGGGTTGCCCAGGCTCATGCTGACTTCTCAAGCTGACCCACGCTGGAACGGGTTTGAATAATGGCGGTCATGGTGGGGGTGTGTGTGTGAGTGTGTGTATGTGTGTGTGTGTGTGTGTGTGTGTATGTATGTGTGCAATTATGATCACAGCCAAATTCGTACACAGCCTGGGGAGTGCATATCAATCTCTATCATCTGTGCCTCTGCTTCCTAATATATCAAGAAACCTGACGCGTTCCTTCACACAGTCATACCTTAGGCAGAGCAAAACCGTTCTCGGCTGTTTTTCAGCCCTGGAGCCTGAAGCTGCAATTGTTCCTGAGAGATTATGCAAGGAAGGCAGAATGGTATGGTAGGAAAAGCACAAACTTCTGTTATTGTAAAGTCCAACTCCCAGCTCTGCCATGTTTAGCTGTATGACCTTGGACAAGTTATTTATTTCCTCTGTCTTACACATACATTACCCAAGGTTGTATTTGGGAGTACTGACTCTAAAATCCCTTTGCCTAGCCATTAGGCAATACTGTCTTCCTTATTTTCTGCACCAACCCAGTCCGTTTTTACATAGGTACCTTGCCTGCAGATCTTGCCTGGATTCCTCTATCTCCCCCACACCCCCACACCTCCCCACCGCTCCCTCCAACTGGGAGTGTCTTCAAGATCCAGAAAGAAGTGGGAGCCTTCTTGTATCCCTCCTGTTCTTTCTAGTCCTTATAAAAAGCAAGGAAATTAAATAAACATTTATGGCATAACTACTGTCTTTCAGGAGCTGGCATTGCTGATAAATCCATTGTGTCATTCCTGATTGATAGATGAGGTTTCTGAGAATCACAGAAGTAACATGACTTACCTGCCCTCACACAGGTAGTGAATGAAATGGCAGCTGGCTTCTGTGGCAGCTGGGGTGGAGAAGCAGTGTCCCAGCCAGATGGCAAGATCACAGGCCCTGGCCTGAAGCTTACTCCCTAATTTTGTGGCAGTGAGGTGGGAAGAAATCTGTGGGGAGGACAATAGACACAAGGTGACTGCGGGAGCAGTACTTTAGGCTGACAGGGCAGGAACCATGTGGCAGGGACCAGTTCGGCTGGGCAAGGAATGGCTGAGTCCCCATGTAGCTGTGCCAAGGAGAAGAGGGAGTAGGATGGGGTACAGGGAAGTGAGTGCTCCTGGGAAGGGGATGGAAACTTACCTTTCATGTTTCCACCGTTCCTGAGACCTATATCACATGACGTTCCCTTCTTACGCCTGACAAACATTTCCAGAAAGACACACCTATCTTCTACGTGCATCTAGAGAATATATGTGAGAGCTTGTTCTGAACCAGACATTATTTGAGACTCAGGAAATACAGCAGGGAGCAAGACAGATGAGGTCCCTGCCCTCATGCAGCTTTCATTCCTGTGAAAGAAGACAGACAACGCACTGGTGTTGCTTGTCAATTGGGGGTACTGGGTATCTGTCAGAGATGGGGGTCTTCTTTGGTTGTCATAAAGACTCTCCCTCCCCACCTCACCCCCACCCTGGCTTTTAGGTTGGGCCAGGTTGTGAAATGCTAAATGCCCTGCATTGAAAAGCTCATTTCTGAACAGTGAATATTTTTTGTCCTGCTCAAAATGCCAATTGCACCCGATCTGAGGACACTGCGGGAAATGCATAAAGAAACTGGAAGACTCCATTCAGATAGTGACAGACTGTAGGTAGAAAAGAAAGCAGAGTCATGAGATAGAGGGGGCAGTGAGAGCTATTCTAGATTGGAGGAGTGCAGCAGGTTGGATGGTGGCCCCACAAAAGATATGTCCATGTCCCAATCTCAAGAACCTGTGACTGTTACCTTACTTGGGAAAAGAGCCTTTGCAGTTATAATAAGTTGAGGATCTTGAATGAGGAGGTAATCCTGGATGATCTGGGTGGGCCTTAAATCCAATGACAAGTACCCTTATATGAGAAAGGCAGAAGAAGATTTCGACACATGGGAGAGGAGAAGACACACAGGGGAGACGGCAATATGATGGTGAGGCAAAGACTGGAGTGAGGCATCTACAAGCCAAGGGAAGCCAAAGATTGCCAGCAACCACCAGAAATTAGGAGAGAGGCACTGAATGGATCCCCTTCCCAGAACCTCTGGTGGAGGTGTGACCCTGTCAGCACCTTGATTTTGAATTGTGTCCTCCAGAATCATGAGAGCATACATTTGTAGCAGCAATCAATACAGGTGGTTTGAGAAAGCCTCTCTGAGGAAGTCACATTTATGTTGAGATCAAAAAAACTCAGAGACCAGCCATACAGCAATGCACCAGCCATACAACACTCCAAACTTTATCTTCTCTAGATTGAAGAAGAAACAGGGTCCCCAGGCCTAAAGACCCAGGCAAGGGGCAGGATAACATAGTTTAACGATGTGGGCCATGGTCAGGCTTCAGGTTCCGATTCTCTTCCTAATTGTAACTGCTTGATTGGACAAGTTGTGATCTGTGCCCCTTTTTCTCACCTGAAAATGAGCTTAATCATCCTGCTCCTTCCAAGTTGAAGGGAATGAGTTAATGAACAAAGCACTTGGCCCAGAGTGAGCTCTCAATAAATGTTAGCTATAATCACTATTATTATTACTTGAAGTCACAAATGGCCTTCTCTTTTTTGATCACCAAGACTGCAGTGGGAAGGCTGAGGCTATTTATAAAACTATGAGAGAGTCCCCTTTTGCTGGCTGAGTCTTCAGGGTTGAGACTCTGTGTCAGTGGAGCCATTGACAGGGGCAGGAAGGGAGCGCCCAGCTCGCCAGAGGAAGGTGCTGGAGGATGACACAGCCTGCAGATTCCTGCCTTTCAGAGACCCGTGTACGTGCCACTCAGCTCCCCCTTTAAAGGAGCAAAGCCGCCTGATAAGCAGAAGACTGTCAGCTCCTCTGATCTTGCACCTGAGAGCCCGGGGGAAGGGAGAGGCCCACTGGAGCTGGCTGGCGAGTACAGTCCTGCACCACACCCCTCCCTCTCTGAGCGTGTGAAGGCTCCAAAAAAAAAAAAGTCCTGATTCAGTTGAAGCATTTCCAAGAGGAGGAGCTGGTGCCCTCTGTAAGTCTCCCCTCTCAGGGCGCCTGACACCTACACCCACCCTGCACAACCAGCAGTTCACTGTGCCATGCTGTGCCCTCCAGGCAGGGCACTGGCAATGTGGGTCCCTGCAGGGTAAGTGGGGTCAGCAGGGAGGAGGGTGGGCTCAGGCTGAGGAGGTCATGGGACAGGTTGAAGGCTGAGCAAGGGTGGAGGTGAGGACTCAGGGAATAGTCATTTGCTTAGCAGGTGAGTAGTTATGACAGGCCTATGATATCCCAGTCAGGAGTTACTTCAGACATCTGCCCTCTTGGTGCCTGCAATCCAGTGGGGAATCTGTATTTAACCCAATAATCCCACAAACAAGTGTATAATGAATTACACTGTTCGAAAAACTTGCTCAAGCCACCTCACTTTCCCCAGTTCTCTCCCAGGGCTTCTCACCATGCTCCAGACTTCTCTAGACTCTGCGTTTAGTGCTCAAGTCTATTAGTAGCTCTGATTCCTACCAACATGACACCATTCCCTGTGTCTGTCCGAGGCCCATAGAGGAGCCTCTCCTCCTAACTCTCATTAGTCTCAGAACCATTCTCTTCTTCCAGACTTTGCAAATTTACTCTTCTTCTTTATGGGTTTTCCAAAAGAGAAAATGTAACAATTACTTAAACGAGAGGAGAGTGATCACTTTTAACCCAAAGGTATGACTACAACAAAAATCCTCTGCTCATTAAGTACAGATAAGTTTCCAGGTGTGGACTGGGTGTACCACCAAGATTTGCACAAATATTCCACCCTGTTTTTTGTTTGTTTGTTTGTTTGTTTGTTTGTTTGTTTTTTCCTCCTTTCACAGTTGTAAGGTTGTCAGATGCTGGCTTCCATTTCCCCATAGTGCAGCCAAAAAAGATAACTCAGCTGCTGGTATCTACTGATGGGGTATAATATTGCTCCCCAATTTTAGACCCCCAGCAACTGCAAAATTGTCTTTGCTTGCATTAATTTTGCTATTTCTACAGAACAGGAAGAGTCACCATTTTTAGAAGTGCTATTTATATACTGGGTCTTTCAACCATGGGGGTAGGTATCCTTACCACAGCTGACAAGCAAGACAAGGCTGGAGTGGGAAACCAGTAGTGATCAGGACTGGAGGCAACAGAGCCATTTTGGAATTGATTGCTGCCTTTGACACTGGATGACAATACCAGTGGGTCTTGGAGTTAATGGGAATCTAGGATTAAAATGTCATACAAAATATACAGGGTTATAGATAAAAGTGTATCCCTGTTCTTTATTGTTTGCCAAAACATCTCCAAGTACCTCTTAAGGCTGAGAGTGAAGGCTAATTTCCTGATTACAGAAGTCCTCTGATAGACAATTCATTCATTCCAGGTATTTTATTTAATTCTATTATTTATTTATTTAATTTTATTTTGGGGGTTTGGAGTCACACTCTGTTGTCCAGGCTAGAGTACAGTGGTATGCTCACGGCCACTGTAGTCTTGATCTACTAGGCTCAGGTGAGCCTTCTGCCTCAGTCTTTCAAGTAGTTGGAACTACAGATGTGGGCCAACACACCCAGCTAATTTTTTTTTTATTTTTGTAGAGACGCGGTCTCGCCAAGTTGCCCAGACTGGTCTCGAACCCCTGGGCGCAGACAATCCTCTAGTCTCCATCTCCGAAAGTGCTGGGATTATAGGCATGAGCCACTGCACCCAGCTCCCAGGAATTTTAAAAGACATACATGTGTGTGTGAGTGTGTAAGTGGTACCTATGAAAGGGTGTGTGTGTGTGTGTGTGTGTGTGTGTGTGTGTGTGTGCACTAAGTATTAGAAATATGCTTTGCAGATCCATCCATCTATCTGGCAAAGATTTCAAGGCCCAGGTCCTTACACTTAGACATGCAGATGAAAATCAGGCATAAAGAGTTCCCACCCAGTGGAGGACACTCAGTGTACATAAACATTGATTGCACACAGCACAACATAAACAGAGCATCACAGAAGTTGGAGGGAGGTAGAAAACTTACCTCTGGTTGAACTCACAGGGCATCAGGGATCTCATTTGTCCTTGAGGGTTTCACTGCACAGGTGAGGTCCTTTTAGACAGTCTGCAAAGAATCAACAAGAGCATAGAGGGGTTAAGGAGGAGATAGTCCAGAGACGGGTAAACCAGGAAATCATGAAACTCCTGCCAGTAACAAGCATTCCTTTCAAGAAAGATCTCTTCGAGACTTTATAGAAGCATCCTTTCCTTCCTTCCACCTGCCACTCCTCACCCTCCTAAACCCTCACCGACTCATTCTCCTTCTCAGCTGTAATGACCATAGCACCATCTTTCCCTGGACTTCCGACAGGTGCTCTTCCTACAAGGCAAGTGGTCAGGCCACCCTTTGGGAATATCTCCCTGAGAAGGCTAATCACTCTAAGTATTTAAACCAGGGTAGAATGGCAGAATACTCTCCTTGACTGAGATATAAATAACATATGTGTCTGGGCACGCTCAACCAGAACTAGGAAACAAATAATAGTTGGTGATGTCGGGGTGGAGGTAGCCATGTTGAGGATGATGAGTTGGGACTGTGCACATCAGATGAAGGGAGTAGGCTAGAGACCTAGTAACCGAGAAAGGGAAGCAAGGGTCCAAAGAAATTAGGGACTCTCTCAAAATCATACAGCTAATGAATGGTGGGACCCACGTTTTCTGAGTCCTGTTCATAGCACTGGGCTACCTAAATAGTGTCTAATGTTCACACCTGGGAACAATATCCATTTCCATCTGTCTAAATAAATTATAGCTTGCTAAAAATGGCACTGCTGGGTGTTAGCATTTATGTTAGAAATCCCAAAGTTAAAAATAGTTTTCAAACATTATCGAATTTTTCTTCAAAAGTTATGTTCAGATGATCCTATAATTTTGGTAATTAGATGCACTCTCATTCTGTGTTCATTGGTACCAACTTCCAGTCCCTGTAGAGAATAGTCATGTAAAAATTAAGAACTCAGTCTGTGGAACCAAACTGCCTTGTGTTGATTCACAAACTAAGGTGTTAAATCTTAAATGAGATTCTTAACCTCCCTGTACCTTGGTTTCCTCATCTATAAAAGAGTGATTAAAAATAGTACCTATCTTACAAGGTATTGTAAGGCTCAAATAAGTTAATACATGATGAATGGTTAAAATGCTACCGGGCCTGGGATAAGAGTACAATAAAAGTTTGTCACTATTATTATCATCAGTAATATTGTTATTTTATGCAGCTGAAGCACTTGCCCCTCACATTAAGGGCTCAGTTTGTTTAGAATCGAGCATGACACAAATGATCTTTGTCCATTCAACTCTACTTCAGATCTGAGTTACTGATTCAACCCCTAGATCAATTATGGTCCTGGCAGGAAAGAGATGGCATATCCAAACAGGTAACAAAGGAGAATTTCAAAGAGGGACTATTTATAGAGTGTGGGAAAGGATAAAGCAAATTAACAAGGGGTGGTTCAGCACCCCAGGGCTAGCAAGAGTGGGGCCCACAGCCACTCCTTGACCAGAAGGGACGAGTGGAAGGAGTGGTCATGGGAGTCCAAGAAGAGAGCCAGAGCTGTCAGCAAGGATCATCTGATGGGCACTGCAGCTCTAGAAAGGGATATAACCATTCCCAGGGTTCTGGCAGAGAAGAAAACAAGTCCTGTGTTCTACGCTTCTGCTTCTGCTTCCCATTTAAACTCAACCAGAGGGCAAGAGAGTCTGAGCACAGTACTGCAGAGAGGCCAGTCTTCTAGGGCACCATGAGCTGAACCAAGAAGAGCGGAAGGCCTAGGCGGCCAATGGAGAAATCCCAGCACAATCTCTCACTCACTTTTCTCTGATGATCCATAGAAAATTTGCCAATGACAACAATATGACCTTAACCATAATTAGGAGGACAGGAAGTCTTCCTTGGGCTTTCCCAACTGGAATGTGACTTATGAAAAACCTTTTGGGCCGGGCTCGGTGGCTCAGCCTGTAATCCTACGCTTTGGGAGGCCGAGGTGAGTGAATTGCCTGAGCTCGCGGGTTCGAAACCTCCTGGGCAACTTGGCAAGATCTCATCTCTACAATAAATTAAAAAAATTAGCCGAGTGTGATAGCGCATGCCTGTAGTTCTGGCTACTTGGAAGGCTGAGGCGGAAGGATCGCCGGAGCCCAGCTAGTCAAGGCTGCAGTGGCCAGGAGCAGCCACTGCACTCCAGTCTGGGCGACAGAATGAGACTCCAACTCAAAAAAAAAAAAGGAAAAAGAAAAAACCTTTTGGCCTAGTATTTTCTGTACAACATTAAATCCTACTAAAACTTCACTGTGATTAGACTAATGAACTAAATACATCAGACTTTCAAAGGTATGAGCCTTGATAACTAAATTCTGGGTTCAAATACTAGTTTTTAGCTCTTGTGTCATGAGTGACCCTGGGGATTGAGCGAACTAAATTCAGTGGAAGTGAAAACAAGGAAAGTAAGATGTGAGAAACATTTAAACAATGCAAGCAACAGGTCTTATTAAGTGCTTAGGTATTGGGGTATGAATGCTTAGATGCTGAAGAGTAAGGTAGAAGAAGCCAGAGCCATGGTGAAGCCATCAACTGAGTTAGGGGATCCAGGAGAAGAGATGGCTTCCTTTCTCTGCAGAAGTGCCTATTATTCCCCCTTCTTCTTCAAAGCCCTGAGATCCTTCCTGTCCTGGTAAATGGACTCAGGAGGAAATATTCATGCTCATGGCATTTTGGCAGCTAAGGCTCTGTACTGGTCCAGGGCCCCAGCTCAGAGCTGCTACCTTGGAAACTAAGCAAGTAGTTTGGACTAACTCCCGATTAACTAGGAACTTTGCAGTCTCCGGAGAGGGATAATTAGCACAAGTGGTGCAATTTGGCTCAGTCCTCAACTGAAAGCTGCAAGGAGACAATCAGCATCAAAAAGCCTCCTGGTCCGGAAGTCTGGATAGAAGTGTCGAAGGATGGAGAGATTTTGATTTTGTACTTTTAATTTTCAGCTGAACTCGACCCTAATTGGAACAATATCATTTATTACAAATGTGTCCCCATGTGGTCTCTGGGCCTGAAGTCTGCAGCAGATAAGGATTCCTGCTATGGGGTAGTTTATGATCGTGTCCTCTGTCTTGTGTTGTGATTACAAGGCAGTGTGGGATGGGATGGCTTGTTCTGCTGCTATGGTATCAAGAGCAGCTGGCAAATTTATTGGGTTTACCCCTCCCTATCCAAACATATTACTCTTCTCTTCCTCCCTTATTGATGGCATCCCCTTGTAAAGAATAGCAATAATTTAAAAGTCTGGTCACCAATGCCCTCAAAGAGAGAGATGTGCTTTTATAACTAACTCTCAGTGAAAAGGTTTCCTAAGGAATTACTTGGGATGAAGATTTTTCAGACACTTTGAATGGTTCCATGGTCTTCCTCTGAAAAAGGACACTCAAATTCCTAGCTCATAGCATTGTTATAGGAACTAAAATAAAGATTGCTCATGAAAACACGTTAAAAACAAAAGTATTTATTATTACTTACTGTGAATTATGAAAGTAGACTAGAAATAACAATTTCAATGATGCAAGATGCAAAAGTAATTTTTGGCATTATCCTCTGAAGTAAGTTAATTATCTAAAAAGTTGTTTGGAATAATCAGGAACACACTCAGTATTATACTGTTAAATAAAAAAATCAGGAATAAAAATGTCAGCATGGTATAATTTGAAGTTTGTAAAAAACAATGTATAGCAAAAAATGCAAAGAAAAACACCAAAGTATTAATATTAATTGTTAAAATGATGACACTTGGTAGCAATAACAATACCTAGCATCCAGATCTTGGTTTCTAAATGCCATGGTCCATGAAAATAAACCAGTTACCTTTGGAGTAATGGCTGATTCCAGGGCTGAAACTGAGAGAGTATAATTTGTATTTGGAACACTATCTTGTCACAAACAGTATAAAAGTGCTCAAAAAGTGATGAGAACTGTCAAAAGAACATAGACATTAACTTGAAGGGATGCCTACTTGCCAAACTTAGGACAATTTGCAAATCTGAATAAATAATTGTAGGGCAAGCCCTTCAAGTCCCCTCCCACTGTGGGAGCTTTTCTGTCCTCTTAATAAATTCTTCTTTTTCACTTAAAAAAATTAAAAATAATAGTAATGAATTACATATAACCAGTGGACTAGAATAAGATTCCATAAGCTCACACTGAAAAAAACCTAAATAAATAAATAAGCAGACAATGGTAGAAAATGAAAAGTTCTTCCTTATAGTAGAATGGCAACTAACAGATGTATACAAAATTACATATTTATACAATACATACAAAATCATAAAATTAAAAAATTACTATTTGATCACCATAGTGATTCAAACAAGAATTGTCAACATGTGCTAAAACTAGCAGGTGAAATTTTGATGAGAACCAGGATCTGTACTTAGTCTCAAAGTATCTTCTTAAAGATACTTACTAATTTTAAAAGGGAAAGTAGTAACTTTACATGAAAAATTATATAGAGGTCACCTTAGCCAAGTGGTTAAAGTTGGTTAAAGTTAACATCCTTAGTAATGGGACAAATCTATATCCTATGACTGATATAATGCAATGAGAAGGACACAACTTCACTGTCATGATGTTCGTGTCAAAGCTTCATAATTCACACCCAAACATGAAAGATAAAGTCACACCCAATCAGGTACAGTGTATAAACATTGACAAGTACTTTTTTTTTTTTGAGTTGGAGTCTCACTCTGTCGCCCAGACTGGAGTGCAGTGGCCGCTCCCGGACACCGCAGCCTCAACCTGCTGGGCTCCGGTGATCCTTCCGCCTCAGTCTTCCAAGTAGCTGGAACTACAGGCGTGTGATACCACGCCCAGCTAAAATTTAATTTATTGTAGAGATGAGGTCTCACAAGTTACCCAGGTGGGTCTCGAACCTGTGGGCTCAGGCAATCCACTCACCTCAGCCTTCCAAAGCACGGGATTACAGTCTGAGCCACCAAGCCTGGCTAGACAAGTACTCTTTAAGAGTGCCAAGATCATGAAAGAAATAAACCAATAAAACTGAGGAACTAGCCATCCCAGCTGAAAAGAGACTAAAGAGACAAGACAGCTAAATGTAGTGTATGATTCCAGATTTGATCTTGGAGGAGAACTTTTTTCTTTTGCCATTAAAGACATTATGGGGACAATCGCAGATAATTGATAAAAGCCTATAGACTAAACAATAACATTGTACCAATGTTAGTTTTCTAATCTTAATAAGCTTTAATTATGTAAAAAATTATCCCTTTTTTTTTTACAGGAAGTGCATCCTTAAGTATTTAGGAATGAAGAGACACAGGCCTCCAACTCATTCTTAACTGGGTCATAAAATTAATAAATAATAAACATACATAAATATATATTACACTTCATCACATATTTTATATATTGTGTTATTGTATCATTGCTTCCAACTTTTGCTTCCTTGTTTTAAAGATTATATATCCTTGCCTGTTGCCATGTAAACGACATAAATGATATCAATGATAACATATGAAAAAATTTATGGTGCAATTTAATATTTACAGAATTTGAAAGAAGAATTTGTAGAATAGGTTGTGCTATTCTTATAATTTTTCTGTAGGTTTTAATTATTTAAAAATAAAAAGATTAAAATATAGTAGTGTTGGGCAGTGGGAACATTTTTTTCTTCTTTATGTTATACTTTATTTCTCAAATTTTTATAGTTGATAATTGATCAGATAGATAGATAGATGTACATATGTGAAATACAGTTTTTATATCACTCCATTTGCACTACTCCCATTTATATACTGCTTTACTGTAATACTTTAGATAGAGTCATGACTGTTTCTTTTAGAAAAAGAGTATTCCTCATTTTCTTGCGCTTCTGAAGGGCAGAAGGCAAATTCTGATTTTTGTTTTGTTTTGTTTTGTTTTTGTTTTTGTTTTTGAGTTGGAGTCTCACTCTGTCGCCCAGACTGGAGTGCAGTGGCCGCTCCCGGCCACCGCAGCCTCGGCCTGCTGGGCTCCGGCGATCCTTCCGCCTCAGCCTTCCGAGTAGCCGAAATTACAGGCATGCGCCACCACGCCCAGCTGATTTTTTGATTTATTGTAGAGATGAGGTCTCACTGCCCAGGCGGGTCTCGAACCCGCGGTCTCAGGCAATTCACTCACCTCAGCCTCCCAAAGGCGCGGGATTACAGGCTGAGCCACCGAGCCCAGCTAATAATATTATTTGATTATATATTGGGTCTGCTCCCTGGGTACAGTCATTACTCTTCATGGCTGTAGAATCACATTAGAGAAAGTAGAAAATATTAGAGAATATCCTCTTCTTGAGAATTGAATGGCAGAAGTTCAGAGGCCCTAAAACTATTTTGTGTCTCTAATAGCCACAGTATCATAATTCAGTCTGATGCCTCTTTTGATAATAAAACTCTTTCAAAAACATGATTGACCTTTTCACCAACCAAACTTATACGCCAATAGCCACACTCAGAAATCTTTTAGATTTCTCTTTCTAGAATTAATTGGAGGTACTCCAAAGTTATCATACTTTTTTTTAACTTTTACTTTTTTTATTTTAAAGATGTGGGGTATAGTTCAGAGCTAGGTATACAAATGTTCATTATGCAGGTACCCTTGTTGAAAAGTTATCATATTTTAATAGGAGAGAAACCCCTTAATTTTCTTTTCTTAAATTACTTTGTCCAATTTAAATGAAGAGGAACTTTAATAAATTAGGAGATTTTTTTGGTTTGTTTTGTTTTTTGAGTTGGAGTCTCACTCTGCTGCCCAGGCTGAAGTGCAGTGGCACACTGACGGCCACCCCAGTGTCGACCTGCTGCCTCAGCCTTCCAAGTAGCTGAAACAGCAGGAGCATGCTACCATGCTCAGCTAATTTTTTATTTATTGTAAAGATGATATCTCACCAAGGGGCTCAGGCAATCCACTTGCCTTGGCCTCCCAAAGTGCTAGGATTATAGGCTGAGCCACAGAGTCTAGCCAAATTAGAGGTTTTAACAAAAGACATGGAGATTACCTCTTTGATTTGAACTTTGCCTTGAGATCATAGTATCATAAGCTTTTGATGCTTTATACATTTCCAGTTTAACTTTTATAAGTTATATGAGAATCAATTGTGCCCTCTAAGTTCTGAAAGCTCTAGATTCTCCCCTTTTTCTATTTTTTCTTGAAAATTGACCATATCCTTCTGAACTTGTCTCTTTCTTAGAGTATCCTGTCACCTGCTGCCATGGATAACCAAGCCACACAGGTCTCATTTCACTGGCCAAACTCTTTACTCAAAGCTACAGCTTCATTAGGTAAATTATTTGTCTTTCAAGTTAACTCAGTAAATGATTTTACAAATTTTAGCTACTGCCTAACATGAGTCACTATGTTGCCAAATTCAGTAATAGTTTCCTCAGTACCTATTGCTTGATTCTGAAGTCAGTGTCACTTTTTTTGTTTTGTTTTGTTTTGTTATGGTAACACCCCACTTCTGGTACCATTTTCTGTATTAGTCAGTTTTCAATGGGTAAGACCATCATAGACAGCCTAAAGTCTCATTGACTACTAAACACAAAGGTTTATTTTTGCTCATATGTGATGTAGGCCTAACCTAGTAAGGGCTGACTTACACACTTATGCACTAGGAATGTGAGCTCCAAAGAAAGGCCCCAGTGTTTCAGAGAGGGGTTATAGAAAGCAGGAAATTCTACAAGAGGGAAGAAACTTTTTTCTTTTCCTGCTGTTTTTCTTAATATAGTGAATGACTTCACCATCGATTTGGCTTCCCAAAGCTACAAATAGATAGATGAGTAATTCTCTATTTCTCCCTTTCTTTCACTCCCTACACTCTCTAGTCATCAAGTAAAAACATTCATGACAACTAGAAACATTACTTGACTCATTGTATAGTCTCTTGAAGTGTTTTCTTATGTTAGTGCACAAAAATATCTGATCAAAGAAAATCTAATGTCTATGAAATTCCTATTCTGTAGCAGCAACTATAGCCCCTTCAACTGTTAAGAGATAATACAAGGAATAACACCCAGGTCTGTTTCACTGAAATGCTCCTGGCCTTTGTATATATCATATGCTTCTATCAGTCATTGCTTTGGGGCTAACTGGAGAACCATAAGAACAGGTCTAGAAAGATCATAGTTTGCCACTAACTCATCTTTAGCTGTGCATTCAAATATAAGGGCAACATGGCCTACTCATTTGGTAATTCCGGGGTCATCTGAAAGACTCTGGAGCATCACCTCAATTTAAGAGAATCCTTCTGAGGAGTATAGTTCCCTTCCTCTAACTTCTAGGATTGCCCGCAATGGCAAGTCTTGTGTTTTTTATTTAATTACCTGGCCATTCTTTCCATCAGCCAGGAAATTATGACAGTAACACAGCACTGAGATCCTTGTACCCAAGAATTCTATCACAGATTGTAATAAGTAGTGTTCAAAGATCAGATGAGCTCAATGAACCACGTCCTTCAGTATTTGTGTCCTGGGAGAGTCTCCTCCCATATTGAAACTGAGTTGGTCTGTGAATCACTTTAACCAGTATAATACAGCATTACTCTGTGCCAAATGTGGGCCTAAGCTTTAAGAATACCTTGCCGTTTTTGTACTTTTAGGAACCCTGAGCTGCCATGTAAGTCGTGATGCTCCCTGCCAGAAAGTCTACTTGGAGAAAACAAGTGTCAAGGTCACATGGAGGGAGAGTGGTCCTAGTTTATATGAAGACAGAGAGAAAAATCCAGCCATCTCAGTATCGCAGCTAAGTTCAGTCTTTCAGCCAAACTTTCCTGATTCCCATGGCTATTGTGTAAGGTCAAATGAATTAATGTTTGTAAAGGTGCCGTATAAACTGAACAAGCATGCAGGTTTGTGTTATCATGCTTTCAATCAACCAATCATAAATGTGTGTTGAGTATTGAGCTCAGGCAGGCTGTGGTGGATAGAACAGGGTGGGGGATGTCAACACTGTCCTAAAGGATTTCGAATTGGAGAACAAAGCAAACTGGTGTGTGGAGACACTGTGTGCTCAGACGTTCTCTCACTCAGCTTTTGTCGGAATCACAAGCAAGAGGGGCTGCAGGGAGGGGACAAAGAAGGTCAGGGTGGGATGCAGGGCTGGGAGCAGTGTGTGCCAATGAAGGTCAGAACACATAATGAAGCGGTCACACCACCTCCCCTAGGGGAGGCAGATTTGTTATGGCACGTTCTGGGGAAATCAACTAACTTGTCATGGACTCTGCTGGTGAGACTCCTTTTCAAGGGGGCAGGAGCTTGGAGGAGAGAAGACATGGTGATGTGGCATTATCCCCAAGGTGCTAAAATTGTGACAAACCCTTCTTCAGGGGACACAGGGAACTTTTTGAAGACAAATATTCTCTGAAATAGCCCTCAGTTCCTGGAAATGCCTGTTAGTTCTTGGAGAAAGATCAAAAGTTCCTGGAAAACAGCCATGACAGGGGCAAGACTGGAGATATACTAATAGAGAGAGCACCGTGAATTCACAATGTGTGGTGCCAAGAACCAAAAAGAAAATAAATGAGGGAAAGTTAAATTCCCTCCTGGCTATAGTGGGCCACGGAGGCCTTCCAGAGGCAAGGCAGCCTCACAGGCCACTGGAACCACCAACGCAGTGTTCCAGACAACCAGCCAGGGTTACATCTTCATTGACCTTCCACGTGCCCAGCCCTACCTTGTGAAAGAGCCCTTCTCTAGACTTACAGAATTCTAGAATGACCACAGTTTTAAGAGTTCAGTCAAAATACTGCTCCTTTCTGAGCATCTCAGCATGAGTGTGTTCATGGTTATAACCTGGGAAGACATGTCTCAAGACCTGTCGGGAATGAATAAAAAAAGGACTAACACTACTCTAAGGGGAAAAATTTTTATAGATGTCCAAAATGAGTATGGTGAGTCCAAGCTGGAATTAGGCTGGAGTTTCTGTCAAAAAAAATCTTCTCAAAGGGTCAGTATAACAGCAAGAAGTCAAGTCTGAATGGATCCATGTGTCAGGAATAATGGGAAATCAGCAATTCAGAGAGTGCAAAGGGCCATCAGTGACCTCCAGGCCCAACAAACAATTGGCTGAATGAAACAAGGTAACTTCTAGGCTTCTCCAGACAGAAGGCTAAGCCTAACAACTATTCTATCAGTCTTGGTCAGAATTTCCTCAGGGAGGTGGGCTTGATTGAAGACACCAAAGCCTACTACTTGGGAAGTCAAGAACTGATCACCCCATTGATGGCCTGCTCTCAGTTCCTGCCAGTTTTCTGGAACTTTCCCAATAAGACTCATTCAACCCCTGCATACATATAACTATATCAATGCTTGGCTCAAGTTCTGGGGAGCCAGCTCTCAATATATATCTCTGTATTTGACGAGCTTCGAAGTCCATTTTAGTGCTATGATTAATGATACCACAACCCTCTCCTACCAATGCTTACCACTGAAGATACCTTATTCTGGCCCTTTGAGTAGATTTCCTTTGACAGAAACTCCAGCCTAATTCCAGTTTGGATTCACCATACTCATTTGGACATCTATAAAGATCCTTTGAATTTCCCCTTAGAGTAAGGTACTAGTCCTTTTTTAAGGGGTCAGGTTGAAATCTTACCTTGACCACACTGATCCTCGCCTTGAAGATCTAAAAGTTCATCAATGGTTACCTCATTACTCTACCCCAGTCTGACAATATTCTTTTTTTTTTTTGAAAGCAAGACTTATTGAGAGCACAGAGAAGCTCCCACAGTGAGAGGGGACCCGAAGGGGTTGCCCCTGACAATATTCTTAACCACATCTTCCTTTTCTCCAGCCGATTATACCAAACAATTGCTTATCCTATTCACCCCTCATATACATGCCTAGGCTCTCCTCTGCCCAAGTCAACCCCATGCATCTCACAAGAATATATATATATTTTTTGAGTTGGAGTCTCACTCGGTCACCCAGACAGGAATGCAGTGGTCACTCGCGGCCACCGCAGCCTCGCCTGCTGGGCTCCAGTCATCCTTCCACCTCAGCCTTCCGAGTAGCCGGAATTACAGGCATGCGCTACCACACCCGGCTGATTTTTTGATTTATTGTAGAGATGAGGTCTTGCTGCCCAGGCAGGTCTCGAACCCGCGGGCTCAGGCAATCCACTCACCTCAGCCTCCCAAAGGCGCAGGATTACAGGCTGAGCCACCGAACCCAGCTACAAGAATATTTTAATGAAAAAAATAAAGTAGAAATGTAGACACAAACAGTCATAACAATCCCATGAAATGACTGGGCGCAGTGGCTCAAGCCTGTAATCCCAGCACTTTGGGAGGCTGAGGCAAAAGCGTTGTCTGAGTTCAGGCAGAATACCAGCCTGGGCAACTTGTCTCTACAATAAATTTTTTTAAAAATTACCCAGGCATAGTAGTGCATGCCTGTATTTCCAGATATTTGGAAGGTTGAGGCAGAGGGATTACTTGAGCCCAGCAGGTTGAGGCTGCGGTGACTGTGAACATGCCACTGTACTCCAGCCTGGGCAACAGAGTGAGATTCCAACTTAAAAAAAAAAGATCTTAAAAGAAAGTCCCATAAAACTATTTTAGTTATAGAACCCTTTTCTTTACGCAATATTTTCACAGTGGTCCTGTGTGTATAAATAACAGATTCATGCCAAGTTGCTGCAGTAAAGGCAGAGAGGGAATTTTCCAAGGCAGATCCTTAGTCCTCCAAGGGACAGCTGGATCCACAGGGAAAAGCAAGGGAAACACCAACGGACCAAGGCACCTAATTCATAAAGATGAAAAGTCCTATACAGAGGAAGTCGTTGGCTCAGATTCATGAAATAAATTGGTATCAGACCCTAAACAAGAAATAGCATCTGTTCTGATACCACACTCTGTCTCTAAAATTTATTCAGGATATCCATGGCATCAGATAATCAAGTTTATCAAATACGTTAATTTGATTTGGTTCATCTTACCTGGGAAGTATGTAAAATAATAAATCCAACATAATGCCAAACACATATTATTAATTTTACTGATCACTATTAGAGTCATCATAAACCTTTTATTTTAGAAATAAATGCTCAGAAAATGCTCAGGTTGGATAAAAAAATAAGTTGATTACATTAGAGAAATAATTCAAATGTGCTTTGAAAATGCATTTCTCTAGTAAGTCATTAAAATCATCTTTCTGTGGAAAACTAAGTTATTAATTTAAATAGACTTGTTGGTATATCTGCTCATGATTGATGAAAAGTGCTAGAATCAGCACTTGTTTGAAGCACATGTAGAAAACTTAGCAGGATATGAGATTTGGCAATACCTGCATGGAAGGGTGACATTAGCCCAGGGACTCAGGTTTTATAACATGCATATGGTGACCATATATTCTAAATGAGAAATCAGGACACATGGTTGACAAGTAAGAATATCCTTATGGGGACAATGCAATAGATATAGCAAGTAGGTCTGTTCCAGAGAACCTGGAACATATGGTCCAGAAAGATAGACTGCAGAGGCAATTTTGTGAGGCTTGTCTCCTTCACAATTAATAGTCTTATTCCAGGGTTGGGGAATCGATTGTATAGTCCCAGTACCTGGGCCCTTAACTTTCATTTTATCTTCCTAAGGCAAACTTGATTAAGAAAAAGATAGGCATTTGAAAAGTTAAAGTGCAATAGAACTATTACTGAGCATATGACTAACATTATTTAAATAGATAATTATGTTATTGATACGTTAGAGAAAATATTTATTCATTCGTTAGTTCAACATGTATTTATATGCCTATTTTGTATTAGGCTCTGTGCTGGGTACTGAGGACACAGTGATGAACCAAATTTGATCCTTGTCCTCACGAAACCTATAGTCTAAAAGATGGTATATTAACACAATAATAAGCAAGGCATTAATAGTAATAGTCATAGTGAACAGTCCATTGCCACCCTTTCAACCATTTATGTGTGATGTAGTAGACCAAGTATGCCTGTTAATATCAATCCTAGTTTTAGATACTTAGTAGCCGTGTAAGTTGGAATGAGAGTCACTTGATTGCTTTGAGCCTCAGTTCCCAAATCTGTTATGTGGGGATGATTAATACCTTCTCGTCATAGGACAGAAAAGTAAATGAGATTGTGCATGTAAGATACTTTTAGTGAGAGAGTCTTATAGCTTTATTCTTTTTTTTGAGTTGGAGTCTCAGTCGCCCAGACTGGAGTGCAGTGGCCGCTCCCGGCCGCCGCAGCCTCACCTGCTGGGCTCCAGCAATCCTTCCGCCTCAGCCTTCCGAGTAGCCGGAATTACAGGCATGCGCTACCACGCCCGGCTGATTTTTTACTTTATTGTAGAGATGAGGTCTCACTGCCCAAGCGGGTCTCGAACCCGCAGGCTCAGGCAATCCACTCACCTCAGCCTCCCAAAGGGCGGGATTACAGGCTGAGCCACCGAGCCTGGCTAGCTTTATTCTTTATAGTAAAGGTGCTCAAATGAAATGCAAAAATAATGTCAGATTATTAAGGCATCCAGACACATAATCTTTGAAGAATAGGTTATGAGTTCACTAGAATTATGTAAGAGTTTAACAACTCTTAGTCCAATTCATTCAGACTTAGAAAAAAGTGACTGCCTCAAGTAAAGAATTATTCTGCCTTCACTACTGTTTGAGAATATCTCTGGTAAAAATGTGATAGAAGACTGAGTGTGGTGGCTCAAGCCTATAATCCCAGCACTTTGGGAGGCCAAGGCAAGAAGATTGCCTGAGCCTGCAAGTTCAAGACCAACCTGGGTAACTCGGTGAGACCTTGTCTCAACAATAAATCAAAAAATTAACTGAGCATAGTAGCGCACACCTGTAGTTCCAGCTACTTGGAAGGCTGAGGTGGAAGGATTACCTGAGATCAGCAGGTCGACACTGGGGTAGCCATGAGCATGCCACTGCACTCCAGTCAAGGTGATAGAGTGAGACTCCGACTCAAAAAAAAAGTGATAGAAGCTGTTGTTATATTGAAGTCTAAAAGAATCAGGCAATAGGTATGGTCTACTAGTTATCAGTTATTCTAAAGAGCTGGGTCCTCATACAGCAAACAAGAACTCTTTTGAGGGTGAGAGAGAGATTCCCACTTTCCTTAGGAGATCTTGATTTGAAGAATGATAGATATCTCATCCTAGGGCCTAGATGATGAGTAGCAAATGACTCTTGTCACAGAAGGCAGGTCTGGAGGTAGGATAAGACAGCGTCCCTGAGTAAAACATAGCCTGTCAGCCACATTCAATCATTTTCCAATGCATTTTCTGGGTACACTTCCCTTTTCTCATCCCCAGGCTTAATAAAACTTTGTGAAAGGGCTGAGCCTTTTCCAACTGTGTGGAAGAGGATTAAGGCACTCTATGAAGTGGCCCGGCAGGTCTGTGTCAAGTCCTTGGGACACACAAACACACATTCAAATTTTGATATACATCTTTCTGAAGGTCCAGAAAGGTATGCCTCCCATGTAACACCCTGGTAGATTGGTCCTTAATCAGAGAAATGTCTGTGGTTGGTCTTCACACAAAAGAGAGAAGGGTAGTTCTTGGTGGGTCATCTTACTTCCATGCCCCTCACCTCTCTAACATCCTGCTTAGGACCAGTAGAATGTAGCCCAAGACTGTATCAATGTGTGCCTAAATTCCAGCTCATGGTGGCCTTCCTTCCCATTTTTCCATGCAGGTGGTCAAAGCAGTGAGTAGAGTCCCCGCCTGATTTAGGGCAGTTAAGGAAAAGAAGTCACTCTGCACACCACGCTTAATTCTGAAAGAGCCGTAACTGAAAGGTGGAGAAAGTGGTAGGGGTCGCCAGAGGAAGGAAGCACAGGACTCAGCGTGCATCTGGGCAGCAGCACTTCTGCCTGTGGTTCTCTGCTGGCTGCACTCCAGAGGGCCAGACTCCAGACATGTAGGCAGTGGAGACAGGAAAGGAATTCTCTGGAGGCCAGAAAAACCAACTGGGCACCTGGGAACTTAGCCATCACTGACATGTACAGTGTTCTTGCCATAACAACTGGTTAAAGGTAATAAACCCTCTCTTATTTAAATGGCAAGTGAATATGACTGTTCATTTTTTGCTTTCAAAAGGATATAAAAAGAAAAAACTTCCAAGGGTGAAGAAATAACTCGACTCACTCTCTGAGTAGTGAGGCAAGAATTAGAAGAGACATCCTGTGTTAAAATAGAGCCCCAAAATGGGTCCCCATAGGGTCTCCCCTCTTTCATTGTCCCCACACATTTACATTTCCTTCCCTTCCAATGTCAAAACTCTTGCTATGCAGATTTTCTTCTGGGAAGGGGTGAGGGATATAAATCATGATTGTCGAACAAAATCATGAACTTCGCAGCAACCTGGATAGAATTAGAGCTTATAATATTGAGTGCTCTCTCACAGAAACAAACAGTTGAGTATCACATGTTCTGACTCATAAGTGGTCCTTGAACAACTACCATATTGCTATAAGAAAAGGATTGAAAGTAGCGGGAAACTGCGGGGAGAAGGGGTGGGAAGGTGGGGTGGTGGGATTGACAGTAGTCGATAACTGCCTGGGGAAGCGGGGGAACACCTCATGAATAAGCGTATCTTGCACAATGAATATTTGTATACCTAACCCTGAATTGTACCCCACAATTTTAAAATAAAAATTAAAAAGGGGGGAAAAAATAAATCATGATTGTCATGATATCCAGATTTTTTAGATTGATGAGCTCAAACTCGTTATGCAGATTCTTTTAGGTACTGTGTACATTCATATATTCAAACGAAAGACATGCTCACTTGGGAGTCACACCTGTGACCTATGTGATGCTACCTGAGACTGCACCGACAGGTGAGTGAATAAAATGATGAGGAAAAGCTCTGCTTCATCTGGAAATGTCTCTTCAAAAAGTTATTTTCTTCTTCCTCCTTCCTTCTTCCTTTTGGTTATAATAGAACCAGAACTCCTCGGTCTTCAGCAAGTATAGCCTCATCTAAAACTCCAAGACCAGCTACATAATCAAAGTTTTAACTCGCAAGGAGATGGCTTTACACCAAGAGACTTTCTATTTGCTGTTCCAAGTCCCTTTTAGCCATCTTCAGAAGTTTGTACCTGGTCTCTGTCCACACATACACACAAACACTCTGGTACAAACACCTTGGATGTTACTGGTTGGTTGACTCACACCTTATAATTGTCTTAGAATGGAGGCCTGTATACCAGCCTCAGCTTTCTTCCTGAAGAAAACCAAAACCTTCCTGCCTCCTAGCTTGGCTGGGCCCACCTGTGTTACTAAGAATTACCACATCATTCGCCCTGGAAAACTCCGCCGACTTCGAACAGATATTCAAAGTGTTTAGGGGGAAAATAAAACACCTTAACAGCATTGCCAAATAACTTGTGGGGAGGGAACCTCAGAAATCACCACAGGCCTGAGTGGGAAGTCTATGAATCTTTGCAAAGTAAAATCCTTTTAGCACAGGATCCCTCCAGGCAACGGAAAGTGCCCTTGAGTATATAAAGATGGATGCTAGTCTGCTGTCCACACCTCGGGCTGCAGGGGAACGTGTGCATTTTTTAAAATGATGTTTATCAGGTCTAGGTTGTTTTTCCAGCTCAGAACTGAGACATAAAAATGGAATTTTTAGCCAGTAACTCATACATTTAGATTCCTGGTTTTTAGGTTTTGGAAAAAATGCACCTAGTTGTTTTCTTATTACAATACTGCTGGTTTTGTTCACCGGTCCGTGTTTTTCTTGGACTGTGGTAGAGTGGAATGTTTTAAATTATGGGCTTTTGCTTTTTACCCTCCGATGTCTACTAAATAAGTCCATCGTCTAATTCTAAAATTGTGAAGCAGCAAACATGCACTTGTAGCCAACAAAGCTACATTTTTATTCCAGAAAGGGTATTTCTGTTCTAAATTTACAGCAAAATAGCTCTGGAAACAAAGGCAGGATTTTGGCCAAACCAGACGTGCTCCTTTATAATGGCATGTCGCTTCCAATGCCCTGGCTAAGTACTCTGCCTTATGAAGGTTTCTTTTCATTATTAAAATCTATGGAAACTGTTTAGAAGCCTCCACCAATGAAAAGGAAGGAAAGAAAGAAGGAAAGAAAGAAAGAAAGAAAGAAAGAAAGAAAGAAAGAAAGAAAGAAAGAAAGAAAGAAAGAAAGAAAGAAAAGGAAATAAGGAAAGAAAGAAAGAAAAAAAACTGGCCATGTTTTGATTTTGCCATTAAAACAAAATTCAGCAACAACAAAATAAACCCATTACTCGGCGAGATGAAGAAACTTGATATTATTTGGAATCAAAGACTAAGTCATATTTTAGTCTTTCATTACCAACAATGTTACCAATCCAAAGCAGTCATAAATTTAACTTAAGTAAAATGGATTAAATCCCTCTTGGTAGAACTACTGAAATTTGGCCAGACTCCTTGTCCCTCTCTTTTCTACTTTTCTAATTCTTTTCACACCAGGAGCTGGGTCTAAAGACTGGATGACCTTTCATGCCCCTCCTCAATCTGAGATTCCAGAACTTTATAATTCTGAAAGTACAAGCATCTCTGATTCTCTGCCTATGTGTATCTCAGACACCATCACAAGTTATACCATAGTCTTTTAGACTTTTAAAAGAGTCATGCATCATTGTGAAGTGAAAAAACAGAATAAATATCATCTTCTCTTTTAAGCAGGCATCCAATGAAATGATCCTGATCCTGTCAACAGCTGGAAAATTAAAGATAAAACAAGAGGCACTTAATATAACTTTTAACCAACCCAACTTGCTTGTAACTAAACAACAACAAAGCCACGAATATGCCATGTAATGGTGTATACTCTAAGAAGATTTTCAGAGTTAATATTCCTACTCAAGATCCAAAATAAAAAGATCAAATTCAGAAAGATCTTTGGCAATGCTTCCTTTCTCCCAATATTTTTTTTCTTTGCATTTGAATTATTCAGCACAGCTACTGTATGAAAATTGTGAATTGGGAAGAACATGATGGCGTTGCTGTTCCCATGTTGACACTGGTGTGTCTTAAGGGAGGAGAAGGGATGACTGTGTTTGGTGCCCACCCCTCCCAGCACCAGGATTAGCTTCAGTTAATCAAAGACCAGAGTCCTATTTAGCACATAAGCCAATGGGACAAGAACATACTTTCCCATGTCATTAGAATGCCATATGAAACCAATTCCGTTCACAAAGACTCCTTTCTTCAATCCTTGCTCTAAATCACATTCTTCCATTTTATATCTACTATTTACCCACTAGTACTAGACTTTGGTACCCTAACAGAAAGGTCTATTATTGGGAGAGGGAGGAAAAACACTCTCATGTTAGCAAAATATATTCTGCAGGAATCTAACTGGTCTGTTCCTATATCCTCATCAAGTGCTTGTTTTGTTACCTGTTTGTTTTGTTTTTCGCTTTGGCTTTCACTCAAATGCTAACTTTAGTATTCACTTTCCAGGCCCTTAAGTTGTCCCCTGAACA
This sequence comes from Cephalopachus bancanus, assembly GCA_027257055.1. Taxonomy (NCBI): domain Eukaryota; kingdom Metazoa; phylum Chordata; class Mammalia; order Primates; family Tarsiidae; genus Cephalopachus; species Cephalopachus bancanus. Next base: position 1,463,262 of record JAPVLO010000289.1, on the reverse strand, counting down.
CAGCTTCTCATAATATGTTCCCAGCCTCTCCTGGATGGCCATGAGTTTTGTCTGCTGCTACTACACCCTGTTGTTCTGTGTTCAGTTCTGGTCAGAGTAGGACATCATGGAAATCTCAGTCTTCTGATGCTGAGAGAGAGGGGAATATTTTTTGCTCAAGCAAAGATACTGTCAAACCCAGAATGGTCTCTAGTCTATCAGCAGTACTCCACAGTGCTTTCGATCTGAAGATAATACAGCTAGTATGAGCTTGTTCAATACAGAGAATAAAGCACCGTCTCCTTTGATCTGAGCAATATACTTCTATAAATACAATCTTTTAGCTCTTTTAGCAATCACAACTAACTTTAGATTTACTTTGACTTTGTATTATCTAAAATGCATAGGATACCTCCCCTACAATACACGCATATGCACAAGGTTTTTTTAAATCTCATAATTGAATGATTGATTTTTAAAAGTAAAATAAAAGATTTTGCATTCATTTGTTACATTGAAACTTGTGCTTTGGGCTGATGATTTTGGACTTCCAATATTATTCTGACTCCCGGTCCTACCATCTAAATGTTAGTGATTACTCTGAGCTTTGTATCATCTGTGAGTGTGATGCTCATGAACCGAAGAAGCCTAAGCCTAAGTCATGTGATTCAACATTGGGGGCACCAGCCTCTAAGCAAACACAAGTGATTCCTAACATGCTGGAAAGAGCCTTGAAGAGAACAGGCTAATCAGTATATCCAAGTCAGTTTCCTCATATGGTGATTTTTTTATTTCTCTTCTCAGGATTGGTTGAGAATTAAATAATTTTCAGACAATGCCTAGAAAAAATATCTAGAGGATGTGCTTTCATATTAGTTTCACTTCCTACTTGGGTAAAATTGTTCAAATAGCCAGGAATCAATATAACCATATTCTAATCTACTCCACACTTGGCTAAAAGTCTTGCAGACAGCCATGTCTGCCCTGTCTATGGTAGAGACTCAGAGTCCACCAAAATACTGAATAAGTTGCCCTTTAGAGATGCACTTGAAACATCACTTTATTTTCTTTCACTTTTCCACAATGGCCTTGTATCAACTAGCACAATGTTATGAAATTAGAAATGTCATTATTTGTCATATAATAATGACAAATATATAATATATATTTGTATATATATATAATAATGACAAATAATGGTGGTCTCTCATATTTATGTAGGGCTTTAGGGTCTTAGGGACACTTTCATGTGTGTAATCAACTCATAGCAACGGTGTCCATTTAGAACTTCTAACCCCAGATAACAGATTAGAAACCCGATATTTTAAAAGTCTCAATGACTTGGTCATAGTCACATAAGCAGTGATTGCACTGGTATAAAATCCACGTCTTGTGATGACTGGTTTGGCTCTTTAACTCCACTCACGTTTATTTTGGTTGTCAGAATGATTAAAGGTCTCAAGGGCGGCCTCTCAGTAGATCCCTTTAGGAGGATCAGGTTAAATACAAAGAAGATCCATTTTTAATGAATTGCACAGATCTGCTTATCAGATTAGCCCCAGCAAATAGCAAAATCTAAGGGACAGATACGTTTTCATGAGGGGAGAACAAGGAAGGACAAAGAGTCAAAGGGACAAAGGCACAAAGAGTCAATCTAGGCTGAGGCATGACAACGAGAAACCCAGAAGGTGAAGGTGGACGGAGTGCTAAGGAAGAGCCAGGGAATACTAGGGACAGTCTTCGTCAACTTCACACCTGCTTCCCAAAGCCAGCTCTTGCATCATTTTTAGATCCACACATTTCTGCCCAAAATGTTAAATAGCACCTTTCAGTTCTCCAATACTCTGCATGAGCCTTGGCTCACGCCTCCAAGGGTCTGCATCACTTGCCTGCATGCATTTGCAAAGTAACTGCTCACAGACTGTGCCAAGGAAAATACATCCACAATGTGGCCATGGTCAGGGACTGGAAGACTTGATTTAATACACTGGTGCTCAGCTATTCATTGCTAAGGACACTTTCCATGTTTTCCTCCAAGGACCTCAGAAAGTCCTCCAAGAGCAGCATCAGACAATCAGAACTCCTGAACCACATGCGACAACCAGGAGCACCAGGCACGGTCAGAGAAATTCCATCCCAAAGCACAAATGGACGGCTTGGTCTTATTTGGGGCAAATGTGCATTTTCCATTAGGCTTATTTATTTATCTGAATATTTGTTTGTATGCATTCATGCTCCATTTCTTTCCACTAAGTGGTTGAAGTGATCGTGCAGCAAAAATGCAAACATTGAAACAAAAATAAGTGAAATGAAAGAGGAGGGAAATGGAAGTATAATGGAAAACCAAGACCAACAAAAAGAAGGCTGTAGCGCTGCAGTCCTTCAGGGCCAGCACGGGTGCCGTGAAAGTGCACCTCTTTCACTAAGATTGTCCTAGGACACTGAAAAAAATGGAAATAAAATCAGTTCATTGGTTTTCATTATTGAAAGCAGGGGGTTTTCTGGACACTTGCAACATTGAACTGTTTGCAACACTAGAAGTAGTTCTAAGACTTCTGCTTTAACTTCATGTTTTCAGAGCTCGGGGCTTCCACACAATAAAGCCAAAGATTCATTCTTCCCTGGGCACCTGCCCCCCAACCCTAACAAGTCCTTAATGAGTCCACCAGTAGTAAGAGCAAAGAAAATAGACCCTTGGACCACACAGCTCTCCTGTTTTCTCCCCTGAACTGGAATGTGTAGGAAGGGAGCCGGACACCATCCCTCCCCCACAGCCACAGGCAAATCTTATAAAAAGGGTGTGAAACCCAAGAAATCATTCCATCACGATGGTATACACATATAGCACTCACATGTGCTAGCAACTGTGCCAGAATATTAACGTCTACAAATAACTAACCTGCCAAAAGTTAAAAAAAAAATTATAGAATTAATATTCAACCTGGGTTTTAGGAAAGTGGGACATTTCAATAAAAAGTGCTGAAGTGAGCTGAAATAGACAATAAACCAGGGTTGGCAAACTTTTTCTGTAAAGTCTTGCAGATAATGAATGTGATAGTAAATATTGTAGGCTTTGCAGATCATATGTTTCTGTCATGAATACACTCTGTCATTGGTGTAACATAGCATGAAAGGAGCCTTAGGAAGTATGCAAATACATGGGTGTGGCTGCATTCTAAGGAAACTTCATTTACAAAAACAGGGCAAGGGCTGGATTTGAGTCACAGATAGTAGTTTGCTGAGCACAGCTAAAAATGAAAACAGAAATGACAAGCTCTACCTTTGAACAGTTACCCTAAAGACCAGCTTTAAGAGCTGCCAAGCATCAAAGACACTGCTGTCTCTGAGACTCCAGGGCTTTCCAGAACTTTCAACCAAAAAATGTGCATCTCCACCATTGCTTCTCTCCAACCCTCTTCAAGAAGACACTGGGCCTTATAGTTTCTGTGCTGCAAATGAACGCAGAATTATGAAAAATGAATTATAGGGAACACACTGATGACACAGTTGCTTGACACACAGTTGGTGCTTTCTCTATGAACCACCCACTCACTGTCCTTTTTACAAAAACTGGTTACATGCAGGGAAGAGAGGGTATGATTGTCTTCAGCAGGCAATCAGCCCAGCATGAGATCTTAAGTATGTCAATCTGCCCAACCCAAGTTGTGTTCATTAATACTTGTAAAATGGTGGTACCATGCTACTTCATGGAAGTGTTATGAAAATCAACCCAGGAAAACCGTGGAAAGTGCCTCAAAGAAAAGTGAATGAACGAAAATAAGAGGCTAAGAACTGGGGACTTGGGAGACCCACCCAGCCCAGAGATATTCTGTTTTGTTGTTGACTTGGAGTTAGGTAACTGCAGCTCCCTATCGTGGAGTTTAAGCTCTCCAGCTCATCCCAGTCCCCACCACTCTCTGTTGTGCTGCCTTGAGTACAGCTCTCTAGTCCATAATACTTGCTTCCATTGTGTAGATATCTGAGTTTGTGACTCAAATTCCACCAAGAGGAAGGAGGAGAGAGGACTGAGTCTTTAATTCATGGCCTGTGCTCTGTGCTGTGGAGCCTCACAATAATTTGAATATAGGAAACTTGAATCTAGATAACCTTTGATTCCATACCAAAAATTAAACAAACCAAGGTTCAAACTCTGCCACTTATACTCTGTAAGTCTTGGGGAATTTCACTTCACTTTACCAAGTCTCAGTTTTCTTAAATATCAGATGAGGATAGAAATATAAGAGGTCATTCTGGACTGAATGTTTATGTCCCTCCAAAATTATTATGTTGAAATTCCAACCTCCAATGTGATGGTATTAGCAGGAGGGCTTTTGGAAGATTATTAGATCAAGAGGATGGAGTCCTTGTGAGTGAGATTAGTGCCCTTACTTTAAAACAAAACAAAAAAAACCCAAAAAAAACAAAACAAAAAAAAACCCAGAGGGATCCCTCATTCCTTCTGTCATGCGAGCTCATAACAAGAAGATGGCCATCTAGGAGCCAGGAAGCATGCCCTTACCAGACACTGAATCCACTGACTTGTGATCTTGGACTTCTCAGAATCCAGAACTGTGAGAAATAAGTGTTGTTTAAGTCACTCTGAAAGGGTTTCGTCTTTTTGCCTCAGCGTAACCATTAGAAAGTGTTCAGACAGTCTACTACAGAACAAGCAGCCTATCCCATCTCCCCTAGGCAAATCTCCTTCAGGTGTAAGACCAGGACAGCCTAACCTTTCCATTCACGGTTTAGCGCAATAATTTCTAGTAAACTTTTAGGTTCCTTGTCAAGACTGAAGATGACCCTTTGGCTGGCCTGAGTCATAAAAATAATCATAGGAACACCTTTGGTCAAGGGGTTTGTGAGTCTGCAAATGTCTGAGTTTATGAATTGCAAATAGGTCTAACAAGTTTCTTGCAGGAACCCCCAACCTCCCAGGGTTAACCTAATCAGCCCTTTGTGGCCTATGTGAAGCAAATGAACCCCACCATGGCAGCAGTCGTGTGACTAACTCACCCTTCTGCCTCCTGTCCATCACCTGACTTCAGTACCTGTACTTGTCTGCCCCTTTGTGATGACGTGGAAGCAGACCACCACCCAATCACTTTAATGATTTTCCCCCATCTAGGGGAATGGCTAAAAGGACTCCACCACAAGCAACCAGCAGCCATTGTCTTGCTAGGCTCTGGTGTGGCCATGTGCTCTTTGAGCTATGGCTGTTGCCATGCTTCCTGGCTTTGGTCCCCTCCTCTACCTTGGGGAGGTAAATCTTCTTTCACTCTTTCTCTCTCTAACGTACTTTTAAATAAACTTTCATTTTTTTTAACCTCTTTGTGTATTGTAATTCTTTGCATTTACTCGGATCTCTGGGTTACCAGTGCCATACCTCCCCTCCCTTCACCTCTTCACCCCTCCACACACCACCCTCACCCTATCCAGACCCTAGCACACTCAGTCTATGGTATTATTTTCTTTTTTAGCTGCCAGAAAGGATAGCTATAAAATCAGCAATTTCAAATGCTTCCTTTTGATCAATCCAATGCCCTTGGTTACAGTATCTTATGGGCACTATTACTGCTGGTTACTTCTTGAAAAACATGGTAGAACATCTCTTTTTTTGAGTTGGAGTCTCACTCTGTCGCCCAGACTGGAGTGCAGTGGCCGCTCCCGGCCACCGCAGCCTCGACCCGCTGGGCTCCGGCTATTCTTCCGCCTCAGCCTTCCAAATAGCTGGAACTGCAGGCACGTACTACCATGCCCGGCTAATTTTTTGATTTATTGTAGAGATGAGGTCTCTCTAAGTTGCCCAGGTGGGGCTCGAACCCGCAGGTTCAGGCAATCCACTCACTTCGGCCTCCCAAAGTGTGGGATTACAGGTTGAGCCACTGAGTCCGGCCGGTAGAGCATCTTATATTAAGGAAGAATTATCTGATGCAACTTCTTAAAAGAAACTGTCATACTGGACTAGAATCTCACAATTAGGGAGGACAACAGAAGTTCCACAGTCTCTCCTGCAACCCTCACAAATGACAAATAGCACCTGATTTAACACTTCCAGTGAAAAGGACTTTGCTACCATTCAAAAGTAGCATTTTTGGACAATGCTGAAAAGAGGGTGGTTCATGTCCATAAGCACTCAGTTTGAGTCTTCCAGGTTCCTGCTTCTAGCTTAACCAAGGTAGTCATTATCACTTTCAGATTCAAGTTATCTGCAAATTGAGCAGCATGACACCCATTACTTCAACAACCTCAAAAAAAGAAAGAAAAAGATGAGTCAGCATAGTAACTTTGGACAGGGTCTGCTGCCTGCACTAATTCTCCTCTCAGCTATCTTGGGTAGAGTCATTCATTCAGGTATAAAACTCATGTATACCAAAAAGGTATACTTTCCGAGGAACTCTGAATAATACCCTATGTAGAGGTGGAAACTTCTCAATACTTAGAAAAGACTAAGAGAGATATTTAATCAGCTGTCCTTGGCCCATCAGCCTAAGACAGTAGGCTGGCTTTTGAGGAACTCAGACTGGGGCCAAATAATTACAATAAATCTCAGACCGAAAGTGTCTTGGGTTGGATCACCTGGGGGTTGGTTTATATTCATTGGACAAAGTCCTTAGGAGAAACAGTGTGACCTAGTAGACTTATTTTCAAACATTGCTAGAAGCCTAATGAATCAAATAGACAGAACTGCTCTGGTTGAATTCCATCTTCATGGACCCCTCCCTACCCACAAGGCCCCTTAAGCAATTCCACAGGCACTCTAGGAGAGATGCATCAGAGACTAACCAGCAAATCATTGCCAGGGACAAGCCTTGGGGCTTGTCATTGACATGCTATTTGATTCTGCTCAAGTCACTTCGCTTCTTTTTTTTTTTTTTTTCAGTTGGGGTCTCACTCTGTTGCCCAGGCTGGAGTGCAGTGGCACGCTCACGGCCACCCCAAAGTCAACCTGCTGGGCTCAGGCGATCCTTCCACCTCAGCTTTCCAAGTAGCCAGAACTACAGGCGCGTGATACCACACCTGGTTAATTTTTTGATTTATTGCAGAGACAAGATCTTACTTATGTTTCCCAGGCTAGTCTCGAACCCACCGACTCAGGCAGTCCTCTTGCTCAGCCTCCCAAAGTACTGGGATTACAGCCTTGAGCCACTGCGCCCAGCATCACTTCATTTCTGAGCATGATTTTCTGTAACTATATAATGAAGTAAATGGAAATAAGTATTTTTTTACTTCAGTAATACTATGGCTCCTTATATTATATGATTGAATCTACAAACCCACGTTGTGATTACATCTGGGCCATCAAAGAGAGTGATCTTTCTACTACGGTACTAATAAAAATATTTGGTGATGAGAGGAAAGATGTTTCTAAATCATGTAACAGTCTTGCCAGACCAAAGTACAACTCATAACTTGAAGAAGTTATTTCTACTTTAAAATCTGGAAATCTGTTAGGAGAAAATTAAACATTTTTCTTGCTAAGATAGTTCCTAGTAAATGAAATGTTTGTTCAGAAAATTATTTTAACAGAATCATTGCTTTATAATGAGGCATCTGATTTCTTTTTCTTTCTTAAATTAAGTTCATAAACTTTACTGAAAATTGATGGTTATTTGTCTACAAAGATAATAAGACCATCTTTATTGTAGAAAATCCAAAATCACATAAAGGTATACAAAATACAACACAAATCTGAAAAACAAACAAGCATAAACAAAAATCCTCACCATCCAGAAAAACCACCATCAAGATTTTGATAAATATTTTTCCAGACCCCCTCAATATCAGATTCTTGTTTTTTCACTCGTCAGGATATAGATATTTGCATGTTGTTAAGGGTAAGATAGGTTTTAATGGAATCTGACAAACTACTAGATATTTATGTAAATTCATATAATTATTTTTCACCTATACTCCATTGTATAGATATACCACCATTTACTTACATACTCCCCTTTCTGTGGAAATTCACATTGTTCTATTTGACTGCTGTGCACAACTCTCTGTTGAACATGCCTGTATACTTTAATTATTTTCCAGTTGTTTCCATAGAATACATTTGTATTAGTGAGATCACAGGACATGCACATTTTAAGTCTTCATGCATACTGCTATCCAAGGTGACTGGACTTTCATATCAAGCAACTAATACTCGAATGTTCCCATTTTCTTATATCCTTGCCAATTCCAGATATTATCTTTTTTTTCCCTTTTTACCAACCCAATATGGTAAAAAGAAAACATGTCGTAGGTTGTGTACACATTTGTTTTATTGGGGTTAATTTGAATTATCTCTTCAGATATTTATGAGCATTTATAGTTGTTATTTCCTCAACGGCTGCCTGTAATTTTACCCAATTTACCATTGGATCATTTGGTATTTTTCTTACTTGAGAATGTGTCACAGCTTATTTTTAGAATTTAGACTTTATATATTTTTATTTATACAGAAATGTTTAACATAGTCAATCTCTTCCTTTATAGTTTATGAGTTTTGTGGTATGACCTCCTTATGCCTAAGAAAATAATAATGAACTTCACCATTTTTAATATTCATGACTTTAATTTTTACATTTAAATATATGAGCTGTGTGAAGTTAATTTTAATATAAAACACAAAATATTAATTCCTCTATATTATTTTCCCAAATGGTCAACAAATTATTCTAACACTCTTTGTTAGTCTATATTTTCTATCGCAAATCTGAAATATTTCATCATATAATACATTCGCATATTTATTTGAATCTACTTCTAAACCAATCAATCATAATCAAACAATCTTTCCATCCCTAAAGTAATACCACACTGTTTTAATTACTATAGATTTATAAGTTAAAAAACAAATCTTTTGATCTTCCAGAGATGAATTTGAGAACAATTTGACAAGTTTCCATTACCAAGACAGTAGATATACTGTTTAATATTTTATTAAATATATTTCTTTGAAAGATTATTTATAATACTGACTGTCGATGTCATAGCAAGAAAATATCTTTTAAAAAATTTTATGTTTCTCAGTATTGTTTATCAGTTTTCTTCTAACATATCTTGCACATTTCTTGTTGAATTTACCTATGTATTTCATGTTTTTGGCTACAATAAATGAGATCCTTATCACATTATATGTGTTGCTTATTGTTGAAATATAAGAAAATCATCTTTTTTTTTTTTGAGTTGGAGTCTCACTCCGTTGCCCAGACTGGAGCGCAGTGGCTGCTCCCAGCCACCGCAGCCTCGACCCGCTGGGCTCCGGCGATCCTTCCGCCTCAGCCTTCCAAGTAGCTGGAACTACAGGCGCGCGCTACCACACCCGGCTAATTTTTTGATTTATTGTAGAGATGAGGTCTTGCCAAGTTGCCCAGGCGGGTCTCGAACCGCGGGCTCAGGCAATCCACTCACCTCAGCCTCCCAAAGCGCGGGATTACAGGCTGAGCCACCGAGCCTGGCTAAGAAAGTCATTTTTTACATTAATCTTTAAATGATCCTCTCGACTCAGTAGATCTCTTCAGTTTCTAGACGCCACCCACACTCCTTGGCTTGTGAATATGTTAGGTTGCATGTGGTCCTTTCCTGCATCTTCAATGCCAGCAATGTTGCATCTCCTTGTGACTTTCATCTGTGGTAACCTCTTCCTCTGCTTCTCTCTTCCTTCTTTAAGGATGCTTGTGATTACATTGAGCCCACCTGAGTAATTCAGGATATACTTTCTATTTTTAAGTCGGCTGATTGGATATCTTAATTCTGCATGAAAACTTAGTTCTCCTTTGCCATGCAACCTAACATATTCACAAGTTCTGAGCATTAGGATACAGGCATCTTTGAGGGACTAGTATTCTGCCCACCACAATAGGTATCTTGTCTTTTTTTTCCTGACTTTAGTCAGAATGCTTCTAGTTATTTACAGTCAAGCACTTTTCAATATATGTGTATTCAAGAAATGAAAATATACTTTTTTTCCTATTTTACTAAGGATATTATCGTTGTTGCTTTATAATCAAGGATGAAATTTGAGTTTTATCAAGTTTGCAACAACCATTCAAGAGAATAATGTATTTTTGTATTTTTTCGCTTTTGACCTGTTATGATTCTGAATTGTATTAATAGAGATACCACAGTAGTAACCTATGCTTGCTTTCTTGGCATAAATCAGTCTTGATCATGGTATAGAATGTAAGCTCTATGAGAGACAAGAGTTTTGTCTGGTATATCCACTGTTATATACCTAGATCCTAGAATATAATAAAAACTTGATAACTATTTTGTAAATTGTTCTGCTAATTGAATTGCTAATATTGAATTTATTTGGGGTCTTTACATAAAAATTTATTAATGAGATCAAATTGTATTTTCCAAAACCAAATATTAATAGTAATCAATTCCACCCCTCCCCTAAAAATTGGTAAAACTGGATACTCTGGGATTTTTTTCTGCAATCTATTACAACATTATTTTTGTGAACTTGTTATTATCGTTTTGCTTTTATTTTGACATTATTTTCCTTTAAAAATTAAAACTTATCATAGTTCTTTAGGTATAATTATATGTTTATCATACTTAACACACAATTCGGCCCTTTCATACCTAGATTTTCCCATTCTTGAACACTCATACTTTCAATATTCTTTTTTTTGAGTTGGAGTCTCACTCTGTCACCCAGACTGGAATGCAGTGGCCGCTCCCAGCCACCTCAACCTCGACCTGCTGGGCTCCAGCGATTCTTCCGCCTCAGCCTTCCAAGTAGCTGGAACTACAGGCACACGTTACCGTGCCTGGCTCATTTTTGATTTATTGTAGAGATGAGGTCTCGCCAAGTTGTCCAGGCAGGTCTCGAACCCGCGGGCTCAAGCAATCCACTCACCTCAGCCTCCCAAAGGCACGGGATTACAGGCTGAGCCACTGAGTCCGGCTCTTTCAATATTCTTAAAAAGCTCCTGGCTGTCTGAGTTACAACTTTAAGCCGATTTTTTTCAGAAAGAACACGTGGGTAAAATATTTTCTAAGATCTTATATATCTGAGAACAACTTTCTGTTGGTTTTACACATGATGGCAACTTAACTGGTTATAGAATTCCTGTTTCCTGTTCAGTTTTTTTCTGGCATCCTGAAGTCTCACCCTGATTTATTTTTTTCCCTAGGTAATATAACTCTCTTGAAGTTTAAAAGCTATTTCTTCCTTTTATCTGAAATCCAATAGCTTAATGAGGCTGGCTATATTTGTTAAATTTTTGTTCTCTTTTGAGTCTCCTCATATAGGGTGAGCCCCTCAACTTTAAATATCAAGAATTCCTTCAAATCAGAAAAATTTTCTTCTTTTAGGTCTTGTAATACATTTCTATTCCACTTGTAGTGTTCCTTTTCTTCAAATACCATGCTTTGCTTTCCAGTGCCTTTTCTCCTTATCATATTACCATTTGATAATGATATGTATTTTCATCTTTTTTTACTTTTTCTTCATCTTGTTATTTTTTCAACCCCTGTCTCCATACAACTGACTTAATATTCTCAATTATTAATTTTTGTCTTTGAAATCTAATGCTTAATTTTAAAATTTATAATATATGATTTTTAACATTTATTTCTTTCCTCACTTCTGCTAACTTTCTATTTAATCAGTTGTATAATTATCAATACATCTCTCATTCCATAAAGTTCATGTTTTCTTTGAGTGTGTATATTAGTTGCAACTAAAATGTTTTTCTACTTGCTTGAATATATCTTCTTTCAAAATTTGCTCTATTTGTATCTTGTAGGGATTATTCCATTTATTCATGTACTTGCTTATTTTTGCCAGTTCTCACTGTGGTCTCCTATTGCAGGGATTCCTTTTCACTTGTCTTTGAACAGAGCCATTGCATTTGAAGCTGCTGCTTTCCTGAGTTGATGTTGATTTCCTGTTGCCCTGAGTACTGTTTGAATCTTTTCCTTTTAATATGAGCTGGAGCACTAGATATTTTTTTTTCCCTCTAGTCACTGAAGTGATCAAAGGGTGTGGACAAGGAGCTGGGGTTTTGTGTAACCACAATTAAAGAATTTTGTCTTTGCTCTCTTTCTCTATAATTTCTGAAAATAACCAAGGATAGCATCACTATACTGGTGACTCAGTTCCCCTGTCTCATGGAGAATGAGGCTGATTTTTTCCTTCTTTCTTTTCTTTTCTTTTTTAAGTCAGAGTCTCACTCTGTTGCCCAGGCTGATGTGCTGTGGCACAGTCACAACTCACCGCAAATTCCTGGCTCAACATTCCTCCCTCCTCAGCCTCCCAAAGTGCTGGAATTGTAGAAGTGAGCCACCACGCATCTCTGAGACCCATCTTTGAATTTAAACTTGCTCCCCTCAGGCTGACTGGTTATAAAATGTGCTGTCCTTGTTGATGTCCTTGTTTCTCGTAAGCTTTCGACTTGGTTTAGTAATGCATTGATTTTCACACCCTACTGAGCCCATGTTTGCTGCTGCTGGATCAGCCCCATCAGTGAATCCTAAGAAATTACCCCTTGATGCCTCTCATACCATCTGTCCTGCCAAAGGTCAAAGGAAACATTGGCAGCCATTCCAGTCCAGACTTTATAGTGCATTTTTGTCAACACTGGGAAAAAGGTTCTTCACAGGAGGTAGTTCTCTGGAACAACCTGCGTCTTCATCCCAGTGCTTCCAAATCTGGAATATCAGTCAAGTTCAGCTCTTCCCTCCCTTTTCTTCCTTCTTTGTTGCAATGTTATTGCTAAGGGGAGTCAGGCATTCATGCTGGGTATCTGCATTCAGTACTGTCCAAATTGTTCTGATTCTGAAAGCCACTTTTCACAATGCTCAGAGTGTGAGATTGGGATACTTTCCTCATTTCAGTTAACAGCTTAGCCTTTGCTGTATTTGCTTCAGTGTTTTTCATTTTTGTTTATTTGGGAAGAAAGGAGTTTTATGAGTCTTCTTTCTAGGATGTCTATTGATTTCCATATTCCAATCCCCAAACTTTTTTTTTTCTTTATTTATTCTTCACTTCAACCTGTACTGTTTTACAGTGCACTTTAATAAGACTACAGAGTATTTAAAACATTCTATTAGGTTTCACTTTCTTTCTATAGACAAGTTTCTTCATATTGCTTCACTTCTGTGGACATGACTTTGCGTAGCTGTTAAGCAACCAGTCTGCATCAAATAGTCTCTCAGGAGACTCCCAGTGCTACAAGTTCAGAAAGTGGGAAATACTAACCCTGGATGTCTGAGAATTGTCACTGTCCTTGGTTTGGGGGCTGCCTAGGAATGGAGTGGAGTGGCAGGAAGCTGTTAGGTTCTAACCTGTAACCAAATCCTTCTGGGTCTGAGTGTGCACAAACTGTGAACAGCACAGAAGATACATCTGGAATCCTCAGCCCTGAGCCTTTAAGAGTCTGACAAACAATCTCGAAGGAAAACAATGGTTCGGATTTCAGCCACTGGCCTGGAAAGTTAACACATTCACCTGGCAACACTCCCAAAAGCGTAGCAAAAAGAGAAGACTCTGAATCTGAAATTCACATCTAAAAATGTGTATTCTTTGAGAGCTGTGGTGAAACTTGATCCAGCAGAAATCATTCCACTGTCCGTTGGCAGTGATTCCTTGAGAGTTAATCATGACCAAGTCACCCTTATCTAAATGTAGTTTAAGAAAATAGACAAATACCTATCTCAGGAATTTCATAGAACCCAATCCTGTTTCATAAGCAGCTCTAGTCCCAGAGAGGAGGAATAGGCTTCCCTGCTCACAAAAACCTCTTCTGGAGCCAGATGCTAACCCTCTTGCTAAAGGATGCAGGGCCTTCGGATTCCTTGAAAGAAAAGATTTCCCAGACCATGCATTCTTATGGTCTGGGTGGTCTCAAAGCAATCAGAGGAAAGTATAGAAGAAGGTGACAAAATGGAAGCCAGACTAAGAGTCAGGTAAGGCCGTGAGGGAGTTCTATGCTTCAGTGCTGTCTAGATTGCCGGCTTGTTTTGAGACCTTTAGCCCTGGTAACCCTGAGATCAGCTGAAGTCTCCCATTAGTGTCTAGACAAAAATGAGTCAAAATCTCATTTCGTGTCTTGTGTGAGTCTACGGCAAATTCTCAAGGGACTTAGATACTTGGGTTATATTTACTTCAAGGTTGCTGCTGTTGGGGCTATTATCTCTTTTACGTATAACTCACATGTTATTCAATCATTTTGTGAAATTTTAGTAAAAACTGAGCTTCTCACAAAGTACTTGTGATTTAGGAGTGGGGCTGAAATGAAGAAGAATTTCTATCATGACCGGGTTAAGGACTTCAAATACATATTAGGCATGTCCATACCAAAAAAACACATTTACCATTCCACCATTAGGGGTATCCCCTGGTCACTTACAAGATAGTTTTCTGCTTCCAGTCTTTTAGGCAGAGTAAGCTGAACATTGTAAAAAACAACCACCAAATCTCATAATCTCTGTGGCATAAAAAAAGTGTTTCTATCACAGTCCAGTTGAGTACTTAGAGGGAAGTCTCTCTCTCTCTCTCTCTCTCTCTCTCTCTCTTTCAGAGGGAAGTCTCATGTAGTATTTCAGGAATCCAATCTTCTCTATTGTGGTTCTATCTCATTATTCTCCCCTGGATCTTCTGCGTACAGTTGGGAGACAAGGAAACAAAGGTGGGGAACTGAGCATGGAGAACCATACAGGATGTTTCAGGGGCCAAGCCAGGAAGTGGTGCACACAATTTCTGTCCGTATTCCATTGTTCAGACTTGGTCACATGGCCCTACTCAACTATAGAGGAAGATGAGAAGCATAGTTGCAAATGGTAACAGAAAGAAAAGAAAGATTTGGTGAGAGCACAGCATTGCTTCTGCTGTACCAGCCTTTTGGTTCCTGTCTCATGCGTTTCCTTTTTCTTTTTCCTTCCCATCCCTACCTCTCAGGGTCTCATACAGAATAGTTTAAGCATTCCTTTGTGTTCTCATAATGCTTTTTTCCCATCAAGCATGGACTTGACCTCAGAATGCTACTTAATACAGCAGGCACTGCTGCCAGAGTTGGTGTAAAAATTCAAATCCATTTGCCATCTAATCCAATTATCTCATTTCACAGAAAGAGGAACTGAAACCTTTAAATTTGTGTGAGGAAAGAGCTTAAACTTCAATCAGTATCTGAAGTCCAGCACTTTTTTTTTACTACATCATAATGTATCATCTCCTCAGCTGGATTGTGAGCTCAGCATCAGAAGGAAGGTCTCACAATAGCCACACTCCAACCAGTCTAGCACCTGACACAGAGAAAGACATTTACTAGGAGGCAGGATACTCAGTGGCCATTGAGTAGAGCAATAGTCTCAACAGGACAACAGGAGGGGTGTTCTACCTTGGTGGCCATTAAATGTCTCCCAAGGCAATACTATTTATTCCATTTACCTTGGTTTAATTAAGGCCAGTTGGAAACAAGAGCACATCTTTTGATCCAATTAAAAACGTCACCCATAAACTGTGAAAGTCTTCATAGCATTCTTCAGACCAGAGAGCTAGTTTATTGCCAAGTTTCTAAACACGTTTTTTCAAAGGCGATGTTATCGTGGAAAATGTGATAACAACAGAACTCCAGGGGTGTGAACATGCTGTTGTAATTACTCCTCCAGACACAATGAAATCAGCCCAAGTTAATTATTTATCAAAACCAACCCACTCTCTGGAAACATCTTTGTTTTGGCAGAATATTTCCCTTTCTCCAGAAAATAGGTCAATGGTTTTCTCCTCCCACGTTTCTTTATCATAGTATCTGGTTTTCAGAATTAGCTATTTCGAGTGTTGAGACATCCGCCAAGCACCCAGGTGGGCTGGTAAGAGGGCAGCAAAAGTCCTGGGGTTTCTGGTTCTTGGATTCTTCCTGTTTCAGCATTTCTCGTCAGTGAGAGTGATCCTGGAAAAGAAGAAGAAAACCAAGGACTATTTAAGTATCTACTAAATGTCAGGCCCTATAAGAGGCAAAATATTACATTGTTTTGCTTAATCCCATGAGACAGTTATGAGTATATCCATTTTACAGACCATGGAATTAGATTCAGAGAGGATAAATAATTTCACACACCAATCACATCTGTCTAACTCCATGTAGTCGCTTCTGTCTGAAAGAGAATGTGGACTATAAAAACAAAGTTGTTGTGGAACCAAGAATTGACCCTGGTGATTTTAGAAAGCCTGTGGGGGCAGATTTGAACAGCAGTGTTAGGTCTACTGAATGAGTTCATCTGCCTTAATTTGTCATCTTTGACATCATCGCTCCACTTTTGCCCTACACGCTTTCCTAAATTCCCATGATCCTACCCATCTCTATCCCCACCCAGATCCAGAGTAGCCTGTTTAAAGTAAATGCAACAAAACAAAGGAGAGAAACAGAAAGAGAAGAAAGAGAAGGAGAGATTGGGGAAGAAAAGAGAAGAAGACAGAATTATGCCTCGGAATTTTTTAGACTTTTAAGATTTTGCAGCAAGCAGCTTAGTTCCAGAGCAAGAGCACTGAACTAGGAGGGAAGGGTTTTGGACATGAAGTTATCTCTCCACTCTGTACTACTTTAGTTCAGGAAAGCCTCTGTCTGGGCCTCAATTTTCCCATCAGGACATAAACTTTGGACTGGGTCTCTTCATATATCTTTCAAGTCTCCAAACTCCATTTATAAGCTTCTAACCACTAGGTAGACAATATACCCAGCATCGTACTCCACTCTCCAATTTTCCAAGAATCTTACAATCGAAAAAGAGTCCACAAGATCTGCTTGGTCTGTTGTCTGCTCTCCAGCTGCCAACCTTGCTGGCAAAGCTTCTCCCTGCCACACGGTGCCGCTGTAGAGCACTGGCCCACTTCCCGGCCACTGGCACTGCTGGTGCATGTAGAACAATGTCTGCCTTGTCTCCATCTCTGGCACAGACCAATATAATCTTCTGTGGAAGGGTGAACCCTGGGTGACTCCACACCCACGGAGCCACACTTGACCCAGGTGGTGGTTCCTCAAGCCCAGTCTTTGCAACAACACAAAGACATGCGTATTCCCCTTATACCCTCCCAGGCCTGGAGATGTTGTGTCCATGAATGAACCATAATATGCAAATGGCTCAAGTTTTCCTGGGCTTGATCTCAAAGACTAAGCATTGCCAACTCTTCTTTGGCTCTTTTTCAAAGACTCAAGCACATCTAAGATAGGGCTTGGATATGTGTATTTTCAATATGTACCATGCATGATTCTGGTACAGCACGTGTTGGACCCCAGCTTGGAGATACGATGCTTCAGAAACACAAAATGGCATAGCTACCCTCAGAGTTTGTGTGTAGGGGGTAATATCTCCCATGATTCAATCATCTGTGCCCTAACCTGTCCCGGCCTAGCACTCGTGGAAGTTTTCTTGCCACACTCCTATTAAAATAGCAAGAGTCCAAACAAACAAACAAAAATCATGCTTTGGTGGGTTACTTATCAAGTCAGGACACCAAATTTCCATGCAAAGGTTGACCTGGAAGGTCTTTCTGAGATAACTCCTGCTATCTGAAGAGTCAGTCACTGCAGAGGGTAGGGGACGTTTCACGAGGAGTTACTCTGAAGCAGAGAACTATGATGAGAACTACCACAAGGAATGACAAATTCATTTGTCGAGGATGACTTGAGACTTTAGCCAAAGGAAAGCACACACATTTCAAAACTTTTTTCTTTACAGTTTGTATATGGCTAGAGATAGTGTAACAGAACAGTGAGTGCTCACCAAATATTGCATGTTCTCTCCTATTTCCCAGTCTCTCTTGCAGTTAGGCTTGGGCCATGTATCTAATTCAGAACAAGTGACCATGAGCCGAAGTGACAGGTGTCACTTCTGATTCAAGGCAGTTAAGAACCTATATACTTCTTCCATCTCACTTCCATTTTTACAGGACCCTTGGAGACCTTGCATTTCAGATTGTGCAGTTACAAGACAGTGTGGTCATAGTCAGCTTGGATCCCTGAGTGACTGTGTGAAGAAAAGCCTTCTCTGATGACTGATGTTGGTATCATAAATTAAACTTTTATGTTATTAAGCCATTGAGATTCCAGAGTTAATTTGCTACTGAAGCATACCTTAGTCTGTCCTAATATAATTAAAGTTGTGGAAAAAAGTACTCCAAATCAATCAAATTAGTAAATTAATACAGTAAAAAATGTTATGGAGTCAAAAGGCTAAATGTTTCTTTTTTGTTTTTTAAAATGTTTTATTTTAAAGATGTGAGGTACAATTCAGGATTAGGTATACAAGTGGCCATTACACAGGCAAAGTTTGGGCCTCCGTTTGGTCCCCACTTTGCCTAGTTTGAGATCAGGTACCCTTTTGGATATTGTGTCCTCCCCTGACCCCTACCCTGGCAGTATCCCTCTACTGCCAATTCTTTTCTTATAGTATTATGGTAATTGTTCAGGGACCACAAAAAGCTAAATGTTTCTATTCAGTCTGGGAAATTATCAGTATGTGGAAGGTCTTACAACTGAGCTGTGGCCACCAATCTTTCATGTCTTAGCGTGAAGAGATAAGGAAGAGAACTACTATTTATTTTCTTCCGTTATGAGAGCCACTTTATATAACTTACTACATTTAGTACTCCCACTATCCTATGAGTTCGATTTTATTACCAGTTTATACATGAGACAAGTGAGGTTTGTTGATCACGCATTACTAGAGAGCCAGGATTTGAAGACAAGAGAGTCTAATGCCAAAGCTCTCTTTATTATATGACACTGCCTTTCAATCTGTAGCCATAACTCTTGGAAAGCAGAACTCTAAATTAGGGCCTGCTTCTGATAACTACGAGGTAGGAACTGGGTGGCTCATGTTCTCTTGGTTTTTCTGTCTGGAGTTTACAAAGGGCTCTCTCAACAAGTTTCTCTACATCTGATCTCTCCCTTTGAAATTCCCCCTACCCCCTACACTTAGGCTGCCCCCATAAGATAATTCTAAAACGCAAATACACAAATATAGTCATGTTGCCCCTAGGCTGGAAAACCTCCATTGGCTTTCCCTGCCTGCAAGGTCAAGTTCAAACTCCTTAGCTTGACAAATGAAGCTTTCCTCATCTTCCTTTTGCCTGCTGCTGCCCCATGGAACTGGTTTCTCCGGACATTCCAAATGCGTGGGGCTCTCCAAGCACAGGCACTGTGCTCATTCACCTCCACATCTTTGCTCAAGCTCCTCTCTCTTCTAAAAACAGACTTCCTACTATTTCCCTCCATATTTGTCAAGATCCAGCTCAAAGGACACTTTTTCTTTCAAATATTCCCCAACAGAGTCAACAGCCACCTTCTTAATTTTCCCCACCCCATATAACTCCCACGTGATCCCATGGGAATGAAACTCATTATTCAGGCTTCTGCCTGCCCCCTGGCATAGGGTTTAAGCCTAGGTAAGATCTTGAAGTTTGGTTCCACCCCTTGGAGGCTGTGCAAATGACCTATCTGAGCTTCTCTATAAAACTGAAATAAATAATAGGCTTGTGTCAGTGGATGAAATGCAACAAATAACACAATAATACAATGCAAATAATACAGGGCTCACTGTGGTGCTGGTATATAGTATGGTGAAATGCATATATTTTATTTATTATTTTGTTTATCTATTTTTTAAGTTTTCAAGCAAAGTTTATTTAGGAAGTAAATTAGAGAGAGAGTGTGTGAGCAGGATAGGAGAGGAGAGATTCACCTCCCCAAGACAGGGGAAGGGGTTCAAACCTAAGGAAACGTGGCAGCCATAGCTCAAAGAGCCACATGGACACACCAGAGTTTAACAAAGCTGTGGCCTTATTTATTCTTGTATCACCCAGATGTAGCATGACCCACAGTAGAGCTCCAAAATACATTTGTTAAGTGAATAAGTGATTGAAAAAATAGTTGGATTCATTTGGGTGACTGAGTGAGATCTATCAGGTATGCAGGCATCTCCTGGAAACCATAGCCTCAAATGTGAAAGTCATTGTTTTGCTATCTTTGAGTGGGCATGTGCATGCACAAACGTCAATTCTCCAGCAAAACCTGGCAGAAGGTTGTATTAATCTTAAAGTAAGGATTGCTTAGATGAGCTAAGAGTTTTCTTTCTGAAATCAAGAGCTGAGGATTTGGGGTCTCAAATTTAAAACCAGGGACTACCTAGGGTTTGCAAAACTACCCTTGTCTTCATCTCTAACCGGTAGCTCTTTGGTGAAGGCAATAATTAGTAGAGCATGACACACTGGTCATGATGTAAGGCACTATGTATTTGGTGACATGTAGATGGCCAGCTGAGCAAATCTCAGTTCCCAGAGATGATCTAGAACCCACTTATCAAGAGAAGACAAATCATCACTCTCTCCAGAAACTTCACTCTGTCTTCCCTCAGTCCACACCATAGCGCAGGGCCATCAGGATGACCAGATAACATGAGATAGGGCTATGTTTATCTTCGGTGCTCATCACTTCTAAAGGACTTCCCCCTTCTAGATCACAGCTGCCACTTTCTTGCATTGAGTGTTTCTAGGACTCATCTTGGTTACTAGGCCTCAGTCTCAGGCTCCCTTCTTCCGACAGTGAAGTCAGACCCATGTCCTCAACTTTTCCTACCTTCCCTTCTCCTACAACTGCTGTAATAATCTGTCAATGGGAAGCAATCCCTGGTGTTTGTATGTATCAGGAATTTGCAAAACTCAAACCAACTTAGTGCATTGTAAGTTCATTTAATGAAAAAGCCTCAAAGTAAAAGGAACGGCAATGCAGTCCCTCATCAGGCCTCAGGTTCCATCCTTTTCTGGGTCAATGTTGACTTTGCTAAAAAGTGAGCTTCCTTCAAGGCTTCAAGATGGCGACAAGCAGCAGTTGGGGCCACGTACTTTCCATTCTCATCTGGACGGGAGAGAGGGAATCCCATGAGCATCATTTCAAGGAGCTTCACTTCACCCTACTGGGGCCTGGGAGAATTTCCAGGTCTCTTTGGCTTGAGTATGGGTTACCAAAACTGAATTGTTGTAAAGCGTAGAATGCGGAGTACACTGACCAGTGTAAATCAATTCCCAGGTTGGGGTGGGGTCAGTTCCTCCCGAATTGCAAGGCTGACACAGTATAGGGGCAGAGTGGATGGAGGCCAGGGACATAAGGCCCACCACACTGCCTCACACATTTCTTTCCTCCCTCTCTCAATCCCGTGTATTGCTGCGCTCAAGTTCAGCTGAATTCCCACACTCATTTTTTTCCTACTTATTTTGTTTATGTTATAAGAATAATACACGTCTATTTAGATTGAAGAGAAAATTAAAGAAACAAAACAAAAACACAAAATGATCCAGAATTGTCCAGTAAGGAGAAGAAACACAAACACTTCAGCACACATGCTAAGTGGGTCTTTTCTGCTGTGCTTTCTTTGAATGGGGCTGTATTCACACTTTGTGCACGGGTTTGATTTAACACCATGATGTTACAATTTCCACAAGTTGATGGAAATACTCTAAAGGCTGCCTGTTCCCACACATAGAAGAGCCATAGTTGACTTCAACATTCTTCTGTGGTGGTACAACAGGCTTTCCTAATTATTCATTTTGATTAATATTTTCATGAACATCTTTACATTCTAGATGTTTTTCCTTATGACGAATTTCAAGATACCCATTCCCATATTCGTTTCCAAACAAGTATATCATTGTGAACTTCTTTCCACAGCATAAGAGGGTAACTTACACTAGGTATTATTTTTCATCTTTGCTAATTTTGGTAGGAAAAGAAGTGGGTGAGATGGGGGAAGCATTTGGCTACTATTTTAATTTTCATTGCTCTGATTAATACAGCAGAGTCTTTGTTCAAATGTTTATTAATCACGTATTTCCCCATTTAATGTGTGTCTCTATCCTTTCCCTATTATCTATTGAGAACTTAGTGTTTTTCTTATCAATTTTTATGAAATCTCCATATAGTAAGTATATTAAACCTTTGACATTTGTACCAATTTTCCCAGTTTTTTCATTTTAATTTATTTATGTTAATTTTTCACATACAGAGGTATTATTTTTTTATATATTCAAATATATCAATCTTTCCCTTTTGGTACTTGTATTGGTTTTAAGATTACAAAGCCATTTTTGATTCAAATATTTAATCAAAATTTAATTTTTCTCTCATTTCTGTGGTTTGATCTTCTTACATTTAACTTCTAATCCTAAATATTTCAAGTACCCTTCATTGACAAGGTCTTTACTTCAGCATTTCTCCGTGAATCCAAATAAACCGTAAAGATCTGTCCTTTAGCCGGGCTTGGTGGCTCAGCCTGTAATCCCGCGCCTTTGGGAGGCTGAGGTGAGTGGATTGCCTGAGCCCGCGGGTTCGAGACCCGCCTGGGCAGCGAGACCTCATCTCTACAATAAATCAAAAATCAGCCGGGCATGGTAGCGCATGCCTGTAGTTCCAGCTATTTGGAAGGCTGAGTTGGAAGGATCGCCAGAGCCCAGCAGGTCGAGGCTGCGGTGGCCGGGAGCGGCCACTGCACTCCAGTCTGGGCGACAGAGTGAGACTCCAACTCAAAAAAAAAAAAAAAAAAAAAAAAAAAAAGATCTGTCCTTTGTATAGAAAGAGGTTGGCTGACCCATTAAATCATCAGCTTTGAGAAATCTCTTCTAGCTGGGCAGTTTGGAAGAGAGAAGGCAGCATTAGAAACGAAGGAAGAACTGGCTTGTGTGTGATTCTGAGCATTGATTCTATGCTCAATTTCCCCATTTATAAAATGGAGGCGTTTAACCAGATTGTCTTGAATGTATGTCTTAACTCTGACCTTTTTGGCTCCAGAAAATTGTGCATGTATGTGCATGTCCTTCCAGTTTCTTCTTTCCCTCATTCCTTCTCTCATTTCTAGGATGACTTCCATGGAGACCAAAATCAGAGACACTCCTGCCTCAAACATGTCCTTTAAGGTGCTAGGCCTCTAGTTTTTATACCATCTCCTGACCAAAACCAACCCTCATGAACATCCTCTGAGGGAAGCATCCAACAGCTGTTCTAAGTTCCAGGTGGCCAGCAATCGGCTTGGAGGTGGACATTCTATGCAGGATGGCATGTCCCTTGGCTGGCCAGTGAGGCTGTCAAGGAGGGTGCTCTCCAATGGGAGAACAGTAATTAGCTAAGCCATTCACACACTCCACAACTTGGCGGCAGCACACAGACGCGGGTATCCCCCTGACCTTAGGGTCTGATCAGGGCAGATGGGCGGAGAGGACCTCACAGCCTATGCAAGAGACAAAGAGAGCAGCAGGTCCACAGGGCCACCTTGATTTGAAGCACAAATTCCAGGTCCAGTCTACATACATCCTTATGATAAATCTCTCTTGTCTTAAGATGATCTCTGTTTCTTGCGAGCAATAATATGAGCAACACTCCAGGAAGAGCTCCTTTCCTCTCTTATACCCATTCATTAATTAATCTGTCTGAGGAGGGTCTCGGCCCTACTGCACAGTTCACTGCCATTCAGAGCACAGTAACTATTTGGGGCAGTGAGATGACCTATCGTACGTAAGGAAGTTGTAACACACACACACACACACACACACACACACACACACACACACACACACACTTTCCAAGCTTTCCCTCCCATTCTTGATCTGACGCTTCGTGGATACTCAAAATACATTCACAACCTTGGTTGGTCCCAGCGAGGTCTTTAAGTTGGCAGGATGCACTTAATTGTGGAAAGGTATGCTGCTTGGTCCTCTCCTACCAGCTTTCCTGAGAATTGTTTTATGGAAACATTATCAGCGTGCCCAGGGCTGGCCCCAGGCAAAACTGGGAAGTGGGAGAGGTTTGCATTTGGCTCTCCCCGACACCTCTCCAGGCCTGCTCCCTCCTGAAGACTGCCAGCTGTGCCCCTGACCTGGATCTTCCCACCCCACTGTGTCGGCATTAAAAATCGCCCTGCTCTGTCTCCCACCTCCTCAGGTCTTGGCTTCAGAAATGCTGGTGGATTTTACTTAACAGGAGTCTTCTGAGAGTCAGAGCCTTAACCCCAAGTATTGTCAAGGTGGAAAAGTTCCTTTAAGCAACAAGAATCCTGTCTGTTTAAAGCGACTGACAAACAGGCAAAGCCAGCCCCAAACCCGCAAGCCGGTCTCAGCCTCCTTGGACTTTAATCCCTCCCTGGTGCACCTCATGCTCCTTCCTGGCTTCTTCTGCCCCTGTCCCCCAAGGACCCTGCCTCCCATTTCCCACGTAAAACTCTGCTCTTCCTGTTGGCCCCAGTTCCCCGTGCCACAGACCTACATACACATGGCCACCCTACCCCATTCCTCATGCCCTTCCAGCCACATCACCTCCCTGAAGCAGCCACACCCTAACTAGGCGTAGTTAGGCATAGGAGTTCCTTCTAGGCCTCTGACCAGGTCCTCCCACGGTATCCAGACAGAAGTGGCTCTGAGACAGGCCGAACCCTCCCATCTCACCATCCCGTGGAGAGTGTTTCCACACCTGTCTCCTTCCCTGTGAAACAGTAATAATAGGAAGCCCTTTATAAGTTCCTGTGAGGTTAGTGGCAAGCACTTAATACATGCAACAGACAGGGATGGTATCTGACACATGGTGTGTGCTCTGAATCTTGGCCAGTAGTCATCACAGTTGTATTCTTCATAGCGATATCAGTGCATGTGTGAGATCCTCTGGGCCAGGCCCTGCAAGTCAACTGTGGCAGGAGCTGCCTGGGCCAGGTGGGGGCAGCAGAGAGCTATCTGAGGGTCAATCGGGGACCAGTGGGGCCACCTGGGAGTCCAAAGTGGAGAGCTGGACCCCAAGGCCTGTCACCAGGAGGAGCATGGCCAGATAAGAAATAGGGTTGGGAAGTGTTGATTCCAGCAGCCTCCTGGCTGGTCTCCCTGCCTCCTGTCTCACCGCCCCCAAGGTCCCACTCACCCTTTGCTTGGGATATCTTTGCAAACTGCAATGCCAGTGCAATCACTCCCTTGATGAAAACACCTGGACCACTCCTCTGTCCAGGGGGAAAAAACCAGGTTCCTTAGGCTGATCTCCAAGGCCCTCCAAGAACTAGCCACTACCTCCTTCACCCTACCCTTGATGCCTCCATGCCTCACCTCGCTCCGTTCCCAAACATACCTCCGGTTCTCTTGTCTTTCCTGAGAACATTTCCTGGCCTTTTTTCCGCCTGCACGTTAAAGCCCTATCCTGCTTTCCACATCGAGCTCAACTTCTCTTTGTCATAAAGTCTTCCTGGTTTATGCCAGTCCCTAACAAAATATCATTTCTTTTTGGAACTCGCTAAGGCCTTCCCGTCTGATTTTCTGGTGATATCCCTTACTGTTCGTGTTATTCTAGACTGATAAATGACTACATGCATGCTACCTTTCCCGATGCAGTGAGCTCTCATAACCTGTCTCCTCTTCTGCAAAATGGGGGTCATGCTAGCTTCTTCCTAGCTTGTTGAAGAATTCAGGAGATAATGCACGGAACGTACCTAGAACAGGACGGGGCACATAGTGTTCAGAAAAATATTATAGGGGTTTCATCATTCTTGTGATATCGTCATCGTTGTCACAGTCATCATCATCACTATAATTAGAGTGACTCTGCCCCTCAATGATCAAGGATTTTCAGGTTTAAGTCCATGGCCTGTCCATAATACAAACTCAGGTTTACAAACTTAAATTAAAAAAAAAAAAAGCCAATGTGTATCACAGGCCTGAAGGGAGGCTTCCCAGAGCTACGGAGTCGTGGAAAGGCAGGAATTTCTCCCGCTGAGGCAAAGTGAGAGCAGGTAAAAGAACAAACTAGTACAGTGACAAGAGAAGAAACTTTTTTTGTTGTTGTTTAGAAAGATAGGGATGTTTTCAATAAAAATTTCAACCCGGAAATTAAAATTTAAACAACGTAAGTGCCTCCGAGAATCCAGCAGCAGAGAGCAGTCCCTTAATGGTACTATGCACAGCCTTTATTTTTTAATGTAGAGAAGGAAAGGATTTGTCATTAAAGTTTAAAAATAATCAGAATCAAAATCCCTTTTGTTCCTGCGGGCTGGCAGAGCTGAGGGGCTGATTGTGTGTGCTGAGTGGGTGTCCAGGAAACAGTAGTCATTTGTGTGCGTGTGACAGGAGTCGAGTCCAAATCTAAATTTAAGCAAGTGTTGGCCTTCTTGGAACCCATAATTTTTGGATCGATTATCCCGGACTAAGTGTCTGAGTTTCTTGCTCTCTCTCTCTCTCTCTCTCTCTCTCCCCTTTGCTGCATTTAATAATTACAACACTTGAGCCAATAATTTGCCGACCAGCTGCGGTGGCCTAACTGTCTGGTTCACTCATAATTTCTGGAACTTGATACAATCATGGCCTTTGAGCCAATTAGGGTAATATTTGGTGTGTTAGAAGTCTGCTCCCCACCCTTCCACCATCTCGCCCATGTGAGAAACAAACAGCCCGTGTCAATCCTACGAGAGAAACGACGTGTCCTCAGATCTTACCCAGCCCTTGTACTCATGGGCTGTCTGTCCTGTTCCTTCCCACAGTTTGGAAAAGAAAGGCAGACTGATGGTCTGAAAAGAACCTGGCCTGAGGATCAGAAAGCCTAACCCTGCCCCTAAAAAGCTATGTGGCCTTGGGTTGGTGGCCTACCCTCTCTGGGTCTCAGCTTTCTGTCTGTAATACGTAGCAGTGGTAGTTCAGGGCAGAGGGTCTGGAGCCAGACCACTTAAGCTCAAATCCTGCCTCTAATTACCTTTCAGCTGTGCAACACTGGGCAAATTACTTCATGTCTCTGGACCTTAATTTTCTCATGAGGACCATAATTAATGTCTTAATTATGGGGATAATTATAATATTAACAAAAACATATAGTTTGTGAGGGTTTGATGAGCTAATACAAACAGAAATAGACACACACATACTTCTAAAGTTTAAGCGCCACAAGGGCATGGCTTTTGTTTGTTTTGTGTCCTGCTATCTCCCCAGGACTTAGAATGATGTCAATCACTTTCCTTATATAAATGAATGAATGAATAAGAGGACCTATTTATACTTATTTGCTCACTATTCACTTTCCGCTTATTTCCAAAAATGACTTTTTTATGGTTCACAAGAAAGTCGTGTTTACCACAAAGCGATCACAATGAAACTAGAACATCAAAGCCCAGAATAAGGAAGCCACAAGCAAAAGGTCAGATGGCCTTTCCCCCAGAGTTTCCTGGCTACCGAAGCTAAACTAAGCAGCCTCTGAGAATCCTTCCAACTCCGACATTCCAGGAGCCTGAGTGTGGGAGTCAGAACCCATGGTGCTAACTTTCAGTGTGACCTTTGACAGCTCTCCAAAACTGCCTTAAATCTCAGTTTTTCCGTCTGAACAATGGGGATACATGACCAAAGGGGCTAAAACCCACGATTGGAAACTAGCAACATCTTTTAGCAAATAGCCACAAGGACATACGGATGGGAGATTTGATTCTACCGTCAAGGAGTCTACGGTCCTCCAGGAGAAATAAGGTACACACACGCTCAACTCTCTAATTCAAGCTAGAGAATGGTACTTAACTAGGAGTGTTACCAAAGCATAAAGGAATGGTGAAAAAAGAGAAGTAGGAGGATTTGATAAAGCATTCTAGATAAGCTGCAGTTAGCAGTGGTTGGTGACAAAATTTAACAAGTTAACATGCTGGGCAGAGGTAGGGGGTGGCAGATGCCTATACAGCCACCCTCGGCCCCTGTGACTCTGGCAGACCTCACTAACCAATCACAGAGCTTTATCCTGCGGGGTCAGGATGCGGCCTCGGAATCCTTCTCAACACAGGCAGCCACTCCCAAGTCCCCAAAGTTGCCTACAGAATGAAACCCGTTTGCCTTCCTGATGGTGTGTAAGACAACAGCGGAAAATAAACCTGAACCAAAACGCAGAGGGCCTTGAATATCAAGGTCAAGAATATACATAATCCAAAAAAAAGGGCTTGTTCCTCGCCACGTCCAGCTGCCCCTTACTGTGGGTCGATAACCCTGGAGCTCCTGGGCCGCAGACGCCATTGTGACATGCACACCCTGAGCCTCAGGAACTGAGGCCGTTCCCGCCGAGGCTTTCCGCGAATCCATCTGGAGCGTAATCCGCCTCCCAGGCTGCACAGTGCCGGGCTTGTGCTGAAACAAGGCATGCACTGTAACTCTGTTCTCACATCACGCTGCGGGAAGGAAAACAGTGTGGGGGACCCGTGCCAAAGTTTTCAAAAGGGCTGCCCTAAAACGTAAATGTGGCCTCTGTACATTCTTAGAGCGGCGCTAGTTATCATCTCTGCGGTACCAGGGCCGGCACAATTATCCTATTACTGTCCAAGGGCCGTGCCTGATGAATGCGTCCCTGTGATGGCTCCATTTAACCGAGCTCCAGGAAAAGGAAAATCTATCGAAAGGAACGTGAAATAGAATTCCATGAGCTCATGTCTAGTGGGGAAAGCAAAAGGCATCCGAGGCTGATGGGAAGTGAATCAGATTGTTCCTTGGCTCCGAGTGCAACCCTATCCACCCGCCCTCCTTCTGCGACCCTCCCACTCACCCACCCACCGTGTATGGGGACATTCAGGTAGCAGGAAGTGGAGGGAACCCAGGCCCGGGAGTAGCCCAGACTGCAGAACCAGGTCCATGTGTCCTTGGGTGAGTCAGCCTTTATATCTGCGTTTGTTGATACCACATAGCCTTACACCATGGATTCCAGGTGGCTCACCGAAACACTTTCAACAGAACAGAGAGAAATAAAATTGAAATAAAAGATGCGTGCATATTAAGAAGACCAGACGAAGGAAATATAAAAGCTAGGATTATAAGATGAAACCCAGAGGAAGGCAAGCCACTTAATATTTCTAAGCCTCAGTTTCCACATCATAAACTAAAGGAGTAATAGTATCTTATTTATAAGATGGTTGAGGCCAGGCACGGTAGCTCACACTTGTAATCCCAGCACTTTGGGAGGCCGAAGTGGGAGGATAGCTTGAGCTCAGGAGTTTGAAACCAACCTGGATGACATAGTGAGACCTTGTCGCTATAAAATCAAATCAAAAAAGTTAGCCGGATGTGGTCATGCACGCCTGTAGTCTCAGCTACTCGGGAGGCTGAGGCAGGAGGATTACCTGAGTCTAGGCGGTCGAGGCTGCAGTGAGCCGTGATCGTGCAACAGAGTGAGACCCTGAATCAAAAAAAAGAAGACCATTGGGAGGACAAACTGAAATACTCCCACAAAATGAAAAAAAAAAAGAATCATAATGGAAGACTACGGAGCCAGTTGTCAGGAAACTCAGGTCCAGTCCAGCTCAGCTTCTGAATCTGGTGGTCCCTGAGGCCTCTCCCAGCTTGAAGAAATGGGGTGCCCAAGAGAGAAGGGAGCAGGAAAAGCAGCAGGAAGCGGTGAGGAGAAATGAAATGGCTCCTTTGAGTCATTAAGTAACGCATTATTATTATTAATTATTAATTATGTCTTTGGAATACGTTTTTCTCTGACTATATCAGGGACAATGTTGATTTTGCAAATATCATCTGAGTCTCTCCTCTGCGCCTGGCCCAGGGAAGAAACATCCATGCAGATGCCCCTGTCTCTGCTAGGCCGTGCCTCGGCAGGAGAGGTGAGTGGAGACTGGCCTGCAAGACGCGAATGCAAAGCTTCCTCACCCCGAAGAGAGGCGTGAGTAGGAAGTTGCAGAGGGCAAGGAAGAGCGGGAGCCTGTCCTTCAGATAAAGCACGATGTCCTGGAAGAAGAGGATATGGAGTCTGGCCCTGAGAAGATTTCTACAGGTCGGGCGTCAGGGGAAGATGTTTCAGGTAGGCGGGACCAGGAAGGTTGAGGCAGAAAGACTGAAAAGCAGATGGGGTTGTGGGACGAGTGGACATTTATTGGGTCTTCATGGGCCCTCCATCAACTTCCCTTCTTTGGGTAACGGCACCTAAATTCACCTTTGGGGAGTTTCAACTCCCTCACTCTCAGTCCACCTGGTTCGGAAAGCCTGACCTCACCCCATCTTGCTCCAAGGAAAACAAATGGTCCTAACCCAGCTAATTAGGGTATTTCATTGCCCTTACCAAAGTGATTGGTTTTAGAATGAGCATGTGCCTTACGCAGATCCAATGAGACTCACATTAAGACCTTTTCTGGACCCACTACAAAAGAGGAGCTCTTTCTGTTGGACTTTCTGAGCTGCTTTAATGTTAACTGGGAACTGTTAGTGATGTCTTGTCATGAAATGACCCACCCTTAGAAGGTAACACAAACTAGTTCCTAGAAATAAAACAAGACAAATTCTCAACATCATTTGAGTACCTAGATCCAGCCATACCTGAAGGCAGTATTCCTGGCACTGTTGAGTTCTAGGAGTCAATAAATTGCCTTTCATTCTTGAGCCAGTTTGATTTCAATATCTTTCACTCGTCTCTCTAAGAATCCTGGGTAACATAAGGACCCTGATCCATACGAGCTATGGACACGAGTCATGGCTGATAGGGCTGCCAGGGTGGCCAGAGTGAACTTTCATGAGGAAGCTTAAGTTGTCAATGATCAAGAAAGTCTGACTTGGGAGAGCAAAGGGAAGGGTGAATCTGGGAGTAGAGTGGAAGACTCAGATGGAGATGCCAGCTTCCTGTAGTGGGGAAGCATCTGCCTGTCAGTAGGAGAGAGGCGGAGTTGGAGGAAAGGAAAGGGAACAGAGGTTTTCCCTCACAGGGGTCTCCATCAGGTCCTTAGGACAGCTGCTCTGAATGTGTCTGGGAACAGCGGGTCA
Organism: Cephalopachus bancanus; assembly: GCA_027257055.1. Lineage (NCBI taxonomy): Eukaryota > Metazoa > Chordata > Mammalia > Primates > Tarsiidae > Cephalopachus > Cephalopachus bancanus. The sequence continues at coordinate 1,432,556 of JAPVLO010000289.1, read as the reverse complement.
TTCATTCTCATCACCATGGCTATGGTGGCCGTGTCGTGCAACAGAAAGCACAGGCGTAGGAGTCAAATCCACTTGGTCTCAAGCACCACCCCTGTTATTCCCTTCCACTCTTTGTGAACTTGGTGACCTCCACAATTAAAGTCTCTTAAATGTGTGACTTCATCTGAGCCTCATTCTCCAGTAAATGTGAATAATCACTGCCATCTCTCACTTGACCACAGCAAGGTCCTCTCAGTTGGTCTCAACTAATTTTCCCCCATGCAACCAAAGCGAACTTTTTAAAGACAAGGCAAGTTATGTCACCTGCTCCCCTTGAAATGTTTCCAGGATCCCAGTCATTGTTAGGCGGATGGCCCAAACTCACATAACAGGCTTCAAATCTAAGACAAGGCAAGTTATGTCACCTGCTCCCCTTGAAATGTTTCCAGGATCCCAGTCATTGTTAGGCGGATGGCCCAAACTCACATAACAGGCTTCAAATCTCTACAGCATCTAGCATCATCCGCTTGCAGTTCTAACCTCCTAGATCCTCTCGGTCTTCTTCCCTCAGTTAATTAAAAAACAGTTTTTAAAAATCTAACATTTATTGAGCACATACAATATGGCAGACATTGCTCTAAGAAGTATTTTACTTGAAATAATCCTTACGACAATCCTATGAGGTAAATGCTATTCTAGTCCCACTTTACAGAAGGGAAAAATTGAGGCATAGAGGTGAAGTAAATTGTCCAAAGTGAAACAGCAAAGAAGCACTTCAGCCAGGATGCAGATCTACCTAGGTATCGGCACCCAGAGCCCATATTCTTCATCTCTCTATGATGCCGACTCTCTAAATGCATCCCACAAGATTTTCCTCCTTTGTGACTGTGGTAGACCGAATCATGGCCCCCAAAGATATTCACATCCTCATCCCTAGAACCTGTGACTGTCATTTTACATGGCAGCGGAGACTTTGCAGATGAGATCAAATTCAGGATCTTGAGATGAGAAGAGCATCTTGAATTCTAGGTGGGGCTTAAATGCAATCACAGGTGTCTTTATTTGAGGGAGGCAGGGGGAGATTAGACTCCAGAAGGGAAACAGGCAACGTGATGTAAGAGGGAGAGACTGGAGGGATGTGGCCACAAGCCCAGGGGTATTAGCAGCCCCAGAAGCAGGAAGAAGCAAGGAATAGATTCTCTCCTGGAGCCTCCAGAAGGATCCAGCCCTGCCATTACTTCCACGTTAACTTAGTGAAACTGATTTTCAAACTGTGATGTTCAAGAGCTTGTAAGATGATAACATTTGTGTTGTTTTAAGCTAAGAGTCTGTAGTAAATTGTTACAGGGGCAACTGGAAACTGATACAGCAGCCTTAGCACAGGCAGTTTGTTCTGCCAGAAATACTCTTTCCCTCACACCCTTTGCCTTCCAGATCTCCCACTTACTCTTAGTTTCCTTGTCATCTCCTCAGAGCTGCAGGATTCCTCCACTATATCCTCCCACAAAATTTCAGACTTCTGCTTCTTGATACTCACAATATTTGCCATTCACACTTAGAGTTTGTTGCTCATGTGACCACATCCAAATGACAGAGTACACGGTATATGTCTATCTTGCTCTCGAATATATCCTAAGAGTCCAAGCCAATGCCTGATATAGTACAGGTTTTTGATAAATATTTGTTGAAATGATTAAAGAAATGTAGTTGCTCATAGGACAATTGGGTACTCTCAAAAGATCACAAATATAAAGAACTTGGTACAAAGACTGGCACATGAGAACTTCACAGAAAGTAGTGCTCTGTGTGGGGTCCAGGACTTCTCTGTGCGATTTTTCTGCCTCAGCCTCCTGAGTAGCTGAGACCGTAGGCACACCACATTCAGCTAATTGTTATCATCATCATCATCATCATCATCATCATTATTCATAGAGATAAGTTCTCACTATGTTGCCTGGGCTGGTCTCAAACTCCTGGGCTCAAGTCATCCTCCTGCTTTGGCCTCCCAAAGTGCTGGAATTACAGTCATGAGCTACCTTGCCCAGTTTCCAAATGTCTTTGGTTCAGAAGCACAGACACTAAGGTCCCAGTCTTAGGTATGTCTTAGGCAGAGTGCTCTGGGATGTCTCCTTTTCTTCAATTCTCTAAACACTGCTCCTTTTTCCTACAGTCTTGATAGTCAAGCAGGCTTCGTGACCACACTGCATATTTTAGAAAGGACAGGATCAGGGAAGTCCCAGAACACACAGAAATATGGAGGAACCAGCAAAGCTGCCATCTTCTGCTTTAAGACGATGGCAAGGCCTTTGGGCTGATGAGCCATGTGGTTAGAATGGTGTCTCCAGCCCTTTCCTGGCCATGTTGTGTATGTGTGTGAGCCTCCAGCTGGGCCAGGAACCAACTTTCCAGGCCCAGATGAATTCTCTTCATTTCCCAGGGATCTTTTAGCTTGAGTTTGGTTCTCGGGCCAAGGCTCTGACAGCTTTATTAGCACCTATAATTCAATGTACGCGTCGATGTGTTGGGAAACACTTTGAGGCTATCTTTTAAAGTCAACTTAATTCCCTCTCAAATGCCTCTTTGTTTGCCAAAGTGCCAGCCAGAAGACTTCCAGGTAGGCAGGGAGATGAGCTCCAGACAGGGGATCAGCGGGACGTGTCTGCTGGGTGCCCAAGTCATTTTGCTGGTAGCTGATGTCATTTCCAGTTAGTGGGCTCCTGGCAGAGGTGTCTGCAGATGCTCAGATGACATCACTGGGGACCGGCCTGTCACCAGATAACAAATGGAGCCCAGCCCCTGGTTCCTGCTGCCCCAGGAAGTCACATTTCATTTCTTGGCCTTGCTATAGGCCTGGGGAGTAGACACCCTGTGTTCCCAGCCTGGCCAAACCCAGAGAACCATAATGAGCCCTCCTGCTGGCTGCTTTGCTTAAACAAAACTGAGTGGAGCATGCTAGGTTTACCCAAAAGTGTTCAGATACTGTAATAACAGAAACTGGGTTAGCCAATTGTAATATGCACTGTTGGTCATCTACTGACTTCAATTTACTCTTCCTCCTGGGCTAGTAGAACCCAATTTTTCTCACATACGCACCTCCTCTAGTAGAGATTTCCCCATTTTCATCCTCAAGTTTTGTGGATTCTCATTGTTCTAAGCCATTCATTCGTTTATTCAGCAAACACTATTGAACACATATTTTGTGGTGGGCATTGCTCCAGGCACTAAGGATAAAGTCATGAAGAAAAAGTCTTTGCCTTCATGGAGCCTTAATTCTAGTTGGGATGATAATAAATAAACACAAATATATATGTATATATATTACATAATAATGATATATAGCATATATAATATAATAATGTGTGTATATACATATATATTACATAATGAACTTGCAATATCAAGTCAAACAACTGTGTTACAAAAAAAGATAAAACCAGATGAAGGGATAGAGAGGAATGGACTTGCTTTTGTAGATAAAGGAACAGGGTGAGATGATATTTGAGCTGAGACATGAAGGAAGAGGGGCATCAGCTTTGGGAGTCTTTAGGGGAAAACATTCTAATCAGAGGCAATGGCAGGCACAAAGGCTTTGGGGTAGGAATATACCTGCATGTTGAGGTGTAGCCAGAAGCCACTGTCGCTGGGTTGTTAGGAACAGAGGAGAGGCCATGGAAAGGACTTTGGATTTTGTTCTAAATTATGAGAAATCATGTGGTACTCTCCCGTCATGGATATCACTTATCTGATGAGATTTTCAGAGAATTGCCATGGCCACCACGCAGAAAGCACAGCAAGAAGGGAAGCAGGTGACCAGGGAACGTGGACTGCCAGGTAGTGGTTGGAGAAGAGGTGGTAACTGGTTGGATTTGGGAACTATTTTGAAGGTAGATGCAAAAAGATTTACTGGTGGATTTGATGGGAAGAATGAGAGAAAAAGGAGTGAAAGAAAATGCTAAAGTTTCGAGTTGGCACTTCTGAGTAAGTAAGAGTGTGGATAACTGAGATAAAGAATCCCAGGGAGAAGCACTTCTGGGTGAGACGGGACCCAGAGCTGGAATTGACATGTGCTCCATCTGAGGTGCCATTAGACATGTGAGTGGGGACGTCAGGTAGGCAGCAGTAGGAAACAGGAGTGTCCGGATCAGGAGAGAGGTAAGTCCTATATTCTCAACCAGTGAATAACTTAGGCTTAAACGTAGGGTTCAACTCTACCCAGTAGGACATGGCTGAAGGACGCCTCTGGGCAAGGTGTCCTCATTTCTAATGAGACATTATGGTTGCCTGGATGGGTGGATGGAATAATGGGTCGGTGGATGGGTGGATGGATGGATGGGTGGATGGATGGGTTGATAAATGGATAGGTGGGTAGAGGGGGTAAGTGGGTGGGTGAATGAATGGATCACTGAGTTTCCATTCACTTCTGATGGTCATTCAAATCCCTTAGGTACATTGGAATTGGAGTTAGGAGACCTGTCTCAATCCCTGGTTCTTTTACTAATTAATCACAAGCCTGGACCAGAGCATACCCTCCCTGAGCCTCAGTTTCCCCACCTGCACAATGAAGAAATTGAACTAAATGGTGTTTGTGAGCCTAACTAGCCCCGCCATTCTATGAAGTTGTTAAGAACATGGACTGTGGAACCAGAACCTCTGAGAGAAATGTTGACTTTCCCCTAGTTGGTGTGTGATCTCCAGCAGTTCAAGGCTCCACTGTGAAGCAGTTTTCTCATCTCTGGCACCATGATTTATGGTTCTCTCCAACATTAATTTTTATTAAGTTACAACATAGTTTCCTGATTACTTGTGTTGATGGAAATACTGAAAATCTCTAGGAAAGCAATAGTTATGAGGAAACCAACATCTTGATGCAAACAAAACACACATACACACATAGCCTACAAGGGGAGAACAGAATATTCCTTCCAGAGAAGCTACTCGAGTGCCTTCTAGGTACTGAGTCTGGTCAAGGTGGGAACTAGGTACACTTGGATTTAATTAGGAGACCTGGTTTCAGTCCTTGGTTCTTTTAGTAATTAATCACAAGCCTGGGCCAGAGCATACCTCTGAAGCTCAGTTTCTCCTTATTCACAATGAGAAAAATGAACCACTAGGTTCTTCTTGAGGTCAACATGGCTGTTTTAGGGTATCTTGGCCTACCTTGGTAACTCATGCCCGGGAGCTAAGAGCTACCCTAAGAATCTCAAGCTCAGGCCGACTAGGTTGCTTCTATGTGTCTACCACAGGGATTTGGGACGAATAAAAGACATTAAGATCATAAAGAGCCTTTGGCCCAGACTTGGCACATGGTGAGTGTTCAAACTATCCGGTACTTCAGTCTCCTGTGCCCAGTTAACTCAAGGTACCAATTAACTAAAGTGAACGATAATGGTAGTATATAAGACAGTCCTAGATCCTAGATCTTTAAAGTGGTCAAAGGCCTGAATTCCTGGGCTATTTCATTCATTAAGAGGTCTAACAATAATTGATAAATTTTGACAACAAATTAAAAATAAAATAAACAATCTAATAGACACCCTTCTTTTACCATGTTTTAGTGCACCGAGTCTAACTGAAATTTGTTTGGTCTGAAATTATACCAATTTCACATTGTTAGCGTTATCTGATCAGTCTTACATATGTAGGTTGATTAATAGGAAATGGGCAAATAGGTATATTATGACTTAATCATTGCTTTTGAACACTTGATCTTTCAAGACTCTTTTATTTTTAATAAAAAGAGGTCTTTGGTGTCAGAAAGGTTGGGAGCCAGCAAGCTAAAACACAGAATGTTTTGACAGGGGCCTGCTGGTGACTATATCCCTTGCTTTGATGTCTGGGCCCTAAGAACTTCTGAGCTATGTCGGTGTGTCCCCAAAGCACAGATCCAAGGGAGAAAGGGGAAAAGACACTCTGCTAACAGTGACTAATGTCATTTCCAGTTAACTGGCTCTTGGCAGATATGCTACAGATGCTCAAATGACCTCATTAGGGACCAGGATGTCAACAGCAAGACAGATACAAACAGAGCCTTGCTTAAGATTCCTGCAGATTCCATGGATTTGGAATTCCCTTAATTCGTTTCCCAAGCTTTCCCTTAATTCATTTCCCAAGGGTGTGCATTCCAGGCAATGGCGTGTGGGATTATGAAGAATGTTAGGGAAGATGGAGCTTATATTAGTTGAGATAGGCTAGCTTCACTGCAATAACAAAGAACTCTCAAAGCTCTCCCTCCCTCCCCTTCTTTCACTTTCTAGGTTTTTGTCATCATTTGCTATATCAGAGGACCTCTCTCTCTCTCCAGGCAGTGTGGAAAGAGTAGGCACAGCATTCAGGATCATATTCAAACAGCTATCAACCCCAAAGGAAAAACAGAACTTGTGTCTTTCAGTTACCATATATAAACTCCTAAGGAAGGACCAGGCTGGATCAGGCACTCAATTCTTGCTGTGACCAGGGACATGGGGTATTATGAGTGGGCAGGTCTGGGTTCATTTATCTGCCTCTCCTACTAAACAACAAGGCTGGAAAAGGCAGAGACGAGGCAGGCTCTGTTTTCTGTCTGTTTTCAGCCTGGGGTCGCCTGTGTAAGGGGCGCTCAGTAAACTGTCAGTTGAGTTGAAAATATCAGCAAAAGAGTTTGCACAAGTCTGGAAGGAAAGAGCTGTGTTTAGTTCTCTAAACATGAAGACTGACAGTGAGGGTGACTCAGAAACAGACTAGTCAACCAATGCTCAACATTTTGTTACTTTCAACAGCAGCAGCAATTCTGAGAGAGCCCTAGAGATATTTTATCCAATAAACTCCTTCCAGAGCTAATAATACAAATTTCTTGCATGATGGTTTACAACACAATTTTACATCCTTTATTTTGCTTCAGTACAGTTCAACAAATAGTAACGAGACTCTTCCAGGTGCCAAGCACTGTGTTCAGTGGTGGATTGTAGTGGCAGAAACAGGTCGTTCTTGCCCTCAGAGAACTCTCCATGGAGTGCTAAAGAGAGATAGTAAATAATTGAAGAGATAATAATAGCTGATGTATTTATACAGAGCATTTGCTATGTGTCAGGCACTAGCCTAAGTGCCTGACACATATTAACTCGATTCATGCTTACAATAATCCTTTGAAACAGGTACTATTATGAGCCTTGAAAGTTGGGTGACTTATCCAGGGTAAGCAAGTGACAGGACCAGGATTTAAACCCATGTTGTCTGGCTCTTGAGTCCATGCTCTTAGCCGCTGTAGCTATGCCACCAGCCAACCACAGTGTTATGAGAGTTAAAATGGGAAGTCGAGGGGCCAAAGAAGGCTCGAGCGTTTAACCAGTCAGATCTTAGAGCTTGATCAGCCAGTCTTTAAAATCCAGTGTCCTTCCCACCAGGCTGTGCATCAAGGCTTGGGGCAATGACTGCATAATTAGCATTAGTAGTCTCCAGGGTGTCCAGATGGAAGTCCCCATTGGCGTTTTCCCAATTGTCTGAGTACAGATAGCCAATAGGTTCTCTCCACATTCTATGAAGAACATAGATGCAAATAATCCTTATGGTAATTGCATTAAGGAAATGTTTCTGTTTGTTTAATTTAGGAGTTAAAACAGAGGGACCTTGTCTTGAAAATTATGAAATAACAATCAGAAGTTATTTGCTTATGTTTATATTTGGAATTAAAGGATATTCACATAAGCAAGTTCAAAATAAGGGAGGGCAGTTCTACTACTAGCAAGGGACTGAGGGCCTTCAGAGAGGTGGGCTATCATTCATTCAACTGTAAGGATTAACAGTTAAAAATCCACTCTTGCTGCTCCTCATGTCTGGGGAAGAATAGAAGTTTTTGTTTTTTGGATTTTTTGGGGGGAAATAAAAATCCACCATTCTTTCCAAGGAATGCATTAGAATGGGGGGTTTCCATAGACCTGGAAAAAAGCCAGGATATTTTGGAGTCAAGACCCCCTCCTTCCCTGGCCACCGTCTTTGCAGGAAAGGGTCGGGTAAGTGCTCAGGCTGAAAGCTCAGCTGAGCAGGGAGAAGAGGGTGACCACCTGGCAGCACGGCCCTAAAGGGCATGGTGTGGGTAGCAAGAGCAGGGCAATAAGGTAAGACCAATAACTGCTAATAACATTTATTGAGTACTTACTATGGCCAGACACGAGTCTACACACTCTAGCACTATATGTTACACACATGATGGTTCATTTGATTAGGCTGATATAATCAGTATCCCCATTTTGCAGGTAAAGAAAATGAGACGCAGGTTTTACTTGCTGAAGGCCATGTTTCTAGAAAGTAGACGAGATAGAATTCAAGCTCAGGCAGGGGACTCCGGTGTCAGTACCCTTCACCAGGTGGTTTCAGGTTGACCCCTTTGACAGCAAAAGGGTCACCCTGAAATCACCACTCTGTTGGTTTGGGTTTTGAGATCTTCTCAGGGTCCTGCAGAGAACACCTCTTTTATGAGCTCTGCTGGCCCAAACTTGATGTCTCCAGTGATTTTTGGTTTATAGCTGCCTCGTTACAAACTGGTAACTTAATTTTGGCCCCAGAACCCAGAGCTTCCCTCCCTGGAGAACGTGGTGGTGAAGAGGAGGAAATGACAGAAACACTGAGACACACACACACACACACACACACACACACAGAGAGACAAGCTAGTTATTTTTGAAGTTAGACAGACAGCAATATAACCAGTCTCCCAGTCTCTCACCCAAAGTGATGAAAAAGCCATTGTTGGGGCATCTTGGCACCCGAAAGGAAGAGAGAGATTTTCCTGAATCATTTCTCATTTTTTATTTAGGCTTCACACTTTTCCTGGGGCCTCTGGGCAGCCGTCCAGACCCCCATACCCCTGGTTGACTCTGAGCTCCTGAGTAAGTGATCTGTCACTCCCAGGCCCGGGGAAGGGGCGGGTGGAGGCCGGACAGGCTGGGCTTGGCTCGGCCCCTGACATTGTACATGCTAATGCAATGTGAAGTAGCACGTCTAAATAGCCTGTCCAACTTTTTTGATGTTCTTGAACCCACAGATGGGATTCATTTCCACACTGTTCGCAAAACGTAAACGATACAAGGACATTAAAGAGCATTAAACTACTTGATGACATTTTGGTCACATTAATAAAAATTGGCATTTTTTAAACTACCAGAAAGAAAGAGAAAGAGTTTGGGGGTGGAGAGGGGAGAGAGGAAGAAGAGAGAGAGAGACAAAGCAGGGAGAGGAAAGGAGGAGTAGGAAAGGGATTGGAATCCATCTAATGTGTAGAAGGAATGCTGGCAGTCCCAGCTCTTGTCAACCCAGTTGGGGCTTCATTTTGTATGGCACAAAAAGCAAACATTCCAGGACGGATCTGCAGCACATACCCACCCCGACATAGTGAGCAGACACACTAAGATATGAATGTTTCCTTTCAGACTGATGAGTTTGGCCAAAATAAACTCGCATACCCCTGGGACAGAAGAGGGGACAGGAGTAAAGTCAAACTCACCTCCTCCAAGAAGCCTTCTGTGAGTGTCCCTTGGGCTAGATTAAATGTCTCTTCTCGAGATTCCCAAAGCCTCTGAGTTTACCCTCATGACAGCCTATGTCGCCGTGTCATTTAATCATCGGTTGACTTGCCTAAATACTCCGTAGACTGTGGGCTTCTTGAGGGTATAAGCCAGGATTGGGAGTATAGGTTTAAAGAGACTATCATGTCTGGGCTCAAATCCCAGCTAGTCCATGTATTGGTTTTAGGACGTGGAGCATAAGCAATTAACCGTCCTAGGTCTCAACGATGCCGTCTGTGAAATGGGGTAAAAAGAACACGAAACTCATAGGGTCGTTTTGTTTCCTAGATGAGGAAAGGAGGGAACGAGCGTAGCATCCTGCCTGGTACACATGTGCTCAACACATGTTGTAGATTAGCAGCAGCAATGCCCAGCAACCCCAGTGCTTGGCACGTAAAAGGCACTCAATAAACACAGTACCGTTAAATAAATGAATCTTAGGAAAAAACTCACTTCCCAAGGGGACCCAGGAGTTGGACAGGGAACTGCAGAGAGTGAAAATGGGTGACAGAGACATTTTATAACTTATCAAGTCCTGGGCACTTTGTTTCAAAATAAAAACATTTTGGTATTAGTCTGGGGAGGTGCCCTCCCCCTTGCCCCCCCAATCTAACCACAGCCAGCGCGTGGGGTGATCAGCCTCTCCACCCGTCCGCAGCCCATGCCCCCCTCCCCCATCCACTGCCTTGGCAGGGTTTTCTCCTTCCAGCCCTGGTGGTTACATTAATTGCTAATGACAATGGCAACCTTCACTCTGTGTGGTTTCCTGCCCAGATCCTGGATCCTTTACAAGGCTCCCTTTTCTTTTTTTCCCAGATAGGAAATGCAACCCGAGACGTGTGAAGAAAAAAACAGTGTGCTTATTGTCATAGCCTTCACTCCGCGGCTGGGCCGGTGGTGTGTGCTCTGGGGTGTCTGCCCCGCCACGGGGGAGAATAAACCCAGACTCAAATCATAGGAAATTCATCAAATGTGCTTCTCAGAGCTCTGTCTTTCAAGGTCTGTTTCCTTGCCATATGATCTCTATAAACCAAATCACTGTTCGCCAGGGCACAAGACCAGAGGCGCCGGAGGCTCACGGATAATGAATGCCAAATGCATGTGACAATAGACTGATCAGGGTGCAGAATGGAAATTTCTGAGTTGTGCTTTTATATATGTGTATACACACAAACATGTGTACTCACTTGCATGCACCCGAGCACATTCACACACACACGCAGGCATACACACACACACACACACACACACACACACACACACACACACACACGTGCGCGCGCGTCAAGCACACAATGCATCTTTATGTGTTCAGGCCAATTGTTGTGCTTGGTGTCAGATGCAGATAACGTGATAACGTACCTCTCAATTACTCTGTTAAATTCCCAAAGACAAAGAAATCTGCAGATCAGAAGGATGATATGGATGAGGAAAAACAAAATCAGGATCCAGTTTAACTGGGGACCCTTCATGTGGAAGAATCACGGATTTGACTTAGAAATTCAGGATGCCTTGCACTCAGCAACTACCAAAGGACCCAGCGCACAAAGGGGCCTCAACGGAAAAATGAAACCAAGGACTCATTCCTGGGCACCAAAGAGAGATGGGAGGAAGGGGAGAAATTGCCCTCGCAGGAAAGAATTATGTGACCTTTTTTTAAAAATGGAGTTTTGACTCCTCCTGGGTCTGACCAACCCCTTCGCTCGCTAACCAGTTACCAGCATGGCCGGGAAAGAGAAGAGAACGCGGGACAGAAACTAGCAGGACATCCACTGAAGGCAAAAAGGTAATTAACGTTATAGCCTTTTAGATTCTAGAAAATACTGCACTTAAAACTGCAAGTCAACTAAGCGGCTGTCGGCAACCGATAAATGCTTCCGTATTCACAGGCATCAGCAGTCTTCCCGTTACAAAAAAAGTAATAATACATACATATTAATGGATCACATTTTGTCCTTTGGGGAGCATAATTTTTAAAAGGGCCAAGGCAGCAATAATAGTTCCTTTAAAAATTCTAAATGCTGTAATTGTTTTCTCTGAATTATGGTGCTAGGATTTAATTAGTGATGAATGTTCGGTATGGGGTTTAGACATTTTTGATGAATTCAGCCAAACAGCAAAGTAGTCTTGTCCTTGTTGCTCCCACCCTGGCCCCCGCCCCCTTTTCCTCATGTGTGTGCATGAGGACATGTCCACGTAGGAATTTTATTTTCTGTAGTTTGGCCGTAGCTAAGAAGGAGATTGCTTTAACCGCAGTTCAACAAGGAACATGAAGCATGGTCAGTGAGGTCATGCAATTCAGCACAAGTTTTGAGGTTTTCTGGTTATAAGGAGAAAAAATAATAAAATGTAAGTGGTAGAAATTTCTTCTTGGCGATGTTCTTATCATTAGGAAGAAGTTGCCCGGGTCTTGGGCCTGGGCTCCTGGGATGAAAGGGCTCTTGGACAAAAGGGCTAAAGATGTGGGGAAGAGGGTTGTATGTGGGGGAGAGGGTTGTATGTGGGAGAGAGGAAGGGCTTTCTTCATTCCCTTGACAAATATCCATTTAGCAAGATCTACTGGGTCCAGACCCTGAGTTGGGCACTGCACAAGGGCCCTGGCAATGGAGTCCTTGCCTGGGGATAAATACGATTGCTTTGTTCTTCTCCAAACCACTTTTTTGTAAAAGCAGCTGGAGAGAAGCCCAGACCCTGGGCCATCCACACAGGCAGAACCAACGTGGCCTACATTGCAGGGCCCCTGGGGGCCGAGCCTACCCCTCCCAACCACCTTCAGGACTTCTTTCATTTGAGACCTGGGGGCTGTTCCTGGTTCCCAGTATCCTCTATTAACATGCAAATACTCCTGGGAAAGGTCACACCTTGAGACCCCATCAGCTAACCTCTTGCTCACCAGTTACTTCTTAGTAAGGATTAGCAGAAATAGAACACCAAGAAGGCTTGGGGGTGAGGCTGGGGGTGGTTAGGGCTTGTGGGGAAAGAGGTAAAAGACCTCTTCTTACTGCCAAGATTCTCCTGGATGGTCGACTTGATTTCATTCAATACAACCAATCAATGTTTTCATTCCAACAAAGGTTGATCTTTTTAAACTGTAAAACAAAGTAAAATCTCATTTGCATACCTTCAGAATTGTTGCATTTAAACTAATTCAAAAGTTGGATATCCTTCTGGGTTCTACCACGTGTTCCAGACAGAGCATTGATTACACTTCAAGAATCAACCACTTCGCCATCTTGTCCAAATAGTAAAAATTCTGCCTCCCAAAATGGCAGACCAAGGCCATTCATGGAGATTTTGTCGGTTCCAGTGCCCTGGTGCTTCTCCCCATCATCTCCCTCCTCCATTCCATCCTTCTTTAACCGCAGTTCAACAAGGAACATGAAGCATGGTTCATGAGAACACTTCCTCCCCATCACCAGAGGCTTCTCTAGAGTGCCGTGGAGGCCCAGTGGGCCAGCTGCCACAGAGTTTCCGCCACTCTGCAATAAGATCCTTAAAATGTCATTCTGGGCCAGGAGCTGGGAGTAGCTCATGCCTGTAATCCCAGCACATTGGGACACTGAGGTGGGAGGACTACTTGAGCCCAGGAGTTCGAGACCAGCCTAGATAACATAGCGAGACCTCATTTCTACAAATAATCAAAAAATTAGCTTGGCATGGTGGTACACGCCTGTAGTCCCAGCCACTCAGGAGACTGAGATGGAAGGATGGTCTGAGCCCAAGAGGTCAAGGTTATGGTGAGCCATGATCATGCCACTGCACTCTAGCCTGGGTGACAGAAAGAGACCCTGACTCAAAACCAAAACCAAACAAACAGAAAAACAAGCATTCTGGAGAGAGTCATGTTTAGGAGTACAGGGCCCATAAGCAGTCAGAAAGACCCTGTGGTGGAAGCTCTGTGGCAGCTGGCCCACTGGGCCTCCACAGCACCCTAGAGACGCCTCTGGTGGACAGCTAGGAAGAAGTGTTCCGAGGTAGCAGGCAAGAAGGATGGAATAGGTTCAAATCCCGATTCTGCTGCTTCTAGATACTGGAGTCAAGTGACTTTCCTCGTGATTGATCTTTTGAGAAGATTCAGTAAAATTATAATTAGTACTCAATAAATATTTGTCATTGCTATTGTCATAACACACTATCCTCTTTATGAAATTAAATTCCAAAATAATAGGATTTTTAAAAAGCACTGTGATATACAGATCCAGTGAGCATATGCCTTCTAAGTCATTTCCTTGGGAAAATTTTTACTTATTTCAACATTATCATTGATCATAATTGTCATTCATTCATTCTTTTATACATTCAACAAATATTGAGCCCACTCTACTGTGTGCCAAACACTGAGCTAGGTATTTAGGACATAGAGATGGGCAAGCTTGATCCCTGATTTCCAGGAGCTCGAAGCTAGTGGGTGAAAACAGAGAGAGAAATAACAAGTGTTTGTGGATGCTGTCATTAGAGAACCAGCTGTCTGGGGGTAGTAGGTGCCGACATCCAGAGAGGCATTTGAGCCAAGTATTAAAGGAGAATCATATGTATTGCAAGTTATTAGAACTCTTCTATGTTCCCGTCACTGACTAAGGGTTTGTCATTTTACTTTATTCCACCTAATAACTATGTAAGGTAAACAGTTTCTCATTTGGCAGATGAGAACACTGAGCCTCAGAGAGGTAACAGAAGTGTCTCTCATTTTACGACTGGCAGGTCAGAATAATTGAGATTTCAACGCAGGTCAGCGTGGTTCTGAAGGTCATGCTCTTCCCTGCATTCGAATAGGCCAATTAATCAATCACTCAGGTCAAAAAAGGAAGAAAATGGTCTATTTCAGGTACATCTTTTTTTTTTTGCTTTTTGTTTTGTTTTTTATTATGAATCCCTGATACATACAAAATAATTTTGCTAATATACACATATTGCATAAAACTTGAAAAACACAAAGATGATACATACACACACATATTTACACATATATGCCTATGTTATTTTTTTTTAGGAGAATAGCTTCCCGGGTGTTCTTATACATGGAGGAAGAGGGTTGTATCTCTAAAAAATGTGATTATATTTTTTATACATATATGCAACTTTTTTCAGTTAATAGATTAAGAATATGTTGTTGATGTTGACAAATATATGTCTATATCATCCTTCTTAATCACTTTACACTTTCTTTGAATGGATAGATACCATTATTTATTTATTTATTTATTTAACTTATTGTCTCTTCAGACATTTAGCTTAATGTAAATTTTCTTTTTCTTTTCTTTTCTTTTTTTTTTTTTTTGAGTTAGAGTCTCACTCTGTTGCCAGGTTGGTGTGCAGTGGCACACTCACGGCCACCGCAGCCTTGACCCGCTAGGCTCAGGTAGTCCTTCCAAGAAGCCGGAACTACAGGTGTGTGCCACCACGCCCGGTTAATTTTTTTATTTATTGTAGAGATGAAGTCTCACCAAGTTGCCCAAGCTGGTCTCAAACAATTGCTGGTCTCAGGCAATACTCTCGCCTCAGTCTTCGAAACTTCTGGGATTACAGGCTTGAGCCACCATGTCCGGCCTTGTCAATTTTTTTAATTATCACGAATAACCTTGCGAAAATCATCATTTGCACAAATGCCTTTATATATATGCCTGATCATTTCTTTAAGATATATTCTAGATATATTCTAGAAGGAGAATTTCTGGGTCAAATGTTTAAGATCTTTGAGATATTTTTGCTATGTTGTGTTTTGTGTACAAATTTCTACTTTCATTAATATTTTAGGAAGATGGCTTGACTTTTTTTATATTGCTGTGTTTCTTTTTTATTTCTTACTGATATATAAGAGCTCTTTATATATAAAAGCTATGAACCCTTTGTCTTTCATATATTCTATATAGTATAACTGCTATACAGAAATATTTAATTTTTATATAGTAAAATCTGTAAATTTATGATTTCTGCTATTGATGCAATATTTAGGAGAACTTTCCTGTACCATGATTGTAAATTGTCTTTTAGATATTTTGTGACAGCAGTTTTTTACTTTTTTTTTTTTTTGAGTTGGAGTCTCACTCTGTCACCAGGCTGGAGTGCAGTGGCTGCTCCTGGCCACCGCAGCCTCGACCTGCTGGGCTCCGGTGATCCTTCCGCCTCAGCCTTCCTAGTAGCCGGAATTACAGGCATGCGCTACCATGCCCGGCTGATTTTTTTATTTATTGTAGAGATGAGGTCTCGCTGCCCAGGCGGATCTCGAACCCACGGGCTCAGGCAATCCACTCACCTCAGCCTCCCAAAGGCACAGGATTGCAGGCTGAGCCACCGAGCCCGGACAGTTTTTTTACTTTTTAATCTATTCAGTATTAAGTATGCTGCAAGGTAGGAAGAAATAATCCAAATTAATATGTTTTGGGCACTGCCAGTTGGAAAGGCCTAGAACCAACAGGGGTAACAGCACCAGGCATATGTTCTGCATCTTTCCTCTATGTGATCCTTCTGTTAACCTGGTTTCCTCCAAGTGCTCCTTCCATCTCTCTCTGACCCTCTCTGGTGCTGATTCTCCTTCCTGCCCTCTGTCTTGCCTAACCTTTTTCACTCCTGTTTCCCTTTTCCTCATGCCCACTCTTGTCCCTGCAAATGTCCATCAAGGCTTCTCTTTCTCTTTGTCCTTTCTTCCCTCAGGTGGAGACAACACAAGGACAAGAGGCAACACAGTAGTTCGTGGCCGGGAATCTTGAATCTTTTTTCTGCTTCTTCAGTGGGGGATACAGTTGGCTGGCTATTCCTTGTACTCCTAAATAGTTCATAGGAGGAACTCACAGTTAAGTCATTTTTTTTTCCCAATCCCACGTATGAAATATTACTTCTATTATATACCAAATAATAGTATTGAGAAGCTAATACTATTGAGAAGCTTTCTGTTATTTTCCCTGATCTGTTTTTCTTTACAGAATCATGCTGTTTTTAACTATTACTGCTCTGTAGTATATTCAATATCTGGCAGTGTTAGTCTCATCTCATTATTTTTTAAAATGATTTTAATAAGATCCTTTCTGTTTTTTTTTTTAATTCCAGAAGTAAGGGTGTGAAGTAGAGGTTAGCTTTAGAAAGTATGGCAATCAATGCATGACAAGGGGTGCTGTAGTTTTTGTTTCTGTAAAATCAGTCTCATAATTTTATGGCTACACTTGGTTTATTTCCACATTGAATGATGTTATTCTGGCACTTAGAGTCTGGCATGCCCAATCTATCACTAGACCTATTTTATTCTGCTTGCCAAGTACCTTGGCAGGAGATTTGGTTCATTCTGTCCACACAAAAAGTCAATATAGCTTTGTAGTTAAGAATGCAAGATCCAGCTGTGTGACCTTGGGCAAGCTATTTTACCTCTCTGAGCTTCAGGAGCTTCATTTGCAATAAGAAGGTGACAGTCACTTTCTCATAATATAAGAGGCACTACATATGGAAGAGTACCTAGCACAGAATAAACACTCAGCAAACATTAACTAGTACCAGCATGTCCCAATGGTCTGGTCATTCCAGGAGTTTGCTGATTCGCCTTAACTTGGAAGGCGGAGATTGAAGGGAAGACATTAAATCCGGAAACATGGGTTATATAAAATTTCGCAAGCCTTTGCAAATGTTTTTAGGGATGAGAAGTTGTTATTTCTCAGGACGTCCGGGGTGCTGGATCTTTAAAGCAAGCTATGGCCTGGCTATAGAGGGTCCCTGTAGTATCAGAAGACACCGGCCTCATGAGGACCCTGAGCAAGCCAGCTCATTGGAACCCACTGCAGATTCTGCACAGCACTCTTGCTGGGCCTTGGTCAATCTTGTCAGCAGAGAGCTCAGATTTGCCCTCAGACTTCAGTTCTGCTTCCACCTCTGCTCAAAGCAGATCTCTGCTGTCAGCTGAGAGTCCAAGCATGGGTATGAGCCTGAGATCCGGAGTCAGACTGCCTTGGATTAAAACTCCAGCTCTGCCACAAACCACTTTGGTTTGGGTCCTTTTGGAACTGGAGTTTTATTCGGCTGAAAAATGGGAATGCTGTGCCCTCCCTGCCAATTTACCATGGGGATTAGGTGATCATAGTACACAGGAAAGCATTTTAGAGGGGTTTAATAAATGTTGTTGTCTCAATAAGGAACATTTGATTTGGAGTAACGAAACACCAATTCAAACTAGCTTAAACAATGAAGGAAAACTATTAGCTTATATAACTACAGAGCAAATGAGAAAGCTGGACTTCAAGAGTAGTTTGATCCAGTAACTAAACCATAGCATCCAGAATTTGTTTGTTCATTCATTCATTTTTTTCCTCTCTTTTCACCCTGCCCATCATATATTCAGCTTCACCCCAAGGTTCCCTCCCTCTCATAGTTACAAAATGTCAGCAGGTTTCCAGAAAAAAACAAAAGAGGGCCACACCCAGATATTTCTCCAGATGAGTAAGAAAGAGCTGTCCTGGGAACACCTGGCATATTTCTTTTCTTGTGGCTCAGTAGCTAGAACTGGGTCATGGGCTCAACCCGGCACCAACAACTATGGCTGGAATATGAGACTGTGCACACTCACTGGTCTGAACCACAAGCCCTAGGTATAAAGCCACCTGGAGCAAGAACTACATCGAGGCAGAAGGTTGGAAACAGAACCGAAAATCAGAGAGAAAGTATGAGGGATCATGGGGGATAGGGGAACAATTGCAATGCTCACGCTTCATTTTCCTGCTCCTCAGCAGAACAGAGATGAGTGGATGGACAAGCCCCACTGAAACTTGAGGCCTCAAACTTTTTATTTTAGATTCTGGATTAATAAGGAGAAGAATGCTCAACCTATCATGTCAGGACTAACTAAACAATAACAGAGAAAATAACAATAATGATAATGTTCATAGTTTTTAAAAATATCAAAAATTGTCTTTTGAAAGAACAAAAATACTCTTATTCAGAACCACTTGGGAAGTAGTTATTTGATTTGTGCTGAAGGCCACATACCAAGTCACGAGCACTTTTTGTCCCCACTTTTCAACTCCTTTTGTCCCTTGAACCTTTCTCTCTAAGTTGCTCCCTTTCTCTCTGCTTCTCCTCTGCTTTCCTTTCTTTCTCTGTTTAGATTTTATTAGTCTCAAGCACCAGGGAAGAAATCTGGAAACGGAGGAGCAGAGGGTGTCCAGCAGAGTGAGGCCCAAGGCCTGAGTGACCCCACGTGAATCCTCAGTTCATTGCCCACTGAGGAAGAAAACTTGGTCTGTCTAAAGGTTGAATGGTGGAGCCAAAGTGAGCCCTTCACGCCTCCGGGTTGCTAAGCGACAAACACTTCAAGTTTGGAAATCTTTATCCACACCGGATATATTATCCTGGCAAATTGGACTTTCAGATCTGGCAGCAATGGAAAGAGTAACTTTTTTAAAAATAGAGACAATTTAGATGATTTCAAAGACATCTGGTCTCTTTTTCCAGCGATGTCTGACTCTTCTCTCTCACTAAGCACATTGGATCCAAACACTTCACATGTACAAAAGCACAAGGTCCCCAAAGAAAGAAGTGTTTCAGTCGCAAAACGCCGACTCACAGAAAGCGCTGCCAGTTGGAAAGGCCTAGAACGGACCGGGGCAACAGCACCAGGCATATGTTTTGCGTCTCTCCTCTATGTGACCCTTCTATTAACCTGGTTTCCTCTGAGCACTCCTTCCATCTCTCTGATCCTCTCTTGTGCTGACTCCCCTTCCCATCCTTTGTCTTGCCTAACCTCTTCCACTCCTGTCTCTTTTTTCCTCACGTTCTCTCTTGTTCCTGCAAATGTTCATCCAGTCTTCTCTTCCTCTGCCCTTTCTTCCCTCAAGTCGAGACAACACAAGGACAAGAGGCAACACAATAGCTCGTGGGCGGGAATCTTGGGTCTTCTTTCTGCTTCTTCAGAAAGGGGAGATGCAGTTGGCTAATTATTCTCTGCACTCCTAAATAGTTCGTAGGAGTGATCTCATAGTTAAGGTAATCTCAGGGCACATTCTCCCTCCCCTATGTCCTTTAAAAAAAATTAAGACAAACCCAAACACCAAATAGCTCTTCCACCTGCGTGCTAATATCTAGAATCCAACAGAGAACATTACATTCCACAATTAAAGACCAAGTTTCAAACATAAATAATAAACAACTCACATCTGGGTAGCACTTAACAGTTTTCGAAACACGTCCAGCTGTCTTCCACCCATTCCCTTACTTGACCCCCGTGATAATCAGGAGATGGAAACATTATTAGTAGTATAATTTCTATTTCAAAATGAGGAAACGGAGGTCAAGTTGAAGTACTTTTTCGAAGGTTGCTGTAACTCAGTTCCATCTGACTCTAAAGTTCATTCTTCCCCACCCCCCTCGTTTCAGGAGGGAATCATAGTGACTTGCCATAATGAGGAACCTTCTCTGGTTCTTCAGACCCCAGAGTCCCCCCTGAACCCTTTCTCTTTGAAATCTTTGACTTGCGAGCATCGCTGCTGAAGCCTGTCAGTGGGGTACAATACCACCAGGTGGCAGACGGCACTCTGGGTTCACAGAGAGCTTCAGACTTTTACCATAACTAAAAATGGGAATCAAGTGTTTTTCCATATTTTTATCTCTTTATAATCAAAATTATAGTTCATAAAAACTAGCCAAACATAGCAGCATTCCAAATCTACACAGATGAAGATGATATGAAGCGAAGATACATACAGTTGTCCCTCAGAATCCATGGGGGATTGGTTCCAGGACCCCCGTAGATACCAAAATCTTTGGCTAATGTTCAAGTCTCTTACATGAAATGGTGCAGTATTTGCATATAACTTATTCACATCCTCCCTTATGCTTTAAATTATCTCTAGGTTACATATAATACCTAATACAATGTGAATGCTATGTAAATAGTGGTGACACTGTATTGTTTAGCTTGACTTTTTTTTTTAAGTCTCCTTGACTATTAATAAGCATAACTCCTTCACAGTCCACTTCAAGTTTCTGAGATGCTGGCAAAGGCATTTTAGGGTTACTGGCTTCCCACCTAGGCCACTCAATTTCCCATATACTAGCCCAACTAGAGAAGACAGAATGGTTCTCAAACTTGCGATTCAGAAATATTTAGTTTTTATATAGTAAAATAAAAGTCTCATACTTTTATGGTCACACTTGGTTTATTTCCATATTGAATGATGTTATTCATCTTTTAACACATCAGAATCACATTGAGGGCATGTTAAAAGCACACATTTCCAGGTCTCAATTCCAGAGCTCCTGGTTCAGAAAAACTAGAGTGAGGCCTGAGAATGCGTATTTCTCACAAAATTCCCAGGTGATGCTGATGCCACTGATCTGGGGAACACATTTTGAAAAACACTGGGCTATAAGGGTTTGACAGCCTTCTGACTCTTATGGTTTCCCCCTTTTCCCTCACCTTTTACCAATACCACGGAGAAGAACAGTTGAGTTCCATGGCCTGCCAGTCAGAGTCTGGGGTTCTGTAGCAAATGACTAACCAACATTCCTAAATACTATGACTGGCACTAAGTTAACTTTGGGTCACTTTAAATGCATATGTCTACTGCCCGGTTCCGCCTTCTAATCAGATACTCTGATATAAATGCCTGTCCGATCTATGTGTTTCATTCATCACATTGATAAAAAATGCTAGCATCTATTAAGGCTGCCCGCACTGAGGTAAATGTTTCTTTCCTTAGCTCATCTAATAATTCTCACAATAATTTTATAAGAAAGATACCTCTTTTATGGATGAGAAAACAGAGGATCAAGATCACAAACCCAGTACCTGCAGAGGTTGAACTAAATGCCGGTTTGTGTCTGTCTCCAGAATACAGGCTCTCAGCCTTTGTAGATATTGACTCTAGTATTCAGTGTAGATACTAAAAGTTGGATTTCTGTCTCCTCAAGCTAGTTTCCTCGGGTTTCTGGAGCTTCTAGCCCTCACGTTTTCTCCACTGGTCTCCACTGTCTTCCAGCCAGTCAGGACATCCGCGTAGTATCTACCTAAATCTCCTGCCTCAGTCTTCCACAGTGGCTGGGAAGGGAAATGGTCAGAAATGAATGTCTCAGGGCTCTTCTGAAGGCTTAGGCAGCACAAGTAGGTTCATATACATTCCCCAGATGGTACTTTCTAAGGCAAGAAAATGGAATCAGACACCTTATAATGAGCTCCAACAAATGTTATGTTGGTGAGTTGAAACACGTCATAAAAATTCCTCTTTTGCTAGGAAAAGAATTATGCAGACATTTTATGAAAGGAAGGGAGAGAGAGAAAAAAATAAATAAGGGAGGGAGGAAGGAGCGGTAAGGAAGAAAGAAAGAAGGGAGGAAGGAACAAAGGAGGGAAAGAAAGAAGACAGGAAGAAAGGGAGGGAGGGAAGGAGATAAAGAACCAGCCTAGGAGAAAACATCGCAGAGGAATGGAAGAAGATCCCTCACAATTCTTTCATGCGCTATAACATCTTAATAAGAACATAAATTCAGGAGCATAAGGGCTGAAAGACAAAATAATGAGATTAAAGTAAAGGAGATTGAAAATCTAAGAACAAATTGAGGAAGGGCCCAACCCACATCATTACAGATCTAATACAAAATTAGAGAGAGCAAGGAGCAGGTGTATTCCCCTGAAAATAAATTATTTAGATGGACGAGAGTTTGAGATAAGGACAGTAAATGCAGATTAAAACAAAGACATTAGCGCAAGTACAAAAAAGTTAACAGATTTTTAAAAACACCTAATAAGATAGAAAGCATCCAAATCTAAAGGTAAAAATTTAAACATTATCGAAATAAATAAAAAATTGAATATGCAAGTTGAAAGACCTACCATATTCCAGGCAAATTTAATACAGACAGCTCAAGATAGATATGCTTTAGGTTAATAATGACTCTTCAAACATTCAGACAGTCCGGAATAGCAGTTATTACAAGGGGTTAAAATCAGGTTCACCTTAGTCTGATCTCTGTCTATGACCACCGGCCAGTCAGGACGCCCTATGTAGTCCCTACCTAAGGCTCCTACCTCAGTTCACCACACTGGATGGGAAAAGGAACAGGTAGAAATGAAGGTCTTGGGACTCTTCCAGAACTTTAGGCCACACGGGTAGATTTTATGCCAAAAGACATTGCTCACAATGTCTAAGATCCAAAAAGACAGTGTTCATAATGTCTAAGAGAACTAAAGTGCACCCCACAATATTACAGCTATGCAAGAATGGTGCTAAATCAAAAAGCAATAGACTTTCTTAAACACGAAAATCCCAGGAATACAACACTCACAAGCTTTTCTTGAACGAAACTGAGATGACCACATTCAGTCAATTAAGAAATACAGAAAGAAAGAAAGAACTTAGGAACTGAAACACCATGAAAAGCGTTAGTGGTAGATAATCAACCTATTTCATATTTATAAGATTATTAAACAATATTATTTTGTTCTCTAGGAAGCCTGTTGCCTGCAGCTCACTCGCAATGGCAGAACGCTCCCCACCCCAGCGCTCTTGATCTCCTTCATTCTGCTTTGCTGTTTGTTTTTACTCTGTAGAACAATACCACATAATTTACTTTCTTAATCTGCTCCCCAATCCTGTCCCACAGAAGGTAAGTCAGTCAAGGGAAGCTGGAATTGAACAGCTGCATGAAATATGGAAACCATTCTAGTTATAGAGGTGGACGTGGGAGCTGTAAGCCTGAACAAAGTAAACATAACTAGATAACTAACAAGAATCAAATTTTGTGGGGAAGGGAGCTGGAAGAAATCTGAGCACTAATGTCTTCACCGTTCACAACTCAAACACAATTGTTGCTAAAATTAAAACATGTTAAATAAATGTTAAACACTTTTTTCATGTATTATTTTTTGTAGGCATACTCTTTAAAAAAAAAATGTTTTAAAATTATAGAGATGTCGGGTACCAGTGATGATTAGCTATATAAATAGGCTGCATGCAGGTGAAGTTTGGGCTTCTAACTGGCACTCATTTCCCCGGTAATAGATCAAGTACCCTTTGTGGTATCATGTGCCCCTCTCCCTCTCTCCTCCCTCCCCTAGCAGTGCCCAGAGACTGCTGATCCCTCCCTTGTCCTAATACGACTATTGTTCAGGTTCCACTTATGAGTGAGAGCATGCAGTATTCAGTTCTTTGTTTCTGTGATAGATCGTTTAATATGATGATCTCCAACTCCACCTAATTTGCTGCAAAGTTCATGATCCTGTTCTTCTTTGTGGCTATGTAATACTCCATCGTGAATATGTACCACATTTTCTTTATCCAGTCTACTTTTGATGGGCAGAAGGGCTGGTTCCATGTTTTTGCTATTGTGAATAGAACAGCAATAAACTTGCACGTGCAGTTGTCTTTTTTGCAGAAAATTTTACGTTGCTCTGGGTATATTCCCAGGATAGTATGGAAGATCAATTTCTAGCTATTTCAGGAATCCCCATACTGCTTTCCATAGATGTTGAACTAGTTTGCACTCCCACCAACAGTGTAGGAACTTTTCCCTTTTCTCTGCACCCATGCCAGCATCTGTTATTTTTTGACTTACTAATGATAACCATCCTTATTGGAGTCAGGTGGTATAGTTTTGATTGCATTTCTTTGATAGTTAGTGAGGCTGAGCATTTTTTTCATGTGTCTGTTGGCTGCTTGTATGTCATCTTTTGAGAAGTGTCTGTTCATGTCCTTTGCCCACTTTTTAATGGGTTTTTTTTCTTTCAGTTCGTTTGAGTTCTTCATAGATCCTGGATGTTAGGCCTTTGTTAGATGCATAATTTGCAAATATTTTCTACTGTTCCATGGGTTGCCTCTTTACTCTCTTGATAATTTCATTTGCTGTGCAAAAGCTTTTCAGTTTGATGAAGTCCCACTTGTCTGTCTTAGCTTTATGGCATTCACTTTTGGGGACTTGGTCAAGAATTTGTTGCCTACTCCAATGTGCATAAAGTGGTTTTCTATGTTTTCTTCTAGGATTCTTCCAGTTAGAGATTTTATGTTTAGGTAGTTTCATTCTTCTACATGTGGTAAGCCAGTTTTCCCAGCTGTATTTGCTAAACATTATTTCCTTTCCCCAGTGATTGTTACTGGTGACTTTGTTGAAGATTAGTTGATTGAGAGACCATATTTTTGCTTCTGGAATCTCTATTCTGATCCATTGGTCTATATGCCTATTCTTGTACCAATACCAGGCTGTTTTTGTTCCTGTTGCCTTGTAATAAAGTTTAAAGTCTGGAAGTGTGATACCTCCCACTATGTTCCTTTTGCTGAGAATTGTTTTGGCTATTCGTGTTCTTTTTTTGTCTCCATATGAATTTCTGTATTGTCATTTCCAGGTCTGAAAAAAATGATGTTGGTAATTTGATGGCTGCTTCATTGAATCTGTCGATTGTCCTGGGTAGGATGGACATCTTGACAATATAGATTCTTCCAATTCATGAACATAGAATATTTTTCCATTTGTTTGTGTCATCTTTGCTTTCTTTCAGCAGTGTTTTGTATTTCTCGTTGTAAAGCTCTTTCGCTTCTCTGGTTAGATGGATGCCAAGGTATCTCACTGTGGTTTTTTGTGACTATTGTAAAAACATGCTGTTTTAGAAAGAAATGATGACTGCCACCTCTTTGTGTTTTACATAATCACTTTGATTAACCTAAAAGGATTTTCCATGAAATACTATACTACTGTAAACGAGAATTTATTTAACAATTTCTGTAGTTTGACTTTGATATTTTTTTTCTGTTAAATTCTAGTGAAGTGAAAGGTAATACTTCATATTTTAAAATAGCATTTAGAGTTAGGACATTATTTTTATTCGAGTGTTTTTACATATCTACTTTTCTATCTATGCATATGAATACAAAGATAATAGTTATTATGTTTATTTATTCTCAGGAAGGGTTATTTCTGAGTAGTATTTCTAAATAGTATTGGGGGTTATTTTTACTACTTTCATCTTTAAATTTTATTACATTAATTCTTTCTAATGAGCGTATATCTGTTTTCAAATATAACAGAATGGCTAGCCTTTGTTTTAAACAAGGAAGAAAGAAAAAAGCTGGCAGGCACATCTATCAAGATAGCAATGTGTTAACACCCATGGCGAAAAGAATAGAACTTGAGCCTTCACTTCAGAATGCTTGATTTCTTTCTGTGACCAGAATTCTCCCTTGGACTTGCCGTATGAACGAAAGAAAACTGATTCTGACTGGAGAACCCACCAGGTGTTTTTCCATAAACTTTTGGTTAAGCTCATAGGGCAGGAAACTCCCACTATTTTAGAGGATACATCTGAGACACAGACTGGGATTTATGTGACTGCATATAGTAGGAGCACTCATAATAGCTGTAGTAATAACTACTGAGTACTTACCACGAGCCAGGCTCCATGCAAGGTACATCTATCCATAGAGAATCCCTCTTAATCCTCACAGAAGCCTGTGAAGCCAGTCATTTTTATTTTTTTCTTAAAACGTGGTCCAGAGAGATGAATTGCTTTGCCAAATGCCCCACAGATAGAGAGCGGCAATGCCAGGACTGGAACTCAGGTCTGTCTCAGACCCAAGCCCACATTACTCCCTCTACTATCTGATCTCACCAGGTTGGAAGGGGAGTGGCCCGTACTGACCACCCACAAGGTCTCAGAGTGTCTGCAAGTCAGTTGCCTGGGCCCTGCCAGAGGGCCTGAGGATTTCAGTGTGCTCAGAGCTAATGGAGGGTCAGACTTTCACTGGGAGCTCTGCAGGCTTCCTCAGTCGTGAGCCCCCTTGTCCTCTCCTGGGCGTCCCTGGCTGCCTACACATTAGTTCTGTTGGTTTCTCAAGACGGCTGCCCTGTCTTGAGAAATTCCATCTCAGCAGGCATTTGCTGGGTGCCTCTGACACAGTAAACACTAACAGCCAGAAAAGAGGCCCAAATAACGGTCAGCTAAGTGTAGACAATGGCTCCATCCAGTACGTGTCAGGAGATCTGTATTTCCATCCATCTTCTGCCATCCCTCTGTGGTGTGACCCTGGGGAAGTTATTTAATGTCTCTGAGCCTCATTTTTATCCTCAGTAAAATGAAAGGGTTTTACCACTGGACAGTTTCCAAAGTTCCCAACTCAATCCTCCTATGACTTAGAGAATGAGGGTCTCTCTTTGTGGAGTCTGGGTGGTTGGGGGTGGTTAGGAGTCTTGGTGCCAGGGAGCCAAGCCAGTAACGAGCGAGAGGGCTGGGATTACCCCCCAGACAGAAAGGAGTGAGTTCAAGGAAGCACGCCTTCCAGGCCATGGGAAGGGGTCTCCATCACAGACCTTTTCTTTCCTCCCTCAGGTGGGTCTTGGCAGCTGGGCCACAGGCGTGTATGGGCCACAGACCTTTATGAGATTATCTGCTAATCATGGCCTGGACATGAGCACTCAAGAGGTGTCGCCTGAAGAATGAGATGCTTTTTTATGATGCAGTAAAAGAGAGGAAATCGCCTTGGCCTCTTGCCTCATCCTGCGCTCAGTGAGTAAGCGGGCAACCCTAGCCCAGCCTCCCTTTGGCAGGAGCTCTGAGAGCTCAGAGTTTCCACTGGGGGCTGCCATTGCATTATGGGGCCGCAGAGAGGGGCCAGAGTGGGGGCAGGAGAGACAAGCCCCATCTCCAGATGTGCAGGAGAGCCAGAGATTGCTAAGACCCACAGACCCTGAAAGACTAGAAGAGCCGGGGTCACACACATTACATTAGCAACATTAGATACTCGCAACTGGAGAGTAAATCACCATGGCCCCATTTAGGGAAGGAATTTCCTCTAAATGCTATTATTGGAACAATCTATTATATTGTCTCTGAAAAGTAGCTCAGGTCCAGAACCACTGCTTTTCCTACTGACACTCCCACTCACTGTCAGGATATCTAGGGAGATTTTCACCCCAAAGAACAAACAGTGGGTTCAACCCACATTTCCCAGCTACCAGCTAAGTGCCAAGAACTGCAAAGACCACCTTAGCACACCTAGAAGTTCATGGAATGAGTCAACACAGATCTGATAGCTTTACATGTATCACTTTATTCATTCTTACAACAGTGCAAGATTCAATCAAAGAAAAATGGTATTATTTCATGTTATTATCACCCCTGTTTTACAGATGAGAACACCAAGTCCCAGAGTTGTTAAATAACTTGCTTGAGATTGTACAACGGATGAGCAGCAGAGTCAAAAACCAGCTCCAGGCTGGCTTATGCTTTTATCCACTCCACAGCTGCCTCTCACAAGGTATCTCCATAAATGTAGGTCTCTGGGTTCTCCCTCCTTCAATAATCATCCTTAATCTTAATACACATAGGGAGAACTATTCTCTTTCTCTCCAAACGTTTTAGTTAGGAAGAAACCTTCTGCCTTTCACTTCACTTCTCCCAGCCTCTTGTCCCAAGGAGGGGTAGTTTATCTGAGGGGGCAGATGGCAGAAATGTGACTTTTATTGGTCTATCCCTTCATAATAGATGGAGGTGATAGGTGGCTTCTCTCTTAGCACTGTTGAACTTTTGTGATTATCAGGCCGAGGGGCGCTGTGATCCTTCATGCAAGCAGCCCAGCGAGGATCTGTCCTGAGGACCCTATCCTCCCCTAGGCTGGTCCCAACTAGACTAGTTCTGGTGCCAGGGCCAGCTGTGTTCATCATCCTTCCTTGCTGATAGAGCTTCGGATAATGCACCTCAACTGCTAGGTCTATTCCTCAGAGTCCGGATGGGGAAAGGAGGTGACTAGTCAGCTCTGCCAAACACCAACAATTCCCAACTCAATGAGGGCTTATACTCTTTTCAAATCCCATTCCTAGGTGACTCCAGGAAGTCTATCCTTCCATGAGGTTCCCACATCAGAGTACTCCCAAAGGGCCATGAGGACTGCTTTCTTTTTTTTTAATTTTTATTATAAAGATGTGGGGTACAATTCAGGGTTAGGTATACAAACACTGGCCATGCAGGTACCCCTGTTGATGAGGTATGCCCCTCCCTCTCCTAGCAGTTTCCGTCAACTGCCATTCCCACCCTCCCCTCCCCCACCGACAGTTTCCCATTACTGCCAATTGCTTTCCTATAGCATTACAATAGTTCAAGGTCCTCTTATGGGTGAGAATATATGAAACTCGGTTCTTTGTTTCTGTGATAAATCACTGAGTATGATCGACTTCAAATCCATTTAAGTTGCTGCGAAGTTCATATATTTGTCCTTCTTTATGACTGCATAATATTTCATTGTGTATATGCACCACATTTTTTTAATCCAGTCCAGCTTCGATGGGCATCATGGTTGGTTCCATGTTTTTGCTATTGTGAATAGAGCTGCAACAAACATACATGTGCAAGTATCTTTTTTGTAGAATGATTTGAGCTCCTACAGGTATATTCCCAACAGGGGAATTGCTGGGTCATATGGAAAGTCAATTTCTAGTTCTTTCAGAAATCACCACACTGTTATCCAGAGAGTTTGTACAAGTTTGCATTCCCACCAGCAGTATAGAAGCATTCCTTTTTCTCCACATCCTTGCCAGCATCAGTTGTTGTTTGTTTTATTAATGATGACAATTCTTACAGGGGTTAGGTGGTATCTCAATGTGGTTTTGATTTGCATTTCTCTGATGATGAGTGAGGCTGAGCACTTTTTCATGTGTCTGTTGGCTGCCTGTATATCTTCTTTTGAGAGGTGTCTATTCATGT
This sequence comes from Cephalopachus bancanus, assembly GCA_027257055.1. NCBI lineage: Eukaryota > Metazoa > Chordata > Mammalia > Primates > Tarsiidae > Cephalopachus > Cephalopachus bancanus. Next base: position 1,403,384 of record JAPVLO010000289.1, on the reverse strand, counting down.
CTTTTGCCCATTTTTTAAAGGGACTGTATCACGCTTCCAGACTTCAAACTCTACTATAAAGCTACAGTAATCAAAACAGCCCGGCATTGGTACAAAAACAGGCACATAGACCAATGGAACAGGATCTATCCTGGAAGCAAAGTCTCAATTCCTCAACCAACTCATCTTTGGCAAAACCTCCAACAATAACTACTGGGGAGAGGAAAACCTATTCAGTAAATGATGCTGGGAAAACTGGCTGATCACATGCAGAAGATTGAAACAGGACCCCTACCTATCACCATACACAAAAATTAACTCTAAATGGATCAAAGACCTAAAAGTAAAACCTCAAACTATAAGAATCTTAGAAAACGCAGGAGTCACCCTTATGGAACTTGGAAGTGGGAACCAATTCCTATCCAGAACCCTAAAGGTCAATACCTTAAGAAATAAGATAAACAAGTGGGACCTCATCAAATTAATGAGCTTCTTCAAAGCAAAAGAAACCATCAAGAGAGCAGGGAGACAGCCCGCAGAATGGGAAAAAAATCTTTGCCAACTGTATATCTGACAAAGGCCTAACATCTAGGATCTATGAGGACTGCTTTCACCAATGCATCCCGCATGCTCCTGGCTCAGCCAGCTCCTCCTTAGGGCACTGTCCCCTCCTCGGTTCACTCCAGTTGTTTCTTGATTGCATCCTCACACCATACAGCGGCATTCTCCCCGGAACTCTGTTCCAAGTCCAGACTTGGGCTCTGACTTAATTTCCAACATTTAGTAAGAACAGGCAGGATTAAATGTTTAGCAGAACATTGGTGAGAATTTGAGAATAACCAGAGGATAATCCATGAAAGAAGGAGAAAGAAACAATCTTCAACAGAATCCTGGGCATTACGGCTCCTGATCACCCTTGATGGGGAAACCTTCTGGTCCCTCTTTCCTTAGGCCGCCCCTTCCCCACCTGTCACCAATATTGCAGGGGTCCCCCTGCCATGGAGGGTCTCTGGTCATGTGCTTCTATTCTGGCGTGTATCTTTCAAAACTTTCTGGGGACTTAATGAAAAGGGGGATAAAATTCCCCACCTCCTGTGCCCTCACCTGCCCTCCCATCAGAATCCAAGGAAGAAGGAGAGACAAACAAATGACACAAACCCTTCAGCCATACCAGCCAATTTCCAAGCTGGCACTGGTCCAGGAGTGCATCCTCTCAGGGGACATTTCCCAGTTTATCTTTTTATCATCCGATCTCACCATTTGAGAGACAGGAGCTGGGCATCCTCTTGGCATAACTCAAAAGTCCATTGCAAGGTTTGTCTGAGACCAAAAGCACAGACTTCCTGCGAAAATGATGCTATCTCCAGGAACAACAGGAAAGATTGCTGGTGGATTTTCTTTTTCCAAAAATGAGTTTGATCCTGTTGTGCATGATGCCAGGGCATCTTCAAAGGGAGGTTATTGCAGAAGTTTTCATTTTCCTCATTGGGCAGATGAGGGGGTCTGAGGATTAGACAGGTGAAACAACTTGTCCATGATCACCTCACCAGTAACTGATAAGTAATAAATAGACATGAAATCAGTACGAATTCTTACCACCAAACTCTGCCTAGAAGAGACACATCACAAGTCCCAGACCTCATGAGACCTGGGTGAGCCTGTCCCCGCCCAGTGGAGTGAGGGGTGGAAGAGATGCTTTCTGAGGACTCGGATTCTGTGTCAGTAGTGGAGCATCTCCATCTCATCTCCCTAAGACAAGCCCTTCCACATCGAGAAGTCCAGTTATTCATCTGACTCCAGTGCATTCCATCTGCTCCTTGGTTTCAAGGACCAAGGGCCTATGATCCCAAGGATCCCAAGTCAGTCACTTTGAAGTTATAATCCATCTCTGCTAGAGATGAGATGCCTTAAATTCAGTTGCTGCATGAGATTTCCATCACGCTAATGCTTTCATGCATAATCCAATCTGTTCCTTGGGGAGGGGGGACAAAGGAGAGCAAGACACAGAGTTAGGTTCTTGAGAGGGAGAATTAAGAATAAAGAGATGTTTTCAGGTAACATGGAAAAAGTGGGAACTGTGGCACTTTTGGGTAGTTCCAGAAAGATGTATTTCTTCCCCCATTCCCAAGTTAATTATGTATATCACAAATGTCTCCCATCTGTACCTATCCATTCCCAGCTTCCTCCCAGTTCATAATCCTGTACCTATCCTTTTCCCAGCCATATTAAACTTCTTTCAAGACTTTTTTTAAAATCATTTTTCTCATTACCTGAAATACCCTTCCTTCTCCCCTTCAGCTGGTTAAGTCTTATCTTCTGAAGATCAGCTGGGCTCAGGCATTGCCTTCTCCTATGGAAAAGATCATAGTTTGTCACTTCCAAGGTTAGGTTACAAAACACTGTACCTTTTGTCTTGTTGGCACTCTCTCTTTCTAGTTTTTCTTCAGTCTGATGAAGCCAGCTGCCATATTTTGGCTTGTCCTATGAAGAATCCCACATGGCGAGGAACTGAGCATGGCTTCTAGCCAACAGCCAATAAAGTCTAGGCTCTCTGTCCAACAATCCTATGAGAAACAGAATCCTATCAATGATGGTGTGACTCAGGTTGGAAGTAGGTTCTTCTCCAAGTGAGCCTTGAGATGATTACAGCCTTAACCAATGCTTTAACTGCAGCCTTAGGAGATACTTGAGCAAGAAGACCCAACGGAACCATGCCTGGATTCCTGACCTATAAATACTGTGAGATCATATATATATGATCCATGATCATAACTCACTGCAGCCTCAAACTCCTGGGTTCCTGTCTTAGGCTTTTGAGGAACAAGCATTATAGACACACACCAATCCTATTTTAAGCCATGAAATTTGGGAGTAATTTGTTATATGGCAATAGATAACTAATATGTATGCTTTGTCCATTTTAATTTATTTTTTTATTGGTAGGCCTTCTATGTAACATCGTTGAATATCTTTTGTGTATTATATGAGGTTTGACAATTACATTTGTGAACTTACCACCCTATGCTTACATTGGTAGCTCTATACAAACAAATCAATAAGGTGTCATAATGTTGGTATATCAGTATCTCAAAGCTGTGTTCGTGTTGACATGCGGCGGTGTCTTGCTGAGTGGTATTCATTATTGTTGCATGTTTCTGTGTGCCAAGAGTGGGAGTGCAATCAGGAACATGGTAGTCCAAGTTGATGAGGATAATGCTATGAAGAAAACGGCAGTGTACAAATGGATTAAACATTTTTCTGAGGGGAGAGAAAGCACCACTGGTGAAAAGAGGTCAGGATAACCAGGAACAAGCAGAACTGACAAAAAAATTGCAAAACGTTGTCGAATTGCAAGTCAAAAATATTTGGCTGACTGAGAAGCATAGCAGACGAAATAAACATCAACAGAGAAACAGTTAGGAAAATCTTAACTGGAAATCTCAGTGTGAGAAAGGTACATGCAAAAATGGTTCTGAAGGAGCTCTTGCATCTTGACAATGCACCAGCTCACACAGCACTGTCTGTGAGGAAGTTTTTAGTCGGTAAACAAATAACTATTTTGGAACATTCTCCCTAATCACCTGATCTGCCCCAATGACTTTTTTCTTTACCCAGAGATAAAAGAAATATTGAAAGGAATATATTTTGATGACATTCAGGACATCGAGGGTAATACAGCAACAACTCTGATGGCCATTCCAGAAAAAGAGTTCCAAAATTGTTTTGACAGATGGACTAAGTGCTGGCATTGGAGCATAGCTTCCCAAGGGTAGTACTTCAAAGGTGACCATAGTGATATTTAGCTATGATGTATGCACCATTCCTGGGATGAGTTCACAAACTTAATTGTCAGGCCTTGGATATGTCACAAATGCTTTCTACCAGTCTTTCAGTTACCATTCATTTTATTGATGGCTTCTTCTATTATACCAAACTTTAAATGTTTAATGTCTTCAAGTGTGTCAATCTTTCTTCTATGGCTTTTACATTTTGTGTCTACCTTAAAAAGATGTTTGCTACCCCAGAGTTGTAGGCATCATAATAATTTGTTTACTGATCTTTCATGACTTCCACTCTAAGTTCCAGGAGGGCAGGGGCTCTGAGTCTTGGCTTTGCAGCCCTGAGCATAGTGCCTCACAGGGAGCTGGCATCCTAAAACACTCGAATACATCTATGCAGCTGACCTCACAAGTCCTCATTCCTTCTGTCAGTGAATTCTCCCTGGTGTCCAATCTTGATTCCTGGGTTAAAGTGTGAGCACATCTCCATTTGCTCTCTTTGCTAAGACAGAGAACAGATTCTCTTCCCAGTCCCCCTCAGCTTCCTCCCACAGCCCTGTCAAGCACATTAATGCACATACTTTTCTGTAACTGCACCGTTCTGGCTCTTAAATATTGCCGGTGTGCTGAAGATCTCACACTCTAAAAGGCAAAAAAGAGGAATAAAATAATCTGAAGATTGCACTTAAAGTGCGGTAAGGATTCAGTGCCAAGAAACGTAAAACTGTACAGCATGAATTGGATTTACCAGGAGACACACCTGAGGAGAGTCTGCTTATGCTGCAAACACAGCCCAGCCCCAGCCCCATCCCAGGCATGAACTTGGAAGCAGAGGCCAATGGGACTCCTGCCAGAGGTAGAGGGAATTCAAAGGGTAAGAGCCAGGCCAGGCCAGGGGACTTTTGCTACTAGCAAAAGAAAACAAACTGAGACCTGGAGGGGTGAAAAGTGCACCCAGCACTTGGGATATAATTTCATACTGAAAGGGGTGGTGTGAGATCAGACACTTTTCCCTGCTGCCATTGTGCATTTATAAAAATTGAGTCCCAGAGAGGTGAAGTGAGTTGTTCCTGATCAGGAGCAGAGTGAGGATCAGAATCCAATTTCCATTTTCCCCATTCAGGGCTCTTTCCACAAAGCTGGAGGAAGGAAGTCCAAGAAGGAGTCCTGGCTCCAGGTAGAGGAATGAATGTCTCACATTTAGAAATATCTACATTTCTAGACAGCACAGAGTGAGATATCCCTATCCCTGGGAAATTGGGACATAAGTCAGTGCTAGTAGCTAGCATTTACTCCCTAGATTGTCCTGGGAGAAAGGACAATTTTGGGGGTTTTTTGGGTTTTTTTAATTTTGTAGCTAGAACTTAAGACTATTTGGGTTCTCAGTCCACTCTCTCCACAGGCAGATATTGGGTTGTCTGTGGCCAAAGAGCATCTGGGCACAGGCCACTAAGCCTGGGACATCAAGGTGTGGCATTGCCTTATGGGGAAGACCAATTATACATCAGACTGGGACTAGGAGTGGGCAATGGATTCTACAGCTGGAGATGGATGAGAAAGCTCAACACCTGATCAACACCACCACCAGCCTCTGGGACACTTTGTACCAATTAGAGAAAGGTGCCCCTTCATCAAGATAATTTACAACCTGCCATCTGCCAGAAAAGTATAATACATACAGAAGTCTACAATGACAGGATGTGAATGCCATGACCTAGAGTTGTACAATGCACATCCAGAACAATTGTGTGAGTCAGCCTCTGAACCAGCCATATTCTCCTCAATACAGTTGAGCAGATGTTGTTCTTGGAACTTGTAAAGCTAAAGACATTCCAACCCCAGGACATCCTTAATGGAGCCTCTGGCCTTTCGATCTTCTCTGTCCTTATGAGAGCTACCTTTTATGAGGCAAATAGACTTTCCTCCTAGATTCCACAAGGTTCAGAGATCACCAGTCAGGAAACACTGCAACAAAACAAGTCTTGCTTTCACTAAGCCCCAGCCCCTTGCCAAAGTGTGGTGTCAAGCAGAATTGCTCCAAGCTTGGAGTAGACCAGTGACTTCCTAAGTCATGGTCAGCCAGCCATGCTGTCATTACCTCTATGGAAATGGAGGTGGCTGTCTGTAAATGGACCAGCTTCCAGAGTCATTGTTTGCACTTACTGAATAGACATACTGCAATTGAGAGAATCAAATAAGGGAAAGGAATGCCGGTACTGACTTGCATCTCAACACAGCTTCACAAAAAAAAAAAGGGGAGAAAAATAGATCAGTGCTCAGGCTATGTGTTCATCCTAACAGTTTGTTGTTCTTCACTTGAGTGGTTTTTGCCATGAAAAAACCTTTCATGTTATTTGGTTATCAGAATCACCTTGGGAAATAGGAATCTTTGTTCGCATTCTGAAGCTAGAAGCAGAAAGACTTGACCAGGGTCACACTTTAAGCTGGTAACCAGGTTGGATTGCAATCTGAACTCCTCATCCAGTGCTCTCTCTGCCATACCAGTTGCTCTCTGTTCCCGTCCTTCAGGGCCTACTCACCAGCACAGACTCTCAGCCCACTTCCAGCCTCCCTTAACCTGGCTTGCCTAGGAGCAGAGAACCAGAGATCCCAGGAAATGTAGCAAGAAGCAGGGGCTTGGGTTGTGTGGGAGGGTGGACAGTTACTGCCCCAGAAGTGACCATCCTGCTTTTAGCCCTGCTGGGAGCTGGAGACAAACCACATCCTGTAAATCCCTTTTCTTCCTCCAGTGTCAGAGAAGGTGGGTGAGTTCTGTCTTATCACAGGTCACTTCTCTTCCACAGCAGAAAAACCAAGGCAAGCAGAAAGTGTGATCTGGAGATCTCAAGTAGTCTTTCCCCTCTCCTCCTTTATTTCACCAAGCCCTACCCAGAACTTAATGTACCACCATTCATGACTCCTTGTTTGGCTTTAAAATAGTCCTCTCTGATATTTATGGGGGAGACAAAAGAAATTAAGAGAAGCAAACATTTTTTTTTTTTGAGTTAGATTCTCACCCTGTTGCCCAGGCTGGAGTGCAGTGGCACTCTCATGGCCACCGCAGCCTTGACCTCAGGTGATCCTTCTGCCTCAGCCTCCCCAAAATAAGAAACATTTCAATAACCAACTGTGAGTCAGGAAAGTTCACACTTAAAATCCCATAAAAACATAAAAACTTTTTAAAAAGACTAATAATGCCAGGTGTTGGTACAGAAGTAGAGCAACTCCTATCAAACTTTGCTGATAGGAGTGTGAATCGGTGCAACCAGTTTGGAAAACTGGTAGTATTGACTAAAGGTAAATGCATTACCTATGCTATTTTTAATTTTTTTTAATTGTTCTGAGATTTTGTTTGTTTGTTTGAGTTGGAGTCTAACTCTGTTGCCTAGGCTATAGTGCAGTGGCACAATCACAGCTCACAGCAACCTTGACCTCCTGAGCTCAGGTGATTCTTCTGCCTCAGCCTTCTAAGTAACTGGGACTACAGGCATGCACCACCATGCTCAGCTAATTTTTTTTTTTTTTGAGTTGGAGTCTCACTCTGTCACCCAGGCTGGAGTGCAGTGGCACGCTCACGGCTATCCTGGTGTCAACCTGCTGGGCTCTGGTGATCCATCTGCCTCAGCCTTCCAAGTAGCCAGAACTACAGGAGCATGCTACTACACCTGGCTTGCATTTCCTATGACCTAGCAATGATATGCCTGGGTTTACACCTAGTAGAAATAAGTGTCCTCAAAAGAGAGGTACAAGAATGTTCATAGTGCCTTTACTCAAAATCGCCCCCAAACAGGAAACAATCCAAATGTCCATCACTAATAGAATAAACTATGGTATACTTATACTACATAACGATGTTACTACATAATGATGAAAAAGGACAAACTGTAGATACAACAACATGGTTTACTCTCACAGACAAAATATCGAACAAAAGAAGCCAGACACCAAAAAGTGTTATATGATTCCATTTATAGAAATTCAAGAATAAGCAAAGTCAATAGATGGTGATATAACAGAATTGTGGTTATCTTTGAGAAGGGGCACAAGGAATTCTTTTGAACTGCTGGACATACAGTCTTCCCTTGGTATACTCAGGGAATTGGTTTCAGGACCCCCATATAGCCAAATCCATACACTGTCAAGTCCTACAGTTGGCTCTGTGGATCCCTCATATATGCAAAAAGTCAGCCCTCTGATCTGTGTTTGGTTGGGGAAAAATGCATATAAGTAGTCTTATGCAGTTCAACCCCATGTTGTTCAAGGATCAACTGCAGTCTGGATCTCAGCTGGGATGGTTGGTGTTTACATGAGTATATACATAAGCAAAAATTCATCAAGCTATACACTGAAGATATATGCACTATTAAACCTCAACAAAAGAGAACAGAAAGAAAAATTCACAAATACCATAAAACAGTGGTTCTCAACATGTGGTTTTCAGTGTAACACCAAAGAATGTGCCAGAAATGCAAATTATCTGACCCCACCACAGACCCATAGAATCAGATGAGAATGATGTCTAACAATCTGTTTTAGCAAGCCAGGGGAATTCTGATGTGTGTTAATGTTTGAGCACCCCTGCCATAAGATGTAGGTATCATTGGCCCCCTTTTATATACTAAAAATCTAAGACATAGAGAGTCTAAATTCAGCCAACTACTAAGAGACTAATCTAGTATCTGAACCCATAGCTCCTTTGACCAGACCACGTTGTCTCCCTCTGTGGAAATATGACCCACTCAGGAGGGATGTGACGTGAGACTGTGTTGTATCGGTTCATTATAGAAAAGAGGATTCGAGTTCCAGGTTCCTGCAGGGAGACAGGGCAGAAGGGCATGAAGTTCAATTTCACAGATTTTTGCAATGGAGACAGCCAGCTGAGACCTATTTCCTTGTTTTTCTAGACAGATGCGGGAAGAGTTGCTAGAGGTGAGGTCAGGGGAAAAGACAGTGCCCAGGGTTTGATGGGCCTTTTAAACTGTGTTTAGGAGTTTGGACATGGATTCAGGAATGATGGAAAACTCATTATATCTCCCATCCACTTTACTGTAAGCACCATGAGGGTGGGCATCGTGTGTTTTATTCACTAATACATGCCCCGGCCCTAGCGTGGTGCCTGCCAAATGGTAGAAGCTAAATAAAGATTTGTTGAACTCATTACTTATGCTGAAGGTAAAATAATCCACGTTCTGTTTCTAAAAGTGTGGGGAATAAATTTGAAGAGATCAAAGTTGAAAGGATTGAGACAGATTGGTTAGGAGTCTGGTACAAGAACCCAGGCCAAAGTGAAGAAGGGCATGGGTCAGGCTGGTGTCTAGGGAAAGTATCTAGGGAAAGTAAAATAATTCATATGCCAGTTATTCATTCATTTAACCAGGTTAGGCATCTTGGCAAGAAACTGAATGACTTGGTAATCCTTTCCATCCATAAATTGGGAGTATTAGTAGTATACATACCTCATAGGGTTGTGAGAACTAAATAAGACTTCAACACAGTACCTAGTACATAATCAGTATTCAAAAATGGTAGTTTTATGTTGCTGCTGTTATTCCAGACACAGGGCCCTGGAAGAAGCTTTGGGTTGGCAATCTGGTTATTTCATTGTGACTCTACAAGTCTTTTCTCGTCACCGGCCTCAGTTACCTTATTAATAAAATAAGAAGTATGAGCATCTGACCTGGTGGGCCCTCAAGTGCTCATATCCTGGGCACAGTAAAGCTGTTGTCAGCCCAGACAGACAGACAGACAAACTGCGTCATGGGAGAGTGGGTGACACTTTCAGCCTGGAAATTCAGCACCTGCCAAATTTTGGATTTGATCCCTCTGACTTAGTACAGCCGAGCACCACAGAAACAAATTGGAAGACAAAGAATGTTAACTGGAATATCTAGTCAAGGGCCCTTTATTAGCAGAACTATTAGTGACAGGGTGGGGGGGTCTACACATTTCTGAAATATCTGTTTTCTTCTTGCAAGACAGGGAACAGAATTCAAGCTTTCAAACTGTTTATAAAGTAATCAGCATTAATTTGTTCTGTTCAGGTTTTAATTATACACTGTAGGCCATTCTGACAGGACACCACCACCGCTGAGCCTGTCAGAGGAGATAATTTCCCACCAGGATGACCACGCACCTCATGAATTATACATGAAACTTTGTTTCCTTGTGACTGTTGCTAAAAGATGCTGTCAGCCTTCTGAAATCTCAAAAGATCTGCAATTGTTTTTCGATAAGTCTAATTAGCAGGAAGTAGGTGGGGAGGTGTTAAGAGTGACTTCCCAAGGATGGATACTGCTGAGAGATGCTGAAAGGGCCCTTCCTCAGCTGGTGACCCCAGCAGGCTTGACGTGGGGTCAGCCTCAATGGTGGGAGTCAGGTCGGGATACTTGCTCCCACAGGCAACAAGATTTACACTTGTTCTTTCCGAGACTGAGCCCCAGCAAGTCAGCCAGAGACTCCAGACATAATTCTGTTATTCAAATGGGAGAGGAGTTTGATAGCTATGCTAATGACTTTTATCTGTGAAAACATAACTAATAGCTTGGTTTACATTTGCGTACATTTATGAGCATAATTTTAGCACATAATTTTATTGCACAATAAAACATAATGCAGCATTAGTCGGCTTCAACAACAACAAAAAAGATACCTTAGAGTGATCTGCACGTAAACCTTCACATTGCATTTATATGACAGCATCATTTTTAAATGTTGACCTGTTTGAATTAACGCAAGAGTTTCCCAGTTAACAATTAGCTGCATAAGACCATTTCCTGTAGACATAATATTTGGGAATGATGCTTGTGATTTGCTGCATAATTGATTGCTAAAGATTGTTTTCCAATGCTGCTATTCTTACAGTTAAATTAGATTGGATAAAGGTGATCTGGCTTACTGGGTGCACGCACTTTCCTGGAGCTTTTATAGGGGTGCGCCCATGTGAGGAAGGCAGAGACACCAGTTAGTCCAAAGGGTCTCCCGTTGAGTTTGACAGGACAAGACCTTGGAGATGGCATGAGGACACTCCTTCGCATGGGAGATCTAATGAAACAGAGCTCAGATATAAGACTCAGGGACAGGAAGGGGTGAGACACCAGGCTGGAGACTATGGTTGCAAATGGCAATGGAAAACAAGGGGATAGCAGTGGTTGAGACATCAGGAAGAAAGGGAGGGAGGGAAGGGAAGAAGGAAGGAAGGGAGGGAGGGAGGGATCTGCATGAACTTGGTTGAAGGCAGAGTCAAGGAAACGAAAAGATTTGGTGACATTTATGACTAAACACAGTCATCCTTCCTAAGTGGTCCATAGGGAAACACTGGCAGGGCTAAATGTATCAATCAAGACTCTTGCTTGCAAAAGCAGCAACCTAAATCAAACTTGCTATAGCAAGAAAGGAATTTTTAAGCTTACATTACTGAAAAGTCAAAGGACAGGTTAACGTCAAACACATTTTGAATCCTGATTACTTCAAGGAGAGCATAAGGGATCTCTCTCTCTCTATTGTTTTATATTGTGCCAGCAGTTTTCTCTATAAGGGTCTCTCTTAGGGGTGGGAAACACAACCCTTTAACAGCCTCTGGCTTACATGATAATCACAGCTCCCGGTCATAAATTAATCCCTGTAAGAGTGTATCCCTACACGCTATGTCCAGGGATATGAGGTACTCTGACTGAGGTCTCATGCTCTCCCTTGTGGTGATAATGTCGAGGCTTTTGCTCAGTAACCTCAACAGAATCACAAGGAGTGGGACAAAGGCCTTTTACCAAATGAAGGGAGGCAGATAGACAAGAAGAAAGCAGTTGGGGGGCCAATCCCTTCACCTGGGGTAATGATCTGAGGGGCTGGAGAACACACTGCAGAGAGAATGCACCACATCTTAAAGAGACCAAAAAGCAGGTCCTACGTGGAGTACTTGGAAGAAGTGGTATGATTCACCTTGGCACCAAGAGACCTTAGAGATGGTGACAAATCTTGGCAAATATTGGAAGCTTGCTTCTTCTCTATAACTTTAGAAGGGGAGAAAGAGCTGTGGATGGAGTTGCAGGCAAGCAAACAAGATCATATCAATAGATGACTGAACTGAATATCTGTGTCCCCCCCCCCCGCATTATATGCTGAAATCCTCACCACCCCTGCCCATGATTGTATTAGGAGGTAGGGCTTTGGGGAGGGTGGAGACCTCATGATGGATTTAATGCTCTCACAAGTCAGGAAGACACATGAGATTTTTCTCTCATGCCATGTGAGGACACAAGAAGACAATTATCTAAGCACCTGGAAGAGAACCTTCACCAAGAATCCAACCATGCTGGCATCCTGACCTCAGACTTCCAGCCTCCAGAACTGTGAGAAATAAAGGTTTGCTGTTTCAGCCACCCAGTCCATGGTAATTTGTTATAGCAGGCCAAACTGACTAATACAATGGCCAATATGGACCCGCCTGGGCAACGAGACCTCATCTCTACAATAAATCAAAAAATCAGCCGGGCATGGCAGCGCATGCCTGTCATTCCGACTACTCGGAAGGCTGAGGCGGAAGGATCGCCTGAGTCCTGCAGGTGAGGCTGCGGTGGCCAGGAGCGGCCACTGCACTCCAGTCTGGGCGACAGAGTGAGACTCCAACTCGAAAAAAAAAAAAGAGGCAGATATGACCTAAAAGTTTTCCTGGGGTTCATATTCATCTATGAATAAATGCAAGCAAGTGCTAGAAAAATTCCTCTGCCAAAATGCTGTAGAGACAAAATCAGAACAGAAAAAGAAGAGAATAGACTGGATGGCCATCTGCTACAAATTCAGTGGTGGGGGTGGCACCTGCTGAATGGGGGCCTCAAAGCACAGGTATCTTCAGGTTGAAAAGCTGAGACTGAGAGGCATGTGTCGGAACCCTCTGAATATTGAAAAATAAAGTAAAATAAATAAGGCTGGCATGTAGAGGTATTGTAGAGAAAATAATGAACTTAGAAGATTGAGTGAACAGATAGAACGAACTGAATAGGGAGAGAAACAACTTTTTGAGTTAAACAGGAAAGTTGAAAGAAAGGAGAAAAGTGACAGGAAGGCAACTGCAGTGTGAACAATTAAATTATCTTCCCTGCGGCCACAATGTGGAGAGGGTGAAAAGACCAGTGCGTGGTGGAAGGCAGACTACACTGGTGTGTAGCTCCCAGGACTGCTGTGACAAATGATCATAGATCGGGTGGCTTAAAACAATAGACATTTATTCTTTTTCAGATCCAGAGGCCAGAAGGCCCAAATCAAGGGGTCAGTGAACCTCACTCTTTCTGGAGGGTCTAGGAGGGAACCCTTCCTGTCTCCTCCAACACTAGCAGCTATCAATGATTCTTGTGGCTGTGTCACTCCAATTTCTGTCTTCATCTTCACACGCCTTCCTCTCTTTTCTGGCTATATTGTTCCCTCTTCTGTCTCTTATAAGGATGCTTGTCATTGGATTTAGGTTCTACCCAAGTAATCCAGGATGATCTTATCTTGAGATCTTATCTCAAGCCCTTTTTCCACAAAAGCTCTTTTTCCAAATAAGTTCACAGTTACAGCAGGTTCTGAGTGGGCATATCATTTGGTGGTGAGGGGGAGGGACATACAACACACTACAAGTGGCAAGAAATAAGGATTGGGGACATCACAGGAGGACATTTAAGGGTGTGGTGGCTGGTGGTGGCTGAGAGGAGATCGGCTGACCTCAGGCAGAGCTAATACAAACTCCCTGGTCTCTTCCAAAACTCAGAGTCCACAATGGATGTCCAGGATAAGGGAAAAAGTAGAGGCGTCTTGTGTGCTTGACTGCTTCTGGGGAAAAGAAATGAAATGCTGTGGGTTGCAAACAAATTTTGAAGACTGACATCAGCTCAGAATTCTCAGCATTTACCTCTGAATGAGCCCTGTGATGTAGATATCTATTTGCCTCTTTAGTAAATATTAAGTCTAATATAACTTATGGTAAAAGTGTTTATTTGCATTTCAGATTTCCGGGAGTGTTGATAAATAACATGTGCCAAGAAATTCATTATCTGGCCAAGAAATACCACAAAGAGAAGAACCCACCTACTTAATCAATAACCAGTATTAACGTGAGCAGCTACATTTAGCAGATACTTGAATGAAGGAGATAACTCTGAAACTCCATGGCTTAAGAAACCCACCATATCTGCAGAATTGTTCCATCTGCCCTGATCATTAAGCTCCCTATTTGCGATATCCCTTTTTAGGGGCTAAAACTGAGCTTGGGATTGTGCTCCCATCCTTGTCATCACCATTCCTATTGAGGACGTCATTGTCACTGCTGGTAATGAGATCCCATAATACAATGAGTGTGGTGAGGCCACTGAAAGCCACAAAGACAGCAGTGAGGTTGTGAAAGGAATCCTAGACTTGGGGTCTTTTCACTGTAACTTCCTACTGGCCCTTTGTGGCAAGGATAATTGTTCCCATTTTACAGAGAAGACAATGGAGGCTCTGAGAGGTGAAATGATGTCCTCAAGCTCTCACGGATCCTAAGGGGCAAAACTGAGATTTAAATCTATCTCTTCTGCCTTTAATATTCTTTCTGTCTTAGATTTACTTACAGCACTTGGGATAGTAATGAGTCCATGATGGGCCTGTGTCTTGTTCCCAATTCAGGCTGCAGGTTTAAGCCACACCCTCGGGTTGGTCTGTCTTAAGTACATCTGTGAAGTGGTTCCTAAGAGATGTTCCTGTTACACACGTCACATACAAGCAAGTCAGGAGAGGCAATGCAGTTAATTATTCCTGTTAAATTGACCGATTCCTTTTTTTTTTTTTTTGAGTTGGAGTCTCACTTCATCACCCAGGCTGAAATGCAGTGGCATGCTCACGGCCATCCCAGTGTCGACCTACTGGGCTCCAGCCGTCCTTCCGCCTCAGCCTTCCAAGTCGCCAGAATTACAGGTGTGTGCTATGATGCCCGGTTAATTTCTGATTTTATTGTAGAGACGAGGTCTCGCCAAGTTGCCCAGGCTGTCTCGAACTCGTAGGCTCAGGCAATCCACTCGCCTCAGCCTCTCAAAGTGCTGGGATGACAGGCTAAGCCACCAAGCCTGGCCAAATTAGCTGATTTCAAAGAACGAGAAAGTCCAGTATTTTCCTTAAATATCTAAAGAAATTAGAGAGCCTGTGGGATGTATATGTAGAAAGAATACTGCCTGGACGTCGAAGGGAACCCTTTTCTTTCTGGACCTGACTATGCAGGATTCAGGACCAGTTATGGTTTGAAGATTCCTATCTTAATGGAGTCCTAAAAATGCCTTTTTCTGCAAGGCCCCTACAATTGCAGAGAAGCCCAGAAACTTCCCACTGAGTTTATTGTTTAGGGAACTGCCACCGGTCCCAAGTTATCTTATCTTTACTTTTTCTTTTTTTCCTACATTTTACAATTTCTTGTCTTTGGTCCTTTGTCTAGCCGGCTCCTTCTTGTAATTAACCCTTTTCTGTGTCTCTGGTGGAGGCGGACAAGCCCTTTTGAGGCCTCTAATGACACCCACTTTGGTTCCTGCTGTGCCTTAGCAGATAATGGCCTGGAAAGCTTTCTCAGCCGAGAATGGAACTTCTCCTGCCCAGCCCCTGCATGCCCCAGCACTGGGCAAGGCTTTATATTAATAGATACTCAGTTTAGAAAAGGACACAAAGACAGGCAACTTAGCCTGTTGTGTCTTAAAGACACAGCACCATGAGAGTGTCTTCGTGTCCCTGAAACCAAATGTTCACAAAGTAAACTCAAGGATGCTTCTCTTAGACCTCCTGGGAGGTACACGTCAACCCTGATTAATAAAAGTGTTCAGGAAGGGACGGTGGGGATGGAATATGTAATTGGAAAGTTAACCAAAAGGGCTTTTTTTCCCTAGCCTATAATTTGGCCCTTTTCCTGAAACATTTTGTGAAATCATGTTTTCATATTAGGGAGGGCTCGTGAACATAGTTGTTGTTTCCTTCTTAACTTTCTTAAGAAGGGATAGTTAAATCTTTCTCTGTACTCCCAGGGCACTGGGTTCAAGTCTGTTAGCACTTAGCTCAGGCTGTATTTGATGCTCTCTTCTGTATTTGTTGTTCCTCCACATGTGGAAAGCAGAAATTATGTCATAGATTCATATACCCAAAGCAGATTGTTTTGGACTAGGTTTTTGGCTACAAGGATATTCGACCCTACATTTTATTTCTTCCATTTACTACTGGCCTCACTGATGACACAGTAAGAACACAGAAGGCAAAGAGATGGGAAACAGAGAGATAGACTGAACTAGCCATTGAGTTAGTCATTGGACTAGCCATTGGGCTAGACAGATTGGACTAGACAGATTGGATTGGCCAGTCCAGGGAAAGAAGGCAATTCTGGAATCCCAAGTGGAATTGCTCACAACTTCCTCTGGGATTAGACATATTAATTAATTTAGTCTGAGTCTTAATTAATACTATCTGTAAAATAATTAACATAAAATACAACGGACAATGCATAACATTTAGATATGTACAGTTTGTTCCAAGAAAATTGAACTTAATAAAAGTAATGGCTGGGGGGAAAAAACTCAATAAAGCCAAATCTGTAATCAATATAACTTGATATGGATCAAAAATTGAACAATAAGCCAGATCTCTACTGCAAAGTTTCAAAGAAAAGAGTAATGACAAAACTCCTGGTTTTAGCAATATAAAATTGAGACTAAAGATGAAGATAGTTTAATAGTTCAACTAAAAAAAAGTAAGAATTTGAATTGGCCTCGGGGCTTTTAGTACTGGGAAATATTTTCAGAATAGAAAGCTATCAACATTAGCATAATTCTGATTTAAATATTTATATTTAAAATGCCTGGATCCAAATGGCAGGTTTGAATACCCTCCACACCTGTTATTTAAGTGCTTTCCACTGAAACTCAGTTTATAGAAAAAAATTTTTTTGTTTTTTTGAAAAGTTCACATTTCTTTATTATTGAAACTTTTCTCAGCAAACAGATATTAGTTTTTAATTAATTTAATAAAATATGTTTAAAATGTTAAATGGAGAAAAATGCAAATGAATGGCAATAACTGTGAAGGGTCTGAGGTTTTCATCCTACTTGTGAACTAACGAGTTAGGAGTTAGACCACCACATTTTCATGGATGCTGACAGAGGATAAGCGACTCCAATAGCAGTAGGCAGAGTATTCACATTTGCCCCATTTTCCTGAGCCCTAATTCCCACAAGGCAAAGCAAAACAAGCGAGATAATGCACGTACATACTCCCATTGTGGTGAACCATGGGAGAGAGATCCCCAGCTCAGGGAAGCCAACTCTTTTATCATGGGCAGTAAGTCTGTCTGGCCTTTGTTCCAGAGGGAGGCGCTATCTCTGTCTTCCATGGCTAGACAAACACCTTTGAAAAGATAATCTAGAACAAGGCAGACAGTTCTTCGCCTGGCAAGAAAGACAAAAGTCCAAGAGGCCCCTGGAGGAGTGTCTTCCAATGATGAGCTGATAAATAGACTTACATCTCTCTGTGTAATAGGCATCTCTCACAGGCCTCTGGGACATCCGTTCAATGACCAGATTATTAAATTTCAGAGCTGAAGATGGCGAAGGAGCAAGATTGGCCTAAATCTTTGCGGGGGGAGGAGGGGTGAAATTCCTACTTAAATTCCTAAGGCTGCATCATTCTATTTCATGCCTCTATTGTCTTTGATTAAGAAATTAAATATGAGCATTGCATTCTACTTTGAAGATATTTAATTGTGCCAAGAATGGACAGATGCACAAAAGTCTGTCAAGTGCCAACTATGTGCCAGGTGCTATTTCAGGTAAAGTCACCACATTATATTCTATCATGTACTGTACACAAATGGTGCCTTCTGTAGTTGGGCAACATCTGAGGTCTGGTTCTAGGTCCCAGGGATGCAAAACTTAACAAAGATGACCAAACGTCCTGCCTCTCTGTAGCTGACGTTCCAATGTGCAGAGACATATAATAAATGTTTAAAAATAAGTAAAATATATAGCATGCCAGATGCTCATAAGTGGTATAGGGAAAATAAAGCTGGGAAAGGGGAACAGAAGAGGGATAGTGGTATGGGATCCTTTTTGTTGGAAAGATTTATCAAGTTCTGTTTTATTTCAGAAAACAAGTTATACACAGAAAATAACACATTTACACTGAAAAACTGTTAACAGAACATGTTTATTTCTATATGGAGTGCCCCAAGGCTTCTACAAATGTGTCCATTTAAAATGAACAGTTCCACATCCTACAAAGACTTGGACACTAAACAGCATGATGCTAAACAACTACAGGGTCAACACTGAAATCAAAGCAGAAATTAAAAGTTTCCTGGAAACAAATGAAAATGAAGAAATATCTTACCAAAACTTCTGGGAAGCCATGAAAACAGTTCTAAGAGGGGAATTTATATCTCTACGAGCACACATAAAGAAAACGGAAAGATCGCAAGTGGAAAGCCTACAAATCACCTAAGGAAACTGGAAAGAGAAGACTACCAAAACCCCAGCTTTAGCAGAAGAATCCAGATCACCAAAATACGAACCCAAATATGGGACATAGAAGACAAAAATATCATAGAAAACATCAACAAAACAAAAAGCTGTTTCTTTGAAAGAATTAGCAAGATTGATGGACCCCTAGCCAGAATGACGAAGAAAAAGCCCAAATAAACACAATCAGAAATATGAAAGATCAAATCATAACTGACCCCGAAGAAATACAAAAGATTATCAGAGATTACTATGTACACCTATATGGAAGCAGACTGGATAACCTAAATGAAATGGAGGACTTTCTGACATGATGCAACTTACCCAGGTTGAAACAAGAAGACACTGAGACACTAAATAGACCAATAACAACCCAGGAAATTGAATCAGTCATATGAAAACCACCTACAAAAAAAAAAAAAAGCCCTGGAACAGATGGCCTTCCAGCATATTTCTACAAAACATACAAGGAGGAGCTGATACCAATCCTATTAAAAGTATTACAGGCAATTGAGAAAGATAGAATTTTCCCCAAATCATTTTACGAAGCTAATATCACACTGATACCCAAACCGGGGAAAGATTCAACAAAAAAAGAACTACAGACCAGTATCCCTTATGAACATAGATGCAAAAATCCTCAAGAAGATTCTAGCAAATCAGATCCCAAGACACATCTCAAAAATCAACCACCATGACCAAGTAGGCTTCATCCCCAGGATGTAGGGCTGGCTCAACATCCGCAAGACCATAAATGTAATTAAATACATCAACAGATGTAAAAACAAGAACCACATGATTATATCATTAGATTCAGAAAAAATTTTTGATAAAATCCAGCATCGCTTTTCGACAAAAATCCTCAAGCACCCAGGTATAGAAGGAACATACCTCAAAATAGTAAGTGCCATCTATAATAAACCCACAGCTAACATATTGCTAAATGGTCAGAAACTGGCAACATTTCCCCTGAAAACTAGAATAAGACAAGGCTGCCCATTCTCACCCCTCTTTTTCAACATTATGTTGAAAGTCCTAACTCAGGCAATTAGACAAGAGAAAGAAATCAGGGGTATTCAAATACGAAAAGAGGAAGTCAAGTTATCCCTCTTTGCTGATAATGTGATCCTATACCTTGAAAATCCAAAATAATCTGTCAAAAACCTGCTTGCACTGATAAAGAAAGGACTTCAGCAAAGTCTCAGGGTACAAAACAAATGTTCAAATGACAGTTGCATTCCTATACAACAACAACAAGCAGGCAGAGACCCAAATTAAAAGCACAATCCCATTCACAATAGCCACCAAAAAACAAAACAAAACCAAAAAAACACACCTCAGCATCTTCCTAACCAGAGAAGTGAAAAGCCTTTACAATTAGACCTACAAAACACTGCTCAAAGAAATCCAAGAACACACAAACAAATGGAAAAATATTCCATGCTCGTGAATAGGTAGAATCAACATTGTTAAAATTTCCAGCCTACCAAAGGCAATCTACAGATTCAAAGCACTACCCATTAAGTTACCAACATCATTCTTCTCAGACCTGGAAATCACAATACAGAAATTCACATGCAAACATAAACGACCACGAATAGACCAAAAGAATCCTTAGCAAAAGAAACAAAGCAGGAGGTATCACACTTCCAGACTTCAAACTTTACTATAAATCTGCAGTAATCAAGACAGCCTGGTACTGTTGCAAGAACAGGCACATAGACCAATGGAACAGGATAGAGATTCCAGAAGCAAAGCCTCAATTTCTCAACCAACTCATCTTTGACAAAGCCTGCAACAACAACCACTGGGAGAGGAGAACCTATTCAGTAAATGGTGCTGGGAAAACTGGCTGATCACATGCAGAAGATTGAAAGAAGACCTCTACCTATCACCATACACGAAAACGAACTAAATAGATCAAAGACCTAAACATAAAACCTCAAACTATAAGAATCTTAAAAAATGCAGGAGACACCCTAATGGAAATTGGAAATGGCAAGCAATTCCTTTTCAGAAACATAAATGTCCATTCCCTAAGAAATAAGATCGACAAGTGGGACCTCATCAAACTAACGAGCTTCTGCAAAACAAAAGAAACCATCAAGAGAGCAGGGAGAATATTTGCCAACTGTATATCTGACAAAGGCCTAACATAACATCTAGGAGCTACAAGGAACTCAAACGCTCCGAAAGGAAAAAACAAAGAGCCCCATTAAAAAGTGGACAAAAGACATGAATAGACACTTTTCAAAAGAAGTATACGCGTAGCCAACAGACACATGAAAAAGTGCTCAGCCTCACTCATCATCAGAGAAATGCAAATCAAAACCACATTGGGAGATACCACCTAACCCCAGTAAGAATGGTCATCGTTAACAAAACAGACAACAACAGATGCTGGTGAGGATGGGGAGAAAAAGGAATGCTTCTACACTGCTGGTGGGAATGCAAACTAGTGCAACCTCTTTGGAAGACAGTGTGGCGATTTCTGAAAGAACTAGAAATTGACCTTCCATATGACCCAGCAATTCCCCTACTGGGAACATATCCAGAGGACCACAAATCATTCTACAAAAAAGATACTTGCACACGTATGTTTGTTTCAGCTCTATTTACAATAGCAAAAACATGGACCAACCATGTTGTCCATCAAAGCTGGACAGGATTTAAAAAATGTGGCACATATACACAATGGAATATTATGCAGTCATAAAGAAGGACAAATATATGGACTTCACAGCAACTTGGATAGATTTGGAGTCGATGACACTCAGCGATCTATCACAGAAACAAAGAACAGAGTACCCATATGTTCTCACTCATAGGCGAATCTTGAACAATTGTACCCTGCATCTTTATAATAAAATAAATAAATAAAAAGAAAGAAAAAATAAAATAATAAAATGAACAGTAAAACTTGTTTCCTTTTTCTTTCCCTTTTAAAAAATTATAGATATGTAAGGTACACGTCAGGATTAGTTACACAAGCAGGTTTGTGAAGTTTGGACCTCCAGCTGGCCCTCACTTCCCTGGTTTAGAACTTGGTACCTTTTGTGATGGTACATCTCCTCCTTCCTCCCTTCCTCTCCTGGCAGTGTCCATCAACTGCTGATCCCTCCCTTGTGCGATTGTGGCTAATGTTCAGGTCCCACTTATGAGTGAGAACATTTGGCATTCAGTTCTTTGTTTCTGTGAAAGATCACTAAGGATAATGGTCTCCAACTCCATCCAATTCGCTTCAGATTTTGTTCTTCTTTATGGCTGCGTAATACTCCATCATGTATATGTACCGTGTTTTCTTTATCCAGCCCACTTTTGATGGGCAGTGGGGTAGATTTCATGTTTGTGCTATTGTGAATAGTGCAGCTATAAACATTTATGTGCAGGTGTCTTTTTGTACAATGATTTATGTTCCTGGGAAATAGTTTCACAATAGGAAGTTATCAATATTAGCATAATTCTGATTTAAATATTTATATTTAAAATGCCTGGATTCAAATGGCAGGTTTGAATAACCTCCACACCTGTTATTTGAGTGTTTTGCACTGAAACTCAGTTTATAGAAAATAAGTTGCTTTTTGTTTTTTGAAAATTTTGCATTTCTGTATCATTTAAACTTTATTCCCAGGAGAGGTATTGCTGGATTATATGGAAGGTCAATTTTTTAGTTCTTTTATGAATCGCCATACTGCCATCCTCAGTATAAGATACTTTAAAAAGAAGTGATCAGAGAAGGCCTCACTCACTGAGAGGGTAACATTTGGGCAAAGACCTAAAGAATGAGGGATCAAGCCATGTCGGTATCTGGGGTCTCAGGTAGAAGGAGTAGCCCTGAGACTGGAGCGTGTCTGGGGTGTTCAAGGAACAACCAAGAGAGAGGCCCATGTAAATGAAGTGGAATGAGCAGGAGAGGAAGCCAGGTAAGTACTGGCCTTACTCGTTCAGTAAAGCCATCGTGAAGACACAGCTTAATGCAGGAAACAACAAAGCTTAGAACTGGCCCTTGAGATGACTCATTCATCAAGCACTGAATGCACATGTTGAAGCTATTCAAGGACTCCCTGACCACAAGCTGGGTGGGCAAGGAAACCACCAAGAAGAGCCACCCAGCCTGTTCTTGAACTGGGTACCACTATTTGTGAGAGATGGAAGGGAAGTTGGAAAGTCATCTGGCTGCCTCCAGCTTATAGATAGAGACTCAGAAAGCTGAGTTGCTCAAAGCTACGTCAGAATTAGTGAAAAAACAGGCCTAGAACCCAAGACTCTTGGAGCATAGTTCAGTGATCTTTCCTCAGTCTCTTTCAGCCTCCATGCCCTGATTAGGACCACAAAATCATCAGGTCACCCTCTTCACAGGGTTGTTTTGAAAAGTAACTGCAATCTATCTTGAGATTAACTGGTGAGTACCATGAGGACCGAGAGTCGGATATGTCTTGCATGTCCACTGGTGGGGTCGGGGAATATGGGCTCCTCTTTGCAAAGAGAGAAGGAGAATAGAAGGAGCAAGGCAGGGAAAGCACACGGAAGGGGAGGACAGCATGACCCCTGTTCGGGACCTGGCCAGAGCTCTAATGATGACTATGGTCAGCAGGGCAGGAGTGGCAGACTCTAACACAGGCTGCTTGGTAAAAACAGTCCACCAGTTGGCTTAGGACCTGCTGGGTGAGCATTCTGAGGACTTCCAAACAGGCCCGGGGCATTCTGCCAGATGGGGCAGGAACCACCGAAACACAGCTATGGCCATCACAGAGACCCCTATCGAGGCCCACAGACCAGAGACACCCTGGACAAAGATGATATAAGCCTGCAGAGTGTCTGACACAGGGTAGATGCTCAACTAATGGCCTCCTTGAACTCAACACTCATTGAACTTCCAAAGTTGGGGCCCAGCCGAAAGTCCATTCAGTTGAATTGACTGTAAATAAAATCCACAAAAAGATACTTTGAAAGTTCTTGGTGAGGAGGAAGAGAATTATAAGCCTCTGGCTGGCCCTTCTGGCTGGGAATGAACCCAGTATAAACCCTGAGGCAGTTGCCGAGATAGGCAGGTGTGTATCTGGTGTGTGTGCCTGTGTACATATACATGCCAAGTACACATGATTGGCAGAAGGTAGGACTAGAGAGAAAAGAGAAAGATACTGAGTAGGGAGGGAGGTGTAGAGGAGAGAGCCTTGAAGGCCAAACTTAAGCCATGGCGTGGGGACCATCCACCCATGGTGACGAAGTGGCCAGGCCCTTAATGCCTGTTGTCTAACTCGGCTGAGAAGGAAGCTGGAAATGCCCTTCAATCTTGGGCCAGGCAACTAACTGTTTCTAATATGGGACAGAGTTCTGCCAGTAATTACTCGGCTTACCCTCATATTCAAAACAAAAAAAAGTTTCCTAACATCTGTTCCAGGTTTCTTTCTGATTTCAGTCCAGCCTCAGTCCCGTTATCCTTGACCATTTGACCCTAGTGGTGGGAACTAGCAGGGCTTCAGTGCTGAAGCAGCTCACGGCGATCCCACTGGGAGTAATCACAGGTCCCTCCCTCTTTACAAGGGGCTACTAGGTCCCTCTACTTCTCTGGACAGACCAGAAGAGAGACTCTTCCTGCAGACAGGACTGTCACCAATACTCTAGCACCTGCTTTGAAGTTTCCCATCCTCAGCTACTCCTCTCCCCCATTTCTAGTCTTTGGAAATCATCTTACTATCTTGTTGCCATCTCTCCTCTTCCAGTCTCCTACGTCCCTCCAAGAGTCTGAGTCTGTCTTGCCATCCTGGTGCCTGGGTATGTGGCTAATAGAGAGGTCTGGGATCAAACGGTACCAAGCCTCATCTCTTACTGCCTGCGGGTGGCACCAGGAAGGTATTTACTCTCAGAGTCTCAACTTTCTCACTCTCAAGACAGACATAAGAGCAACCATCTTGCAAAGGTGGACATCGAGCCCAGCACAGTGCCTGAGACATAGAGATGCTTCATAAACATCAGCCCCACCTCACTGTCTAGAATGCATGCTCCCCGAGGGCAGAGGTTCCTATCTGTTCTGTCCACAGGTACAGCCCCAGCACCAGGACTGCTGCCTGGCACCATGGTAGCAGTAAACATTTCTTGAAGGAACTCAGGCATTTGGGGAAAGTTCTAACCAGCTGAAATAGAAGCCATCTACCTTCAACCTCTTTCTCTCACAATCCCCCTACGTTGCTTACAAACTGATCCTAGTGATCCCTCTCTATAAACACAAACCTTCTCACACAGTATTGCCTTTCTCGCCTCCCCTTCAGTCACACCCCTTCACAGAGTGGTCCTTGCGTTCCACCTCCTCTCCCTGTGCGATTGTCTGCCCTGAGGTCCATAGCTCATCCTCTTTTTACAGATGAGGAAACTGAGGGCTAGCGAGATAAGTACTTAATGAATAGAGAAGCTGGGATTTGAACGCAGTTCAGCCAGACTCTGGAGCTTCTGTTCTCATCACTGTCCTGCCTCCTGTCCTGCTGCGTCAGGCCACACACGAGTCATCTGCTGGTCCCCAGCTCTAGCCCCTTGTCCTCTCCATGGGAAGCAGTGGCACCTACCCAGTGGCTCTTCTCTGAGTTGGCCTTCGGCTCCTGTGTCTCACTCTGCTGTGCAGGAGGTTCGGGGGACTTCTATACCAATTAGTCACATCTCTCTTCTCCATTCAAGTTAGAATCAGTTAAGAGATAGAATGCTGGAATCAGGCAGACGGTATGAGTTGGGATAGCTCGGCAAATATTCTGTGTGTCTCACAGGAATGGGAAGGGCAAATTTCCCCAGCCCACTGAGGTCACGCTTGGCCCCATGACTTGCCTTGGTCAACAGAATATTTGCAAATGTGACACAAAGAAGAGGCCATCACTGCACTCAGGCAGTATGGTTTGACTCTTGCACTAGGTGGTCCACGGGTTCTGGAGGAAGGAAAGATACGTGGGGCAGACCCGAAGCTCAGTCCACAGCCATGGGTTGCTCCCATCTGAGTCCAGCCCAGATCGGCCGATAGCTGGGTGACCCACAGACACAGAGCAGGAAGAAAGGATGGTTGTTTTCAACCACTAAGTTACAGGGAGTCTAGCATTATTATAGCAACAAATAAGAGATCACATGGAGGTCTAAAAACCCGATTCACAACTGAGAGGGCTGCCTGGATGATCCTGACATCTCCTCACAGCTGCACCTGCCTCTGTGCCACACTCATCACCGCTGACTGTGCCCTGAGCCACTGCACAGAGCCAAACACACTCAAAGCTTCAAGCAGCATCTGTGCCCAGGAAAATGCAAGATGCCGTGTATTGGACCCGTAGGTTATCTGGAGGCTCAGACACTTTCCAGTTCCATTGTTGTTGCTGGAAATCTCTGTGAAATGGGACCATCCACTTCCTTGCCAAGGCTAACAGTACCAAGGCCCTAATGGTTACTAGAGGGTAGGGGTGAGAGTGGGGTAGGGGCTCTGCTGACGTTAGCATCTTTCCTGGGTGACTTTTTCTTTTTCTCTCTTACTTGCTGTTTGCTTCAACTGACTCCCTGGTCTCAATTTGAGTTGTGATCATTTGGCTTTCAAAGGAGGTGGTATGGAGAAAAAGAAGCAAATCACTAAGGAACCCACTATTTTGCTTCTAGTATATTGAGGTTTTTCCATAAACTCAATGAACAGGATCCCCTTGTTTCAGTGAGCTGTGATGACCCCATGGTTTCCTAGGGTGCTCTCTCTGACCCTGGGCAGGTTACCCACCTCTCTTAGCTTTTTCTTGCTCTTCTCCTCCTCAGTGTGGGATGACAGCCCCCCGCCTCCCTCCCAGAGCTGTGCTGAACTGCAAATGACATGCAGTCAGGTTGTGGAAGCACTTGGAAAATCTTAACACCCTGCACACACAAAGCATTGCAATTCTTCTCACCTCTGGCAACCCGGGCTCGTTTTAAAGCAGTCGACACATTTCAATGCAATGTCCTTGGATCGTATTTCTTTAACAAGCATGTCCGTCCCATTTCTCATTCTTCCCCAAAGAACTGATCTTTCTACTCTTGGTATGTTTAAAAAACCACAGGCTTTGGAGTAAAAAAGAAATGTGAGTTCAAATCCTGGATCAAGCACTAATAGATGTGTAGCCATGGGCAGTTCAAGCAGTTGCATTGAGCTTGAATTTCTTCATCTATAAAATGGGTATAGTTACATCCATCCTTTCAGACTGCTGTGAAGGTCAAAACAGACATTGGTGTCAAGGCGCTTTGTGAATAGAAACGTGATGTACGGGTGTCAGATCTCATTATGATGATTTTTCAGACATTTGTTGAGATCTACTGTGTACACAGGGGTTACACCGGATGCTCTTTGTGGCCAGGATCAGGCAGCGTCAGGCACTCATGCTGTTTTCCCAGGAGCCTCTGCTCTCTGGAGGCTCGCCTTTTACCGTCAGGAAGTTCCCCTTCTCCCGCCCACAGCTGTGGCCACTGAAAGGAGAAAGTGGGAGAGAGAGAGTGAGGGGAGAAAGGAACCAAAGCCTCCTGAGGCGATCCTAGCCCCTCCCTGTTTCCAGAGCGCTCACGAGCAGGCTGACTCTCCTTGGGGACCCAGAAGATGAGGTTTAGAAGCTGCAGTCGAGTAACAGCCTTAGTCATAAAAGTAACACTGTGAAAAACCCATTTTGTGGGTAACAATGAGAAGTTAATGCAAAGAGTCATTGCCCTTCGTTAGTAAAAACTTTGGCAGCGGCTTCTCCAGGCTCCCGGGAAGCCTTTGGAGAACACGGCTGCGACCCAGCAGCACTTCATCATTTATATGAATGAAATGAGTGCAAACAGATTGTCGAGATGTCTGCTCACATCACCTCTTTTTTCTCGCAAGAAGTCCCCTCTGTAATTACGTTTTGCCTGTCAGTTCATAAATTGTTCTTATTACAAACTAGCCATTATTGATTGCTTTTTAAGAGTACTCAAACTGAGCCCAAAGCAGTAGATCTCCCAGCAAATTCAAAACACACTAACTTCAGTCCCAATCGAAGACAGGAGGGTGAAGTCCCTGAGTTCATTGTGGAGACTCGCAGCGGAGGCGGGCCCACCATACGTTTCGGTTTAGAGCCTTGGCTTTGAGGGCTGCTTGTTTTAAGCCACAATGAAAATAATAAATAAAGGATAAACTTATTTGGCAAATGCTGACACTCTGAAAGCCAACATCCTGTCATTGTTCTTTCACGAGGGCCCACCGCTCAAAGAGTCTGATTTGGGTTTTAGCATTTATGACTGAGCATTATAATAAGCAGAAGGGAGAAAGGTGGGGGTGAGAGAGGGTGAAGACCTGCAGTCAGAGCTTTTAAGTCACCAAGGGAACGTCTTCCTAAACATCCCTTTCAGAATGAAATAGGATGGTTCTATATTCAGACCTCGCTGGTAAAAAGGTGAGAAGAGCAGTGTCTCAGGGGATTTCTGTGTTCTGGCAAAAGAACGTGCCATTCTCATTGTTCACAGTTTGAGGGAAGTTTCCAGACCCTTTACTGGGCACGAGTAATAGAAAAGATCAGCCGGAGACACTTAGATTCCTGGCTTCTGCTTCTGCTGGAAGGTCTAACTAGGGGGACGCCCTGGAGGATGCCCCCAGTCTTCTAGCCCAGCCCCCTCAACACAGTCTCTTTAAAAATCTGGACAGGCCACCAGCACCCCAAACCTACCCCATTAACCTGCAACTGTGGAGAATGAGTTGCGGGGGACAATGAAATTGTGGACGTGTGTGATCAGTTCCTGATCGGAACTGGATGAAATCAGGTAATCAAAGCAAGCCAAAGCTCAGGCGGACGTCGCACTGCCAATGCTGAAGACTCGCTCACTAAAAGCAGGCAGCGGCTACCGATTTGGCTGGGAAACAATGCCCCATTCAGCTCTCAGAATCTGTTCTTAATATCAAGATGCAAAACCGGGATCCCCATTGGTGAGGAAGCAAAGTCTGGGCCAGGAGAGCAATTACACCTCAGCCAACCACGTGATCAAAATGGGAGGCATAAAAACATTTTAAAAGTGGAAATAATTTGAGGGCCTTCTAAATATCTTACAGCGTACTTGGCCACATTTGGGATTAGGAAGCATATTTTACGCCAGGCAGCAGGCCTTTTGCTTTGTGTGCGTGTGCTTTTTCTTTCTAGCCAGGGATCTGAAGAGAGGACTGTGTTCTGTCAAAGCGTGGAGCCCCTCTTGGGGCCCGGTGGGGATGCCCATCCCCAGCGTTCAGCAAGAAGACAGGGACGTCCATGATGAAACAGACCTAGTCGGGGTGCTCCTCTCGGGAGCTTTGAAGCACACCCCTCCCCCCATCAGTCATGGTTTATGGGAGAGGGCTGCCCTCAGAACGAAATCCGGAGACAGGCAGAGCTTCAGAACCCAAAGGCTGTGGCTGTGGCCCCGAGAGCAGGCGTGGTCTTAAGCCTGGACACCCTCTGTTTTCTGTCAGTTTCCAGATAAGATGAGAAAAGTTCGAGGCTGCTGGGAGAAGCCAGTAATCCCAGCAGAATCCCTCAGTTGGCCCTAATGTTGGCCTCTAGGCCATAAATCTGTTTCCTGTGAGAAGCAGCCCTGCTCTGCCCAGCCAGATGGAGACTCCCACTTGACATCTGAGCAACTCCTCTGTGCTGGGTACTGGGAGCAGAGAGGAGTGGGGCTGACCTGGAGGGAGGCTGAGAGTGAGTGAAGAGGAGGTGACGACAGAAAGAATAAGAAGGAAAACTAACATTTATACAGGGCTCGCCCTGAGAGCTTTACAAATAATAATAAATCCTTTAATCCCTAACCGGGCAAGATAGGACCTATCATCATCCCATTTTACAGATGATGAAACCACACTACAGAGAGGTAAAGTAGCTTGCCCAAGGTCATGCAGGCAGAGTCAGGATTTGAACCCATAACGTCTAGCTCCGGCATCCATGTTATTAACCCCTTTGCACCTAACAGAGTCAGAAAAGACATCCTGAAGAAGATGTCGTGGGAGCTGAGTCTTTTCAGAAAAGCAGAGGCTGAGCTTCTGCCAGGGCGGCAGTTTCTCCATCACTCCTCCACACAGGGAATGAGCCTGTGTACCTCTGAGCAGCCAGGCTACACCCGCTGTGGCACAAGGTCCAGTCTGTTAGTTAACACTCGGGCTTGGTGCAGGGAAGAAAAGCAGCCTGGTTCCCTCCCCTCCTAGCAATGCCGGATCTCTGGTCCTGTCCACAAAATGTGACTCGGGATCTGCAAGATGAGAACAGTGTCACTCAAAGTGTAGTCCCTCAAAAAAGTAGCATCAGCTTTGTCTGGGAGCTTGTTAGAAATGAAAATGCTTGGGATTCAGTCCAGACATCCTGAAACAATCTAATTGTTAAGAAGCATCCCCCCCACCCCCCAGATGATTCCCGTGAGCTTGCGTGTTCGGACGGCCCTGCTGCGGAGGGCAAAACTGGATGTGCCCCTGGGGGTGGTCCAAGTGGCACCCCAAGGCCACAGGGAAATCCGTGGAGAACCAGGTCAGCATCTCATCTCTGACTCCCACTCTGCATCATCTGTGCTGCCACAGCCAGGTTGGGGCAGTGACTCTTCTCATCACTATGGGATCCATCTGGTGATGGGACGGCTACTGTCTTGTCCCCCAAGATCTTTCCACAGCTGACTCCCCTGCGGAGCCGCCTTTAAGAAGAAGCCAGCCTTGATGTCTACCCCAGCCTTTATGGGGGAGGGGTTGGACAGAAATAATCTCCAACTACTCACGCATAGCCTCAGTTCCCCTTCTCAGGGGGCTTTCCGTCCTGTTTCTCAAGCCAAGATTCAGTAGAGCCCAGTTCTCAGAAGCTCGACCCCTTTCCCTTTCCCCACTAAGAATCTTCTTCGTGAGTAAAACAAGTCCTGGTGGAGAAAGCTGAGGCTTTGACGTCACAAAAACCTGGGTGCAAAAATCGGTTTTATTACTCCCTACCTGTGTGAACTTGGGCAGGTGACTTCACCTCTCTGAGCTACATCTTCATCATTAGCAAAATGGAGATGAGATTACCTGTTTCATAACTGGTGAGATTATGTGTGTCTAATGCCAAAAACATTGTTCACTTTCTTGATCACTTTTCATCACTGACCACCAGGCCCAGGACCCAGTGTCTCAGGGGTCAATAAGCCCCAAGTGATAGCCTTCCCTCTGTACTGTCCCTGACCTCATCACATTCCTGTCACTGCAGTGGATGGAACCTCAGCCCAGTCATCCTTCCGAGCGCACATGCATGCTGGGCCCAGGCATACATATCCTGTGGGGTCCCGATGGCATGGGCAGAGCCACCTGTGCCCAGTTGGGGGTTCAGAGGAAATGCAGGGAGACACAGGAGAGGCTGAGGCCCAGAGTCCTTTGCTCCTGGGACTGGAGTCCACCCTCCCCCCAGGCGATCTTGTCCTGGCCTGGAACCATCTACCTCGTCCCCAAACACCCTCTGAGCCACTGCTTCCCACATCCTGGCCCCACAGCGAACGGGATCCAGGGAAGGCTTGGGGGTGGATGGGCACGTCCAAGAGCAGCCCTTGCCTCCCCACCCACAGGACAAACGTCGCACACACACACCACACACACGCATCCCTCTGGCCAGAGTTGGAAGAACCAAGAGGTCACAGAACTGCTTTTGCCTACACAGACTGGGCCTCGGTCCTCTGCCTCTGTCTTGTGACATTAAAACACCCCCATTCAAGCCCGGTAGTCCTTCCTGCTTCTTTCAAAGTGTGCCCATTCCAGGAGTATGACGTTCCTCAGTATTCAACAGAAATAAGCGAACGAGGGAACTTTTTCATGAGGAGAGGCAAGACACCCCAGAGACCCGGTGCTGGGTGGGACTAGAGACACACTTAGATCCAGCCCAGAAGGTTAAGGCTCTGTGGGAAGCTAGCCTAGTGGCTTCCTAGGCAGGGGTCCCCTCTGGAACCCCACTCCTGAAATGCTTCTGAGGGCACTTCCCTCTCTCTCAGAGTAAGCACAAGCATACAAATAATCACCACTACTTGCTGAGAACATACTGCATGCTAAACATGCTATGGCATAGATTCAACCTGGGCAAAAACCCTACAAAATAGAAAATGTTATCGTCCCCTTTTACAGACAAGGAAGCAGAGACTCAGAGGGTAAGAGAATATTTACTCCAGACCACACCGCTAGCAGTCTGGAGCTGGAATTCCTACTCAGATCCGCCTAACTCCAAAGTCATGTGTGTAGACACTTGGCTAACAGTTGTCATCAGGAGATTTTTTTTTCCCTTTCTTAGTTCTGCTGCTTAACTATTAATTAATTAGTGGTTTTAAAAATAATCATACCTCCCTACCACCTTCTCCTCATAACTACCACTGTGTCTATAATGCCCCTTGACTATGGAGACCAGATCCAAACACCCTGATTCCATTGGAACCGACCCATGTGGAGGTGGGTAGGAATAGCACCTCCCTTGTTCAGCATTCTGTATCTGTATTGATATGACCCAAGACTGAAGGAAACCACCCTCCACTGCTGACACACACTGAGCCAATATTAGTATAAGAGTCTAAATATGTTTTTGCTTTCACTGCTTTCCAGGGAGGCTGGGAATGAACCTGTCCCTTCCTGATGGGGTCTCAGAATCAGAGCAGTCTCCGGAATGTTTTCTGCCAGTTCAGGCTGTTCCTGCTGCTTTTCCTTTGCTCTGAGCCTGCAAACTCCATAGTCCTCATTAACAGTAGAGTCAATAATTGCACTTCTTCAACAAGCAAGAGTCAGAGACCCATCCCCAGGCACTCAGATGCCTCGGTCCTGTGTACTTTTCCAGAATTTATATTTAAAAAATAACGATTGCTGACTCCAAATGGCAACTTCATCATCCTGATCTGTGGCTTTAGATTTTGCTCCTGAACTCAAGTTAGAGGTCTGGAGCCAAGGGGGCTTCGAGGAGACTCAGAAGGTTCTCGGCAGCCCAGAAGGCAGCCCCCTCCTCACTCTTTCCCTGGTAAATGATACGAAAGTTCTCCCTAATTAGAGTTTCCCCTTTAAGTTCTGTAGACTGCTAATGAGTAAGAGAAAGGAGGCACTTGGGAGCCCTGGAGAAATTATTTGAAAGCAAACCAAGTGGCCTCAGTAAAATATCACCATTTCAGTCAAAGGGATTTTTTTTTTTTTCTTA
Source organism: Cephalopachus bancanus (assembly GCA_027257055.1). Taxonomy (NCBI): domain Eukaryota; kingdom Metazoa; phylum Chordata; class Mammalia; order Primates; family Tarsiidae; genus Cephalopachus; species Cephalopachus bancanus. The sequence continues at coordinate 1,371,008 of JAPVLO010000289.1, read as the reverse complement.
CACATGACCACCTGACACAGCCCAGCTGGTGCACATTGAGAAATCAGAGACACTGGCTTTCTTCAGAGAAAACAGGCCTCTTCTTTATATTCCTGGGGCTTCTTTTGCTTGGCAAACTGTCTCCTTATCAATTTGACCCTCCCCTGACCCCTGATCTCTCTGAGCCAAGGCAGAAATAGGTAACTCCTTTTGTTCAGGGCTCTCTCAGAGGTCCAGAGAGGTTGAATGAATTGCTTGAGGTGCACAGCAAGTTGACAATAGGACAAGAGCTGGACCCTAGGGCTACGGATTCTAGGTTATTTCATTCCCTCGCTAATAACCCTGAACACTCATGTGTGGCAGGAATGATGCTTTCCAGGCACTCACTCATTCATTTATTCCTTTGCCAAATAGTTATTCAGTTTCTGGACTTACTGAGCCAAACAAAGTCCAAACGAAGTCCCTGCTCTCCTGGAGTGAGCCAAGTTAAGTCCCTGCTCTCCTGAAGCTTCTATTCTAGCCAGGGAACCAGCAGTAGGCAAATATACAAGATAATGACAGCCACTGCTCAGTGGAATGGAAAAAAAAATGCAGCAGAGCAAGGGAATAGAGAAGGGCTACAATGATGTTTAGAGAGGGAAGTCTGGGTGGCCTCTGGGAGGAGATGGCCTTTGAACAGGAAGTCATGAAGTACAGAAGCAAGCTATGCAGTTATGGGGCTGGGGGTAGACTTCAGGCAGAGGGAATCCACAGTTTCAAAAGTCCTGAGATAGGAGGCCCTTTAGGAATGGAAGGAAGTTGGCAGCTGGCCCAGTGCATGCCGGGAACCTAACTGGAGTTGAGGGTGAAGAGGCAGCCAGAAGCATATGGCTTAGGGAATGCCCGCCCACGGCAAGGACTTCAGATTTTATTAGAAGTATTCTGAGTTGTGTGCAGGGAGAGCACACATTCAGACTTCAGTTTGAAGGGGCTTCTCGGACGGCTCTTCGGGGCCTAGTGGGGTCAAGGGTAGAAGCTGGACATCGAGTAAAGGGCAGATGAGCTCATCAAATCCGTTAGCAACCTTGAAGACAGAACCTACGATTATACAGCAGCTGAGACTCCCAGAGATTAAAGAACTCGCTTCAAGTCCCCTGCTGGTGCATGGCCAGGCTAGGAGGGAACCCACATTTGCCCAAACCCAAGCTGCCCCAGGACTGCAAGTTTGAAGACCACAAGGCATGGAGTAAAAGGGCTACTGCCTTTGAGACATGAAGCTCTTATTTCAGGCTTGCTCCTGACCAGACGCCCTGAGTCTCGGTTTACTTGAGAACCACCATGTACTGGGGCCTCATTCTGTCCCAGGCACAAGCTGGGGTTTTGACATGCAGGCTCTCATCTAATCCTCACTGCAGCTCGGGGGATCTGGGTATTATTATCCCTGTGTTACCAGATGAAAAAGATCTCATTTTCTCAGTGGAGATAGTGAAAACATTCCAAAGCTGCTTTGGGGTTTAATTCACAGAAACCTCAGCATTTAATCTACTAAACCAGAGAGTAATCCCCGCGTTGGCTGGCCCTGGAAGCCTGGGTCTGCCCACAGTCGTCAGAGGGAACGGGGCGCTCACACCCGCACACATGTGCACCCACACGCACTCTGGGATCCAACCCTCAGCCTGCCCGACCCCCTGCATGACGCCCGCCCTCTCTGTGAATGGGCGTCCTGAAGGCTTCCTCACCTCCTGCCCCCAAGCCCTCTCCCTCTTCTGGGCACACACAGCCAATGGCCTCCCTCCAGCCACTTGGCAGCCCCCAGAGCCCACCCTCCATGCCAGCCTTGGCAGCAGCCATGAGGTCATTGCTGTTCCACCCCTCGCAAAACACTGCACCCTCTGGCCCACCCCTCTTTTCTCCCCGCTCTCTCGGCCGCCTCCAGACCTACCAGATCCGTCTACTCTTTCCCAGGACCCGGTATTGCTAGTCTGACAAGCTGACCTGCACTCAGTTGCAGATGGCTGCCAGGGAGTTATTGATACCCAAATCTCAGGTAATCCTTTTGTCTTTCAACGGGCCCTTCTCGAAAAACAGTTTGGTTCTAGGCAGTGAAGATAATGGACTACACGGCTGAAAGAGGCAGGCACTGAGGGAAGGGACTGCCAATTGCGACAGGAGATGGGGTGCTTCCTCTAATTCTGCTATTCCAACACCCCTGACGCCGGGGAGGAGGTTCGCCTGGCAAGGTTTTACTGTTTTTAAGCACCTGTTGTGCACTAGGCACTCTGCCTAAGCTGCTCGGTTTCTAGCAGGGCTACAGACACCTAGACAATGGCAGCGACAGGGTCATCTGTGCCATCCTAGAATTATGTACGTGGTACAGGAGGGTTGAGGAGAAAGAAGGGGCTAAATTTATCTTGGGAGGGGTGTCTGGAGGTTCTGGAGTATAAACATGAACATGTTTACGAGGCTGAATAAAGAGGGAAGGGCTTTCCAGGCAGAAGGAACCGTGGGTACAGAGGCACAAAGGAGGGAGGCAGTGCACTGGGTGGGCGTTGGGGAACTTGTCATTGCTGGTGTGGACAGGCTGGTGGTGACAAACAAGTGGATAGTTTTTCTGATATGGTGTGTACTCCCTGATTGTCTTCAATGAATTCCCCAGAAAAGTTCATTTCTCAGCATCCTAGCATTTCCCCATGGTGTGAGAAGGTACAGCAGGAACTGCTGGGTCTTCAGCAAGGTGATGGCTTTCTGAGGGGCTCATCACCATGCTCATAAACCCTCCCTGGCTCTCCAGTAGCTAGGGAATCAAGTTCATCTGAATGAACGAAGACTAGGGGCCCCCATTAAGTTCCCAACAACCTCTGACCTCTGACCCTTCCCCAGACTCTCCTACCTTCCCCACGAATGTTTCCTTGATCCTTCCCTCCCTGCTTCAGGCTCTCGGCCTAGTAACTCTCTCATGACACTGTCCTGGTCCTTTCTGGGCCAGTGACCCTCTGTGGGAGCCCTAGCCTGGCCCAGTGGGGAAAAGCCAAGGCTCAGGGCCCCAATGGCCTGGGGGTTGTGGTGGAGATGAACAGAACTGAGGCAGAGCAGTACAGCCGCTAAGCCCACAGGCTCCAGAGACAAGGATCTCCGCCCTGGATGAAGGCGTAATGCGGTCTTTGGGTGTAATTTGCAAATGCTGATGCCAGGGCTCACCGCACAGAGATTCCGATTTACTTGATGTAGAGTGAGATCTAGGCATGGGTATTTTTTTTTTTTTTTGAGTTGGAGTCTCACTCCGTTGCGCAGGCTGGAGAACAGTGGCACACTCACAGCTACCCCAGAGGTTACCTGCTGGGCTCAGGCAATCCTTTCACCTCAGCCTTCCAAGTAGCTGGAACTACAGGCGTGTGCTACCACGCCTGGCTAATTTTTTTTTTTTTTTTTTTTTTGTAGAGACAAGGTCTCACCAAGTTGCCTGGGCTGGTCTTGAACCCACAGACTTAGACAATCCACTCACCTTGGCCTCCCACAGTGCCGGGATAATAGGTTGAGCCACCAAGCCCTGTCAGCATGGGTATTTAAAAGCTCTCCCAATGACACCAAAGTGTAGGATCACACCACTGGTCCGAGAGCCTGACTGTGGAGTCGAAGTCCTAGCTCCACCATCATTCACTGGGTGACTGAAGGCAGATGGAGTCCCCAAGTCTCCGTTTTTGAAAAAGGAAGCCGGGCTCGGTGGCTCAGCCTGTAATCCCACGCCTTTGGGAGGCTGAGGTGAGTGGATTGCCTGAGCCCGCAGGTTCGAGACCCGCCTGGGCAGCGAGACCTCATCTCTACAATAAATCAAAAAATCATCTGGGCGTGGTAGCGCACGCCTGTAGTTCCGGCTACTTGGAAGGCTGAGGCAGAAGGATCGCCGGAGCCCAGCAGGTCGAGGCTGCGGTGGCCGGGAGCGGCCACTGCACTCCAGTCTGGGCGACAGAGTGAGACTCCAACTCAAAAAAAATAAAAATAAAAATAAAAAAAAGAAAAAGAAAAGGGGAAATACAGCACTTACCTCTGAGGAGAGCTGTAAGGTTAATTTAGGGACCATGTGTCCACTCTCGGCACCAACTTGACATGTAATGAACATTTCCTAAAAAGTTTTCATTAGGCATATTTTAGACCCAGTTCTGAGTCCCCCACAAGGTCCACCACAAAACAGCATGGAGAAGTAAGTTTTGCATTGGAAGCTGCTTAACTGAGCTCCAAAGGCAGTCAAGCACTGTCTAGACAGAACCCAGCTCCTGGCCAGCTCCCCCGACGCTCCCAGCCACAGGCTTCCCTGAGAAAACCCCCCCACACCCCCAGTCATCAGCAGATTGGCAGCCAGGGTCCCTTCCAGCATCCTTTCAAGACCTGCTCAGGTACAAACAGATGAGAGCTCAAGGAAACCCCAAGACCTTCCTCACCTCCCCACAGACTGTCTGCCCACCCCGAGAGAGTCCCTGGTGAGTTCTCAGGCTACAAGCCCAGGCATCCCAGACCCTCAAACACTGGCTGCTCTGGCCAGGAACCCACGGAGAGAAGCCTTGGCCTCTCTCCTGCCTCTTGGGTCCTCTGGCCAGTCAGATCAGCTGGTTTAGCTGTGCTCACCTCAGCTTTTCCTGGAATCCTGCCAATCCCAAAGCCTGCCAGCTCCCTGGAACTTGAACCTCACGTTTCCCAGGAATGCTGCAAGATGCTTCTGGGCCTTTTGCTGCTACATTTTTCAAGAACTGCAAAATTCAGGAACATGTAAGAGTTACAAGACAAAGATCAGGAACTTATTTCATTGTTGTTGTTAAGGGTTTACAGCACAATCCAAAGAAATTTCTGCAGGGGAAAGGGAAAACTTCCCTCCTTCTCACCATCTTTCTGACCACCCTTTTCCTCATTCCCCCTCTCTACTCTAAGAGGAGAAATCCTGACCCTCCAGATGGGGCCACATTTACTAATCAGCAGAGTCACCACATGGAGTCCTGATCTTCTCTCCCGCTTCCACTTCCTGTGGTTTCTTGGCACGGTTGAGAGGGGACTACCAGTTGCCCCTCTTTCGGCAGGCCCTGCTGACTTTCTCTCTTGGCATTTTCATGTGCACCACAGCAGTGCTACTAAAAATGTGGTTTGTGAAGCCCTATTAGTCTGTGCACTGGTTTTTACTGGCCTGCAGTGAGATAAGAAGCTCGTGTCAGCACATAAATCAGTTACGACACTAAGCCCACTTAGGATCAGCTGACATACTCTTTTGCTGCTGGACGTTCTTGAGGAAGGAAGCAGGGTATTGATTTACATTCTCCACATGATCCTTATCTCTCACTGCAGGTGAGTAGCAATGAGTGGTAGTTAGTGCGTACAGTACTGAGCTCCAGGACTACCCTCACTTCAGACGTGGTGCCAGGCTGGGTAAGCTTTGGGTTCAGCTTATGTGGGGAGAAAGAAGACCCTCTGTGTCTAGCCCTGCCTTTTAGGCCTTTGCGTTGGGAGGCACCAGGCTTACCCTGGCCCATAATAACACAGGGGTTTGCTATTACCCCCTGTGTGTGCTCAGTCTAACAGCCTACCTAGAAGGAGGTGGGATTGACCAGTCAGAATTCAGGCTCCATTACAATCCTATCTCTCCCTAACCAGTTGCATTTGTATTGAAGGAAGGATTGAATTATAGTGTGTTTAAGGTGAAAGCGCCAACAGTTTTACATGGGTGAGATGTGTCAAGGATAACTAACGCTTGCAGTTGGACCCAGGGGACTAAAAGCTCAGAAAATCTTCTGGGAAAAAAAAAATCCCACCCAAAAACATATAACACATGGAGGCATAGAGAGAAGGCCACCAACTCAGGCAACCCACCTGGCCTCCAGGGACCACAGCTGAGCACTGGGTGAGTTGGGACAGTGCTTGTTGTATTGATCACAATGGTGCATCACAGCTCAGTGGTGGCAATCACAGGCCCTCACCTGTATGTTGTGTTTATACTTTTTACCGCTACAGTAGACAGTTTCAGTTCTAGAGCCTCTCTGAATGCTTGTCTCAGCACTTACTATACACATGCCCTGAGAATGTGACCAAGACTCAATTTCTCTGTCTGTGAAGTGGGAGTAAAAGTCGACATGGGAGAGGTGTGTGTGGGTTCCGTGTGGGGATGAACTCTCCACAGAGGATCCCAGGAAGGGCTGCTCAAATCTGGGTTGGACTTTGAGGCATTGGAACAGCAGCTGCTGTCTCCTTGAGAAGTGGGGTGAGAAGAGCTGGGCACCCCTGAAGGCCCTCCCAAAACAGTTGGCAATTCTCTGTCCACCAGCATCTTCTGGATTCCAAGATACCTCAACAGCCACAGCTTCAGGGAAGCCCACCAGCCTTTAACCAGACCCCTTACCCCTATATCTCTATGGCCTGGTTTGAGGGGCCCACATGTGGCTACACATTTTCTCTTATTTTCACTCAGCTCATAAACATGCTGTGTGTATTGATATCCAAGTTGCTGAGGGGCTGGCTGCCTCCCCACCTTAGCTGGGAGTCAAACACCTCCAGAGGAAAGTGGCGTGGACTGAGCCCCGGGGAGATGAACCATGCACCCAGTCACCTCCCTGTCCTTTGTCCCCTCCCACCCCATGTCTCCCATGCTCATCCAGAGACAGGGACCGGGGTCAAAGACATCTTCCTGTCCTCCACTGCCAGCTCGAGTAGTTTTAGAGGACTGCCACAACAAAGCAGTACCCACTGGGGAACTTAAAATAACAGAAATTCATTCTCCCATGGTTCTAGAAGCCCAACTTCAAAATCAGGAGCAGGGCCACGCTCTCTCCAAAGGCTCCAAGGAGGAATTCTTCTGTGTTCTTTCCAGCTTCTGGTGGCTCCAGGCTTTGCTTGGCTAGTGGCTGCATCTAATCTCCACTTCGGTCTTAGCAAGCAAGGCCTTCCCCTCTTCCTCTGCCTTATCTTCTGTTTCTAACAAGAACCATTGTTGTTGGATTTGGAACTACCCAGGTAATCTAGAAAGACCTCATTTCAGGATCCTTAACTTAACGACATCAGAAAGGAAGCTTTCTTCAAATAAGGTCATATTCATAGGTTCCAGGGATTAAGACATCAATATACCTTTGTGAGGGGGCCACCATCTATTACTCCAGCTTAATGGCACTGCTACGGTCCGAATGTTTGTGTCCCCTCAACCAAATTCATATATTAAAATGGGATTAGAGGTGGGGCCTTTGGAAGGCCATTAGATCATGAGCTCTGTCCTCATGAATGAGATTAGCGTCTTTAGAAGGGAGAGTTTGGAGAGCTCATTTGCCTCTTCCGTCATATGAGGACACAGAAAGAAGGTGCCATCTAAAACCCAGTAAGAAGCCCTCACTAGACACCAAACCTGCCAGCACCTTCAGCTTGGAATTCCCAGCCTCCAGAACCAGAAATAAATTCTTGTTGTTTATAAACCAGCTATTCTTTCATACTTTGTGATAAGCAGCCTGGACTGACTAAGACACATAGTAAGAACGTATAGTAGAGACTCAATAAATAGTGTCCAATAAAAGAATGGATCCACTTTGTTCACTTTAAGGACGCTGCCTGTGCCTGCCCTGAGTTAGACCCAGTGCCAGCTGTGGAGGACATGTGACAAGTGAGATGCAACCCTGACCTTGAGAGGCTCAATCTAGAGAGAAAGAGCAGCGCGAGTCTCAGCTTCACCTCCTGCAAACTGGGCAGCCATGAAACAGCCTCCCTTGTCTATCTGGAGAACAAAGAAAATAATACCTATGGTGTGTATCATATCTATAATAATACCTGAGAGGGGGCGAGGCGTTGCAATGTGGCCATACTTGTGGAGGAGGTCACAGGCCCACAGGGACCATCCTCTTCATGCCTCAGAAAAGTGAATTCATACCAGGGTGCCCGGCCAAGGTTGTCTGTGCTATTCACCTTCTCTTCTGCCCCCAGCACTCCCTCCACACGCCCCCCCCCCGCCACCTCAAGGAGGCACGAAGGCCAGTGCAGAGGCCGCCTGGCTTCTGGGCCCTCTGAGCCCACGCCGTCCCAGAGCCAGGGCCCGAACCTCAGATGCCGCCTGCTCCCGAGTGGGCGACAGCCTGGGTGGTAATCAGAGATTCCAGCGGAGGCTTTGATGCCGCAGCCGGCACGGCGAGCCGGGCACTGTTTGAAGTGCCTTCCTGTGTAATAAGGATTTCTAATTCGCTCGAACCAAAGCAACATTTGCAGTAAAGATCATTTCTGGAATGAAAAATAAATTGTGACTGGAGGGTCTGGGTTTGTTTCAAAAAGGGAGATCACCCACAAGCACCGTGCTCTCTGAGAAGCCACCCGCCCACGTGTTTTGAGATGGAGAGCACGCCACTCAGAATTTCAAAGTGCTGTTAATTAAGAGCAGTTTATTAAAATGTCAATCTTTCAAACCAAAACAACTCTCTTCCCTTGCTTGCGAGTGGGCTTTCCAGTCACTCTCCCCATCCCGAATAATCTAGCAGGCAGCTTCACCAGGGACCCGAAAAAGTATCTGTCTACACATTACCCTCAGGAGCCTTGGGAGAACTCCCAGGAAAGGCCCAGCACCCGTTGCTCTGCTGAAAGTCACCCTCTGGGAGCCTGCTTTCCAAGCGACAGCAGGGCCCAGGGCCTGAGCACGTGAACTCAGGAGCCAGGCTGCCTGGCCTGGAATCTTGGCCCTGCCTTGCCAGCTCTCTGACCTTGACAAGGAGTTAACTCTTTTGTGCCCCAGTTTCTTTTTCAATAAAACGGAGTGTCATTAACAGTACAGCCGGCCCTTCGAATCCATGGGTTCCACATTCATGGATTCAACCACTGCAGATCTAAAATATTCAGGGAAAAAAAAAACAGCATCTGAACTGAAAACTTACAAACTTTTTTTTCCTTGTCCTTATTCCCTAAACAGCAGTCTAACTAGATATACGGTACTTACCTTGGATTAGGTATTATAAGTAATCTCGAGATGATTTAAAATACGTGGGAAGATGTGAGTAGGTTACATGCAAACACTACACCGTTTTGTACGAGGGACTTGAGCATCTGTGGATTTCAGTGTCAGAGGGAGGTCATAGAACTCATCCCCCAGGGATACTGAGGGACAACTGTACCTACCGCATAGGTTGCTGTGAGGATCAAATGAGATGACGTATGTAAAGCACTGAGATGAATGCCTAGCACGTTGTAAGTGCTCGAGGGGAACTGGCACTGTTATTGACTGTTATTGTCCAAAGTCACCATGAACAGGTGCTAAATCTCACCTTTTTCTTGACAGATCTGTCTCTTGTTAAGGCAGAAAAAGAGCCCTCTTCAGTTTTGTAGCTCCAGCAATCAAGATTGAGTACACGGTAGGTGCAGAGGAAATGTCTGTTGAATGAATAAACAAGTATGCATTAATTCATACAGGCATGTTTGGCAAACAGGGCAAGGTTGATGTCTTGCAGGAAGTCATGGTCTGATGACTTCCAACAGAGCAGGGCTGTGTGGTGGCTCCCAGTGATCCCCACCTCCTGGGACTCACTGCCTGGTGCCATCCCTGCCCCTTGAGTGTGAGCTGGACTCCTAATGAACCAGAATCCAGCTAAAGTGATGGGATGCTACTGCCATGATTAAGGTATGAAGGCTGTGGCTTTCTTATCTCTGTACCCTCTTGCCTGTCCGGCTTGCGGCTTTGGTGAAGCAAACTGCCACATCAGAGAGGCCTGTGTGGCTGAGGACTGAAGCAGCCTCTGGCCAACAGCCAACGAGGAACTGAACCCTCTCAGCAGCCATGGGAGTGAGCTTGGAGCTGCTGCTCCCTAGCTGAGCCTTGAAATGACCACAGTTCCAGCAATGCCTTGAAGGCGGCCTGCTAGGGACCCTGGGGCTCAGGACCTGGATTCTCTACCTACAGAAACCACAAGATCGTAAACATCTTGTTTCAAGCCACCACGTTGGGGAGTAATTTGTTACATAGCAATAAACAACTAATACAGACTGTAAGAAAATGGCAGAATCTTGGGGAAGAAGCAGGGAGGCAGCCTCCCACCTAGTCTGGGATCATCCCACCAGTCACGCCAGAGCCACGCTCCAACCCAAAGACCCCTGGGAAGAACATTCAAGTCAGGCGGACCAGGACTTGAGTCCCCACTCTACTGCTCTCTAGTGTGAGACTTGGGGAACGTTCCCTGAGCTCTGCAAGCCTCTGTCTCTGCTCCTGTAAAGGAGGATTACCCTACCTGCCTCCTGGGTGCCTTGGAAAGATCAAAACACAGGACTGTGAAGTGGCCTGGCAGAGCTTTCCAGACCTTTGGGTAGAAGCATCTGGAGAGACCTGTGTCCTCACTCTGATGGTCACCTGAGGCCCCCCCCAACTGTCTCTCTGATGATTCATCACATAATCTTGGAGCATCCACTGTGACCAGGCAGTGTGCTAAGCAGAAACCACAGGTAGATAGCAGTAAACAAAACAGCACAGTCCCTGAGCACTCTGCACAGAGTCGCCTCTCTAGGGGAGAGACAGACATTGAACGAGGAAGAGCAAGAATGAGAGGCAGCAGCAGAAGTCCCGGGGCTTTGGGAAGCAGAATGTAGAGGAATGGACGTGGGTTACCATGGGCAGGGGAGTCAGAGAAGGCTTCCTGGAAGAAATGGCTTTGAGCTCTGAACTCAAGGGTTAGTGGAGTTGGAGTTCACAGAGTGAAGAAGAGTGTGGGAGGATCAAAAGCCCAGGGATTATAAATAGCAGAGCAAAGACCCATTCAAGCAGCATTGATTGAGCACATACCATGTTCCAGACACTGTGCTAGGTACTGAGGATACAATGTGGATTAAAGCACAAATTTCCCCCCTCGTGAAGGAATTATCTTTTTCCAATATAAAAATAAAAATACTAATTTAGGAAAATCCTCAAGGGGTGACATTTGAACTGAGACCTCCATGATGTGAAGGAAAGAAGCATTTGAAGAGCTAGGGAGACAGTATTTCCTACAGGGGACACAACAAGTTGAATGGTCCCCAGGCAGAAATGATGTGGCTTCTAGAAACAGCAAGAAGGTCAGTGGGCTGGCGGGGAGAAGGCGAGGAAGAAATGGCTGGAAATAAGGTAGACGGGGTGGCTGGGGAGACCCCTCAGGGCCATTAAGGCCATGGAGAGGAGTTTGGACTTTTTACTCTGGGGTCAACAGGAGCCACTGAAGGGTCATGAGTGGGGGCTTTGAATTTTAAAAACAGACCCTATGGAGCAAATGAGGCAAGGACGAGGGGAGAGGTGGCTTGGGGGCGGTGGGATGGGGGTCAGGCAGTAGGGGCCGGCATCCAGACCCTGAGCTCTCCCCATCCCAGCCCTGCCTTCCTTAGCTAATCCCATCTACCAACCAGGAGTCCACAATGGTCTCTGATCAAGTCCCCTCCCTGTAGGACCCCTCCTGAGAGGGGTCCTTCCCCAGATGCACCAAGGAAGCACCAAGAATCTTCCCAGATCTTCCTCACAGGACTGTTCTCTCCCCTGTCACAGACCTGCCAACAAAAGTCTTTGCATAGTAGCACAGGTTCAGAAGACAATTGCTAGGGTTCAAACGCTGGCTCTACCACTTAATAGCTGTGAGACCTTGAACAAGTTGCTTAACCTCTCTGTGCTTCAAGTCCTTCAACAGTTAAGCCTAGAAGGTAGACTTCCCAGGGCAGCCATGCAGATCAAATGAGTTCAAGCACAAGAGTCCTGGCCCTGGCACACACGCGCACTCCACGGCATTAGTGATTAAAGGATTAAAGAGACTGCAGGCTTCGTGTCACCGGTCTCTGTGACCTCCTCCTCCTCATCAAGCTTCAAATCCCCAGGGTTTAGAAAAACTAGTGACAAATGGTGCCTCCCCACTTCCAGTGCCTCTACCCCACCTGGCCTGACTTCACACATCCCCCAGGGAACCCAAGGGTTTCTTGCGTGCCCCAGCCTGCATTGGGCCTGCTGCGCCCATGCCTGGGTGTGCCCCAGAGCTGCTTGCAAGGCACACTGCAAGCAATGGGCAGGCGTGCTGGGAGCCAGCAGTTCCAGGGCCTGCCCTGCACGTCTGTGTCCATCTTTCCAGCAGCCTGACCTGGGAGTGGACCTAGGGAGGGCTGGGAATGCTCCCACCCAGTCACTGATACAACCTGACACCTGTTGAGTGCTCGATAACTCCACCCTGAACGAATGAATGAACAAACAATCTTGTGCCGCATGGTGATGTTTTGGTAAAGGACGGAACACATGTATGTCGGTGGTCCCATAAGTTTATGATACCATATTTTTACTGTTCCCTTTTGATGTTTAGACCCACAGACACTTCCTCTTGGGTTACAACTGCCTACAGGATTCGGCGCAGTACCAAGCTGCACAGTGTGCAGCCCAGAGAATAGGCTCTACCCTGTTCCACCCTCAGTGTGTAGCAGGCTAGACGATCTAGGTTTGGGTAAGGAGTGTTCTCATACTTTGGCTAACTCGCTAATGACACATTTCTCAGAACATAATCCCCGGTTGTTAAGCAACACATGACTGTACATGAATGAATGAATGTGCAAAAGAATGACTGTTAAGTGCATTCATTCGTTCACTTGGCAGACATCTACTGGGTGGATGTTTGCTTCTCCACCCAGGTGCTCCCCACTCCGACCTCTGTGGACCATGGTACTCAGGCGCCCTTGTCCTTTGACCCCAGGAGATCAGAGGTGAGGGCAGAGACTCCTGCCCCCGCAGAGCTGCAACATGGCCATGGCCCTGCTCTGTCCAACTGTGTTCTGATAGCCACTCTCTCCTGCCTAGGGGTAGTAACCACTGTTGCCAGCCAGGGGTGCTTTGCACCCATAACCATACACACAGTGTATAAGTCATCTCCAGTCTCTTCATTAAATTCTCTTCAGCCCCACCCCATCTCATCTCCCATACCAGGTACTGGTGTCATTTGGGTCCTGTCAGGTCCCTGAGTCATGCAGCCTGCCCAAGCACTGTCCCAGACATTCTTCTAGACACTGAAGTAAAGGGGAGCATTTCCTGCCTTCGAGGAACTTAAATTTTATTGGAAAGAGACCAATGGCTAGAAATATCAATCGGTAAAATACGTAACTTACCCGATATGGTACATGCCCAGGGAAGGAGGGCAAGAGCTATCATGGAGTGAGGGCGGGTTGTCAGTTTAGATTGGGGAGGCTAGGGAGGCCTCACTGAGAGGATGACAGCAAGAAATGACCCAGGTAAGTGAAGGGACATTGGATGAGGGAAAGGAAGTTCAAAGGCCCTGAGGCAGGTGTGCCTTCCTTGACCAGGGAGTGAAGAGGAGGCACAGCCTGGCCCTTTCTCTCTTACAGGACCTGGCACCCCGTAGGCTTTAGTGCATGTTGCTGTTAAAAGAGAGAGAGGACTGGGTTAGGTGGCTCAGCCTGTAATCCCAGCACTTGGGAGACCGAGGCAAGTGGATGGCCTGAGAACGCAGGTTTGAGACCAGCCTGGGCAACTTGGCGAGACCCATGTCTACAAAAAAATCAAAAAATAAGCTGGGCGTGGTAATGCGCACCTGTAGTTCCAGCTACTTGGAAGGCTGAGGCAGAAGGATCGCTGGAGCCCAACTGGTCGATACTGGTATGGCTGTGAGCATGCCACTGCACTCCAGCCTGAGTAACAGAGTGAGACTCCAACTCAAAAAAAAAAGAGGGGGGGAGGGAAGAGGGAGGCTCTAGCAGACAGAGGGATCACTGACTGGGTGATATTCTCATCATCGTGCCAGCCATGGGAGCCTTCCTTGGACCCCCAGCCCCTTGAGGAACTGACTCTGCTTCTTATGCCTCAGACATCATGGCCTCTAGTTTATGCCCAGTTGTGCAACCCACCCCCTACTCTTAGTCAACTCCCACCGTGGCCCGCTTTTCTGAGTGCTCCCCTTGGGGGAAGTTCCTACCTCCAAGACCCTACAACTCACAGTCAAGAGAGCTGGTTCTCGAGGTTCCCCATCACCCCCGTGGCCCCAGGGTGGGGAAAAGTACCACCCAGAGGGGCCGAATCCCTGTGGCCTGAGGCCCGCCCTCCTGCCCAGGTCACTGCCCCAGGGTTTCATGAGGGTTCCACAGGCAAGACCAGGCCTCCTGTAGGGGAAAGGGCGGGAGTGGAAAGGAAGACCGGCAGAGGGCAGCCCTGGCCCGTGCCCTGGGGAGCCCATCCCTGGGGAGTCTCTCTCCCTTTGGTGAGTGTTTCCCAGGCTCCCTGGAGCCAGAGGAGGATGGAATGTTCTTATCGCTTTCCAGAAGGAAGGCTTTCTTCTTCCTTCACAAAAATGTTAAGCTTCATAATCCGATAGGGAACCTGGACAGGATTGCAGCTGGCGGCCTGGGTCCTACTTCTGGGAACTGTGGGGAGATGGAGAAAAACGGGGAGGGGGGAGAGGCAGGGAGGGATTGAGTCCTGTTGAGCAAGACCAGGGAAGGGAGAGTAGGACAAGGAACAGCGTGCAGTCCTTCCCATAACAAAAGGGAAGCCTTGGTGGTAGCCTCAGACCCAAGATTCAAGAGATGCCCCATTCCGTCCTGTAGAAAGGAAGGAGCCCAACCTCCAGGTTGCTGACCTGCTTGCACACCTCGGTGGACAGCAGGCTCACTTTCCATAGGACATGTCGTTCAGTCCCTTTGCAGGAAGCTCTGAGTCTGAAAAGGTCCCCCCTCACAGAGCTGAAAGCACAGGTAGCCCCCAGTTTGACTTCTCAAGACAGAGGCCTACACTGGACAGGACAGGACAGGTGACCTCAGTGAGGCGGAAAGCCCGAGTTCCTTGAGGTTAGGACTCTTCCGTTTCCTAGAAACAGGCCCACTTCTTGAAGGGTGACCTGTTATCAAGGCTCCCCAGGACTCCAAAATGCTGCTAGACCAAAGAAGATTTGACCGACAGGGGACAGGCATCATTTATTCAGCTATTTATTCAGCAGATATTTATTTAGGGCCTCCTGGGGAAGAAACCAGTAAGGCTCTAACTGATAAGGATTTCTGACCTGCCTGCCTCCCCCCACCATCTCAGCCTCTGAAATTGTAAATCCCACGGGGGCAATAAGTTCTGGGAGGCCAACAGACCCGGTTGCTTCTTGCCCTCCCCCCTCCGCCCCAGGAGAAGCAGCCCCACCTCAAACCCCACCCAGCACCGGGTCCCTGAGGTGGGGGGGAAAGGGATGGTGGAAGGACCCAGGGCCAGGCCCCTCCGAGCCCAGCCACTGTCCCTCTTTACTCTTCTTCACCTCCTTCTGTAGGGGGAGACCATGGCTGTCAGCCCTTAGCCCTGCCAGCTCCTGGACCCCAGGGACACTTGTGCTAAACAGACAAGAATCATGGCTCAGGTCCAACTTCCAGCTCTGCACCTGACTGCTTAGTCTTGGCTAGCATACCTCTTGCGACAGGGAGCTCACTAGCCCCGGTAGCCCATCCTAAGGCATTCTATTAGGAAGTCTTTCCTGATTTAGCTAAAACCAGTTACGAAGCATTGCAGACGTTAACGTAAACTGGCTACTTAAAACCAACACCAGATTACAGACATCTTTCACTGTATAGATTCATATATATATATATATATATGTATGTATATATATATATATATTTAAAATGTGTATATTTATGTACACTTACATATGTAGATATTTTAAAAATCTAACAATGATTAAGTGGGGTTCCATATATGAAGACTCTTCCCTTTCTAATTTATAGATTTATATATAGCTTTACTTTTATAATTTAAAAAAAGGACATTCATATTCTAAAATTTAAAATGCCATGTTGTTTAAACCAAGAAAGTCCTTTGTGTGGTAGAGCAGTAAAAGAAACTGAGGATATTTAATGGAAGGTGGGAGGGGGTGGGGGTGGTATGGAACACACCCACGTGCCCCAAGGCCACACTCTCCAGACACAGTGACTCATTCCCAGCCTGAGCACCCATTCTCCTAGCCTACGCCAGGCCCAAGGAAGGATCCGCCCCAGCCATGGAGCACTCACAGCAGGCAGGTTCAAAGTCAAGCTATCAGGGCTAAGCCATTCTCCCTGTGACACCAGCCTGTGTTATCTTTGGGAAGGTGACCGTTCACCTGGACCAGGTGTGCTCTACTTTCGGAGGGATTCAGCTGCTAGCAGCTCAGCAGACCCTAGGGGCACTCCCTCTGCTCATATGACAGACCCTATGACTATCCCAAGCTGCAGAAGAGCGCTTTCCTTGCATCTGCTCAAAGCCAGGCAGTCCTCAAATTCCCGAATCAAAAAAATATAAAAATAAATTAAAAGGGACCAGAGTGGGGAGGGAGGGGATGGAGCTCAAGAGTGGGGAAGAGGATGGTTTCCAGGGTCAAGGAGGTCAGGACACTTGACTACAGTTCTCAACAGAGGGCAGGCGAGGCAGAAGGGAAAAGGAGGCATCCAGGTATCCCAGACTTCTCTGTCCCTGCCCTTGAGAAACAAAAAAAAATCTCCATGCTGCTCTGTTGAGAGGGACTCTGCACACCTCTGCGGAGGAACTTTGTCGCCTTTGAACATACCCTCTGTATTGGGGGAGCTCCCCACCCACTCAAAGTTCTGACTGGAGGCAGAGACCATCTCTTCCTGTGACAACCAAACCTCCATGTTCCCAGCCTTCTTGCAGCCCAGACCCAAGCCCGTGACCTCTCTGTGGTCACACGACTCACCCACAGCAAACTGAATGGAAAACAATTGATGCAACAGAGCTGTCTGCATCCCATTCCAGTGAAGGCAGCACTGCCACCACACCCAAATTCCAGAAGAGCCAGGGCTAAGGCACTGGGTCAGCCGGTACCTGGTTCTGGCGGTGGCACAGTGTGGGGTGCAGTAACAACCTTGGTGCTCTTCCTGGACTGGTCAGTTCTACAAAGCAATTCTGGGTGTTGCTACTGGCTGCGGGGCCTCCAGGCCCGGAGCTCTGGCCCTCCAGAGATTCTGCAAGTTTCCCAACACCCTTTCACTAAATCTCCAGTTCACTCCAATTAGCCAGCGGTGGCTTCTGTGTTTGAAAAAGCCAGATCTGCATCACAGGACTGCATTTGCTTGTAAAAGAAGGATGGGGGAGGCAGGAGGGTCTCAGGAAGGGATAGTAACTGCTCCAAGTCACCCATGGAGCTGCACCCTAGGGAGAAATAAGCACTGTCTGTTGGTTGTCAGCATTGATAGAGAAAATCCCTCTCCCTCCCTCACCACTTCCCCTGCTCAAGAAACAAGAGGACGCATTCCCTCGTGGCATCTGTGGGATGACACTGACCCCAGGTTTTGCAGGCCCAGGGTAAGCTAATGTCCCCAGGACAGCTGCCAGGGGTCTGAATAGCTCTCTTCAAGATCAGCTTGCTGCACAACGCCAGGTGTACATTCACAACGCATTCTGCGAGAATGGTGCCTTCCTTCCAGGCCACATCATTCCTTAGAACCCAGCATGAAGGTGCCCTGAACTGGACAACACAACACGGTGGCCCTAGCTGTCAGGGGCTGGAGAGAAATGAGTCCTGAGTTAAGGCCCTAGAGCTCTGAGAAGCGCACACTAGCTGGGAGCACAGAGGACTTTGCTATTATCAGAGCGTTCCTGCCCTGCCACAGCCTCAGGCCTTCCAGCATCCACATCTCTGGGCCCTGTCCCAGACGTCACAGCCAAGAGCCTCCCTGCCTCCCTCGACCTGAGTACCCACTGCCCCCACACACCCTTCCCTGGATGTCTCCTCCATCACTGGGATGTCTAGGTGTGAGCTTCTGTTTCAAGGCCAGTGTTGGTGGGGCGCAGGGAGGATGAGTGGCAGGCGAGCCCACCCATGCTAGGAAGCACAGGCCCTGTCTCTCTGGAAGCTGGCCTGGTCCTGAGATGGGATGGGCAACTCCTCCCACTCACTCGGCTGGAGCCAACACAAACAGAGCCACAGAGCCGCCCCCAGGCCCGGCCGCCCAGAAGGCCCACACCTCCGTCCCACCCCCTTGGGCAGCTACCCCTGGAGCCAGGAGCCAGGTATCAGGCTTCAGCTGGCCTGACTCCCAGCCGCGCCTGCTGGCCCGCCCTGGGCCTGCAGCCCAGGCTGCCCACAGGCTCTGGCCACAGCCCGGGCGGTGGGCCCCAGAGCTCAGCCTGTTAGCACCCTCCCTCCTCCGGACCTGGTGCCGGTTTGGCAGAGGAGCGGGGAGAGTGAGTGGACGGGGTGCCCTGACTCACTAAGGCTCCCCAAGACCTCCAAGTTTGCTCCAGTACCCTTTCCATGAAGCAACGTGAAACCCAAGCACTCAGGCCAGAAACAGAACATTTTGAACAATTTGAGGGGAAAAAATTATTTGGACCAATTTTAAGACATCTGAGAGCTCGAGGGGAAAATCGCAGGCACCTCTTCAGGCACTATTGTGCGTGCGCGCCAAACCCAAGCGGCTTGGACTGCAGAAGCAGGGAGGTTGAGAGCCCCATAGGGACTGGCCTGCTGCCCGGGATCTGGGCCTCTGGTCCTCTGGACCACTGGGCACACTCTCCCCTCCAGGACTCCACACAGCCCTTCTTTTCCGGACTCTGTGTGGTCGCTGCTCAGTGGCACCACCCACCAGATAGCGCCATCTCCTTGCGCCCTAGACTGGGCTCAGACACTGCTTCCTCTTGAGACTTCCCTGGCCCCTCCATGACACCTTGCTGACATGTTCACGGTGCCACGTGGTCCCTAGGACTACCCTTCAGGGAGCTCCTCCCAGGCACTGAGCTCTGAGTGAGGAACTTCAAACAGGTCATGCCATTTGAAGGCACCACCATCTCCTGAGGTGGGCGTCATCACAGATGGGGACACTGAGGCTTGAAGAGTTGAAGTCGCCAACCCAAGGCCACAGCTCCCAGGTACTGGAGCTGAGATTTGCCAGCAGGCAGTGAGGAGCCAGAGGCTTTCACGGCAGTCCCCTGGAGGGGCAGGGAAGGAGCCACCAGCTCTGTGTGGGCAGAGGGAAGAGTGAGGAAGGGCGATGGAATCAGGTGTGGAAGGATGAATAGACGGTGTCCAGGCAAAGAGGCAGGGTAGAGCCTTCCCAGTGGAGAGTCCAGCACGTGTAGAGCCCTGGAAGGGGAAACGGCAGCCATTATGGCTCCGGGCAGCTGCAAGTGGGCATGAGGGTAAGGAAACCAGGAGCGGGGAGCTGGAGAGGCAGGCCAGACAGTGCAGCACCACTGACCCACAATGCCCTCCACACACACACGCTTGTGCTCACACCACACCCAGCCCTACACAGACACACACACACACACACACACACACACACACACACACACCAGTCAGCACACACACACACACACACACACACACACACACACACACTCTCTCACCACACCTGGCCCTACACACACACACACACACACACCCCACACCCAGCCTTACACACATACTCTCACACACACATATACTCACCACACCCAGCTCTCCACACACACATGCACCACACCTGAACCTACACACACACACTACACACACACACACACACACACACACACACACACACACTACACACCCAGCCCTGCACACACGCATACCACACTCACACACAGCACACTCAGTCCTACACATACACACAAACACACCCCACACCCTGCAGTAAACACACAAACACATACACACTGCACATCCAACCCTACACACACAAACGCACACACACACCCAAACATATACACGCACACCACACCTGGCCCTAAGGGCAGGGCTGTTGTTCTCCAGGTTCCAGGGTTTGGGTCCTGGGTGGTCTATGAGGGGATGGAGTCAGTGCAGATCTGACTTGAGATCCACCCTCAAGGACCTCTGTGTAGCTCAGGCAGGGCAATGCCAGGAGCCTGAGCAGACACAAAAGACACATCTAGGAGGCATCTGGGAGGCATAATTTTGTAAAATACATTATCGTCTGGTTTCTATGGCATTTGATCAAGTGGGAGAAAAACTTTTGTTTAGTTTTGATTTTTCCCCTTTAAAAAAGTGTTATTCATGCTTATAACAACAACCAAAAAAATTAAAACAATGAAAAATGTACGAAATCCAAAGGGGAAGTCACCTCCTTCTCATCCACAACCCACTCCTCTTCCCAGAGGTCAACACTGCAATCAATTTACCTTTCTGGTCTTTCTATTTGCACAAACCTATATATGGCTATGCTCTTGTACAGGCTGTTTTTCTCATTTATGAGCTATACATATTCTTCTGCCTCTTGTTTTTTTTTTACTCAATAACATATGGTGAGCATCGTTATTCAACCATTCAATAAGTGTTTGCTG
This sequence comes from Cephalopachus bancanus, assembly GCA_027257055.1. Taxonomy (NCBI): domain Eukaryota; kingdom Metazoa; phylum Chordata; class Mammalia; order Primates; family Tarsiidae; genus Cephalopachus; species Cephalopachus bancanus. The sequence continues at coordinate 1,350,808 of JAPVLO010000289.1, read as the reverse complement.
GGATCCTACTGTGAGGAGGATGGGTAAGTCGGGTTCCTGCCATTACAGCTTCCACAGTCCGGGCTGGGAGGAGGGACCGGCAATGGGAAGGAAGTCATTGAATAATTACAGATTGTGATTAAGGCTGTGCCGGGTGCTGTGTGAGAGAGAACGGGTGCACTGATTTCAGACAGGGGTGAGGGGAGCCCTCTCACTTAAACTGAAACTCAAAGTCTAAGAGCCACAGGGAAAGCATCTGAGACAGAGGGAACAGCCTGGGCCAGAGCCCTGTGGCCCAGCGGGGAGCAGCGGACAGGAGCTCAGCAGACTCAGGCCTGCAGGCAGCCCGGTGCCACAGGGGCAGGGGGTACAGAGGATGAGGCTGGAGGTGGGAAAGGCCTGGTGGTGGGTCACGGACTTGGATCTTGTTCTAAGAAAGAGAGGGTTTAGGCAGAGAGAATATTAACTGACTTGAGTTTTGGAAAAATCCCACTGTCTCCTGTTTAGGGAATGGATTGCAGGGAACAGAGTGGAGGCAGGGAGACCACTTAGAGACAGGAGAGGATAATGCCTCCTCCGGTATGTCCTCGTTCTAATCCCCTGGCTGTGAATACACCAGGTTATGAGGGTGTGAGATGGGCTGAGGGATGCAGATGGAATTAAGGCTGCCAATTGGCCGACCTCGGGACAGGGAGATTGTCCATGATGATCCAGGTGGGCCCAATGGAGTCCCAAGGACCCCCATAGTGGAAGAGAGGCTGGGGAGGAGGTCAGTGCGCTTGTCTGGGCTACACAGGGGCCCTTGAGGGGTGGGTCTCAAGTCAGATCTGTGCTCTCCACAGCCTCGTGTGGCCCTGTGTCTCTCTTCCTCCCCTGGAGAACAGCCGAGCTGGGTCTGGTGTGAGATAGGGTGTGTGTGTGTGTGTGTGTGTGTGTGTGTGTGTGTGTGTGTGTGTAGGGCTGGGTGTGAAGTGGTGTGTGTGTGAGTCCAAGGCCAGATGTGAGGTGGTGTTGTGTAGGTGTGTGTATAGGGCCGGGTGTGAGGTGGTGTGTGTGGGTGGGGTGGGGTGGAGTGGGTGTGTGTGTGGAGAGCCTGGGGTGAGGTGGTGTGTGTGTGTGTGTGTGTGTGTGTGTGTGTGTGTGTGTGTGTGTGTAGGGCTGGGTGTGAAGTGGTGTGTGTGTGAGTGCAAGGCCAGATGTGAGGTGGTGTTGTGTATGTGTGTGTATAGGGCTGGGTGTGAGGTGGTGTGTGTGGGTGGGGTGGGGTGGAGTGTGTGTGTGTGTGTGGAGAGCCTGGGGTGAGGTGGTGTGTATGTGTGTGTGTGTGTGTGTGTGTGTATGTGTGTGTGTGTGTATGTGTGTGTGTGTAGGGCTGGATGTGAGGTAGTGTGTGTGTGAGTGTAGGGCTAGGTGTAAGGTGGTGTGTGTGTGTGTGTGTGTGTGTGTGTGTGTGTGTGTAGGTGTGTAGGACTGGGTATAAGGTAGTATGTGTAGGACCGGTTGTGAAGTGTTGTGTGTATTGGGGGTGGGTGAAGTGGGGTGGGTGTGTGTGTGGAGGGCCTGGTGTGAGGTGGTGTGTGTGTGTGTGTGCTCTCCACACCACCTCACACCAGGCCCTCCACACACACCCACCCCACTTCACCCACCCCCACACAGCCGAGCTGGGCCTGGTGTGAGATAGGGTGTGTATGTGTCGGGCTGGGTGTGAAGTGATGTGTGTAGGGCCAGGTGTGAGATTGTGTGTGTGTATGTGTGTGTGTGTGTGTGTGTGTGTGTGTGTGTGTGTGTAGGGCCGGGTGTGGGGGATGTGTGTGCTTGTGCGAGTAGGGCTGGATGTGTGGGTAGGGCTGGGTGTGCCACACGAGAAGGATTGGACCCACCACTGCTGGCTCTGGAGATGGAAGGAGGACTTGAGCGGGGACTGTGGGAGGCCTCTAGAACCTGGAGAAGGCAAGGACATGGGATCCCCCCAGAGCCTCCAGAAGGGATGCAGCCCTGCCCACAGCTTGCTATTAGCCCAGCAAGACCCCATCAGACTTCTGAACTTCAGAACTAGAAGATAATAAGTGTGTGTTGTTCTAAGCCAAGCATTCAATAATTTGTAACAGCAGCAAATAGGAGGCAATCCGGAAGGCTAACATAGGAGACAGAATGAGAGATGCTGCCATTCGGACCAAGAGGCTGAGAAAGGAGTAGACAGACCAGTTTGAGTACCTACAGTGACAGACAGACTCACGGGAGGAGGCTTGGGGGCCAATTGGATGCAGATGTTGAGGGGGAGGGAGTCTTGGTGCCCCCAGATTTGGGATAGTGCCTGATGGTAACACTTTTCTTGCATGCCAATTGAGGGCAGAGAGTTTGTGCTGTCGCTGCTGTATCCCCAGCTCCCATCAGAATGCTGAGAACATAGCAGGTGCTCAATAAGTCCCTGCTGCATAAATTGATTACTTAAACAGAAGAGAGAACTTGAAAAGCCCAAGATTGGGGAAAGACAAGTTCAAAGGTCAGCACTACCTCTCCCAAGCTGCTCTGGTCCACCACAGCCATCAGAAAGATCCGTCAGGAGACTGAACACATCGCTGGGTGAGAAGGAACAGGCTGCCGCGGAGGAGCCCTCTGGCTGCACCTGTGCCTGCAAGGCTGCATTGGGAGAGTGTGGCAGCCGCAGGGGCCCCAAGGCAGGCGCGGGAGACAGGAGGCGGCTCAGTGCTGACATTACCCACTAATAGGAGGTCCTTATCACCCAGGATGGAGCCGGGTGCTCTACTTAATTCAGGGGAAAGCTGCTCTCTGGGAAACAGGTACCAATTTGCAGCAATCACAATAAGAAACATCCTCTCTCTGGCTGATGCAAGCCAACAAGGTAATAGGGCATTGTGCTGTGGGGAGAGATCAAAAGGATTTTTTTTTTTCCCAAGCCCACAGTGGGCACTTAATCCATCTTTTGCTCTCTCTCTCCCTCCATTACGGCCGTGGATGTACTATTTACAGTACCTACATTAGCTGCCTTTTCAGATATCGCACTTCCTCAAAACCACTTCAGAAGGAAAGTGGATTAGAAATGAATTTGAGCCATTCTCAGCAGCTTTCACTGCCTCCTCCCTGTCCCAGCCAGCAGCACCTTCCTGCCGGCGAGCCCAGACCCATGCTCTTCCAGTACTGGGTGACAGCAGGCCCCAGGTACTGTGGGACGCTGTGGCTCCGGCCCATGAGGCTGGTATGTAGTCCTGAGGCCCAGGGTGGGGGCAGGGTAAAGTGTGGGCAAGAAATCAGAGCCGGAAAGGCCCACCTTGGGCAAAGGCCGGAAGTGTGGTGAGGCAAAGAAGCACATCTGGGGAGGAAGTTCTTTGGGACAGCCCCTTGCTCTCTGTATGTCCCTTGTCAGGGCCGGAGGTCCAGCTGTCCACATGGGTCTTCCCACTTTGAACTGCCTGGAAGCCTCAAGCCTGACTTCCCGGGAGCACAGGTGCCAAGGCTAGCTCGGGGCAGCTGCTGGGCGCCATGTTGCCGAAGCTGCAGTCTGCTTCCACTCCTGCCCCTCTTCCTCCTTGCGTCTCCCTCTTCCTGCCTCCCTCCCTCTCTCCAGACACCCCCAGGAATGCAATAGCTCCTCCCTAAGGCACAGCCCTTTTTCAGGTGTGAGATTCCATGAAGGGCAGAGGGAAGCAGGAATGTGGGAGTTTCTGTCCCCTGAGTAGGAGACACTTTTGATACATACACCAGAAATTCCCCAGCCCAGGCTCCTCCCCTTGTGACCTCGAGGGAACAGGGGGAAAGTCTCCAGACCTGGTAGGAGGAGACTAAGACACTGGGCGGTTCCTGGGAGGAAGAGAAATGCCCTCCCTGCCCCCCACAGACTCTGCATCAGCATGTAGGTAGGAATGCAGCCTTCTAACCCCAGGAAACCTTGACTAACCTCCTGCAGCCCCCTGTCCCCTAGAGGTCACACTGGGAGGAGAAAATACATGAACTGAGTGACTTGCCTGGAGTCCCTGAAACTGGGACTAGAACCTGACATTTCCAACCCACAGCCAAATGCTTTTATCTCCATTTGATGAGGTTATAATTGAAGTGGTTCAACTAGAAAAAAAACTTGGATTTGATCTGGGCTGAAAGTGTGGACCTGAAGTCAGGGCCATAGAGGGTAGAAAATAACCCACATAAGCTCAAACCTTGTTTATTTTATTTTATTTTTTATTTTTCGAGTAGGAGTCTCACTCTGTCACCCAGGCTGGAGTGCAGTGACACACTCAAAGCCACCGCAGCTTCAACCTGCTGGGCTCAGGTGATTCTCCCACCTCAGCCTTCCAAGTAACTGGAGTTGCATGCCACCACACCCGGCTAATTTTCTTGTTTATTACAGAGACAAGGTCTTGCCAAGTTGCCCAGGCTGGTCTCAAACCCTTGGACTCAGGCAATCCTCTTGCCTCCGCCTCCCAAAGTGCTGGGATTATAGGCATGAGTCATCTCACCCAGCTCTAGCCTCATTTAAATTGTCTTATTTATGGGGATTTCCCCTAAGAGTTTGAAAGTGAATGAACTATTCGAAGGGAGGAGAAGTCAAAGGCGTACCCCAGGAAATGGGTTGTTTGGTGGTGTCTATGGGATGTGGAATTTATAATGTCTCCCTCCACCCCTCCCTACCCCCTCTTCCCACCTTGTTGATTCTTGCCTCCCAGTGTTCAGGGTATTCAAGGCAAACTTGTGTACTCCCCTCCTCTCCAGTGTACTTGGGACTCATGCCTAACAAATAGAATATGGCAAAATCATCCCAAGATTAGGTTACCCAAATCTGCCTATATTCACCCTGTCTCACTCGCTGTCACTCTTTCCACCCCTCCCTCTGAGGGAAGCCAGATGCCATATCCTGAACTTTCTTCTGGAGAGGAATCTTGGCAAGGAACTGATGTCTCTGGTCAGAAGCCAGTGAGGACCTAAGAACTATCGACAACCACATGAGTGAGTTTGGAAGATCCCCCACCGAGTCAGGCTGGAGAAGACTGCAGCCTTGGCCGACACCATGACAGCATCCTGGTGTCAGACCTCTAGATCCTGGGAGGACATGACTAAACCGCGCCTGGTCTCTTGACTCACAGAAACTGTGTGGCAATAAATGCTTGGGGTCATGTGTTACAGTGCCATAGATAGTGAATACAGCCCTTTCTCAAAGGGTACTTTTATGAGCAGGCCCAAGCAAGGGTGAGCAGGGACAGCTGTGAGATTACCACACTCTGGTGCTAGTCTTGAGTCAGGAGACCCAGGGTCCAATGTTGGCCCTGCCCTTGACCTCCTATATGGCTTTGGGCAAAACCCTAACCATTTATGGACCTTGGTCTTCCCCACTGCACAGTTGAGGAGGATTTTGTGGTGGCTCCAATTGTATGTGACCAGAGCACTGGGAGGGTGACGCCTGCAGGCCTGTACGGCCACTGATGGTCCTGGGAAAAGGGACAAAAGGACAGGAGTCTGATGGGCCCTTACTATCCCTTCTGCTCTTTTCTCCAACTGTGAACACCATGGCAGGGGTCATGGCCTTGGTCATGTGACACCCTCTGGCCTCAGAGGCCCGGGGTCTCCAGACCTAACCCCCATTGGTTAATAACAACCAAAAATATCTCCAGACATCCAAACGTCACCCCTGCAGGAAGAGACTCAAGACACTGGGGGGTTCCTTGGAAGGAAGATAACTGCCCTCCCTGCCCCCACAGACTGTGCCCAACACGTACACTGCCTTCTGCCCGGGGAAGCCTTAGCTGCTCTGCTCCAGTCCCCAGTCCGCTCAAGGTCCCACTGGGATTCCTAGCTCAGCCCCCCCCCCCCGAGTACCCCCTCAGGGGGCCTGAGTGCCTAGGGGAAGCTTCAGAGGCAAATGCCCACACCCTTCTTTCCCCAGGTCCCCAGCAGCAGCACTGGACCCTCCAGAAGGACAGGACCCCCCAGGCCTTCCCCTCTATAACTCAGGGGAGGTGGGTGCCGTTCCCTTCACACCACGCCTGGGACAGTTCCCAAGGTCCCACGTCCCTCCCTTGAACATCAGGAAAGCCTGGGAAAAGCCAGGCAGCCCCACCGCTCCTAGGGGGATAAAAACAAGCCCAAATAAGGGTCCATTTCTTTAGCATTCCTCCAGCTGCAAGGGAATGCCAGCCCAGGGCAGTCTCCCGCTGCGGCCTCCCCCTCACCAGGGCTAGCCCAGGCCCGGGTCTCCAGGCAGGAAGCACTGTCTCACACTGGGCCCCTGTGACAGACAGGACTGCTCTGAGCACACTCTCTCCTCTTTGAGTTGGGTCCTTCCTCTCACAGGGTCTCCTAGGGAACCTTCCCTGAAGGCTGGCACTCGTCAGGGGATCCTCAGGGGTTTCTGAAGCCCTGGCAGGTGATGTCAGTAGGTTCTCTGATCCCTCCAGAGGGCTCCTGTCACCTGCTGTGCTCTGGCTGCCTCAGTCACCTTTTCTTTCTCTCACGAGCTGTCCAATCTGCCTCAGCCTCAGCACCATCGACACCTGGTGCTGGTTAATTCTCCACTGTGGGGGTGGCCCTGTACATTATGGAATGTTCAGAAGCATCCCTGGCCTCTACCCACTAGATGTCAGTAGCACTCCCAACCCCCACTGGTTAAAACAACCCAAAATATCTCCAGACCCACCAAATATCCCCCCCCAGCGGACAGCCACTGTCCTAACTGGATACAAAGGACACCGAGAAAGTGTCTTGGCTGCATGAATTTGCAAGAAGAAGGGAAAGTGGCAGAGAGAAAGGAAATCTCATTGGACCCATGACCACAAGCCCCTTTTTCACTTTCACACACACACACACACACACACACACACACACACACACACACACTCTGCGTACCATGTTGCACCCACCATCGACACATGAGAAACTGATGATCCTTAGGCCCTTTCAGAGCCTGAGACTGACCCTCCCTCACTGGTCACATTCCCCAGGGATGCCAGTGGCCACTCCCAGGTACCCAGAATTCTCCATCTCAGCCTGGGTTTCCTGAGTCTCCTTGATTGGGTTGTTCCTTCCAGTTGCCGCATTGTCCTGATCTCGGGTGATCGATTTGCATAACCATATCGATCTCAAGGGCTGTGTAATGTGTTTGATTTGTGGCACTTTGCATAATTTTCTGATTAAGTTACTTATTTAACCTATTGACCTTTTCTCTTAATTAGAGTATCTGGGTACCGCAAATGTTGAGTAGTAATCAAGTCGCACGTCTGCCTGAGTGGGATTTGTGTCCCCGCCATTTCCCTGTTTCTTCACGATTCTGGCTTCCTCTGGAATGGGGCATATTGAACTAGCATCAGCGGGTCCCTATCTGGAGGGAGAGGGGCACAAGTGGGGCCAGGTTCTCTCTGGTCCTCGCTCTCCAGAAGTTCAAGATAGGACCAAGGCGGGACAGTCAGCTGGAGTAAGTGCAGTGGGTTCCCCCTTATTTTCTGTTTTGCTATTCAAAATCTCCGTTATCCATGGTTAACTGTGCTCTGAAAACAGGTGTGTACACATGGGCATAAAGATGTGAACAGCAGACACTAGGGACTACCAAAGCAGGGAGGGAGGGGAGTAAGGGGTGAAAAACCACCCCACCCACCAGGTACTGTGTTCATCCCTTGAGGGGCGGACCCAGAAACCCAAACCTCACCATCAGGCAATACGCTTGTGTAACAAACCCGTACCCCTTCAATCTAAAATTTTTTAAAAGAGCCCCTTAGCTAGGCATGGTGGCATGCATCTGTAGTTCCAGATACTTGGAAGGCTGAGGCAGAAGGATCCCCTAAGTCCAGCAGGTCGAGGCTGTGGTGGCCATGAGCATGCCACTGCACTCCAGCCTGGGCAAGAAAGTATGACTCCGACTCAAAAAAAAAAAAAAAAAAGAATATAAAACACTCTAATCCCAGAACTTTGGGAGGCTGAGGTGAGAGGATTGCCTGAGCCCACTGGTTCAAGACCAGCCCGGGCAACATGGCGAGACATCATCTCTACAATAAATCAAAAAATTAGCTGGACGCGATGGCGTGTGCCTGTAGTTCCAGCTACTTGGAAGGCTGAGACAGAAAGATCACCTGAGCCCAGCAGGTCAAGGCTGAGGTAGCCATGAGCGTGCCACTGCACTCCAGCCTGGGCGAGACTCCAACTTAAAAAAGAAAAGAGCCTTGAGAGACAGAAACCATAATCACATAACTTTGATTATAGTATTTTGTTATAATTGGTCTGTTTTGTTATTACTTATTGGTTGTTAACTTCTACTGGGTCTCACTATAAATTAGACTTTATCATAGGTGTATGTTTAGTTAAAAAAAAAACAATACAGATGGCTCCTCTGCTTATGATGGGGCTATGTTTTTTACTGATTGTGTGTCACTTTCATAGCATTGTAAAGTTGAACATTCGTAACTCAAACCATCACTAAGTCGGGAACCACCTGTTACAAATAAGGTTTGGTACTATCCTCAGTTTCATTAGGGGTCTCGAAGTACAAGCCCCACAGATAATGGGGACTTCTGTATTCACGGATGAGTGGACAATTCAAGACAAAGGCATGTGTCAGAAGTTCAAACAAAACAAAACACCCCAAAATATAGTGGCTTAAAACGGCACCCATTTATTTCTTCCTGTGAAGCCGTGGGTTGGCTAGACAGTTCTGAAGATCTGGGCCAGGCTGGAGTAAACTGGGCTGAGTTCACTCATGCATCTGCACTCAGTCAGTGGTCTGGGGACGTGGCTGGGCTAGCCTGGCCTCACCTGGAGTGACTGTGGTCTGTGCTACCTGTCTCTCATGTCTCTCCAGCAGGCAACGCAGGAATGCTCTCCCGGGGCAATGAAGGAGTAAGGTTCAAAAATGGCAAACAAGCAAGCCCCAGTGCACACGGGCTGGTGAGGCTTCTGTGGGCATCACATTGTTCCCACACCACTGGTCAAAACAAATCACCCAGAATCAAGGGGAGAGGCAGAAATCCTTGCTTACAACAGCTGTAATGAATTGGACCAGGTGAGCCTTTCTCTGTCCACCTCAACTCTAATGCTGAATGTTGTAAGCTTGGGACTGGGGGAAGCGAGAGCTTAGGATGCAGTTTGCCCATGACCAGTATCCTTTTTCTTGGTGGAGCCATGTCCTCCTCACTCTTCTTTCTCTAGAATAAAGAAAATAAGGTTTCTGCTTCCCAGGTCTCTATGAAGGATGGAACGTAGCTCTCTTCTACACCCAGATCTCCAAAACTATCTGAAAAGGGAAGACCATTCTTTCAAAGACTCTACCACCAACAACTTCTAAATACATCATCTCCCCTTTGTGTTAGACCGTCAGTTGTCTGGCAAAATCCACTCTCTGCTTCTCCTACAGAAAGCTTTTATTTTTGTTTTACAGCATGATGAGGTATTATTGACATGCAATAAACTGCACATATACAATAAAGTACACAAGGTGAAGAGTTGGACACATACCCATGGAACCATTACCACAATCGAAACAATGGTCACATCCATCACTCCAAAAGTTTCCTTACCATCCCTTCCTTCCCACTTCTGCACCCCTTATCCCCAGGAAGTCACTGATATTCTTTTCTAGAGATGAGACTGTCTAAAATTTTATATAAGTGGAATCACACAGTATGGACTTTTTCTATCTGGTTTCTTTTATTCAGCACAATTATTCTGAAATTCTCCCTTGCCGTTGTGTGTCCCAACAGCTCATTTTTTTTTATAGTTGAGTAATATTCCATTGTACGAACATACCATGGTTTATCCAGTCACTAATCGAAGGAAAACTTGAAGCATTTCCAGTTTGGGGCTTGCTATGGTTTGAATGCTTGTGTCCCTCCAAAATTCATCCATTGAAACTGCAATATTCTTAGGAGGTGGCACCTTTAGGAGGTGATTAGGCCATGAGGGCTTGGCCCTTATGAATGGGACAAGTGCCCTTATATAGGACTTCAGGGAGCCTCTTTAGCCCTTTTGCCCTTCCTCCATGTGAGGACATAGTGCTTGCCCCCTTTCGCCATGTGAGGATGGCGCAAGAGGTGCCATCTTTGAAGCAGAAAGTCCACACCAGACTGAATCTGCTGGTGCCTTGATCTTGGGCTTCCCATCCTGCAGTACTGTGAGCAATACATTTCCGTTGTATTCTGTTAAAGCATTTCAAAAGGACTAAGACAGTGCTATTTTAAATAAAGTTATTACATTCATATACAAGTAGACACCTGCTTTCATTCTCTTGGGTAAATATGTAGAAGTAGATTGTCTGGGTCACCTGGTAGATGTATACTTATCTTTTTAATAAACTGTCAAGCTGTTTCTCTAAATGACTATGTAGGTTACACTTCCACAAGTGATGTATGAGAATTCCAGTTGCTCTACCCTCATCAACACATGATGTGATCGGCCTTTTATTTTTTAATTTTTTTTTTTTTACTTTTTTGAGTTGGAGTCTCACTCTGTCACCTAGGCTGGAGTGCAGTGGCATGCTCATGGCCACCATAGCCTCGATCTGCTGGGCTAAGGCAATCCTTCCACCTTAGCCTTCCAAGTAGCTGGAACTACAGACGCACGCCACCACACCTGGCTAATTTTTTCATGATTTATTGTAGAGACAAGGTCTCATTAAGTTGCCCAGGCTGGTCTAAAACCCCTGGGCTCAGACAATCCTCTTGCCTCCGCTTCCCAAAGTGCTGGGATTATAGGCTGAGTCACTACACCTGGCCGCTCAGCTTTTTAAATTCTAATAGTTGTTTAGTAACATCTCATTGTAGGTTTGATATTCATTTCTCTAGTGACTAATGAGCACACACATTCATATTCATACAATGCCATCATCTATATTCTTTTAGACTCGGCATATGATTGGTCAACTACAGATCATATTTTCCAGTCTCCCTTGCAGCTATGTGTAGTCATATGATTAATAAAATGAGAAAGAAATGAATATTTTACACTTCATTCATGCTTTCTTGAAAGAAAATTTCTTGCTCTCAATTTATGTTTCATATCACTCCACTTTTGCCTCAACAATGCTGCATAAACTACCCAAAACTCAGTGGCAAATAAACACAAGTATCTATGTCTTGCTCACAGGTCTGCAGGTTTCTGAGCAGCGGCATGTTTCTGACTGGAGAGGAGTTCGGGTCAGGTCCACGTGTTTCATTCCAACACTAAAGCTCCAGAGACAGCAACTATCCTGGGCAAGTTCTGCTCAGGGCTGAGGTCTGAAGCTCCCAGGGAATCAAACAGAAACTCATGATACCTCTTCAGGTCTAAGAAGTGAAACTAGGACTGTGAAGTTTACTTCACCAGTGAAGCTGGACCAAAAAGAAGTAGAAATTGTTGAGCAATATAATCTACAGTAGATAGTCCTTCTTTCCACTAGCTGGATCATGGATATGCCTGTAGCCCACACTTGGCCCTGCAACCGAGACTGTTATTCTAAAGGGTGGTAGAGCAGCAGAATGATGGGACCCTGGGTCCCTGAGGGTCCTTGTGGAGTAGAACTACCCGCAGATCAGAATGGCAGTCCTCACCCAACGATCATCAGATGAGAAGAAGAAGATAATCTCCCTTTTCTTCATGACATTATATTCATACCCCTTTTTGTCTCAGCAGCCTGGGCTTTATCCTAGTACATACTCTAGCTGCTTTTTTTTTTTAGCACAGGAAAAATTTTTATTTTGCTGCACTTTAATCTCTTCTCAGATGGGGGGGGCGGGCAGGAAACATTCTTTCATGTCTAGCAGCCTAGAGGAGGGAAGGTCTTGGGATCAAAATGCAAACGTTAACATTTCACATCAGCAGCCTGCCATGAGTTTCTCTCCCAGGTGTTTCCAAGAATCCTGGGCACTGACCCACCATATTCAGAACACTTCCTTCCCTGGTCTCCAGTCCGCATGTTCACCTTCCTCTCAAACAGAGCTCCAGCCCCCACCCCACCCTGAGTTCTGTCTTCCCTAGGCCTGCGACTGGTCGAGCAGAACCAGGTGCCAGAATTGGCAGGGGCCTCTTTGCCGCAAACTGGCAGTGCCTCCACCTAGCCTTGCGGCTCCACTTGACAAACACTGAATAGCAGGCTCTGGCATCTCCTGAAGCTCTGCACTCATTAGCACGCTGGGAGGTAAGTGCAGGCAACCAGGGAGAATTTACTCTGCAGCAACAGGCTTCTCATAGAGAAACCAAACACACCCCAGCAGGTATCAAGTGCAGAGGTTGGGGGCCTCCAAATGCCTCTGAAAGTGTTCCTCCTTCCTCTCCAAGAAGCCAGCCTTCTCCTCTCCTGCAGGCCTTTGTTTCTGATGCCTCTCTCACAGCCAGTGCTGTCAGGCTCTCCTCCAGGGCAGTTTTCTGAGAGCCTGGGAAACTGACAGCCTCATCTGCCACTCTCAGGCCACTAGTGACTCCGCCTCTGGGGACTAATTTAGCCCCTGGATCTTACTGCCTGCCCTTCTGTCTGCCCACAATGCCCATACCCTCTTCTCTGCCTGGCAGACTCCTTTCATCATTTTTGTAAACTAGAGAGACTCGGAAAATTTTTCTTGGGGAAAAATTGCTTCTTTCTTTCTTGGGAGAAAAACACCATAACTGCCCTCTCGGTTTTCTAAAGCAAGGCCCCAGGCTTAATCTAAAAGTGCAGGCTAAGGAAAATTGGGGCCAAGCTTCTTTACTAAATAATTATTTAAAGTCTACGCTATGAACAAGGGCATGTAGTTGCACTTGATTTTTTTTTTCTTTGATGTGAAGAGAATGGCGGTTTGTCATGTGGCTCTGTCTTGCTCCTCCTGAAAAGTAGGGAGGGAGCAGTTCCATGACTCTGGTCTCAGATGAGAGAAGACCTCGAGTTGCATAGAAATGGCAACAACCTTCTATGGCCTCTGTCCAGGGATGGAGGCCACCAGGACCGGGACAAAGAGGCAGGACAGGGCTCCTTGGCCATAGATAATAGGCTTGGGAACATTGACACTGGAGGCTTAATTAAAAATTTTCCTTCTCTGTGCCACCATTTCCTTGGAATATCCTCAGTATAGTCCATGACTCATGACAATTTTAGGCAGTAGGGACTGCCTAAAATCAGAAAGGCCACTGTGTTCACGCTCAGGGCAAACATCAGGAAACAGAAGGGTTCAGAGAAGCAGAGAGAGCCAGAGTGCATGCTGGGAGAAGATCGAGCTGTGGGTGACAGAAGGCGGTCCCCAGCTGCAATTGGACTGATAACACTTCTCAGAAAGCTTCAGGAAAATTCAGAGGAGGTTGAGATTTATCCAGTCAGGGTGGGTGAGGGTTCAGTTTTCGTATTTGGATAATTAAGGAAAGAATGATCACAACAGCCTAGAGAATGGGAGGACACATTATGAATGAATGAAAGAAAGGGAAGGGAAGAGTAGGGGAGGGAAAGGGAAGGAACGGGAGGTAAAGAAGGGAGGGAGGGAGACGGATGGATGGATGGATGGATGGATGGATGGATGGATGGATGAGCGACTACACTGATAAAAGAAGTGATGTTACAAGGGTGGATGGGTAGATAGATGGAAAACTAGCTACTCTTACTCCTTCTACCTGCAGGTGATAGGTCTAAACCAAGTGATTGGCCATTTGGATGTTTGAGTCACAAAGGAAATGGATGAATATATTATTCAACAGAATTCACTTTCCTGACCAGAGTCCTAAAAAACAAGCCTGTCTCTTCTGCTTCCTGGCCTTCTGCCCTGGAAACCCCTATCCCAGGCAGACTGGGGTGGTGCCCAATCAGCTTAGGGGAGGAAAGCTCTAGTTAAAATATTCAACTGCAAGGCTAAAAATGCACACTGATTAGCGAAGTGCCTCCCGGGCCCAGACACTTCACTCCACAGTAGCAGCCTGATTAGTGAAGGAGGCAGTTCAATCAGCACAGCCAGCAGCACCCAGACAGGGCCCTGGCACTGCCAGGTCCTCACAGGCTGGCCTCCGCAGGCGCACAGGGTAGGCAGAAGCATGTGGCTGTTGCTGACCCTGGGAAGTCAGCCTTGTTCCCAGCCCTCTGCCCACCTCCCTCAGACCAGGACCCTCAGAATCTGCTGGGCACCTACCATGTAAACTTTTAATAATATCACAACACTTTGAAGCTGATATTATTATGATTCCCATTTTATAGATGAGAAGACCAAGACTCAGTGAGGTTATGTAGGTCACAGAACTAGAATTCAAACCCAGATCCAAAATTCACATTTAATATTGTCCTTGCTACACTGCAGGGGCCTTTAAGTGGGGGTGAGGCTGATCAGGGACACATTCCTTTTTGTGGGCTTGTCTTGACTTCTGCAAAGCCAAAGATCCCACTGACTTTCATCGCTGGACCTATGAGTAGCTCCCGGACACCGCATGAGGCTGTTAGACCAGAAGAACGGTCCCTTCCTCTCTCCTACCACTAGCCCTCACAGCCCTGCTCTTCTCTTGCAGCCCTCCCACCCAGAGCTAGGATCCTGGCCTCCTGGTTCCCCTAAGCTGGCATCACTGGCTCTGGGAGACACCAGCACATCACAGCTCCTCCTCTTTGTCAGAGCTTGACGGTGCTATAAAGTTCCCACTGACCCAGAGCATAAGCAAGAGTAGCCCCTTGTTTCTACTGCTCCCTGCTTCTCCCAACCCCTGGTTGCCCCAAGTTCCTCTTCAGTCTCACCAGCACCCTTTCCTCTCCCACCCTATCTTTCCTCACTTCTCACCTGCGTCACACCCATGCCCCAGCCATACCCAAATGCTATACAACTCATCCAGGCCACTTACTCTCCATCTGCGATTTTCTTCTTCTTCTCCATCCACGCGGTTGACACCATCTCCTCTTTCATAACTCAACTTGAGTATCCTTTCCTAGATGGGGCCCTCTTATTCCCTCTCCTTCACTATTCCAAGACTTAAACTACCACCCTGCTGTGGGATCTCCTGGTCCTGTCCCCTGTCATCAGAGGCCCAATAATACTTAAGTGTTATTTTCTGTTCTCATGTTTGGATTATCTGTTGAGTTGTCAGACTTTGAGAGCCAAACCTCTATTCTTCCTTCTTCCCCTTTATTCCTCTAGCACTCAGCTCAGAGTAGGTGCCTACTGATATTGATCAATTGCTGAATGATTCTCAGAACAAAACCTTTCCATCCAGCCTAGCACACTGCCTGGCATATTACAGTTGACTAATAAGTGAATGTGGTTGAGTAGGGACTGGGGAGGAGCCCGTTGTTCAACACAGGTTCAAGTTTTTGCACAGTAGACCTGACCCTTGAGTCTTCTGTGGTGATACATTTCAAGATCCTCCTCTGACCCTCCCTGGAGTGTTCCAATGTGGCCTCACAAGACCTCTGTGTCTTTACATGGAACTCCACACTGCTTTTGCTTGTCTCCAGGCAGAAGAGATAATGAAATGTGACCGTTATGTCAATCAGATGATACCTAGTGATACCTAGATGCTGTAGTCACCAGCATCACAGAGCCAGGAAGAGAAATAACTAAGCAACAGAGGGAAAGCTTCCTTATCTGGGTATTTAACCAACTACAAGTCACTCCAAGGCAGACATTCTGGGATCTTCCATCCATCAAACTAATCCACAGGTCCAAGGCCAAGGCCAAGGCCAATGAATGATGAAGTAATCCCATACCCAGCCTAAGAGTTGCCTCAGTGAGTTTGTCTTTTAGGAATATTTACAGACAAATTTAATTCTATTGACACGTGCAGCCCCTGTCCTTTGACAGACAGAGAATCACACTTGTGAGCCAGAGCTCAGCTCAGTTTCTTCTCAGCACCATGGCAGTAGACCAAGAAAATGGCTATAGCGTGTGGCAAAAAAATTTGTTGCCCACACTCTAAGTATATTTTCAATGTAATCCTATTTCTTCTAAAAACAAAAATATTTTTAGGCAGAGTGTAAGACTGTCGTTAGGTTACTCTGAATCTCTCTTTCTTTTCTGTGCAAAACATTAAGTTCCACTAGGAAAGTTCTTCTTCTCTTTCTTTCCACTGGTCCTCCCTCCTAAGATCCAGACAGCTCTGAGAAAATGTGTTTAATCCACTCTTGAGCCCAGGAATCCTTCTTTTGTTAATCTATACAAATAAAATAATCTTAAAGATAAAAAGTTTTTATCAGCTGGGCATAATGGCAGGTACCTGTAGTTCCAGTTACTCAGTCTGAGATGAGAGGATTTCCTGAGCCCCAGGAGTTTGAGGCTGCAGTGAGCTATGATCACACCAATGTACTCCAGTCTCAGCGAGACTCTGTCTCTATTATAAATAAATAAGATAGGAGACTTTTGTACAAAGATGTTCATCACCGTGTTTTATACATTAGCAAAATATTGCACACATAAATCTAAATCTAAAATAACCTAAATCTAAGAGTAGTGGAAAGGGTTAAATAAATTATAGTGTAACAATTCTATGAGACAGTCTATAGTTAATGACAATGATGGTTAGATGACAATGTCAGGTCAGTTAAGTCGGTATATGTTCATTAGTTTCTATATGCCAGGCACTCAAATAGGTATCCCTCTGAGAACTGAAAGATAAATAGAATATAGATCCCTAAAGAAAGCAAACCATTTTCAGGTTATAATTTTTAAAATTGCATATATTACATTTTAAAATAATAATATGAAAACTATCTTGGAAAATATATTTCATATATATCCAGTATGTTCTCTGTATTATCACATTCCTCCTAATCATGTAATTAACATAATCCAAGTTCCTATCTCTCCACTATGAGATTTTCCTTCACTTTCTCATCATGGATTAGGAAGAATTGCACTCTCCAGGATGTCCACACATATAATTCAGTCCTGGACTTCTCTTGTCACCATTTACCATCTTGAGCTGATATATCAGTGTTTCCTGTAGCCAGAGCCTCACTAGCAGCCTAGCCAGGGGAAGTCTTAGCCAGAGCAATTCTGCTGAATATTGTTTCTTGCCCAAACATTACACCTAGTGTCATCCGAGGAGGAAGAAATGAAGGAAGTTGCAACCTCACAAAGTTGCTATTAGAAACAGGCAGCTTCACGTGGCCTCACACAAACACACACTGCCCCTGCCCATGGCTCTGATGGCATCTTAGAAAGCATTAGAGAGAGGAAAAGATGAGACAGAGGCTTCTCTGTTACAGTTGGCATCAGCTTGGTCAGAGCTCTTTCCTGACTCTAGCAAAGATATTAACCCCAGAGAACATTCTTGGGGCTGGGCTGGGTGATCAAGAAAGGCTCCTGATCCAGTCTCACATGGTCTCCACAACCTATCCCCAGGGCAGACTAGGCTATAATGAGGAGCCATGGTCAACAGTCTGGTCACCCCTTTCCCTGTTGGTTTCCCCTTTCCTCCAAGGTGATATAACCTCTGTATTTTAGTATCCCAATAAAGACTACATTTCTCATATGCCCTTGCATCTAGGAAGGCCCTGAGGCTAAGTTCTGGCCAACACCATGCAAGCAAAAGAGTAACAGTCTGGGCAACCCTCTCGGGTCCCCTCCCACTGTGGCAGCTTTTCTGTTCTCTCAATAAATCCTGCTTTCTCAAAAAAAAAGAAAAAAAGAGTAACAGTTCACTTAAACCTTTTTTAAATGGTAGCTGAGATAGATCCTTTGCTCTCTTTATTGATCACTTCTTCCATCCTGCGTCCTGGAATGCAGATATGCTGTCTAAAGTTTTAGTGGCCATTTTGAATCATGAGAACAAGAACCAGATTCTAAGGGACGGAGAAGCATGAGCTAGAAGTTGCTTAAGAGGAGTAGAATTGCCTTATTAGCCATGCACTGCCTACAGGTTTGCACATTAGGCAAAATAACACTTCCTTCTCCTCTTCCTCCTTGTAATGTTTTTTAAAGCTACTTTTTATTTAGGTCTCTGGTACTTGCAGCTGAACCCAATACAACATCCCTTTCCTTCCCACTCAGTTGGTATCATCTCCAGAAGCCCTCAGAATGGAACTAAGGTCAGCTTTTCCATCTTCTTTTCTTCTTCTAGTAGGCTTAACAGTCTTTAGGCAGATTTCTCTACAACCACTTTGATAACTTTTGAAGACTACATGCCAAGGGAAAGCAGGAGGTGTAACTCCTATCAAACCAAAAACATATGTTATGCACAACCTAAGCATTAAATATGGCAATAGTGATTAACTCCCAGTCATAGGACTATGGGTGATTTTTATTTCTTCTCACTTCTGAATTTTCTTATTTTGTTCAATGAGTATTTATTACCTTTATAATAAAAAATAAACAGACTAATAAAAAGAATAATTTAGTATGTCTCAAATCAAAAAAGAATGTAGAAATATCTCTGAGGACAAGTCAAAAGTCCAGAGGATAATTGGGAATGTCAGAGTGGGCAAAGGAGTGATGCCCCTCTTAAGCCACCACTTGTGGAAGGTGTATTTGGCCAGTCACCATGTTAGGCAACTTGTGTATGCTGTCACCGATAGATGAGAAAATTGAGGCACAGGGAGACAAACAATGTCACCAAATCAGTACAGAATAGTCCTCATAAGCCCCAAAGATAGGCACTATCTCCATTTGATAGGTGAGAAAACTAAGACTCAGAAAAATTAAATATTTTCCTCAAGGTCACACAGCTGGTTGATAAAGGTGGAATTTGAGTCCAAGTCTCCCTAGCTACACAGCCTATACCATTTCACAGTAGGAAGCTATTCCACTTGCCTGGACTTTGTGAACCCACCACATCACCCTTACACTAGCTGGGACTCTACATGTTGGTTACAAATGGCAGAAACTCCACCCCAAACTAGAATAAGAAAGGGGAACTAACACTCATAAACTGAACAGTCTGGGGGAGTTTCAGCTGCAGCTTGACTAGAGCTCAAACCAGATCACCAGGACTTGTTTTTTTTCTAGGTCTTTCAGCCCTCGTCTTTTCAGACTTCTCGTGGTAACAATCTGGGCAACAGCTCTGACCTATAGGTTTATGCCCTGAGGGGAAAAGTGCATATCTTTGTCCTAAAATTCTCAGCAAGTATCATTTATCTCACTGGCTCTGTGTGAGTCACATGGCCATCACTAAACCAATCACTGTGGCCTCAGGGATGCGTTGAGTTGAGCAGTTTTCGCTGAGGGTGGTTTTATCCCCACCCAAACCATAGAGCTGAAATTTGAGAAGTGATTTCCCAAAGAAAATTCCAAGGATCATTTGACAGAAGAAATGTACAGGGGTGTTGGGGGCAGAATAACAGGCATTCCCCAGGCTCTCGATGCCTGTAACAAGCGTCCACTGCCCTTGGCCTCGGCCTTCTCAGGAACCACTTCTCTGTGTAAATACTTAAAACGAACAAGTCTCACAGCTGACTCACACGTGGCCCCTGAAAAAATGGCTTCTGTAGGACACGCCTTCTCCTTTTCCCAAATGGACTTTGTTCTTAAAATCCTTTAATGAGGAGCAAGAAGCATCACTCGTCTTTCTGGATGTGAACTCAGGGCCAGAGGCATTTGATGATTTATTAATTGACCCACCAAATCTAGTCTGTCCCTGTAGGCCAATGCTAACAGGCCATTTCATTTATTACTTGGCAAAGTTTGACTTCACAAAGCAGATCCCTTTTATTACTTCTCACAGAAAAATTTCCTTTGGCAATTCAATACAACGAACTTCCATGAAGCACCAACTATGTGCCATGGACTTCTGGGCTGGATACAGAGATGTGCTCACAACCCGGCAGATGGGACAGGTCTGAGAATGAATGATTCTAGTGCTGTTCAGACAACGCAATGTTTGTTTCCCAGGGCTGCCATAATAAATTACCACAGACTTGGAGGCTTAACACAAGAGAAATGCAGTCTTTTACAGTTCTGGAGGCCAGAAATCTGAAATGAAGGTGTTAGCAGAGTTGGTTCCTTTTGGAAGTTCTGCAGAAGAATCCATTCCATGCTTCTCTTCTACCTTCTGGTGGCCACCATCGATCCTTGGTGGTCCTTGGCTTGTAGACACAGCATTCCAATCCCTATCTCTGTCTCTAGGCTTCACCTGGCTGTGCTGGCGCCACCTGGCTGTCTCCAGGTTTCATCTGTGTCTGTGTTACATCTTGCTCCACCTCTTCTCTTATAAGGACAGCTGTCATTGAATTTAGGGCCCAATCTGATTCGATAATAGAAACTCAAGATCCTTAATTTAATAGCATCTGCAAAGACCCCTTTCCAAATAAGGCCACATTCACAGGTCCCAAGTGGATGTATCTTTTGGGGGTCCACCATTCCACCCACAACAGTCTCTGAGCAGAGTATGGAGATGCATCAGAGGGGAGGGTGGTTTTCTGCCTTTAGAAGGTGATAGTAGTGGTGTCCTCATGGAGGAGAACATGTCTGAGCTCTCCAAGAGGAGAGCAGGAGGTTGCAAGGGAGAAAAGGGGACACACAGTACGTGCTCAGTAAACATGTTTAATGAATGACCTGAAGAGGGTGATTACCATGGGCAGGTGGCCTGTAGTTCTTGCCTGTCAGAGGTCAGGCAGAGATAGAACACAGAACCTGCGCTGTACGGCTGTCCAAGTCACACTGCTGTCACTATGAGCTCTGTGACCTCAGGCAGCTCCTTCACCCCTGGGTCTCAGTTTGCTCAGGTGAACAATCAACCCACCATAGACACTGCAGCTCATGTCCACCCCAGTGGCCTCCAGTAAACAGAACCAAACCTGAAGAGGCTGAATCCTTGAGGATGGGAGCCCAGAGTCAGGGTTGGCCATGTCCACATCTTCAGTAGCCCTGGGGCCAGTGGCTCAGTGGGATGCCAGTGACACTTCTGGATGAGGACAGCTTCTGGCTGTGGTCAGTGTCAGGGATGATGCTTCTGTGACGAGTCACAGAGTGACTCCACAGTTGCTCTCTGAGGGAACCAGGCCTTTCTCAGCCGCAAAGCTGGAAGATGGGGGGTGGGCTCCAGAGAAGCCACAGTGGAGACCTGCCAAGCACATGGTCGAGAATCTTTCTTCCCTGTCCAGGAGCCACTCAAACCTGGTCTCAGCTCCTGGCTCCTATGGGCCACTCAGGGACGTCCGAGGACAGAGCCGGGATGGTGTTGGTGCTCCCCTGCTCTCTGCTAGGTTGGGGTCCTCTCTCTGTCAACTCGGGATGACACAACAGCCTTCCTGACCACACCCTGCTCTGAATCTCCCACCACCACCTCCCTGCACCATTTGAGTGCCAAGTGAACACCACCCACTTCCCAGGCATTAACTCACTGGTTTAGAAGTCACAGCTCCTGAAGGAACTGGGACAACCAGAGGATATCCCTTGCAGATCTGGATTTGGGACACTGAACCTACTGCTTGCAGGTCAGGCTGAGGGCTCTAGCACCTGCTCATACTGGAGATCACACCAGAGTCAGGTGCAAGCCCTGGATACAGGAGATAGAAATGGGCAGCCCTGTAGAGAGAAAGGGAAGGTAGAAGCGTGAAATCCAAGCACAAGTGTGAGTGGGGAGTCTGTTGATTCTTGCACACTGCCTTCTGCAAGCCCCACGGTCCTTCCCAGAACCCTTCTGTGCTGAGCGAGATCAAGTGGGTTTCAGCTTCATACAATGTGGAAATCCCTGCCAGGTAACCTGCTCTCCCCTCCCTGCTAAATCTGATTCCACCTAAAAGAATCCACCGGGTTGTTCAGTCATGACCCAGCTCCCCGCACTGTGAGCTCAGGCTGGGACGATGGCAGAGGACATGCACTGAGCACCACCTATCTGCCAAGCGGGCCCTATATGCTTTTCAAGTGTTAACTCTTCTAACTTTCTCAGCAGTGCTTTGAGGGAGTACTGTTTTATGTTCCGTTTTCACATAAGATAACGGAGGAACTCACGGAGATATTAAGCAATCGTGCCAAGGTGACTAGCAACTGAACAGAGGGGTCAGCCTCTGGTTCCATTGGCCACACTCTTAGCCACAGACCATGCTGCCTGTCTGGGCCACACATGTCAATAAGACTGGTTCTTTCCAGGAGCCCAAGGGTGAACCCAGGGAGGAGGAGCAAGAGATGCTTTACAGCCATTATGATAAGCAGCATGAGACAAGGATGAAATAAGTGCTGTGAGTCACAGAAGGGGTGGCCAACAACTCCCCGGGACAGTCGGGGAAGTCTTCACCAAAGGGTTGCCATTGACCTTGAAGGATATGCAGGTGTCCATCAGGATAGAAATGGAGGACAGGTCATCACAGACAGAGGGAACAGACTGTGCGAGGGTGGATAGGAACAAAAATCTGGTGCGATTTTCCAGCCCACACTAATCTCATTTTCCTCTGGGGACGCCCACAGGCTAGTCACATTCCCAATGGAAAGATATTTTGTTGGCCTCTGCTGTATCCATGGAGGCATATTTGTTTGGCAGGTCTCCACCTTGCTGAAGAAGTGTTCCACCCCAGTACTGTATAGCAAGTTGACCTTCAAGAACAGCCCCATTGTCTCAGTGCCCTCCTGTGTTGGCCCAGTTCCAGAGATACCAACCCCCTGTGGCATGTCCTAGCTTCAGCCCCTCCCTCCTCCTCAGGTCCACCATCTGATCCTCAATGTTGACCCCACTCAGGAAGTGCCTCTGTCCACTCAGGTAAGATACACATCTGAATCACCGCAGCATCCAGGATCCTGCCCTGTCTCCAGTCCACCTCCTTCAGCCTTGGCAGTTCCATCCAGCCCTGTTCCCATCAAAGGGGTTTGGTTATGTACAGAATCTGAGGATACTTCTCTGCCTGGGAGTAAGGCCCCAATAAACTCTGAAGAGCCCTCCCACTGGATCCTGCACTAATTATAATAAACAGAATTCTTAATGCATTGCTGGTCTCCCTAGAAAGTAAGAGAAATTTCCATGGCCAAACATGGCCCAAAAAGATCAGTAAACCAACACTCACATGTAAAAGGCAGAGCTTCCTTGAGGACAAATATCAAGGTTGTGACTAGGAGATTAAGCCTGTGAAGAAGGCAAGCTCAAAGAGCTGAGTCCAAGACTCTAACTTTAACCAAGAGCCTTTGAGGAGGACCAAACTGAATCCAGATTTCTAGAGCACCATGGCTTTCAGCAGAAGCATATATCAATCCTTTCTGAAAAAAATAGCCTCTCAATTTATGTCTGACATAATTTTCACATAAAGTCAATTCAAAATGAGCTCACAATAAAAATGATCAAACACATATGAAACAGGTAAGAATCAACAGAATGGCAAAGAGGCTTGGACCTCCAAAAGCTTGGATTATTGGAATTGTGATAAACAGATTATCAAAACAATCCTCTATTAAATAAAGAGTTAACTAAACCATGGAGTTTAAAATGTGACAGGACCAAGAAACGATAAAAAATATCTAGGTAAATATGAAAATGAGTAACACAGACCTTTTAGAAGTGAAAAACAAAACTGAAAATAAAAAGTTGGTGGATCAGTTAAATAGTAGAGTAGAGACAATTGAATAGAGAATCAGTGGTCTGGAAGTTGAGCTGAAGAAATGTATGAAAATGTAGTTCAGACAGAAAGATGGAAAGCATGAGAGGATAAGTGATATTAAGGATAAAATGGGAAGGGCAGCAGGGAATGAAAGGGAGCCAGTATTCAAAGAAGTAATGACTGAGGCGATTTCCACAATTTTTCTAGATGAAATGTTATGCATCTACAAATGCAGAGACATAAATATAGCAGGCAAGGTTAAATAGATAATTCTGCACCTATGCTATTGCAGTAAGTCTGCTAAAAAAAACAATCACAAAGAGAAGATCTTAAAAGCAGCCAGAGAGAAAAGGCAGGTCATCTTCAAAGGAATAACCATTAGATTGCCAGCAAAGTTCTCCACAGTAACGAAAACCAGAATACAGACGAATAAGATCATCAAAGTGCTGAGAAAAAAGTAACTAGCAGCCGGGCTCGGTGACTCAGCCTGTAATCCCATACCTTGGGAGGCTGAGGTGAGTGGATTGCCTGAACCCGCGGGTTTGAGACCCACTTGGGCAACTTGGTGAGACCTCATCTCTACAATAAATAAAATATTAGCTGGGCGTGGTAGCGCACTCCTGTAATTCCGGCTACTCGGAAGGCTGAGGCGGAAGGATCGCCGAAACCCAGCAGGTTGAGACTGTAGTGGCCAGGAGCGGCCACTGCACTCCAGTCTGGGTGACAGAGTGAGACTCCAGCTCAAAAAAAAAGTAACTAGCTAAAGGAACTATATTTTAAGGATGAGAACAAAATAAAGGCATTTCAGATAAACAAAAAAAACCCTGAGTTTAAAATAAGCTTGCCTTCACTAAAAGAATTTATAAACAATGAACCTCGGAAGGAAAGAAAATGATCTCACAAGAAGTGCATTAAACAATCAAAGAATGTTTCAAAAGCACAAGGGAAGGATTTGGAGTTGAGGGACACTGTCGAGGTGGGGGGAGGCATGTAGCAACACAAAGGGTACCTGATCCTAAACCAGGGGAAGTGATGACCAGTTGGAGGCCCAAGCTTCACCTGCACATGCGTGTTACTTATGTACCTAATCCTGACTTGCACCCCACATCTGAATAATAGAATCAAGCAAAAAATTAAAAATGAATAAATAATTTTTTAGACACTGGTCAATTAGGTAAACAGAAACAAGACATTTTCTCTATAGAACATATAACAATCACAACAGCAACAATAGCAACAGAAGAATATATAATATAGTTATGTACTGCATAACAACGTTTTGGTCAACAATGGACCACATATACAATGGTGGTCCCATAAGAATACAATGCCATATGTTTACTGTACCTTTTCTCTGTTGAAATATGCTTAGACACACAAATAGTCACCATTGTGTTACAACTGCCTGCGGTACTGAGTACGGTTTACATGCTGCACAGGTGTGTAGTCTAGGAGCAACAGGCTAGACCATACAACCTAGGTGTGTGGTAGATTATACTATCTAGGTTTGTGTAGGTATACTCTAGTGTTTACACTACAAAATTGTCTAAGAACTCATTTCTCAGAACATAGCCTATCATTAAGAAACACATGATGTATATGAGGATATAAAGGACAGACCTAAAATACTCAGTGACAATACCATGTTAGTGAGGAAGAGTATGCTATAATCAAAGCATTTCAACATTCTCATGCTGCTTCTTGTACTTCGGAGGGGGAATGTTTAGGTGTTGTTTAATGCTATTAAGTGTATAAGGTAAAAAACAAATGCAATATCTCAAATAATAGAGACTAAATGTATAACTTACAAAAATGTAGAAGTAAAAAAAAAAAGTTAACTCAACAATGACCATAAAAAGCAATTTTAAAAAACAAAAGCAAGAGAAAGAAGTAGTCCAGAAGAGGCAAGGCAAAGAGAAAGTATGCTGTAAGAAACAAACGCAAATACATCAGTAACCACAACAAATGTAAAAGGACTAATGTCACCAATTAAAATACAGAGCTTCTAAGGCAGAAGGATCGCTTAAGCCCAGCAGGTCAAGGCTGTGAGTATGCCACTGCACTCCAGCATGGACGACAGAGTGAGACTCCAACTCATAAAATAAAATAAAATAAAACAATAAAATAAAATAAACTACAGAGTTTACCAAATCGGATTAAAAATATAACTATATGCTGTTTAAAAAAGACAGATTTAAAACTTCAGAACACAATAAGACTGAAAGTCAAAAGACAAAAAAAAATACATTTGATTAGGTTAACCAAATAAATCTAGGGTAGCTATATAGGTATAAAAAATACACTATAACACAAAAGAACCTGGAGCCATTACATTACAATAACAGGTTTGATCACTAGGAAAGTATAAAGGTTATTAACTTAATTGAACGAATAAGATAGCTTTAAACCTGTCAGAAACAAAGAGAGAAAATGAAAAATTACTTCCTAATGGGAGTTTAGCACATTTAAGAATTGTTAGGTCAAGCAGAGAAAAATCTAGAAAGGATATGGAAATGCGAACAACCTAGTCAATAGTGAGCTTAGTACTCTATACCTAGTAATTGGTTGATACACATCTTCCAATCTGAACAGAACATTTGCAAAAATAGACCACGTTTTAATAATTTAACCATTTTCAACCATGTTCCTGACTTCTGGGCAATGAAGGTATAAGTCAATTGGTAAAAAGATACTCAAACCACCACCACCACCCACAGAAGGCTGGCGGGTTCAGATTGGCTTCATCAAGTTCTTCAGGAAATTCCTTCTTTCATTTGGATTTGATGACTCCTCAGGACATTGTCTTCATCTGCGTGGTTGAAGCTAT
This sequence comes from Cephalopachus bancanus, assembly GCA_027257055.1. NCBI lineage: Eukaryota > Metazoa > Chordata > Mammalia > Primates > Tarsiidae > Cephalopachus > Cephalopachus bancanus. Next base: position 1,324,649 of record JAPVLO010000289.1, on the reverse strand, counting down.
GTCAAGGACACTTTGTCTGCCAGTTGCAGATGGAGAAAGAAAGAGTCCAGGGCAAGCGATTTTATTTTAAATGTCCATTTCATCGGTGATCATTTCATCACATGGATGGGCCACATTTGGCTCAACGGAGGCTGAAAATTGTAGTCTCTGGCTATGTCACCGTGTCCAAGAGACTAGAGAAATCAGAGCGGGAAGATCAATCAGCAGCTTGCCAAATTCCCTAACTCACGCTATGAAGTATTATATAACATTATTACCAAAGCTACAGAAGAACAGTAGAAAAAAAAAATTGCTGGCCAAATTCACTCATGAAAAGAGATACAAAAATCCTAAACAGGATTAGGGAAAACCCTATTCCAACAATTTAGAAAATATATGAACAGAAGTTAGCCTTGTAACAGAGTGGTTTTAATGATCTCCTCAGAGTGGATTCTCCATCTTAGTTGATTCTTACAGAAGAGAAAATGCAGAGAGCTGAATGATTCATCAAAGTTGCACAGCAAGCTGACATCCCGAGTCACACCTTCCACCCCACCCTCCTTGGATGCTGTCCAGACACGTAGAGCAGCCGGGACGACACTCGGAGGGGACCACACCCTTCATGGAGACACGTCAATTATTTTCAGTGACAAACCAGGCAAGCCTTTGATTTTCTCCTTTTATTCACTAACTTCATGAACATTCGGAGAGCACTTAATGTTTTACAGAGCGCCCTGACGGGCCTTATTCCTTCAATTTTCACGGGAAACACAGGGGAAGAAGCTAGTAGAACTGCGTCCCCTATCCCTTCCCTGGAGACCCCAGCCACTGCTGGGTCCCTAGACGTGTTCCCTGCAGAGTTGTCCCTGTTGGAAAACTTCTTATTCCTGAATTTAAAGTGCCTCAGGGCCCAGCAGCAGCCTTGCTCTGAGGAGCCCCAGAGGGCAGAGCCTCCGGTCCACAAGGCAAAGGGCAAAGGTCAGCAGGCTGGCTTCAGCAAGTGGGATTTCCCCAGCTGTTCCTGGAAGGGCCCCAGTCAACCACTTTGAAGACCTCATTTGAAGACTAGAGCAGGATCGCAGCCGTCTTCTCCTTCCCTCTACACACACACACACACACACACACACACACACACACACACACACACTCACACACACACACACACTCACACACACTCACACTCTCTCTCTAGCAGGAAGCCCTGCTGTAGGGGAAGAGGGCTGGGTTAGGAATCACATAACCCGAGTTCTGGCCTTGACTCTCACTCACTCACCCTGAGACCTCAACCTCATCTACTGCGCACCCTAGGCCTCTGTGGGATGGCTACCCGTGGATGGTGTTGGTGAAAAGGTGAGAGGATGCTTACTGCCACCATCCGCATTGTCCTTCGGAGTCAGTCTGTCCAACTCAGCAGCCTCTCTTGAGCATTGGCTACTTGGAGAGGGTCAAGAGACCCACAAAGCCCATCTTTGTTCGGTGGAATAGAGCTTCCACCGCTGGAACCAAACCTCATCTCAACAGCAGTTCAGCTAAAGGAGAATTGTATTTCTCTCTCACGGAACAAGCAACCCAGGCTTGATGTCATAGCTCCATACGGTGGGTGGCCCAGGACTCTTCCATCCGTCACTCTGCTATTCCTCGGGTGTCACCCTCACCCCATGGTCCAGATGGCTGCCACCACCCCTGTGTTCCAGGAACAAGGGCTCACTCTGCCTCTTAACGACATCATCCAGACATTGTTCACACGCCTTTCACTCAGTCCCATTGGACAGAATGGCATCGAATGACCACACCTAGTTACGGTACAGGCTGAGATGTACAGTTTTTGGCCAAGCAACCATATATCCAGTTAAAGCGTGTAATAATATGGAAAAGGGGGAGAGACAGACATTAAAGAATGATTTTCAGTCTTTCCCACACCATCCCTCTCCTTCCACACTTTAGGAGAATGAGGAAGCTCTTGGCGTGAAAACGGACTTTCTGACGGAGTTCTATTTTGGCATGCATTTGAATTAGTCACGACTTATTGGAGTCTCTGTTTTGGAGTCACTAAGTCAGAAAATTCAGCAACTAAGCACCGGCCCACACAGATCGACTAAGAAGTACAATTGGGAACACCCTCCTCCAAAGGGAAACCTGCCCGCAGCAGGGGCAGGCCTAGCCCAGAGCACTGGCGGAAGGGGCCTTCCTGTAGCTAGAGGCATGTTCACCCAGCAGAACTCCCTGACCCTTGGAAGGTTCTGCCCTCAGTCCCCCAATCTCTCCCCCAAGGCAGAAATGAATATTGGGACAGTTCACTAGTCTTTGCTACCATACATTACCCCGTCTATGAAGGGGGCAGGGCACAAAGCTCAGAGATAGGGCTCACCTCTGTGAGCAGCTGTGCCATCATGGTCAATGGCAGATTCCGAGCTTCAAGGACACCAGGGCTGGCAGGGTGTGTGTTAGGTGGACACAGCCAGGAGCTCAGGAGTTCCTTGCGGAAAGTTGCAGAGCCCAAGATCCAGTGCTCAGTGACAAGGGCCAACTGCTGCCCCTGGAGCCCAGGGAGCCTGGGATCACACCCGGTCTACCAGGGTCCTTGTGCATAAAAGAGAATAGGAATGCCAATATTAGTTTAACTGTGTATTGGGGTACCCTTGTGCCAGAAATCATGCAAAGGGCTTTATGTATACTTCACATGGAGAGACATTTCTTATTTATTGTTCTCAGAAACTTTATTGGAAACGGAGATATTAAAGCTAAAAGAAGTGAAGGAACTTCCTGCAAATCACACAGCCAGCAAGAGGTGGTTGGCAGGGTTCAAAGCCAGGTTCATCTGACCGCAAAGTTAGCCAGTTTAACCACCACCACACCAGAGGCAAACGTGGAGGGATGGAAGGGCATTGGCATGGAAGGAGGGGGGGATGGGGGGGGTGGGTGCAGATCCCAGGCTGCCACGCCCACAAGCAACCTCTCTCAAGGTTTCCTGATTCCCTCCCCCATCCCAAGGGCCTCTTAGCCACTGTCCTGCTTGGCTGCAGGCTGTGATCCTGGTAACCTGCAAAGTGTCCAGAGTCATCACTAACCCTCCACAAATGACACTCACGGGACCATGCTGCCTTCCTTTGCTTCTTCCCCGCGTCCTCGGTAAACGCCACACATGGTAGGGACCTTGGCTGTGCAGTTCACTGCTCTGACCCCAGGATCTCCCGGACTCCCCATGTACTGTTGCATCTTTACCCTGCTTTATTTTTTCTCTTGGCTCCTTTCATCATCTGATGTGTGATACGTCTGTGCATTTGGTCATATTGTGTCCAACTCTGTGCATGAGAATGTAGGCTCGGGAAGGGCAGGGACTTCTTGGTTCTGGTTTCATGCACTACCGTCTCCTCTTTGTGCAAGGCGTGGGCATGCACAAAAGTTCATGACTGAACCTTGCTGTCAATCAAAGTCTAGCAACTTTGCAGATGGGCATCCAGTAGTCCTAATGAACCATGAGTCCATCGATCAAAGTATTCATCTTCCCCACCTCTAGAGAGAGGCTAAAGAGAGTTCGGTGTGCATCTGGGGCGGAGGTGGGGAAGGGGAGACTGCTCAGGGTCTCAGAATCTTCCGGCAGTTGTGACTCGGCTCATTCCTCACCTTGAGAAACCAAGAAGTGACACAGCCAGAGGGATGCAGTTCAAGTGAAAGTGGTTTCCTGGTCCCCCAGACACTGCCAGTCAGATCTGCCTTCTCACTCATTCCCGGAAGACTCTAACATCCTCATCCTTGGGAGGGCCCACTCCCTGCAGAGTCTAAACCATCCTTCCCACCCCCAGCCTTTGGCTCCCAGGCCTCTAAGCCCCTCTAGCTGGCAGCATCCCCAGGTTCGCCAAGGCAGGACACCCAGGCACTCAGCATCCCACACAGACCCTGGCTCCTTCCAGACACAGTGACTTCTGGAACGTTCTGAGGAATGGGCTTTTCTGGTCAGTGAGGACAAACCCCAAGACTCAGACAAACACCAGCAGTCTGGCCTCCACCCCTCTAGGGGCTGATTCATGAGGCCCAGGGAGTCCATCAACTGCCAGGCTGGCCTTGTGTGCTCAGAAAATTCTGCTGCCTCTCTGGAGGCGGAGCCATGCTGCTCAGGAGAGCGGGGGGCTGGCCGGGATCACAGGCGGCCGCCAGCCCGGGAGCCCATCGGTCATTATCTGCAGCACAAACACCTACCACTTTGTACTAACATTTTGGCAGCTTCGCACAAACACAGCACTTCATGCTGCCCCATAATGCTGTGCCCTCGCTGGGCCCCAGCTCCAAGCTGGCATGGCCGGCTATATAGTCTGCAACAAAAAAGTCAAGAAGCCAGTGAAACTCTGTGGGCCGTCTTTACAACTTCTGCAGCCCCCATAGCAACCCCTTCCCCCAGACACAGAAGTATGAGTTCAGACCCTGCACGACACATTTTTCGGACAGGCGCTGGTGACGCCAGCTCCAGGATTACAACAGGACGGATTGTGTGGCCCTGAGTGGCATTTTCCATCCCCGGCCAAGGGCTTCCGCTGGAGGCGCCTGGCATCTGCAGACTGCATGTCCGCCTACCACCTACGCCCAGCTGGGGCGCTCCCTTCCCGGCTGAGCACCCCCTGGCACACGCTGACCTAGCAGGGAGGACAGAAAGCCCCAGATGGGCTGCTGGCTGCCCAAATATTTGCCTCCCCAGCCCCAGCCCAGCAAGGAGCCCAGGGCCAGTGCAGTTCAGAGGCTTCGTAGCTTTTCCTGGCAGAGCTGGGGGTTCTGGAGGCCACAGGAGATGGTGGAGGGTGACTTCGTGGTTCTGCAGCCTGGTCCGCTGCCCACTGCATGGGTTCTTCCAGCCAAGGGATTGAAGAGGTGACTCCAGGGCCGTCGGGCAATCTGACTGCCTCGTGGTCCCTCTCCGGGTTCCTTCCATTCAACTTGCTATTGCTTCTTTCTGGCGATCCCTGGATCCTCCAAAGCTAAAGCTAAAAACATATCAGAGAAATACCTGGGAGGCCCTGCTAGGTGCTGTGGGCTATGCCGGGCACTTTCATGACTGTTACTTCACTGAATCCTGATAACAGCCCTATGGAAGGTAGCACTGCCTCCATCTGAAAAGCAAAAAGACATGGGCTCAGAGAGCCTAAGTGACCCGCCCAGGGTCACACAGCTAGCGAATGGGGATGCTGGAACAGAAATCCAGAACTGCCTCAACTCAAAAATCATGCTTTTGCCTCTAAACCATGCTGCCTCCTGAAGAGAATTGGAGGAGCTCAAGAGAGCACCCCAAGAAGCCCAAGCACTCTTGCTGACATCTGGGGACAGTGCCATGCTTGTGTTGTGTCATACCAGAAAACTATCCCTCCTCTCTGGTCTAGACCCTCTGTGCAGAAAGGGCACGGGTCGGGTTCCCTCAGGCCCCTCATCTCTTTCACTTGACCGTGGTGGGCTCTGCCCTTTCAGAATGAGCGCACCCTTCTGCTCAGCTTCTTGTTCTTCCTCCTCCTCCTCCCCTTCATCCACCCCATTGCACTGCTGCACTGGTGCCCAGCTGCCTTCCTGCCTCCGTGACACCCTCACAGGAGCCCACAAAGACTGTGTAACAGGCCACTCCCCAATATCCACACTCTTTGGCTTGGTGTTCAAGGCCTCTACAACATCTGGCCCCCACTCTCGGGCACAAAGCATGCTGGGGCATCAGACCTAGGAGACAAGGGAAAGAGCTAGGTCCACAGAGGGCGAGGAGATGGAGGCTGACCTGGTCTTTGGCTGTGGCCCAACTTGGCTGAGGGTGAAGACACTGGGCGCTCCTGGTGTCAAGCGATGGGTGGCATGTGTGGCATTCAAGGCCGTGAGGTTCAGGCACGACTGGAGACACAGAGAGGGGCTACCCAGAACTTGGCTCAGCCTTGGGACTAAGCCACGTGCTAGCCTTGTTTCTGAGAGAACCAAAGGGCCAATCAGGGAAACCAAGGTAGCCGTCGGTTGCCAGGACAGTGAGTGGGGCAGGAGAACTCTGGTTAGTCCTCACCCAGTCCTCATTTGCTGTCCAACTTAACCCCACCTTCCAGGATGGGCTGGAGGCTGTGCAGCCTGTCTTGACCAGGACTGACCTCGTAGCCCACAGGAGCACACATGCTGGTCTGTGGCCCTTCACGATGAGGACTCCTGCTGTGTTCCTGTCCGGCTGCTGTGTCTCACTCCACCCCCACCCCCTCCAACAAAGGGTAGTCATCTCTGCCCTCCCTCATCACCACCCTTCTGCTCCTCTTCCTCCAGGAAGACCCCCACCAAGTCCCTCCTGATCTCACAGGCCTAGTTGGAAGGTCACTCACATGGCCTTGCCTTATTTTAGATAATTTTAACTCAAAGCCGACACTAGAGTCCTCAAGAATTTACACAGAGCCTTCTCCTTCGCTTGAATCCGCCCTACTCGGCACAGGTCTGAGCAGCTGGGAGGTGCTCACATCCTCGTTCAACCACAGCAAAGATTTTTCTGGGCCAGGCCATAGCCTCAGAAGCAGAGATATTGGGACAAAGATGAACCTTAGTCAAGGGGTCAACGAATCTGGAACCAGATTATAGAATTTTTGAGATCACGGTCCATCACCGTGGTGGCAAAAGCAAAGAGAACTCAGAGAAGGAACCCATGGAAAAGTTCTTAGAGGCTTGTCACAAGCCTGGGAGGGCTGAAGAACCAAGAGGAGGAGGAGGAGCAGAGGAAGAAGAGCAGGCTGAAACGACAGGTTCACACTTCCACTGGACAAATTGAACAGCCCCTGAAGGGCTTTTGTCCTGAGAGTCACCGAAGACACAGAAGGTGAGATATCCGGTCAGATTCCCCTGCTGAAAAAATCTCAAAATACTTGGAAGACCTTCCCATCTAGATGAGTATCTCAAAGCTCTGAGTTTCAGCTGCTTCGTTGGCAAAATGGGAAAAATAAAGCCTCGCCGTTATAAACTACAAGGCGCTACTGGTATGGATGCAGAGGTTGGTGAAGCCAAGGATGGCATTAAAGAGGAGATGGGGAAAGGCCTCCCCTCCCCCTTTCCTCCCCCCTGCGTCACGCCAGAGGGGTCTGGGGGCCACAGACACTCAGATCAGCCAGGGCCCAGAGTCTCCTTGCCCAGTGGAAACCTCAGCCCCAGGGTGGCCCGCCGGCCCTCTGCCCGCCCAGCCGCCTGGGCCTGGGAACAGGCAGGCCCTGCCCACCCTAATTACTCCCATCTTGGCATCTGCCTGTGGTTAAATGCACAGCTCCTCTCGCTGGCTCGGAACGTCAGCCATAAACAGAGCATCTGCATGGCGGATGCTGTCGTTTAAAAATAGCCCAGCCTTGGGAACCGCATTTCCCTGCCCTGGGAGTTCCTGGAATGGGAGAAGGCCCGTCTCTCGCGGATTCAGCCCCCCGGCAAGCCGCAGGGTGCCCAGGCCAAGGCGAGAGAGGGCTGCCATGCGGTGCAGTTCCCCGCGCGGCCGCCAGGTGGCGCCAGGGCTGCCGCCTGGGGGGCCCGCGGGAGGCCGAGGCCCCCGCGCGTCTCCGGCCCGGCTCGCCCCCCGCCTGGCCCGGGAGCGGGCCGCGGGCAGCGCCTGGCACCCGCGGCGGGGCGGGCGGTGGGCGGTGTGGGTTTCGCCCTCCCGGAGGGCCCTCGCGGCTGTGTGCTGAGCAAACGTCCGGGCTGATGTCGGCAACATGCGGAACCGATTTTCGGGGAACTGGGCCGCCAAACCAGCCACCTTTGGGCGGGAAGCGGGGTCGCTGCGGGCCCGGGGGGCTCCGGGGCCCCCGGTGGAAAACCAGAGGACTCCTCGCGGCGGGGGGCCAGGCAGCCCGGCTGTTGTGGGACCCAGAGCAGGGAGGCGAGGGCGAGGGGCTGCGTTGTCTGCCTTGGACTGGGAATTGCGCTCAGGGCTCACGACCATTCTCACAGCGCACCTACTATGTGTCCGGCGCTGCCCTACATTTTCTTATCCTCGCAACCAACAAGCCTTAGGAGGGCCAGGTAGGCCACTGCCAGGGGCACTAAAATATCACCAGAATAAACCAGAGATGCAGTGCTAACTCAGGTCCCCAAATAAAGGGAGAAATAGAATTCTTCTGCTAGCCAAGGACCCTCGAGCAGACGAGGCCTCCCAGACTGCCCAAACCTCCCTGAGTCAAACTGGAGGACCGGGACACGGTAGCCCCTCAGAGCAGTGCGAGGCCTGCGGTCTCCTGGCCTCCTGGAAACCTCAGCCTCATCTTTTAGCTGATCCCCCTCTCTTAAACTAACCCCCACCAATGAATAGAGGACAGATACTTAAGGCGCCCCTTTGAAACAGAGGTGTCTGTTTTTCCAGATTTCCCACTGTCTGGCCCTGCATGCTACTGTAACACTCCCATTTTACAGATGAGAAGGCAGGGGCCAGGAAGCTAGGACGTGATGGAGCTAGTTCCTAAGGAAGGTGGAGGGCTGTAGCTGGAAGATCAGGCAGGAAGACTGAATAATCTGAGTGTGAAGGAATCTTCTACAATTACTCACAGGCATGGCCCCGGCAAAGTCCGTATTTCCTATTCAACATCTTACTCACTTCTCCCAAAGGTGGTTCTGACTTCCGTCATGGTCTTGGAAACCCAGGCTGAGGCACTGCGCTCTGCAGAGGCCGTGCACGTTGGCCCGGATGCCTCTGGCTAGGCCCTCACCCACTGGCCAAGCTCTGGCCTGCGGGACACCCAGCTGAGACCTGCCCGCTAGGCGTCCCATCCTGGCTCCGTTCATGCAGAATGCCTTGCGGCTTTCCAAAAATTGTTCTGGAATTCCCTTCCCCTTTCTCTGCGTGACAAACTCCTACTCTTTTCAAAACCCGGCTCAAACGTCACCCTTTCTTGGCCCCACAAGGCAGAGCTGGCCCTGATGCCCAGGGACTTCTGAGGACCCTCCCTTACTCCATTGCAATGACAACAATGGCCCCAAGGCACAACATCTCACTGAGGCCATCTGTGAGTCTCCTACTGTGCCGGGTACTTTGCACACACTTTAACTGTACATTCCCCGGGCGTCTCAAAAGGGTGAGACAGGTGAGGCACTTACTTTGGCTCTGAATTTAAGGGGGTGCCAAAAAGCTTAGTAATCAGATGCTGTTTCAATGTAGTGTTTTAAAAATCAACACCAGCTCCTATCTGAAATAAGCAGTACATTCACGCACATACACAACCTGTGCACACACATGCACACACACACAGGCCAACGTTTGCCTTTCTGATGCAGCTGGTTTTTTCTCTAGTAAGCCCCACTGTGACCAGGGAAATGATTCTCAGTCAAAGACATATTGGGATGGAGTTTTAATAATAACAATACTAGAGGAAAAGGTGTCTTGTTCCCTTAGGCCAGAGCCTCTCAAAGTATGGTCCATTGGAATAAGCTGAGAAAGATTTTAAACATGGTGTCTTGACTCAACTTGCTCTGGGACTGGCCTGGGATATGCACTTTAAATGTTCTCAGATGATTCCTGATGATGCTAGAGCTGGCTCAACCACTGCTCAAAAAGATTCCGCTCTGTGGCTTCTGAAGAAGTTAACTCCCTATTGCCTTCCATGCTAGCAAAATGGCAGACAAGCTTGTCAGAGTCAGCCAATCCCAGCTCTCTCTTCCTCTAAGTTCAGCCAAGGTCCAGGTTCAGGCCTTCTTCCTCGCCGCTACCACATGCTAGTGCTGGCCCATGTGGGCGTGGTCAGACCCATTCAGTTCTGCCAAAATGATGCATCTGACCCAATCCAGCTAAGGTTGCCACCAGTGGGGACTGCAGATTCATTCATCTGTCCTTCCCTGAGCTAAATATGAAGAAGACCATGGCGTACAAAAGGGAAAAAAGAAAGATCCGGTCTCTGGCTCTAGAGAGTTTGTGTTGAGTAAAGGAGACAGAGACTAATGGAAAAATCACAAAAACAAATGTGAAACCACAACACTGCTGGGTACTGTGGGGAGAGATTCCTGGTCCAACAAAGGGTATAACTGGTGTCAAGAAGGGCAGGGAAGCCTCCCCTGAAGAATAAGTGATTAAGTCTAGCTGAAGAACAGAAAGGAACAAACCAGATGAAGATTTGGGGAAAAGGGTTCTACTGAGAGGGAACAGCATATGCAAAGCCATGGAGACAGTGGGAGAAGGTTCCTGTCTCTAAGCACAGAGGCTAAAGAGGAATCTAGAATGAGCTTGGTGCGGTTGGCAGGAGCATCTTAAGGGCGAGACTTTCATTTGAAGATTAGTGGGAGCTATGGGAATGGCTGAACATCCGGGAAGGGCTCTGGGTGTTGTCGTGGTCAGATGATTAGCTAAGGAAGATCCAGTGGGGACATAACTTCCCTCCACCCATGCAGGGAGGGCATCTGGGTCCCTACTCTGGGCAGCACCCAGCAGCCTGACACTGAAGGGAGAAAGGGGTGTTTTGGGGAGACCCTGAGAACCCAAAAAGCCTAGAGCTAAGATCTGATTTTCCCCTTGTGGTTAGACGCTTCCTGTCTTAACAAGCATTATTTCAAATGGCAATCAATAAATCCTTGGGTTGACAACATGTGGTTATAATTGTTGGGAATTTTTTTTCTATTTTATTTGTTTTTGTTTTATACCCAGAGGGACTCAAATCACTCTATGAAAAAGATACCTGTACACATATGTTTATTGCAGCATTGTTTACAATAGCAAGAACATGGAACCAACCAACTATGCTGCCCATCGAAAGAAGACTGGATAAAAAAAAATGTGGTACATATACACGATGGACAATTATGCAGCCATAAAGAAGGATAAAATCATGGACTTCACAGCAACTTGGATGGATTTAGAGTCTACAATACTGAGCAATCTATCACAGAAACAAAGAACTGAGTATCACATGTTCTCACTCATGATCAGACCTTGAACAATTATCGTAATACTGTAAGAAAAGGATTGACAGTAGCGGGAAACTGTGGATGGGGGAGGTGGGACTGGCAGTAGTGGGAATCTGCTGAGTGGGGCCGGGGCACACCTCATCAACAAGGGTACTAGTATAATAAGCATTTGTATACCTAACCCTGAATTGTACCCCGCATCTTTAAAAGAAAAAAATTAAAAGAAAAAAAGAAAAACCCATAAAGAGAAGTCAACACTGTTGTCAGAGAAGCAAGCATAGGTAAAATATTAAGATGCTAGTCCTCCAGCATCAGAGATTCTCTTGAGAGAAACCATTCTTTGCAACCCCAGGGATTCAGATGACAAGGCTCCGGCCATTCCTCCCATCAAGCATTGCTCATGCTAGAGCACCAACTGTTTGCCTAGAGGCTGTGTTGGGAGTGGGACTTGGCCTTCAGGAGTGTCCTAGCTACCTAGACAATGGTGCACCTTCTCTCTAACAGCATGGTCTGGCTCAGGGGCAGGATCTTACAGTTCAGAGACAATAAGAAACATCACACTTTATATAATTCTTCATTTAAAATATAGGCATCATCTTAGCGCTATGCCGAGAGAGCAAGGCTGGAGCACTTGTTCCCATTTCTGACACAAGCATCTTGAGGCTCTGAGAACTGCTGGCCCTTCAGCTAGTGAATGTCAGGGGGACAAAAAGATTAAGTCTCCAGGGAGACCAGAGGATGCCCCATGTCTGTTTGTCTGTCATATTGAATGAGCAACAGCCTGGCTAAGAAGCACATCCTCCCTCCTGTCATGTTTCCAAGTTAAAGTGACTGATCAATTGACACATTGCATTCCTTCCAATGACAGCGGCTAATCATTTTCTCATCACCAAGAGGCAACATGACCTTCAGAGTTAGACAAACCTGGGTTTGAATCTCCTTATGAGCTATGTGACCTTGAACATGTCAAGCCATGTCACTTCTTTTTGACAGCTGTAAAATAGGTATTGTAATCTGTACTGTCAGGCAAGTCATGGAGGTGATGATATTATATCATCTATAAGGTGTATCAAAATGTAAGGTTTTATTATTCCATCATGGGAACTCTAAATTCATCATAGGATGATAATGCACATTCCCTCCTTGGAGTTCAGCCAGCATGAAGCACCAGCCACTTCCTCTATCCCCAGGCCATCATTGTGCCTCATAACTGCTCTTCCCCTGTGACTGCCAACCCCTTTCAACCATTTACCACCTGTGACCAGGAAAGGGTTTGTGCAAACATCTGATCCAGTATATTGCAGAATGGGCATTTTCGCTCAGCAGGGTATCAGTCAGGGGTCAGCTCAACTACCCTCTCTTCAGAATGTTCTACCCTTGCTGTCTTAGTCACATAGTATCTCATTAGCTATAGGTTTTGTATAGATGCCCTTTATTAGGTTAAGGACATTCCCTTCCATTCCTAGTTGGTTAAGAGTTTTAAACATGAATGGGGTTGCATTTTTTTCTAATGTCTTTTCTGCATCTATTGAGATAATCATACGGTTTTTCTCATTTGTTTTTATTAATGTGGTGAATTTTATTGGTTGCTTTAAAAATATTAAACCAACCTTGCATTCCTAGAAGAAACCTTACTTGGCTATGATATATTTTTCTTTTTATCTATTGTTGACTTTGATTTGTTAATATCACATTAAGGATTTTTGTATTCATATCCATGAAGGATACTGGTGTGTAGTTTTTTGTTTGTTTGTTTGTTTTTCCTTTTTTTGTAATGGCTTTGATTTTTGGCATCAGGGTGATACTGAACTCTTAAAATGAGCTTTCACTGGTCTAGGGTTTTATTTTCTTAAATATTTTAGAGAATTTACCAATGACACCCCTGGACCTAGAATTTTCTTTGTGAGAAGGTTTTTAATTACAAAATCAATGTTTTTTTTTTTAAGGTAGGATTTATTGAGAGGACAGAAAAGCTCCCAGGATAGGAGGGGACTCAAGGGGGTTACTCAAAATCAATTTATTACAAAAATATAGAACCAACATATTTTTTATTCTTTTGAATCATTTTGGTAATTTGTTTTTTAAAATTTTGACCTCTTTATCTATGTTTTCAAATTTATTGACCAAAAGTCAAAGAGACTTTTCATAATATTTCTTGATCCTCCTCTTCTTTCTTTCTTGATATTTGTAATTTTTTGTATTTTCATCATTTTTTTCTTGTTCAGTCTTGCAAAAGGTTTATTAATTTTATTGATCTTTTCAAGGAACAAGCTTTTGGTTTCATTGATTTTTTTTTCTATTGCTTGTCCATTTTTTATTTCATTGATTTCCACTCTTATCTTTATTATTTCCTCCCTTCTACTTACTTTGGGTTAATCAGCTGGATCCATCCTTCTTCCTAGGATGGGAATTATGTTTTAAATGGTTATCCCCCCACCTTTACGATAAGGAAGTGTCTATCAATTTTTAGGCTACCCAATGTTGTTTTTAAAATCTAGTCAACCTATTCTGTTACATATCCCATGCCAAGTCATAAAAGTCTACTAAAAACATTTTTTTCCTAGTCAGAGATGGCAAATACACAACATTCTCCTTGCAATTGACCCCCCCACACACACACACCACTGTTGGACAGTTCTGATTAATGAGACACCCTTTCCTGCTGAAACCAGACATAAACCTTTTCAACACAGCAATCTTCACTGCTGTGAATAACTGGAGTATGCACAGGACGAGATGCAATGCACATTTTCAACATTTGTGTGCTTCTCATACTCAATGTTTTTATTTTTTACTCCCACCCCTACCCCTTGCCCAAAGCCGCTATGATACTCCATGCCTGTTGGAACTGACATTCATCATCCTTGCCTACTCACGCCTCTCACCATCACCACCTCACCCAGCACATGCCTGTAGTTGACCCTGTCTCACTTGTGCCTGCTTCCCAGATCTCTGACCCCAGGATCTCCCCACATTCATTCCCACCCTCCCACCCAGCCTGCGCCATTTCCAAGTTCTCTCTCATCAGCCCTAGATGACTTCTCAGTCTTCAGCTCCCATGCTCACATTTCCAGTACATTCTCTTGGCCTTCAGGTGAGCCCCATCTGGAGAACCCAGACCAGACACATCAGGCCCTCCCCATAGAAGATGGAGGCATTCAGACACTGGCCTCTTTTTATACAGATGGTGGGGAGACCTTAGTGGGAAAGATTCTTCCCAAAGACCCTTCTTGCATTCTCTGTTCAACTGTTTAAGAGGGTCCCAACAAGGGACTCAAACTAGATTATTTCCTGTCCACCATCCCCCAGAAGCATAGTGTAACCCTCATGCCTCCCTGAGCCTTCTCACACAGACTCTTCCTGAAGTATCTGCCCTTATAGATTCTGACGTTCCCACAGAGCCTATAAAAAAATGAACACTATCCAGGAAAAATGTTTCATAAACTTTGTAATTCATGGGCCCCACTGAATTTTCATGGGACAGGGAATAGATTAGAAATATTAATATTTCATCACATTACTCATGATATTCAAGTTCAGCCCCATAAGACTGATTAATGGAATCCAGCTTCCAAAGGGCCACTGGCATCTGCTGTGTGTCTCACTTGGTGCTAAAACTCTGGTGGTCCCAGGGACATAAGGGCAGAAGTAGGGAACAGGCAGCATGAAACCTGCTTTGGAGATTGTAGCAAGGGTTGTTTGGAGTTTCCCAAACATGTGTTTGTGTATGTTATTTCTTCCTGAAAAACTTCTTCTCTCTCCTTTTCACCAGATTACGCTAAATCAACCTTGAGGTTTCCAACGTCCAATATGGTAGCCACTAGCCTTGTGTGGATATTTACATTTAAGTAAAATTAAAAAAAAATTCAGTTCCTTAGTCTCATGGGTCACGTTTCAAGTGCTCAATAGCCATATGGGTTAGAGGCTACCAGCACTAGTGGTTTTTAATCGTTTTCATCATTGCAGAAAGTTCTGTTGGACAGTGTTGCCACAGTCTAGATAATCACTGAGACTCTTCCAACTGATAGAGAACTGATTGGTCTTTCACGAGGTCTGTGGAGGCTGCAGGGTGACGTGGGTGACAGTCATGTCCTCCACTGTGTCCTGCCCAGTGCCAAGTTTGGGACTGGCCTGGTACCAATGCCCACAATTCTGAGAAGGGTCAGCTCAGTTCAGTACGATTTGTTAACCGTCTGCCAGGGGCTGAATGCTTTTACAGGATGATGTGCCCTTAGGGATCTCACTGTCCAGGGCCGAAGGCAGATCATATAAACAGAGAGTGACCTGATAGCGCCCAGGCTAAGCAAAGAGTGCACCATGGAGGCCTTGGAGGCACAAATGGACTGAGATGATCGCCAGCAGGGGCGCTGGGAGAAGCTTCAGAAAATAGTCCATGCCCAAGTCATTTCTGAATGATAGAGGGGAGTTCTACTCATAGTCCTGGCAAAGAAGGGGTGATTCAGAAAAAGATGATCAGCTTATTCAAAAACAAGAGGCAAGACAGCGCGGCAGCTGAGGACCCATAGCACACTGATATTTGTGGAGTCCAGGTTAGCCTAACATCATGTCTCAACACCCGTGCAATGGGTGGGTTAGTTGCCCAATAATAAAGAATATGACTATTAGTTCTAAAACTCATGGATGTGAGAATTGTAACTTGATTTTCTAAACCACCATTGAATTTCTCTTTTGAGCTTGCGTTATGCCAGGATGGCAGAACCTCACAATAAGGTTCTGCCTTGGTGACATTGCTTGAGGGCAGTTCTACCTCTGAATTTTGGTTATGTGAATCAGTAAGTTCATGTTCTTTCAAGCTAGTTGAAGTTGAGTTTTCGGCCACAAAGGGTCTATTTACAAGGAAGGAAATTAAGGCTCTGATGATCTGAGTGAGTGGTTCTCATTCTTTTGAGAGCACAGAACCACCTGGCTGGCTCGTTAAAACACAGATTCCCAGGCCCCCACTTCAGACACTCAGACTCAGTAGGTATGAGGTGGTACCCCTGAATTTGAATAAACTCCCAGATGCTGCTGCTGCTGTTGCTGTTTTGGGAACTTACATTCTGAGCTGTCCTGGCTTGGTCAATTACCCTACCTAGATCACTGTGTCAGTAAGTGGCAATCTGAAATATGAATCCAGCTCTAAGTGATTTCTAGCTCAGAACCTCTACTCACCACATCTAGAAAAAGGAGTAGGGAGTGCTTTAGTAAGGGGACAGTCAATGGATTTGTCTTGCTTACAACCAGAAAACTAGGCTTAAAGAGGGAAAATCCATCAAGTTGAAGTAGTGTAGAGAATAATGTGCAATAATTTTCAGCCTCCCCTTCGTGACGACTCTCCCTTTGAGCCAGTCTCGCTCCTGCCCAGCCATCTTCCACCCAAAGAGGCATCCCCCTCTGTGCACACACAGTACTTCATTATGTTGGTCTCTTAATTACATGTATAAAATGGAATGAAATTTCATATGTCCATATGGAATCGTGTTAGGCAATATTTTTATAATGTTGCTTCCAGCCATCGTGTGAAACTTATAACGTCACTGCCACATAATTTCTTGGAAATTCCCACCTAATCCTACACGGGTAATGCAAAAACCAAATAAACTTTTTTTCTGCCCTTCCCTTTCTTCCTCCCCCAACAGCCTAATCAACTGCTCCCACGGTGGGGGTTAAATGCACAGAGAGGTCTGGAAGACTCGGAACACAAAGTTGAGCTGGGCCTCCAAGGCCACCCCAAGATGGTTGGAGTGTGGGTGTCTAGCTAAGGGGAAGGAGTGCTGCCTTTTCTCTAGGAATGGAGAAGGAGAAAACCAAGGAGGTAAGCAGAAGAAAGCTAGGAGGGAGAGGGAGGGACCTCACGGAAGGCACCCCAAGAGTGCTCCCACTGGATGCAGCCGGGAGGCCATCTGGGAGCCTAGAGTCATTCACATCCGGGTTGGAATCTTGGTGAGTCCAATCCACCTAAGTGGTGGAATATAAGCCTCTGATGGCTTGGACTATTATGTTTTGTGCAGTTCAATAAACATGGATGCTCACTAGGATGCTAGTCCCTGAGCTAAGTGCTGAGGACTGGGAGGCGAATTAGGCATTCCTCTCATGTGTGCTGGGTTGCTGTGCCAGACACCGGCATGCAGGAGTACTGTCCACTGCATTTAGGTTTTAAACCAAAGAGTAGGATGATCAGACTGACAGTTTAGAAAGACCACCTTGGCAAGGGTGGGGAGTGAACTTGGAGGCATGAAGCCCAGAGAGTGCATTACTGCAAGTTTCAGAAAAAAGACTGTAGAGCCCTGACCCAAGGCTGGGCTACCCAGAGAGCGGGGGAGGGCACAGCCAATAAATGCTGAGGAGATCACAGCAATCAGAGATGACAAGGACAGTGAAGGAGCCTAGGGGACTCCTGAGTTTCAGGTTCAGTGACCGAATGTCAACATTCACACCTTCAGCCTCTGTAGCTGGCACACTTTGGGACACAGAATAGTTGTTTAATCAATTGTTTCTAAATTGAATGTAATCGATCATCATGAAATTGATTAATTTCTCAAAGACTTTTGTTTTTCTCCATTTCCAGGAGTTCATTGTTGTGGAGATTAAGTTCAATAGTATAAGTCAAAATCCCCAGCTCTGTATCTGGCCCCCAGTAAGGATGAAGGAACCTTAAGTTCTTCACCCTCTAAAACAGGATTCAGTGGACGACTAAACATGTCAGCTGGAACATAGACCTTTTAACTCTGCTTCCTCCTGAAACATCACTCAAATATTGGCAAAGGGGTGTTTTAAAGGCATAAACCCTGAGGACAAAGAGACAGTAGAGAAGATCTTAGCACTAAAATTTTAGATGGTGGAAAGCAGACTGTTAAATGTAACTGACTGAACAGGTCCAAGAGAGCTGAGCTCAAGCCCGGCAGCAGAGAGATGCGAGCAAGATGACTTATGAGGCAGAATCACTCAGCGGCAGAGTCTGAAGGCTCATGAATTGTCACGGATGCCCCTGGAAGTGAAGTAAAGGTGAGGCAAAAACAGAAGAATTGGTCGAAAGTCTGTTGAAGAGGCAGATGGATCCTCTCTCCAGCTCAGCACCGAGATTGTGATGGCTCTCCCTGGCTCAAGCAGAAGGCTGGAGACAGTCTCTCAAAGGGCAACACAGAATCTCTAACACCAGCCGTGGAAAAGGTGGGGCGTGGAGAATACATGGGAATTAACATGGGAATATTTCCCAACTCAATCCCCAGAGGGCTGGAAGTCGGGCTTAGACCTACAAGACATGAGACCAGGGGGCTTTTCTGGGTGATCTTACAGAAGACCTAAAGATGCTGTTATCAGAAGTTCTCCAAGGAAGCAGCCAGGCACGTCGCTTGCAATAAAGATTTAGGAATCACAAGTACCTCCCTCATACATGAATCTTCCCTTTGGATTTTTTGGTGCCCTGTTCTTAAATATGAACAAAGAACTAAGGTCCATGAGACCCATTAGGGAAGTTTCTGATATAAACACACACACACACACACACACACACACACACACACACACACACACACCCTCACACACACAAAAGTAACCAAAATGTAAATTGCATAATATTGGGGATCTCTGTTATGTATCCTGGGTTATTCCAAGTTTCTAGTTGCCTGGTATATGAGAAGCATCCAATAAATATTAACTGAATGAAGCAATTAAGAGAAAACACTGATTATGTAAGGAAATTTTTTTAAATGACTGTCATTAATATTTTCAAAGGGATAAGAAAAGTTATAGCCTCCATGAAACAACAACAGTAGGCCATAAAAAAGGAAACTTAGAGAACAAAACAGAACACTTAGAAATTAAAAATATGATACAGAAATGAAAAACTCAATTGATATTCAAAAGATAATATTCCAGCATATTTTAGAATATTTCTCTAGAGCATAGAGCAAAAATGCAAAAGAAAGAATAGAAAATTAAATTAAAAGACTAGACCCAGGGAGTTCAACATCTGAATATTATGAGTTTCTGAGAACAATATAGAGAAAATTGTGAGGAGAAAAATAATCAATGAAATAATTCAACATAACTTTCCAGAACTGAAGAATATGAATTTCCATTTTGAAAGAGCCACTGAGTACCTAACACAGCACAGTGAGTAAATATATACTTACAGCAAGGCATAGCATCATGAAATTGCAAAATCCCAAGGACAACAAGATTCCACAAGTTATGAGAGGGGAAAGAGGAAGAAAGAAACATAGACACAGAGAGAAATATTGCAAACCAAGGAACAAGAATCAGAATGGCATCAGACTTTTCAACAGCTACACTGGAAGCTAGAATACAAGAAAGCAATATTTTCAAAATTGTAATGAGACATAATTTCCAATATATAATTCCATTAAGCCAAATTATTAACAAAGTGTGAGGGTAGAATAAGATATTTTAGATAGACTAAGATGCATATATAGATATAGAGAAATATAGAGATATAGATAGATATATAGCTCTCTCTCTCTCTCTCTCTATATATAATATATATAGAGAGAGAGAGAGAGAGAGAATGGAGGTGGACATGTATATATCTACCTCCATGCACCCTTTCTCAAAAAGCACCTGGAGGATGTGCTCCAGTAAAACAAGGGGGTAAACAACGAAAGGAAAAGACACAGAATCTAGGAGACAAGGTACCTAACATGGGAGAAATCTGTAGTGGGAAAGGAGGATTCCAAGCCCAAAGTTGTGCAATAGGCCCATCAATCAACTGATCTACATTGGAGCAGAAAGTAGATTTTCAAGAAAATAGAATTGATAAGTAACTAATGTGTTTGAACACATTGAGAGCAACAAATGAAATAATTAAATTTGTAATTATACATGGACAACTTCATAAAGGAAGGAAACTAGATGAATTCTAGAGACAGGAAAGAGAAAACAATCATGATAGTTACCCTGCCTTGGTTGTGAGCTATGATTGCAAAGTAGGTGCACAAGATGAGCGTGGATAGTAGAAAATCTGTCATTCACTCTTAAAATTTAAAAACATCAAGAAGCAGCTCTATTAACATGTCCCTTGTGCTCTGAAACTGCCATGCATCTGTTTAGTGTCTGGCTTTCCACATGGCGTCAGTTCTATGAGAGCAGGCACCCTGGTCTGTCCTCTTCACAGACGTATTATCCAAGGCTTCGAACAATGCCAGACATAGAGTGGGCATCTCAGTACATTTTCTGGAATCCACAAATAAGTGAATAGCCTCACATAATCCTCATATCCTCCACTGTGAGGTAACTATTCCTATTCCTATTTTACAGATATTGAGATGAGGTTCAGTGAGGTTACATGACTAGCTGACAACACACAGCAACCTCGTTGTGGAGTCAAATTCCCAGTTTGCCAAACCCTGACACTAAGTGGCTTCCGTTCTTGCGTGAGTTCTTCAGAGGGACGCCCCCCACGTTCCTCCCAGATCTGCAGAGCACTAGCCCTGTGGTTCCCAATTGTAACTGAATCACCTGGAGAGCACGGCTCTTTAAAAATCCCAAAGCCCATGTCAGATGCCAGACCAATCAAGAAGCTTTGGAGATTTCAAACATTTATAGCAAGATTTAAAATATCCCAGGTGATTTCAACATGCCGCCCCGGTTGAGAGCCACCATTAAAATCCAAGGCCACTTAGTAGGTGGTGCCAGAATTGGTGAAGTGCCCTGTGAGATTTTTCTGAGGCACCTGAGGGCATGCCCTTCCTCATCCCATGTACTGTGGAGTTTGGTTGGCTTCTCTCCTTACCTGGCCCGGTCCAAAATCTCTGTGCCCATGTGGTTATCTGCCTTCATGAACACCAGCAAGTGTTTGAAGGTCAAGAGCAACTCAGTGTAGCCCCGGGAACATACATAAAACCTTGTGGCCCCTGGCCCAGACAACAAGAGATGTGTTGCGTCCACTTCTAGGACAGGGGTTACTAAATGTTTTAAATAAAGGGCTGGTAGTAATTATCTCAGGCTCTGTGGGTTATCCAACCTCTACTACAACGGAGGCTGCCATTGTGCAAGCAGTTGTAGGCCATACACTTAAGAATGAGTATGACTGTGTTCCAATAACACTTTCTTTACAAAGCAGGTGTTGGGTGGATTTGACTCGTGGGCTGTAGTTTGCTGACCCCTGCTCTAGACATTGTGGCTTTTGACTTCCCCCAGTGTAGAACTCATGTTTTCTGAAAGACTGGCAGGTGAGACAGAGGGCATGGGCCCACTCTAGGTTTCACAGTTGCATCAACTGTAAGCAAGAAAAAAATGACAGGAGAAGCACAGGAGGAGGAATAGAAGGTCTAAGTTCCTGATACTTCTGAAGCAGGCCTGGGCTCCAGAAAGGTATTATTTTTATGTAAGAAAAATCAAAGTCTATTCTGTGAACTTTAGTCTCAGGCAGAGCAGTAGAGAACCCTAGTCATTCCTCCATTAAACACAGGTTCATGGCATGTCAAGGAACTTAAGGATGTGTCTGCCGTCTAAAAGGAAGGTAGATACATTGAAGAATGACAATTCTGTGTGATACTTGCCATGAACCAGCAGTTGAAGGTTAGTTATAGTTCATTAAAGATGAAAGAGAGCTAGAATCCTGCTGGGAATAATGCGGGAGCTTCCTCATGGTCACCCAGTCACTTGGGCTGGTCCGCATCCCTTCTGTCTGGCTTTCCAACTGGTTTTTCGGACAAAGCCTGTCATGTGCAGAAATTTAGAGACATACTGCCCAGCATCCATCTCTCCTTCTCTGGGGAACTACCCTTTATCTACTCAGTCTATGTGATTTGGGGGCATCAATCTTGTTTCATGGACCACATGGATAGAGTCAGCAATGGTCATGTGATCCAAGCCAGGCCAAGAAGATTCAATTCAGGCTTGTTTGTAGCAAACTTTTAAGAGAAGCCTACTTTCTGTTGAACTTAAAGCTGAGGGAATTTAAGTCTGGAGCTGCAGAGGAATATATCATGGAAAGAGACTACCTGGGAATAAAGCCAACCAGGGCAGAGCCGAGAGACAGAGACCAAGTCTGGATGATGCTGTTTGAGCACCTGTATTCAACCAAGCCTGAAGCCATGCTATCCTTGTATTTTTTCAGTTATGTAAGCTACTAAATCCCTTTTTGCCGCATAAGCCATTTAAATTGGGTTTTAGTCATTTATAACCAATAAAATCTAAATAATGTGGTATTGGACTTCACCAAAGTTTTGTGGGTTTTTGCTCTGCTTCGTTTCGTTTGGAAGAGTGGTTTCCCAGGTGTCTTCAGCTCTGAATTACCCATTCTCCAGATGGCCAGTCAGAAAACTGGATGTGACTCACATATTTGAGCAGTCTGAACCTAAGGATCGCAGTGGAGAAATTAGTCAATATCCAACCTTCTTTAGCAAACCCTGTACTTCTTTAGGCTATCATTATTGTGGCATTGACTGACATTTAGGGTTAAATTTAATTTCCTCCTAACATCACATTA
Organism: Cephalopachus bancanus; assembly: GCA_027257055.1. Classification (NCBI taxonomy): domain Eukaryota; kingdom Metazoa; phylum Chordata; class Mammalia; order Primates; family Tarsiidae; genus Cephalopachus; species Cephalopachus bancanus. The sequence goes on along the minus strand of JAPVLO010000289.1, from coordinate 1,302,361 downwards.
AAATTTGTGAAGTGAATTTCAATTTCGGGTTTTGATTGGACAATTTAACTCTTTGGTCCTCACTTTCCAGATTTTTTTGCTTAAATTAACTGAACTTTCATCACCCCTTGCAGTAGAGTTGCAGAAAGGGAGAGTCCCAGATATTACACTCGGCTTGGCAGGTGTTCGAAATTCAACGGCCTGAAAAATGATCCCGTTTCTTGGGCTGTATTTATAGCCATGGTATTTATCCCTTGGTACGTCTTATCTGACCCAGTTTAAGGTCCAGAACCACTTGTGTTTTCCACAGCTCTGTCCAGGGCAGGCATGTTGGCCGACATACCCCAACACATCAGCTACCTGCCTTCCTGACTTGTGTGTCCCTGCCTCTGTGGTTGGAGAAACAAAGGTGGCCCGGCCCCAGGAGAGATGACTGCTCATGTCCCCAGTGGCTCAGACTTATGTATTTAGTAGGTGTTGTTATTTTCAATATTCATGAGCAAGTGCCTTTTCTGAGTGAATTGATTTTTTTAAATGGGCAGTAAATGCCCATTAGAGATTTCATAAGAGGTTTTATCTAAATATAGAATATACCAGTACTTTTTGAAGCTGAATGTGCTCTAACTGGAGTGTGAATCAGGGCAGTGTAACGCCACACCATGGACGGACAATTGGCTTCTCCATGGGTCAACGTCTTCATTGTTCTTCTGTGGTCATAGAATTCTTTGGTCGTTTTTTATTTTTTTGATTTTTGCTTAACTTTCCTATGTGCCTGTATTATTCATTAATAACATCAGTGCTTCTTTTATTTCCAAAAATATCCCTAATCTACACTTGGCATTTCACAGTAAGGATCCAAGTTATTTATCCTTTTCATATAATAACACTTTTAGGAAAAATGTTGGGTTCTTATTTAAATTAACATGTAATAGTACTATAAAATAGAATTATCAATAAGATTCAAATAGAGTACTAATTGTACTTGCTTCTTGGAGACCTAGTTTGAGTAAATATCCATTAGCTGATTAATGTAAATCGAAAGTCAGAAACTTAATAGAGTCTTTAAAGGTTGACATTGTTTTCCTCCATCGAACTTTTTGGGTTTAATTGATGATATAGGTCATGTTAAGGACTGTTCGAGCATCAAACTATGATTCCCTGAGCCTGAAAAATGCTAAATTATTTTTGTATATGTTTTATGGTTCCTTATACAGATTACTGCCATTTTAAAGCCTCTTTGTCGTATTGATGGTAGTAACATTGACAGAAATATCAATACAGGTAGCGTATTGCCAAAGGGGAGGGAGGACTGGTATTTTGCTGATTAGTGACATTAGTTTTGTTGACAGGCTTCTTTAGAACTAAGTCAAATTCTATTGCGTATACTCTGGGTGACTCACTCTATCTATCTGTCTATTCCTACACATACTGGAATTTGGTGTGAACATTTCCAGAAATTACTGGACTGCTTCTAAGGGCGGGGGAGAAACAAAAACAAAACAAAAAAACACCAAGCTTCCACCAGGATCTTGCTTGTGATGCCAGCCTACGCACTCAGCATTTGCTCTAAGGCAGCCTCGTGCATCAGTGAGCTTCTTGCCCACAGCTGCCTCTCCAGGGACCTCTGGACCATGGTAACCACACACTGATCTTGGCAGGAATGGACCAAGCTTGGGGCTTCATCCTCTCAACTTACAGCATCCAAATGCATTTCATAAATACAAACCAACATGGCACCACGCACCAGGCCCTCTGAAGAGGGGCCAGGAGTTGGAGTGGGGCACAAGGGGCAGACATCCAAGTGCAGGAGATTGTATTTTCCAAAATGGCCACAACACCACGTCCAGTCCCATATATGATTCAGAACATTGTCACTCCCCCATCCAGAGGTGGACTTGTTTTCTCTCCGCTTGAATTGGGCCTGAATTTGTACCTGCTTGGACGAATAGGATGCCGTGGAGGTGATGCTCCAAGACTTCTAGGCTAGGTCATAAAAGAGGACACGACCCGGCCTTCTCTCGTTCTCTCCTGGGCTGCTCGGCTGCCATGTTGTGAGGCTGCCCAGGCCGCATGAAGATGCCACACACGTGGGTGTTCCAGCCACCAGCTGGCATCAGTTGCCAAACTCAAGAGCAAAGCCGTCTTCCGTGTGCTCCAAACCCCGGCTTTGGGTTTCCTCGCCGAGGTCCCAGACCTTGAGGAGCAGAGGGGGAAAGCCTCCCACTGTGTCCTGTCCAGATGTCAAGCCACAGAATTTGTGAAGAGGATAAGTGATTGTTTTATATCACTAAGTTTTGGGGAAATTGTTACTAAGCCACAGTACCACAACACAGTCCACAACGAAGGGGGAAACCAGTTACAAACTCTGTTAAGGGCCGAACTCAAAGAGAGCTTGAAGAGCACACATTCTCAAAGGGGCAATATCAACCTTCCCCAAGGGGACAGAAGTGAGTACTTGAGGGGTGAAAAAATTCTTATTTTTAAAACTCAAGCATGGATAAACACAGAGTACATAAGCAGGTAGTAAATCCGTGGTATTAAAATTTCGTGGAGGCTGGAGGGCTATTGGGAAGAGAAATATCTTAAAAGATTCCTCTGGTTGTGATCATGAAAATGACTGAGGGACCCCACATTGGAAGGAGGGATTCTTTCTGAGCTGGAGAAATCTGAGAGGCAGCTTGTCCAAGCAAAAGGAGACATTCTGATCCTGAATCGGTGGCTTGACTTCTCGGAGTTTCAGTTTCATTTTTTGTAAAAACAGAGATTAACAATACCTACTAGACAGAGCTCTTGCTAAGGGTCAGATGGAAGGTTCTGCTGCATAGTGGACGCTTTACGCTGTGCGGTGGCTGATGAAGGAGATGGACTGTGAGCTGACCCTGAGAGGGATGATGCTGATTGACAGAGATGGGGGAAGGACATTTACACAGGGGACGCCAGATTGACTCAAAGCCCACAGAGAGGAGAGGACCTGTTCCAAGTTAATAGTCTGTTGTGTCTAGAGAGCTGGAAGCCCAGGTTGAGAGGGTCAGACCGAAGAGAGCAGCCAGTGGCAGAGTGAGCAGCACTTTGGATCCAAGGGGAAAGAATTCATTCCTTCACTTTTTAATTTTGTTTAAATAACACAAACATTGATTAAGCACCTACTACGTCCCAGGACTACCAGGTAAAAAAGCGAATGAAGCACAGGAATCAATCATCGTGACACGTGCAAGCAGATGGTTTCAGTGCAGGTCACCTTCTCTTGGACTGTTGAGGGAAGGCTTCCCACAGAAGGGGACATTGAGGCTGGTCCCTAACCTAAGGGGATGTGATGGTGGGAGTGAGAGAGGGACTTCCAGGCGCAGGAGATGTTGTGCAGATCACTGCAAGCAGTGTGCAGCATCGGTGTTTGTGTGGGGAGCCTGCTGGAGGTAGGACTGGAAAGGCTGGTTGGGCCAGAGGGCACCGCAAGGACCCCGCGTGGATGCAAGCAGTGTAGGCTGGGCTGTGTCTTTCGTGCCACGCCTGGGTCTGTGAGAGGAAGAGCCTTCTGCGGACCAGTGAGGAGGGACAGAGCTGGAAGTGGAAACGGAGTTGACAGCGGATGACCCGATCAGAGCAGGTGGCAGGAACAGAGCTCACAGTCCTTCGCGGGCAAGGGGAGAACTTGAAAGTGGGGCCAGGGAAGGCGGGGGCAAGGAGCAGTTTCCTGCTGGGGGGGAGTTTATGAAGCCAGATGAATGAACAGTCCACAAGGGGTCCTGGAAGCCCTGGTGCCAGGGTGACATTAGCCCAGACGCCTTCCCCGGTCATTCGTTCTCCTTACTGGGGATGCCACTCTGTCTCCCACTTCCAGAGTCAAGGAGGGGGCCCCAGAACCCCCACACTGGTCTTCATGGGTCCACTCAATGGCCACTCAGCCCGGTGCCCAAGTGGAAAAGCTGCAAGGTGGCCAACTGATAGAAGGGGCCCTGGGCAGTCTCTGAAGAGCGTCACCCTGTTAGCCCAGGGCTCTACCGGCCTCTCAGTCAGAGCCAGAGTAGAGGATGACAGTGTCAGAGCTGTCAGAGGCCACTGCCCCTAGATGCCTCAGTGCTCTCACAGTGACACAGCCCAGGACACCTGGTACTAACAGATCTAGATCCAGGGTTGCCCCAGGGATGGACAGTTTCCACAGACCATCGTGGGGCCATATGCAATATAGTCAACTCTGTTCTGAGAATCAGAAGACACAAGTGAAAGTTCTGGCACTGCCACTTAATCTTTGTGGGACAGTGGGGTCATGGCCTGTCTCTGGGCCTTCACAACTCCATGAGGACAATGATCCTTATCCCACCTGTCCCATGATGTATTGATGACTAAGAGGAGGCAGTAACAACTACTAGTGTGGGAATACTCCAGGCTTGCTGCTTTAGCCAAGGCAGTGCTCTACTGTGTGTCTGGTGATGCTGCTGTGGGTCTGTGGCCCATACTTTGAGTAGGCAAGACTTCTGAGCGCCATTAAGGAAAACACTCAGTGCCTGAACCAGAGCGGAAGGAGGAGATCCTGAGTGAACAGCTGAGCACACTACAGCCTCCTGGGATCGCTGCCCTTCCACCCCCAGCAGGCAGAGGCAGTGGGTTTCCCTCCCTTTCCATGATGGAAGCCCACGTGTTGGGCCTCCCAGAACCCCTCCTCTCTATGCAGAATGTTCTGTCCTTCTGATACTCAAGCCAGAATGCCAAGGAGGAAGGCGGGAGCAGCGGCTGTAGGCTCAGAGACCCAGGCACCCCGCAGTGGGAGTCATTCTAAAAGTCTAGAGACTCCCAGCACCCTCACCCATCACACAAACTTGAAATGGCTCTGTCTCCGAATATGAGCAGAGATGTTTTATCTAAACTTGTTCTCTGAGTGCAGTAACTCACACCAAGCTACCCCTGCAAGGCTCCCTCAGTCCCACCACCTAAGACCCTGATACTCACAGGAATCTATGCCACATGGAGGCCGAGTTACCACTGATCGTACAATCATTCCACAAGCAAGTGTTGAGCACTTACTATGTGCCAAGCACTATGCTGGGGGCTGGGCAGACCACAGAGGGTGCAGTCCTTGGTTTCGGGAGCTGGTCATCTGGCAGAAAAGGCAGACACAGAGACAAATCATCACAAGTCAACATGATCACGAGGTCCTTTCAAAGTGCCATGGGAACCCCAAGGGAGAGAGCTTGGAGCTGGGAGACCAGAAAACGTTTCCGGGGATGGTGGCATTTGGGTGACATTTGAAAGACAAGCAGGAGCTGGGCATGGTGGCTCCCGTCTGTAATCCCAGCACTTTGGGAGGCCGAGACAAGAGGATTGCCTGAGCCCAGAGGTTCGAGATCAGCCTGGGTAACATGACGAGACCTTGTCTCTACAATAAATTAAAAAATTAACTGGGCATGGTAGTACACACCTGTAGTTCCTGCTATTTTGAAAGCTGTGGTGGAAGGATCGCCTCAGCAGGTAGAGACTGCAGTGGCCGTGAGCGTGTCACTGCATTCCAGCCTGAGATTCCAACTCAAAAAAAAAAAGAAAATAGAAAGACAAGCAGGAAACCTCTCAAACAGAAAAGGGGGTAGATAGATTTATCCCAGGATAAAGGAGAAGTAAAAGCCCCAGCATGGTAGACAGGCTGGGATTGAGAGAAGCAGCGCGAATTCGAAGGTGTGTGAGGACGTGGCGGAAAATGAAACTGGGGGGTGTGCTGAGGCCGGGCTGTCAGGGGAAGAAGTTGGGACTTTCTCTGGTTAGCCATCGAAAGCTGGAAGGGTTTAGGAAAGGACAGAGAGGGTGGACCTGTGACGTAGAGAGAGGCCGATGGCGGAAGTCAGGGCGGGCTAGAAGTGAGAAAACCTGTGGCCTGAGGACTAGTCCAGAGGGAGCAGGCTGGGCTCCGCCCATATGGGACTGGGCTCTGGGTGACAGTCAGGCACATCCTTCGCTTTGCTTAGCGGTGACATCACCAACTCTCCCTGCGAGCTCAGGCGTCTCTGGCCAGAGCTCAGGCGGCATTTGCGGGCTCTGTGTGCAGGCCTGCAGACGGAGGTTCCATAGCCCCCCTTTTTTTTCTTCCCCTATCCCCTGAGATGGATTATTATCCCACTGCAGAGAAGAAAATTCTAGCTCAGAGGAGTTATTCGGGGAAGGCCACACAGCTGGTAAGTGGCAGAGCCAGCCTGTGCGGCTCCAAATCGATGTCCTTCCCAATGTCCTGTGCTTACCTGGTCTTAAAAACCCACAGGGCAGGAGGAAGGTCTTAGGATGCTAAGTTTTCAGAACTTACAGCAGCTTGTGCCAAACTGACAATCTGGGATAAAGAAAGTTCCTCAAATCCTTGGCTTTTCTCTGAGGGTTTGTTTGTTTGTTTGTTTGTTTTTAAATAAGAAATATCAGAAGAAGAAGTGGCTGATCTCTCTCTCTCTCTCTCTCTCTCTCTGGAACAGGTGCGTTTCATTCTCCAGGTGTTGGTTACTAATCTCCGAGTCCTCAGTACTGGCTTGGCTGGTTCAGCAAGTCTCCTTCAAGGACCCTGCTCCCTTTAGCCCAGGACCCCACCTCCATTCCTCAGACACTGAGCACAATGAAACAGTTCTGGAAACACGTCAGAAGCTGGTATGGGGGAACTGAGTTTCGCTGTGGGCACAGCTCATTGCTGGACAAGCGGATGGGCACTGTCTTCCCTGAGGCAAAAGCCACTGAGAGATCAGGTAGCACTCCTACCCCCGGCACCGGGAAATGTCCCCATAAGAGCGGCATTTCTGCTCTCAACTACTGGGCTGGCAGAAGTTGGGGCCAGAGGAGAGGCCGGCCTTTGAGATTCCTTCACACCCCACAACGCTCTGGGCTTTTATAAACCATTTTGCACTCAGGAAGAAGTCAAGCAAAGAGGCGGTGACATTCTCTCTCATCTTCTCTTGACAAAAATCCACCCTGGATCCTGTTCCTCCCTCCTGGATCTGCAAGCATTTCCTGAGGCAGCTGTATGTGTGCTCCACCACGAAGAAAAAAAGCAGGCCGTCTTTCAGGGGTTGGAAGGTTTTGGGGACCTGCCCCTGGGCCAGGCAGAGCCATCAGCGGAGAACACAGAGCCCTGAGGCTCCGGCAGCAGGCGGGTGGCCAGAGTAGGGCTTGCTGGACTTCGCTGTGGGGGCAGTTTGCAGGGCACAGACAAGGCCATACACAGAGGTCATAAAACAAAATTTATCTTTAATTTGTAAGTGTCAACAGCAGTACAAAAGATGGAGTGATGACAACTAGATTAGGGTAGAGAGGACAGTCTTGAGGTAAATGAGCATAAATAAGCAGTTCTTATAGACACTCCCCTGAGGGGCCGCAGCCCCGTCATGGCATATACATCATCACCCAAAGATGGCATGTTTAACATATCAGGAAAGCACCTTGTGCAAAAAGGAAAAAAAAAGTAGCTAAGGTGCCAACATACACCAGGATAATAAAGACAGTGTGTCTTTCAATTTTGTCTTTTCCCTTAATTATGAGGCAGAGGAGGGGAAGACTTGAAGTACCACTGAAGGATTATTCAATGTTGAGCTTGATCTCACGTCAATACTGCACAACAAAATCCAAGAAGTTTGTGTATGCAACAAAGCTAAGAACAATGATTCATTCCTTTAAATTCCAAGAGATTCTTTTTTTATTTTTCCCATTTCTTTAATCCTTAGCAAACTTTTTTTTAATTATTATTATCAAGAGGAGAGTGTGAGAAAGATGTGATGGCAACCCTTAAGGTCATTTAAAAACTTTACACTGGACTGTACAAGATTTTTTTTTGATAAACTATTTACATTTTCAGACTTTCAAACATATTCAAAGCAGCAATAGACACTAGTTTTTATGTTTTTTTTTTCTAATTGCCCAAATAGTTACCAGCCATGGGCCAAGTAGGTACCTGCATTATACATAGAATTTCTACAAAGAAAATCTGCAGTTAAAATTTGCTCCAGGGTGTGTGAAATGCCCTTGGGGTCTCCAGGGTCACACCCACAGTGTTGCTATAGGAACCAAAGCACAGTACCTTGACAACAGGGTTGCAGTTGTCCCAACAGCGGGTCTTTAAACACAAACTTTACACTTTGAAACAGCAGCCAGCATGTCAGTCCAGCATGTCAGTGAATTGTGCTGATTAAATTAACATAGAATACAATCTCACAATATACATCACAAACAAATTACAACGTTGGGGAAATAAAAGAGTTACAGTAAGATAAGTTATGTAGTAACAGCTTATAAGCTTGTCTAAGGTAATAAAAATTTTACATGGCAAATACAATAATGAATGAACATAAACACTAAGCATTCTAATTTGCTACAAGCTGGAGAAGGGTACAATAGAGACTGCACTTCCAAAAAAGCAAAAACACATGAGACGAAGGAAGACAAACGGAGAATGCACATGAGCAAATCTGCAATGTGCAGCACACAAAACAGTTAAATATTTGCACATTCCCCATGCTCCATGAGCACCAGCACTGAGGCCTCACTTGATGCTTGTGGTTTGTCAGGAATAAGATACTACGGAGCGAGATACGTCACTGAGTTGCCGTCGAGCTTTCATACTGCCACGGACACCGGATATCTGTGCGAGGCATGACCTTTCTGTCCCTACCCTGCCCGCCCCCTACCTCTGCCCCAAAGGTACCAGCATTACCAATACTTGTTCATGAGCTTTTGGAAAGCGGTCCGTCCCCAGAGGAAAAGATGCAAGGCAAAGGAAGAGGAAGTGTGTTTGCATATCAGTATTTCAGTGACATGAGCACGGGGCACTCTCAATAGGATATGGCATCGGAAACAGAACATCGTCGGCAGGAATAACAGATAGATGCTGTTTATTAAGGAAGAAAACATGGCCAGGGGCAGAGGTCTTAAGGAAATGATGCAGGTTCTTTTGTGAGAGGGCAAATGAGGTCACACAATGTCATTATTATACTTTGAGAAGTGAGCTTAAGTGCCAACTCGGTCCTTAACAAGCATGTACAAAATCAGGAGAGGCTACAGCGACCATCTTTGTCATTTTCATTAAAAAGGAAGACCCAACAATAATTTCAATACATTCCTCTAGCTGCATTTGTCTGCAGTTGTTGGCACTTGGTATGGGACTTCGCATATGATTGAAAACCACTTAGTGATTCTTTCTCCTCTCCCTAATGGGTTGGGAGAGATCAACTCTCTGCAAATGGGTAAACTGAGAGAAGCAGCCTCAGTTGTGATGTTCAAGCTACTAGGCTGCTTTCCTACAGAAAGTGGATGGACTTCCCAGAACAATCCCTGCTTTCAGCTGGAGCCTGCTGCCCTGCTCAGGAGGGTGTGCTCCCAAGAAGCAGCGGCCTTTTAATTCCAGCCCTTGAGTGATCACACTCTTTTCACACACGCCCAGGCTCCCATGAGGCAAATGTTCAGGGGAGGCCAGAATTTGACAAGTCAATAGCCCTGTGAGCACGCACCTGAATCTAGAACTTGGCCTGGGAGTTGGTGTCAGGACCCTGGCAGACTGAGTCAGGCCTGAGAACAAGGATGCAGAAGATCAAATACCAAATGAAGCAAACTGATGTGCTCCTCTGAGGTGGAGCTGGATTCGTGTGGAAACAACACGGCTTCTGCACCTCCCTGGATGGGACACTGCCTCGCATCTGAAATTTCTCACATGAAATAGAGAAACGCCAGCCTGGCTGCTCATGTCGGCAGACTGATTGTGCATTCTTTCACACTTTCTTCCTTCCTATTCCATATGGCCCATTTTTTAAGGAGAGGATTGTCTGCCAGTGCCCCTATTCTAAGTGACAAGGAAAACCCTGATCCTGTAAGTTCTTTAACAAAATGGAGATAATTTTTATCTCTGATTTGAAGAGACTGTGAAATAGAGAGCACTAAAAAAAAAACAGCTTAACATTCTTTAATCGAACTGGCATGGTGGGAGTTTTATTAATGGCCAATCTCAGAAGCGGATTTTTGCCTTTCTAACAGCGTTTATTCCTCTTGCTATTAAATCACAGAATGATCTCAGAAGATTTTTGTGGATTCACAAAGCTAATGGACTCTCTCTCCTAGCTGTACTGGAAATTTAGTGTGTTCAGTTCCGCAACTTTCGATAAGAAAAGCCGGGGGAAGGTCTGAGTCTGTGGACAGTGGGCCCCGCAGTGCCTGAGAACCCGGTGAGGCATCCACTGTCCAGGCTGCAGGCCCTGCACTGCTCTCTCCTGGAGCCACCGTCCCCGCGAGGCAGTGTCTCATCAGCTTCGAGTTTGGACCAACATATATGGATAGAGAACAAAAAGGAAATACATAACTTATATCTCACTAAGTATTCATGAACCCCAAATAAATTCTATTTCTATGTTATATTTACACAGTTAGAAAAATCTAAAATGAGATGGTAAAGTCATAAAAACTTTGTTTAAGCCCCGCTGAAAATAAAGTGAAGTGATCCCTACGATTGTCATTCTTAATTTTCGTGGGTATTTAGAGCCAAACTTGGCTAATAAATATAATAAACTGCTTATGCGCAAAATTTAGATTCGAATAAGGCGTTACTGTTTGATCCAATAAAAGATCATTCCTGAATAGCCTTTCATTTTTAAGAATATGGCTAGAAGTAACTGAGCCCCAGAACTGAGGCAGAGCTGGAGCTAAAACAAAGCGTTCATACACACGTGTATTTTGCATAAATAAATGAAATAACAAGACATAAAAATGACTCAAATCCGGCAACTGTGAGGCAAGCCCACACGAGTCGAAACAGATGACTTTTGTTCATGTAGTTTTCGTACAACAGTTTCACATTAGTCAGAAGTGATAAAAAATACCATTTATATCCAGTGCTTATAACACTTACGAAACAACATCTGTGAGTGTGTGTTTTTTGTTTTTTTTTTTCCTCCTTACTACAAGCAAAATCAAGTTTCAGTCCTAAAGAACAGTCCTTTGTTCTCCACCAGCCCAGAATATTATTTTGGCATGGTCATAAAAACAAACAAAATTAACCTACTATGCTAAATGTTCGCCTTTGTGCAAAATTAATTACATACAATACAATGCTAGCCATACAACACCCTACCTATGCAACAAAATAAAAAAAGGAGTGAGAGAGAGCCAAAGCCAGAATGAAAGAGAAACAAACATGAGACTGAACTGAGGAGAGGTATATACTCAAAGAGATCAGTAAGAGAATAATAAATACTCATTTGTTTTTTAGAAAAATGACCTCCTCCTCATTTCAAATAAATGTACAAAAACAAAGTTCTAATCCCCAACCAATATTAAGAACAAAACATTCCTATCAGTACCTTAATCAGCTTATAGAGAGCACTCCCAGCTAGCGGAATAGCTGGAGATATCTTGGCTAGACCTACTTATTGCCATTAGGCATGGCCTTGAGCACTCTTAAATAAATAGGAAGGTACACTATTTTCTTCCAAGTGACAAAATGGCTCAAGAAATCTGATGGGGTCGTTCCTATGTCCTGGTGATCAGATTCTGGGTCATCCCATGAGGTGAACGGTCCCATTCACTGATAATCGCCCATCAAACCACTCTGGGTGGACTGCCCCACCCTGGAGGCAACCAGTCCTGGCTTCAGGAAGGTCAGAATGGCATGGCAAGCTCCCTTAAGTTCGGAGATGGGGACTGAAACCTCACTGCTTCCCAGCCCAGCAGCACGTCTCCTGGAGGATCCTTGTGTGACAAACACAGTTCGTCTTGTTCACACGTAGGCTGGTCTCCGTGTAGCCACAGGTACAGGGAGTCAGTCAGGGGATCTCTTCTATTGTCCTAGGAGCTACCTGTTCTCTAGAGTTTGTAGTAGGGACGTCCCGTAGAGGGAATGTATTTCCCCTCTTCTCCTTCCCTGTGGTTTCTTTCATTCCCTGGACGTAGCATGACTATTTGCCACTATCTTTGCTTTGAGGCTGTCGTGTAGCTTCTCACATCCTGTGGATTTTGCAAAGAATTCCCTGGATGTGCCAGCTAGGACAAGACAACTCAGTGTAAAGGTGCCAGCCCGTGACAGCTTCACTGGGACTCCTACATGGCCCACAAGCCTTGGGCTTCAGGTGTGGCTGCAGGACTCTCCTGTCTGGCAGTAACCTCTGTTGACCCTTGCTGCTAAAGGGAATTCAGGGGAAATGCCACGGATGTAGACCCTACTACTTGTTGCTGGACTGAATAAGGGAAAATTCTGGCAAAAGATTTGAGGTCACAGTGAACCTCAGGGGCATACCTGTTTAAGACTATACCCCTACATCCAAATACACAGCCCTGTGGCCAGATATACACTTATGTTTAGAAACAATGATATAGGTATTCAATAGTATCGCAGTTTCAGAAATGCTTCCAGATGCTCTGGGGACATAAAATCATTATGTACATCTTTTGTATCTAGCAGGAGAAGGAGGTGAAAAGGGCTGAAAAGTTATTTGGGGAAGGAGGGCATAAAATAAGAATTATTAAATTAATGCCACCAACGATTTTTTAAAAATAAATAGTAAATGGACCCTTGACATTCTGGAATGAATAAATTATTTAAGAAAAAATGTGTTAAGACTGAATGTCAGGGTTAAAGGCAAAGGGATAATGGATGTAGTGAGAGGTGGTCTCAGGCAGAGAAGACCACCAGTCGGTATCTGGTATGGTGATCATTCTGGTGTGTGTGCGTCATGCCACGTCACGCACAGATGGCACGTCAAGAGGCAAACACAATTGGGTACACGCACTGTGGCAACCTTGTTCATTCCTTACAATATCTGGTCTCCAGATTCCTGAGTACTTTACCATTTTCTGGAAAAAAAAAAGTTGGTTTGCTATTTTATTTTAAGATGCCAAAGATTGTCTAAGACTTTGCAGTGTCTCCTTTAAGACTTTCAAAATATTAAGATTCAAAAGTTATGAAAAAGTTTGGCACATTCAAAGTTTAACTCGACGCATGGAAAACTGGAATTCTGAGGCCTTTTGAATACGCTCCTACATGCAGCTGCACACGCCGTGGACTTGTTCTGTTTCACAATATGAAATCCTCAGTTGTTTTCTAAAAGAATTCAGAATAAAAACACATTCACAACCTGTAGGCCGGCACAGCATACCTGAGTGAGAATGTTTAACCCCATCTAAAACAGTAACTTAAACCTTTATCAACATCCAAAAGGAAAAAAAAAGTAAGACAAAAATAGAAGACTTGTAAGACATCTACGGGTTGAGATAAGTTTTCAAGTCCTGGTGTCTCATATTTAATATGTCTTCACCTAAATTAAAAAAACAACAACAACAATAACAATAACGACAAAAAACTCAAGTTCATGAAAAATCAGGGAAAACTTAATCTGTCTCACACTTTACAAAACAATTAAGACCATTCTGCTGATGTAATTGTGGAGCCACAAATGCATGCGGGCTCTTTAAGAACTTTTTGTTGGGGAGGGGGGTGAAATGTCAGAGCATTTTAACTCAGCAAACGAAAACTCCTCAGTTGGCACTGACAGCCTCCGGGGCTTCATTTTCACTGCTATAGTCTGATTTGGGGTCATCTTCATAGTCGTCATACATTTCCATTTCATCCTCTCCGTTAATCATTTCGTTTCCAGCTAGGCTTCCGCCGTCTGTCTTCATGCCATAAGTGCTCTGGATGACCGGGAGGCTGGGCTCCGGGCTGGCCGAGGTGCTAGAGCAGTCAGATGTCATCTGAGGCGATGGTGTGGTAGTTGCCATAGTGATAGCACCGGGATACACAACACCTGTTCCTGTGGTGATTGGAATCTGTGGCTGCTGCCTGCGTAGATTCAAAAAACAAAATGAAACAGGAGAATATATGTTCATCTGTGTGGCGTTGGAATTCATCCCCTACGTGGTCCAAGGTTGGGAAGGGGGCTATCTAACATTTTAAGCAAATAATAAAGGCGTTCCCTGAAGAGTCCTGCAAATCTCCCTGATGCTGTGTTTGGGGTGAAACAATATAATGCAGCAATTGATCAATGGTTTTGCAACATAAAGGCAGATCCCTTTAACATGGCAAATATGGCAATGCTTGGATAACACTTGGCATGAGGAACAAACGTAGTTAATTCCACAGTTACACGTGAGATCATTTTTTAAGATCTCCCAGAACATTTTTAAAAATAGACTAGTGGCATGAAACACATGATGATGACACTATTAAACAGGTTTGTATGATCTTCATCTTGGTTTGTGAACTATATAGAGGAAAGATGGAGTTGAGAAAGGACCTAGTGTGGTATTACTCTGAGGCCCTGGCCTGGAACTGGGGCTGGGCTTGGACGAGTCAGGAGTAGGTAGCTGGAGAGCTCTGCGACTCAGCAGAATAACAGGCACCAGACACGTTGCCTCACCCTCCACCCCACGGGTGCCAAGGCCTGGGCACTCCAGTTCATTCCTTCGTAATGCCACCCCAGTTCAAATAAACTTAACAGACTCTTTGTGAAGGTCAGTCTCTCCCTCTGCTGGGAGACATGACTACTGTCTCTCAACTTCACCTGGGGCATTCAGACCAGGGCACAAGAATTAAAGAGCTCCCTACCTCAGAGACTAAGACTGATGCAGTATGTTCATGTAGGCAACATTCACCAGGTGTTTCTCAGTCTTTTGGACAGTACCGTGCAGTGGAGATTAGTCTCAAAAATGAAATCATAGCTATCCTTTCAGAGCCTCAGTCACTACATATTTATAAAAGTTGGAGTCAAGGAAGTTCTGGAAGGTCCTTCCAGCTTTTTGTATTCATGGCTTCAGGTCAATAATCGCTGAAACAATTCTTATTGGCAACGCTTTATTGCCAAAACTTTCTATCCACCTCACTCTATCAGGAAAATATCCTCACTCTGTGAAGAAATAGCTAGTTTCCAGCTATTCTTTGACATGTCTAGAAGAAGCATAATTGTCTCACAAAGCCCTGCATGCCTTCCAGCCTGGCAGAAGGAGAAGTGATGGAGATGGCTTGGAAACAGGTGAGAGATCAGATCATGCTGTCTCTCACAGCCTCCTTCAGTCACCATGAGGCATAATGATGCCTTAACTTTTCACTAACATAACACATAAAATATTTTCACACATTATTCATTCAACTAACATAACATGAAAATTCAATAAGTTATTATCGTTTCAGTTTTTCAGTGAAGATAGTAAGGCCTTGCTTCAGGTCCTGCTTTCAATAAGCAGCAGAGTCAGAATTTGAACCTAGGTCATCACCTGAATTGAATTCCTCCATTCTTTCCTTTAGAAATGTTCAGTATACAGATGAACTTAGCTCGCAATAGTCCATAAATATCCCTGACTTCTACAGAGCCCGTCAGCACCCAGTTGACACTAAACACCTGCTATTAATCCAATTTTTATGATTCTTATGGTGAATTTTTTTGATTGCCTGAGGGAAGCAGATAATAGAGAGATCAAAATCCATGCGTAGAAACATAAAATACTGTTTTCCATCTCATCAAATCAAACTCTAAAACAGTATGCTTCTTGCTTCCTAAGTTTTGGGCAAATTAATGAAAATTAAATGTCATGCTAACCTTCCCAAGGCAGTGAATGCCTCGTGAATTTTTTTAACTGAATTTGGATAACTGCAATAAAAACATTTTTGTCTTAATTCCATTATGAGTGCGGAGCACAAACTTATACTGCAATATTAACCCATTTTACAGATTTTCCAACTTGACAGGCTGATCTATAATATAAACTCTGCATAAAGAAACACACTATATATTTTCTTTTCACAAAGAATAAATGGTCATTTCATAGTAATTTTATCAGAATATCTATATTTATAGTTCTATTAAATAAGCTTGAACGGAGTGCCTATGATGTGCCAGGGCCTGTACTTAGATGTGTTCACATCATCTGCTTTAATCCTAAGCTTTAATAATAAGTTCATGAGATGAGGATCATTTCTCCCTTTTACAAGTGAAGTAGCCAGTTAAGGTTCATAGTTCCAGCTGTTTCTCCAAGACCACACAAGTATAATGGTTGGGAGTTGAAGCCTTCCCAAATTCTCTACTGGATGTCAAAATTGGGGTGAGAAAGCAAACTCACACTACCAGAAAACAAGTGATTTGAATTAGAATCAAAATCTTCTAAACTGAACTCCACATATCTGACAGTATTTGGACATTAAGCTGGTGACGGAATGCTAGAAATACACAAGCAAGTCAAACATCTGTACAATTTCTTTTCTAGAGTGAGACACGTGGTATTCAAAAGCCTGCTTCTGGGCGGTAGAGATAGGTATGACTGTTGTAAGCCCCTCACCAGTATTAAAAGCAAGTGATGGTAAAAATGAGGGGTTACCCCCTACCATGAGGAAATGAAGGGGCTCAGCACAGATAGGGGTTGCACATTCACATGCAACTATTTCGGATTGTACATAAATGCTAGAGTGAGAGCATATCCCTAAAGACATGATTCTTGCCTCACCAAGGCCTTGAAGAAGGTTATGTGGTATAGTGCAGAGCTTAGGTTCTGGATTCAGACAGACTTGGGTTGGAATCCACCAATTACCTGTGGAGTGACCCTGGGCAAGCTAATGATCATCACTGACATTCCCTCTCCTCATCTAAAAATTAGAAGATGGAACTTACTTGACAGTATTGTCAAGGAGACTAAGTAAAAACATATATGCAAAGCATTATGTATATAGAGTAGATACGCAAATGTTAGTTCCCCTTTCTTTCCCTCTTTGGGAAGTTGGTGTAAACTCACAGAGAGCAAGCATGTTCTGGGTTTGGGGGTGCACAAGGAAATGACAAGGTCATGGGCTGGACTCACCCTGAGTACTGGCCCACGGAGCCATTTGGAAAAAGCGACAACAACAGACTGTAAAACAGGACTCAGGTTCACAGCCTGGCCAGGAGAGGACTTCCTCTCTGCCACAGTGAATATGGGAAAGCACATCTGAGATGGGAAAGTAGAGACATCTTGGGAGAGATCTTTCAGAAGGAACGAATCCTGAGAGAGTAACCTTTGATTTTCTAGCCTTATCTCCCTCTTTCCCTAGTTCCTGAAATCTTTCCATTGTACCCTCCAGAACTCAACCGTTAGAACTTACTGCCACAGCTCTAACTGAACCTTGGCTCTCTCTTTAGACCACTGCTCGCCCTACAGTCCTCTCAAGAACTGGCTGTTTGCTTTCTATTCCCGTCACACAAATGGGCTGAGGTGGGGTATCTGTCTCTTAACCCCTCTTGTCTCTTCCAAGCGAGTTTTTATTCCTCCATCTTAAAAATCTCATCTTTGAATCTCATGTCACCAGACTATGTCACCCACTCACCCCCTTATCTACTTTCTGCCTAGTCTTCCCCCATCATTCCTCACAGGTCTTAGGCTCCTGTCTCACTGTTGCTGCCTCTCCAACATTATCCCAGCCATAAACTTTGATGACTTCATACTCTCTGTAGATGATCATTCCAATACCTTGATATCTCAGTTTCACCTTCCCCCGCACTGTGAAAATCAGACAGCTCCCTATCTTAGTGGTTCACTCTCTTGTCATACAGCAGACCTTGTCATTGCCAACTTTCCCCCTTCCTAGTCTCAATCTTAACATCCCACTCTCTGACCACCACACCTTATCTTTCTAGTATCCTCCCTCTAGTCCCCAGCTCACAATTCCCCCTGTCCCCACCAACAGGAGTTTGGGTCAATTTCTTGATCCTTCAGCTTCCACTGCCCTCACTTACTTATGCCCCTCTCCCTTGTGCCCTCACTTGCCTCTTTACAAGTTTAAATTCTGTGGTTACTCACTACCTCACAGATAGTGTCCACTGTCGTATACAGCAACACTCTAAATTTAGTTAAATCTAATTCTTTCCCTACTCTGGTTTAGCCACACAGCTGAACTTGGCTGGAGAAAATATACCACCATGTTTCCCAGTCTCTAAATGTATAACCATAAGCTTCAAATTGGCCTCTGTTTGGCCATTGCATTGCACATTTTCTTCTAGACAATTGTTTTCTACCCTCTCAATTCTCTGCAAATGTCTTACTTCTCAATTCTCACTCTGAACTCATGACCTGGCAGAAGAAACTCTCACAAGCTCCCACCATCCCACCTGTGACTCATCCTCTGCCCACCTTCCTGTATTTTAAATCAATTCATAATCCCACATAAAGCTAACTTCTCTGTTTGTGCACTGACACTATCTGTTCCCACTTACTCAGGATGTCTCTTCAGCAACTGTCTCACCCATCCACAGCACCGATTTTTCCTCTCTCCTGTATCATTCCCAATGGACACGCTAGAATTTAGAATCACTCCTACCTTAAAAACAAAAATGAAACACTGGGCTCATGTACCCCTCCATCTCCTCCATGTATCTCTCTGATGTCCTTAAAAGCAACCTTTCAGAAATGAATATCATTTCCACATTAATAATACTCTTATCTTTCCATCTCTTCTACTTAGTTCTTTCTTAAATCCACCTCAATCAC
Source organism: Cephalopachus bancanus (assembly GCA_027257055.1). Lineage (NCBI taxonomy): Eukaryota > Metazoa > Chordata > Mammalia > Primates > Tarsiidae > Cephalopachus > Cephalopachus bancanus. The sequence continues at coordinate 1,283,944 of JAPVLO010000289.1, read as the reverse complement.
TCCCAGAACTACACTGAAATAAGAGCTTATGAAGGTCACACCACCAGTGATCTTCACATTTAAATCCAAAAGTTAGTTCTTGGTCTTTACCTTACTAGACCTATGCCATGGGCAGCATTTAATACAGCTGATCCCTCTTCTCCTTGCTGAACCATTCTGTTTCCTTTTCTTCCCAGGTCCCACACTCCACTGGTCTTCTGATCTCATTTGCTGCTTCTCCAAGACCCTTTGCTTCCCATCTTCCTAGCATCTAAGCACTGGAGTACCCATCAACTCAGTCCTTGAAAATCTTCTCTTTTATATCTAAATGTATTCCCTTGGTGATTTTGTCCAGTTCTATCACTTAAAATATTACCTATGAGCTGATAATTTCCAAATTTCTCTCTCCAGTAAATACCTCACTAGGTGCTTATTCTAAACTCATGTATAAGTATATATAACTGCTTATTTAGTGCAGATGTCCAGACACCATCTCAACCTCATAGGTGCAAAACTTGAACTCCTGACCATTCATCTACATACCTGTTCCTCTCAAGACCATCCTGATCTTGGTTAATGACTGCTTCACCTTTCCAATTCCTTTTCCAGTTGCCTGGGCCAATCCTTGGTACATGTATTCATTTTAAGCCTTATATCCAATCTATCAGAATCTTTCTACTTCTTACCACCTTTACCTCTATAAACCTGGTTCAAGCTACCTTCAGCTCTAATCCAGTTTATTGTAGCAACAATGACCTCCTTGCTGCAGGGCATTCCCCTTCAGACAATTGTCAATCCAGTAGGTTGAGTGATCCTTTCAAAATCTAAATCAGATCATAGCACTCCTCTACTTACAAGTCTTCAGTGGGTCTTTCCATCTCAGTCAGGGTCGAATCCAAAGTCTTCACAATGGCCTACAATTCCTTTCACAATCTGGCTCCCTTTGACCTCTCTGCCATCTTCCTACCTACTCAACTTGTTACTGTCATTCTGGCCTCCTTATTTCCTCCTGAACAAGCCAGGCACAACCTTGCCTCGAATCCTCTACGGTTGCTTTTCTCTCTTCCTCCTTCTCCCAGATACTTGCATGGCTTGCTCCTTCAGCCACTCAGGTCTTTGCTGAAATGTTGCCTTCTCAGTGAGATTATCCATGGCTATCGTATCACTATCTTCTATTTATTTATTCATTGATTGCTTTATTGCCTGATTTGTATCACTCGAATGTAAGCTTAATGAAGACAAAACTTTTCACTGAATGATCCAAAGCCTAGATTATGCTTGTAACATAGAAGACACTCAATAAATATCTATTGAATACACTGAAGGAAGGAACTAGTGAATGATAGGAAAAACAAACCAAAATTCTAGGTTACCTATTCTAGAGAAGAAAAGATGTATGGGAGGAAATGTGGTAGAGAAAGGATATGCATATAATCATCTTTAGATGCTTGAATGATTATCCTCATAAATAAGGGAGAAATTTGTTCTATGAGAGACCAAACAAGAGGATTAGAACCAGCCTACAAGGTAGCAAAAAAGGCAGATTCTGGCTCAGTTAAGAGAAAAGAACTTTCTAGCAATCAGAGATGTTCCATGAAGGAACTAGCTCCCTTGAGAAGCAGTGAGCTCTCTAGCCCTGAAAGAGTTCAAGCAGAACCTAGGGAAAACTCCTTCAATGGCTGAGACCCTTTTTAAGTTACAACTGATTCTGTGGATGCAAAATCATAAGCTAACCAACCGTCACACAGATCTTGTTTTCTTATTGTTGTTATCAGCATAAAAAAATACTTAAAAAATTAACTGTGCACAGTTAATTACATTTGAAAAACCCTGGCTTTCAAGGGCTTCCAAAATATTGCTCCCCCCTACCTTGCTTCCATTTACTTCCTCTACTGTCAGGGGCAATTCCTAGGCTGGCCTCCTTCTTTATCACTGGACACTTCCACATTTCCCCCCATGTGTTTCTGTTCGCCTTCATGCTAAAGCAGGAATCTACGTTCCACCAGTCTGACCTACCCAGACTTCAAGTCCCTTCCACAAGGATGCCCTGTGCTTGACCCCGATGCACAGTCAGCTCACTTCCTCTGCACTTCACTTGCTCTTTTCTATGAAATCAAGATTAGTAGCTCATCACATGTTCTCTGCAGACCTATGCTGTGTATGTGATATGTGTAACACACTATGATTTGTTTATCTGTTCATATACGTGTCTGGCTTCTCCAACTATAGCATTTTCAGAAAGCCTATGTGTATATAAATAGTGCCGCATGTACTATATTAATTTAGTACAGTGCTGGACACATAGCTGGTTTCTAATAGGCGCTTGCCAATTGACTGACTAATCAATGAACAAAATGGAATATCCAGCCAGCAGGCTCAAGGTTTGTCTATCAGAAATTACTTTCCTAAAAAGCATTTTTCCTTCCTTCATAGATCAATTTCAAAGTCAAAATTCAAACACTGCAGATTTTACAAACAGGAATAGCTGGCAGGTATTGGGTTTCACAAATAATAGATGTGCACATCAAAACAAATTTGTAGATGTTTGTAAAAGTTTATGCACGCAGTTGATATGAGCAGAGATGGCTAAGAAGCCTCCCATCCAGTCCAAGTAAAAGTATAAGTTGGCCCTGATGGAGGCCGGCACTGTTGCAAGGTTTCCAAATTACAATAATATTTCTGGAGTGTAGTTGAGCTTTGTCAATTGCAAAGTGACTACATATTAATGTTGGCAAAGCCCCACTGTTTGCTGACCTTCAGACCCTTATGAAATCTATAAATAAAGACAATGAAGTTTGTTTCAGTAGGAGATAAGCCTGAACATTACAAATTTCTGTAGTTTATACTGAAGGAAGCCTGGAAATAAGAGTAATCTTTTTATACTTTACCTACTAGAGATTCTAATCCAGCTTTTTTATAGGATAATATTGAAAACTGTATGACTAGCTTATGCTAATTTAATTATATTTACAAGTATCTTGTAGACTTGGTTCAACCTTTTTATGATTAAAATCAAAATGGCAAATATTCAAATCACTTATAGCATAAGGTACTAGAAAATAATTATTTAATACAATATAAAAATATACTTGGCACATGGTATTCTTTTTCTAGAATAACAATATTAACTCTAATTTAGAGTTTACCATATGCTAGACACTGCTCTAAGTAAGCACTTTACATATATTAAGTTATTCGATCTTTCCTGAATATGTTGTCAGTATTATTAACATTCTAATTCCACATATGAGGAAACAAAGTTTAAATAAGTTTCCCAAGGGCAAAGGAAGAGGAATAAGGATTACTATGCATTAGTTCTTACATCTGAGAAGGTGCAGATCTGGTATTTAAGCTGAATAGTCTGGCTTCAGAATTGGTGCTCTCAACTACTATGCTATCTAGCCTCTAAACAATTTGTAGGCTCTAATTGAGAGGTATGTGTAATGGTAAAAAAGACATATGTTTCACATTAGCATATGCCTGGTTTAAATCTCAGCTCTGCCATTTACTAGCTGTGTGGCCTTGGACAAATTATTTAACATCTCTGAACACTACAGTTTTCAACCTTATAGTGGGAATGATATTGACTCTCTTGTAAATTTGTTGTATTTGCAAAAATCTATATAATTTGCTCAGCACGGTATTGCATACAGTAAATATTCAATAATTTATCATTTGCATTGTTTAAAAAGTAGCCCCAAATTTAATATTTTATGGTAATCGCCCCTCAGTATCCATTGGGGATTGGTTCCAGGACCCCCTAGATACAAAAAAATCCAATGATCTCAAGTCCCTTGTATAAAATGATGTAATATTTCCATATAACCTACATACATCCTCCCATATACTTAAATAATCTCTAGATTATAACAACTTAGTATAATATAAATACTATATAAACAATTGTTATACTGTATTGTTTTGGAAATAAAAGATGTACAGGAAAAAAGTCTATACGTGTTTAGTACAGATGCAACCACCCTAGGCCTAACAACATAGTACACATCAGTAACAAGCTCACTTTTGTTTTGTTTTGTTTTTTATTGTCATCTGTGGTTGATTGAAGCCACAGATGCAGTAGCCACAGATATGTAGGATCGAATGTACCTACATAGTTCTTCATTAGTTCACGGGTAAATTACCAAATAAGTTTCAAATAAGTGCAAATACATTTGGCTATAGTCCTTTGGGGAAAACGATTGCAGCTGTATGTACACTAATGAGTATCGTTTCTACATGAATAATGCTCTTATCAGAATTATTACAAAATTCTGATATTTATTCTGTGATCTGAAGGGGTTAAATCCAAAGCAAGAGCCAACCTTACTCCACTCCATATTATTGATAAATTCATTTCATAATAGCTAAGTTAAAAAAAAAATCTAACTCATCAGCTACAGTCGTGTAGTCAGTAAAATGCATGAAAATGTTGAGCAATATATGCAGCTTTATTGGCTTGAAAGTTGTACAAGTCTTTTCAAAATCAGCCATAAAAATTGATCTCACCCATTCCATCAAGAAGTCAATAGCAATCTTTGAATTTTTGTCTGTTTTTCTCCCTACTCTTGTAATAGCCTTACATCTAATAATGATCAATTTCCAAAGACGATCCCCAGGGAGTTAATAATCTATCAACTATAACTACTTTAAAAAGAATACCAATCTCTAAGTAGAAATAATACCTAGCTTTGTGTAGTAGGTATTACTAAAGCCGGGCAGAAGAATCTCAGCATTGAAGATTAAAGAAAAATCTAGTCATTGCCAGCATTTCAGTAGCCCTATTCCAGTCTGAGATGATCCTTCCAGAAAGGACTTTCTGCCACTCTCAGGAAGAGGATCGTTCATCTCTAAGCCTCAAATCTCCTTTTATACACCATATACCACAACCAAAGACTTCATTTTCTCCAAGTTCTAAGAGTTCTTGCTCAAACGGCATAGCCATTGTTATGACTGTGCCGGAATAGGGCTATGAGGTATATTTTGAGCAAGGTGCTAAGGACAGTTGCTTGGCATGATGTGGCTGAGACCTAGATTCGAACTCTTGTTCTTTCTCACCTTTCAGCAGACATAGGACCTCTCTAAACCTCAGTTTCTTTATCTTATTTAGAGAGTGATGTGATTTATATATCTAAAATACCTAGTACACACTAGATAGTCAATAAATGATAAAGTTATTAAGTTGTTTTAGATTTTTAATTTTGCATGCATTGATAGATGTTGAGGTATTTTAATCCAGAGCTGTTTTAATGTACACTTTGGTAAAGGGAACTAAATTAAATAGTATTACTGCAACTCGTATCTTCAAATAAGTGTTAGGGAACTAACACAATACCTTTCATAACCTTCCTTACTATGAAGCCCACTATATATCACTAAATACATAGGGAACATGACTGGGGAGAAGGGGAGGAATCACAAAAGATATCAGACTTGAACTTCTGATTCTCTGTTCAAAAGAGATGATACATAATCTTCAAGACACGAACAGGATTAAAAGAGGACATTTATCATAGAGTCTAAATTTGTATTTTGCTGTCTACGACTATACTACCTAAAGTAAACTATAAATTGGCATTTTTTATACATCCTTTAATTATCATGTGAATAGTCCAAATATATTGCATTGTTCTTTTTGGTTTTAAAAGCATTACTTAAAAAATGCAAATATTTATAATGCAGAGGAATTTGATAATCCTATTTTGACATGTCTTCACTAATTAATGTATTGGAATCTTGAATAATAAATTGGCTTATGCCTCCTTTACCTCTAAAAGTTTCTGCCACAATATAAAGAAGTTCCTCGATTATCAAGTGTGATATGAAATATGGTTTTACTGTGATTGTAAATACGTATTAAATAGTAATGATAATGCTAGAGTTCACCTTTAGTGATATTGTACTGAGACTATATAAAGTTCTTTTAAAAGCATTGCCTCACTGAATTCTCTCAACAATCCTACAAGACAGGTACTATTATTTGTTTCATTTCACAGGTGAGAGAACAGGTTAGAGACGTTAAGGAACTTGCCCAAGTAGGTGGTGCAGTCAGTATGTGAACCCCAGCGGTCAAACTCCAAAGCCGTGCTCTCATGACCCAGATGCTCTCATGTACTGCACGGGTTTATGACCCAGACTACTTTCACTGACTTTGTGTTTTCTGTATTTATTTAGTACTCTTTTTTTTTTTGAGTCAGAGTCTCACTCTGTCATCCAGGCTGGAGTGCAGTAGTACACTCACGGCCACTGCAATCTTGACCCACTGGGCTCAGGCGATCCTTCTGCCTCAGCCTTGCAACTAGTTGGAACTACAGGCATGTGCCACCACACCCAGCTAATATGTTTTTTATTGCAAAGATGAGGTCTCGCCAAGTTGGCCAGGTTGGTTTCGAACCCCTGGACTCAGGCAATCCTCTCACCTCCACCTCCCAAAGTGTTGGGATTACAGACATGAGCCACCACGCCCAGCCTTGATTTGCTATTCTTTTTAAAACGTGCTTCTGAAACCAAACTTTTGTTCCTTGGGGTTACTTTGGGTATCCTTTAAACTAAACAGCGTTGTCCTTCTCCTTTGGGTATCTTTTCCACCTTTACGTGATGCCCTCACTGCCCTGGGACCGCACAGCTCCTCAGTTCTCCTTCAGGTTAACTGTGAATGAGGCTTCCTTTGCTTACTCCACTTCTCTCTCAAACGCTTTCCCAAGGTCTCCCTCCTCTGATTCCAGCTGCTTCAGGCTGATGCCTCCAGCATGGCCCTCTGCTTTGCCACCCCCCGTGCTCCTAGGCTTGCGTGTGCTGGAAGCTACAGGCATCTGCACCCCCACTTATCCTGACTACTGTGGTTAGGAGGAACCTCTTTTGAATGCAGACAACCAGTCAGCCAAGTCGAAATTTATACCAGAAATCTATTACCTAATTTTTAAACAAAATGACATGAAATCAGACTTGAAGATATCAAAAACATGTCTAGTTTCTGATTTAAGCAAGAAAATCCACATTGTTACTGCTTCTACCACAGAATAATTTACTGCAACAGGAGTTCTGGATCTTATGCCAAAAATGAGGTCCTCTAACCAATGTCAAGGCCAATTATCTTGTGGTAGATCCCACAACAAAAGCAGACTATTGTGATTACAGTCAGAAGCACCACCCAGAGAAGCTGGAAAGCTTCTGGGGATTTCTTAAGGTTAGTTTTTTTTTTTTTTCTTCCTGTGTGTCTGCTTAAATAAACTACCAGAAACTATGTGTGTGGGCACTGAGCATCTTAAATTGGCTTGGGAGACCGCGACAGGGGTGACCAGCGGGAGTGAACTGTGGCAAGTTTGGCCTGATATGAGCTGGAGCCACGTTGCAAGGCTGTGCCCTTCAATATGTCAAGCCCCTTCAATGTCACAACTTCTTCTCCCTTAATCCCCTTCCCAAACACACCGCCAGGAGTCATCCTGCGGTTTCTCACTGGGAAAGAAAGCCCAGGTGGCTGAGTTCAGGAATGCTTACCCCACGGTAAAGAACTGCCTCATCTCCTGTCTCCGAGACCTCATCAGTTGCTTATACTCCCCAATCCGGAGCTTTTTGCCATCAACAATGCAGGTGCGTTTCGGTCGGGGCTTGTATTTGTAGTTTGGGTACTTCTCTAAGTGGATCTTGCTTAGCCGGGCCTGCTCTTCGTAATAGGGTTGCTTCTCCTGGTTGGACATGGATTTCCAGCGAGATCCTAGACACGGAAATAGCCTTAAGCACCCAAGTGGTCAGGGCAGCATATTCCAGGCAAAAACAACCAATATTCCCTCCCACCTCTTCACTCACCTGGGCTCTGGGTAGCTCCAGGTACCATATACCACTGATCCTTCCAACTAGCTATTTAGACTACAGGATAAAGAACAATTTGTATAATGATACTTTTTTGACTATTCTTTCTCTCAATATTTTAAGACTAATGCTACTATATTGTTTTAAAGTATGTCTTTGCTGGCTGGGCACAGTGGCTCACACCTGTAATCACAGCACCTTGGGAGGCTGAGGTGAGAGAACTGCTTGAGCACATTAAGTTGGAGTCCAGCTTAGGCAACATAGCAAGACCTTGTCTCTACAAAAAAATAAAAATAAAAATCACTGCACACAGGATTGCCTGAGCCCAGGAGGTCTAGGCTGTAGTGAGCTGAGACCATGCCACTGCACTCCAGCCTGAGTGACAGAGTGCGACCCCCAACTCAATATAAATATACACATCTTTGCTACTTAAAGATCATCTCTCACACCAAGGTCTTTCCTCATCCACCTGTCTATCTCAAGAAGGCTAAAAGCCTAAACTTCCTAGGCATTCTTTTGAGTATGACAGGATTCTCAGGTTTCTTAGTTCCAGAAATTCAAACATCTCCCACACTCCAAGTATCTTTAGCAAAGCCATCTTTTGATAAGCTGTCAGCACATGTTGAAATCCTTCCATGTATAAAAACCTACCATGCACACTGTCTCCCCTGGCTAGCGTAATTAAAAAAACTAAACCTAAGCCCTACTTAAGAAGTTATAACTTTAGAACCGGAAGGTACAGTTGAAATTATATATACTATTTTCAAGTACTGTAAACGTTCATTTAAAGCTGTACCAATAAAAGTACAAAAATTTTTAATACGGTTTACACAGGAAGAAGGAAAAGTATTCACTTCTCTAATATTGTTTATAAAGAATTATCTAAACACTTGACGAAGAAGGGATGTGCTTTTATACATGTATCAAATTGCATTTTTGTGTCTCGCTGGTGAATAAAGCGGTAACAGCTGTGCAGACTGGATGTTAGCTATTCTTCAGTGGAGATTTTTCATACGTAAACAAATGGAAAAGTTGTACAAATATTCTCTGTAGCCAGCAATATCCTGGTCTGCTTTAATAGCACATCCATCCCCGTTCTTTCCTGATAGTTGTGCACAAGTTGTGTAGAAAGTCTCTGCACATAGGCTTCCCAGCAGTGCAAAGCCCCAGTTCACAGAATTCTTGGTACTCTTGAAATGCTTGAGCTTAAAGGTTTACGTTTTATGAATATACTTACTATATTCTTAATAATTTTCTTCACAGAATGCACACCAATAATATAGACTCCCCAAAGCTGCCAAAATGGAAACAGAGAGGTTCTGTAACCATCTAAAAGCTTACTCACATTGCTACTAAAATGGCAGAAAAAAAGTAAAAATCTCAAAGTTGGATACAAAGCATCTAATGCCAGAGAAACACTAATTTTTTTGCAATGCTTTTTAATTAGACAAAAGTGAATGTCCATTAGGAACATTTTGGTTTGAAAGGTATTTCAATTCAAAAGAATAACATCCCTATGCAGATTTCTGAAGCTCTAAAAATAAAATCACACTTAAACTGTAATGACATTTAGTATCCATCTTGAAACTCAAAAGTCAAAAGGAAAAGAAAAAAGAAAAAAATTTCATCTTAACATTTTACCACTATTTGATCTTATGTATGTTTTAAATTTTCTTAGAGGTCATTGCCTCAAAATGTCTCGGAATCAAGTTAAATTATTTATACTGTGACAAAACATGTGTATTTGTGTATGTCCAGATCACTGATATTTACTCAGGTTAAATATTTATTGCTTTTGAACAAAACATTTAAAAAATTAAAACCACAGCTTAAGTCTCTAATGTTTTTCAGCTTCTTAAACGGCTTCCTTTGAGATTTTGTCACATCATGACAGCTTAAATGAACAGTGCCTTCTGTGTTTTTCTTTTTAAAGAGGAAACATGTTGACTGTAATGCTGCATGTTGAATAAAATATGTTCAATATGTTTCGCACAATAATTCCAAACTGTGTAAGCTACACTAGGCAGGCTTTACACGAGTAGAACAAGGCTTGAGTTTAATCCTGAGAAACAGGAGAATCGCTCTGGCAATTTACCACAAAATGGGCCTCTGCCCTGTGGTCTATGTGTTCAACTCACAGCTATGAAATCCGAACAAGTCATGTCTTATTAAAGTAAAGGCAGATTTATTTTGCAAGTTTCAGAATTATCATTAGAGACATTGTTCTGCACTCCATGAATTGCACACCATTTGAGGGTTCATTTCTAGTCCTTGATGAATTCTTTCAGTGGGACATGTGAACCCAAGAATGCTAAAGCAGAAAATGGAAGGGTCTACGAGTGTAGAAACATATTATTGTAAGAAGATTGGATACTAAAAAGAGATACAGCTTGCCTCCATGATTCTTGTTTAGCAGTGACTTCTCAAGGGTTGCTAAATTCACAGTACTAACACATACTATAAACAGCTTTGGTTCTTAAATAAGTTTTTATCCAGTCCTGCCCTGGCACCTATATAACTCCTATACCTAAATGCCGTGTTGCAGGGCAGGGGAGGCAGAGATAACAAAGGGTCTGGCGTAGCTGGTTGGCTTTCACCTGACTTCTGCCACCACCTTCTCCCCAAGGAGCTAGGTTCGGCCCCTGCCCCCACTCTGCTGGAGGCACTCACAGGCAGGAGATCAGCTTCTTCTGGTACGCAGCTGCACTCACCTAAGATTTTGCTAATGTTGGAGTTGTGCATGTCAGGGAAGGCCTGAAGGATTTTCCTCCTCTCATCCTTTGCCCAAACCATGAATGCATTCATTGGTCGCTTGATGTGTGGCTCGCTGCTGGCACGGCCGCGGGCATCCCTGTAGACTCGTGCTTCAGCCACAGTGGCACCTCCTGTTGGCCAACAATAATACTGCTGTAGTTTAGCTGCTGAGCCATTCATGGCTTTACTTCCTGTAATGTCGGGGCAGGAAGAACAAGATGAGTGGAAAGCATTATTATGGGGACCGCGTACCACAGCTAGCCGCCTGGTTCAGCTGTTCTTCCCAGGCCCTGCTCTTCTAAGTGACCTCTTGGAAGCAGAAGACAGTTTCAAATGACAACCCTACAGGCCCTTCTGACACATTAAGCAGAATTAATTGTGTATGTTTTTAGACACTTATTACATTTACTACAATCAATGGTAGATGGTGATAAAGCAGTGGCTGGCATTTTCTGGCAAACTTTCCTGCTGTGATTCCTTCCTTCCAAAGCAGGCATTTCACACTCATTTGTCAAAAACTACTGCCACTTCAAATGATATGTTTTCCACAAGTAGAATTCTCTTTCATAATATTGTCTTTACCTGTGTGCTTCTCATTGCCTGGAAATCTCTTCTCCAACTCCTTCATGCTAAATCCCACTCATTCTTCAAGGTCTATGTTCCTACATTTCATGGCCAAATGTATTGAGTCAACAAGCAATATTAATTGAGCAATTATGATGACCTGGGCCTTATGCCAGGTGCTAGGGAAATACAGGTGAATAAAACAGTTCCTGCTTTTAAAAAGTTCACAGTTCAGAGAGGCCAGACAATTAAAATGAACGGGATGGTAAGTGTTGCAGTATTGAAGTTCACAGGGCGCCCAGAGCCCACCACCCTGGATGGTCTGGTGATGCTTCCTAGGAGGTGTGATGTCTGCACAGAGACTTGGAGGATAAGTAAGAAATTGGCAGGTGAGTGGAAGGCGGGTAAAGATAAATGAGAAGGTACATCATGCATGCTAAAGAAACAGCACACACAATGGTGTTCTCCAGGCTGCACTCCCTCCTCTTAGTTTCAGGCTACGTGCCCCCAAGGTAACCACTGCTTTGTGCCTATCTCCCTTTGATCTTTCCACTCCATCCCCAGGAATATGAGATCCTTAAAGTTAGTGGCTGTGTTGTACTCATTCTTGTATCCGAAGGAATTCCCACATAATCGATATGAGATAAATATTCATTAAGTAAAGATGATTTGTTTTTCAACTCGTATGCAAAAGAAGTAGACTAAGAGCTGTTCATTTCAAGGGACCTGATCTATTTTTCTGCTGTTCTTTATTTTTATTTTTTGGAGTTGGAGTCTCATACTGTCGCCCAGGCTGGAGGACAGTCTCATGTTCACAGTCACCGTAGCCTCTACCTGCTAGGCTCAGGTGATCCTTTCACCTCAGCCTTCCAAGTAGCTGGAACTATAGGCACGTGCTCCCACACCTGGCTAACTTTTTTATTTACTATAGAGACAAGTTCTCACCAAGTTGCCCAGGCTGGTTTTGAACTCCTGAGCTCAGGCAATCCTCTCACCTCAGCCTCCCAAAGTGCTGTGATTACAGGCTTGAGCCACCGCACCCAGTCTATCTTTCTGTTGTTTAAGAGTAGTTCTTTAACACCTGTGAAACTATGTTCAAATTCCTGATGTTATATAATTTCCAAAGAGCTGACTCTTGTAACACAATAGACTGAAAGCTCCCTGAAGACAGGGCAGAGGCCGGGTCTCGTTCTCTGCTGTATTCCTAAGATTCAGTAAAGTAACTGGTACATAGAATTTCAATTAGTAAAATACATTAAATTATGAATGACAATGAATGACTACAGCTCTTGCTTGTTTTCTTGCATGCTGCCAGGGCAACACACTGAAGTGTGCTTTGTGATGGGGAAATGGATGAATATCTCCCACAGACTGAGAGCTTCCATAATTAAATGGGAAGTGGTTGGACTGATGGGCTCAGCAAAGGCTTTGACTTCATAAACAGGAAAGCCCACCCCAAAAGTTTAGAAGCAAAATATACATTAAAACAAACATTTCTATTTTCTGGAAAAAGTAAATCCTTTCAGCTCAGTGAAGTTATTATACAGGAACAACATGACCCAATCAATCTCTGGCCCTTCCACTCTATTTCTACATACCTTGGTTAAGTGGAAATTTGTTGGTGACAAAACCAGTAATAAATTAGAACATTATAGTGCACTATTATTTGGCAAATATAGTCATCATTTACTGCAAACAAAAGACAGTACAAAAGGGTGGAATTGGCAAATATTGTGAATTTTGTTCTAAACAGGAAGGAGGGCAGAGAGGCTATTTTCTGAAGATCATGCAAAAATAACATATTTTATAAACAGTCTTTCTTTTAGGCCTACTAGACAGAATGATCCCTTACATGAAAAGTCTCAGATCCCAAGATGCATAACTAATATGCTACCTTTTTGCCACCATACCCACAGTACATTAATTTCATTTAAAATGCACTGACCATACAGGATAAATTGATTTCACTTTATATGGGTTTGACAGCCATGTTTATTGTGCAGTGAAATGTAGTGTAGCTTCCAGCTGACAATATCCATCAACACGGGGCAATATGCTGACTGCTGGGCCAGATGAAGGCATCCATTACTCTGGAAGTGAAATACTCATTCAGACACGACAGTGTCTTCTCCTGAGGATCACCGTGGTAATTTATGATGCCCTCAGTGCCATTACTTTACAACTGACATGGATTCAGCAATTTATATACTGACATGCATACACATAAAAGGAGACAGGTTTGTGGAGAATGTCAGATGCAAAAACATTTCAATATTATTCTAACTTAACTACTAAGCCACAGGTGATTAACATTTGAGATCTGCTTTTGCTATTGTAGCTTTCTTTCTACCTCTAGCAAACCCAAATAGTCAGTTTCCATTTATTTCTTCATTTAAAATCTATGTATTATTGTAAATGGGAAGTCTTAATTTCCTTTAGACTGATAGAGATCACAGTGGATTTTTAGACTCTGGTTTTAGAACAGAGGAACACTCTAGCTAGACTCTTACTCCACGCTGATGGATGCTGCCAGACATATCATACGTATGCACAGTCTCTCTCCCACTCCTGCTCCACTCTCTTCTGCCTTACCGAATTCTACCTTTTTCCTGAGGAACAGTGCTCAGGTCCCACCTCCACCAACGGCTCAACCCTGACCTTCCCACTCCCTTCCATGTCCTATATTGTCTACACAACACTGATGCTACATTAACCACATAGGACTCACAAAGGATGCTCTCACAAATGAAAAAATTCAGTCACAGTCATGGTATTAAAAAGCAAATTAAGAAGTGGCAAGCCGGACTCAGTGGCTCAGCCTGTAATCTCGTGCCTTTGGGAGGCTGAGGTGAGTGGATTGCCTGAGCCTGCGGGTTCGAGACCCGCCTGGGCAGTGAGACCTCATCTCAACAATAAATCAAAAAATCAGCCAGGCATGGTAGCGCATGCCTGTAATTCCGGCTACTTGGAAGGCTGAGGCGGAAGGATCACCGGAGCCCAGCAGGTCGAGGCTGCGGTGGGCGGGAGCGGCCACTGCACTCCAGTCTGGGCGACCAAGTGAGACTCCAACTCAAAAAAAAAAAGAAGTGGCAAAATTGAAAATGGTTTAGAGGTGGACACATTTCTTTTTTCTTATCAACTTGTTCTCTTCCAGGAGGAGTGAACTGAAAAACGAACAGGGATATTAAGATAAACTAGAAATGTTATATCAGATGTACCAAGATTTGGGAAGACGAAACTGATCCAGGGACACCAAAGTTTGAAACCACTTTTAAATTAAACCTGAACTTCAAATACTGCAACACTTGCCATCTTCATTATAACTGCCTGGTTCCTTTGAACTGTGAGCTTCTTACAAGCAGGAGCTGTTTTATTCACCTTTATATCCCTAGCACCTGGCATAAAGCCTAGGTCACTGCAAATCTGTGTAGTGATTTTTAATACTACACAAATTTGCAGTGCCCCAGATCCCTTTGCAAAATCATAACTTGGACAAATGTTTTCCTGTCTTTCCTTCTCCACCTCTTCCTATTCTTACCTTCTTTCTCCTATATCCCAAATACGTGGTACTTTAAGGTTATCTTACGACTATATAACCCTCCTTAATTAGGCAGTCTATGAAAAACAAGAATAAACCAGTTTGGCATATGAAAATGGTCTCTTTCTTGCCTTTACCACCACCATCACTAACATCCTGGAAAGGCATTCCATCCTAGACTTATCATACCTGACTTAAATAGACTTACAATACCTAAGTTAACATCTGGAGTTGGTTAAGGAAATACATCATAAACACAAACACCCCACAAAGAAATGTTGAGGGTTGCTTCCATTCTGTCTTTTTGTGGTGACAATGATGTATATATAAAAAACTTCTATAGAAATTATTGAAGCATCCAGATGAATACTATGTAGAAAGATGCTTTTCAACAAATATTTATTGAACTGAATCTATTTTAGAAAACATCTCTCACTATTACTTTTTTCATTTAAAACTAATAATTCATCTCTTACTTGAATTCACAATCTTTGAGTTAAGCTTAAAGTCAGAATTTTAAGAAAGTATTAGCGGCCACAAAGTCAGAAGAACATTTAGAAAGTGTCCCTGAACTTCCTTAAACTTTGCTTTCCTAAACTAAACAAAATGGTTAGGAAATTGTTGTCACAACAGCATAAATACATGTGACTCTATATGTGCATATAAGTTCAGAAATTTAAGAATGGAAATTGTACATTTTTAAAGTTCTTTTAAGTATTTACAAATTCTATAGAGTACTATAAATTTTTTACAAAGGTGTGCTTTTAATCTGTGGATTTGAAGTCTAAAATTTACTTTCTGTTAAAATTAACTTTAAAAATCTACCTGCCAATGCGATCACATATAGTGCATTCATTATTAAATATATTTTTTAAATTATTCTTAAATAGCCAATACTCTGCATCAGAATCCAGAATTTAATTGTCCTAGGGAATGGCTCACAATTCTACATGGTGGCTTCTCTTTTAATAGCAGAGGAGTCATTTGTGAGTTCAAGATACTATTTGTCATGGAAAGCAATTGGAAGAAGCTTAGACCCACAACAATGTACCTGGAGACTACTGCTTTCCAGCTGACCTAAGAGTCTTTAATTGCTAGGAACAGCAGTCCCGAATGACAGTGACTGAAAGGCCAGGAGGTCAACAGCGCCACACTAGGCTTCAAGAGAAAGCAAGGTCCCTGTGCTGCAGGCGTTCCTGCTCTGTACAACTGCCCCTAGGAGGCTCAGCTTGACTAATTCATCCTTCATCTCCATTTGTATAAAGGCAAACTCTAGATAAAGAAAGATAGTTAATCTACAGGGAGAAAATAGAAATTGCCAAGGCAAATACCTCCTTAGAAAGCTGTAAGTTGAATGATTTAAAGAGAAGACAGAAAATTGAGTTTTTCCAGGTGGGTTGGAAAGAAAGCCAGTTTCACCATCATAGCCTCTGGCAATGGTCCTGAACTAATCCTAGAGAGGCCCCTTTCCAGGTGAATTTCAGGGGACATCTGAGTGAATGAGTGTTTGGTGCATATATAAAGTTCTCC
Source organism: Cephalopachus bancanus (assembly GCA_027257055.1). Classification (NCBI taxonomy): domain Eukaryota; kingdom Metazoa; phylum Chordata; class Mammalia; order Primates; family Tarsiidae; genus Cephalopachus; species Cephalopachus bancanus. Next base: position 1,267,773 of record JAPVLO010000289.1, on the reverse strand, counting down.
CTAAGGACAAACTCTGGTTAATTCTATAATGTGCCTAGTAATCATTTATCTCTGCATTAATTCAATACACACTTCTGACAAATTTCAGAGATACACTGTGATGGAAGATACAAAGATAAATGACATATGTAATTTATTTTTAAGAAATTTGGTCCAATGGGGGGAGACACACAAATAAAAAAATTATAAAACAGTACTAACAAAGCTACCTTTAATCTACTATGAAAGCAGAGAAAAGATGCTACTAAAATAATTTGAGTGGACAGAGAGGAGTATCGGAAAGGTTTCAGAGATGAAGTGGTTCTTGAGGAGCATCTTAAAGGAAGAGTAAGAATTTACCAGCAGGTGTGAGTATGAAAGTATTCTAGGCTACAGAATCAATGTGAATAAAGCACAGAGTTATTACAAAGGCACAATAGGTTTGGGGGCACAAAAAGAGGCTGGCAATGGCTTGAGTTTATGTTAAGAAGAGGGGAGTACTAGGAGATGAAATCAGAAAAGTAACTGGGGACCAGATTGCTAAGCACCTTGAATGCCAAGCTGAGAAGTCCTTAAGATTGTTAAGCAGAGGAGTGATATGGACAGATATGCTCTAGAAGATATCAAAATAAAAAACTATATGAGAGACCACCACTGAATAGCTTTAATGATTGCTAGTGATTGATAATAAAGAATAGAGAAAAATAAAGTGACTACCTCCTCAAAAACCTATTAAAAATTACATTTTGCCAGACAGAATGGATGCGGCATATGCAAAATACTGGCACAAAAGATTCTATTCTAAGATCCAGTTCTGGTAATGGTAGAATAGTTCATATCAGACCAATCCTCCAACGATAATAATTATAAACTCTGGGTAAAATATGAAAAAAAACCAACCACTGGAAGATATCCAAGAGCCACCAAAATTAAGCAGAAACTGGAGCAGGTTCAACCCTAGAAAGAAAGGCATTTCACTAAAATAAATTATGCTTTTATAGCCCCCGACACCCACCCCCTACCCCTCACCATGAGAGCATGGAGTGGCTAGAATACAAACAGTAGGTTAGTCTAATTGGCTCAATGTGTCAGAAGACAGAGTTCAGGCTACTAAGTTGTTATCCCATGAACTTCATATGGATACGGAAGACTCAAATGAGCCCAATGAAAAACAGAGCTGTATATCTCAAAAATCTGAAAATATATTTCAGCTGATGTCCTTGCAAGAGAAACAGAATTTGAATTTGAATCCTGTCAAGTTAGAAGAAATTAATAAATACCTTCAGCTTTCCATTAAAGCCCCAAGAGGGGTAACTCCTTAGGAGTAAATTCTATATGACAGGACTAAGGATTCATCCTAAGACTAAAGACAAAATAGAAACAGACTTTCCCTAACAGTGCCAAAATTAAGCCTCCCACACATTCAATGTGATCAGCAGGTATTTTAAACTGCTTCCTATCACAAACATTAAATTCTTTTAGAGGAAGAAAATAGAATCCAGAGTCTCTACAATCTATAATCCACTACATGTAATATACAGTAAGTCCCCTACATACAAACTTTCAAGTTGCAAACTTTCAAAGATACAAATTTGCATTTCCATGTCCAATCCTGTAAGTTAGTTTATATGTATGGTATATATCATCACATGCTGTAGTCTAAGTTAAAAATGTTTTCTTTATTTTTGTATTTATTTTGTATGTATTATTTGCATGAAAAGTATTATAAACCTATGACAGAATAGTACTATATGGCCAATTATGTTAGGTGGGTACCTAGGCTAATTCGTTGAACTTACAAACAAGTTGGACTTGCAAATGCACTCTCAGAATGGAACTTGGGGACTTACTGTATAATACAATTACTAGTTGTACAAACAACCAGGAAAATGTGACCCAGAGACAAAAAAATAAAAATAAAAAATACAGGCTGAAAACGGTCTGAATTTGGCGAGAAACATTAACTATTAAGTACAAGATACTCATAGAAATGTAGGCAAAGTAAATGCAAAAAGCCCCATACCTAGACACTAATTAAACTGCTGAAAACCAGACAAAAAAGTTCCAGAGGAAAAAAACACACTACATACAAGGGAAAAATAATACATGTGATGGCTGATTATTCATTAGAAACAATGAAAGATAGCAGGCTATGGAACACCTTTAGAATGCTAAAAGAAAAAAAAAGGCAGTCTAGAGTTTTATCCAGAGAATAAATGCTTCCAAAATGAATGTAAAGTATACTTCAGATAGATGCAAGCTGAGAGAACAGCATACAAACACTGAAAGACATATTCAAGGAAATTATTCAAAAGGAAGAGAAACAACACAACAGAAACTAGATGTACAGAAAGAAAATACAAAAAAGATATGTGACTTTTTTCTTCTCTGTATTTTATTAATAAGCAACTAATTGTTTAATGTTCTTAAAATACAGTGAACTACTTAATACAAAACGTAATATTATACTGTGGAATTTGTAATATGAAGAAGTAAAATATGGGAAAACAATATAGCATGTTAGCACAAAGGATGAGGGTAGCAAATGGAATTAAATTGCTAAAGCTTGTTTTATTTGTAAATTATGTTTATCATGTAAAGTAACATTTTAAGTAAGGTTACTCAATTAAGGATTCATAGTGAATCCTCAGAAAGATCAATTTTAAAATACAGAGGTATAGCTAAAAAGCCAAAAGAATAATTCAAATTGAAGACTTAAAATGGATTCAATTAACCCAAAGAAAGTAGGAAAGGACAAACAGAAGGTGAAAAACTGAGAGAACAAATAGTAAAATGTAAGACCTAAGCCCATCAAAAGTAATAATTACATTAAATAGAAATAAATCAAATAATCCAATTAAAAGTCTGAGATTTTCAGAATGAATAAAGAGTAGAAATCAATGAACTAGAAAACAGACACAATAAAGACAGTTTAAGAAGCCAAGTGTGAGTAATATGAACAGAACAATAAAATTGATAAACTTCAAGTAAGACTAATCATCAGATAAAGAGATAAAATAAAAATAGCAATATTTGAACTGAAAGAGGGAGTTTTACTATAGCTATTATCCATAATAAAACACGAATAAGGCAATATTAGGAATAATTCAATTTCAATAAATTTGACAATTTTAATGAAATGATCACATTGGTTGTCAAGACACAAACTACCAAAACTCACTCAAGAATAAATAGAAAACTTCTAATAGCTAATAAAACAATTAAATTTACAATCAAGAACCTTCCCACAAAGGAAACGCCAGTTCCAAATGATAAATTCTTTCAAACATTTACAAACTGACAAGTTTCTGCAAAGCCAAAGAAACCATCAAGAGAGCAGGGAGACAGCACACAGACTGGGAAAAAATATTTGCCAACTGTATGTCTGACAAAGGCCTAACATCTAGGATCTACAAGGAACTCAAATGTGCCAAAAAGAAAAAAGCAAACAGCCCCATTACAAAGTAGACAAAAGATATGAATAGACACTTCTCAAAAGAAGACATACAAGCAGCCAACAGATACATGAAAAAATGCTCAGCCTCACTAGTCATCAAAGAAATGCAAATTAAAACTACACTGAGATACCACCTAACTCTAGTCAGGATGGCCATCAAAAATAACTCAAAAAACAGATGCTGCAGAGGATGCAGTGAAAAGGGAACACTTCTACACTGTTGGTGGAAGTGTAAACCAGTACAGCCTCTGTGGAAAACAGTGTGGTGATTCCTCAAAGATCTAAAAATCAGCCTTCCATATGACCCCATGATCCCTCTACTGGGAATATACCCAGAAGAATTCAAATCACTCTGTAAAAAAGATAACTGCACATGCAGTTATCACAGCATTGTTCACAGTAGCAAGAACACGGAACCAACTGTGCTGCCCATCAAAAGAAGACTGGATAAAAAAAGTGGGTACATATACACAATGGAATATTATGCAGCCATGAAGGACAAAATCATGAACTTCACAGCAACCAGGATGGATTTAGAGTCTATAATACTGAGTGTTGTATCACAGAAACAAAGAACTAAGTATCACATGTTCTCACTCATAAGCGGACATTGAACAATTATCATAATACTATAAGAAAAGGATTGGTAGTATCAGGAAACTGCCGAGGGTGGGGGGAGAGGTAGGTGGGATTGGCAGTAGTGGGAATCTGCGAGGGGAGGGGGCTTTCACCTCATCAACAAGGGTACCTGCATAATGAACATTTGTATACCTAACACTGAATTGTACCCCACATCTTTAAAATGAAAAAAAATTTTTTTAATGAAATAAAATATAATTTTAAAAAGAAAAATAATAGTAATTTTGCACAAACATGGAAAGTAAAAAGAAACACCTCTCAGATAATTTTATGAGGCAGCATATCCTGACAGAGGTTTGAACATAAGTGTAAAACTTTTTAATAAAATGTAAGCAAATGCAGCAAAATGTAAAATAGCTAATACAGCATGACCAAATAAGACTTATTTCAGAAATGCAAAATTGACTTAACATTTGAAAATGAGGCAATGCAAATCACTATATTAACAGAACAATGGGAAAAAATCCACATAATTCATCACAATAGATTCAGAAAATGGTGTGGACAACATTCAATACTAATTTATGATAGAAATGCTCAGGAAACTAGTATGAGAAGGGAACTTTCCCAGTCTGATAAAGAGTGTTTAAGGAAAACCTACAGGTAACATCATACTTAATAGTGAACTGCTGGATGTTTTCCCACAAAATGAAGAACAAGCCGGGCTCGGTGGCTCAGTCTGTAATCCCACGCCTTTGGGAGGCTGAGGGGAGTGGATTGCCTGAGCCCGCGGGTTTGAGACCCGCCTGGGCAACTTGGCCAGACCTCATCTCTACAATAAATCAAAAATCAACCGGGCGCAGTAGCGCATGCCTGTAATTCTGGCTACTCAGAAGGCTGAGACGGAGGGATCGCCGGAGCCCAGTAGGTCAAGGCTGCGGTGGCCGGGAGCAGCCACTGCACTCCAGTCTGGGCGACAGAGTGAGACTCCAACTCAAAAAAAAACAAAACAACAACAAAAAAAGAAGAACAAGGCAAAGATATCTGCTCTCATCATTGCTAACCACCAATTTTTTTTAAAAAGCATGCAAATTAAAAATAAATAAATAATATTATCTGTTCATATATAACTATCTACATTAAAAAATCCTAATGAATCTACAAAATAATTACTAGAACAAATAATTGAATTTAGTAGTATTGTAATATATAATAAGAAATAACAAAATCAATCATATATCTATAGACTAGCAGCAATTAAAAATATTTTTAAAATTTACATTTATAATAGCATCAGAAAATAAATACTTAGGAATACATATAACAAAAAAGTATTCAAGACATCTACAATGAAAATAATAGAAAACATGTGACTTAAAGAATACATAAATAAATGGAAGAATCTACTATATTCATGAATCAGAAGACTCAATATCATTAAGATGTCAATTCTCACCAAGTTTATGTATAGATTCAACCCAATCCCAATAAAAATTCCCCAAAGAATTTATTGTAGAAATTGACAACCTTATTTTAAAATTTATTTGAAAAATAAAGCAGTAAGTAACAAACTAGCTTGAAGAAAGCTGAATGTTTCAAATGAATAAAGACCCAGGCTGTTAAAGTGGGAAATGATAGTCTTTTCAACAAATAATGCTAAAGCATGTGAATAAACAAATTAAAAAAAAAAAAAACCTTGACATTTTATTACACACTCTATCCAACAATTCACATGAAGTGAATCATGACTTAAAACAAAGTGTAGAAAAACTACAACATTATTTACAATATGTAACACTATTTAATTTATTTAAGGAATTTGGAGTAGAAAGATTCTTAGATGTAGCATATAAATCATACAAGAACAATGGTAAATTAAACATTATCAAAACTAAAACTCTGTTCATTGTTAAGAAAATGAAAGGCTAAAGCACATATTGATAAAAATATGCATAATACACATTTCTGACAAGAACATACATCCAGGAAATATAAATAATTAAAATAAACAATCTAGCTTTAAAATGGGCAAAAGACCTGAATAAACGCTTTTCAAAAGAAAATATAGTTATGGTCAATGAGCACATAAAAAGGTATTCTATGCCATTAATCATCAGGAAAATGCAAATTAAAATTACAGCGGAGCCAGGCTCGGTGGCTCAGCCTGTAATCCTGAGCTTTGGGAGGCTGAGGTGAGTGGATTGCCTGAGCCTGTGGGTTCGAGACCCACCTGGGCAACTTGGTGAGACCTCATCTCTACAATAAATCAAAAAATTAGGCGGGTGTGGTAGCACATGCCTGTAGTTCCAGCTACGTGGGAGGCTGAGGCAGAAGGATCGCCGGAGCCCAGCAGGTCGAGGCTGCGATGGCCGGGAGCGGCCACTGCACTCCAGTCTGGGTGACAGAGTGAGACTCCAACTCAAAAAAAAAAAAAAAGAAAAATTACAATGGGATGCCATTTCACACTGACGAGAATGGTTTAAACACTCAATGTTGACAAATAGAGGGAGCAATTGGAGCTCTAATATGTTGGTAATGGAAGTATAAATGGCATAATCATTTTCTGGCAATTTCTTCTAAGTAAAATATGTACTTACAACCTTGCAAACAAATACAGACTTATGTTCAAAAATAGAGTTATGTATCATAGCAGTTTTATTAATAATAGAAAAATTGGAAATAGTTGGAGAATGGACAAATTGTGGCATATTCATATAATACCACCTAAAATTTATATTGTTTTAATTCTAAGTGGTTTTTTTTAAAGCAAAAATAAAACAGAAAACCAACCAACCAACAAATAAAAGTGCTCTGTTTTTGAAAGGTTCTTTCATCTGTGGCCCTGAGAAGTATATGGTATATTCAGGCCATTGTGAGTTCAAAGACTGTTTCATATTAAAAAGGGCAAAAATGCTATAATTGCTTATAAACACAAGAGACATAAATATCACTATTGGGTTGCTTGACAGACCTGTTGACAATCACAGTATTTTAGATGACTTCAGTCTATCAACAGAATAGTTGATTTTCTCCTGTGGGATTTTGGAAAGAATTACGATACATTTGATAGTCCCTTATTTGAGTTAATAGAGAAAATGATGATGAGTGCATTAAAAACAAAAATGCAGAAGATGAAGACATGTTAGAAGGGGTATGAAAATTAGGAAAGAAGAAGAGTATTAATATTACCTAAGTTGGATTTTTTCATTATGTTTATCCACCAAATCTACTTTAATATAATAGAGGTTCAATTTACTGTGGTGAAGGAATGGCTGACAGCTGTCTATCTAATGATCATGGAAGCCTACTGCTAACTTCCCACCCCTGCTTGATTCCAGAATGTGAACTTACTTTCATTATATGAAGGTTGTTTGAAATTCTAATTTGATTTCTTCTTGAAAAAAAGGGTGGGGGGCGGATTTGGCTTTCCAATGGTTTACTTGGCAAGAAAAACAGATCCATGGCTGAGCAAGAGTCTTAATCATCAGGGAAGTGATGTGTTCATCTTCTGAAAAGAAATGCCAGAGGTGGAGGGTATGGTTTGCTCTCTATGACTTTTATAGAAAATTAGCTAAATAGGTTAGCAAAGAGTGACTAAGTGCTAAGTGGAATGACTTGAGGAATGACTTGAGGAAGACAAGGGCAAAATATGGGAGCATCATTCTTCTGAGCTAGAGACTGGTGAAAAAATAAGAACCAAAGGTGCAGGAACAGATTAATTACCTGTGGTACTTTGATAAATTCTTAATTTCTTCAGTGTAGAGGAAGACCATAGGTAAATTTTCATTTCCCTGCTTCATCCTAAAGTTCTCTAACCCACTAAAAACAAATACCCTATTTGCTTAAACTGTTGAACTTATCTATACCAAGAAACTCACTGAATAAACTAGAGAGAGAGAGAGAGAGAGAGAGCAAGCACACACGCACTAGTCATATATAAAAATTCCATTGGGAACTTTGGAAACAGACACATCACTAATTAGAATACCAGAGAACCTTTTAATGACCAATTTACCTTTCTGTTAGACTAGGGCTAGAGATCAATTTCTAGGTTAGGAACACCAGGTGTGCTGAGTAATTTTGCATAAAATAATATACATATATATTTTTTGAGTCAAGGTCTCACTCTGTCACCCAGGCTGGAGTACAGTGGCATGATCACAGCTTACTGCAGCTTTGGCCTCCTGGGCTCAGGTGATCCTTCCATCTCACCCTCCCAAATAGCTGGGACAACAGACATGCACCACCACACCCAGTTAATTTTTTGAATTTTTGCAGAGATGAGGTCTTGCAATGTTGCCTGGGCTAATCTCAAATTCTTGGGCTCTAACAATCCACCTGCCTTTAGTCTCCCAAAGTGCAGGGATTACAGGCATGAGACACTGTGCCTGGCCTGCATAAAATAAAATTTACACAGTGCTTTCACTAAATATATTATCTTCATCCTCTTTATAATCTTTTGAAATAGACAGGAAGGCAGATATCAATTACCCACTTTTAGATGTGGAAATCAAGGCTCAGAGAGGTCATATCCCTTTCCCCTGAAGTAGCCAGTCGCTGGTTTACTGCAAGAAAGAGCAGAGCCAGATCTAGCACCCAGTTCTTCTGACTTCCAGTCAGGTGCATTTCCCTTACACCAAAGCAAATCCAGTCACTCTTCAGCAATCTGAAATAATTCTGAATTTCAAAGCCCACTATTTCTTGGCTGGAAGATTACTTTCACCCTTTAAGGATGCTACTTCCTGCACAGCTAAGCACATTGAAGAGCCCATTACCAGTTATGAAGTTCATGCCACTGTCTAATTGGTCTCTGAAATACTGCCCCACCAAAGATGCAAGGGCATGCAAAGAAAGCACTAAGGACTAAAATTATAGCGGGGATTAAAACAATGCCAAATCAATGCATTCCTTGGTTGCAGGATTATGAGCAAGTGTTATTATGTGTAAGACATCCTTTTTTTCCTATTAGAAACTCCATTCTCTTTAAAAGATCAACAAGAAGAACCAAAAGGGAATTCCCTAAGGTCAGCTCTGAGGAAACATAAACCTCTAATTCAATAACTCTGCTACTGCTCTGAAAAAAGGCTTTATTATTGCAACATCCATATGGAGCCAATTGGACATTAATGACTAATCAATCCCTCCCCTTTCTATTCTACTTAAAGTGTCACAAACCATGTTTAGATTAGCCTGTTTCCTGCTTAGGATTGCTCAAGATGTCTTTTGTTCTTTCAGGCCCAGCCTGATGGAGGCAGCTTAAACAAACACACGACCGGAGTGGCGCAGGAGTTATAAAGTGCCATATGTGAATGAACAAAGGGGCTATACTGAAGCCTTTTGTGGTATTTGTTAATGTTTTTCATCTGAGCTTAAAAAGGCTTAATGACTTTGTGGTGAGCTGATGCATGTGGCTCGTGGCTTTGCAAAATGAAGGAAATTCTAACCAGTGATATACCAGTCTGTATTTTCAAGAGTCTCTTGCTTTCAGTTTCGATGCCTGTGTTTAGGTTTTTTTAAATTCTCAAGTTATATTTACTTTACACAGATAGCTAAACATTTCTTTATCTTATTTCAACTACAGAATCCCAGGACAGCTGAGATAACTTATGTGCTTCTTTATTTTAAGAACCTGAAGGTAGCACATAGCATCAAATATTCCACTTATTAACTAGATGCTGTATGTCTACACAGGAGGAGGGCTTACAAGCTGTGGGCCCAGGCAAAAGGCATCATTTAACTCTGAACCAGAGACCACTGAGTGTGAAATAAGACAATAACAAGTTCTGGCTTCCTAAGTTTTCAGGAGAATCAGGCTCAGGTTCAACAAGATGCTCTTAGAGAGTCAAGAGGCTGAAAACAAGCTGGTAGACTAAATAATTCATATTGCTCGGCAGCTTCTGCCTTCATTCAACCCCAGCTTCCATCATAGACTCTACATGAAATTAAGAAGTGCAAACCAAGCTGAAGCACATTTCATAGTTAGTCAGCAAAGGAACTACTAAACCCATCCTCTCGCTTCCATCCTTATTGATGGCCCTAGCCCTCACTATCTCTGCTGGACTATTACAGAAACTAGCCTTCTGGCTGATGTTCTTACTCGGTCTTGAAACCTTTAACCCCCACTTAAATGATTCCTCCTAATTTCGGACAGAGTGATCCACACAAACGTAATTCTTACTAGGCCACTCCTATGTTTAGAACTCTGCAATGGCTCCCAGTGCACGCAATGTCTACCTTCTTCTCTAGTCTATGCACCCTAAAAGGACAGTGACTGTATTGTGCCTTATCCAATCTGCATTCCCAGGGCCTAGTACACAGGTTGCCATAAGGTAAACACTCAAATGCTTATTGAGACAGCACAGAACAGTGGACATCTTCAATAGTGTGAATTTGAGAATGAGATTCATGTGTCCACATGTTGCATTAGTACCTGGGAATTTCTGAAACCAGATCTTAAATAAATCCCATTTTATTTCTTATATGCTGCTAAGTGGCTTGCCTTGCTTGAAACTTCTATAAAATAAGAGTAACTTTAATGGGAAAAATGTATCCACAGTTGCTATTTGAGACTTAGAGATTATTGGCTCTAATTTTACTTCTTTCATTGACTTGGCACACTGTACAATTCTGAGATCCCAGCCTTTCCACTTCTGGGAAACCTTGGAAGAATGGTAAGGCAAATCTGAGCTTTGGGGGAATATTACATCTAAAAACTATTCTAATGCTGTAGGATGTGTGAAAATATAAATATTTACAAACAAGCACACAATGGGACTTTTCTTAAGCAGCAGATGACAGCCATATTAAGGATCATCTAATCTACATTCCTCATTCCAAGTGAAGAAATTTTGAGGTTTAGAGCTTAGATTGCCCAAGTTTCACAGCTAGTCAATGGAAAAATCACAATGGAAATTCAAATGTAAATATCCCCAAAGTCTCACACTTTCCATCAAAATGAATTTCTAAAATGGTCAGCTGAATTGTTCAATGGCATACAGACTTTGCTTTAAAAACTTCTAACACAATTAATTTAACTGGCCTCTCTTTTTCATTTCATTTAATTTGTTCTAGGGAGTCTGTCATTTATTAGAATGGGAGATGCAGATCATAGGTGCAGTGGAAATAGATAGTATTAGGAGATGGCTCAGGATTTGGGCAATCAATCCATTCTTATGGGCTAACAATACTTCTTCACCCTGAGAATTAACACAAGTATATGAAAGGTGTCTAATAGCTCTGTGATTGGAAAGATTAAAAAAATAAACTTTCACAAGTTTCTATTTATTTCTTTCTTTCTTCTTTCCTTTTTTTTTTTTTTTTTTTTAGAGTCAAGGTTTCTCTCTGTCACCCAGGCCGTAGTATAGTAGCACAATCATAGCTCACTGCAGTCTCAAACTCCTGAGCTCAAGTGATCCTCCCACCTCAGCCTCCCTAGCAGCTGGGACAAGAGTTTCTACTTCTAATTAAAATTTTCTGCTTTTTAAAGAAAAATCATAAAATAGCTACTCCAGCAAAGGCAACCAATTCAGTCAACTCATCTTGAAGAAAAGCAGGAGGCAGTATGGCTCAGATGCTATGTGGTTAGACTGAGCTGAGTTTGAACTGTGGGTTTGATCTTTCCTAGCTAAGTAACATTGGATAAATTATTTTCCTTCTCTGAACTGTAGATTCATCTCTCTATAAAAGGGAGCGAATAATTTTTACTTTGCAGCATCTTTGTGAGGAATAAATGGGACACATGTAAATTTCCTAGCCCAGTGACTGGAACCCAGTACCCAGACACTAAACAGCAGTTCCCTTTAGAAACAGCAGTAGCAATGGCAACAGAAACATTAGCGTGTTTATCCCAGTATCAAGAACATAGCGGGTGCTTAACTAATATGTGTTCCCTTCCTAGACTTTCTTCATATCTGGATGATGTTTCCTATACTTCACATCCTATTATTCAGATGGTTACAGAATAAACCCACAAGTCACCTGAAGAGTGCAATTTACTCCTTAATGAAGCCTCTCTTCTTTCCCAAACTAAAAGTATATTTAAAGAGGTTCTCAGTGATCGGGATCAAAATACAATGGATAGGCATAAAGCCCAACAGAGAAAGATCATCTCCTGTCTCCTCAGCTCCCACATGAAGGAATAGTAGCGGGATCCTGCTGCTCAGCCTGAGCAGAAGAAAGGAAGAAACCATTATCTTGTAAGCTTGCAGACCAGCTTTTTAAAGGGCTCATTGGAATGACAAAGGATGAGAATTATTGACTATGAAATTGTCATAAATGGAGGACTAGGAAGTTTCAGGGACATTTGACAGTTGTTTTTCTTTCTTCCCTACTAACAGGTCTGTAAATCTGCAACACAAGCAGCTATTATCCTGTTTCATTTTGTCCTTATGTAGGACCGACCTGCCCACAGAACAGTCATCTTACACTGAAGCACCATGAAGTGATTTCTCTGCCATGAAGGTAAAAACATATACATATATTGAAACCAGTAAGCTTCAATTTGTAGTTTTAATATAAATTTAAAATGGTTAAATATATCTCTTATGAAATGCTTCTCTCCTGGGTTGAGACTCCTATTAAGTTTTAGATCAGCTTTACTTTTTAAAGCCTATTCCTAAATGTAGCTGTTTATAGTATGATGTAAATGCCAATGTATTATTACACAATCTCTCCCTATGGTACCGTGACCTAATTTGGAGCATCATGTCTAAGGTGTAAATATACATTGAACAACAAAAAATATTCTTTTTTAAAGCACTCTCCTGAATAAGAGGCAAAAGTACAAGACTGATCTGTAAGGCACTGAGCAGTCACAGCAGACAAAGTGAGTTATATCCAGGAGGGGAGGAGGAAAGGAGTTATTTTGAATGAAAACCCACTTAACACCAACTCAGGTTTCTCATGTTGTAACATGGAAAGACACCCAGCTGAACATCCCCTCTGAAAGGACAGTAAAGAGGGCAGAGGGATAAAGGGACTAACAGACCAGGACCAACAGAACTGCTGCCATTTCCATTACACTTGACATCTGTAACCTAAGTGAATCTTGAACAATTAAAGGTTAATGCCTGTTTATTTGGTGACAAATTCCTCAGTCTGGCATTTAAGGTCCTCTACAATATAGAACCCAGCTAATTCTATAAAACACTCAGCTCAACAAATATTGAGCACAAGTACGTGCAAGACTTTGTGTTGGACTTGGAGGAGAACCCAAAGATGAAAAATATGAGTCTTCCCTTGTAAATGTCTATGTGTTTAATGTCTCTGTGTCTGCTTGGATGACTCCCTCAACTGAAAACGCATCCTTTTCTCTCTGATTATCCGAATTTAGGCTTACCTCCAGCTACATTTCTATCAAACCTTCCAGAATCCCTGCTGTCCACAAAGCACCACAGCTTCTTCCTCTGATTAGTACGTCTTTTCTGTTTCTTTGATGATGTACTTGAACATGTTATACCTTAATTTGCTTTGCTTTTTATGTGTGCTAATCTTGTAATCTCAACTACATTACTCACTCTTGAAGAATATAATGTAGTCTATGTTTAAAAAAAAATCATTCCTTTCATTGCTGTAATAGTGCTGTGTATATAAGAGATAATCAGTAAATTATAACTTGGTTGAACATACAGGTAAAACTGAAGATTAGGAGGCCCTGAGTAGGGAAAGATCCTGCTTGGAAACAAGGAATCTAGAAAAAGAAGATAGTTAAATACAGTCATGTATCATTGAACAAGGGAGATATGTTCTGAGAAATGCATCCTTGGGTGATTCTATCCTGGTTTGAACATCATAGGAGGTACTTACCCAAACCTAGATGTTACAGCCTACTACACACTTAGGCTATATGTTATAGTCTATCACTCCTAGGCTGAAAATCTGTAGAGCAAGTTACTGTACTGGATACTGTAGGCAACTGTAGCACAATAGTAAACATTTGTGAACCTAAACATATCTAAATATAGAAAAGATACAGTAAGAATGCAGTATTTTAATCGTATAGGGCCACTGTCACATATGTAGTGCATTGTTGACCTAATTTTATATGGTACAAACTGTATAAAAATATCTTTGTTAAAAAAAGGGTAGGGAGTCAGTAACAGAAAATGGGAAAGGGTTGGGTGGATACTGACTTTTTGGAACAAGCTAGAAATGCAATTTTCAGAACGTGAAAAGAAGAAAAGGACCGTTAGTCAAAAAGTTTGGACTCAAACCCAATCCTGACCTTAAGCAGAGAGAATTTAAAGCTCATTCAGAGTTGGCCTGATGCTCTTTAAATACCATCAGCCTAAGGTTAGGCTGAATTCCACAGCCTTCAGGTAGAAAGTCAAGTGGCTCTTGCTGACAGAAGAGGAGGCTCTGGGCAAGACCTCTATCAGCCACGGTTTATTCTAATGTGTGGGTTTACGTGAAACAGACATATATACTGCAGAGGAAGCAGTAAGATTTTGCTGTTCCACTGAGAACATATGCTGGCTATTCTTGTTTTGGGACTAATTTTCATGGTAGAGGGTATTAATCTTTCTCCGTCTAGTTGCTGCAGTAAGTTGGGGAAGTACAGTCGTCCCTCAGTATCTGAGGAGATTGGCTCCAGGAACCCCCACAGATACCATAATCTGCAGATGATCAAGTCCCTCCTATTAAGTGGCATAGTACTTGCATATAACCTATGCAGATCCTCCCATATACTTGAAATCATCTTCAGATTACTTATAAGCCTAATACAATGTAAATGTTATGTAAATAGTTGCCACACTATATGATTTAGGAAATAATGACAAGAAAAAAAGTCTGTACGTGTTCAGTACAGATGCATCCATCTTTTTTCTTTTCCTGAATATTTTTGACCTGTGGTTGGTTAAATACAAAGATGCTGAATTCACAGACATGGAGGACCAACTCTACTTCTGTGTGAATCAGTAATAACACAGACAGACATTTCTTCCTTAAAGTAGAGAATATTTAGTCAGAAAAGTAGATCTTTTTTGTGGTGATAATACATCCTGCCATTGACATCGCCTTAAAAAAGGCAGTCCAATGAGAAACCAGCAGTTGGGCAGGGCTGGGTTCCTCACTACAGAAATGCTGGATCTTTGATTGGGCTTTCTAGCTTAAGCAACAATGAGAAGCAGGTTGAGTTCCCTTTATAGAGTATTAGGGGATGGAGTTATACAAGAATCTTGACATTTCACGATCTTGCCCCATCAGGACTATCCATCACTTGGAGGGTTCAATGGAAATTGTTTTCTACCAACATTAAAAGTTATTTGGGAGCTTTTAAGACACAGCAAATATATTTCTCTAAGAGAAGTTTATTTGCTTGTTTAAGAGAGCTGCACTTTATATATAGTGCTGATATAAACTCGTGCACAGGATCCTCTAAAACTGTTTATACCCACAGTAAAATACATTTTTGTGATACTCATACAACAGAGTTAGCCCAGAGCCGAGGGCTTCATGAACTCTGTTTATCCCCCGGCTTGTGTGGCTGTTACTCATTTCACCATGTCTTGGGCCTCCCTAGCTACTCACACTGGCCTGGCCTCGGGCACCAGCCTGCTGGTTCCATAGCGACCCATTTGCCTATTCATTTCTCTGACATGCCTGAACATTTGGGCAACTATGGAAGGCCAGACCCATATGCCCACAGCACAGCTTTGACTAATGCTCCCTCTGACTTACCTGGGTCTTTTCTTTTTATATGTATGATTCCTCACCTTTTATTCTTGGTATACACTCTAGTAGTTGGATAACTTCTTGGGCAAAGGCATGTCATCTCTGGTCTATTTCTACAATAATTGCATTTATTTAGAAGTTGCATGGTCCCTAATTGCTGCTTATTACATTCTTAGTTGCCTTAAAGATGAATAATTTCAGTTATATGCAGTAAAATTGGAGAGTTTAAGAAAACTGTCAAGTAGACATCATCTAGACCAATTTCCTCATTTACAGATGAGAAAATTTAGGGGAAGAAAACTACCTGTCTAGGATGGAACAACTGGAACGTAAATCGTCTGGTCCTTAGCAAACATCTGAAGGGGTGTCGCATGAAGAAAACATGAGTTTTATTCTGTTGGAATCCAAAAGTTAGACTAGAACCAGTGGGTAGAAGCTACAAGGAAGTAGAGGCAAGTTTTGGTTATATAGTGCTAACAAAGAACTCACTGAATTAGAATGAGTCTCTGAAGAAGTAGTGAGAGCCGGGCTCGGTGGCTCAGCCTGTAATCCCGTGCCTTTGGGAGGCTGAGGTGAGTGGATTGCCTGAGCCCGCGGGTTCGAGACCCGCTTAGGCAGCGAGACCTCATCTCTACAATAAATCCAAAAATCAGCCGGGCGTGGTAGCACGCACCTGTAATTCCGGCTACTCAGAAGGCTGAGGCGGAAGGATCGCCGGAGCCCAGCAGGTCGAGGCTGCGGTGGCCGGGAGCGGCCACTGCACTCCAGTCTGGGCGACCGAGTGAGACTCCAACTCAAAAAATAAATAAATAAATAAAGAAGTAGTCAGTATCTAGCTGGGTTCAGTGGCTCAGCCTGTAATCCTGCGCTTTGGGAGGCTGAGGTGAGTGGATTGCCTGAGCCCCTGGGTTCAAGACCCGTCTGGGCAACTTGGCAAGACCTCATCTCTACAATACATTAAAAAATTAGCCAGGCGTGGTAGTGCTCGCCTGTAGTTCCAGCTACTTGGAAGGCTGAGGCGGAAGGATCGCCGGAACCCAGCAGGTCGAGGCTGCGGTGACTGTGTGTGTGCCACTGCCCTCCAGCCCGGGCGATAGAGTGAGACTCCAACTCAAAAAAAAAAAAAAAAAAAAAAAAAAAGAAGTAGTCAGTATTTTGTCATTAGACTGTTTTAGAGGCATTTGAAAAGATGTGAAATGGCCACTTCACAGGGATCTGAGAAAGGATTTCTTGACCTGAATTACAGATTTGATGACCTCTCTCTTTTATTTCAAATTTGAGAATCTAAGTGTTGCAATGTGAAACACTGTATTCTGGTAGGCTTGAACGAATGATCTTTACATTCCAAAGTGTAAGCAGTTATAACATTTAAATCCCACTCCAGATTAAGCTAATCTGCCTCTGCTGGTTTGAATCAGGTATCATGGAGTCAATCTTCCTTTTCCAGGAGTAAGGATCTAGGGAGGACAAAGGGAACGAGGAAAGCTTCAGAGATTTCCAAGAGTATGGATCAAAGAATAAGCAGGATTTTAAAGAAAGGACATTCGTATAAAGTGGTGCATTTTAAGAAAAAAAGAACTATTGCAGTCTCTGTTATCTGTCCATAAAACAGACAGCTTAAACTGACAATAATAAAACTATCCTGAGACACAAAACTTAGGAGCAATTGGAAGTTCAGAAGAAAAAAGAAATGAAGCTTTCAGAAGGGTAAGGCCATCTTGGCTGGAATTCAATTAACAAATTCAGTATAAATATATAAAACACTTCTAAACAAATCTGAGAGCAATGGTCCTATAAAAGGGGCATTCTTGGTGCACATATCTATTTCCATTCAAATCAATGCAAGTTACTGATACATGGAGGGCAGCACTTCATTCCAGTTCCAATCAAGGATCTAATAGTCTGGCTAAAGATACTCACTTCCAGAGCTCATCCCCAAATGCTAGACTCATATTTCACTATTCCAATATCGTAGTGAGATGCAGCCTTCCTCTGAGACTGGAACACAATAACTGAATGTGGAAATATTTAAAGGTTTTAGAAGAATGTTTTAGGACCCAAACCATACTGTAAAATGGGAAAAATAAAAAGTATCCTTTTAGAAATCCTAGGTACAAAGGAGAGAGAAAATAGGATGGAAAGGAAATATTTTTAAAAGTTCGCTCTTAACTGTTGTTGCTGGGGGAAGAGAAGGGGAATAGAAAGAGGAGGGAGGGAGCCATCTGCAAGAGGTAACTGGGAAATACTACTGGAGAGATCTCACTAATCAAATGAAAAGCTCAAAAAACATGAAGATTCAATTTAGCAAGTGCCACAAATATACTCTCCAAGCCATTGCTCTTTTACTTCTCTAAAAAAAAAAATCTAAGTGGAACCTGTTGTGGATAGATCATCTTTCCTTATAAGAAATATACTCAGTGTTTTAGGAAGATCCTGATAATAGTCACGGATTTGGAAAGAACCTTAGAGATAATCAAATCCAGCATGCCTCTTTTCAAAGATAAAAAACTTAAGCCCAGAGGCACTTGTTTTCAGTCATTTAGCAAAGGAACTTTAGTCCAAATCTCCCAATAACCAGGTCAGAGCTCTTTCCACCATACTATACAACCTTGAAATTAGGAGAGTTGGAATAAGAATTGTACTCTTGCCTAAGCAGAACAAGAAGAGGGGAAATGCTATACGAAAAGTCCATAAAAAGTTCAACAGCTGTTCACCATTCTTAATTACATGGTGACAGACTCAACTAATCAAGTCCTCTCTTCCTCATATGTCCTACATGGGAGCTAACAAATTTTGTATACTCAATACATGTTAAGACTTCAACTGCTTCAAAGTATAACAAAACCTTAAACATGTTTCCTAAGTCCCCAGCACCAATGAATTTGTCGCTTTATAAATATCACGGTGAACAAGAAATGCTGTCTTGTCACATTCAAGCCAAATAACAGCTGGACTTTAAAAATAAAATTTTGAAGGCATTTGCCTTTTATATTTTTAATTTCTGTTTTCCTTGCCTATGGTTTTGTCATTTGATTTTGATGAGTGGTTAATACACAGGCACAGCTGCCTCTTTGGGTGACCTTTTCCCCACTGCTTCCATGCTCAGGGTTATGAAGCAGGTCTACAAGTTGCTTACTAAGTGATATTGTCATTTGCACGGCTGGCAGACTTTTTCCTGCAAAGCCTGGCTAAAGCAGGGCTTCTTCTTCTGGGCTGACTTGCGTTAGTCACTTCAGATGCCCTACAGGAGGATGAGGTAGAAGTGGAGGGAGGGAATAGCCCTTTAAAATTTCCGTTCCAAAGCCAGAGGAAACCTGCAGATCATCATGAACGGATGGAGAAAGAGGACATCCTAGGCTAGAGGCATAGAACACACCTCAGTTCGGCTTTCCCAAGTAGCTTTCACACAGAATCCTCTGCAGAGCACAAAAGAGTCCTGATCTGAGCCCTTTCCTCCAGATAATTATGTGTGTACCTTCCCTTTCAATCATCTGTCTTCCCTCACTAGACCATATGCTCTAAGAGCTAGGGGATATCTCTGTTTTGCTTCCCATAGATTATCCAGGGTCTAGTTCAGTTCAGGGACTGGCACACTGTGGGCACTCAAGAGATGTTGGTTGTTTGGTTTTCTGGGACCACAGAGTGAGCGAAGGAGCGAACACACTTCTTAGTTATTCTGATACTTCAGTTTCTTCTTCAACTTACTGTGAAGGGAAATACGAAGGAGCAAAGCAGAGAAAGTGTTATGTGTACCTGTTATCTACTCTAATATGAACTGTAACTCCAGCAGGCTTTGCAATCAGCCCACACTTGAACAGATGCCAGGAAATACCCTGAAGTCAGCAGAAGGCTGCTGCCCATCCCAGCAGTCCTCACAAAGGCATAGCGCTTCTGTGGGTATTAGAACAGGTAACCTGACTCCATTCATGAACTCACACCCCCAGAAGCACATGAGGTCTCAATGGCAACTCTGGGCAAGCTTCTGAAGGGAGGTTTTCACACGCTCCCTAAGCCCCTGGGCCACTACAGGACTTCTACTGTTACACTCATCAGGCATTGGCGCTATGTGTGACAGAGTAACATGAGAGCTGGTGTACAGCATGATCTGCTATATTTAGGGGAGAGGAAATGGGCCATACTGAGGAAGGTCACAAGGAGTTTGTTCCGAAAAACCAAGGTCCCACATGTTGATCTGTATGTGCGGTGGGGGGCAGTATGGCAGGCTGCTTGGGATCACATCTCAGCTCTATCCTTATTAACTGTGTGGCTCATAGCAAGTTACCTAATTTCTCTCTGCCTCAATTTTCCCACCTGTAAAATAGAAAAATAATAATGCCTTCTTTACAATGTGCATAAGGATTAAACGAGAAAATGTGTGCCTAAAGTTTAACACATCCTCCGGCATATAAGAGCTTGATAAATGTATGTTTAAAATAAAAGTAACCATGAAAATTGGCTTGAATCTAGACGATCTGGATATTTAATGGAATTTCCAAAGATATTTCTATACAATATGTTTCTCTACAGTTATGTTTTTAACTTTGTATAATAATTAATGACTCTGACCATGACTTTTAACATAACAAGCACACTTATTATTAACTAGATTATAGCAACTGACTGTATTTACACCCAATATGCAGTTCAGAAAGCAAATAAAAAAGAATGAATGACAAATTAAGGAAAGTCTGGAAGAATAAGGGTAAGATGATAGAGCTCTGTAACTCCTAGTCTGTTGCCAACTGAGCAGAATCAATACTCCAGGGTAATGAAAAATATTTATTTCATTACATATGGTCAACAGTTCAGACACTTTACAGTACAATCTTCCAGCAAAATTGAGATGGGCCAGACCTGAAACCAGTCACAGTCGCTGTGTTGCAGGCAGATGGTTAACTATGCAAGTCACATCATTGGGGTTCCTGGCTCCCTAGACAGAGGGAACTCAGCACTTAACCAGTGGAAATTTCGCACTTCTAAATACCTATGGAAATAATGTGCTGTGGGTACACATTCATCAAGGAAGGTAGCAAGTGTACTTCTGGTTTTGAGTCCTCTTTATCCTTGCCAATCTGCCCATCTTCCTCTTCCTCTTCCCCTCCCTTCCCTTCTTTTCTTTTCCCTTCCCCTCCCTCCCTTCCTCCCTCCCTTTCCACCCACATGCACAGACCAATCAGAATTTATTTTAACACCTTGTCCCCAGCACTATCATCAGACATTAGTCTTTCCTACTGGTATGAACAATCTGTCTTCTGGAAACTTTCTGAAGTGCTTCCTAATGTCCGACACTCCCCACCTCTTAGTGCTCAGTCCAGAGATTTCTGAGCTGCCTGGGATGGCCCCGAGCTATCACTAGAAGCTATGCCCAGTTCAGTTACTACTATGGAGTACCTTCGTGTGTTTTAAAGGGATTAGGATCCTGGAAGAAATCCTGCCAGTAAAAGGGATACTAGTCTTCTCCCTAAGCTAAAGAAGGACTTTAGCTGGGACCTGAGATGGGTGAAGTATCACATTCCCTGAAGAGAACAAATTAATCTTCCCTGACTGGTGGGGCAGATTCTGCCAAAGGAACAGCTAACGGGAAAACCAGCCCCTACTCTGTGATGACACAGTAAATAACCAGGGAACATTACTACCGAAGTGCTGACCTAACTCATAAATCGTACCCAGACTCTGGGGAGCAATTTCTGCTGATGTGCTGCTTGTGCATTTAAAACAAACAAACAAAAAGGGAAGAAAAGTGAACAGGCATCGGAAGGGCTGTGGGTAAACATTCTGAGAGCAAGGCTGGTCTTTCCACTTAGACTTTCAGAAGACCTTAGTAAAGGTTAGTGTGCAGAATAGGCTGGGCCTTCCCCAAGCAATTATTAAGTTTATACTAAATCTGAGACAAACCATCATTTAATTTCCAAAGTGCTGTGACTACACCTGGGAATCACTTGATTTGGAAATTCTAGTTGCTCTGATGTGATCATTCCATAATGTATACCTCGTACATGTATCAAAATCACTTTATACCCCATAAATACATGAATTATATTTCAAATTAAACACAAAATTGAGTTTTTGAAAAGTCCTCCTGTGTATGTTTTTCTTTTTTAATAAGAATGCAATAAGGTCGATAAAACAGAATTCTGTTGTTAATTGAAATATAGAGGGTCCTTTTATTTTAAAACTTTAAGATGGTACCTTGAAACACTTGGATTGCTATATGTTCAGTATATAGAATCTAGCTGCTTCTCAAAGTCCTCTATTATATTATCTAATGAAGAATAACATTTCCTCTGCTTTGTCTAGAAAAATCTAGCTGGTGACTCCCAGGAAAGACCGACCATAAAGAGTCTATGCCTAACTCAGACACACCTTTGGAAAACGGAGCAGCAGTAAAGAGCTGGAGGAAAGTCACTCACCCTCTGCATCTTCCGGCCGAGTGAGATCGATGACACCGGGGCCCAGCTTTCCATCTTCACTTGACTTTCCTGTTAACTGGGGCCCCAAATTCTCAAAGCGCGTTCTTTCCTAGAAGAAAGAATAATCAGAGGCTTATCCTCACTTCCAAAGCAGTCACTTTTCCCTTCCAGTTTCTATCTTGCTTAGTGGGCAAAACATGGATTTACAAGCATCATTTCTGATCAACTTGGGCTCTGAAAATCTTTCAAGAAGATTCTGCTAAAGCTCGCGTGTGACACTAACAGCGCTGACAGCATCTAAACCATAGTACCTGTAAGGAAAGAAAACCCATCACAGGGAACCTGCCAGAGCTGCTCTGCACACCTCCTCTCTGCTGGATTTGCTCCAGTAATCTAAAAGGAATGCAAGAGAGAGAGTTGAGCCAAAAATGCAAACACTTGAAAGAGCGGTCCCTATTAGAATGACTGCTAAATCTAGTGGGAGAGGAATTTTCCCACCTAGTGATCATCGTTTGTACTGGTATCACTGAGAAAATGCAAATCAGAATTTTGTGCACAAGGTCTGCAAAAGCAAATCTTTCACAGCCGACCAACCAGATGATGGCATTGATACTATTATTTTGCCTCAAAGTTTCAACTGTGACTTCCTGGAAACTTAAAGGGAGGACATCACTCCTAGCCAGCCACTGAGCCGGGAGAGCTAAATACCCCTGCTGCTCTAGGAGGGAAACCCAGAGATGTCTTGCTTGTTCACCCGTTCCAGGAGCAGGAGTCTGAAGCCCCACAGTGCACACTGCCTCTGCAGCTCTCTGGATCAGTAGCGGAGGGCTCATTGACCATCATTAATATGGTGTTCTTGTCGGCAGAAACACAGTGCATGGCCCCCTCTCGCGTCCTCGCTACTCTCCAGACTCAAAACTTGGCTTTGTGTTGTGCTTATGAATGAATGAAACCTTGTTGTTCATTACTATGAAACAATATTAAATGTCATGTCAGCTTGAATTTACAGACATGAAATAGCAGCTTCCAGCTCCGGGAATGGTTTCTGCATGTTATACTTAATGCATTATGCAGCAGTAGAGTGCTGATTGCTGTTCAGTCTATTGTTCAATGACCTAGTTCTGTACTGAGCATGTTCGGCATTAGATGGAAACACTCCGAGTGTTCTCTTCTGTAAGATGTTTAGAAACTTGGAAATATTCTTAAAGAGCAAACATACAATTACTTGATAGAGGCTGTGCCTCATTTGTACAGTCTCACTACATTTGTGTTTTCTAATATGATTATTTTTGAATATCATTATATTTCTATAATTAATTCCCATCAGTCAAATTGTGCAGGAAGTCTTCTAGTTCCCCTTCATCATGGAATATGTTGAAATCTGTGTTGGAAGAAAACACAGTATAAACCTTGCTTTAATCTACATCGTTTCTATGAAAGATTTGCAACAAAAATTATATCGTGAATTTCTCCAACTGGGTAACACTAACTAGTTTCAGCAGCAGTATGTGGGGTAACCTCTGAAATATGACACGTAAAAAAACAGAGAGAAAATAAAAACCAAGTTAAGCATGGTTCCCTAATATCTTCTGATGTGAAAACACTGCGGCACAGGAACAAATTAACCCAGACGCAGGACACAACAAAAAGCAACCACAAGCCATGTGGGAGTTTCACACATTGTCGGGGGAAGGACAGCTGCTTTCAATCAGCCAATTTCTATTTTTGAGTAGCACTTTTGGTTGTTATGATGTAAAGAAAAAGAATTAAAGTGAAGATGGGTAGTACCAGGGAAAGCAAAATATTCAACCTTTGTTTTATCACATTGTTTCGCATTTCAAATATTTGCATGTGAATGCATTCCCTATGTTAAATGCAAAAGGAGTTTTGATGTGACACCTGCAATCTTCTTGGAAGAACAACCTTTAACTGTATTTTCATAGGGGGAAAAACAACTTTCTCTGAAAATCAACAGACCGTGCTACCTATCAATATGCATATTTCAAGTATCTTTCTAGTCATTCATTCTCTTTGATTTTACCAGAAAATATTCTCAGTAAAAAAATAAATAAATAAATAAAGTTCCTGAAAGAATATCAATATTTTGACAAGGAAGGAGAAGAGGGAAAATTACATGCCATGGTTTGTAAAATTCTGAGACAACAAAGCTTACATGATGATAATATCTTTTCTTTTATAAAAAATGAAGTGCACTCACAATTCAGTAGTATCAGCTTGTTTTTAATCATAACAAAAAACATTCAGAACATTCAGCAACACATTCACAGTGTCTTTGAAGTCTTACATTTTTCTGACTTCATTGAAAAAAAAATTCTTCTGCAGAGATACTTTCCCTATAAAATATCAATATTTTGACAGAGTAGAAGTCAAGGAAAAATATCCCATGAAACACTTATTAAATAGGAAGAAAATAAATCAATAACAGAAATTGTTTTGGGCAGTGGATTGCATCTTAAATTTGGTAATTTTAAGTACTTGTATTTGAGATTAAAGAAGGACCCTGCAAAGCCATGCCCTTTCATATAAATTTCTACCTAGTCTCCCAGAAGATTTCCTTTTTTTCTTCAAAGAATAGCGCAGAATATTTATTTGCCAGCCACATAACCATAAGATAAGAGGGCCTGATGTCTACAAGTTACGTCTGGGCAGCTGAGCTAAGCAACGATTTCACCAGTGAGGTTGAACATGAGCCTAGTAAATACAGGATGTGGACGTGGGCACAGAGAGAAGAAAAAGATACTTTGGTTCCAAGAAGCGTAAACTTCTGGCTATTAAGCGCCAGTGGGCATGCTCTGATATGGAACAAATATAGACGGTGGATGGGCAAGTTCTTAGTCTGAGTTCCCCACACACTTGAACTAGTGCTCACAATGTACACAATGCACAATGTACACAGCTTCCAAGTAAGACATGCTGGACATATCTGCAAAATGCCTCAGTGAATCCCAGCCCCCCAGGAAAATTTCCCAATCTTCATGTTGACAGTGAAATGTGCACTTTACATGCAGCAATGTGATCAGACACTTACTTATGCATTGTCAGTCACAAACATACAGGCAACATAAAAGTTATTGAAAAAAATTAAAGTCAGCTTTGCTGTGTTGTAGGACTGTTGGCTCTCTAAGTGCTTTGAAATTATGATGTATGAGGTAGATGTTGCATATTAAATAAAGATATTTAAATGATAAAGCCCCCTTTAGTGAGAGCTGATGAATGTTAAATGTAACAAGCCAGAAGACGGTAGCATCCATCATCTTCACATATTATCAGAGTCAATGACGGGGCAGCCTCACTGATGACAGATAGACTGTTTCATTATTAGCCCTTATTTCCAGAGTCACTGAACAAACCATTCAACTCCTCAGGCATTATTTTTAACTTTGCATTAAATTAGCAACTTTTCCCTCCCTACCACGGCAAGATTGATCAATTTTGCCTTTGCATGGGTGGAGAGAGAATGAATTTGGGGTATCTAAAAGAACAGAGGTTTGTCTTCATCTAGGAAAAAAAAATAAACTTCCTCTTACTGGCAACAAATATAAAATTGTGATCTGGGGAGAGAACAGCAATGAAACAGTAAGCACACAATAATGGCTTTTCTTTGCACTTAGATAAAAGCTGAATTTTTGATGTGCACAGTATATTTTAATAAAATTTTATATACTATGTTTTATACACTTATTGGCTATTCCATAATAATGTGTGTGCTAACAGTAAAATTGTTCTTAAATTTATGTGTGTTATTTATACGTTCCCACGTAACAATGCTTTTTGTTGTAAAAAATATTCTGTTTATTAATGTAACTTTACAACCACTGCATCCAAGATCCGTGGTAAATTAATGACATTTTTATTATTTTATAGTGTCATTAAATTTTTACTGATCACTCCATCAAACAGAGGCAGTAAAGGCCATAATGTAAACTGGGACACTTAGATCAGGCAGCAGGAAGACATTCCATATAGTCTGAAGAAAACTGCTAGCAATAAATGATATTTATACCATCTTTAAGCATGTGAGAATACTTGGATAAGTTTGGCAAAACTGTTTCAGTAGTAGAGTGGATTGTGTACTTAAATAACAGTTTGCTGCCAGCGAGACAAGCCTTTTTCAAACCATATGCAAGATGACTGACTGAAGCCATCTCCTGAAAAACAACATGGGAAATGTAACCATGTGCCGGGTTCTTCCCTTCTTCCTTACCAAGATGACCAGCCCATGCCATGCCTGAAATTATTTCAACATGGTCCCTTTTTCTACAAACTGAAGCAGAAACCGGCACACGCTGAGAGAGGCTGTTTGTTTGCTCTTTACAAATATATTTCATTTAAGTACACATGTCTGGAAAATGATGTGATATATTTTATTCCAACAGTCTAAATGAAAGGTACTTTACCATCTTTATTCAAAGGTTCATTTCTAAAGGATATTTTAGTATGGGGTCATTTATAGTGGCCACAGAAAACACAACAAGGGACTATTACCTAAACTGTAGTCAAAATGAGAAAAAAAAATTATTGTATTTTTATTTTCATATGTAAAATACATTATAATTAGGATACTCTCTACACTTACTCTCTTAAATAAACCTAAATGTGTGTTATTAACTAATTGCTAAATATTCTATTTATGTATCTAGAAGACTGTAAATAGAAAATTCTATGCTCATATAATTACAGATTTAGATGCACCTAACTCCTACATGGGGATTCTGGTATGATTCTTTTTTAAGTAAATAAAAATTTTGTTGTTAGATCCTAAAATACACATTTATTTATTAAAATTTTTTAAAAATCTTTCAAATTTGTAATGATGCCCCACCAGTCATGATTTCCGTGTATTCCTAAAGCAGAGTTTTCTAAGAGAAATAACAAATATATGTATTATGAACAGATATTCTCTGAGGCCATGATGATACTCTGAGATATCATCTCCCCTCAGAGTTTCAGCTATGTCTATGTTATAAAGTGCCAGTCAAATAAGTCTTGTCATTTTCATCACAGCTCCTAGCCTCAATTTTTCTGAACATCTGATTTCCACTTATATATTTTAGTGTATCCCTAACCCAGAAAACTCTTTTCTAAACTAAAAGCCCAGACTTTCCTGCAACAGCAGCTTCCGCTGACCAAGCTTCCCTTCCTCCCCTGTGTTCCCATCAATGCTGTCTGGTCAGTATTATCTGTCCCACTGCTTTCCTTGCTTTTGTCCAGTCACTCATCCGGGTTTGCTGATTTTTCTTCCACCGAACCTCTTGCCCTCTTCTTGATGCCCTCCTGACATCACTAACTAGCCCAGCACATGCTTTTATACCCTGCTCCTCACTCACTGAGGCAGCCTCCTTCCTGTCTGCCTGTTCCATGGCTCTGCCCTCCCTCAGTCTCTCTATTCACTTTCCTCACAGTTTGGCTTGATGTCTCTGATTCAAAGTCTTCCATGGCTTCCTATATTCTATTGCATTTCATCCAAACTCCTCTACATGGCTTTCAAGGTCTTTCATACATTACCTCCCACATGCCTTTTTAAACTCAATTTTCTACAACTCTCCCATCATGTGTCATCTGCTCAGGGTGAACAGCAATTTGCCTTCCAATTATACTACCGTGATCATGCTTCCTTCTCTCTTCTTCTTTGCCAAGTCCTATTCATATCGAAAAACCCAAGTTTCCCATGAACTCTGTAATTTCCCTGATCTATCTACTCTCTGATACATAAAAATTTTTAGTTTTCCCTACATAATTAGCCCTTAGTTATATGCTATTAATATGTTAAAGAATTGGGCCTTGGTTCATGTGCACTGCCAAGTCTCCCACAACATCAAAAGACTTTTCCAACCAGGAATTGTGTCTTAGAACTTTTCTATATATCTTACACAGCATTTAGTACTGGTGTCCATAAATACTTGTAGGTTTATCGAAGGTCACATAATTGTTTCTCCCACATAAGTAAAAAACACACTGCACAAGTGAGTGTCCAGAAGTGCAATAATATTCAAAACAAGGACATTCAGAAAAATATTTTAAATATTTTGTAAAAAAATGGAAATAAATAATTTTAGAAGAACGCAATAGAAAAATGCAATTTGATCATATAACAACACGAAAAAGAGGTTTGAGTCTAACTTGAAATTTCTGCAGGTTAATGCTCCCACCTTTGTAAAGTCTTTGCAAAACACTGGCAAAAGAAGACAATACCATTGTAAATGTTTGGCTTAAAAAGCAGTGTATGTTTCAAAATAAAAAGTTTGCTTTTTTCAAAGGCAGGACAATGTTAAGCAAAACAAAAAGTTTGCTTTTTTCAAAGGCAGGACAATGAGAGATATTCTGTCTCACTCTGGATGACTGGCTCTAATTTCTTGCCCTGGACATATCTTGCCATAATGTGATTCTCAAGAAATATTACTTAGCCACATATGTGGTTTCCTTTTTATTGACTTAACATAGTCTATCACTTTATTATCCTTTATTTTATATCCTTTATTATGCACTTAGTAATTTAATAAAGGATAAAAAATGTAGGCTGTACAATGGAAAGTAACCACATACATTTTTAAAAAGGGTAATTTTTTTGGAGGGAATTATTTTAGAGCACTGGAATTTACTTTCACAGTGACATTTTGATGGTTCTAGAGTAAGTAATCATGACAATAAAGACTTTCGCTGGGAGAAATGAGGTTCATTATCGAAACTCATTGTTAAATAACATTTTGTCAGCTCAAACTATTAATTTTTCTAGCTTCTAATACACCCTTAACGCCAAAATTGTGCTAGGACTCATGAATTGGTTAAGGCCTAGCTAATGTTTTCCAACTGTGTTTGCCTTCATAGCACAAATGTACCTATTGGAACAGAAGCAGGGAAAAGTTTCACTTACTGATCATCAGCTATGAGCAAACCTCTTTCCAATGAATATCTCCTTTCACCTCACACCAGTGCTATAAGGAAAATACTATATTGCTATCTATTTTATAAGAGAAGAAGGTGAGCCCCAAACAGATTTTTCTAAATTGTATTTAGGTAATTTAACACAAATTTAGATAGGTATTTGTGCTGAGGTAAATTTAGTATCATGACTCTACAACTTAATTACTATGTGATCTCACTGAGCCTGCTCCCACATTTGTAGAATGAATAGAAAATTCTCATGCCTCAAGTTTGTAATGGTTAAATGAGAGATTACTTTTGTGAGTGCTTTGCAAAAAATACTGCAAATCATAAAATATCCACTCCTTAAAGTTATTATGTAGTGTTTGCTAAATGTTTCAAAGCTAAACACGAATGAAGACTGTCCTGATCCAAAGGCCAATATCCCTTCTCCTGTATCAATACAAGGAATATAGAACCAAAAGTACTTTGCTTTTTGTCTTGTCTGCTAAGTATCTCAGAACTGAATCCAAATCTCAACCCGAATAACCATGTAACAGCTGGATATTATCTCTACGTTTAAGCCCTTAAATCTCCCCATCACCTGTATGATAAGAACCGCATAGTTTTCTGTAGAGCTTGTATGATCTTTTGTGATCTGGCTCCGAGACCTCAGCTTCATGTCCTGTTCTTTCCAGTTGACACTCTCTGTCACAGTAAAATCGAGCTCCTTGGAGTTTCCTGAACAGCCTGTGTCATTTCGTAACTCTGTGTATTTCCACATCCCATTCTTCCTTTCTAAGATGCTCTTCCTTTCCGATTGTATCATAATTAGTCCTTTCTATGCCTAATTAAAGCATTTCTTCTGAACAGAATCCTTTGTTGACTCCCTTCCACCAGCCCCAGGCAGAATCTATCACACCATCTTTGGTCATTCCACCATGTTTATAGAAAATGTATTACAATTATTGGTTTGTATGTCTGTTTATGTGTCTTGTCAACTTGCTCCTTAGGGTACAATGTCCATGTCCTATTATCTTTATATCGCAAGGCTTTATATAAGGCCTCCCACAATGTTGCACATTCTAGGCTCTCTGGTTATGAAATCCTGGTAAAATTATTTCTCTTTCTTTTTTTCACTTTAATTTCACTTTCAAATAAAATAAAATTAGTTTTCAGATCCTTTTAAAAAGGCGATATAAGTGATTAAAAGATATATAAATAAACAGGAAGTTGTGTGGGTCAGTTAAACAATAGAGTGATCTCCTGGTCAGGGTTGACCTAGTACTGTGATGCAGAATATCTACTTTTTTGTTATTATTTGAAAGGGCTCTGCAAGAATTTTTCCTAAAATCTCAACCCTCTCCCCACAAAAATATTCTTCTTACACATCTTATATTGCTTCACAATCTGCATTAGCAATTCATTTTTTGAATTAATTAAAAATGCCAATCTCTTATGAAAGGGTAACAGAATAAACTGTTATAGCAGAAGCATATTCGTTTTAGTTAATTCCTCTGGAGAAATAAGAACATTCCTAGGGAAGATAATACAGGCGAAACCACACCAACAGAGACATAAAGCATTTGGTCAAGCGGGATCCTTAGGTATTAGAACTTCAAATAATTTCAAGAGTTTGTAAATATCCAAGGTGAACAATGATGGTTATTATGGGCTGAATCGTGCCCTCCCCCCCATAATTCCATATGTTGAAATCCTAACCCCTAGTACCTTAGAGTGACTGGATTTGGACATAGGGCCTTTAAAGCAGTAATTAAGTTAAAATGAGGCTGTTAAAGTGGGCCCTAATCCAATCTGACTGTTGTCCTTATAAGAAGACCAAATATGGACACAAAAGTGACACCAGAGACGTGCACTCACAGAGGAAAGACCACGTAAGGACACAACAAGAAGGCGCCCATTTATAAGCCAAAGAGAAGCCTCTGAAGAAACTGAACCTGCTGACACCTTTGTCTTAGACTTCCAGCCTCCAGCACTGTGAGAAAAATAATTCCTGTTGTTTAAGCCAGCCAGTCTGTGGTAGTCTGTTATGGCAGCCCTAGGAAACTAATACAATAGCAGTTTTTACCTCTTATGCCATAAAACATTCTTGTTGATGGCCAGAAATTATTAAATAACGAGCAAAGAATTTAGATATAGATATGAGGCCCTATTAGCCTCAGAAACAATTCTCCAGAAGAAGCTTTTGTCTAGTAGAGTTCTATCCATTGACAACCCTATCTATCTATCTATCTATCCATCCATCCATCCATCCATCCATCCATCCATCTATCCATCCATCTATCTATCTATCTATCTATCTATCTATCTATCCATCTATCTATCTATGATACTCCAAAAGAGAAAGTTCTCCCTTAAAGAAAAAGAAGGGTTGGCAAAAGTTTTCACACTTGAAGCAAAAAATAGAATCAGTAAAGAATGACATAAGCTGTTCAAACTGACTCTCAGAACACAGATACATGCCACTGGACTCCGAGCTTTCTGGGTGAGGGAAAGTGTCCCATGACCCTCTCTATCGAGGACTGGCCCTGGCAAGCAGAGAAGCAGAATGCAGCACATGCCTGCTGAAATGAACTAATGTCTGCAGAGCTCCTAGTGAATATGTTTTATGGAGCTTTCAAAAACATTTTCAAATGATGTATGGCAAGTTTCCCTCAGGATTTGGAGACTACACCAAACCAAGCAAGTTCTGTCTCCACATCCCTGGCAAGAACAGCGTCCTGCATATCTCCTGTAATGCACACTTAGACTGTCCCTGACCATCAGATGATAGATGATACAGTAGCATTAACTCTGAAGATATGAGACCCTTTCAGCTCGAGAGCCAGTGAATTAAATTAGTTTCATCAGGATTACAGTGCTTACCAAACCCCTTTAACCAAATACTTTCTGTCTCATTCATATGGTTTTAATATGGTTTTAACCAATTGCAAGGTTATTTATAAGTTTGCAACTCCCAAGTAGAGTTATAAAGTGTTCAGATTTAAGCAAATCCAGTTGTGTGGCAGCCCAGCTCCCACTTATATGTGGTTTCAACATTTTATTTGTGTGCAGAGGAACGAGGCAGATTTGTTCCTGAATTTTCTCTTATTAACTATTTTTTTCAGTAAAACGTTTACAAAAAGTTCCATTGTAAAATTACTCAAATTCCTGTTAAAAGTGAGCACAATTTTAAAACTAGAGCATTCTATCTCCACATAAACCACCAATAGGATATTGTTATCCTAACATTTACCATATGAACAGTGTCACAATAAAATTAATGACCAGCTAGGCAAATGTCTTTGTCCAAAAATGTATCTTGGGAATTATATTAGTTCAAAATCTAGGTACTTGATTTCAGATACCTAATTTATACTTTTTAATGTTGTTTGTGGAAACGCAGGTGCAGTTTATTCAAGTTGAAAACATCAAAGCTATATAAACCAAGAATAAATTTTTTTCAAAAATATACCTTTTATTTTCATTTTAGCTGGCAAAGTGATAGATTTGAGGTTTATTTCCCTCAGAAACATAAACACAAAAAGTAGAAAAATGTAAAGTATTGCTGCCATGTATTTGCTTTAATTTATAAGATATATAACTATATCTCCTAAGAGCTTTTCCTATAATTTAAAGAAATATGTATGCCATAAAAATAGCATATGTTCCAAAACAAGAAATGGGGGCCACGAGAAAGCATTAGTGCCGAAGTAAATACGAAGGTATTTTCATTCAGAGAGGTTGGGACACCTACCTCTCCCCTCCAGACTCTCGGTCTCCTGCTTCTTTCACTGAGCTATTCTGCACTCTTTATAGACTAGGCTAGTCCCTGTTTACCTCATGTGCAAAATGAGGGAGTTGAATTGATTTATCTCTAGGTTTTCTTCCAGCTCTGAAATCTGAGATTCTATACACTTGATGCTTTTGCTCTCTGAGATCTACACTGCAACACACACTAGCAAAATCACTTTCCCATGTCATAAAAATTCTAAGTAATGATTCATATTCTCAAGGAAAGCACTCAAAAAAAATCCATTTTTCTAACAAACCTACCAATGCATGGTCACACTTGGCCAAAAAGTATTGTTTGCCACTTCTCAAATTTCATTGCCACCATAGGCAAAAGCAAAATAGGGAATGAACACAAGGCAGGGGAAGGCACAGCAAGGAGCAGGGAAAATCGGGGGGGGGGGGGGGGAAACGCTTTCATTTGAATCTGAATCAGGTTGAAGTATGCCTCCTTATCCCTAGTTTGGTATTCACTATGGTGGCACCAGCACAGAATGCTTCTCTTTTTGCCTGCAAGTAAAGTCACATAAATGCAAATATTACTGCTAAGAAGATGGCCTCTCTTCAGAAAAAAACTGATTAGCTCCTTGATGTCAAGATTTTATATGTTCTACTATTAACCTCCTTCTAGGAAATAGGAAGTACTAAATAAGGTCAAATGATGTCACAAATATGTATTCAAATAGAAAATAAAATAACCCAGGACTATGTCTGATTGTGAAAGAAGGTTTCTTTATAACTAAGTAAAATTAAAATTTGGAAATTCTGTTGTCATTTTGTAAAAATTAAAAAAATCATTCTGAAATTAAAATTTGTAAAATGCGTTTGAAAGAAGAAGAAAATATTTAGGAATCTTTTCAAAATAGTACTCTAATATGGCAACATTACAAAGGACAAAAGATAGTGTCCAACTGTGGGGATATGTGTTAATTGTATGGTTTTCCAAAGATGTGGGAGAACTGATATCAATTACAGTATAATTACCATTACTTCCAACAGAGTTAACATGTAGTTACCACAAAATAACATACAATTAACTGGTGTCACATTGCACACCAGACTAAATAAGATACAAATTAAAAATTCCCAAATGTAACCATGATACTCTTCTATCTCTTAAAAAAATAAATTTAAAACAACTTTTTTTTTTTTTTTTTTTGAGTTGGAGTCTCACTCTGTCACCCAGACTGGAGTGCAGTGGCCGCTTCCGGCCACCGCAGCCTCGACCTGCTGGACTCCGGCGATCCTTCCGCCTCAGCCTTCCGAGTAGCCGGAATTACAGGCATGCGCTACCATGCCCGGCTGGTTTTTTTAATTTATTGTAGAGATGAGGTCTCGCTGCCCAGGCGGGTCTCGAACCCGCGGGCTCAGGCAATCCGCTCACCTCAGCCTCCCAAAGGCGCGGGATTACAGACTGAGCCACTGAGCCCGGCTAACTTTTTTTCTGATAATGTTGCAGCATTTTCAGGAATTAAGGTAATTATTTCAAAGACAGGACAACCAAGACATACAAGTTAGAAAGCATCATTTTTAGTTGTAAGATGAAAAACTGCAAAGGGAGGAAGAAATATTTATTAACAAAAATTTAATTTAATAAGTTACAATTGTTGTAAATAAAATTAAATTTTCCTCACGTTTCTTCCCATTTCTGAAAATTAGGCAGCTATATTTTAAAACTAAACTCAAGAATCTTCTAAATTTTTACTGAAACCTAATATTTTTTACTTTATTCACCAAACACTGACCAAGAGCCTGCTTTAGTGGAACACAAAAATATTAAAGGCTCAGTTCAGGATGGGAGGTTAGACAGAATTTTTGGTTATTTGCTATGTGAAGTGGTAAATCTTGTCTCAGTGTAAACAATTTCCTTATCAGAAGGTGAACTTAAGGGACAAAGAATGCGACAGTTCAGTTTGAAGAAGTAGATTCCTTGTTGGAATGTCTCAAGTCAGCAACAATAACACAGGATGCCTTCACATGCTGCATGTGAGGAGGCACATGGGGGAATGCGAACATGCCCAACATGCATCTAGGTTTAATTAGAGGAGAACTGAACATAGCAGAGTGCAATGCTGTGAAGTTGATGAGAGGACAAAGGGAAAGTAGCTGTATTCAGCTACAGTGTATCTGCTATATCCGTTTCAAACATCTGGGCTTCCAATTATTTATTGAACTCATGTGTAGGAGTTATTTGGGAATACTGCAAACAGTTATAGAACAGGAACAAGTCAACTTCGTAAAATACTTGCAGGATTGAACTCTTGATAAAATCTTGAACAATATGAGTGAAAATGCTCTGATATTATCTCTTAGTAAATGTGTGAAAATCATGAAGAGGTTAGTATGCTAAGAATAAATTTTATAAATAGCATGCTAATTAAGGTAGCAGCAATATTTTAGTACAAACTTGTGTTTTGCACATTTTTAAAGATTTAGCTTATTTCATATGTCTGACTTTTTTCTTCTTTCTTTCCTTTGTGGTATCCAAAGGCTTACTTAAGATTAAATGAGGCTAGACACACTTGTAAAAGGCTGCACATCTTGTTTGAAGATTACATAAGCAAATGCAGAGATCCACACAGCTTTCAGGGCAGTCAGTTCCCTATTAGTCAATATTTTTCCTCTTTCTCAGAATATGGAGCTTAGGGATAGATTATTCCTTCATTTGGTTCCATGTTTTACTCTGTTAAATTCATGACCCTTTTCTGAGGCTCCAAGGGAAACCAAACTGGTTAGGAGGGATGACAAGAGAACAATGATGGGGACATTGTTATGCCACGTGATTTCCTCTTGCTCCCACATCACTGTAACATTCCTCTGATTATTGCAGTCTCAAAAAATGTGCTGATCACTGTGTGTGTTAGGCGACACTGCAACCCCAAGAAGCTAATATCCCCGATAGAGTATATTATGCATGTGATGTAAATGAGGTATGTGCTCTCCACACATCGGCCGTTTGTCATCAGAGAGGCAGCAAGCAGAGGAGCGTGCCAGCGCTTTTTTTCCCTCTCAGTGTCTCCACAATGGCAAAAATAAACAAGGAACATCAAAATCACCTGTTCTTTACAACTGACTGTACTAGGCACAAACTTGAAATGTTTTCAATTTAAGGCATATTTGGAATAGAGCTTTTTGTTATCATATTAGAAAAAAAAAAAGAGGTTTGTCATCTTCACTTTCAGAAATTAGAAACTGAAATGCAGCCGGGCTCGGTGGCTCAGCCTGTAATCCCGCAATTTAGGAGGCTGAGGTGAGTGGAGTGGACTACCTGAGCCCGCGGGTTCGAGACCCACCTAGGCAACTTGGCGAGACCTCATCTCTACAATAAACCAAAAAACTAGCCGGGCGTGGTAGTGCGCGCCTGTAGTTCCAGCTACTTGGAAGGCGGAGGCGGAAGGATCATCGGAGCCCAGCAGGTCGAGGCTGCGATGGCCAGAAGCAGCCACTGCACTCCAGTCTGGGTGACAGAGTGAGACTCCAACTCAAAAAAAAAAAAGAAAAAAACTGAAATGCAGCACATTAGAGGCCATATCAGTGAACAGAGAGACTCTACCAACTTCATTTCTCCAAGAACAAAATAGTAAGATATTTTGAAATCTGCATTCCTGGTCTAAACACAGGACTTGTATGTAATTAAATAATCTTTCCTGCAGAATTAGAAATGGTGCTTAGACCACATGTCAACATTTTTAAATGAAATAAAAGCAACACCTCCGAGGGCTCTAGTACCGAGCCCTCCATAAACAAGCCCATGCTTCCTGCCAGAGCCTGGAGAGCTGCACTCCTTGTCCTTTACATCCCTGCCTAGGCAAGGAGAAAGCTGGAAAATTAGCCAGAGGAGAACATAAGGCAGAGAGATAGTTCACTCAGTCTCAAAGATTGTCTAGTGATAATTAACTAAAATGGATCGCACAGTCTCAAGGAATAAAACAGTTATTCGTAAAACAAATAACTTCCCATGTGGATGCTATAATTAGCAGAGTTTTTAAATCTCTGTAGAATTGTTAATGGCACTTCCAGACCAATTAATGACCTAAGAAGATCATGAGTATAACAATTATATAAGCTACAAAAGTGTTCATAATATAGTTCTTAGTTAACTCTACTGCATATATTTGACACAGAGAAAGCAAAACCTAAAAAATAACTAAATCTGTTTCACTGATTAAATAAAACTCATATTCAAATTTATATTAGGATCAATAATTTTGTTTTCTATAGCTGAGGTGATGACCAAAGGAGAAACAAAAAAACATTGCTTGTAGGGCAGGCCAACCTTTTAGCCTGCATTGAGACTAGTGTATTAAAATGTCATTTATGTAAGGCTTCAAGTTGTGAATCATGTTCTTTTGTTGACATAAAGGTCTGGATTATGTGATTGATCAAGCCAAATAAACAAACAAGTCTTAATATAAATATGATCTATTTAGGAACTGTTGGGTTTGAAATATAAATATTCCCTTGAAGACCAGCTCATATATTTGCAGCACTCACACTTGTACTTTCAGTTGTTTTAAAACGCGTTGACAATTTAATTTGTCAATTAAAATGAATATAAATTCATTAAAAAATTCCATTGTTCTAAACAGTCACATTCTTTGCATTCTGGGTAAAATAATTTGACTGCAAACTTCACTCTTTAATATGGTTTCTACTTGAAGATAAATCAATATTTAACATTCCCACAAACATCACCTATAGATAATTTTTATCTCATTGCATTACCTTTTAAAATTACATAAACTTGAGGAGATAATTCTGCAATACCAGTTTGTACAAAACCATGTGACATTCACGAACTCACAGTGTTTTGATCTCATTGTATTGTGTTGATCAGTAAATCCATCTACATTTAGCTAAGCCTTAGTCCTCAGCTGATTCTTTGAGAATAAATAAATACTTCCTATAAACTCCAGATATCTTTGGTACAACAGACCTGATTTTCTTGAAATAGACTTCACTTCCTTTCTGCATCCTCTCCTTCCCACCACCACCCACAGATGATAAACAAAAATTGTTTTATTTATGGAAAAAAATGATGGCATGCTACTTATTTATGCTATCAGCCGAAGGCAGCTTTGAGTCCACCTCATTCCAATGAAACAGGAGGCAGAAGGCACACAGTGTGAACTTTCCCTTCTAAGTGGAAATCACTGACTCAGTTTTCCTGCTCCTCACACAATAAATATGGCCCATTCTCAGACTTGGTGACCATCGGCATCTTATAAACAGCAAAGCCCTTTTCCACATA
Organism: Cephalopachus bancanus; assembly: GCA_027257055.1. Taxonomy (NCBI): domain Eukaryota; kingdom Metazoa; phylum Chordata; class Mammalia; order Primates; family Tarsiidae; genus Cephalopachus; species Cephalopachus bancanus. The sequence continues at coordinate 1,229,750 of JAPVLO010000289.1, read as the reverse complement.
TTAACTCTTCAACAATGTACAATCATCCTAATTTTACAGAACATACTGAGACTCAGTAAGATTAGAGATTTCCCCGAGAAGACACACATACCCTGGTCAGATGCTGGCCTAGAAGATAAATTTCCGACTTTGAAACCCAGGCTGAATTCCTTCTACTGATTAACACAGCTTTATTTATGAAACTTGACTCAGTTTTAGGTACATGAAATCAGGAAGATCAGCATCCAAGCTGGCTTCCAAAGCTCTACAAGTAAGTATTTATTTTATAAATTTAACTTTCTGAATCTATTCAAATCCAAGACATCACTGCTTAGCCATTTAAATAAATAAAATCAGCATTAGATTCTGAATAAATTTGTAATGGTTGTCTCTCAGCCCCCCCAGGCTGTGCTACTGCTTCAAGTGTGGTTAATTCATATGCGGTTAGAGATCTTACCATTGGAGATGCACACCCATAAGCTCCTGTTACAGTGCTGCTACCAAGGACACGGGAGTAGGAGAGATAGACACGCAGGTGTTACACACTAGAGCCCTGCCATTGAAGACTCCAGAGACGGCAGCTGCCTCTTATAACTCCAAGAGCTTGGAGAAAATCATCAGTGGTCAGAGACTGCACCCTAACTGCAGTAGGCTGCAAGACTGCAGTGAGAAATGAAGGAAGAAGGGAGAGAGAACCGGGAGGAAGAGGAAGAGGAGGAAGGGGGAAGGGTGAGAGGGGCAGGGATGGGGACAAAGGGTGAGGGAGGAAGAGAGGAAAGGAAAGAAATGCATTCTCACACACACAAGGAGGTAGAGAGAGAGAAGCACAGACTGTGGGCAATGGATGCACAACCTCCAGAAGAGAAGACAGGAGGAAGTGGCAGTGAGACAGAGCCACTTGGTACTGTGAAAGATTTCACTATTCTTCTAAGATCTGATAAGAAGCCACCCTCCTGTAACATGATTTTCCTCTGCCTGAGGAAGGCCAGACACATTCAAAGGCAAAGACAGATGCAGATGTAAATACATTTTTATCCCCATAAGGGGATAACTACTTCTTTCTAAGGCTGGTCTCTAGTCACAAGCACACAATCAATGAATAATGACCAAGCATTTTAGGCCCAGTATCAGGGGATCACCAAAGAGTAAGACGTAGGTTCTTCATTCGAGTTACCAATAATGGTAACCTAACTGTGTGGTGCAGTAAAATGTATAGAATTTATATACAGAGGAGCTAGAATGTGAACCTAGAGTTACCTGCATGAATTCTCAGGGTTTTTGTCATTTAAATCTGTAATGGGGGCTAACAATAGATAACAATAATCTCTACCTCACAAATTTTTTTGTGAAAATTAAATGAGATTATTATTTAAAAGTATCTGTCATTCATGCCTATAGATTATGTTGCTTATTTCAACTTTTCATTTAGATTTACAATTCTCTGTCACCCTGAGGTTTCTCACACCGAGAAGAATGGGAGAAACTTATTACTTGCTTTTATAGTTGCCATGTAACAGGTTGACTTTCTGCACATTTATCTACACAGAGAAACACACTCAATTCCTTCAGCCACCACTACCATCATTATTCATTCATTCATTCATTCTCTCTCTCTCTCTCTGTCTGTCTCTCTCTCTCTCTCTCTCTCTCTCTCTCTCTCTCTCTCTCTCTCTCTCTCTCTCTCTCTCTCTCTGACACACACACACACAGTCATATACACAGCCCCTCTGGATTAAATTTCTTAGCCAGGCATTCAAGGCTTCCACCATCTGAACCCTGCCCTCTCTAACTCAGCACCCACCCCTCTCTTGATGGAACTATCTTCCTGCCATTATTCCCCTACGATGAGACACATGCCCCATCCATACTCATGCTGGAACCTGCCTGTCCTTTCTTTGGGGGCATTCCAAGTCTTTCCTGTTTCAGACCCTCTCTTTTCCTCCCAGTCATTGGTCAGCAGGGCCTCCTTTTACCTTCAAGTGCTTTATTATCCTTATAAGTCATTTCACTCATTTGGTGCTTAGTCCCAATATTGTCTGGCTCCCTTTTATGTATCTGTCCTGTCTCCCATGTCTGACTATATTCTCCTGGAGGGGCAGAAAGGGACTAGTTCTCTACATCTCAACCCCACACACCAGATGATGAGCACTTCCTACCTAATGCCCCCGTGATGTCAGATGGCTGCAAACAAAAATAAAGGAACCAGGGGAATATTTATTTGCATTTGCCTTATGTCACAAATGATAATTAAATATTATCTTATTTAATCTTTTTCATAACCTTATATGGTATATTCATGATTTCCTCCTTCCAAGTAAATAAACAAAGGCTCAGAAAAGTGACAGGCCCCAGGAGACACAGCTAGTAACACATGTGTTGTTGATCATTAATTAGACTGTGAAGTGAGATCTGGACTTAGACATGACTGATCTCAAAGGGTCCTGTTCCTTCTTTCATTCCTGATGATTGTGTGGACCTGTAGGAATCATTTCATGGCAATTAAATCAATAATCTATGATAAGAAAGGCTAAAATTGCTACCAACTAAAATTACTACCAACCTCCCTTGTAGGAGTGTTATTAAGATCAAAGAATTCATGTTTTTAAAAGCAGGAAAGTTGATAAACACACATGATTTTTAAATATAAGAGCTCACTAAAATGTTTCTTCAGATTAGAGATAATACTTGTCTTCTTGTTCCCATTTTACAGATGAGAAAATTGAGATTACTTTTAATGCTGATGCTAAAAGATATGGAGGATCCCAAATGTATGGTTTCTCTCTTTATAAAAATTACACTGATTCTCAATATGGGACAAGAATAACTCAGAGTGATCTTCTTTACTGAGAACTACAGGGGACTCCTGCAGCCTAGACAATATGAGAACCAAGGCCACTGGGCAATGCATTTTACAAGACACCCCTTGTGTTATTTCAAAACCAATGCTGTTGACATTATTTATAAAAAGATATAAAGGGCAAATCAGGGTTGCACCAAAAATAAAAGCAAGCATTTCCAACCATAGTGGGAAGACGGTACTTTGGGAAATTCTAATCTTAGTTGCAAATGTCAAAGACTGCAAACTGGATCTTAGCTAAAAGTGAACTTCTGCCAGGCTTCTCCCGATGGCATATTTTTGACAACCACACTTAAGACAATGCTGAGAGGGAAGCAGTGACAAAAAGAATTTATAAAACATATCCATGTGCAGAATTTCCACTCATACTCTCTATTTGCAGCTCTGGGCCTACCAGCAGAAACTGAAAACACCAAGCGTATTAATAAATAGCACAGCAAAGAGAGTAGAGCACACACGTAAAAAGCTTCTACAGACAGGCACGCATACATTGTCATACAGACAGTCTCACATATACACCCAGGTCAACAGGCACAGGCAGACTGTCAACAGATTCAGGGAAAGACTCAGACATAGACCCACAGACACACAATTGCAGACAGGCACACGTTGAGACAGACACACAGAAACAAAGAGATACTGACAAATATACAAACTCACTCACAGATGCCCACAGACAGCCAGAAACACTGCAGATCTCCACTGCCATAGATGGAAAAACACATATGGACAGATAGATGGCTATACACAAATGTATATGCACACACAGGGAGCAGACCCACACAGACAGACTCACATATAAATTTACACCCACAATGAAAAAGCCACACGTGAACACTCACAGAGATGCACACACATAGTACACTCATGCACACACATCATACAGAGCTATAGCTAATGTGTAGTCTGTGCCCTTCTATTCAGGGACCATCGTGACAAGATGTCAGGGATGGTATTGGGAAGAAGGTGAAGTCTGTCTGCTATTGTGGGAAGAATATGGGATTTTACAACAGGGACTCTGAAGAGCTTCAATTTTAACATTACCTGTGTGAATGTAAGCATAAGATTTGAGCTCTTTGAACCTCATCCTCATCTGTAGAAGAGGAAGGATAAAAATTCAAGTTCTAAGGATTATTCAGATTAATGATAATTAACCAACGTGAAAAATGTTTGGCAAACAATAAAAACAGTAAAGTTTTAGTGATTGTTCTTATTACCACATTATTAAAACCACAACCAGCAAAGAAATCTTCCTAGGAAAAGAAATAGTTAAAATATTATCCACCTCATCTACTGCTGTGAAGACTTAAGTATTAATAGTTTTTTTAATTGATCTATAAGGAACTAAAATTTTATATAAAAACGTAATTACAGAAAATTCTGTTACTGCATCAATCAGTCAGTATTATATTGAGCACCTGCTATCTGCCAGGCATGCCTAAAAAATGAAAGTTCCATTTAACTATATACTCTGTTTAGTCAAGTTATCATATATAATGTATGCCATCCTTGACATCACTATTGGCAAGGATTATAACATATGACAATATAAGCAGCACTAAGACTAAATTCAGTACTTTGAGACCATGCGATACTTCAGAGTCACCACCATAAACATCTTAGGTCCACACGAACAACAGTGTAAAATCTGGAAAGCTCAGAGACGGAGGGCCAGAAAAATGAGGGTCTGGTTGCAGTCTCACGAATACCCTGTGGTTGCACCAGGGTTGTCATTTCACGTCTCTCTGCCTCAGTTTCCTCATCTAAAAATTCCTCGTCGGTACTATATGATCTCCAAGGGCTCTTTTATCTCTGATTCAACTACTCTTACAGTACGATGAAGACGTTCTGGCTGATGGGGTTTCGGTTGTGAGAGTGCTGAATTTATGAATTCTTACTATACTTCTATAAACGCCAAAAAGTTAATAACTTCATATCTCTCAGGGGAAAAGATCTATCATCACTGGACAAGAGAAAATGTGTTCAATTTATTATGATTCCATAAGAATGGAAAATTATTAAGAGATTTTTGTAGGGTCCCTCAGAAATCCATGGACAGGGAAGACATTAAATCCGGAATTTCCAGGGCAAAGATCCTGGAGGAAAACCTTCAGGACATCCTAAAGCTAGAATCCATGAAATGGGATGCCAAAGTACAAAGAGACTTTACACAGCTTTTTAAATATATATATATATATATATATATATATATATATATATATAATATATTTTTATTAAATAAAAAATATACATGTATATAGTGGAAAGAGACAAGAATGTAATACTTCAATAAATGGTGACATTTCCTTTCACTTATCTTGTAGATCTTAAAATTTAAGCTTCAGCTGTTTTTTGATACTAACATTTGTATAGAGTCAAAGTTGTTTTTTGAAGTTCTTTTCTATTCCATGGCTATTCAATGTAAAAGTATTTGTAAAATGAAATGCCATCTAGGACTGGGGTTCCAGTCTTCATGTATTTAGTAAGATGATTCACATAATATTTAAGGTTGTATAATTGATTGATTTTCTGCAAGGACATCTTAATAAAATATGAATGAAGAAGAAAAAGAATAAGTCTTCTTAGGGAACTGACATTACCATTACATAAGGTTTGCATTGTCCATGATGCTATTGTTTTCCTGAAGTCGCGCTTTTTTTCACTTTTAAATTTTTTATTTTAAAATTGTGGGGTACAATTCAGGATTAGGTATACAAATATTGTGCAGTTACCCTTGTTGATGAGGTGTGTCCCCCCCTTACCCAGGTAGTTTCTCACTACTGCCAATCCCACCTCCCCACTGACCCATGTCCCCACTGTTTCCCGCTACTGTCAATTCTTTTCTTTTTTTTTAATTATAAAGATGTGGGGTGCCATTCAGGGTTAGGTATACAAACATTGATTATGCAGGTACCCTTGTCGATGAGGTATGTCCCTCCCTCTCCTAGCAGTTTCCCTCAACTGCCAATCCCACCCCACCCCCCGACAGTTTCCCATTACTGTCAAACGCTTTCATATAGTATTATAATGAAACTCCACACAGCTTTTAAGCAGAGCACCTTCCTCCTAGCTCTGGTAAATCCGGGTGGATTCAGTTTCTCAAAGGTGTGCAGACAGTGAAATAATACAAGGTGTTTTCCACTGGCCACTTATGCTTCTTTGAGAAGTCTAAAAGTCAGAACTTAGATAAATTCTTTGTTAAACTTAGGAGGCAGTTTGTATTGTCTCAAGAGCTTTGTGAAAATTTAGGATACTAGTTTAGTATCTACTCAGACTTCCTAAGGTTGTATCTTAAACGAACCCAACTTTAAATGTTCAAGTTTTACCAGTCTTTTAAAAATGTGATTTGTCATTTAAATGTTCTCAGTCTTATCTTTAAAAACTTTCCCACAATCAAATGACTTCAAACCTAATATTTTGTTTTGATGATAATCATAACTATATATATTTTTTCTTTAATGTGCACTTTTAAAAATAACCAAAAAATTACTGACAACATGAGTTTTCATTCTTTTTTCTGCAGCTCAGATATTTAAAAATTCTTTAGTATACTATGTGGATTCTGAAGCCATCTAGGTGGAACTGATCTGATTTGGAGGTTGAGAATTCTTCAGGAATACTTTATTAATTTCTTTATGTGGGGTGATGCAGCATTAAGTCACTTGACACTTGTGATAAATCCTTCCTCTGCATATTAGTTCTCATTCCACTGGAAAAGTCCAACAGTATAGGCTATACGTTCAGGAAGGGCAGGAATGCAAAAAGAGTCTAAGGCAGATTTAAATAAATTTCAAATGGAGTTCCACCTGCGGAAATGGTCTTGGGAATCCCACAGACAAGAAAATGGATTTTTAAAGGTATAATCCTAGGTATCTGGCTTACAGTTTTTTGATGAATCCTGCAACAACCAAGGGAACAAAGTGTTATTAATCACAGATGAGGACACCAAGGCTCAGAGAGGCCACAGAGCTGGTGAGTTACGGAAACAGAATCAGAAACCCAGGTCACTCTGGCTTCAAGGAGCACATGCTCTTCTCATTCTTCCACACTTCTCTAAAGGTCTCTCCCGTGCTTTATTTAAACTACCACCATGATATTCTTCTTAAAATGTAGTTCAGATTAAATGTGCCCCATCCACAAACACCTTCAATGGCTCGCAATTATATAAAAAGAAAAAACTTCAACTAGCCATGGCAACAATCTCCTTCAGCCTGCTTTTCTACCAATTGTTTCAGGTACTGAACAAATCCCCTTACATGGAGTATAGCCTATCTGCAGGTTCTGTACCTGCAGATTCAACCAACCTTGGATGGAAAATATTTAAAGAATTTAAAATTTTTAAGATAACAATTCAAACATAAAGACAATACAAATAAAAAATACAGTACAATAACTATTTGCATAGCATTTGCACAGTATTAGGTATTCTAAGTAATCTGGAGCTGATGTAAAGTATATGAGAGGGTATGTCTAGGTTCTATGCAAATGCAATGCCATTTTCTACAAGGGAGTTGAGCATCTGGGGATTTTAGAATCTGCAGTTGAGAAAGTGGGGTCCTTGAATCAAACCGCTGACGATACTGAGGGATGACTGTACTTTATTGAATTGTCACACCTAAACCTTGTGCCATAGAAACTATGAATATTGCCATTTCTCCGATGGAGGCATTTGGGCTAACTCCAAAGCCCTTGCTCTTGTCCACAACCTTACTTACTCAAGTGGATGGGAAGTTAAGGAAAGGAGGGAAGGAGAGAAGAAGGGAGAGAGAGGAAAAGAAGGAGAATGGGAAAGAGGAAGGAAGGGAGGAAATATTTATTAAATGCCTGATATGCACATAAGATATTTTACTAGGAAGTTTAATATCGAGTCATTTAATTCTCAAATCCTGACATTTTACAGAAGAGGGAACCAAGGCTCTGAGACAGTAACTTAATAAGTGATAAAGCCAGGATTGGACTCTGGTTTACCTTTCCAGTATGCATGTCCAATACTATGCCTTTGTATATAGTAAGTTAATAAAAATAGAAGAGAATTGAAAACAAGTGTGTCCGTGGGCTAAAGTGCTGTATAGAAGAATGTGATGTCAGTCACTTTACCCAAACTAAGGCAAGGAACTCTAGGTAAAAATGGATCTCAAAGATAAATGAAAGATTTGTTAATAACCCTGGGAAATTCCTGTAGTTCTCGACACGAATAGGAATGTTGTAGGAATATTCTTAGATATGTTTCAAGCTTTTATGAGGACCCACAGGAGAAGACTCATGTTTCTCCTAAGAGGCTGTTTTATTTACATGGCAAACATACTGCAGAAGTTGTAACACATTTCTTTTTGCCTGGTTACCCGGAAGCTCACAAACAAGTCTGTGGCCCCACTTTAGCAATTAGGTAAACATGTATGACAACAACTGTTATGTACTTACTTGATCTCAGTTTTATCTTACTTACCTAGCCTTAATTTTTCTTCCCTACTATCTCCTCTCTCTATTTAGTCTTTTTTTTTTTTTTTGGAGTTTCACTCTGTGGCCCAGACTGGAGTGCAGTGGCACACTCTTAGCCACCGTAGTCTCGACCTGCCGGGCTCCAGCGATCCTTCCGCCTCAACCTTCCAAGTAGCCGGAACTACAGGCACATGCTACCCACACCCGGCTAATTTTTGATTGACTGTAAAGACGAGGTCTCACCAAGTTGCCCAGGCGGGTCTCGAACCCGTGGATTCAGGCAATCCACTCGCCTCAGCCTCCCAAAGTGCTGTGATTACAGGCTGAGCGACCGAGCTGGACTATATTTAGTTTTTTGTTTTTGTTTTTTGAGTTGGAATCTCACTCTGTCGCCCAGGCTGGAGTGCAGTGGCCGCTCATGGCCATTGCAGCCTCAACCTGCTGGGCTCCAGCGATCCTTACGCCTCAGCCTTCCAAGTAGCTGGAACTACAGGTGCGCGCTACCACACCCGGCTATTTTTTTTGATTTATTGTAGAGATGAGGTCTTGCCAAGTTGCCCAGGTGGGTCTTGAACCCGCGGGCTCAGGCAATCCACTCACTTCAGCCTCCCAAAGCACGGGATTACAGGCTGAGCCACCGAGCCCGGCTCTATTTAGTTTTTAATGACTGCAAACCACCCAAAAATTACTTTTGCATCAAGGCAAAGTATAAGTAACATCATTTTATTGACTGTTTTTCTCTTTAACTCAAATAGAATAAAACCAGCAGTCATTTAAAAATATTTACAATGTTTGCTCAGCGAAGACTGTTATTACAGTTAAGGTGAATACAATTAAACACACAATGCATGTATATGTTTTACGTAATCTAGAATACCATATATTCGAAGTACCCTCTCCTCCAGTAATCTCAAAGACTCTTTTAGAGAGTCTATTAGCCTAAAAGTATTTCCATAAAAATACTATGACATTGTTTGCCTTTTCAATTCCTATTCTCTCTTGAGTGTACAAGGAGGTTTTTCAGAAGCTACATGCAATGATATGATTTGAACACAAAACCAGATACCAGAACCAAGACACCTTTTAATGTCAGACATTAAAGAGATTTGTTAAAATGTAAAACAAAGCCATTCTTCCAGTTTTTACTTTGAAAAATATAGTTAATCCTGAAAATGTTATTTATATTGACATTTAATGGATCAATTATTATTGTAAAATAAATATTTTTAATATTTTAGTTTTAATATCTAATAATGATGAGTGATATATCCCATATAAATCAAAGTCGTTGGGGTTTTTAATAATGTCTAAGGTTGTAAAAGGGCCCTGAGACCAAAAGAGTTGAGAACAGCTGGCCTAGAAGGATTAAGAGATTACATCTAGAAGCGATTAGATCTAGAAGGATTAAGGATTAGAAAGTACCTGCTATAGTGGGTCTATAAAGTCCTCATAATTAATAAATTTGCTCCATACCTATTAGAATCAACAAATCTTTCAGAGAATGTATGCAGAATTATTAACTGGATATACTGAATTTTAACACTTTCGCTAGGAGATACATTAACTGGATGTGCTTTTTGACTAAAAAACACTTGTAAACAAAGCTAAAAGCTTTATTTTTTTCTTTAAAAGTTCTAAAAACTGTCATAAAAGCTTTACATTTGTTCTTATCCCCACACCTTTCCTTAGGAAATATTATGAACTTATAAACCTTTATAAATTCTCACCATTTTCTCCTTTTAAAGTGCAGAGAAGAAAAGAGCCAAACAAGTTTGTTGTTGTTTTTTATGAATTAGACCTTAAACTAGTAGCTAAGCAACCAGTCAAGTAACCCTGACAACAGAAATAAAAAGAACCTAATGATTACATTCAGCCAGGAGCCTACATAGGAAACTTCATAGTTGCCCAATGTTTTAAGTTCAAATGCAAAATCCAACATTAATAAAATTTGCCTTGTTTTTTTCTAAGAAAGCACTTTTGATCTGTGTGTATTCTTTTAGAAAAACACTATCACAGGCTTTAACATAACTATTCATTTCAAAGGAATATGTATGAAGCACATACATTTAGATGCACTTCTTTAGCTCATAATTTTAGCTCATAATTGGTGTTTGAAACTCAGAAGTGTGTCTTGTTGTAGATTTTAAGAAAGATTGTACGATCAACCTCACAGAGATGTAGGAACAAATGCAATGATGGAGAGAAGAAAAGCAGGAGTAAAGTGATCTCCAGCCTGTCTCAGTTTCTTCATCTGTGAAACAGGGATAGTAATACCTACACCCCTGAATTTGGAAAGGTTCAAGAGAAGTAATACACGCACGACTATTTTGGAACGTAAAAGCGCTATAAAAATATCCTTTTATCATGACATACAGAGTGCTAAACAAATGATTTTTAAACACTGACTACCGCTGTGCTTTGCAAATGAAGAGGATTACAATTAGAACTTGTTTTCTTCCTGCAAAATCTCTAATGTGCCCTGCAGTCCTCAAAGTACAAGTTGTTAGCTTGGGAACAGGTTGACATAGAAAACCACTGCAACTGAACATGTCAGTCAACTGCTCACAAAAATGACAATTCCGATTAATTAGAACTATGTGCACCTTTGAAAACAACAAAACTTCACTCGCTTGTGAGCTATATAAGAAGCTCACTCATTCCAAACACACTTTGCTAAATAATTTTCTCACAAGCCCCTTTTACTTATTGTTGTACAGCTATATTGATCTTCTGTCTAAATTGATCCTGTCATGCAACAATGAATACCTGAATCAATTGTATAAATAACAAGGAGCTATGGTAATTGACAATGTGAAGCAGAAGATGTCCAGTATGTTTTTCTTTGCCAATAAAAGGGGGCAGTATTACATCAGTGTAATACTGATATACTGTTCTGATATTTTTGTGGAGTATGGGTAAGAAGCAAGACTCTACACTTTCTAAAAATGAACAACAGCTTTTTTTAATAAATAGGAACAAGTTTACAATGTGCCTCAATGATTAGGTTATTGTTTTCCTATTTATTTCATTGAAAAAATATTATTTGGGCATGAGAAATGTATACAGTTATCAAACATCAGGTTAAGTGTTTTCAGAAAATCATACATTGAAATTCTGCTTTTGTGAAAATGTATTAAATAATGCATTAAATTAGTAGGAACGAAAGCTCCCTAGTACACTACCATAATCAGATTTGAGTGTTATTATGTTGGCTGTGACCAGATCCTAGCAGGTAGCTAGTTTATACAAGTTACTTTAAGAATGAAAAAGAAAAATGCATATCTTGACTTTGTAAGAAGCTGCCTATTAGCATCCCACAAACCTTTCATTCTATCTTAAGACATTTTGGCCCCAAGGAGCAATAAGTTGACCCCTTCACCACTGAAGAATATCAAAGAGAAAAATTTTTTAAATTAACAACAAATTTGGCAAGCTGCCTGACAAAGTGAGAAAGAAACTGATATTAATTGAGCATCTCTTGTGCAAGATATGTGCTTTACAGATGTTCCTCCTTAAAACAGCCCTTCAAAAAAGAGATAATTATCTCTATTTGATAGGTATTGTCACTGAGATTTAGAGAGGTTAAGTAATTTACTTAAGTAAAACCATTAGAAAACAGCACAGGGAGAATTTAGACCCAAGATTAATCAGCTCCAGAGTCCATGCTCTTCATAATCTACTATGTGGCCTTTGATTCTGTTACTGCTCCTGACCTAGCTACCTCCTTTGTTTCTTTGTCTATACCAGCAAGATTCAATCTTTTGTTCCCAGACAAATATCTTTGCAGAACCAGAACCAACAGACACCGTGGCAGGAAGAATGCCCTATCCAGGTAGATGTGACAGGTATACAGAAAGCAGGGAGCGCAATGTGTTTCTGCTTGTAGTTTTGTGTGCTTATCCTTTGCCATATGTCATCAAAGGTTTAAGATTGCTAATGTAAAAGGTGCTTTTGTATAAAATAGGCTTAAAGATATTATAGGCAATTAAAAATGAATCTGATACTGTTTTATAAGCAGAAATATTATTAACTAGGAATTAGGAAAGCAAAGATTTAATTCCCACCCTGCCACAAATACACTATGACCGTGGATAAGTTCCTTTTTTTCTCTAGATTTCAGTTTTCCCTTCCATACACTGAAGCAATTACATCTGATTAAATGCGATATTCCTTTCAATTCTTTCACTCTACAGTTTTAAGCCCACCGATACACTTCAGAGCAGGTAAAATGTGATAATTGTGTTCACTGTAGCTCATTTTGACACCTGATGATGTCAAGCATTTTTGTCAAGTGATTCCCAGAAGATGAAGGAACAGTAACTCAGGCTAAATGCATATGGATGCATAATCTGCTTATTTTTGAGTAGCTGTGGACAGTAGATAGTCAGTTTAAGTATTTGGTTCACATAATACCTATGCTGAGAAGCATTCTAACCAATCACCGAATCAGCATCAAGAGGGTCAGAAACGTACAGAACACACTGTAGCTTCTATCCCTTTATTAAAAAGTCCTACCCTGCCTTGCCTCCCTTCTAGCCAAATGCCCTTAGCTTAGCTCTGAGGATATTTAGAAACAGCCTAATTAAAATTCTGCTATGTATTGTCATGACTAAAATACTCTCTATCTTAGAGATGTCAAGACAACAAAATTTGGTAAGCAGTTAGCCTATAATATGATCTAATTGCACTGGTACTTAGACAGGGATGGAGATGGCGGGTGTTCTTGGTGTGGAAAGCTACAACCCAGGGCAGTTAACTTAGACTTCTGCTGGCAGGACACTCGCAATCCGTGCCAGAAGCTATGTGGAAATGATGGAGCATAACAGCTCCTAGGGTGCCGTTACAGTCTATTGTTCCTACAATCTATATATTTAACGGATCCTAGATACCCTGTAACACAGTCGACCAGAACAACTCCATTGGTGCCGTTCTGGCCGATCAAGTCAACGATGTTTCATTTTAAAGTGCCAAAATAGGGCTTTACTCAATAAAGTGAAACACACCATGAGTAAACATGTATTCATATGGGCAGACTCATATATTCAATTCAATATGTGTTATAAAGACACGGCACCCCATGCCGGTATGGTGGATGCTGGCCCACTTTTATGATACATACGAACCCTGTCTTATATACATCTAATGGCACTAAATGTATCACACTACAGTGGACACTGTGGTGTGCTGCCCAGAGCTTCCTTCAGGCCGGCCTGGAAGATTTATTCCCTCGACTGCTGGAAATGCCGTCAGTAGCTAGTTCTCAGCTGTCGACTCTCCTCAGCATTGCCATAGCTGAAAAGCATCACCTCACACAAGGTCAATCTTCTTCCAGTTGTAGCCCTCATCCAATGAATGGTTGACACAAGTCTATAAAAGCTCTCTCCTTCACCCCAACTGGGGACAATTTGGAATTGGCAGCCGTGAAGCTTCCTATGGGACTCCCTGAGGCCTTATTGAGATTGTACCACAGCGCAACTTTTCCCTCTGCCTAGTCTTGCTTCTTTACTTATTTTTTTAGAGACAGGAAGTCACTGTGTTGCCCAGACGTTTGTCCTCTTCCTTCCACAGGTGACAATCCTAAGAGCGCTCCCTGATAAACCTGGGAACCCAAGGAGCTGCCACCTCCACTGCGGTCACCTCTCTGCTCCGGCAGCCCTATGTCAGCTGCGGCAACAGTGGCAGCTCCTTGGGTTCCCAGGTTCATTCAGGGGTGAGGTTCCCAGGGAACCCAATTTTGTGCCATGCTTCTTTGTAAAGAATGCCCAAACAAGAAAGAGAAGAGGTGTGCTTAATAAATTATAGGGCTTTATGACAGCAACACCATGAAAAATCATATAAAACTGTATTGTGGGCTACAAAGAACAAATTCATAAATCTAACTCATAGATCTTTATATTTAAGAAAACAGATAATTTCAAAGCAGACAATTTTGGAGACAGTTAAATTGAATTTGTCACAATCCATTTTCCAGTTTAATTGCACATTATATATTTACCTTTTTTGACTCCGAAGAAAATCTGGTTCTCAAAAGAACATGTAGTACCCCACAGAACCTCACAAAATTAAATGGATACTTTTCTGTTAGTTCTGTTCTTTATTCTTCTGACTGCAACTAACCTAACAAGCAAGGACAGATACTAAATGAAGCCTACAGATCATAAAATATATGTGCAAAACATTACGCAGGAGGGAGATCGGGTCAAGGAGGAGAGTTCGTGAACACAACACCCCTAATCATGAACTTTTCTAGAGCCCCAAATTCAACCTCAGTAGAGTTATCTCTTGAGATAATTTCCTTCAACTAGAAACAAGGGGTTCCTGGTTCTGTGGGGATCACTCTGCAGCTTACCTTCTGGGACTCAGTTATACTTGGCGTGATATGTTATAGGCCACGTTCTGATCTATTTATTTATTTTTCAACCCTAATCTCATCGCTCATCTTTCTCCCATGTCTTCCCAAGCAAAATACAGTTTTATTCTTTTAAACTGCAGACTTCTTCCTCCCAAATGAATTCAGAAAAGTCAATGAGAAATATTTCAAATTAATCTGTAGAATTTGGAATTAACAGTGACTAAGTTTGAGCTTCAACTAATGATATAAATTCAACAATATAGGATGCTATGGACAAAATGTTTGTGCTCCCTCAAAATCCGTATGTTGAATCCCTAATCCCCTAATCCACAATAGGACAGTAATTGGAGGTGGGCCTTGCGGAGGTAATTAGGTAATTCCCCATGAAATTTGTGCCCTTAAAAGAAGATGAAGACACCAGAGCTCTCTTTTTCATGTGTGTATACAGCAAGAAGATGTCTATCTACCAGCCAAGAAGAAGGCCATTACCAGAACCTAATCATGCAGGCACTCTGATCTTGGACTTCCAGCCTCTAGATCTGAGAGAATAAACTTTTGTGGTTTAAGCCACTCAGTTTATGCTATTTGTTATTGCAGATCAAGCTAAGACATAGGGTTACAGTGTCAGAGAGACTCACTTTGGAAGCAAGGTATGATCTACCCCAGTGGGTCTCAACTAGGGGTAATTATGTTCTTCTTTCCCTAAGGGGCATTTGCCAAGATCTGGAGACAAATTTGGTTGTCACAAAAGCCGCAGGGGAGAAATACATCTAGTAAGTGGAGGCCAGATCCTCCTCCCATGACAAATAATTATCCAGCCAAAAATGTCAATAATGTCAAGATTGGGAAATTCTGACTTACCCTAATAAGCCAACTACACCTTGTAGGATGCTTATAAGTTCCGGGAGTTCCAATGCTTTGTGTATTAACCCAATTGAAAAAAGAGTTCAACTATGAGAGTTGGCCAATATGGAAACATTTGAGAACTCTACTCTTTCTTTCTGCTGACCCTCCCATTACTGTGTGAGGATCTCATATCTGTGACAAAACAGTAATAGTTGTGCCTTTCTGCCACCACAACCCTTGAAAGGCAGCAGCCATGGCTCTGTGCTGACCCATGGCTGTGAGCCTCAACAAGGGCCACAAGGTGAGCAAGAACGTGGGCAACCCAGGGCACGAATGCCACCGCCGCTGCTGTCACTGCCTCACCAAGCACTTCAGGTCCATGTGGGACATGATCTGAAAGGTGCATGGGTTGGCCCCATACAAGCCATGCACCGCGAAGTTACTGAATTTCTCCAAAGACAAGCGGGCCCTCTAGTTCATCAAGAAAGGGGCAGGGACACACATCCATGTCAATAAGAAGCGAGAGGAGCTGAGCAACGTCCTGGCCACCATGAGGAAACAGGCTGCCAAGAAGGACGGAACCCTCTCATGCCTCTTTGCCTAATAAAACCTTTATAGAAAACAGAAATAAAACCCAAACCAGTATATTTGTTCTATGTATTCAAGGGCCATTCATGATTTAAAGGGACACATATGATAAGGAAATATCTTCACTATACCAGGACCTGTGCTAGGTGCATTCACATGTGTCTTATTTCATTATAACCTAAATCGGTACTTTCATTTTATAGATGAAGAAACTGAGGTTCAGAGAAGTTAATCAACTTGCCAAAGATCATACAGCAGGTAAGAGACAACTCAGTGACTACTGTTCCAAGTGAGAATATGTATTTTTAAACTCATTAACATTTTTTCATTTAAGCAAAGAAAATTTCTGAATCACTAATGATTGTTACTACTCAAAGAAAATTTCTGGATAATTAATGCTAGTTAATGGGGTGATGAGGGTGATTAGCTTTTTCACTGTATAGCTTTCTGTCTTATTAGGATTGTCTAGTAACCATATATTACTTTCATTTGATAACTAATAAATAAAAATAATTTAAAAGACTGAATTTTAAAAGTCACTGATGTGCTTCTCAAACTAATTTTAAAATTAGCCCTTTGCAAAATTGCAAAGTGGGCAATGGCTCTGTAGGTACCTGTGCTCTTGTTTTTAACCCAATTTGCCACTGCCAAAACTTGCAAGCTTACCCACATCACACAAAAGGATGAAGTTATTCACATTAAGATTAAATTATTATTTCCTGGCGTTTTCACTAAGCAGAAGACCGTGTCTTAGGTCAAAAGACTGACCCTATGTTGTCAATCTTTTGTGGCAGAAAAGGTTTGGGGCAAGGCTGTTCTTCTCTTGCTGGTCTGAAACTACACTGTATACATAACCATTTCTTCAGGTAGCTCATAAAGAGGAGTTCTGCCTCCTAAGCTAAGGGTCCAAAATGGGATGGGACACTTAGTGGGGAATGGGGCATTTCATTATTGAACAGAACCAGTGACTGGCACGCACATGACTAATCCAAAGTATATAGAAGCTTATGGCCTAGCAGGCACCAGAAGACCCACCATCATTTTATACACACACACACACACACACACACACACACACACACACACCACACACACGATGTTAATTAACATCAGTAACTCAATGCAGTGAGAAATGAAGGTACAAATTCTTCACCAAACTTTGAGAAGTTAGCACTCTTTTAGAGCTAAACTTCCTAATCTGCATGAGGGCTTTGATCACACACATGCTTTGAAAGTCCCATCATAAACCCATCTTCATAAACTCCTTCCCATTCCCCTGTACCCCAGCTGTCTCCTAGCATAGCCAAAGAGTTTAGTACAACAAACAAGGGTGAAAGGTTGATTCAGCATGAGGGATGGCTCTGTATCCCACTCTAATGGGTTGAATTGTACACCCCCTAAAATATGTCCAAGTCTTAATCTTTGGAACCTGTGGTGTAAACTTATTTAGAAACACAGTCTTTGCAGATGTTACTAAGTTAAAATAAGATCACACTGGATTGCAGTGGACCCTAAATCCACTGGCTGATGCCCGTAGAAGGAGAGATTTGGAAACACTTAGACACACTCAGAGGGAAGACAACCATGGAAGATGGAGGGCAGCTATTGGAGTAGTGCCCCCATAAGTCAAGGAATGGCAAGGGCTGCCAGCCACCATCAGAAACTAGAAAGAGGCAAGGGAAGAGTCTTCCCTGGAGCCTTCAGAGGAAGGAAGCATGGCATTGCTGCCACCTTGATTTGGGACTGGCCTCCAGAATTGGGAGAGAATACATTTCTGTTGTTTCAAGCAACCCATTAGGAAACAAATATACTCACATTCTCAGTCTCATACCACCATAACTTCAGAAAAGGAAACACAGGAAAACAAATAAACAACCTGGTCATGGCTATGTATTTAAATGCTTGGGTGAGCACACGCATGACTACATATTTCTCTCATGACTTCTTCCACATGCTAATTTTAAAATCCTCTTAGGAACTGAGGAATCTACAAATCATATTCTGATGGATGGAGTCTTTACCACAGCACCCATGCTACACTTAGCAAGGACTGAAACCAGTAGGAGGCCCTTGGTCCTGACTTCAATATGTTATATTGTGAGTCCTTACTGAATAAACATATGAATGGAATATTTTTAAAATTATTCTAAAACTGTTACCAAAAACATTGCCCATCACATCACTCATTTGTACCTATATAGTTCCCATTTTTAAAAAGAAAAATAAAAAAGCTCTCACAATTTAGTGCTGGGAAAGTATTTTCATCTCTTAAAAAAAAAAGCCATAGTTCATTCTATCGGATACTCAGCATTTTTCACCCAGCCTACTACAATGGCCTCTTCACTGGTCTCTCTGTTTCCATTCTTCCATCCTATAGTCCATTCCTCCACAGAAGAAAGAATGATTCTTTTGTATGTAAATCAGACCATGTCAACACTCTGAATAAAACAGGTCTAGGGATTCCCATCATGCAGAAGAAAATGAAAAGCCTTTCCAGGGCCTACCAGGTCTAACAGGCTCCTCCCCAGCCTATCATTTTGACTTCCGGTCCCCCTGCTGGTCTTTCCCTCAGGCCACTCTTGCCACACTGTCTCCCTGGTGCTGGTCCGACTCTGGAAGGGCCTTTCTGCTCATAGTTCCCGCTATCAGGAGCGCTCTTGCTCCCACCCGCCTCTCACATGGCCTACTGCTTCACTCAGACCTCTACTGGACGTCACTCAGAGTCCTCTCCACCCCATCTAATGTAACAACTCCCAAACCCCTAGCCCCTTAACGGGCTTCTATTTTTTCTCCTGGCATTTGTTCACCTTCTAGCATTATTAGAATTAATATTAGAATTAATAACAGAATTATTTAAATTAATTAGAATTAGAAATAATTGTTTATTTCTTCATTGTCTGTGTCTCCCTATTAGAATGCAAGCTCTATGAGAGCAGGGATTTAAGTCAGATTTGGTCACTATGTTTCTACTGCCAAGAACAGAGTCCCTCTGTTTCTACTGCCAAGAACAGAGGCCCTCATAAAAACGTACTCAAATAATTTGCTGAATCAAAAAATAAATGAGTACATATTACAAACTGCTTTGTTTTTTTTTTCTGGTTGGTAGGAAGCTTAGTATTACATTTAATGGTAAGTCACAGTAAAACATTAGCCTTCATTGTGAGCACATATGTGTCTTCCTTTTAAAATATGCTCTTGGAAGGCTGAGGCAGAAGGATCGCCTGAACCCAGCAGGTGGTACACTGGGGTGGCCACGAGCGTGCCACTGCACTCCAGCCTGGGCGACAGAGTGAGACTCTGACTCAAAAGAAAAAAATATGCTGATACTCTTTTTTTATTCTAATAATATCATATATCCCCTTTATTGTAAGATACATCTAAATATTTTGGAACGTAACAGTAGGACACATCAGCAGGCAGGTAGGTTGGGTGCCTAGGAGGCAACCCACACTAAGTGGGAAAGAGTGTATTTTTTGTTAATCAGAAGTCATGTTTCAGTGAGACACATGGCCGATTTTAATGAAAGACAAGACAGCCATCGGTTGGAAGCTCACATCTACAGCTGCAGGTTGGTACTTGAGAGCCTGGAAAAAGCCAGATGAGGGTGAGCCAATGGGTCTAGCAGATCCAGTGATGGAGGGAATCGAGTTTTACCTTTTCATTCCTGCAGTTGTTCAGCCCCATATTATTTATGGAGGACAGTTTCCCATCAACACCATGTGGCTGTTGCTGCTGTTGCTCCCGCTGGATCTGTTCTCGCATCTTCCGAGCCTCCTGGATGGCTTTCATCACTGTATCCTGATCCCCAAACAGGGCAGGGGAGTTGAGACTGGATAGGATATCTGCACACACAGGATGCTGTATTAGAGGCTTGTGAGGTAGACTCTTAACAAATACTGCTGCTATCCACTCTCTTGTAGAAAACTGCAATCTCTGAACAAGGAAGGGGCACATTTGCTCTGTAAACAACTATGCAGTACTATGCATAAAGCACAGAAAGTCAGGGCAACCAGGCTATGCTGGGTTTTTTGGCACTTGGAGGAAACCACAACACTCCAGTCTACCTGAGTTCTGGCTATCCACCATCTCACAGATGAAGATTCCTAGATTCTAAATGTATATAACCTGGGGTAAGATATCTGTTCTGACGATATGTACAATTAGCGTACAATAATGGAAAATCTATGGGGAAGAAGGGCCGAGGATAGGGAGTATGCAGAGATGCTTCTCCAGGCTGCCCATTATACTTGATGTGCTAATGCAGGAAAGCTGTTTCTGGCCTAGCAGAAAAAAATCTGTGAGGCTACATGTAGACTTTAGTGACCTCTGTGTCTGTGTGTTCATGTGTCCACTGCAGAAGAGAGGGGGCGGAAGGAATACACCATGCTCTCCATTCCCCCAATTGCTGGCTGGTTAATGGAGCATTCTTCTCATCATGCTGCCTCAGTTATTTACCAAGAGAATGACAACCCATTCCCCACCCCCAAAGCGAACACCCACTGCTCTCAGCTCTCTATCTTCATGACAGTGAGGCTGTATGTGTGGAAATAGCTTTCACATAAGTACAAAGCTTCAAATATAGTGAGAATAAATATTTACTTCCATTATATTCCATGCATCGCAGAAGAGAAAAATTCTAAATTAAACTAATGTTCTACCATATCTTGCATTTTACTGCAGGCAAAATGAATGGCTTAAGTTTTTCCAGTTTTAGACAAAAAGAGGACAATTGTTTGATGATTGATAGGTTTCAGTTGCTGTGGTAAA
Organism: Cephalopachus bancanus; assembly: GCA_027257055.1. Lineage (NCBI taxonomy): Eukaryota > Metazoa > Chordata > Mammalia > Primates > Tarsiidae > Cephalopachus > Cephalopachus bancanus. The sequence goes on along the minus strand of JAPVLO010000289.1, from coordinate 1,208,922 downwards.
TTTTGATGTGACTCACTTGTTTGAGACCCGGTATCTCTTCATTGCACATGCATGTGGGTGTGGGTGTGTGTATGTACACTTCATATTGACAGGATAGAGGAAACCAGACTACTGTCAAGCTCGCACCATAGATCTTCTGTGTGCATATGGATTTGAGTTTGGAAAAAATTCCCAGGAATATCTATAGAAATGCTATTTTGTCAGTCACTTTTTAGGATATAGAAAACTCACAACTCTTGTTCTGGAGCTTTTCTGATAAAAAGACTATTTCTATCCAATACTCTCTGGATAAGAGGCTGTTCAAACAGGCACTATTACCGCAGCCCATTTCTGGCTCATTATCTAAGAAATATGCTCGGTTGAAGTAAAAGTTCCATAAGAACAGACCCTGTGACATGGTCATCTTTGCCCTCATGATGTAAGTACAGCAAACGAATGCTTTTCTAACAAAATTCAAAAGTAGATTATAGAGGGTCATTTCAAGATCAACTCTATAATATGTCTATGCTGGTTTTTTTCTTTTGTCATGTCACAACTTCCAAAAATCCAGCCAAAGGAGTGTTCTTCATGTTCACATGCTGGAAATGATTTATTTACTTTTGTCTTCTATATGGATGCCACTGCCTTGGAGTGAAAACTTCCAGACCCCTGAAAATGGTATCCTGATTCAAAATGAGAATAGGCTTCTATAGAGATCCTAATATCCTAACTTTCAATGAGGATGGTTTGTATCTTACTAACAGAAAACTCCCTTAAACAGGTTCTGCTAATGAATAGCTACAGGAGTCATTCTGCCTGTAAGAACCACAGAGCACTTTGTACAATGAGAGTAATACTAATACACTAGCTAACTCATTACTATGAAAAACCTAGTGAGATAAAATAGTCAAGAATGGTTTTTAAACTGTAAATGACTATACTTATACTTTATTTTGTTGATTGTAATAAGCATTTCAGGCTCCAGGACTCAATAAAGATAATATGATGAAGAAATGCTAGGTCTTGTCTCTAACCTCTTTGAATCTCTGTATTCTCGTTTGGAAAATAAGAGACTTAAAGTGTATGGTAACAATAACGTTAGTACTTATTTGGCACTCTCTTGCTGACAAGTGCTTTCACATTCATTGTTCCATTCAGCACATATATATGTTAATGTATTGATATGCATTTATTTCACTGTTTTAAAATTAAGTGCCTTCTAGGTGTTAGCCACTTAATAGACATTTTTCTTTTTTAATACTAATAATAATCTATGAGCTGGTAACACTATAACCCTCTGAAATTAAGAAACTGATTTCAAAATTATTAAATAACTTTCCCAAAGTCATACATGTAGTAAGTGAAGGCTCTCAGTCCAAGCCTGTCTTATGCCAAAATTCAAGTTTCTTCCTCAATACTTCTTATGTGAGGGTGTGAGTGTTCCTAGAAATACTGACAATATATGGGGGAGTATAAGATGACATATCTTTGTAGATATGAACTTTATTTTAAAGGTTATTTAAGTGTGTCTTATATGTTTTAGTGTAAAAGTAATATGGAATAAGATGTAAAATTCACACATATTTTTAGAAGAAGATACAAAAGTTCAAAGAAATTTTAGTCTTTTGAAAGGCAGCTTTGAGGCCAGGTCCTTATATCCTTGAGAATGTAATTTAGGGCAAAGCCCTGACCAAATACAGAAATTCCTAAGTCTATGATTTGCTGGATCTAACTCATTATCATCTACAGAACCCATCCCAGCAGGATTTATATTAAGACCTTTTCCAAAAGTTCTCATCACCCAGGGTACTAAATTGGGTTATGTTTCAGTACTCAGTATAAGAGTATTTACTATCTTTTGCTAAGGAACACTTTAGAAACAAGTATCAGTCATCACCAAACAGGTTTGCTTTCTTTTACCTAATTCATAAGTCTCTTCCTGGTGTTGAATTTTCCATTTACCTAGAGAGGATCCTCTTCCCAGGCTTCCTCCAATGGGGCTAGGGATGCTGCTTTTGTTTGGCAGATTGACGGGGCTGGTTTTGCTGGCCGGGAAGAGGCTCTGGGTGGGGGACGTTGGGGACTTTACAGGCTCTACTGTCTTGGGTCGGGATGAGAGATTCAGAGGCTGTGCTGCAGCTTCATCCTACAAGAGTTTAACATAAATAATTATTTTTTAAAAAAAGACAAATGAAGCACATTATCACTTAGTAAGCTGCAGTTATTTTACACCTCAGAGACAATGCCACATTCTCCTACAATAATAACAAAAGAAGCTAATTATCTACCTCCTTGAAGATTCATCGGAAGGAAACCTCATTAATTTCCCTGTGTTATGCTTCTATTTACATTAACTGTGTAGTTGGATCATTCTTTTTGCCAAATTAAAATCTGAATTAGCTCACATTACTGCTTAATTTCCTAATGTGTTTTCAGGGATCTAAATTAACCTAGGGCATTTACAAAGAATTATTTAAAATTTCAGCAGCTCTGTGGTGCTTTTGTGTTATTATCTATGAAAAGTTCCTATAACTATAAATAGTCTCTGCAGCTAATTTTTTAATATATATTTTAAATCAAACAATTGCAAGTACTTTAAAAATGGAAACATGGAAAGTCTTCTTCTAATATCCTAGGCCCCCTGTCCAGGGAGCCACATGCCACAGCACAGCTTCTATGTGGCTTTCTGGGTGTGGGCACTCTTTATGGTCTGTACTCTGGTCTCTATTCATGTTTAAAATTAATTTTTGCAAAGAGCAAACATACATTATAATTATGTTTTACATACCATGCTATATGTAATTTATTTTTCATGTTTAAAGTGATGTGTCTTTATATTCTTTGCTACGTATATTTACAGAATGTCTATTTTAAGACACATGTTCTTCTACAATGAGCACAGTATTCAAATATCTGGCTCATAACTCTAGTTTATTCAGAAACTTGAAAGCTGAGCTCCCTCCTTTATTTTGTCTCATTTATCCTGCCATAAAATACCCAAAACAACACTTTCATCATTCTAGAAATTTAGTTGTAATATGAGCATATTTATTTAAATGTTGTTTTAAGATCTGCATTATTGTGTTTTAAAATAATATTGTCAGTAAATGTTACCTCCCATTTTGCTTCTGAGAAGGCACAAATAACTTGCTTTTAATGCCATTGTTTAAAACATACAATAGAATTTGGTAACAGAATGTTCTCTCCCTTGGTAAACATGTGATCTCACTGGCGCTCAATTTCTTCATCTGTGAAAAGAGGACCTGATACTAGATGATTGCTAAAGTCTCTTCCAGTACTACAAGAGATGCCAAGAAATACTTGGGAAGGAGGATAAAAACAAAAAAGTAAAAATAACATGCACAGAGAAGCAATTATGTACCAAGTACTATATGAAGCATTTTTATATAGCTTTAACAATCAATAACTCTGAGACTGGAAGTATTATTCCAAATTTACAAATGAGGAGCTGGAGGTCAGAATAACAAAAATTACTTGTCCAAGGCCATACATAAAAGGACAGACTATACTGGACTTCATATCTTAAGCCTTTTTAAGAACAAACTACCAAAGAAAATGAGTCATTAGTTGGATAATGTAGTGATGCCCTAGAGTTTTGTTGTCTTGGTAGGAAATAGGCAATCTATCACATCTAAGTTGCAATGACTTTATCTATATTTAGATAAAGAACAGGTTCTCAAGAAACATGATTATATCTGTTATGAATGTCAAAATTATATGACCTACTTAATTGCAATTTATTTCCCTTTGCTCTTAATTCAAAGAATGTTTAGAATAGCTAGTTCCTTTATTCATATCTAAATGATAAGGATTTATATACTAGGTATTTACTCAGTTTTCTCCATGTTTCTTTTTCTAGGGTTTGCTGAGCTTCCAAAATATTTAAGTTTAGAGTTTACATCAAATGTGGCAAGTTTTTACCCATGACTTCTTCAAATATAATTTTCTGTTCCTTCCTTCTCCTTCTGAGGAGAATTGTATATATTAGTCCATTTGATATTGTCCCACAATACTGACTAGTCTTTTTTCTATGTGTTTCATTTTGGAGAGTTTTATTGTTGTACCTTCAAATTCACTAATCTTTTGTTCTGCAATGTCTAAGCTGTTGCTAAACCCATCCAGTATATTTTTCATCTTTAAACACCGTGTTTTTTTAACCTTCAGACATTTGATTGAGGTTTTCCATGTCTTGCCTTATCATGCTTATATTTTCCTCTATCTTCTTGAGGGAGGAAGAAGAAGATATCTATCTATGCGGAGTTAATAACATCTTTTTCAGTTTTAAATATGCTTTATTTTTTTTTACTTATTTTTATAATTCAATAATTGCCACTTCCACCAACACTGCCACTGGAATGGCATCACCTACTAACTCCCAACTGAGTGAGCTCCTTTCCACTGTGTCAGAGCTACTGTTGGTTCTCACAGCCTGTTCCAGTGGCCTGACAAAAACTTCATGTCAACCGAGCCTAGGCAAGAATGCCACAGACTCTCACTATTATTTCATATGAGAAGCATAAATGTTTTCTCGGGTTGCATATGATTTTGATCAATTTCCAGAATGCTGAAATGGTTGTTTTTGTCAATTTTGTCCTGCTTTATAGGTGCTTTTTAGGAAGCAGATTTGCTTACCTCATCCAGCTCTAGTTGGAAATCTCCTATAATACCTGTTTTTACTGTCCTATCTAATTAATTTTATCATCTGTGCCTTTTTGGGGTCTGTTTCTATTGATTGATTTTTCTCATTATTCATATCTCCTTGCAGCTTTGAAAACCTGGTAATTATTTATAGATGCTTCACATTGTTACTTTTACATTATTGGGTGCTAGAGTTTATGTATTTTTTAAAATATTCATGAACTTTGTTCTGAGATGCAGAACACTTTGATCTTTTCCAGGCTAACTTTAAACTTTGTTAGGCAGGTTCAGAACAGTCACTAACCTGGGGATAATTTGGTCATATCACTGAGGTAGTACCCTTCTGGAGACTCTCCTTGATGCCCCATATGCCATGAGATTTTTCTACTCTAGCTAAGAGGTATACAAAACCATTCTGGTCCTTTGTGAACCTAGCAATTATTTTGCTTGCTACATTCTGGGCTTTTCCTTGACCTCAAGTAGTTTGCTTACATACATGTGCTGATCAGTACTCAGCTAAATACTCAGGGGAACCCTCTGCAGATCTTCAGCATTCTTTCTCTGTGTAGTTCACTCCTCTCTGGTACCCTGCCTCACAAGTCCTATCTGCATCAGCAACCCTAAACTCTGGACTGTGTCTCAGGGAGCCGGTCAAGTTTCCTGCATAGCTGCATGGGAACTCCTTGTAGACAGTAAGCTGAAGCATCAGTAGTGCTTGCCTCACTTGTTTCTCTTCTCATGGGGATCACTATGTACTACTACTGCACATGCCTGAAAACCATTGTTTTATATAGTTTTAGTTGCTTATAGAGTTTTATAGAGTGCTTATAGAGTTTTAGTTCTTTAAGCTGGGAGAGTATATCTGAGTCTTGTTCCTCCCTCAAAGTTGATAACGGAAATCCTCTAGGTGTTTTGTTAGGATCTCTCTTGGTATACAACTAGATATTTCAATCACAACTACTAAAATCACCACTCCATCTCATCTTCTTTATTATCATAATGAGCAGCAGTTTCACTACTATTAATATTTATGGAAAACTCACTATATACCAGAGGGTGTATTATCTCATTTAAGACCCACGATAATATTAACTCTCGGTTTACAGAGGAGAAAACTAAAGCTGAAAGAAATGAAGTAGCTTGACCAAGGTGATACAGCTAGAAAAATAGTAAAACTGGTATTTAAACAGAAACATTCTGACCTCTGATGCTGATAGTTACAGGTAAAAATTCTGGAAGCAAAAGTGTACATAAGACCATCTATGTTTGTTTTTGTTACCTTTAGCAAATTTTGCTCTATGTCATGTCTGAATCTGAGGTAAGTGGTCATGTTATAAACAGAGGGAAAGCAATGACTATAGAGAGAAACATGAGAGATTTTGGTGGGCATAATTCTTTTAATTAGCAAACTATAAGATTATTTTCAGAACCCCTTCAATCATAGATGGGAGTTACATTTTTAACTTAAAATATTTGCTTTATGTTTTGGTCTTCATATATTTTTTAACGAATGTAAAATAAACAATCTAATAAGTAAAATAAATGTTTCCTTTATTATTAACATAAAATTTGATCAAGTCAAAGTACATAGAGAGCTCCCTAAGAATTTGCATGTGGTCAAGTGAATAATAAAATTCAGTTGGCCCACAAAGATGGAACAGTAAAAGCAGATATAAACTTGAATTTAATCAAGGAACATTTTACTCATCCAGAAAAGACGACGTGGTCTGGTGCAGTTCCAGTTGGCCAACTTACTTATAAAATGACTTTTTTATGTTAAAATCCTTAGTACTCAATAGTTCAAGTCACTGATGTTTGATACACTCACACTCTAACAACTATGATTAAGCAAAATGTCTGGGTTAGAGCTGTAGTGTCTGGTTCTTATTCACAGACACAAACTGTGGGAGCACAAAATAGTCTATTTCCATAAATAATTCTGTCTTATGAAATGTAAACTGCCTAGTGTCATATCTCAATATTTCTAACAACAAAACATAAATGTTCATCTATTTCTTTGGCAAATCTAAATGAATGGGTGACATTACATTAATTCCTTTTCATGGAGCATAGGTAGAACTATGTCTCTTAATAATATTTACTTTTTTGTCTTCGGTAATTGGGATTCCTTTTTTTCAAAGGCTTTCTGCAATCTCAAAATTCCTATATGCAAATTTTGGAAATAAAACCATTTCAGTGACTGTGGAGCATCCAAAGCTGAGTTTTGTTGGTCTCAGCTGTTTCCCATGTGAAGATTTAATAATTGCAAAATTTCTCCAAATGCAGTACTTTCATCACATTACAATGAAGCATTTGTACTTAGCGTACCCCTCCATGTAGATAAGTCAATTGCAGAAAACAATTGTTCCTCTAACTGTTTAAATTTGGTAATTCAATATAAAAAGCAAACGCTATCATAAAAACCAACCAGTACCACCTATAGGTACCAGCTGCAGCACAAAATTGGAGTGACTCATCAATTTCCCTCTGTCGCCAAATACTACCTGACTGCCCAGTTTCAAGACACTAAAAATTAGTGGGGAAAGGCATCTATTAATGTTGCAGCCATAACTTGGGAAAATCTGTTTATCTTATCACTACTACATCGCATCACAACCATTATTAGAAAATGACAACTCATTCCTCAAAGTCCACATTTAAAGCTAGTTTTGAAGGCGAGACCTTCATCAATAGACCATAAAAAATCCAGCATTAGATGCTTTTATTGACCCTTTAAAAAAAAATCTCTAGGTTTTCGAGATCCTCCTTTGAGAGCCTCCTTTCCTGGTACTATAAGTTGGCTCCCTACCTGTTTAAGGAACATGGAGAGAAGTGCCACGAACCTACGACAAAAACTGGCAATAAAATCATGGCCATTCGTGCCAATGAACATTAAAAATGAAAGCCAGAATCCAAAGGGAAAAAAACTCTTGAGAAGTGAGTTTGCAGATTTAGGTAAAGGTCTCACAATACGGCACTATTGTTATCAAAAGGGAAACACCTGTTTCTCAATGCTCAATCATGAAATTTACCATAAAGTGGGACATTTTGGGGTTTCTTTATTGTTGCTATGTTTCCTGCTGTTTATTCCCAACACAGCCTGGCTCACTACCTTTCTTGTGATGCTATTTTCCAAACTGTTTACACAATCCTGCAAAGTGAGTACCTTAACTTGAGTTACAGGGCTGGTCCCTCTCTTTTCATTTTTTATCCCAGTAGGTGAGACCGTCCCTGCTGTGTTTGGTGGTTGTGGAGTTGATGGCATCTTTGCTCCAGGTGACACCTGCATGCTGGCCAGCTGAGCGGCATAGAGCTGCTGCAAAACAGGGAAGACAAACATTGATGTCTTTAACTGCAGTGGAAATGAAGTTTCAAACAAACAAAAAAAAACTTACTGTATTGTTAGATAACTATTTCTCTGACAACCCTGCAAGTTCTCTCTCGTTATTTTTTAACAAGGAAAGTAAGAGAAAGCAAATAATATAACAGAAAGAAAGAGGACTGACATGGGATCGTGATTCTGTTCCTGGTCAATCTAGCAATAACTCTATAACCCTGGACAAAGGACTTGATCTGTCTAGAGCTCAGTTTCCTCAACTGTACAAAAAGACATTTGGCTAAGTAGTACCTAAGATGCTTTTTAGTGCCTAACATCTTTATAAAAAGTTCTTTAAATGTCTGGTATGTCCACTCATGTAATTTTAATATCCATGAACTAAGAAACTAACGTGAACTTTCCTAGGGATTCTTGGAAGAAATGCATCATTCTTATTCAGCACTGATCAAATTTCTCTGGTATTCTGATCCTTCTCTATGATTTGTGCTACCTCCACGACTCCTGAGGCCCAATGGCAGTCACTCTTTTCTCAGGGTCTTATTTCTAGACAGCATGTAACATAATCCTCAAGAGAATATAACCAGATTGGTAGCATTTTGTTTTGTTTTAAGTCAAGCTTCTTTTTTCCAGCACAGGAGATGCCTATTTGATTCTCTTCCTAAGCCAAGTAACAAACTGCTTCTTTCCTGCTTCAGAACAGATCATTTAGCTTCTCTCCTTAGGTCCTGCCTTTGCCTGGGTTTCCAGGTTTATCCTTATTAGACTTCCACTGCTGTTTCACGGCCGTTTCGGAACTATTTCCTATAGTTCTTTTTGGCAAACCAATGATCTTACTCATTCTATCTGCTCAGCTTAAATGGGTTCCTCTTCTCAGAGACATGATAAGCAGACAACCTGACATTATGGATCTTGAAATTATCAACTTCAAATTCATTGATTTATCTGAATTAGGGCCAAAGACTGAAAGACAGGTGGGCTAACCGTCAACTTCTTCTTATATCATTTTACTCTTTATCAAAGTAACTTCTATATGCAGTTTTACAATTTCAATAGTAGGTCAAGGCTTAAAAACAAACAAAAAGCAAAACAGCAACAAAAACTGCATGGCCAACACTTGCCGTGCACAGCCTCCACAGCCATACGCGATGACCTTGACTTTCCCCACCCCAGTCCTCCTCATCTTACACCCTACCCTGAGGAGATTATCCCTTCCATTCATTTAATTGTTGAAGTGGTATTTATTGCCTTACTTGTACGTACTTATTATGTTATATCCTTATCTACATATAATGGAAGATGAAAGTTGAGCTGTCCTGCACCCACCAACCCTATATGTACACCCATGCTTCCCTCCTTGATTTCTTAATGTTAATATTACAAATTCTAAAATGGCTGTTGAACATTATACTTTATTCTAGGAAGCTACTATTCACAGTTGAGGTATAAAGTGAACTATATTTAATTTTCTCCTTCCGAACTTTAAATTTTGTTAGATTTAATATTTGTCTCATATTTTGCTTTCTTATTTTTTATGTAACTTCATTAATTAATTCCCAGACTCTCCAAAAGACCAGTAAAACTTTGCCCAATGTGGTTGACTATATATCAGGTCCTCTGCATCTTCTATTTTTCCCTTGGAGACATCCTTTTTTGGAATTCTCTATCTTCCTGCTCCAATCTGAACTGGTCTATTCCTTAGGCCTACTGCAGATCTGTGGGACTTGCAACTCTTTTTGCATCTCCTCTACTGGATTCCTTGTTTCCTGAATATCATGTTTTCCTCCCTGTCTCTTTTCACTGTCTCTTTTCTTGTAGAGCACATTCTACAGGAGCTTCCTGGAAAAGGTGCATGTGAGATTAGTTATTCAGGAACTAACATTTCTGGAAAATGTTACTATATCCTTCTCACTTGATTGTAGCTTGAGAGATATGGAATTCTAAGTTGAAAATAATTCTGCCTCAGAATTCCAAAGATATTGATCTGTTGTCTTCTTATTTTTGCTGCTAAGGAAGTCTGATGTTATTGTGATTCCTGATCTTTAGTATGTAATTTATTTTCTCCTCTAAGAGCATTAGGCTCTTCCCTTTCTACCAGGTGTTTTGAAATTTCACTCTGATGTTCCTCTATTGACTTTTATGTTCATTGTTCTGGATACTCAGTCAGCCCTTTCAAACTCATCCTTCAATTCTAGAAAACTTTTTTTAAAGTTTGCCATGGATAATTTTCTCCCCTCTGTTCTCTTTCTTGAATTCACATTGGATAAATGTTGGACTTCCGTATCAACCTTCTATTTTCCTTCTTTTTGTCTTCTGGTCACCATTCTTTAAACTTTCATTATATTCTATGACAGATTTTTTTTCAACTTTATCTTTCAACATACCAGACCATTTTCTTAGAGAAATATCTTAGAATTCTTGCCTTGGTTGGGGCATAGACTTGTATTTCATCATTAAGTGAGACAAGTAAGAGAAGGCATCTGAGGGATCTCACTGTCTGGTCTAGCCTGTAGACTCCCTGCTTCCAAAATGGCACTACTGCTCACTTTCAGCTATTCTTAATGTCCTCAAGACAAAAATCTCTCAAGTTCAACTTCTGAAGAGAATAAATGCCTCCACTGTCTTCTGTAAGGCTTGGAAATTGGGAAGGAGGAGACAGGGATGATGGTTGCATGAGGCTAGGGAAAGATCATCATATATCTATTTTCAACCAGTCATCCTGTCTCATTCCACATCTTACAACCGTGTGCCTTTAATGATACATGATATCCTCAATTTCCAAGCATTTAAAGGTTCAACTCCCAACTGGTCTTGATTCTTTTTGGTTTTACACTCTTAAAGCTTAAGTATCAGCTTTCTCTTTTCTGCTAAGACAGTTAAAACTCATCTGTCCATTTATCATATCCAAACATTCTTTTGTCATCTCTTTCTATTCTGCTTGAAAGTTTCTACTTATAATCCTTGTCAGTTTATTATGATTTGGACAAAACTGGTAATAAATGAATGTGTTAGTCTCAGATACTTCAATCTTAACACTGTGTAATGGCTGAAAACTTCATCCAAATATTTTCTTCTCTTCTTATAATCAAAATTAAGTCATTGCCTTGATGGTCACATTTCTATCATAATAGAAAGCTTCCTAGTTCATCAACCACAGAGAAAAATAGCTCAAACTTTGCCATATTAGTAGTGGAGAAAAAACAGGTGGTTTGTATGTAATTTCCAGCATTACTATCATTCAGATGAACAAATAAAAAAAAATTACAGTAATCAAAAACAGACCTTTCAGCACATGTAATTAAATGAATGCTTAATAAAGAATAATTTGCAAGAGCCAGATGTGCTTATGTCATGATTGTTGCTTTCTTTGGAACAATTTTTCTAATATAACGAGCCTCTAAAAAATTAAAGTTTCATAATTCTGTATGCAATGACTCAGTGGCAAGAAAAATTCACAAGTAAGAGCCAGTCAAATTGCTAGAACTTAAGCAAAACATGAAAAAGGTCATCTCTTTTGTATTCATTTTACTCTTGTATCTTTTTCCTTTGAAATTCAGCCAAGTGTGTTTAAAGAAGGGCAGGTCACACTTCTGAAAAATGTCTACTTGGATTAAGGTAGAGAAGAAAATTTCCATACTGAATGGAGTAAGATGGTTAAGAGTTGAAGAAGTATTGGCTACATAGTACTGTAGCTGGTATATGTAACCAATATATGAGTATTAAAGAGTCAGAAAATCTTAGAGATGCAAGAGTCCTTAGACAGCATTTATGCCTTCATTTTTACCTCAATAATTCAAAAGATCAAAAGATAATCAACTTTACTCAATCCTGAGTCTTTCAGGAAACTTCAACTAGTGAAAAATGCAGAAAAACAAATATCTGCAAATATATTTATTTTTAAAAAATTTGATTAAATTCAGTGATCCTTCAGATTGATTGAACAATAAAGTTGCCTTTTAGAAATGCAGTAGTGTTAATTGCTTCTTCTAAAGTTCTGATATCATTTATCTTATAACCCTTCCTGGTGGGCTATACCTAAGGAAGGCAAGATTCCTCAGAGCTGGTTATTTTGAGTAGTAATTACTGGTACATTAGAGGCAAGAAGAAGTACAGCCACATTCCAAAAACCTTACAGAGCTGGGTAAATTGAAAAGTAGAATATAAGGCAAGATTTCTTAGAATGAGCATTGAAATAAAAATCAGAGAATGAAGCCCAATGAAAAGGAAGAAAGTATTCATGAAAAACTAAAATATTTGCATTCTGTCTAACAAAATACATACTTTTAGTTATAAATATCATTCTTTTCAGATAGAAGATTTTAAATATTTTGGATAATACAAATGTCATTCATTGAATAAGCATAAGCTTACAATCTGACAGCTCACCTTCTAAGCTAACATCTATTAAATGTGTTCTATATGCAAGGTTCCATGTTAGGAGCTGAGCCAGATTCAAAGCATATAACTCCAGAAGAGATGTAAAATATAGATCCTAGCCGGGCTCTGAGGCTCAGCCTGTAATCCCGCGCTTTGGGAGACTGAGGTGAGTGGATTGCCTGAGCCCGCGGGTTCGAGACCCGCCTGGGCAACTTGGCGAGACCTCATCTCTACAATAAATCAAAAAAAAAAAAAAAAAAAAAAAAATTAGCCGGGCGTGGTAGCGCGCGCCTGTAGTTCAGCTACTTGGAAGGCTGAGGCGGAAGGATCGCTGGAGCCCAGCAGGTCGAGGCTGCGGTGGCCAGAAGCGGCCACTGCACTCCAGTCTGGGCGACAGAGTGAGACTCCAACTCAAAAAAAAAAAAAAAAAAAAAAAAAAAAATATATATATATATATATATATATAGAGAGAGAGAGAGAGAGAGAGAGAGAGACAGATCCTTACAGTTGATTTGTAAGCACTTTTGTGGTGCTTATTACTTTCTTTAAACTTATGCAATGCACATATATCTTATTATGCTTGATAAACTGTATCAACCTAGTTATTTTTGAATATCTAGCACCAAGAATGGAGCCTTGCAAATAACAGACATCCAAGCAATATTTTCTAAGTTAATATACTATATAAAATAATTGCTATGTTAGGAAGGAAAGATGATGTCTATAAATGAGGCAACAGAAGTGGTACATTATTATATTTTTTATATATGCAATGACCAATTTTATGCTTCAGTTTTAAAAATAAAAGGAAAATAACTTCAATCCAAGTTAAGTTTGTTTTTTTTTTTGAGTTGAAGTCTCACTCCTTTGCCCATGCTGGAGTGGCACCCACGCTCACAGCCACCCAGTGTCGACTTTCTGGGCTCCAGCGATTCTTCCGCCTCAGCCTTCCAAGTAGACGTAACTACAGAAGTGCACTACCACGCCCAGTTATTTTTTATTATATTGTAGAGGTGAGGTCTCGCCAAGCTGACCGGGATGGTCTCAAACCCGCCAGCTCAGGCATTCCACTCGCCTCTGCCTCCCAAAGTGCTGGGATTACAGGCTGAGCCACTGATCCTGGCCCCAAGTTAAATTATGTTTCTTCACAAGCAATTATTCTTTTGAAGTAATTAGTTGTAATGTTGTCTAGGTAGCTCAGTAACTACTAGCTTCACTGTCAGTGGTGTTTCTGAACACTAGTAATGATTTGAGAACCGATTCAAGAAGGCAATCCCATTTACAATAGATACCAAAAAAAAAAAAAAAAAAAACCAGGAACATATTTAACCAAGAAGGTGAAAGTTCTGTACAAGGAAAATCACAAAACACTAACAAAAGAAACCATAGATGACACAAACAAAAGGAAAAACATCCTAGTCTCATGGATTGGAAGAATTAATATAATTTAAATGACCATACTACCCAAAGCAATCTACAGATTCAATTCAATCCCTAAAAAGTGTCAATATACCAATGCAATTTGTTACAGAACTAGAAAAAAATCCTAATATTCATATGGAACCAAAAAAGAACTCCAATAGCCAAAGCAATCCTAAGCAAAAAGAGCAAAGTGTGACGCAGCACATTATCTGCTTTCAAATTATGCTCCAAGCCTATAGTAAACAAACTAGCATGGCAGTGGTATTAAAATAATACATAGGTCAATGAAACAGAATAGAGAACCCAGAAATAAAGCCACATTCGTACAGCCAATTGATTTTTGACAAAGTCTACAAGGACATACACTGGGGAAAAGACACCCTTTATGATAAATGGTTCTGGCAAAATTGGACTGCCATATGCAGAAGAAAGAAATTGGACTTTACCTCATACCATATACAAAAATAAAATCAAGATGGATTGACGACTTAAATGTAAGACCTGAAACTATAAAAACACTAGAAGAAAACCTACGGAAAGCTCTTCTGGACATTTGTGTAGGCAAAGAACTTGTGACTAAAACTTCAAAACACAGGCAAAAAAGACAAAAATAGATAAATGGGACTTAATTAAACCAAAGAGCTTCTGCACAGCAAAATAAATAATCAACAGAGTGAAAAGATAACCTGCAGAATGGGAGAAAATATTTGCAACCTTAAACTTTTCTAATACAATAAACTAATACAACTCTAATACAATAAGCAATAACTAATAGTACTAGTTTTTGTTCCCAGTCTAGCTACTTATACATTTAAAATTTATCTAAATGCTACTGTGTCCCTTTTTGAAAGAAAATACTAGTGATTCTAACCAAATAGCTTCAGTTAAAACATTCCTTTGCAGACTAACAGTTTAGGAAGAAAAAAGGTTAAACTCTGATTAACTATTACATAAGGGTTTACAAAAATGTCATTCCGCGTAGGATTCTCACATCATAGTTTACTATGATGATAATAATAATGATGATAATAATGAATATTCATTTTTAAACACAGTTGAGATTTTAAAAATCAATAATATAGTAAAATTTATGACAGCCTTAGCCAAAGTCCCACAAATATTTAAATTTTGGTGAAGACTGTTTTGTAAATATAGATTGTTTTTCTCCATTTCAATTTTGAAAATGTTCAGTGACTGGAGTATCGAACTGTTTCTTCATTCAAGATGCATAAAAGACAAGTAGTGCATACATGGAAAAATTAGCCTAGTTAAATACTTTTTTCAAAATTATAAAAGTACTATTTTACAGGAGTACTTAAGAAATGATTTTACTTTATGGCTAACAATATTCCACCTTTATTGTTAAAAGTTTTAATGAAATAGCTAGCATTAAAATGTTGGTAAGCTGAAGAATATTGTACTTTCCACACAGAGCTGAGAGAGTCTTAACAGATCATTCAGGTTAGTCTGACCTACTCATTCTGCTGATAAGCTTGAGATCTAGCAGTAGAAGTAGCTTGCCCGAGATCATATAATTAGTACCGGAACTAGAAGAACTCTTTAGCTCTCATTCTAACATTACCAGAATATATGTCATTTCAAGTATAAATGGGTTTAAGATAGGCCAACCTCTCTGATCACATTTCCAGCATTGATGAATTTGTTCAATGATAAATCTTTATTAACTAAACACTGTGCTAACTACTAAAGGCACAATAAGAAGCAACTCAAAAATTGTTCCTGCCTTAATGGAGTTAATAGAAAAACTTATATTAAATAAATGCTTTGACAGTAACTATGAAATTAATTATGGTTAGGATAACTGCTGAGAAAGAAAAGAATGTCAAGGGACCATGTAACAAAGGTATCTAACATAGTCGGGAGGATCAGACCAGTTTCTCTAAAAGTAATAGTTTATGTGAGTAAGAATTATCCAGGCAGAAAAGTTGATAAAAAAGATTCTATAAAGAAGAAACATCAAGTATTATGGCTCTGAGATGGAAAAGAAGGTAAAATCTTTGAGGAACTTAAAAAAGACCATCGTGGCAGGACTACTGAGTGAGAGTAGAATGGTATAGGAAAGGCTAGAAAGGGGAAGGGTTTTTTAGGTTTGTCTTAGTCTGCTTGGGCTGCCACAACAAAATACTATAACCTGGATGGCCAGTGAGCAATACAAATTTATTTTTCACACTTCTGGAGGCTAGGATGCCCAAGATTAAGGTACCAGAAAATTCAATGTCTGGTACGGGCTTGCTGCCTCACAGAGGGACGTCTTAACTCTAACCTCACATGGTGAAAGGAGTAAGGGGGTACCTCTCAGACCTCTTTTTATTTTATTGTTGTTATTATTATTATTATTTTCATAGATGGGGTCTGCTCTGTCTCCCAAGCTGGAGTGCAATGGCATGAACGTAGCTCACTGTAGCCTCAAGCTCCTAAGCCCACGTGATCCTTCTGCCTCAGCCTCTCAAGTACCTGGGACTACAGTCACAGCACCTGTCAAGACCTCTTTTATAAACTCCTCACATTCAAGAGGGATCCACACCTATGACCTAATCGCCTCCCAAAGGCCCATCTCCTAACATCATTACCTTGGGAATGAGTATTTTAACACATGATTTTTAGGAGAACTTAAATATTTGCACTATAGCAAAGCCACATTAATAATTTCAGATTTTATTCCAAAAGAGAAGCATTTAGAAAGAATGATGAACTCGAACCAGGATTGATACAGAATTTTTTCTATGTTTTACCATTAACTTATTGACCTACCTTTTAAGTAAATTGGATTAAGACCGTCCTATGAAGTTCTCACAAATCCACAAATAGATATCTCTAACAATGTTTCCAAAGTTCTGTGTATTGAGACTAGCCTTAAAGAAAAATCTATCTTGCATTTGGATCTTAGAGACACTTTCGCATTCCACCCAAAGCAGTAGGTCCTACCAGTGAAACTCAGCATTATGGTGAAATTCTTGAGTATCTGCTAGTATACATAATGGTCTATGGCAGGACCTAAGAAATGCATTGTGTCAGACAGTCATGTGATACCACTATTGTATTTAAAAAGAGAAGCATGTTTTGTCCCAATATAGTCAAATTGATGTCAAATAATACTGAGTGGTGTCACAGTATACCTATATTTGCCATAATGTGAAATATACAAAGGGTGCCAAAAATGTATACATATTTTCAGAAAAGAAAAAACTGTATTAAAATTGCAATATTCAATAAGATGAATACATGTCATCTTGTCTTCAAGATGACTTCTGCATCATTGACTTCTGCAATTACAAGAGGTGCTCAGAGTGTCCATCAGCGTCCAGACACTTCTGATTACAGCAAACATCTCTTAACATAGCTTAAAATATGTATACATTTTTTGGCACCTCCAGGTATATTTATATACCTGCTTTCTAAGATAAAATTATGTAAGATCTCTAATCTTAATCTGTTCGAGATTGTGGATTTCTCCTCATAATCACATGATCCTCACATAACTAGTCATCTAGTCATTCAAACATCACACCCATTCACTCATTTGTCAATTCAACAAATAAACATTGATCATTAAACTCAGTCAGACACTGTGTTGCATATTTTACATCTATTTTATTTAATTCCCACAATAATTATATAAGATAGGAATTATTATCCATTTTTCACTCGGTCTCACTTTAAGCCCATGTTTTTTTCCTCTTTCAAAAATCCGTTATTTTAAATAAGCTATACAGGGAATCACCACGAAACCTATTTCCTGCTTCTAGTCACCAACAAGGATCATTGTCCAACAAGAAAAAAGATTCTGATTTGTCTGCTATTTCAAGTGCTCAAATAGAAAATTGTATTTTTAAATGTCTTACAACTACTGTTTCTAAAACGGCATTTCACAATCCTCAAACAGATTAGGAATTAATGATACCATCAGCCACCTTGAAGTAATAAGGGTCATAATTTTGATCTAGACAACTCCCTTCTCCAGCAAATCTTTGAGCCATAATAGATGACACCTAAAATACCAACCATACTTTAATGAACTGATAAGGAAGGAAGAATAATTTATGTAGAGTATGTGTAGAAATAGGAGAACTTGAAAAAATGGGTATTGATGGGAGCTGTAAATTGTCACCAGTATACTCTGGTATATGAGGGGGACCCCCCCAAACTGGAATTTACTTATAAAAAATTGTGTATTTATTCTTGCATGTTTAAACTTCAGTCACCTTTAAAGTGCTCTCCATTTGATGTAATACACCTATTGAGATGCTTTCTCCACTCCTCAAAACAGCCTCTGAATTCGTCAATTTTGATGCTTTTTAGTGCTTTTGCTGTGTGTTTGTTTGCTTGTTTCACCTCTTCCACATTGGCAAAATATTTCCCTTTGAGGATTTTTTCATCTGGGGAAACAAACCAAAAACAGTCGCTTCCGGATGAGATCTGGTGAATAGGGAGGGTGGGCCACAGGGTTCATACCACTTTTGGTCTCAAACTGCTGAACACTCAGTCCAATATGGGCAGGTGTGTTGTCACGTGGAAGAACCAGCCACCTGTCTGCCACAACTTGGGACCTTTCTTCCACAAATTGTGACACAGCCTTCTCAAAACTTCCAGATGAAAACTTTTGTTGACCGTCTTAACTGGAGGAGTGTACTACAAAGGGGCTGCCCTCCAAAAGATAATTCTGGTTTATTTTTTGGGGGGTCCCCCCTCAGATGGAACAAACAGTTAAAAAAAAAACAGGCACAACTTTACACACTGAATTCTTTCTATAGCAAGATTCCCCTGTGTTTTGCCATTTCAATTACGAAGGGCATTTTAAGTAGCCTAGCAGAATTTGACCCAGAGAGAAAGAAAATAAAAATCCTCTCTGAAATATAACCTTTCCATTGGTGGAGAGTTAAGAAAGGAAAAGAAGGGAAAATCCTATTCTATGAAAACAGATTCAAAAGTTGACAATTGAAAGATGTCAGCTCTTACCTTTATATTTCCCCCCATTTGCTATGCTTCCACAAAGAATCTGAGAACTCCAGGTCTAGCCCAGCTATCCAGATAAACAGATCCTATTCTTGTGTGCCAGACACCATTCAAGGAGGTAATAGCAGAAGTTGAGGAGACAAGCAGAGTAGGCTGGGAAGCATCCATAAGGACATGACATTACTCACTAGATTGACGCTGGCTAACACCAGACCCCAAGCCTGGATCAGTTCTCCAGGGATATCCTGCTTTTGTTACCTTCTCAAAACAACGCTGATGACCATTTCTCTGACTACCAAGCAAGGTATGTTATAAAGCTGGACAAGTTCAGCTGGGAGAAGGTGGAGAAGGAGACAGTGGTAATTAAGCAACTTGATTTAGTGCTTGTTCAGCACAGAGAAGAAAGTGTGTAGTGACAAGTCATTACAGACTGAAGAGGTGAGGAGAGAGCTTAAAAATAATTATTTAAAAGAGATCATAAATACTTTTAGTTCTCATAAACCTCCAATGTCAACAAAATGATCCAGGAAATACCGCTGTGATTTTATGGAAAGAAAGAACTAAAGTCCCTGTTTTCAACATAGAAGGTACTTGTTTAGCTATACTCCTAGTAGCTGACACCAAAGAAAACTGGCTGAGATGTGAGAGAAGAAATAGGGGAAGAACTACTACTCTCATTCCTACACACTAGGTTAATTTCCAAGTCAATCTCCTTGCCCCCATATTTTTCTATTGCACTATTTTTCCCTTTCTTATTGACTCTGTTTGTCACAAGTCTATTCATTTTATTTGAGTCTCAACCCAAAAAATAATTCTCCTTGAAGCCTCTTCTAACCACTACCCTCCTTTGTACTTACACCATATCTCATCTTTATCTTCATGCAATTTATGGAATTTTTTTCATATCTTTCTCTCCCACCAAATTCTGAACTCCTTATGGGAAAGACTGAATCTTATTTATCTTTATGTCCCTAGCACCTAACATAATGCCTGGTATTTAACAGAAGTTCTGTTGACACTGACCACTAACACCCCTTCATTCCCAGTGCCTCCATCTTCCTGGAACTGCTATCATTTCTGCCCACATTCTTTCCTTAGTTATCTTTCCTCACACTCTCCCCAAAAGGAACTCCAGAGGTGGAGGTCATTACACTTTGTTTCTGTCTTCTGAAAGTTACAAGCATATGGGTGCACCATGTAATACACTGATTTTCTTGCAAAGAGATACCAGAAAACATCATATTGGCAGAAGAAAGTCCTGTGAATATCATCTAATTCAATCTCTTTGTTTTACAGGAAAAAAAAAAAGAAACCCCAACTCATATCTGGGCAAGGAAAGCGATTTTCCTAAAAATATCAGCGGTGAGCAGTAGGTAGAATAAAATCTAGAATCCGAACTCCCTACTGTCCCTATCCACTGGTCATGCACACTCATTTCTCCTTATACTTTGTTCTCTTCGAGAACTTACTACAAATAAATTTTGTATGTTCTATCCCAGTTTCGGGTTTAGACTTCATGAAAGGAATGCTTTTGTACCATTCTCCTTGTATTAAAAGAAATGTATCTTAAATGTAATTGTAAAGTAATCCTTGGGCACCAGAGAATGATTTATGTTGTAAAATTTTATTTTAATTTGTTTTAAAATGTACATATTTTAAAATGCAACCATAGTAATTAGGTTAAGGTCATTATAATCACGTTGTTTTCAGATTTTTAAAATTAAAGTTTATGCAAATACACACAAAAATCCGAAAATTTGTCTCAGGTGAGAGCAGAACTATTTTCACCCCCTTTGAGACTTTTGCCAATCGCCTTTGCACAACAACCAAAAGGAAAATGGAACAAGCATTGACTGTAAGCCATGAGAACCAGGACTTGTTTAATTCCTTTCATTATCCCCTGCAGCCAACTCAAGAATGTCAAGTAAGAAAAATAAATTGAAAGAAGAGTTTCCCTGGCCAGCGGTCCTCTTGCCTATTTTCCCAAGTACTGGGTAGTTTACTCTTCTGACGTCACTCATTGTGCTAATGGAGTGGGGAATGTGTTGGTGTTGAGGAGAGGAGAAGCTATGAAAGGGAAAGAGAATTGGAGGGCGGCTCAGATCAAAGGTCCTACCCTTATTCCAAGAAACTTGGAAAAAAAAAAATCAGGTAACAGATGACCCATTCCTCTGCTACAAAAGTAAGCTGGAATTCATTCTCCAATTGCACCAATTATATTGGAATGCATTCAGACGCGCATTCCCTTACTGAACATATTGCTAATAACTAAGAATAAACAATGCAACTCCCTACAATTTTAACAAGAAATACTGAATCTCCCAAGTATCTTCTCTTTAGGGCAATATGTAAAAATGCAATGCCTTGTTTTTAGAAATAAAAGTTTAGTTATTGAAACAATTAGCTATTTAGTTCTTGAAGCAAGATATTCAAAGAGGTGATAATGAGGGCAGTTGGAAATCAGCACTATGGGAATGAATCTGTTTTCCTCTTGTTTCTACGAGCTGTGCAGGCCAGGCTGAAGAGATCCAGTTCTCTGAATTTGCTCCAAATAGTACAGCTTGCATTTGTAATACTCCTTTAACTCTAGCCACAAAGCCATGACTCATCAGATAAACCTTAGACAGGTGCACCTTGACTCTACCAATAAAATACAAAAACGCATCAATGAATCAGAAAATTAGATTTGAAAACTAAGCATTATTTCCCACAAACTAGTAGTCATAAGAAGTTCCTAATGTGCATACAGTTTTGAGTATGAGTGCTGAGTTCACAAATGTATTTTTAGTAAACGAATAGATGTTAGTTTACCAATATTTTAAAGTATAGTTTCAGGCAGACAAATAAGCACAGAGTTATGTAACTGTGGTGGTGGCATGTGCTATGAAATGCAAAGTGACCAGGTATGTGAGCATGGGGTGGAATGGATGGCTTAGATACAGAGCGATGAAGAAAACTCAGAGAAAAGGACATCTGAATAGGGATCTGAATGAAGTGAGGGAGTATGGCATGTCATTATCATCCAGGCAGGGGCAAAGCATGGGGAAAAGTCCTGTGGCAATGGTGTGCTTGTTCTTGGAATGTCTGAGGAACAACACAGAGACCAGTGTCACCGGAGCAGAGTGAGCCGGGCAAAGGGCACCATATGTCAGGTGTCAGAGAGATAGCAAGGGGACCAGATCTTGCAGACCTTATATGCTATGAAACGGACTTTGGATGCCATTCTGAGTTTCTGGGTTTCTAGGAAACACCATTAAAACAACATGGCAGACCTGGAAATCCCTCAGCAATGCCCACATAAGAATCTGGAGATGTGCCAGGGCTGCCTTGACTTGGCCCATGATGACTGCCAAGGAACCAGATGCTGTTGCTTGAAAAATATTCTACATTGCCCAGCTTCTATGCCCTTCAATTTCCATCCATAATAAAGCTTCCAAAACAACACAGAACGAAGACAAATGTGGGTAACTAGGCTAGGGAAAAAAAAGATTTTTATTTAAATTGTTAAAAATTTATTGAGAAAACAAAATGGCATGAAAGTATAATATTATCTGAATACTACTTTTTCACTTAATCAATGAACAGAACAAACATTGCTACTTGGAAATGAGCATGTTTGTTACATGAAAATGTTTTGCTGTTTTTAAACTGAACTTGGCTTTTAATTTTTCAGCAGACTTTGGAAGACTGAACACAAGTATCATGCTAGTGAACAAAATTCATATCTATGATGAAATATATAGATTTACTAAACATCAATTTCATATTAACACTAAAGTAAAATATACATTTTTTATCAATATGGAGTGATAAGGAAGTGTTTTGTATTTGCTTTTAAGTGATCAGGTATGCTAGGCAAGAAATAGTATAAAATACCCTCTTCTTATTTTTTTCTTATATTTTCTTCTGTATTCTTAAAAATTCAAATAATGGTCACCCTATTTCGAGGCACCTCTACTAACCATCACTCTCTAAACTGAAAATTATTAGTATTAATTGGAGAACATCACCACATTTTGCAGTATGTAAATATGCCATCTGTATCCCACAGTAATACCCATGGCTTATTCTCTAATTAGCAGAAAGGAATGATACCTGAGACATGGAAGCCATAGTAAAAATCATTCAAGTAGTGTACAAATAAGCATACAATATGCTTTATCGTCACTAGATATTATAATGATAACATATCACAATAATCCACCTTGAAAAATTCCTACAGCAGATTAAGCAGGTAATGGTGACTAGAGGACTGAAGAAAAATTTAGAAAAATAAAGCCTTACAAGTTGCTGTGAGAGACAGAACACAGTGAACCACTGTTAACTAACTGTGTGATCTTGGACAAGGTATTTAATCTCTCTAGGCCTTCAATTTCCACATCTATAGAGTGGGGATAATGATAGAACCTACTCTAAAGATTGTTGTATGGAATAAATGAGTTAACACATCTAAAACAGAAGTGAACCATAAAGACTCTTGCAAGCTCTTGTTTTATAGGTACATTCTCTTTAACAGAAGATGCTACAAAGATCTTATCAGAAAAACAGTTATTCATCTGCATTTTTATTAATTGGCAAAAAAATGTGTTAGAAATGCAAAGCTGAAGAAAAGATCCTGTCTTTCAGGACGGCAAAGAGATGCTGTCTCACAACACAGATAGGAAGAAGACAGGGAGAAAAACATAATATGATAAATGGTATAATGGAAGCATTTACAAATTACTACTAAAACACCATCACTGGGAACAGTGAATTTTGACTAAAGGCAGTTTGGTAGGCTTGGCTCACGGTGGAGTCCCAAAAGAGGCCTTTTGTTAACTAAAAGTTAAGAAATAGCTGGGTGAGATGCAACAGAGTGATCTTCCTGTAGCCCCTGCTACTTAGGAGGCTGAGATGGAAGGATCATTTGTGCCCAAGAGTTTGAGGGCCTGGACAACAAAGTGAGAAAAAAGTTAACAGATTAACTGGGTGTGGTGGCATGCTATTTGGGAGGCTGAGGTGGGAGGATAACTTGTACCTAGGAGTTCAAGGCTGAGGTAAGCTATGATCGCAGCACTGCACTTCAGCATGGGCAAGAGAGCAAGACCCTGTCTCTAAAAAAAAATGAAATAATTTTTAAAAATCACGAGAAGAATGGATATCAATCCCTGCAATACAGGAAGTATTTGGGCTACCAGAGTTTCTGTTATGATGTGGTAATGCCTCCCCTTTCAATCCACTCCTATGGGCTGTGCCCATAGGCTGTGGATTCACAGAACTAAGATGTTCACACCGAGGGCTGACGCAGCTTTGAGAAAGTCTTAAGATTTTTTTCTCTGGAAAAAGGGTGCCCACCCTCAGCTACTCATTTAAGGAAAAGGAACTTTCTTTTATTTCTATTTTTAATTGTTCTTTGTTGGACAGAGAAAAATCTATAAGCATTTAAAATTCTAATCTGAGAGAATTTTCCTGAATTGTAATATCTCCTCTGTGTCTACCATAACACCCCTAGAAAACGCTCATTACATGATGTAAAATCACAGCTTTAGTTTGTTAAGAGGGCATAATTCCAAGTGGACCATGGAATATTTATGTCTCTATGCAGCTCTTTGAAGGAATAATCTTATGTTTTTGTGTCTGTCGTGGGTCAGAGGTTCAAATCAGCACTTCTTTCTGTCACTCCTTATGTTTTACTATAATTTACAGCTCAGCAAGATGAATCATAAAACAAAAGTGTCTATTTTATTTCAGCAACTAATTCTAGTTAATCAAAGATTTCTAGCCCAACAACCCAGCATGAAACTCTGCATGGAAAATATGAGAAGAACAAAGCATTTTGTCAAATAACACATCTCATGATGTAAACACATATGTCTGCTAAAGGAAATTTTATCGTTTCCACATTATCGGCGTACAAAAGGAGCATTCTTGTCACAGACCTGGTGCGACTGTGGAGTCATCGTCATTGGAAACAAGAGTCTGATTAGGTTCCCACACAGATATGAATAGACTTTCCTTTTTTAGTGGAATAGCTGCTTTTATTCCTTTTTAAAACAGACTGGTAATTGTCACCCTAAAAACACTGAATTGTACTAGGGCAACATTTGTTTCTGCTCTTTTTTTCTCATCTTTTTAGAATCAGCCAATAACATTACTATCCCTTCTGGTTGGTCCTCTTCTGGAAAGTCTGAGTTAATCCACAGCTGCGTGAATGTGAAAAAGGGACACAGCGGGCTAAGTCTGTTGGGTCTCTTGTCTGCTAATAAAGTGAACAGTCTGCAGGACAGATGTTAAGAGGATCTGTTAAATAAGTCAGTGGCAGAGATCCTGACCTCTGCCAAGGAACATTTTATTATTCTAGAAAGGGGCATAATTGCAAGGCATTAACAATTAGAAGAACCATAGTTTTTATTCACAGATTTCTTGTTCCTTGTTTCATCATTTGGTTGAAATGTAGTATCGAGGCCCATTCACTGAGAGGCAATGTGCTAACTATGATTGGGTTTAGTATAAACTGCAGATTACAGGATTTCCCCAAATCCCCAGGAAGTGGTTGGACCTTGGCTTTGCTTCAGTCTTAAACAGTTTTGTTTATTCAGCGTGTATCATTACACTATTTGTACAGTCTCACTGCCACAGGGTACCATTGTACTAAAGGGACTATCAATCTTACCAAACATAGTTCTCTAACTATTAAATCCAGTGTAATGGGAAATGTAAACTAGAGATCAAATTAATAGAGGAATATCACACCATAAAATTGTTCACTGTACCTTATACCACTTTACCATTTATGGTGTGAATAAAATCATGTCTGCCACAGGCATTGCAAATTCCCTCATGTGGTGAAAAAGGCACTCTATGATCTGACCCCTTGATTACCTTTCCAATCTCATCTATGATGTCTCCTGTACTCTCAACCTGTGCCAACTGTTTGGTGTTTCTGAACATGCCATGCTATCTCTTGGTTCTACACCTACATGCAGGATGTTCTCTTTGTCTGGAATGCTTTTTCTTTTCTCTGCATCTCTGTCATTCTGCATCTTCTCCCTAAACCTAGTGAACTTATACTTTTCTTTCAAGGTTCAGTTTTATATCATCTTATCCATGAAGGTTTCTACTATATACCCAGCCATAGCAAAGCACTTCCTCCCCACATAGCATTTCCACTCTGGGAACACATCTACCTGAACAATTATCACATTGCTTACTAGACTGTGGACCCGCTAAGTGTGAGGGTCAAGATCTAGTCATCATAGTATGTTGCAAATAGAAAAGAGTGCTTTCTACACAACAGATACTTAACAAACATTTGGGGAATCTACCTATGAGTGAACTAATCAAATAATCAATCCTTTTAGTATGTTAATATGTATATATTCTGGCCTTGTCACTACTACTAGCACTGTAACAGGGTCTTACACTTTTAATATGACTTCCTTTGTTTTTGTAATGACTAATCTTCATTAGATTGACACATTCAGTTGCAAAAAAAAATGTCTCTTTACGTCCATCCAACTCCACCTAGATTAGATAGGAGCATGAGATAAACTGTCCTTTTGGCTAATTCAGTTCAATTCAGCCAAGTTTATATAAAAGGAACAATCAAATTTAGTTATTTGCACTGTTGCCTCATAATTCTATACACTCTAACCCAGGCCACGTACTAGCTGTGTGACTTTGGTCAAGTTAATCCATCTCTCTGGGCCTTTGTCTCTTCGACTATAAAATCAAAAGATCTACACAGCACTTGACAGTGTACAAAGCACTTTTCACAATCATTTATTATATATTTCTTACAATTTCCCTATGGAAGGAAGTATTCTTCCTAATCCCATTGAATAAAATCTGGGTATCAGGAAGAATAATTTGTCCAAGCACATGGAACCAGTACTAAAGTTAGGACTTGACCCTCAAAGCCTCTGAGAGCCTTTCTAACTCTGGGAATCTATAGACTTTTACAATCTCATTGTCTATTTGTGAAGCCTTTTCTTTCAATATCATGTCATTTGTTTCTTGATTAGTGGGAAGTCTATTTTAAAGTACCCTAATTGCTGACTGGCTGCCACTTCTTGCTAAAGAGCGCTGTAGTAGGCCTCAAGCATTTTGAAATCAGGAGCAGTCCTCAGGCATAGACATAAGGACAAAAGGATTTCAAAGTGCCTGTACCATCTTGGTCAATCAGTATATGAGTAGATATACAGGCATATATGCTATGTACCTAAGAGATATAGTACATAATTTATAAATATTTGTTAGACTAGTGAGTGAATAAGAGAGATACAAGTAGAGGTATGGAGAGGAGTATTTATAGAGCATACACCATGTAGCAGACACTGTGCTAGGCAACTGGCTTACATTATCTCATTTGATCTTTATAACAACGCTATAGGGGTGTCATTATGCCCATTTCACAGATGAGAAGACTGAGGTTCAGAGAAAATTAGCTCATGGTACTTAGCTATTTTAACTGGGGAGGTCTTACAGAGCCAAGAAACATCACTTTCCTGAAACATTCGAGTCATTTGTGATTGTATAGACAGAAAACATGTAAAAGAACAAGCCAGCTGACAAATAAAGGGTGGCATGTTGTTTCAATAAATGACCACAAATCATCACCTAATACTAAACGGTCATCTTCTGTATCATAGTGAGGTATGTATGTCTGTATTTTGCAATAGTGTTTCATACTCAGGAAAGGCAGGCAGAGGTAGGTCTAAAATCAGGAGGGTATGACTGGATATACGTGAATTGTGGATGGCTATTTTGTTCTGCAACTAGGAAATGACTGATAAATGGATAAGGAAGTCTAGCATTTCCATCCAGAGTGCACACACAGTTCGCCACTATTTCAACAAAGCAGTTCTCTTGCTCTCACCATCTCACTCCCTTCCCTCTCCATTGGGCTGCGACTGAGCCAATGACATAATGATATGTTCTGCAGGGACTGCCCTTGGGTCCTGGGGTGAACCCCTCTGTGGACAAGAGGAGGATGTTCTGAGCAGGTGAACAGTAGCACTGCCGAGAGGCATCTTCTCCTTCCCATGAGGGCTAAGGAGCCCTTGAACCCTGGAGGGCGGCTCAGTGCAGGGAGGACTGGTGTGGGCACACACTCCATTCCAGGGCCAGTGAGTGTTTCTCCTTGTAAAAAAACCTATTTGTTTTTATTTATTTGCTTTTTTTAAAAAGCAGACCAAGTGATAAACTATTGAGACTGTGATACTGAACCTCCTTTCCT
This sequence comes from Cephalopachus bancanus, assembly GCA_027257055.1. NCBI lineage: Eukaryota > Metazoa > Chordata > Mammalia > Primates > Tarsiidae > Cephalopachus > Cephalopachus bancanus. Next base: position 1,180,960 of record JAPVLO010000289.1, on the reverse strand, counting down.
ACAGTTTTTAAACTGGGCCTCTGAGAAGGAGTTTGATACAATTCAATGACTGAAGTAATACCTTTGTCCATTTGAGCATTAAATGACCCGTTGAAATACGCTTATTTAGAGGGAATTTCAAAAAAATAGTGCTTTCTAATTTTTTAAAAAAGTGTCTCCCAGCTGACTAGAGCAGAGCTTGGAAAATGCCATTCAATCACTTCCCACAGCCTCTCAGGTCAGCCTCTCACCAGCGTTAATTAAAGACAACCCCCTAGAAGATGAGAGGTTAAGTGAGAGCAATGCAGCGTTCTTCTCCAATACATTACTGTGAACATAAATGGCCATAATCTGTTTATAAGAAGGCTTCCTTTAGTACAGAGGTCTCACTAATGAAAAATTATAAGAGGCAAAGCGACATAATGTGACAACTGTTCATCGCAAAATACATTTTAAACTACCCATTTCCACATCCATTGTGCTTAAATAACACATATCATAAAGGAAATTGGTGTAACAGATGGTTTCAGTTCTGGGTAGCAAATGTAGACCAGTTTTCAGTGTGATAAAGTGAAATAGTAAAAGCCAGCGCATAATTCAGCCAGTCTCTTACCTAAAAGTCTTCCTTCCCCTCAAGTCAGAGATATTTTCCCTAGCAGCTTCAAGTATTCGTATATTTTCTCTTTTTACCAGCTGCTATATCTTCTGTAGCATAACCTGACCAACCTCTAAAACTGGACAATTGCTGAAATAATATGCTTCTATACTAGCCACTTTAAATTAGAAGTCTCCTTAAGCTACTGGGTTTATGGTTCTAAAAAGTTTCAAACACTGCCCAGAGCTATTTGTAAATTAAATCATTTAAAATAAAGCTCTTTAATACTCTATAATTAGTCTTGTCTCTCTGAACATGACTTTACTGTAAATGCTCCTTCCTGACTCTCCTATTGTCCCAAGATTCCTGAGAAGAAGGCAGCCAAGCGATAATTCAACATTATTGCTGCTTCAGTGCACTAATCGCTTAAAGAGCAGCAAAGACTCTGTGCTCTCTGCCCCACAGCTCCCACAGCCTCCTGGCCCGAGGCAGGCATCCCGACCCAGCCACGGCCAGATGTCAAGAGGAATACCCAGCTCCGGATGCAGCAGGCGCTCCAGTCCAGTATGGTCGAACATCTGCTTCATCTGCTGGCATGCAACCTGCTGAACATGCTCGGAGGGCAGCCCAGGCTGGGGGTGGGCAAGGACACAACTCCCCAGCTATTCCGGGAGACTCATCAAAACTTTGAAATTACAAGGCAGCCCCAGAAACTCTCGAAAGAATAGGGCTCTGGCATTCAGCAATAATATCCTAAGCATTTTCCTTACGGAAGTTACAGAAAAAAACAAGACAGCTTTTATCATAGTAGTTCTTATCTTCGTTAAAGTCTCTTAGGTGTGGAGTTTCTTCTGGACAGTTAGATGAAAATCTGAAAAATATGTGAACTCTTTAGGATCCTCAGAATGTCATGTTGACTTTGACATTTTTCCCTTTCATAAGTTAATTAAGTTACCTTTAATTCACTTGAATGTTACAATAAGAGAGGAATAAGTTATGCAAGAAAGCTTCTAAATGACTGTGCTTCCTACTTACCAGTCAACAAAGTTTAATGCAGAGTCCTGGCCAAGAGGTAAAACTTAAAAGACACCTAAATCATCTACCATAGTCCTCTTTTGTTTACTAGATGAGAAATCTGGTCCAAGTCACTTAACTCATCTGAGCTTCACTTTCTTCTTCTGAAATATGGGAAAAATACTAAAACACATTTAATACAAAGGTTAAATATAAATTGCTTCTTAGACTGTAAAAGGCTATAAAATAGGTACTATATATGTATGTCTAGATACATATGCATGTATATACATATATGTTTGTATGTATGCATACACATATAATATTCATATGACTCCTATATTTGTTTTCTGTTTTGTTTTAGAAAGAAATTCTGGCTTCCTTTGTAATATCCAATTTATAAATCAAGTACAGGTTCCCCAACAAGAATGACTCCATTTATCCTATGGGATCTCAGTAGACAGCATTCTATAAAAACTAATGAGCAGCTCCCAGGTTCTCACCAAATATCATATTTACTTCACTCTGAAAGATAGACTTATACAATTAAAGTCAGAAATAATATTCCCTTATTGAAAGCTTGAGTACACGGTGTGCTTTAGACTATAGAGGAGAGTTGTGACTGCTCTAGCCGGAAGTGACTGGCTAAAATAAAATAAAAGTGTTATATAAAATAAAATAAAAGTTTTAGTTTTAAAGATCAAAGTGAAGCAAAAAACTAAGGGTAACAATCAAGTGGGTCTTGATGCTTTAAATCTGTTCAGTGCGATTCCGGTGGGTAAGTAGATGGTAGGTGGGGAAATTTCTGTTGAAACAAGTGAGATTTGAAGTCCCACTTCTTTACCATATATTCCTTTCCCTTTTTTCTATTTCCCCCACTAGACTGCAAACTCTGTGAGGGCAGGGACTTTGCTTTATCCATTGATATTTCCACAGTATCTAAAATAGGTTTTCTCAGCTTCAGCACTATTGCCATCTCGGACTGGGTAGTTCTGGGAGGCTGACCTGTGCACTGCAGAGCGTTCAGAAGCATCCTTGCCCTCCACCCACTAGATGAGAGTAGTAAGCCCCTCCTCCATCAGTCATAACCATAAAAAATACCTCCAGACCTTATTAATCACATCCTTGGAGTGGAGGGAATTGTCCTTGGTTGAAGACCACTGTCTAGAACAGCCTGATGTATAATGGGTACTAACTAAATATTTGGTGAATAATTAATTAAATTTATTATGTTTACATTTGCGTGCAAACTTTTTTTGAAGACTTTATTCTTTTAGAACTTTTAGGCTCACAGGAGGTTACAGAGATTTTCTATATTCCCTTGCTTCCATTCACGTACAGCCTCCCCCATTATCAGCAACCGGTTCCCAACCACCTGACTGGCACATTTGCTAGAACTGATGAGCCTACATTGACGCGTCACTATCACCTGATATCCACAGCATATGACAGGGCTCACTCTTGGTGTCGCATATGCTATATGTTTGGACAAATGTATGATGACATGTATCTACCTCTCTATTTTCACACAGGATATTTTGACTACCCTAAACGTCCTCTGTGCTCCACGTTTTCATCCCTCTCCCTCTTCCCAACCCCTGGTAACCACTGATGTTTTAAATCTCCATGGTTTTGCCTTTTCTAGAATGTCATATGACTGGAAGCAAACAGTTTGTAGCTTTTTTTTCAAATATCCTAAGCATGATCATTTATAAACTGTCTTAAATACAGATTTGAACACAACTCTAATGGTACGATATGTGTCAAGTTATTTTAACAGTCACATTCAAAGCTAACAAGTGTGATTTCAAGCATGAAGAATTAAAAAAAGATGTAATACCAAATTCCTTCTTTAATTTAAATGAATAGGTGAATTAGAGTCAATACTTGATATTTATCCTAAAAATAGAATTTGTAAGGTGAAAAGCAACTGTATTTCAAAACTGGCTTCAAATGAGCACTGTATGCTTTCACTTTATGACATTTAAGAGAGTTAAATACATGGGTATATTATAAGCAAAAAATTGTTTGATACATATCTATCACTTATTTACTTTTGTTTTAGTTTGTTCTGCTCCAGGTCAAAATAGCTCCAAGGAGACTGCTGATAAGAAGATACCAAAGATCATGGTCTAGGTTAGTGTAGACATTCTAACAACCTATAACCTGTTAGTTACAGATATTATAGCTCGTATTATAAGAGAAATACACAGTATGAAATGAACTATTATGGCAATTTACTGAAAATTAAGAATTCTAGTTTGAATCTTTACTTCACCAAATGACCATCAATGTAGAGGCCTTGGAAAACTTATTTGGCTGTATTTTGCTTCCATTTTTTTAGTTCATTAAATGCAAGTGTAAAAACTTAGCTAAATCTGCACTGAATGATTATTAATATAAAATAATTCATGTTTATAAATCTGGGGGGAAAGAGTTAAATTAGTTTCTCTCAATTTGACTCAAGATGACTCTACTGCTGTCATCAATTATAAGAGAAGGATAAAAGAAGGGAATATACACTTATTTTTTTTAATCCACATAGCAACCAATACAGAGTACTCAGTAGATGTTTAGTGCTTGTTTATTTATATTCAACTGAGAAAAGAATCCTTCATTAATACCATTTAAGTCTGGAAGATATGTAAGAGAATCCAGTCATTATTCTAATCCTTATCATCTAAAACAGCTAAAAGAAAGCAAGATGCTTTCAAATCAGCACAGAGAGTTTAAGCCATTACAACTTTCCCCTAAATTTACAATTTAGATGGATTTGCACAAACATGCAGACCTGTAGCATATGAATTTTTCTCAAATAAAACATCAAGAGGAAACTGGCAGAGTAGTAATAACTAAGTGCTAGTTCTAGTGGTCAGAAGTGAGGCAAAACCATCCAATTGTAGCTTCTCAACCTCTTTTAATTAAAATATCATTAAAAATATTTTTGTCCTGCTCAGTCTGTTCTATTACCTGATAGGTCAAATATGTTATCATATCTTATTCTGACATAAATTTCCTAAATCCTGAATATCCTGGCTTACTCCATGGTTGGAAATTGGAGTAAAGCATTTTCTAAAACATTAGAATGTTCTGCTTTCACACTTTCTAATGCTTCATCTCTCTGCATTAAAGGTAGCTCATTGCAACAAAAACACCTGCAGATATGATATGCAATATCAACCAAAAACACTTTAAAACTTCAGTTTGGTAAAACAGGACAGAAATACATGTCATTATTTTAGAAAATATTGCCTTTTATAAGAAGTCTATTTAAATACAAGTTCAGGTATGCACACCCTAGGAGCTGCTTATTGAGTGGATTAATTGGTAAGGCTAGAGCTAGATGACTTTTATTTGGGGGTTCTTCCTTTTTTCTTTTCTTTTTTTTTCCTCAGAGCTAAATGACTATTGGTGGAAATCTTACACTAGGAAAGATAGAGAAGCACACTGATTTTCAATGTAGCTGAATATCCCACCAATCCAATAACTTAAGCACAGTGATTAAAAGAGCTTTTGTGAGAAGAGTCAACTCTCTCCATTGTTAGGTATTACCTTAAAACCAAATGAAAAGCAGATTTCCAAATGAGACTCTAGTTTACCCAATGTTTTAATTTGTGAGTGGGTATAAATCTCTGCTTCACTGGCTAATTACAAGCTAGATCTCCAAGCTTTAGGAATTGTTCCTAGTCTGCATCCTTCTTTAATTTGCCTCATTTCTTTAGTCCCCATCAGGATTCAATCTGTACTTGCAATTTTTCTTAAGAAGCCCACCTAGAACTGAAAAGTTGTTTACACAAAATAATACCTCCTACAGACAGAGCACTTGACCAAATATCCACCCTCCCCCAAAAAAAAAGTTTTCAAAGAGGTTTGGGTCTCAGATGGCCACCAAAAATGAAATCCATTAATTTATTCAGTTTACCAAATACTATGCCAGGTAATAATAAGGATTCCACCGTAAACAAGACACAAAATCCCTGAATTCAGTGACAAACTCTCTAGCAGGTTAGAGCCACCATCAGAAGTACTTCAAGCAGTAAATCTAAAGTAGAACAAATGTTTACTGGGATATCGGAAAATTGATACCTATTCAGGGAACATTCACAGAAATCTAACCCATGCCTTATTACTGCATTTATTATTCACAACAACCCCGAGAATATATATTATGCCCCTTTTACAAGGAAAAAAGAGGCATTTTGAGAACAGTGCAAGATAACATCGCAAGTAATAGTGAAAACTCTAAACCAAGGTTCTAGTCCCATAAATGGAGCTCATTCTTTTAGACCCTGGCTCATCTAAGCCCAGCCATAAAGATCCTCCCAAGTTCTACCACTCTCTTAAAAGTCAAGAAAGAGTCAGAGAGGTGAGTGAAGGTTGATTAAGAGAAAAGCAAGCATTTCCCTCGAAGCACAGCCCCAGGGCTGGCATCCTCAAAACAAGCTTTGAATCAATGCATTCCTCTTTCTCCATTGGGTAGCCAGTAATAGGTCACTCTAATCAACTCCTTATTCATCACTCTTCTCTATTAGAAATCAGAACCTCTCAAGCCCGCCCAGCAAAGCTAACTCTCCCTCCCATTCCCCCACAGCACTGAGGCATGCTTGCAATTGCAAATAAGAAGACAGAGTACCACAGTGCAGAGCCTCTAAATACAATATCATAACAATCCAGGCTGGAACTGAAATAGAAATAGGGCATTCCCAATGCTGATGGGGACTTCCTCGCTTTCCATTTGTAGCATGGAACTTGACAACATCATTTAAATAAAATACGTGCTTGTATTCACTTTTGCAAAAACTTCAATTGTTCTGTTCCATCTTTACAAACTTGGCAAGACTTTAATAGTTTCATTCAAGAATAACTTATGGTTGACAGGTTTTCTTAGTGCTTTAAGACTCTAATTATATTCCTTTCCTCAAATCTCCCATAAACTACACATATGCCCATCAAGTAAAAGTGAAACTATATTTATATCGATATTTTTGAATTATCATATGCAATTCTTTTATTTAGGCTACTACTACCCATACTATCATTATACGAACTAGCCTGCTAAAATATGTTCCAGCTAAAGCTTGGTGAGCTTTGAATGCTAGATAAAAATCATTCTCTGAAGCTAATGAAGACAGAAACTCTGCCTGTAACAATATTAAGTTTGTTTTCTCTGGTGATTCAGAGATGTGAGCAATCTGTCAGTAATACATTGAGTGAAATTACTTGTCTTGTAGGAATAACTGCTGACAGTCACTTTATCTCAAGGCTGACCCAAACATCTCCCTGCTGACAAACAAATTACTATGTCTAACTTTGAAAAGGTAACTAGCTTGTTTTAATTTTGATTGGTCTTTCAGAATCTCTTACACACGTACTCAGCCCAATCCTTCATTGTAATTTTTTAAGGCAACAAAAAGTGTTGAGAGGGACATGTTTGAATTAATAAGAAAAAAAAATCACAAAAGAAGAATCCTATTATTTGAAACTAAAAAAAGGAACTGCTATGCTTCCTTCCAAGACTGTTATGTGGATGAAACTGGTGTGTCTACACAACATTAAGACTGGCAGTGCCGCCAGTGACTGACTGGGTGAGTGAACACATTACTGAGACAGTATTGTAGGAATTAATTCTCTTCAATAAAGTGATTTTTAAGCCTCATATATTTCACAATCTAAACATATGTCACTGTTTCATAAACAAAATAAATGGATTAAAATAATACATTACCAATATGCTGACACATGGAGATATTTTAATTAGAAATTCTTAAGCTGTGTGATATTTAACTGCTGTATTTGCTAAAGGAAAGCATGCATCATTTAATAAGAAGGCATGAGACAGGTGTATCACTTTGCATATGGTACCAGATTTTGTTTAACATAAGCTACAACTATGAAACAACACTACTTCCGATTAAAAACAAAACAAAATTAAGATCTTTCATATTGAAAGTAACCACATAAAATGAATCAATACACTCACACCACTTTTTCATTTAAAAAAAAGTCACTCAGAGCTTAGTTCCTGAGACAATTTTCTTCAGAAACAATCTGACATCATAGCTATTTAAAGGCCATATTTACATGACTGCCTCATTATTCTGTCCCCCCCTCCTTCTTTTGCATTCTTTTTGACTTACTTAAGGATCAATGCTAACATAGCTGAAGAAAGCAAATGGCAACTGGTTCTGAAATTTATAAGGGTGAGAGAACTGGAATAAATAGCAATATAATGTATTGTTTACTGTAGCAAGTGCCCTCTGTTCTCTAAAGGTGAAAAACATTGTAACCTTAGAGTTACAGTTTCTGATTGTTCCCAGGGTTAAATACATTATCAGAATTAATGGTTCAAGCTCCTCAACCTTCAGATATATGAGTATTCATGCCTCCATCTGCTGAACTGTTCAACTAAAAATAGCATTCTTTGGGCTTCTCTCTCCTAATATTGTGCCCCTGAGGCAGAGAAAATCAAGCCTTATATCAGCACAGTAGTATTTTAAAAATGGCCTTTCTTGAGTCTTCCTTATTTTAAAGACAGAAAGAACTGGAATATGCTAAGCACAAGGAGGTCCTTTCCACTTTATATACCTTTTGTCTACTTGATAAAATTTTAGGGTATAAGTATAAATGTTAAGATTTACGTAAGCTCATTAATTTTAGAAATGACAACTTTTGAAAGTCAGACTAACTGTAATGTTAAGTAGAGAGGACTGATTCTGAGAAATGCGTGGGGTGGGGTGGGGGTGGGGGTGGGGGTGGGGATTATATGTGTTTGGGGCTTTTTCTCCTAAGAATCTCTGTTTAGAAATAAGACCAGTTAGCATGACTGTAATGCTTTCTTAGCAGCAATAGTTTATCATGATCATGACTGTTGACAAAGCCGTGACATTTTAGCTTGTGGAAGAAGGGGAGAAACCCTAGCTGGGAAGGAAAGCAGATTTTAATAGCAATAAAGCAAGATATTAAAATTTGCTCGAGATTTAAAACACTACTATCTAGCAGCTTAGACATTGGTGTCTACTGTGCTACTAGTGGATGTCCTTATAAACATGTTACACTCATGCATGAAAGTGTGGGAAACCTGCCTTTCAAACAAGGCCAATCTTTTCTAACCGGTGTCCATACAGGCAAACAGATCAAAGGTTTCCCGACATGCAGGCAAAAATGTGCAAAACATGGAGGCAAGAGAATGGAGCAAGAATAAGCAAAAACCAAGGAAACTATCAAAGCGGCCAAACTTAAACTGCAAGGCTATGAAGGTTCTTGCATTCATGGGTTTCCTATTTAGCCTAATTAAAATGACAGACATGTGGCATATGCTGTGCTTCTAGATCAGTGCTACGCAGTTCTGGCACTCACATGTATGACATCATAGTTTCCAGAAATGCAACAGAAGCCAGGTTTGACACATCAGGGGTCAATGATGTTGGGGGGGTGGGAGTGTGGGAGGTGGGAAAGAAGCCAACCTAAGTGAAAAATTGGGCAAAAGAAGAGATTGGGTAGAAATCTGGCTAAGGGAAGGTTGATGGGATAGAACACGACGTCTCAACAGAAAATAAAAGTTAAAGAGAAGAGGAAGTCTTGAATGTGAGCCAAGGCCGCCTGCTTTCACATTCTTCCAAGCACTTAAAAGCTTCTCACGCTGACTATCCTGCATGGGTAAGTTTGCTAACTGTCATCACACACAAAGGCTTGTTCCTAATATCCAGTTACCTCTCTTTTTAGCTTTCCTGAACATAGATTTTCAGAAAAGCCTCTTCCTAATATCCAGTTATCTCTCTTTTTAGCTCTCCTGGATGTAGTAGATTTTCAGAATGCCCAGAAATATGGCACTCTCTATAGCCAAAAGAAAAGAAATTTCTTCTGACTGCAGAGAAGACAGCAGACCCACTGGCAGTATGTGTCTAGTCACGTCTGAGTGGAAACCCCCATCTACCCGTTATCTCAAAGCAAAAGCAAAGAGGGAGGCAGGCGGCAAGCTCTGGATCCTTCCTTAGGCTACTTTCACGGGGCCTTTGATCTTGGCCTCTTCCTTCCTCTGAGGAGTGATCTTTCCCTATCATTTTCCAAAGAGGCAGATTTAAAAGCAGCAGAAAAGATAATGTCAAAGGGATCCTTTATTGATTACATAGTGTTTGGCAGGGCCAAAGGGAGTTGAATATGCAACCTTGCTAATGTAATTATTTTCTTTTTAAAATTTCATTTCCTATCCTTCATTAGGAAAATTTGGTATTAGATCTAGCCCAGAAAATTAAAGTGTGCTTCAGTCTGAGGTAACCTGTATCTATTTTCTAAAAAATGCAACAGATAGCTGGGACTTCTCCATCTGACAGTCCTAGGGAGGAACCCCAATGACACAGGAAAGGAATTAAGCATGAAATTGGAAAGAGGAGGACTAGGTGCCTATAGAAAAAAAGGACTTGGTTTTCAAAAGAGCCACATAAGCCATCTTCTCTCAAATAGTAAGAAGATCCCACAAAAACAACAAAGAGCTTTCCTGGAATGTTAAACATGAAAAGGGTACTACAGACGTTTATCTGGCAAAAGCAACCAGCCAGGCCAAGGCACCCACCCCTACTTCAGCCTGAGAAAACTAAGTTAGAAAACCCAGATTAGGTAAAGTTAGAAACCTTGGCTAATAACCTTGACGTGATGAATATTTTATAACCTTGTTTAAACCTTCTGAACCTTGACTGTTTTATCTATATGAACAGAATTATATTTTATCACATCTACAGAGTTAGTCTATGGTCAAATAACTTTTTTCAAATGTCTAAGTATTTTTTAAATACTATACAATCCTATACATAAGAAAAGGTAAAATAGTGAGGGAAGAAAAAGAGAGTATTAAAGACACTTAGAATATAAAGAATTTGCCTGATTCTTTATATAGCAATGAACAGCCTTAATTCTGGGGCACTGCTTTGGGATTTGCCTTTTTCTCTGAAAGAAAGGAGCAAAGGAAGAGACTCCTTAGGAATGAGAAAAAGGGAAAGATTAGGTATAGTGTTTAGGCTGAATGTCTGCCACTTTTTAAAACGCCTAGAATATGACTAAACAATCCAGTCCCCCACCCAATGAAGCACCAATGGAAGCATTCATACCTCAATCTGTTTGTGGTTGTAAGAGTGGCCACCACCATGTTCAAAGGTGTCCAAATTCCTGCCAAAACGGTCACTTAGGCCCTTTAGCCTTGGGTTAATTTGTGGGTGGGAGATATGACCCTTCTGTTTAGTAGCATATTCAGGAAAAAAAAAAAAAAAAAGACAAAACATACTGTCAGAACTCATGAAACAGAATACATATTTCTAAATCCAGGATATTGACCACATCAAAGAAATGAAAGTGGAAGGTTTAAGACCTGGTTTCTCTCTTTTACAGAAACTTGGCTATCGGATCAAACAATGTTACTGGTTTATTTTTTTCTGCCTCTGACTCTTGAAGATGCTCTACAGTAGAGCCAAGGAAGAGGAGACATAGATTAGGTTGATGATGGAGAGGGTTCTTTTTAGATTTGTCCCGACTATAGTAGTCAGTAGTGTGGAAGGTGACGGTCTGCAAGAGAAGTAGGGTTGCTGCTCCTCTTAGGTAAACTTTCTAGCTCCTCCAGGCAGCCCATAACAGGTTACATCTTTATGGCTTCCTGGATGAGGCTTATGGCAAAAACTTCTCAAAGTATTGCAAAAAAAATTCTTTATTTGCAGATCCAGTTGGAAACATTCAAAATGATGTTTTTTCATGGTACAATAGTTGTATACTTCTTATGTCCAAGCTGCATAGGTAATAGCAACACAGAAATAAAAACGCCTCGCCAGATGCTATTCTCTAGATGGTTTAAGAAAACTCAAAAATAATCACAGAAAATTTTAAGAATAAAAATTATCTTTGATAAACTTCCCACTGTATTGAATTCGCTATTGTCATATACTTCCTAAATATTTCAAATACTGAAACTTTGACTTATTTTAATGATCTTTCCTTTTTTATTTTATAATTAGATGATACATTCATACTGAAAGTCAGCGGCCTATTCCAATGTAGAATGGTATAAGGATCACTTAGTCCTACTTCAAACTTCTCATTTTACTGTAAAGAAAACGTGTAAGCGATTTTTCATTTAGGTTTCAAAACACTTCCTCTCCAGAGTTAGCTTTATAAATAAAGAACACCGATCCAGAACTTGGTCAGCCACTGTGCCCAGACTGTGACCCTGGAAAGGATGAGGATACACATATTCAGGAGCAATGTGTATACTTTACCAAATAATTATCAAGTAATCTGAGAATAACAACTCTTCCAGCAGGTCGAGGCTGCGGTGGCCAGGAGCGGCCACTGCACTCCAGTATGGGCGACAGAGTGAGACTCCAACTCAAAAAAAAAAAAAACAAAAAACCTCTTTATTTTATAAACAGCAAGAAAGAAAATACCCAACATCATTTTGTGTTTTGACACATATGTAAAAGTTAATCAGGACATAAATGGAAGCATGGATGAAAAATTGACAACATAGTCAATAACAAAATAAAAAAATTGTGAAACGATTAACTCACCTGGTAGAGAACACATAATACCAAGTCATAATGTGATTTTTTTTCCTTTAAAAATATTGAAACTGGCAGTTTTCTTTTCTATTTGCAGCATGGTAAGCATGTAAGGTGTTAATCCTTCTGGCCTACGCTTAAAAAATTATTTAACATTCAGGCCATTATTTAGCATACAGCTGGTTAGCAGTTTTCCACTACAGTACTGGCTCCTATCCCACTTTTTTTTCTTCTGGCACTTACCTGGAGCTGTAAAGGGCTGAGTCCAGAAGCAGCAGCAGCTGCCATTGTTGATGGAATGAACTGTACGGGATAGTTATCACCTGTCGGAAAGAACAATGCACACAGGTTTAGACAATGCACAGGGAATCGCAGCAGACAAGTACAAACATGGTCCTTGGATTGCCTGAGCTTTACAACGTTGCTCTAAGCCCAAACATCTGCAGAAACAAAAGGCTTAGTTGGGCACAGACTTGCACTGCTGCCTTGGAACTTTTTGTTAACAGATAGCTGGTAGGCAAACTGGCAAAACATGAATGTGATGTTAAAAAAATTAAATGTGCAATTCAAGCATGTTCACTCCATTACAAATCTTGTAATACATCATTTTTTTAAGAGTAAAAAAAATATCTTAAAGCCAGGATGACATTCAGTACACTGAAGAAGCACTGAGGCTTTTATACTAGAACAACAAAAAAGTTTTGGCTTGGCAGGCAAGACAGTATTGAGAGTGCAAAAAGGACTATGAGCTATTGACAGCCCACAATTCTAAAGTTTATTTGATTAAAACAATTTAAAATTTAAAATACAACTTCTTCAATTTAGGATGGCTGAGAGGGCGGCTAATCTTATCTACCAGTATTCTATGAAATGCCTGGGATACCAATATCTATGCAAACCATATTTTTCAGAATTAACTGCTGGTATGGTACTAGTAGAACCCAACACACAATCATGCACACTAAGAACTTATCAAACATTGTTTGATGATGGTTTGATTCAATGACCACATATTTTACATGGCATGTCTGTACTAAAAGCCTCACGAAGATTGAGCATGGTTCAGCAGAGATCAACGCTACATTTAATGTGTTCCTGACTCCAGACCACTTCTAAACAGGGAGACTGAAGTACCTTCTGTGACCTAAGGACACAGGCTGTATGCAGTGACCTGAAGAAGCGAGAAAAAATGCTGAGGAATCTATCATGATAGTAGTGGCTGAAATAAAAATTAGTATTTGTGGATAAATTACAAAATATCAGTGACTTAATGGAGTATCACTTTGGCTTCAGCTACTTATTTAAAGTCAGTGTTATGTACTATCTCTAGGCTACATTTTAATAGGCTGCTCCTCCACACATTTTTGACATTTATAATAATCATGCTGTTTTACATGAACTTTTCCTCACTGAAAGCTGAGTGAAATAATGAATAGACAGTGTAGAAAGAATCACAGTGATAAAGGCAGTCAACTAAAAACAATGAAACCTCTCTTTTTTTTTCTTTCTTCTCACAGACACTAATATTGGAGTCTTCCTTGTGCCCCTGGTTCCTTGAAATTCATCCTGCTTGCCACATGAAGTGCTGGCCCAATGTAAATGTTAAGTTGCTTTCACTTTTAACAAATTGTTAGCTTCTAATCTACACAGTCTCTTTGCATCATATCCATAATACCTCATCAGACCATTGAGCACAGTGTGTGCTTGTACACAGTCCAGTAACAATTGGCTTCTGATTGCATATGGAGCGCTGCTACAATGCATTCACTAACACTATATTGTGCTGGTCTCCTATGGAGTCATGCTCAAAATATCTGATCTTGTTTTTTCCCTTCCATGAGGCTGATTTTGGTTTGCAGTGCTATATAAGCTTTTTAAAAAAGATAACTAGGCCAAATTATTTTTTATAGGAAATGACTGTCACTTTATGCTTAAATAATTCTACTGATCTTCTTGATATTTAAACTAAATTATCTGAAGAAAGAATATCCTAATCTAAGTCAAATAGTATTTCTTTGGTCAATATCTTATCAACTTAAAAAAATGCAAAACGATGCTTAATTAATGATGCTTCAAAAATAGAAAACACACACAAACACACACACACACACACACACACATACACGCACACACACACACACACACACTCCATTCCAACCATCAACATGGACTGCCTCCCAGAACATTTTAGAGCTGTTCTTTCTTTAAATATTATGCATTATTCATACTAACGCTAAACCACAACCCCCCTCCCTGTAAGTTTAATACCAGTTGCTTTATTTGTACTAAAACATTTTTCATGTCAAACATATTTTAAAAAATCAAACTCTAAAAGAATTCCCCGGGGCACTCCTTTTTTCATAGCTGTCATGCTTCTATGCTATGAAATAGCTGATTTTTTTTTTTACAGTTTTTGGCTTGCCAGTTAATTTATTACTATCTCTACCACACCCTGTGGTACTCTCCAGCTCACCTGCTGGCTACAAACAGCTTTCTTTCCACTGCTGACAAGCATATTTTAAAAATGTTTTTAACCTTTCTGCTGGCTTGAATCTGTATATCTGAATATAATCTTTAGAAAGCCATTTCTCTGTAATATATCATTGTATCAATACTAAAAGTAAAAATGAATACATTAGGGTAACAGAGTGTATCTCAGAAGATGATTAAGAAGAGAGAGAAAAAGGGAAAGGCAGCGGAAGTGAAGACGAGGGACAAGAAGAGGGGGATCTAAAGTAGAAGAGAAAAATGTAAGAGGGAGAGGGATTTAAGGGTATTGTGAAGTTTAGTTTTTTAATAGCAAAGTTACATGCTTCCTCCTCTAGTTTTTTCTGTGTAAGAATCGATCAAGAAAAAAGTGCTCAGTGCCTGACTTGGCAAGGAATCAGTCAACATGTTGTAGCAATTTTTTTCAAATTTGTCTCTGGATTTGAAATGCTTGCGTGAGGATCCATTCTTTTTAAATTTGTACAATGGAAAATGAAGCCTGTTGGAACAGGTTGGCTTTAGGCACTGCCATAATCTGGCCCTTGCTCCCTCTAGGGTAAGAAGACAAACTCCAAAAGCCAAAGTGGGAAATAATGCCCATTCTGTAAATCCATTTTTCTACCTTTCTATGTCTTCCAACAGTTTTTATCTGAAGATTGCAGAGAAAATACAAAGCAGTATCTATCTTACAGAAAATTTGCTTGACATTAGTTTTACTTGTTAGAATAGGCAACATTCCTTTGGAATCAAAGCAGCAAGCGTCCCTAAGTGAGAGAGAGTACATTCTTAAATTTTCAGAGGACTGAAATGAAGCCAAAGCTTAGTAGAACTTAATTACAGGAGATGGAGAGCTTTTACTAAGAACCTACGACTCATTAGATTCAGGCTACCTCCTGTGAGAAAACTTTTAATTTGAATGATTCAGATATAAATTCCACTTTTTTAAGAGTACAAAATTCCATGAGTAAAATTCTGTCCATTACTTTTATTCTTCAGAAAGGCAAAAGACAGGATAGTTGCAGTATCCTGAGATAGTAACTTCACATATTAACACACCAGGTAAATAATTTAGAGAGGTTGGGAGTAGTAAAGACAAACAAACAACAAAACAAAACAAAACAACATATTCTAGGAGAGTAGACTCCAGAATTCTTTGCTAAATTCCCAGAGTTGGAATTCAGTCTCATACCTAATTTCCCCCCCACCAAAACAGAAAAAAACTTGTTACACACTACTAACTCACAAATTATTGTGCAGTGGCATCATAGGATGATAGGTTCTCTGTCTGTAGACCCCACTTTCATGAGCTACAGCCATTCTTGTTATAATATGAAAATATCTGAATCATAACCACCACTGCAAACTTGAACATACCACACGGCATGGGACTTGCCTAGATGTATGTATTCAGTTTAGTAAAATATGACAACTCTTCTATACTCTGAGGAAACGCCATAAGTCTGAATTTATCTTTGTGGGCCATCACACTGCAGCAAATGTTAGCAAATAATAGGTTACACATTTAGAACAGTAAAAATAAAACAAAAGCTTTAATTTTTTCTGAGGAAAAATGAACAAAAAAATTAGCAAAGATTATGATACATACTGCTGAGATCACCATGCTCTTATTTCTCCTGCCAAATCTCTCCTTCTCTATTCATCAAAAAATAGATCAATGATGAAAACTGTCTTGATTCCAGGACTTTCTCTAAGATCATCTGCATTGTTTTGCATACCTTTAAGAAAGCTAAGGATCAAGGATCAATATTAATTCCTTCACCTATTTTAGTTCATAGTTGCATCCAGACCCTTGACTTTTCATGAAATTTTTCACAATGACAATTAAATAAGTGATTATGAGTGAACTAACCTTAATTCATTCCCATTACAAGAAATCAACCAAAGGAAAAAAAAAAGACCCTCAAAGTTCATGCCTTCATGATAGCTCTCCAATGATATAGCCTCCAGTTAAAATAATTCTTGACCTTTATACAACTAGGTTAGTTTACATAGGTAAACATATTTTCTTCCTAGTCCTCAACACTCATTTAAAAATGAGGATACTAATCTGAGGAACCTCAGAAATGCTTTGATTCCAAATGAATAGATATCATTAATCAAGCATTACAATAATGGTTACATATCTCTACTTTAAAATATTCTGGAAGATATGGAATTGAATGGCTTTACAAGATGTCATTTGAATAACCCCACACATATAAATTACATTTTATTCACAGCAAAAAAGTTAGATTTCCTTAAGATCACACATACTTAGACATGTCCCTAAGATTATGGAATATCAAAATCAGAGAAATTCAGTCTGAATTCTATCTCCACTGTTTTCAGATGTGAAACCCTTAGAAAAGTTAGTTAACTTTTTAGAGTATTAGTTTCTTATTTTATTTTAATGAAATAAAGATAATGTCACTTATTACCACTGATGTCTAAGATTATTATGAAAATTAAATGAGATTATATAAACACATGTGGGGAGTTATCTTGGCAATAACTAGTGCTCGATAAGTGCTAACTAAAACAAATGAATTAAAAATAAGCATTTTATAATTGTATAATCATAATAATTGTATACCAACCAATTAGACAACCTAGAAAAAATGAACAAATTCCTTGAAACACACAAATTACCTAACTGGCTCAAGAAGAAATAGAAAATCTCAACAGACCTATAACAAGTAAAGAGATTGAATCAGTGATTTTAAAAAACAAAAAGCAAACAAAGATCTCCCAACAAAGAAAGTCCTAGACTAGATGACTTTATTGATGAATTATGCCAAATGTTCAAAGAAGAATTAACTTAAGTCCTTCTCAAATGCTTATGAAAAATTGAAGGGAAACGATCATTTCTAACTCATTCTATGAAGTCAGCATTACCTTAATACCAAAACCAGATAGAGATATCACAGGAGAAGATTACAGACCAATGCATGAATTTTGAAAATTATAGAACTCATGAATATAGATGTAAAATTCTCAACAAAATATTAGCAAGCCAAAGTCAATGGCATATTAAAAGGATTATTTATCAGGACAAAGTGGGATTTATCCCAGGAATGCAAAGATGGCTCAACATAAACAAGTCAGTATCATGTATTACTTAATAGAACAAGAAGGAAAAAACACATGATCATCTCAATTGACACAGAAAGATATTTGACAAAAATCCAATATGTTTTCATCATAAAAATTCTCAGAAAACTAGGAAAAAATTCCTCAGCACAAGGGAAAGTATTTATGAAAAAACCATAGCTTGTCAGGCATGGTGCCATACACCTGTAATCCCAGCTACTTGGGAGGCTGAGGTGAGAGGATCACTTGAACCCAGGAGTTCAAGGCTGCAATAAGTTGTGATCATGCCACTTCACTCCATCCTGGGCAACAGAGCAAGACCCTGTCCATTAAAACAACAGCAACCAAAACACCCCACAGCTAGCATCATACTCAATGGTGAAAGACTAAAAGCTTCTCTCCTAAGATCAGGGACCAGACAATGATGCCCACTTCCACTGTTGCTATACAACATTGTACTGGAATTTCCAGCCAGTGCTATTTAACAAGAAAATGAAACAAAATGGATTCAAACTGATAAGAAAAAGGTAAAACTATTTTTATTTGCAAATTCTATATTTAGAAAATTCCCAAGGAATCCAGGAGAAAGCTTTTAAAGCTAATAAACAAATTCAGCAAATTACAAGGTATAAGATTAACAGGCAAAAATCAGTTGTGTTTCCAAACACCAGAAATGGACAATCACAAAGAAAAAATTAAGAAAGTAATTTTATTTATGAAAGTATTTAAAACAACTAGATACTGAGGAATCTAATCAAGGTGATGAAAGACTTGTATACTCAAAACTATAAAACATTGCTGAAAGAAATTAAAGATTACATAAATAAATAAAAAGGCATCTATGCTCATAGGTAGGAAGACTTAACATTGTTAAGATATCAATACCATCCAAAGAAATCTGCAGATTCAATGCAATGCCTATCAAATTACAAAATCTATTTCATGGAAATGGAAAAGCCAATCTTCAAATCCATAGGGAATTACTAAGGCCCAATAACTAAAACAGTCTTGAAAAGGAAGAGTCAAGTTGGAAGACTCACATTCTCTCGTTTGAAAATTTGCTGCAATGTTACAGTAATTAAAATAGAATCGTGCTGGTTTAAGGACAGATATATAGACTGATGGAATAGAACAAAAGCGCAACAATAAACCCTTACATATATGATTTTCATCAAGGGTGTAATAACCATTCGATGGGGAAGGACAGTCTTAACAAATGATGCTAATAAAACTGAATATTCACATATAAAAGATACAAAAAAAGAAAGGATTTACCTTACATCATATACAAAAGTTGACTCAAATGGATCAAATATGTATGCTTAGAAGCTAAAACTATAAAACTCAGAAGAAAACATAGCTGTAAACATTCATGACATTGGATTTTACAGTAATTTCCTTGAAATGATATCCAAAGCACAGGTACCAGAGCAAATAAAATAGATGAACTGACTTCATCAAAACTAAGAACATTTGCACATCAAAGGACACTATTAAGAAAGTTAATAAAACAACTTACAAAATATTTGCAAATCATATATCTGATAAGACATTAATATCCATGATATATAACAAACTGAAACTCAACAATAACAAAAAAACTCAACTAAAAAATGGGAAAAGTAGTTAAATAGTTCTCAAAAGGAGATATACAAATGACCAACAAGCACATGGAAAAATGCTGAACATCATAAATAATTAGAAAAATATAAATCAAAACCACAATGAGACAATACTTTGTACCTACTAAGATTATTATAATAAAAAATTTTAATGGAAAATAATAAGTATTATCAAGGATGTGGAGAAACTGGAAACTTCCTACACTGCTGGTGAGAATATAAAATGGTATAGCTGCTATGGAAAACAGTTTGGAGGTTTCTCAAAAAGTTAAACTCAGAACTATCTTGAGTTGACCCATCAGTTCAAACTCTTCACAAGTATATATTCAAAATAATTCAAAGTGAAAACTCAAACATATATTTGTATAACAATTATTCATAATAGCCAAAAGGTAGAAACAAACTAGGTGTCTATCAACAGAATACAGTCTATACATACAACAAAATGTTATTCATCCATAAAAAGTAACTGCATTTTGATATGTGTTACAATATGGATAGACCTTGAAATGTAACGCTTACTGAAAGCCAGACACAGAAGAATAAATGCTGCATGATTCAATTTACTTGAAGCATCCAGAATAGAAAATTTCATAGAGAATAGATAACAGAGGTTACCAGAGGCTGGGGGTAAGGGGATAGGGCGAGTTATCATTTAAAGGATACAGAGTTTTTGTGGGGGTGTTGAAAAATTTGGGGATATGAATAGTGGTATTGGATATACAACATTGCAAATGTCTTAATGCCACTGAGTTGTATACTTACAGATGGTTTAAAATAATGAATATTATGTTACAAATATTTTACTGCAATAAAAAGAAGCATTAGGTATACTTGCAAAATGACCTTCAACAGATGGATGTTAAGACTCTGTCTAACGTTAACTCAACTTTTGGATGACATTTCTAATGGATAAGGATATAGTTTAATGGGCTAGTTAAATTTGCTCAGTTTCATGGTCAGAATTTACTCCCAATTCCAGTGCTTTATAATTTTCAAAGAACTTTTTATATATTTTACCAAATTTAATTTTCACAGTCATTCTGAGTAGTGAACAAATCATGATACTGTTTTTAGATGACAAAAAAGTGAGGTTCAGAAGGGTTAAATAATATGTTTAAATAAGAATGAAATAAAATAATCCATGTAAAATATTTAGCATAATATCTGGCACAGTAATCATTCAGTAAGCTTTAATATTTTCATATGATAGCTAGTAAGTAAATAGAGGAACCATGAGAGGCGACATCCTACTCCTAAGATCTCCTAGGAACTTCAAGATTACGGCCCAGTAGTAATCATTTCAAAAATCCCAACTCCATAAAGCAATGATCAGTTGCATCACCCCTGGAGCATGATGGAGGTCTTTCACTGTTCTTATTTTTCAGGTAAGCTGACCTGGATCTAATATACACATTGACTACTGTGCAAGAGGCTTTATCTTTTAATTGTCTCAAACATCAGTGCTCAAATGTATTCATCTTACTCTCGATCAGTGCATCTCTCAGTATCATGATTTGAAAGAGTGAAGCAACCAAAAGTCTGTGGTTTATGTTCTGGGCCCTGATAATGAGTTCCCATCTAGAAAAATGTCTCTAATTATAGAACCACTAAAATCATGTTAGAAATGAGGGATTAAAACTCAGTAAAGCAATTTCTAGCAAGATCAATCTGAAAGAGGCAGCCCTGGAGCTGTACAGTCCCTGTGAGCGACCCACTGAGGTTGGGAGAGCTTGCTTGGTGTTTACCACGCACAGGGACCTGGAAATGACCAGAGCTTTGGGTCAAATCACTTGGAGGGGAGTGAAGTCCTATACCCCTAAATGTATTTGTTTACACTGTCCTAACATGGGTTCCGAAACAGCCAACTTTAACAGTGACCACCCCAAGGTGGTCCTTGCTCACTGGAAATCAAGATAATTATTCAGTCTGCTGGAGGCACAAACACTATGTAATTATTTCAGGTTACAAGAAAGTGGAAAGGGAGAAAGAGAATTTTTAAAAAAATTATTTCTAAAAACACAGAAGCGCTAGTTCATCCTCCTGCTTAGGGAACCAGAACATAAATTTTTGCCACCACTTCAAGTCTTTTATACAAAGCTACCCTCTTCTAAAAATGTAGTCATTGTCTCACATACATTTCAAGTGAAATTACCAAATCTCAGCTTGGGGCAAAAATATTTTGCTTATCCAGTCCCCAGTCCAACAGTAGTCTCCTTCCCTAATGCATGTGAATAACGAAAATCTGCATAGATAAGTCTTCAGGGTATGTAATTTCTCTACTGGTAGTATAAGAACATGCTAGTTTAACCCACCTAAAACATAACTTTTACATACAATAGAGCCTAAATTAGTCAAAATATTAAAGGATTTAGAGTTCTGATTATTTAATTCTCTGACGTAAGTCATCAGAAAACAAATACCTTTTTCCAACTTTGCTTGGGATTAAAACTCTTCCTACATCTCCAGACTCTTTGTCTTGCCTTTTAACCAGCAGGGTTTAGGCAACATAATCAAATATAGCTTTGCGATCCCAGGTCACGACTCCAAGCTGCACTTTATTCAATGGAAGCTAACTAACTCCTGCACAATATTGTCAAAGTCTCTACATCCTTCTCAGCTATGGGTCACAACTTCATTGATACTGTACAAGAAGGCATTTCTTTTTTAAAAGATCTAAATTCATTGGGTACATAGCAAGATCTTCCCCCCACCCCGCCTGTCAATGACAGTACTGTTGTGACGCAGTTAGGTAAGTATCATAGTTACAAGATGGTTACATCTAACAAAAAATAAGACCCATACTTGATTTTGAAAGGTGGAGAATTTTAACTTTAAAAACACTGAAATCAAATAGAGTTTCCACATATAGTTCATTTAAAATGTTTCTAGGACTAGTACAGGGGTGGTGACTCAAATTCAGGATAGAACAGTAAATTTAGTTTACATCAATGTCCCAAAGGAAGTTGAGGTAAAGATATGGTTTGGAATGACTTACAGAGATCACAGAAGGACTGATCCACTGCGCTGACAAAAATATATTCTCTGAAAAAAAGTACTCCTGTCCTTAATACAGATGCCAATTTCATAGAAAGTAAATATAATTCGCTCTTAAACTTATGCTCTAAATTTTTAACAATTTGAATTACATATTTTTCTTTTGCTCAGGTATCCAAAAACCTTTGGTAATATTAGTTTGACTCATTTAAATGTGAAGAATTTAGTCAATCTCCTAACATTTCTATTTCATGAACCATTTGAGTTTTGTGACAGATACCCTACCTTTTCTCACAAGTGAGGAAGTTCGCTACCAAATGCACAAAAGTATTCCCTGGCCACAAGCAGTTAAAAATGATGTTTAAAAAAAACACCTAGGTTTGTTTTTACACTACTTAGTGAGCTTCCTTACCCAGAATGTTAATAAAATGATTTATATTTTATTTTTGCTTTAAGCATATTAAAATGCCTTTTTCACTTTCTAAACCACATACACAAAGAAACTGCTGCACTCCGATTTGTTGTACTCAGATTTGATGGTTAATATAATCAGGTTAATATGTTAAAAAGAACTTGACACAGAAATTATTAATGAGTAGAACAAGGTCACTACTTCTGAGCTGAGGTCACTTACAAAGAATGCACAAATGAAATTAAGGTTGACTTTTATTTACTTGACTATCTTCTTACATTGGATTCCTTTGGCAACATATCTTTAAACATTTAAAACCCTGTTTACAAGGAGGCTCTGAAAGAATCTTCAAACCATTATGCCCCTAATTGAATTCCCCAGGAGTCCAGTAAACTCAGAGGAATAAAGAAAAATCATAACATTTGCTAAATCATCTCAAAACATATTTCACTGCAAGGTTACATGACCTGTTTTTTGAGGTTCAAAGATGAATAAAAAATTACTGAATGCTTCATTATTTAGACTAAAATCAAAAAGTTTTACCTATTAGTGGTAAGCTAATTAAATCAGCCCAGGGTTAACCTTTTTCGAAGAGAAATCTGACAACAAACAATAACATTTTACACTGTATGTGATCACTTCCCAGAGTATAAAAGCTCTCCGGAGGAGGAAAGGATCTTTAACCAAAAACAATTATTCACAGTAAAGGTATGACAGAGAGAGCTGACAAAAATGTGGTAGTCCCCAGGGAAAGCATTATTTTATCTGTGAATTCAGAACAAACTCAAGCAGAAGAAGGGAAAGCAAAAGTTTTTTAGCAACCAATTAAGTTTATTACCATGCCCGCTCTTCCCACTTCGAATTTTACTTTAAAGTGAGCTTTTATGATCTTTTTACTCATAGTTCCCTTGTATGCTCCTGTGTGTTGTGAGTACTAAGCAAAAACATGTGGCTCTGAGCATTTCCAAAGAACGTCGAATCCCTCTCCACTTACCTGGCTTGTATGTTATTCCAGGGGGGAAGAGGAATCCCTGTTGGGCAGCCGCAGCTGCTGCCAGGGTCCGCTGGTCATGTGGAAAAATTGGGATCATGAGCGGAGGCATGTGACCCTGAACCTGCTAAACAGAAGAGAGCCTATGATCAGACAGGGAGCAAATGTATGCCAAGAAGAATTTGTTTTTCACTTCTGGTGGTGTGCTGGTACCCACACAGCCACCCACCTCTAACCTCATTCCAAACCTGCAATCTGAGAAAATTCAGTCACAATCCGCCAAATCCCTTTCTTAGATGCCATTAGCATACCAAAGACATAACTTCATTGTGAATTTAACTCATCCCTGCTTCCACCAAACTGCAGTCAACGATTTTTTTTGTGTGTGACTTTTCCTCTTTTATTTTTTTTCTTTTAAACAAAAAACTAGAAGAAATAAGTTTGGATCTAGTTCTACACTGTGTAATGTTGAGAGGTTTTGCCCTTTCACCTGTTTTGCATTCCGTGCTTCATTCTGAATATAGCATTTAGTATCCGTGGTCAGAAAATAATGTCTAATTGTTATATACTCTAAAAGCTGTATCTCCCCAGTTTAGGTATCTTATTTCAAAGCCTCACGGCATTATGTTAAACATATAGCTCTTCAGATTTAAGGCTACTACATCTTGGCTCCCAATTAAACTAATATTCTTTGCCATACACACCTCGATGAAACATATAAATTGCTTGTCTGGCTAAGCAGTTTTACAGCTTTATGCGCTACCATGTAGCTCAGTAATTATGGAGTTGTATTCAGAGAGCATTTCAAAATAAATCCTACTTTATCAAATTTCATTTGACCTCAATAAATGTATCAAAGAGCACAAAATGCAAAATATAAAAATCTTTACTCTATATCAGCATTTGGATTCCATATAAAGAAAATAAGAGCTATGACAGAATCATGCTTGTGAAAATTACATTTTAATTCCTAGCTCCCCTGTTTGCTCTATGCATGCTGCCCTGATTCTAGGAAAGCATGACAGGAATGTTTTGTCCTGGCTTTTAGGGCACAATTTTATAGACTGAATGCAGGACTTTTCTTATTTAATGATCAAAACTATGGTGCATCAACAGAAATGATCTTTAAGTTCAAACATGGAGTTTAGCCTTTTCTCTAATATAAAGGGGCTACATTATATCCTATTTAAGATACAAACTTTTACCAGTGTTTCCACCAATCCCAAACCCTTCCCCTGTTTAAATTCCTAAATCTTCTATTTAGGCAAAATTCCATATGCCAGCTGATGACCTTTTTTTAAATAGCACCAACTTGCCATATCCTGTCCCTATTCCCTCCACAGCCAGAGACACAGTGCAAAAATGCTTTTGTGTGGGTCTAAGGGGTTTCATTTACCAACAGTTTTTCTCTAGGGAAAGCCCTAAGATGTGGGTTAATAAAGGGCAAGCAAAAAATAAACACTTTACAGTATTTTTCTGAATTCATTTCTCAGGAAAATCAACTTATAATAAAAAGGTCTTTGTGCAATTACTACCTTGCCAGTGGGGCGTGAAAGAAACTAGCTTTGAGCAGCTATTTCTGCCATTTTAGCTGAGGTAAGCCCAAGTTTTGTACATTAGAGTACAAGCTTAGCCTGCTTAAATTGGAGCTGATCCCCTAGTGCCCAGGTCTTGCCTTTAACCCTGAAGAAAAGCACTGGGTTTGCTGCTCAAGTCCAGCTTGTTGTGACCTGAAACAAACTTGAAATGGCAGAGATGAGGCACTGTTCTAAGCCAGAAAATGAAACACCTTATTTTGGGGTGGGTGACAATTGTTCAGTGCAAAAGTGCATCAAAGGAAATCATTTCATTTTCCTCTAGTAATATGGCCCCAGTAAGTACCTAGAATACAGCACAGATGGCTCACGCTCTAAAGAAGGGGAACAAGAAAGTGAGAAGTCTGGCCACCATATTTCTTTATTCTTCCACTTCATGTTTACTATACTGCTATTATCTGTCAGGGATCTTGAGAAGTAGCAGAAGAAAGTGGAATATTTAGCTTGGCAGAGAAAAGATACAAGATTATCTTCAAATATTTATAAGATCGATGTGTAGAAGAAGGATCAGACTAAGACGGAGTAGCGACAGAGCATAGAATGAGGTTCAAAAGGAAGAAATTTTAGGGAAGTTGAACGTGATGAAGAATTTTCTAGTAAGAAGTTATTCTGCAATCACTCCGATCAAAGAGATAGTGTATGTCCTTGCCCTAGAGGTGGTCACATAAAAGGTGTACACCATCATATGTTAGAGATGTTTTAAAGTAGACACACAACTCAAGAACTGATTAGATAATAAACTTTACAGTCTTTCTAACTTTATCATTCTATAGCTCTTTAAAGGTCAACATTAAAAGGAATACAGCCATTCCTTTATTCAGTCATTCATCACACATTTCTTGAGAACTTACTGTGTGCCTACAAAAGCTTTACTGGAAAACAAATCAGAGCTAAGATCTATATATTCTTTTTTGGCGGCTGCTGTGTGATATTGAACAGTTACTTAACCTTTCTAAGTCTATTTCATTATGTAAAAACTGAAGCTAATTATACTATCTTCCATGATTGTTCTGAAGATTAAATAGACAATAAAAGTAAAGCTTGTGGCACAGTGCCTTCCATAACAGTAATGTAATGACACAGTATATGTTAGATTCTTGCTGTTTTCTTATATAGTTTGCATACTCAGGACTATAAAATTATCAAATTACTGATAAAATAGAAAAGAGCTGATCTTACCCAAAACACTACCTCAAGAAAGAAAGCATGAGCCAACCAAATAATTCAGTTTGACAGGCAGAGGCTTTGTCATGTTGAGCAGACAACACGCCTCACAGAGCACTATCCCATCCCAAGAACCTAGAAAAACATGAAAAAGAAGCGGTGGGATTACAAGGATCATTTGATGATATATTTTGGGCTCTTCTGTGTTACTCATTAAACAGCAGCTTAGAATGAAAACAATTTATTTTTATATTGATTGCCCGTGCTTTTCAGATTGTGAAACAATTAAGGAAGTCTTGAATCTCAGTGTCTGAAGTTACTTCTCTTATAACTGTCCATGTTCATGAGGTAACTAGCCTATCTAGGGTCTTTTCTGATGCCAAAAGACTGTAGGTGTTTCATATTGACATAAACTATAAGAATTTAGAAGAGTTCCTTTCGCCTGTCACACTCTAAACGAAAAGATATATCAGAAACATTCAAAGCTACTAGTCTAGAAGCTGTTCAGTAAGTTGAGAAACAAAGTAAATAGGGAGGAGGACAGAAGACTTTGTGAAGCAATAATAATGATAAAACATAGAGTTGGGGTGGAGCTTAGAGATGCTCTAACCTAGAAGTCCTCCGTGTACCTGACCAGCAATATCAGAAATATCTGAGGTCTTTTTTACAAAAGCTAATGTTTGGACTCCACCCCATACCTTCTGAATCACAACCTCTGGGGTTGGGTCCAACAATCTAAATTTTAGACTAAAATATAATCTAGCACAGTGATTCCTAAACTTTAGTGTGCAATAGAATCATCCAAAAGGCTTGTTAAAACTCATTGCTTAGTCTCCCTGTCCCTTCAAAATCTTTGAACTAGTAGACCTGAGGTGGGAACCTGAGAGTGCACATTTTTAACAAGTTCCCAAGTGGAGTTGCTGCTATTGGTCGAGGGACCAACCCCTGAGAATCACTTATCTAATCCAAAGCTCATGATATACACATGGGATCAGGCGGCTAGAGAAGGTACAAGATGCAAGCCTAAAGTTACAGTGCCCATGAGAGCTGCTTATAGAGTCCAGAACTGCTGATCACCCTGCTCAGTGCTTTCTCCATTAAATCAAATGATAGAAAAGAGAGAAATCACTTGGGCACACTCTCTGAGCAGAGAAAATCTGGAAGTCTTCAACTGAAAATAATTTTGTGTTTCAGAGGCATATTGTTGGAGTTTGGATACTATGAATGTTGTTCAATTTTAAATAAGGTCCTTGCTACCTTTTTCTTCTTTATTTATTTATATTCTTTTAGAGACAAATTCTCACTATCACCCAGGCTAGAGTGCAGTGGCATGATCATAGCTCACTGTCACCTCAAATTCCTGGGCTCAAGCGATTTTCCTGCCTCAGCGCATTGAGTAACTAAGACTACAAGTGTACGCCACCAGACTCACCTAATTTTTCTTTTGGGGGGCAAGAGACAGATTCTAATCAAGTTGCCCAGGCTGATCTCAAACTCATGGACTCAAGTGGTCCTCCCATCTTGCCTCCCAAAGTTCCAGGATTATAGGCCTGAGCCACCACACTCAGCCCCTTTCTCTTATTTGTATCCAGAACACACTTGATCTTAATATCTACCACCATTAATCCCAATACTTTATTACAATACATTCATTTGCAATGATCATTTAGTTCCAAATGATAAAATTGCCCTTAATTTATTTTAAGTAAAACAATAATGTGAAAATTCAAAGTGCCCTTTATTAAAGAGAAGCCAGAATATCCAAAAGCTAGTCATACTCTAAGCTGAGAGGAGATGAAGTTTTTCTTAGCTCTAACTATGGAAGCAATAATAGTACTGATGGTGATAATAATAACTACAGTAGCTAATATTTTTCAGTGTTTTCTTTATGTCAAGCACTGGGAAAGTGACTTACATCCCCTTTTTTTCCCTTCTTTTTTTAAAAGATGTGAGGTACAATTCAGGGTTAGGTATACAAATGTTCATTATGCAGATACCCTTGCTGATGAGGTGTGCCCCTCCCTCCCCTGGCAGTTTCCCTCAACTGCCAATCCTGACCCCCACCCTCCTACTCCCGGCACATCCCTTATCTTATTTAATCCTCAAAACCCTGTAGGGTACTTACTGCTATTATCCTTAGTTATTTAATAAGAAAGTCAAAGCCATGAGAGGGTAAGTAACTTCATCGATTAAAAAGTGATAGAACTCAGTTCTTTGTGGTAGAGCCAGGATTCAAGTCCAGGTATGTTAGTGTCAAAGTTTGTGATTTAAGGTACCATACTATATTAAGTAGGAAGCCATCTCTTGCAAAACAGATCTAACCAAGATAAGAAATATAATTCTTTGTGAAAACAATGATTTGACTGATAGTTTTATAAATATAATTGTAGATTCACTGTTGTTGTAATAAATATACAGAGAGATAGCATGTTTCCCCCAATGGTAATGTCCCGCACATCTATAGTACAACATCATAACCAGGGAACTGACACATTGATACAATCCAACAGTCTTATTCGAATTCCCCCAATATGTTGAGGGAATTGTGTCTTAAAATTTAGCAAGGGCAATGAGAGTCTATGAATACCTCCAAATACTATCCTTTATAGAATACTCACCAGTATGACCCAACGCAAGTGATATAGTAGAAGGCATAAATTAAGCAACAATTACCCACTGTTATAGCTTCCTATTTGTTGTATTGATTACGGGTTGATAATGTAGAATAGTAACAGAAAGCAAGAGCAAGATAAGAGGAAAAGACAAGGAAAGGGGGCTTGGTGGCCACACAAGAATCATATAAGCATTTGAAATATTTTCCTCCTATGGAAGTTGATAATTAAGGTCACTGCACTGAGTGACAGTACTTAGGGCAGATAAAGAATTATGAAGATACAGGAAAGGCCCACTCTGCTCTGAAGAATGAGATCCTGCCTTTCCTCTTCCTTCCCATCATCCAATTTTCCCATTTGGTGACATGCCAGGAAAGGCAGTCACATTAGAAACAGCAACCTCCAAAAATATTTTACTAAGGAACTAAAAAATAATAGAATTCCCCTAACTCCATCAAAGAGTGACCAGTCTCCACATGTCTTTTCCAAGAAGTTATCAAAATTTCAAGTAGCATCTTTTTTCTTGAAAGTGTAACTTTGCCTAAGCACAAATTCAGAGATTCTTTAATGATCCTATAGATGAAGAAGTAAAACTGATTTTGTTAGTACAAAGAGTGAAACTTGATGCGGTCAAAATATATTTCTGAGCATGAAAAGTGCATTATTTTTATTGCTTTGGAAGTAAGCATTATCTGGCCGGGTATGTAACTTGAATGACTAACAAGAAACCAGAAACCCCATCACGGGTAAAGCTTAGTGCATCATGAAAGGAATAAACTATCTACCCCAAAGCACAACTGTCCATTAATTCTTAACTTCCACAATCCCTAACCAAAGTATTTCCCTTTTGGAAAGGGTGGGGAACAGATTCTTGATCAAATAGGCTACATGCCCAGAAATTTTAATTGCTAGGGTGTTCCTCGAGTCTTTCAGAGAATCAAGACAGCAGCAGATGTGTGTGAAACACTTAGGTTCTGTCTCTTCCAATTCGTAAAACAACATTGTTGCATCAACACTTATTCCCTTTGTTTTCTCTGTGCTAAGTTGTTGATGATGCCATTTTTTGCCATCTGCCCCAGAGCTTCATTAAAGATACATGAATGGGCTAACTGGCCTGATATCTTGTGAGGAACAGGTGCTATTGTTTGTCCCTGAAGACTTGCAGTAAAGATATGACTCAGAATACTTGAGAAAGAGCATCTGCAGCAGTCAGTCAGAGAGTAACTTGGCAGAGACCTGGCTACGTGCTAATATGCAAACAGAGTGACACTCAGGGGGGCTCATTTTCTCTTTTGGAAGATTATTTAACTTTTGTTGGTCATGGGCAATACGTATTTGTACTGAAAATCATGTGCATATTAATGTCTACTACTGAGTTAAAGACAGTGAACAAATGAGGAGTTTTTAAATGCATTGTTTCTAGAAAATCGTTCCTTATGTGGTTTAATTGAAGAAAGCTTCTTTAAACTGCTGAAAGGAATGTTTCCAATGTGTGTATATCATATCAGAGAGGAAGGGAAAGATAGAAATATAAAACACAGAGATCTAGAATGAGACACACACACACACACACACACACACACACACACACACACACACACAGAGATGGGGTGTAGAAAGACAGATACAGGGAGGGGGTCAATTTTCTTAATGGCTATATTATTTATTGCAAAAAAAGATTGACTTGTTTGCATAAACTGTTACTACTGTAAAATCCATAGCATCGATAGCAAAAGAAATAAAGGCTCTAGAAACCTTGTATCAAAAACCATTAAGGTCAGTCAAGTATCTTCTTATTGCCAAAAAGTGCATGTCAAGCCACAGTATATGGACCTTAATTAATTCTGGAGAGTTATGAGGAAAAAGGACATATTTGATAGAATAAATTCATGCCTTAACAGAGACCCTTTTAGTTTCTAATTTTTTTTTGTTAAAATCTGTCTAAAATGTTAAGTCTCTCCTTTGCAGTGGTCAACATATATTGAGCTTCTCTTGGTTGGTCATAGTCTAAGGATCACAAAGGAGTTTTAAATTATATGCACTGCCAACCTGGCTATTCACTAATTGCTGCAATAGAATCATCTCTCAGAAAAACAAGATAAAAAAATTAGTGTCCTGAATGGCCTATGATATTTACATATCTTCTTTTCTCTTTCTCTTTTCTTTTTTTACTTTCTCTCTTTTTTTTTTTTTTTTTTTTTTCTTTCTTTTTTTTTTTTAGACAGGGGTCTCACTATGTTGCCCATGCTGGTATCTAACTCCTGGTCTCAAGTGATCCTCCTATCTCAGCCTCCTGAGTAGCTAGGATTATAGAGACAAGCCATTGCACTTGGCCCAGTTATGTTTGTATATGGCTCGTTACTCTTATCACAGGGATAAGAATGTAACAGGTATTTTGTATTAACTGGTCAATGGTTGAGAACCAACCACCAAGGACCTAAAAGTCAGTCTTCTCACTACCAGAGTCCACAGGGTAATGTTAATGCAATTACAAGAGGTACTGAGCTGTAAGAGTTATCATTCCATAAGAGAACTTAAGAATTACTTTAAATACATCCTCATATAACCTTGTTTTTTTAAATTTGTCTTATTTAGCAAATATCTGCCTGCTGTAGCTAATGGAGTAAATCAGATCCTTCTAGAGAATCTAGCTAGCTCCAACCAGAGAATATTCAAACTAAAATTGCATCAGGAATTAATTTAGGACACACATTTTCTAGGACATTTGAGAAAAGAGTCTGTCTTCCCAGATGTTTTCCATCAGTCAATGGATACACATTGGATTCTGCTTTGTTTGCTTCTGTTTATTTATTTGTTATTGGAAGGATATATTCTCTCTCTCTCTCTCTCTCTCTCTCTCTCTCTCTCTCTCTCTCTCTCTCTCTCTCTGTATTCCCTTGCTCAATTACCACCAGAAACTATACAAAACACTTTGTTACCATTGTTAATATTCATTTTTAATGTAATGCAATGTCTTCCTAGAATTTTGCACACTACCGCTAGCACTCTTCAAAATTCTCATTAAACGGCTAAGAAAACTCCAGAACAACTAGAACAAACTTAAGATATTACAGTTTATAAGCATCCTTTGAAAAACTCAGGCTTTGGTGTTTCAAAGTCATATGGTTTAGATAGAACATTAATAACTTTACATTTATATCTATTTTTCTATATATATATTACACTTCAATAAAAAGTTAATTTAAAGAAGGAGAAAACAACTGCATTAGCTTACTTCTCTTTTCTAATTTAGATTATTAAACATGCCTAACAAAATATCTGAAATATTCACAGAAGAAATGGAAAGGATACATCTTGTCACTAGCTTCACTACGGCACTATCTTCACTACCAAACATGTAAACAAAGCAATTTTATTTGCTGGGTAGGATCTTTAAGATAGATGTTTAAAATCCACTTCACAGTCAAGCACTTTCCAGCTCCCTTCGTTGGTTACACAGGAAATAAATGATCTTTGTGATTAAGAACACAGCCTGTAATCCCACGCCTTGGGAGGCTGAGGTGAGTGGATTGCCTGAGCCCACGGGTTCAAGATCTGCCTGGGCAACTTGGTGAGACCTCATCTCTACAATAAATCAAAAAAATTAGCCGGGCGTGATAGTGCGCTCCTGTAGTTCCAGCTACTTGGAAGGCTGAGGCGGAAGGATCGCCGGAGCCCAGCAGGTCGAGGCTGCGGTGGCCGGGAGCGGCCACTGCACTCCAGTCTGGGCGACAGAGGGAGACTCCAACTCAAAAAAAAAAAGAACACAATGACTCGAGCAGGTCGATGGCACATGTTTTAAAAATCTTCTGTAGGTATACATTCAGAGAGAAATGGTAATAACCTTGAAGAGTCAATTCTGTCCTTTCTGTTAACATCTCTTTTTATATTCTCAGCATACTTGCATTTTTTAAATGGACAAATATCTCTTTAATCTACAGGATCATCACTAGTCAAACGTCATTACTTGTACATGTTCTGTTTAATTTTGAATTTTCAAAGAAAATAATATGGTTTTAGCACTAACATAATTTTAATTCCTAGCATCTCTTACCTGTTTTTTATTCCATGAAATGAAGAGCTCAACACATCTACAATTACCACTTAGACTCCTGAGAAACATGTTACTCCATAAGAGAAGGCAGATTTGCCTGTCTCAATTCAACTCTTCAATAATCACTTATTGGGAATCTATTGTGATATTCCTGATTCTGTGCTAGGTACTAGGAATATCAAAATATCCATAGTCTTATTTTATCAGGTAAGGGTGTTAGATTGGTTTTTACTGACATATTAGTACGAATTATACAGTTTGTCAGCTTACTTTGAAATAAGGTCAACAGAGAAAGAAAAGTTTTGCTTAAAAAGAAAACTAAACTACAGCAAAAATTTCATTAAGTATCATTCTATAGTCTTTCCATGGTCTATATACCAGAAAAATTTTAAGAGTATTTATGAAGATATAAGTCAGATCACTTATAAAATGGATGATAAATGTTAATTAAATGTGTTTAAATTATCTTACTATGTTTTAAGAAACTCTCACCAGGAGGGAAATAGAATATCCTGGCCATAAAGAAATTAATAAAACATGTTATGCAAAAGTAAAATTTATGATTCATTTGGAATTAGGTATCTACTACCTTTCAATCCATACAAATGCATAATCTTGTCAATTAAATATTATTGTTAAGGTCTAGTAGTATGTTAAAATCACTTTAAAGTGCAACTAAGGAAAATTCATGTGTGTTTATTACTCCTTAAGGATCTATTAGTGGGTATTTTATTCAGATTCGTGCTGTAAAATCTGCATAAACTCAGCATATTGTTATCCCCATGTGTGCATTTGTTTGGTTAAAGCAGAACAGCAAATCTCAATTTTTGCAACTTCTGGAAAAGTCAAGAGAACTAAAACAGTCTTAATTTTAATCAGATACAAACAGTTATCACTACAGAAGTGAAGAGTTGACTATTATGCAAATAGTCACAGTTAGTGGTCACCAGGCCATCACAGAAGACTGAGCTAGTCAATTACTTTAGATATTTCCAAAGACTAGTGAAGATGAATGTTTCTTATTCCACCCTGTCTTATTTCCAGAGAAGTACGAAACATATTAAAGACTAATGATTGTTGTTCCTAAATGGAAACCCCATTAAATACACAATGATCAAAGTGTTTTGCCAAGACGAAATTATTTTTTCAAATTTTGTACAAATGCCATTTAAATATGGTAACATTTGTGAAGAATGTGAAATTCCTTTCTGTATAACAATCAAATTCAGATATAAACCTTTCATAAACTTTTGACCTGTAATGAAGGCAATCTGGCTTTACCCCTGAAGTATTTTATACAACCTTATTCTGTTAGCAATGACCAGAGTTCAATTATTAAATTCCTCATCCAGAAATGCAGGTTTACATCTTAAGCTACAGGTCTTGTTAAAATTATGCACAGGCAACTTAAAGGCAAGGACGTTGACCCTCCCCAGGGCTCAGTAAAAGACCTTGAATAGAATAGGGTCTCAACAAATATTTGTTACATAAATGCATTAAAGAACTTTTATTCTATGCTATTTAAAAACTAAGCTACGACAGTTCTGATGATTTTTTTTTTAACTTGCTGAATCAATTCAAAATCCCTTCACCATTTACAATCCTCAAATTGAGGTAATAGGAATACAGCTCTGCTCTAAATGTATTTCTTCATAGTGATTTTTTTTTGGGGGGGGTCAGGCCATGGTCTAACTTTGAAGTTTACTAGTTGGTAAGAAGATACAAAAATTGACTTTATTCATTTATTTCAAGATTTTTTAAATGACTGAGTATTCCTATTACATCTGTTGAAATTCCTCTATAGGATAATTTAGAGATGACTCTAAGCTTCTTCAACAATTTAATCATCATCAATTATAATCCCTACTGACAGAAATGATAAGATGTTCTCACCAGAAAAGCCAAGAATACAATTTTCCAGAATAATAATATAAAAAATATTTGTTATGTCACAGTAAGCTCATTATGCAATATAGAATGAATGACAGAAAAATATTTAAGCATCAGCTATCATGAAAAGCAGAAACAGTTTCATTGTGCAAGAAGCCCTGGGAAACATACCATGGAAACTCTGAACAAAACATAAATAAGATGTCTAAGACATTGACGGCTGAGACTCAGCCATGGCAAGATGACCTTCTGTGGAGGGTCAGTGAGAGATGGTGCCTGCATATGTGATGGGAGCAGGGACGTGAAGTAAGGTAATATTTATAAAAATTGGAACTGAGGAAAGGCATAAACAGTGACTGTAACCACAGTCAAATCTAGTCTTTTTTAGAGCAAAAGCTAATGACACGCACTGTACCATCATTTTGGAGTGTAACCTGCAGCCCCTGTCCCACCCTCAACATGCACATCTCATACACACTCACACACTCCTACACCTGCCATCCAACTCACTAGACAAGTATGCTGTCACTGAAGATGATTGCAAGGATAATCTAACATGCTGATTTTTAAAAAGCAATTTTCTTTATTTTTGTACTTTTATTTAGTATTATATTCATATTAAATAACTTAGATACAATAAAGAGATGTCCCTATTTTTTTTTTGAGTTGAAGTCTCACTCTGTCGCCCAGACTGGAGTGCAGTGGCCACTCCCGGCCACCACAGCCTCGACCTGCAGGGCTCCGGCGATCCTTCCGCCTCAGCCTTCCGAGTAGCCGGAATTACAGGCATGCGCTACCATGCCCGGCTGATTTTTTGATCTATTGTAGAGATGAGGTCTCGCTGCCCAGGCGGGTCTCGAACCCGCGGGCTCAGGCAATCCACTCACCTCAGCCTCCCAAAGGCGCGGGGTTACAGGCTGAGCCACCGAGCCCGGCTGAGATGTCCCTATTTAAAAAGGTAAGGTCACAACTGCCTAGCTCAGGTTGTCCCTCCACAAAATGTTCTTGACGTAACCCTCAAGCCTCTTTCCCTATGACCCTTTACCATTACGTGATCTTTCTCCTTTGACTTTCAATAGCTTCTAAGTCTGTGTTCATGCCACTTTTTTCACCACACAGAATTATCTTTTTTCTCTTCTTTGCCTTTCCAAACCTGACCTACCCTTCAAGGTTCAGCCCAAATTCAACCCTTCTATGAAAATTCCCCTAAACATAACTTTCTTTTCCTCTGTCAGTATTTGCATTGTATATACTGTGGTGAATCATTTAATGGTTTTCCTATGTGGATACATAAATTCATTAAAAGTGCTTATTTTAATATTTGACACTTATTCTTGGCACTGGGTATATGCAGAATACAATATTTCCTGCCATCATCTTCTTGAGAAGACAGACGTCAAATAAATGCATACATGTATGTGTGTGTATACATATATTCGTGTATACACATATACAATGAACAAATATGTATAAATAATGACAAATGTCAGTTGATAATAGGTATTATGAGGCAAATAAAGATAATTAGATAG
Organism: Cephalopachus bancanus; assembly: GCA_027257055.1. Lineage (NCBI taxonomy): Eukaryota > Metazoa > Chordata > Mammalia > Primates > Tarsiidae > Cephalopachus > Cephalopachus bancanus. The sequence continues at coordinate 1,144,388 of JAPVLO010000289.1, read as the reverse complement.
AGTATGAGAGGTGAAGGACAGAAAGTTGGAGGTAGGATATAGGAGGTAGAGAGGACTCCCTTGGATAAGGATGGTCAAGGAAGTCTTCTCTGAGGAGAACGGCCCGAGGAAATGTTGGAAGAAAAGCAACTCTGGCAGAGGACACGTGAGTGCAAAGGTCCTGAAGCAGTAATGAGTCGAATGAGGGGCTAGTAAGGCCAGAGCAGAATGAGGAGAGAGTAGTGAGGGAAACACTAGAAAGTCAAGTAGAGGTCAGATCATTTAGGACCTTGTAGAGCACAGGAAGAAAGTTTGATTTTATTGTGCATGTGGACAGTCACTGAAGGGTTTAAGAGAGAATAGTGGCCAGGCACAGTGGCTCAAGCCTGTAATCCCAGCACTTTGGGAGGCCAAGGTGAAAGGATTGCCTGAGCTCAAGGGTTCAAGACCAGCCTGGGCAACTTGGTGAGACCTCATCTCTACAATAAATCGAGAAAAATGAGCCAAGCATGGTGGCACATGCCTGTAGTTCCAGCTACTTGGAACTCAACAATATATTTAAAAAATTAACTAGGCGTGGTACCACATACTTGTAGTTTCGGCTACTTGAAAGGATGAGGCAGAAGGATCCCCTGAGCCCAACAGATCGAGGCTGTGGTGGCCATGGGCATGCCACTGCACTCCAGTCTAGGTGACAGAGTGAAACAGCGACTCAAAAAAAAAAGAGAGAGAGAGAGAATAATGGCATAAAACAACTTAAGTTCATAAAGATCACTATGTTTGCTGGGAGGAAAACTGACTACAATACAGCAAGAATGAAAGCAGAAAGACTAGACTAGTTTAGAAACTGCCTCAATAGTCCCCAGATGGTGATAACAGTGGCCCTTTTCCATCTTAAATATACTCTCTGCTCAAGTAGAAGGAAAGCATCTTGCAGATAGAATAAAAATATGCTTTAATATGCTACTAAGACAGTGCCTCCAAATGTCTCAGGCAAAGAGCAAATATCTAGTTGGTTGATTGATTGATTGATTGATTAACTAAAATATGATCTGTCCAATGATTCCATATGAGACAGAAGCACATCATTTTCAAACACTTGTACTTTTAATTCCTGTAGAGAAATTAAAATCTATTTAGCTACTGCTATATCATTGTAGTTCTTTTCCCCAATATTATATCTTTTAATGAAATATTAGGCAGCAGAGAAGCTTATTGCTAGAAACTAAAAGTACGAATTCTTAATTCAGTCTCTGTGTAAGAAGTATAGAAATATATAAAATAATTCAAGTTACCCACCAACTTTCCTATGGGAAAAAATAATCAACTGTCAGTAAAGATGAAAAGTTTAAAAATGCAATATATACAAAGTGGCTCAAGTACTGGTTAAATAAAACTTTTCTTGCTTTTTTTTTTTAGTAGTTGAGACTAATGTCTTATTTGTCAAATAAAATTGTGCCTTACAATGTATAGCCAAATGTTGCAGTAATTCACCTCTCTTGATACTCCTACTGTTACAAAGAATAATAGACCAATAGCATTGTTTAGGGATAATTAGCAATAACTCAATGCAATCAGTAACTCAATGCAATGACACTGAAAAGAAACTCAAGTCCAAAGGGAAGTGTAAAGATGCTAGTCTACTCAGTTCAAGAGAAAAAAGTAATCAGAATTCAAAATGAAACATAAATACATTGATTTCCCCCATATTCTTAAAGAAATCCTACTAATAAATTATGAGGTTCTTTTATCCTCTATTTTAAAATATGCATTTTTTACTTTTGCCCACCAAAAACACAGTGTTACATTGCCCTTGATGACTTCTCTACCATGATTCTTCATGGTGGGCAAAGAAAGAGAAGTATTATATGTCTTGGATTTAAAGGTAGACAATGTGAATGTTATCTAATCGTTTGTACAACAAAAAAACAAAGGTATTACTAGGCAGGTTTACCTTAAGCACAAGATTTTCAGAAAAGAAAAAAAAATGAAAGGAAAGAAAGAAAACTAAAGAAAGAAAAGAAGGAAGAAAGGAACAGAGCAAGCAAGCAAGGATAATGCCATTGTTTGTTGTTGTTTGTGGTTTTTAGCGCCATCTAGTATATCCACAATGTTGACTCAATTACTCCCCATGCTGTCTCTTACACTTCAGGAAATGCAAACTCCAAAACTCAGCATTACACTTATACTTACCTTGTAAACACTTTGGAAGAACCAAAATGCTATATATATAAAGCTCCTTGCAAAATAGAAGTGTTATAAATATTTTAAGTAAAAATTTAACTGTAAAACATTTAATTGAATTAAGACATATATGTTCATTTTTAAACTTAAGAATTCATAGATTACTTTAAGTTGAAGAATTAACTGAAGATTGAAAAGTTGTAGATTTAGATGACTAACCTAGTATAAATATAAAGACCAACCTACCATTAGTTATTCCTGACTTAGGGCCTCTGAATAATACTACAATAACTTAAACAGAGAGATATATATTTTCTCCAAACCAAGTCTACCAATTTTGAGACAGTTCAACTTAGCTTTATAAATCTCTGTGGATAAAATAAAAAGAAAGAAAGAGAGAAAAGGAATTCTGGCCTCCAACCCCCCAAAAGAAAGATACTTATTTGAGTGAAATTATTTAACTCATTTCTATTATTCTCTACCTTCCCATTCCCCAATAGCTATAGTGATTACTGTATTTTTCTAATTCAAAATTAAGATACAGTTTACATTATTTGTTAGTCACATGGCAAAGCATCGATCCATAGGTTTCAATTTTTGACATTAGGCAGTTTGTGCCACAACTTGAATTCCTAAATTATTAGTTATGAATCTGTGAACATGCATTTTCCATAGACCCAATATCACATCCACAATGATCTAGACTGTGATGATCAAAACTATTGACCTTTTTTTTTTTTAGTTCTACATGACAATTCCAAGAAATGAATGAAACTAAGCCCAGATTGACTCTCTTTAACTCTTCTTGATTCAACAATAAAAGAGGCTGGCTTAGCTCCTTTAATACTGCACTATAACTGTAGTTTCCATGGTAGAATAAGGAGTTGAATCTATATAGAAATTATCAGCCAATAACAATAGGTCTTTGTCCAGCTGTGACTACTTCCCTGCTCTACAACCAGTCCTTATCTGGCTCAGGAAATGCCTGTTTTAACTGACAGGTAGGAGATTAAATCTACAGCTGCTGAAACACAATCTCAGGTCTGTTAGATAGGCTTTCATTGAAAAGCACTACAAACACATAATTTGTTTATGTTGTACCAGCAATCTCTGACAAAGCAGACTGTCTAGCTGAGACAAATGTGGTTAAACCCATTTATTGTATTATTTCTGCTACACAGAACAAGCTCTTAAAACACAGAAACTAGACAAGGCACAAAGCTCTAGCTGTCTAAAGAAATCAAGAATAGATGACTTCTTGTTACCCTAGCCCTTTTTATACAGAAAGCATGTTCACCCTGGAAAACATCTATTCCAATTTCTCTTTTAAGTGGGTGGTTCAATTATGTTTATGCTTTCAGTTTTTAAAGTTTCTTTTGTTCCTGCCAGCATAAACAGGCATAAAATCACCTAATCACTGAATATCTCCAGACTTAAGAACATGATGAATATTTATAGCGAGAGCTATATCACCCCCTCAAAAAATACCCATAATGATAAATTCTGATGTCAATCCATCCTCTTTCAATATTTATTGCAAATTCTTATAATATTATTTGATTTCTTTATTTTACTCGATGAAAAAATAGCTTTGCAACTCAAAGAATATGAATAGCAGTTTCTTTAAAATTAAGGAGTTATGCACAGGGATACCTAACTGTATAAAATAAATGTTAAGGTGAGAGTTTTTAACAACAACAGAGGCTGCTAGCAAAGTGATCATGAATTCCAAATTAATAATAGTAACTAGAAGTAGAATTTTTTAAATTTTTATCTAAACTCTATTTTTCAGGAATACTTACTCACCTCTAACAAGCATTCTAAATATACTGTACACACATAAACTGTAAAATTAGTAATAAGTAAAGGTTGAAGCCTTTACCTACATATATGAAATCCTAAAAGTTATAATCGATAATAATGAAACAATAGATGGTACACAATATTGTTTTAAAATAAGAAAACACATGCTATAATTCAAACTCTTCAAAAATTTTAGGAAGATAGGCATAATAAACATAAAGATTACAAAACTGTATTTGAAACATGGCCAAAAAAAGTATTGTTACCCACTCCCAAACATGTCTAAAATCTTATTTATTTTTCCCCAATCATCATCATAAAACAGGAAAGTGAGAAAATAATCTTCCAAGTCAGAACATATGTGCTACTCGGAACTCTGAGTTAGTCTTAAAATACAGAAAGTATGTAATAAACTAGCTGAATCCATGGGGTCTCCCTCAAACAGCATGGATAATGAGAGAAATCCATAATAGACGTAAACAAACCCAGAAAGATGTCTAGACCCCACATCATTATGTATGATATATGCCCAAGATATATTGGCATACATTTGAATGTTCAAATTCAAACTTGGCTTCTATTAGACTGATTCAGTCACAGCATGGGTTTCTTTAATAAACAAACCTTACTGTTAGAAAATATTGGGGACTCAAATCATGTATTATGTTCCAGCTAGTTAAAGACGTGGTGCTCTAATGTCCTATGTCCCTTGAAGCTTTCTTACAACAGACTGTAAATAACAAAGGAAAACTACACCCTGGAAAAACATATAGAAGTTTAGATTTTTTGTATTACAAGTTGAGAGCAGATACTACAGAAAACTAACATTTCAACATATGCTCAAGAGAAAATTTATATTTCCCATTAAAAAATTAGAAATGGGCTTAACAATGTGGGCCTTAGTTTATATCTTCCATGACTCTTAAGGATGCTTGATACAGTCATACAAAAGATATAATGATGATTATTTATCTCACTACAATAAGTTATTTGCCATGTTTGACAAAAACACTTATGTATGATATACATATACTTAGCTCACTTTAGAATCACAGACTTTTAGAACTGAAATAGTTTTTAAAAGCCATTTTCCACATATCTTTTCAGCATTCATTCCAGACAAGTAATTTTTAATAAGCATAAGTCCAGTTGAAGTGACTTTCCAAGGTCACAAAACTTGAGAATGACTAAGCCAAAGCTGAAAACAAGGTCTTTAGTCCCCAAGTTTACTAATTTCACAAAATCAGGTTGTCAGGGATAGACAGGATTTAGAGACTATGTAATCTTGTGATTCTTACCTGGACAAAGAGCTCTAATGAACTTTTCAGAAATATATATGCTATCTCCCACTATTGTTTAGGTCTAACCACCACATCTTACAGAAGAAAAACATGAGGCACATAAGAATAATGTGACTTTCCAGTGGTGACATAACTAGTTAAAATCTGCTGAATTGTGACTAGCTCTGTGAATTCCACATTCAGAAATTTTTATTTTTATTTCCCCGATTTTCTTTTAGTCTCCCTTAAAGTAGAACTTAAATACAAACATGCCCTTTCTAAATAGGCCCCTTCACCAACTTTAGTCTATATATGTTTTATTAAACATCATGTGAAGAGAATAAAATCTAATCTCACTTCCAGAAAGATATCTAACAAAAATTGAGATACAGTGACTCTGATAATTGCCTCTCTTCTTATTTTTCCCCACTTCACCCATCACAAGTTTGTAAACCTATGAAATACATTAAATCAATCATGTGTTACTATTTTTTAATGTATGAGACCATAAACTCTGAGAACAGAATCATAATTTTTTTCCTCATATTCCTGAGAACATACAGAGCTTTACGAAGATAACTTTTAACAAAATATACATTGAGTTATTTTTCTAAGGGTCAGGGTGCTAGTTTTAAGAAGCATAAAAGTGGGCAGACTAAATAGAATGCAATAGTATAAAAAAGGACAGGACATTATGACCAAGGAGGTCTATTTTGAGAATGCAAGGTTGGTTTAACATTTGAAAAAAAATCAATCAATATAATTCATCATAATAAGAGAATGAAGGAATAAAAATATCAGATCATTCTAATAGGTACAGAAGAAACATTTTCAAAAAATTAAAAATTAACACCCATTCACGATAACAAACATAAAAGCTTTCAGCAAACTTGAATAGAAGGAAGCTTCCTCAATCTGATTAAAGGTATATTTGAAAAACTTACAGCTAACATCATATTTAATGGTGAAAAGCTCCATGCTTTCTACCTAAGATCAGACAGAACAGGCAATAATTCATATTCTCACCACTTATGTTCAATATTGCCCTGAATTTCCTAGCCAATGCAACAAGCAAAGGGAAAAAAATAAAATGCAGTGTGGAAAAAAGTGAAAATACTTTTACCTGCAGAAAATATGATAATGATTATAAAGATCTTAAATAATTTTTTTAAAGTGACCAGAACTAATAGCTAAATTAAATAAGAAAAGTCACAACATCAAAGATCAACAACAAAAATCAGTTGGCTTTCTATATACTAGTAATAGACAATTAGAAAAAGAACATTTTTTAAGTCGAATGTGGTGGCTCACATCTGTAATCCCAGCACTTTGGAGGCAGAGGCAAGAAGATTGCCTGAGCCCAGGGTTCAAGACCAGCCAACTTGATGAGACCTCATCTCCACAATAAATTTTTAAAAAATTAGTGGAGTGTGGTGGCCCACAACTGTAGTTCCAGCTACTTGGAAGGTTGAGGTGTAAGGATTGCCTGAGCCCAGCAGGTCGAGGCTGTGGTAGCTGTGAGCATGCCACTGCACTCCAGTCTGGGCAGCAGAATGAGACTTCCCCTTTTAAAAAAAAAAAAGGAAATTTTTAAAAACTCTGTTTACATTAGCATAAAACTAAGACACTTGGAAAAATTTAACCAAAGTATATAAGACCTCTACACTGAAAGCTATAAAACTCTGTAAGGATAATGTACAGCATGAGAACTATGGTTAATGTGATATCGTATACTGAAAATTTGCTAAGAGTTTAGAGTCTTGGTGTTCTTACCACCCAAAAAAGTAATTGTAGAAGGTGATGGATAAGTACTTTCATTATATCTATTCATATCAAAACAGTTTGTTATACACCTTAAATATATACATTTTAATTGCAACAAAAATTTAAAACATAAAAATAAATGGAGAAATGTATCATATTCATAGAATGGAAGACTCGATATAATTAACATGTTGATCAAATTGATCTATAGATTCAACACAACCCAAGTCAAAATCTCAGCAGGATATTTTGAAGGTAGTATCAAACTGACTTTAAATTTTACATGGAAAAAATAGTCAAAAGAAACTTGAAAAAGAACAAAGTTAGCAAACTATAGTAAAATTTCAAGACCTGCTATAATATCATCTAATTTAGAATGGTATTGGTATAAGATTGAACATGTAAATCAGTGGAACCGGTCAGGCAGAGTGGCTCATACCTGTAATCCCAGCACTTTGGGAGGCTGAGGCAGGAAGATAGCTTAAGCCCAGACGTTTAAGACTGGGCAACATAGTGAAATCCCATCTCTACAAAAAAATTAAAAAATTAGCAGGGCATGGTTGCACGTGTCTGTATTCCCAGTTACTGGAGAGGCTAAGACAGAAGGATACTCTAAGTTCAGGAGATGAAAGCTGCAGTGAGCCGTGAATGTGCCACTGCACTCCAGCCTGGGTGACAGAGTGAGACGCCAACTCAAAAAAAAAGAATCAGTAGAATAGAATACAGAGTTCAGAAATAGATCCACACTTACTTGGTCAATTAATTTTCATAATGATGCCCAGATAAATCAATGGAAAAGAAGATTTTGCTTTAAATGGATATATGTATGGGAAAAATGAGCCCAGGCTTTTATCTTACACCATACACAAACTTTAACTCAACATAGATTAAGACCTAAACATAAGTGTTAAAACTAGAAATTATCTAGAATAAAATATAGGAGAAAAATCTCTGCAACATTGTATTAGGCAAATATTTAAAAACAACATAAGCATGAATCAGAAAAGAAAGAAAATGAAAGAATAAGTTTCAACAAAATTATGTACTTTGATCTTTAAAGACACAGTTAAAAAGCTAAGTCACAAACTGAGAGAAAATATTTGCCAAATAAAATAAAGTACTTCTATCTTGAATATTTTAAAAAACTGTTACAACTTAATAATGAGTCAAATTAATAAAAAGCGGTTTAAATAATTGGAGAGAAAATTCACAAAAGAAAATATATGTGTGGCCAACAAGTACATAAGAGGGTACTCAACATCACTAGTCAGCTAAGAAATGAAAATCAAAACCACAAGATAACCCTAAAATTCACTAGAATGGTAAAAATTCAGGATTCATAATATCAGGTATTGGCAAGGATGCAGAAAAACTGAACTCTCATACACTGCTGGTGGGAATTAAAAATGATACAGCCACTTTCTTATACAGTAATTTTTAGGTAGTTAAGCACAATCTCCATATAGTTTAGCAACCAATCAACTCTTATTATTTACACAAGAAAAATGCAAACATGTGTCTACGTAAAGACTTACAACATATTTCCTAATAGCCAACAGTTGAAATCAGCTCAATGTCCATTAACTGGTGAATGGCTAAATCACAGTAAGTCTATTCTATGGAATACGAGTTAGCAATGTAAATTAACAAAATGTTGATACACACAACATGAAAAAATCTAAAACACATTATGCCAAATGAAAGAAGTCTAACATAAAAGACTATGTAATGTATGAGTCCATTTACATGAAATTTCAGAAAAGGTGGAAATATAGTTGACATCAGATAGATGAATGGGCTGGGGTTAAAATAGATGAACCTTATTGTATGCAATTTATACATCAGTAAAGCAAGAAAAATCTATTTTAAAAAGTAGAAAATTTCAAAATTTTCCTATCAAGTAGGCATTAGTTTCCCATTATTACTATCTTATTTTAAAGATGTGGGGTACAATTTAGGGTTAGGTATATAAGTGATCATTGTACAGGTGAAGTTTGGGCTTTCCATTGATCCTCACTTCACCTGGTTTGGGGTCAGGTACCCTTATTAACATTATGTGCCCCCCCCTTCCCCTAGCAATGATCCGCTACTGCCAAACTCTTTCATGTAGTATTATGATAAATGTTCAGGGTGCACTTATAAGTGACAACATGTGGTACTCAGTTCTTTGTTTCTGTGATAGATCACTGATGATGGATTTAGATAGACTCTAAATCCATCCACACTGCTGCAAAGTCCATGATTTTGTCCTTCTTTAAGTCTGTGTAATATTCTATCGTGTATACGTACCACATTTCTTTTTATCCATCCATTTTCAATGGGCAGCATGTTGGTTCCATGTTTTTGATATTGTAAATAGTGTTGCAATAAATATGCATGCGCAGGTATCTTTTTTGTAGAATGATTTGAGTTCCTCCGGGTATATTCCCAGAAGGGAGAATGCTGGGCCATATGGAAGGTCGATTTTTAGATCTTTTAGAAATCACCACATTGTTTTCCACAGAGGGTGTACTAATTTACACTTCCACCAACAGTGTAGAAGTATTCCCTTTTTTCCACATCCTCTCCAGCATCTGTTGTTTTTTGAGTTATTAATGATCATCCTGACTGGAGTTAGGTGGTATCTCGGTGTGGTTTTGATTTGCATTTCTTTGATGATTAGTGAGGCTGAGCATTTTTTCACGTATCAAGTTGGCTGCTTGCATACCTTCTTTTGAGTAAAGTCTATTCATATCTCTTTCCCACTTTTTAATAGGGCTGTTTGTTTTTCTTCCTTTTGGTACATTTGAGTTCCTTGTAGATCCTGGATGTTAGGCCTTTGTCAGATACACAGTTGGCAAATATTTTTTCCCATTTTGTGAGCTGTCTCTCTACTCTCTTGATGGTTTCACCTCAAATTATAAGAATCTTAGAAAATGCGGGAGACACCGTTACATTGTAATAGGCAACCAAATCCTGATCAAAACCCCAAAAACCCGGGCCATAAAAGATAGACAGAAAAGTGGGACCTCATCAAACTGAAAAGTTTCTACTTTCCCACTTTACAGATAATATAACTGTAAATATATACTGTAAAATTAAGAAATGTGATGTAATTAACCCAAGACTAGCTAGTAAGTGACAGAGCCAGAAATCAGACCTACATTTTCTATAGCCTATACTCTTTCCAAAATTTTACAGCTGTTGTCCTAAAAAAAAAACAAACAAAACAAAACAAAACAAACTTCTCTTTATTCTTAGGAAGAAGTCGACATGGGGAAAACTAAAATTCTACTCTAGCATTAAACAGAAAGAGTTCCAGTGGGAAGTCTGGATCAAACCTGTGGCCCTCCTGAGCTATTGGGTTGCCTGTTTTTTGGTTTCATTTACACTAACTTGTCACAAAGGACAGCCTTGTCCTATCTACTGTTAACTTGGAAAGAAAAGCAATTTTATATCACAAAGACATCCAAATTCACCAGGTACTGCAAACCTAAGTACCCTATCCCTTTGTCCGATGAGCTAATCTCCCAAAATGTATGATACTAGCATTTGGATGAACAAACAAAAGTAGATAGATTTCTCTCCTTTTTTATAGTGAAAAGCACATTATTCATTCAGAGACTGTTATGATATGGTAAAATAAGCCCTGAAATAAGTGAATTGAAGTTAAGAGATCTAGGTCAGACCTAGCAATTTATAAGTAACAAATTGCTTAACTTCAGATTTCTTATTTTAAAAGGTTGTTGTGGAAAGAAAATTATGTAAAGTGCTCAGTGCATAGTAGATGCTATCTACTGAATTTAAGTGTGACCATTTCAAAATAGTTCTGCTCTGTTAAACAAAGGGGCACACCCTCTTCTAAAGAGCATTACAGAATCATGGTGCAGGTGTGCGTACGTCTGCATCTGTATGTTGGAGTGTGCTCTTCATGTTCTCTCTCCCTAGAGATTCATTATGCCCTGATGGAAAGAATGGCCCTACCCCACTGCCACTGTTGTTTTCTAGAGAATATGTTTTGGGGTGGTGGGTGTAAGAGTAAGTAGGAGAAAGACTCTGAGAAGCACAGCTGGATCTAACCTATCCTATAAAGGTTTTCTATTTTTAAAAAATGAGTAAAGAAGAATCTTGCAAAACAGAAAGAACAATATTTCCATTAAAATATCTAAGGAAGGCTTCTGGGCATGGTGCCGCATGCCTGTAATCACAGCACTTTGGGAGGTAGAGGCAAGAGAACTGCCTGAGCCTAGGGGTTCAAGACCAGCCTAGACAACCTGTCAAGTTCTTGACTCTACAATAAATCAAAAAATTAGCTGAGTGTGGTGGTGTGTGCCTATGGTTCCAACTACTTGAAAGGCTGAAGCAGAAGAATCGCCCAAGCCCAGCGGGTCAAGGCTGTAGTGGCCGTGAGCTTGCCACTACACTCCAGCCTGGGTGACATAGTAAGACTCTGACTGAAAAATAAAAAAACCTAAAACATCTAAGGAAGTTTAACAGTAGAGATTCTGAATTATTTTATCAGACACAAAAATAAGAGGGACAGACTGAAGACCCAAGAACAGATGCTAATCTAATGTGAGATTTATGACATTATAACATCATCATCATGTTATCATACTGTTTTAAGCCACTATGATAATTACATGAGTGATGATAATAATGATAATAGCAATAAAGCTTGCAATGTGCCAGGTACTTTCTCAACTGTTTTACATGCATTACCACATTTAATTCTCAAAACATCTTCATGAGGTACTGTTACTTTCCCCATTTTGCAGATGAGGCACAGAAAAACTTGGCAGCTTGCCTCAGGGTCTGGTGACTGATAAGTGGAGGGTCCAGGATTTGAATCCAGGCTGCGTAGCTCCAGAATTCTCCTCTTAACTAATGTGCCATTATTGCCTGATGGTGCAGAGGTTTTCAAGAGGAAAGTAAGAAAGTCTTGGAAACCTTCTTGGAAAGAGTGCATATAGTTTGAATTAGAATTAGTATAGGCATATTCATACTTCATTTTATTGTGCTTTGTTTTAATACATTTTGCAGATAATGCTTTCTTTTTTTCAAATTCAAGATTTGTGGCAACCCTGAATCAAGCAAGACCATCAGCACATTTTTTTCCAACAGCATGTACTCACTTTGCGTCTCTGTGTGATTTTGGTAATTCTCACAACATTTCTAATTTTTCATTATAATTATATCTATTATGATAGTATCTAATCAATGATATTTGACGTTACTATAGTAATTATTTTGGGACACCACAAACCATGCACATATAAGGCAATAAATACTGCATGCGTTCTGATTGTTCCACTGACCAGCTGTTCTCCCATCCCTCTCCCTCTCCTTGGGTCTCCCTATCCCCCCAAGAAACAACAATATTGGAGTTAGGACAATTAATTATCCTAAAATAGCCTCTAAGTGTTAAAGTGTTCAAGTAAAAGAAGCATCGCACATTTAGGACTTTCATAACTAAAGACAATACATCAATGCCTGGCTTCAAAGTTTCAGAGGACAGTCTGACTCTTATTAGGGGTTAATACATCTGGTAACTTGAACCTGAAACCAATGCTCATGTACCATTCTAAAAATCCCAGGAACTTTAAGAATTATGCAAAATTTACTCTGCTTGTGATCTACAAATGGAACTCTAAAGCCTGCATGCCAGCACAATTGTTTACAGTATAATTTACTGAATATTTTCAGACCACTGCTGAGACCTACTGCTCAGAAAAAAGATTCCTTCCACAATACTGCTGCTCGTTGGTAATGCACTGATCATCCAAGAGCTCTGATGGAGATGTAGAAGATTAATGTTGTTTTCATGTTGGTAACATAACATTCATTCTGCAGCTCATGAGTCAAGGAACTATTTCAAACTTCAAGTCTTATTATTTCAGAAATACATTTTGTAAGGCTGCCATAGTGATTCCTCTGATGGATCTGGTAAAGCTAAGAAAACCTTCTGGAAAGGATTTACCATTCTCGATGCCTTTAAGAGCATTCATGATTCATGAGCGGTTAAGATATCAACATGAACAGGAGTTTGGAAGAAGTTGACTCCAACCCTCATAAAAGACTTTGAAAGGTTCAGGATTTCATTGGAGAAAGTAACTGTAGATGTGGTGGAAACAGCATGAAAACTAACATTAGAAGAATTAGAAGTGGAGCCTGGCGATGTGACTGAATTGCTGCAATCTTATGATACAACTTGAACGAATGAGGAGTTGCTTATTATGGATGAGCAAAGAAAGTGATTTCTTGAGATAGGAACTATTCCAAGTGAAGATTTTTGGAATGACAACAAATGGTTTAGAATACTATATAAACTTGTTGATAAATCAGTGGAAAGGTTTGAGAGGATGATTTTTTTTTTTTAATCTTAGATTTAGAGGGTACATGCATGTTTGTTATATGGACATACTGTGTCATGGTAGGGATTGGGTCTCAGGTGGCCCATTCCCCAGACAGTGAACATTGTACACAATAGGTAATTTTAGAACCCTAATCACCCTACCTACCTCCCCCCTTATTTGTGTTCCCAGTGTCTATTACTTCCACCTTTGTGACCATTATCTCCTATATATGAATGAGAACATGTGGCATTTGGTTTTCTGTTTCTGAGTCAGTTCACTTAGGATGATGATATCCAGTTCCATCCATGTTGTTGCAAAGGATATAATTTCGTTCTTTGTATGGCTGCATAGTATGTCATGGTGTATATATACCATATTTTCTTTATCCAGTCAGTTGTTGGTGGGCACTTAGTTTGATTCCATGATTTTTCTATTGTGAACAGTGTTGCAATGAACTTATGAGTATAGGTATCATTTTAATATATTGATTTCCTTTCCCTTGGGTAGAGCTTTAGTAGTGGGATTGCTGGTCAATTGATAACTCAATTTTTAATTCTTTGAGAAATCTCCATACTGTTTTCCATAATGGTTGAACTAGTTTACAATCCCACCAACTGAATGAGCAATTCTCATTTCTCCACAACCATGCCAAAATCTTTTATCCTTTGACTTTCTAATAATAGCCACTCTGACTGGTATGAGGTTATATTTCATTGTATTTTTAATTTGCATTTTTCTAATAATTAGTGATGTTGAGCATTCTTTCATATGTTTGTTGATCACTTGTGTGTGTCTTCTTCTGAGAAGTTTCTATTTATGTTCTTTGCCTACTTTTTGATGGGGCTGACTCTAATTTTGAAAGATGCTCTGCTATGGGTAAAATGCCATCAAATAACATCACATGCTAAAGAGAATTCTTTCATGACAGAGTCAATTGATGCAGCAAACTTGATGCTTGTCTTATTTTTGGAAATTGCCACACCACCCAAACCTTTAACTATCTCAATCCTGATCAGTCAGCAGCCATCAACATTGAAGCAAGACCCTCAACCAGAAAAAAAGATTACCACTCACTGAAGATTCATATGACCATTAGTATTTTTTTTAGCAATAAAGTATTTTTAAATTAACGTATACACATCGCCTTTACTCATAATGCTATTATTGCATACTTAATAGACTATATAGTATACTGTAAACATAACTTTTATTTGCACTGGGAAACCAAAAAATTCATGAAACCTCTCTTTATTGCAAAATTATCTTTATTGCAGTGGTCTAGAATTGAACCCACAATACCTCTGACATATGCCCATATAAATGTACAGCCACCCTATAGCATAAACCAATTTTCATCACCATATACTTGTGACTCTGGTTTAACTGTGTCTATTATAAGAAAAGCAAAGCAGAGCACATGTTAAAATTGATGAGTTTTGTGCTCTGACATCCACACTAAGAAAAACTCACAGGCAGGGTGCCATGGCTAGTCCTGCAATCTCAGCATTTTGGGAGGTCGAGGTGGGAGGATTGCTTGAGCCAGGAGTTCAAGACCAGTCTGGGCAACATAGTAAGGTCCCATCTCTAAATTGAGGGGAAAAAATGTTATCTGGGAGTGGTGGTGCATGCCTATAGTCCTAGCCTACTTAGACACTGAGGCAGGAGGATAGCTTAAGCCCAAGAGTTCAAGACTGTAGTGAGCTATAATTCTACCACTGCACTCCAGCCTGAGTGACAGACAAAGACTTTGTCTTGTCTTTAAAAAAATAAAATAACATAAAAATGGGAAAGACAACTTCACAAATATTTAAAATAATGTGCATCTTGAAAGATAAAAATAATTTTTGTAACATTCAAGAATTGTGGGGTTGCTTTTTATTTATTTTTTGACTTGGGGTCTTACTCTGTTGCCCCAACTGGAGTGCAGTGGCATAATCACAGCTCACCACAGCCTTAAACTTCTAAGCCTAAGCAATCCACCCTCCTGGGCCTCCTGAGTAGTTAGGACTATAGGCACAAGCCACCATGTTTGGCTCTTTCTTTCTTTCTTTCTTTCTTTTTTTTGAGAGAGAGAGAGACAAGGTCTTGCTGTCTGCCCAGGCTTATCTCAAACTCCTGGACTCAAGCAATCCTCTCATCTCAGCCTCCCAAAGCTCTGGGATTACACGTCTGGCCAATTAAGGACGTGTATAAGGTGTTGTATATCTAGACAGCACATGGGTTTTAAAAGGCTAAGAAACATTGGATAATAAAAAGTCTATGCGTAGATGTCAAAAGACTAGGCTGAAATACTGCTTCTTCCACTGTCTTACTTTTGAACTAGTGAGTATCAATTTTCTCATATAAATTAAAGAATAATATTTCTACTTCTTATCTTAAGGAATCTAGGTGAAAACTACCTAAAAGATGTGGAAATTGACAAAATTATGTGCTATGAAAATGTACATTATTACTTTACATTTACTATAGATATTTATCTGTTCACCAGGTTTTTTTTTTTTTTTAATTTGGGGCTTCATCATAGTTTTACGTATAGAATAGTTTCTAGGAATAAAGAAGCTTAAAAAATGAGAGGAAACTTCCTGAGGACCTACAACATTCCAGAAAACAAACACTAAATGCTTTCACACTTTATCTCAATTAATCCATACAACACAATTCAGTAGGATACCATTATGCCTTTTATAGATTAAATAACAGAGCCTTGGAAAGATTAAATCCACAGAATTACTAAAGTGACCAAGCCAGGATTCATAATCAAGTGATTTTGATGCTTTTTTTTTTTAACAATAACTATCCCAATATGTCCTCTACAGCAATGATATCCAATCCAGAATCATGTGATATGTTTGTTTAGTTTCCTTCAACCTGAAATTGTTACTCAGATCCTCCTTGACCTTTATGACCTTAACAGTTTTGAAGATTTCAAGTCAGTTATTTTGTAGATTATCCCTAAATCTTTTTTTTCTGATGTTTCCTTTTGATTAGATTCAGGTAATACATTTTTGGCAGACGTCACAGAAGTTGTTGTGTTCTTCTCACTGTCTCCCAACAGATAACACAGATATCAATTTGTTCCATCACTGTTAATGTCCTCTGAGTAATGTGGCATCTGCCACGGTTTTCCAAGATCCTACACTTTTTTCCCTATGCATTTTCCTAAGTATTGTGTGGGGAGATACCATGAGACTATGTAAACATACCACTCTTTATCCAATCATTTTAGCATCCCTTCTTGTTTTTTATCTGAATTCATTATTACTGTGATTGCTGCTGAGTAATTTTCTTTCTGTAATTTCTTGCCATATTTCTTGACACTCGACCACTGTATAAGGAAGAGCTTTCTCTTTTCCACTTTCATTTTTTTTGTTTACTCATAAATACATCAGTGTCAATTCATGGATCATTATTCTATCACAGCATGGATCCATCATCATTTTTTGATGCTTGAATTGTGCCAGATATGGACACAGGTTGGCCCTTCAAGCTGGGTTCTGCATTCTTTTGTTATGCGCCAATCATTTTTAAGCACATCCTTACTTTTGGAATAATAAAATATTCCAGACTTAGCCTATATTTTCCTTTCCCCCAGACCAAACTCAGGAGAATGGTATTTAGAAGCCAAAAAATGGGTGTAAAGTGTTTACATTATTACCAGGGTATACTTTGCTCCTAGGCCCTCTCAGTGAACAGAGCTAAGAAATACATTCATGTATATATTATACACAATCACACACATTTACACCTATATTCAGATAGAGATATTAATATAGTTATAGACTTTTTTTTAATTTTTTAATTTTAAAATTGTGGGGTACGTTTCAGGGTTAAGTATACAAATATTCACTGTGCAGGTATCCTTGTTGATGAGGTGTGTCCCCCCTTCCCCAGGCAGATTTCCACTACTGTCTATAGACATATTTAAAACCATGAAGTCACAATGACACTTCTAATTCCAATCCAACACAAGGGTTTATTCTTATCTTCCTCTATTTCAAATTTATAACTCTCTTTTCTAAAAGAGTGACAACCAACTGGGTGTGATGGCTCAGCCTGTAAACCCAGCACTTTGGGAGACTGAGGAAAGAGGATTGCCTGAGCCCCGGGGGTTCGAGACCAGCCTGAGCAACTTGATGAGAACTCGTCTCTACAATAAATCACAAAAAGTAGCCAGATGAGGTGGTGTGCATCTGTAGTTCCAGCTACTTAGAAGGCTGAGACAGAAGGATTGCCTAAGTCCAGCAGGTCGAGGTTATGATGGCTGTGAGCATGCCACTGCACTCTAGCCTGGGTGACAAGAATGAGACTCCAAATCAAAAAAAGAGTGAAAACCTGTCTCCTATTATATATATATATATATATATATATATATATACATACACACACACATATAATATAAATACAGCAGATAGAGAAAATAAGTATACATATGCATGTGTACAAATATGTGTATGTATGCATACATATAAACATATATAAATGCACACACTCTCTCACACAAACACACACATATGTGTGTATGTATATATAATATTATATATAATATATTTTTTTCTCTATCTCTATCTTACCAACCAATCTCCAATCCTGCTGAGCCACTTTTCCACTTGACAGCCTTCACCTAGGAGGAACCAACCCTTGTTGAGCCATCATCCTGACAAGCCACTTGCCTTACAGAGCCCTCAAATCCAATGGGCTGCCACCCAAGTCAGTTACCTTCCTCAAATGTGCCTGTCTAATGGTTTTTCAGCTGAATTAGAAAGAGAGGTAGAAAAGGAGGAAAAAGAGCCCTAACATCTTTTTTTAAAAGTTGCAACAGCTTTAAAAGTACAAATGGTTTTTGGTTACATGGATGAATTGCATATTGGTGAAGTCTGGGCTTTTCGTTTACTCATCACCCAGCTAGATCACACCATACCTGGTAGGTGTTTTTCATCCCTTATCCCCCTCCTGCTCTCCCCCTTCTGAGTTTCCAATGCCTATTATACCACTCTGTAAGCCTTTGCAGACATCTACCTTGGCTCTTATTTATAAGGGAACATGCAATATTTGGTTTTCCATTTTTGTGTTACTTTACTTAAGATTAATGGCCTCTGGTTCTACCTGTGTTGATGCAAAAGACATTATTTTGTTATTTTTAATGGCTGAATAATATTCCATGATATGTGTGTGTGTGTGTGTGTGTGTGTGTGTGTGTGTGTGTGTGATATTTTCTTTATCACTGATTGGATGGGCACTTAGGTTGATTCCACATCTTTGCAATTGTGAATTTGATTTATTTTCTACTTCCTATCAGTTAGGTGCTTCTACTTCTTCCTTATAATTTAACTGGAGGCAGTATGGTATAGTAGAAAGATCAAAGATTTTGGAGCCAAAGGAGTCCTAAGTTGGGTACCTGGCTCTACCTAATTAGATAATAACCTTAGCTTCTTTGCCTGTCAAATCGTGATAAACCCACATGGTTGCATATTTATGAAGATTAAATAAAATGCATGTAAAGAAACTGGCTCAGTGCCTGACAGATAAGACCATAAATAATAAGTATTATCAAATTGTTAAATTTACAAGGTAAGCATGGCATGTGCATAATAAATTAAACCTGGATATTGGGGCTAGAAAGATGAAATACCAGCAAAGACAACAGAAGAATTAACTTTTGAACTAGATCTTGACACCCAAGAACCTTGCTATTGGGCCTTCAGTGCTACATTCTGCCAGGAATAGGGGAGAAATGGGTTAAGTGGAAATAGCATAACAAAAAAATTTTTTTAAAATAACTTTAAGAAGTATCAGAATAGGTACTCAATAACTAGAATTAAAAAAATATTTTTATGCTCAGAATATAAGATAGATGAAATAGTAAAAGTCATCCCCTGGTCCCACACAGCATCTGGATTTCTGTCAGATTTCCATTTGAAAATACTTTCATGAAGATGTAGCATTTTGTAGCATTTCTACACTAAGAACAGTAGTGAAATAAGATTACAGTTATTCAGGTATTGTGAGCTCCTAAAAAAGTGATGAGACAAGCAGCCAGTCCTGACTGCTTCTTCTTTCCCAATAAAACATTAATAAAACCACTATGTCTTGGAAAGCACACACGTTCACGTCACCTGACTATCTTTTAAGAATCCGCAAGAAGTTATATTCACAAAACATTTCCTTGAAGGGAAAAGGACTGTGGAGTTTGAAATAGTTAAGCATAGTACTGCCATTCTTGCTTTTTAAGTCACTTCCCTCCCCGAGTTCTGCTTAATCCCCCCCCCACTAAAAACAAGCTTAGATGAACACTGAAAAGTTTCCTTCTTATTATACTTCTCACATTTCTTATCTCCTCCCATCCACGTGGAATAAAAATAACATGGTTCATTTCAGCATCCTGACGAGCACTGCCAGTTTACCACTCGAATGTTCCAGGTCAGATTTAAATCTTTTGCAGTTACTCTCTTCTTCCCTACATTCTGTTATTCAGTGTGAAATTTAAAACTTGCTAATGACTGTACATCAGAAATTCAGCCTGGCATGAAGATGTAAATTACCATGAACCTCTCAGTCTTTCACACACCTTTCAAAGGAGACTAACCACTGCTTCTAAACTACTTTGTCTTAGCATCTTTTTATACAAACACGAACTGCTATTTAACAAAGCAAGCGATCTGTAACACCCTCTATAGCCATTGAAATGTAGTTGTGTGCCACTGTCTGAGTCTGCCTTTTAGCTGATTAGCAAATATGGTGAATGTAACCTTGTAGATTCTTAACATTTAAAGACAACATTCTGACACAGTTTAAAGTATGTTCTGCCAATCAGTTATTGAGTTAGACCACCCATAGCCATTTTTTATTCTTCATTGTTTGAATAATATGGAAGGAAATTTAGTGTATACTCTCTTCTTCCTGTATTTTCCAGTTAGATTAAGCTGTTGTCTTCACAATTGCCTCCCAGCTGCTGTGACTTGTGAAAACAACAGACCCTGCTCTGTTGTCTGGAGAAAGCCGGGATTGTTATGAGTAACTTTATTGCAGGCACATGAGTGTGTTAAGACTTTAAAACACGCTCAAATGTCATGTGCACACCCAATGACGGGCAAGAATAATTATGAAAAAACAAGAAATCTATGTCTATGAAACTGTGTTGGACAAAATGGGCCATTCATTGTGTTCCCCTGGGAATGCCTGGACTCTGCAGTCAGAAAACAAAAAAGGCACTTTTTTCCTGCCGTAGGCTGAATGCTTAGCTTTGCCATCTGAGCCCTAAGAAAACATGGGCCCCTCCACTGCTGGCGCACCCACGCACACTAAAAAATAT
Organism: Cephalopachus bancanus; assembly: GCA_027257055.1. Lineage (NCBI taxonomy): Eukaryota > Metazoa > Chordata > Mammalia > Primates > Tarsiidae > Cephalopachus > Cephalopachus bancanus. The sequence goes on along the minus strand of JAPVLO010000289.1, from coordinate 1,123,734 downwards.
TAATGCCTCTCTCTCCTTACTTTTTTCCAGGCATTCCTCTATGTGGGCTGCAGCCAATATAATGTCAACACAAAGACAAAATAGTTTATCTAACATCAGTCCCCCACAATTTCCCTCTTGTCCTCAGTTAATTGCCCTTCCCCCGTCATTAAGAAAAAGAAGAAGAAAAAAAAGATAACCTTTACTCCAGTGGAAAACTTGTCTCTGGCAGAGATTTTATCCAGAGCAATAATCCCTTCTGTTCTCTCACATGTTTGCTACTGTTAATGTTTTTACCAAATACTATGTACACATGCTAATTTGTCTCTAAATTGTGTCTTCTTTCCTAGGAGGTTTCTGAAAGTCTTTTTGTTGGGTAAAGTCTGTCAGCTCCTTCTCAAAAATGTCCCTCCTGAAAGTTAACTGTCATGTGTCCTTCCCCCATCACATATATTATACAAATGGAATGACAAATAAAGTGCCAAGTCATTTCAGCCCAAACACATTTTAATATGCATATTTCACTGAAAGTTCAAGGTTTTTATGCTTTATTGCAATTTTCAACCACAATTATTTTATGTAAAAGACAGGTAAGTTATTCACTGATTTTCCTAGATAGATACACTGCACTTTGATGGTCTGCTGTAGACTCTACAGTAATTTGCTTGGCAGCTGAACCAGCAGAAAAAATATGCAATAAACAGATTTCCAAAACAGTAAGCTTTTGCCCAGGATCTTCAATCTTGACCCTTTTCAGTACATTCCAGGAAGAAAACACTGGGAGAATCTGTGCTTCATTATAAAGTGGGGAAATAGGAGTGTGAGAGATCATTAAGGACCATAAATTCCCGTTCCATCTTTTTTTCCAGAGCTCATCTCACTGCTCTTGTACTCCTACCCAGCAACACTGACTTCAGAACCTGCTAGGCACAGAGAAAATACTTCTTTGGTTGTTTAAAAAAAAATAGCTATAGAACACTATGTCAATCCCTTTTACTAGAATAAGTATTTTAAAACTCATCAAGTTTAAACATGTGCCTCATCTTTAGCTAATGAGCAAATGACTTGGAAAGGCAACAGCTGGAGACGTGAGATATAAATTTTGTCTGACAATAAAATGCGGTTATCTTTTATTTAGCTAACTGGTGTTAATGACCCAGCAGCAGCCAATGCCAAAAAAGAAGCAATTGTGGGTACGTGTATACATACCAGCAGAAACCAGGGTGTATTTAGTCAACCAACTGGTTGTTTGGACTACACCACTCCCAAAGCAATTGATTTGACTGAATTAACCAGTTGGGTTTAAATCTGTGATTAAGTTAGGGAGCTGGAAAGCATTTTAGAGATCTAGTTATTCAGTTCTAGACCAGTATAAGTATACTTTTTCAAACACTGAAATAATGAATTATGGAGGGAAATGTTCCCAAATAAAATGTAAAATTCACAGATACAACTAATTTGACATGAAATTGTATCTCTGAATAAACCGAGTTGACGAGATTAACTGATGGCAACAGAAAAAGAGAGTCTGTAGGGATTTTGTCAAAAGAAGCTAAGTTATGTCGAAAACAGTGAGTAGTACGAACTATTAGGTGATGAATTTTAAAAGTAGTGTCCAAATGTAAATAGTGAATGAGTATAATGAGGCTGGAGACACCCACCGAGACAAAGATTACTCAAGTTAGTGTCAAAGCCAGTGTATGGATGCAGTCAGGGTCATAAAATAACAATGATTACCATAGAAATGACTTAAAGTAGTTAGCATTAATTACACAGGTGAAGAGGGTAATATTTATCTAAATTGGGAAGAACTACTTTTAAAGTAACCAGTATCTAGAAGGAGGGAAAACTGCCAGGCCAAAATGCAGACCCAGAGTTCATTTCAAATATTTTCACACAAATAGAAATGGCCTTGCCCCAGCAATGCCCCTGCAGTGGTACTTTGCCGAGATGCTCAGGGCCAGCAGCAGAGCCCATGTGCAACGACGGGGGAAGCCACCTCAGAACAGCCATGAGTAACACTTCACATCCTTCTCACAAATGTGAAATTGATTTCAGGAAGCTTTCTAGTCCACGCAGCCTAAACAAGATTTCCTCCTGCCTGTGGATCCTAAAATCTAAAAACAAATGAAACTCACACTGAAGTAGTATTGAGCAAGGAGTCTAGAAATAGTTTTGTCTCTCAGCCTGAAAGATAATGTACTTTCAAACAAGCCAGTCATCAGACCAGCCATGAATTTGTTTTAACAATTCAACAACATCACCATTCCTCATTCATCCACTTAGCTTAATTTTCCTAGCATCACTTTCACTGCTGAGGTTGTCTCTATTAAGCCATTTTTTTTGCATCATTAACTTTTAACCAGGCATCGATAGCTTTATTGTTTAAATTGCGTATGACTTTATTTAACGTCAGCATTTCTTCTAGCTCCTGACAAGAAGTCACATTTTATAACTAATTAAATTGATCCCTGGGAAGCAAAAGCCACTAAACGGAATTATTCGTACCCAAGTGTCAATATATTAAATCAAAGGGCTAATGAGTTGGGTCACTGCTTCTTTTATTGGGAGGCTACAGCAGAATAGGACTCGTATTAGCCTCTATTTTCTGCCTTAACAATCAATTTTATTTAAACCAAAGCCAGCTAATTAATACTTTTGGATATTACAGTAAATAATGCCTCTTTTATAACATATAAATGGGAAATGGAAAATTTTCTTTGATGACATATGCAATATATTTTTTGCATCTTTTTATGACATTGGGTCACAGAAACATCCAAGATGATCTAAAAGGTGTTTTGCAAGCAAATGAATTTGAGAAGTTCTAGGTTTCAACTATTAGCATTATGGGTGTAAATCAAGATGGAAATTTGCCTCTTGGAGCTGACAATAGTGCCTAACGAAAGTGATTAAGAAATGACTAAATTTGTCATGTCAGCTTTTCCTATCGCTTTTGCAGCTGCTGAGTAATACTTTGAATGATTTCACTATTTACATTTGGACACTACTTTTAAAATTCATCACCTAATAGTTCGTACTACTCACTGTTTTCGACATAACTTAGCTTCTTTTGACAAAATCCCTACAGACTCTCTTTTTCTGTTGCCATCAGTTAATCTCGTCAACTCGGTTTATTCAGAGATACAATTTCATGTCAAATTAGTTGTATCTGTGAATTTTACATTTTATTTGGGAACATTTCCCTCCATAATTCATTATTTTCAGTGTTTGAAAAAGAAAAAACTCATAAAATCAGGTGTGGAATCTCTTGCATCTCCAAATATATAAAAAATACGGCCTACAAATCATGACTGTCATACAATTATGGAAACTACGGCAAGTTAAAAAATTTAGCCCTAGCCGGGCTCGGTGGCTCAGCCTGTAATCCCGCGCCTTTGGGAGGCTGAGGTGGGTGGATCGCCTGAGCCCGCGGATTCGAGACCCGCCCAGGCAACGAGACTTCATCTCTACAATAAATCAAAAAAATCATCCGGGCTTCGTAGCGCATGCCTGTAATTCCGGCTACTCGGAAGGCTGAGGCGGAAGGATCGCTGGAGCCCAGCAGGCAAGGCTGCAGTGACCGGAAGTGGCCACTGCACTCCAGTCTGGGCAACAGAGTGAGACTCCAACTCAAAAAAAAAAAAAAAAAATTTAGCCCTATAAAATTAGGCATGATGGCAATCACCTTTTGGGCACTGAGAAGACCACCTCTAGGAAACATGGTACTAAGATGGAAATAAAATGAAGACACAAAGAACACATACACAACCAACTGCCACTGCTGGATAACAAAATGAGGCAATGCCTTCACTTTGGTGTGAAAATTTTATTTTGTATATCAGGTAGCCAGCCAAAATAACAGCAGTTTAAAGACAGCTCCGAGATCCTCTGGGTTGAATTAATATTATTTATCACATAATAAGTTGTCAAAAGTCAATTTTGTCTCTAATACTTTGTTGATTTACCACGAGGATCAAATACATCATAGGGAACACCACAGATGTTTTTGACAAAAACATGTTCTTTCACCCACACATAGTTTGCTTTTTCAAACATTGAATTAGGGTTTCTTTCTTTGTAGACACAGTGGTTCTTTTTTGAAACAACCTTAAATAGTCACTTTTATCCATTTATAGATGTGTATGCTTTGGAGGTCAAGCATGTGCTGTTGTTTCTCACCACAAATGTTTTCCTTCATTTTCAATGGTCAAAAGTCACAGGCATGTTTGACCCCACCCACAGATGGCTCTGTTCAGTATCTGGAGAACCCCAGGCTGGCTAGAGATCACTGAAATACAGATGCTTACTTCACAAACAAATAAAAAGGTATCCCAACACAGACCAATGGAATGTGACACTGGACCATCAATAAGTTACAAAAGCAAAACAAAATACAAATTACTGGATTTTTCCAGATGTATGTGTAATTAAAGTCTGAGAACACCCTTTCTCATTAATACAGACTACTGATCCAAATAAATGTGGTAAGATGTTCTTGTTAAACACTTGATTCCATTATGTAACAGTGACTAAATTAACTAAGTTATTACATTTTCCTCTACTTCCTAGTTTCACGTTTTAAATCTCTCTCTCTCTCTCTCTCTCTCTCTCTCTCTCTCACACACACGCACGCACACGCACATGCACACGCACACTCATTTGCATCCCCAAAATGAAGATATCAGAGCTGATATCTTTAGTCATAGCCTTGGGAAATGGAAAAGTTTTGTAAACTGATAATTATCCCAAATTCGTTTGGTAATATGTTACCCTAAAAAGCAGTATTGCACTATGATATGTAGACTAAGTTTTACTAAACCTACAAAATCAGAGTCAACTTACTCTGATAGGATCAGTTAAACAAACAAATAAAATATTGCAGCCAGTTATCCACCCCTACCCCCACCAAATAGGGTAAGAACCCATACCACTCCCACTAAGCACAATATGAGCAACTGACACATAGGAGACTGAAACCCACTGGGTCCATCAGAACTCAATCTATTTCATTGTGTCTCAAGAGTACAATTGACAGTGATGACCATTGATCTGATGACCATTGATCTCTGGTCTCCCTGCTCCAAAAAATGCTAATATCATCCAGTTGCTACTTCTGCTAAAATGTCCACAGAATTGCAGAGGCTAGTAAGGCAGATATGTGACCCAAAACTCTATTTTTCCAGCTCAAATGCTACCAATAAGATGCTGCAGAAAAATCTAAATACCTTTAAAAGCCAAATTCCCAAATTGAGACATAATAAAGTTTAACTTATTTTCTCTGCAGAGTGCCACACAATCTCATTAATTAATCCTAAGCTATGCTTCATTCTAAGGTCTACTTTCTGAAAAATAAGTATGGCATAATACCCATAGCTTTGGGCAAGGCTGCCTAACAATAAATAAGAGATATCAAAGTGAAGTAAGATTGCAAGTTATTTCTTATAGCTCAAATCACATTCTTATCTTTACTATAGTGGCAAAACACCACCAAAAGCTTTATTATTTATTTATATTTTCAGGTTGGACAAATGCAGGTCATAGCAAAGATAGCCTGAGACCAAAAATGAACATCTATTACATATCTTAATATTATTAAGTAGTCATCCTAAGTGGAGTTTGCAAATACATGACAAAAATAAAGTAAGAAACACAATTGACTAGTGTAAAGGAAAAAACAAATGGAGGGAACATTACCTAACAATCAACACAATAGAATAAGAACCGCTCCCATTAACATGCTGCAATAAGTCACAAAAAGTTCTCTAATCTTTTATGTAATCTTCCCTGTTTGCCATGCTAGAAAGTTGTATTTTAAGTTGTATGGATCCTACAGAAATGAGCTAATGATACTTTTCTCTGCTCACTGGTGCTCCATTTTGCCTTTTAAGTGACTCCTCTTCATCCCTTAACCAGATATTTTCTAGTCACCTAGCTCTGAATTAAGTACGGTGGTCTTCTAAATCATTCAACCACGGTCTAATAGATCTTTTTTAAGTCACTTAATATTTGCCCATGAAAAAATATGTAAAGTAGCTTTACACAAAGACAAAACAAGAACACTATAGTGATATGCACTCACATTTTCCTGTCTTAATTTCCTCCAAGTATAACTTTGTACAAATAGCCACAGACTAGCACACAGGCATCTATCTACCTTCATAAATTTGCAGCTTGAGTTTGTAACCAGACATTTCCTGGGAAACCAGTCTTTCAGGGAGTGTTCAAATATTTGTATGGGGTAGTTTGGTCTGCACATATTTTAGTCCTTATTCATGCATTCCTCATTTACAAGTTGTGAACCTGGTAAATTTCCGGTGTGAGATTCTTGCTCCTTCTTTTCTGTAGGTGGTCCTTGAGTTACCAACTTTGCTTAACTGGAGAGTATGTGTCAGGTTGATTGTCATTTAAAAAATTTTTAATTAATTTTTCTCTTTTAAAATTATTTTCTATGTCACTCTATAAGTCAAATTTCCAATTTGACAAATGAATGTATAGATCTTTCCATCAAATGTCTACTCTAAGAGATATATAACATGGTGGCTAGGATCCAGGGCTCTAGATTCATATAGACATAGTGTGTAGTGGTTAAGAACACAGATTTTAGACCCAAACTAAGTTTGAATCCCAACTCTGCTACTTATTAAATGTGTGACCTTGGATTAATTACTTAACCTCATTGTGCCTCACTTTTCTCATTTATAAATGGGGATAACATTAGCTACATCACCGTGATATTTTAAGGATTCAACAGGCTAAGGTAACTAGAGCCTTAGAATAGTGTTTAACATACAGTAAATGCAACATAAATGTTTACTGTTGTTAATTAGATTAGAATCCTGGCCAGGCCACTTATTGTGACACCTTGAGCAAGTTGTTTGACCTCTCGAAGCCTCCATTCTCTATAGCAAACTGGGAATTATTGTGTAAATTAAGTAATATAAATAAGGCATTTATTACTGTAGCTAATACCAGGTGACCACTTACTAAACATCAGCTATTATGTACATAACATATGCTTACTGGCCATCTAGTGTATCTATTATGACTTCCTCTTCCACAGTTTGTTTTTATTAAAGAGGGACTAATTCCACAATAATTCCCATTGCTTTTCCACCTCATCAAGTGTACAATCTTTATTTTGACCAAAGTTTCCAAATTTATCTCCCTTACTCCTAAATAAAAACTCTATCACCACAGGGCATCTTTTTTATGCTATACACATCAAGCTCATTTTCACTCTTTGCTTTTAATATGCACTCTCATATTGCCTTTCTCTTCCCCTGAATATTCAAATCCTACCCAGTTTTAAAACCAAAGTTCCAGAAAGTTCTTTACAATCCTTCCAATCTCGTATGATTTTTGTTTCTCTGAGTTTGATGTGTTATAACAGAAAGAGGATCATTTCAAAGATTCTAGTCCTATCCCTGTCACTATGGAACTGTGGGACCTGGAGCACGTCACTTTGCCCTCTGGTCACAGTTCGCTCAAACACAAAATGAGTGGGTTTAAACAGATGATGTCTAAGAACGCTTCAGCCCCATCATTCTGAGACCTATGGCATTTATGTTTACGTGCTATGCTTGTTGTAGATGCTTAATAAATATCTCATGGTTGAACAAATATGGATCGATCAGTTGGTTCCTTTGCCACTATCTTTCTTCTCAATCTTTATCATGTGTTCCCATTCCTCTATTTCTCCACTTTTTATATCTTACAGTTTCCAGAGATTCTGCCCTCTACCCTCTTCTCACTTTCTATATTTCTAGGCAAATTCATTATTACCCATTCAATAATGATTCCTAAATCTGTATTCCTAGCTCAAGCTTCATTTCCAAGTTTCAAACCTACATATCCATCATCTAGCAAGCATACATACCTGGATAACTGGGAATGTCAAAAATAGAACCTTTCTTCTCACCCAACCCTCTAAAGTTGACCATCATCCTATATTTTTATGATCTGCCCATCTCTTTGACCTTACCATGTACCACTTGTGCCCTTGTTCTGTCTGTTCCATCTTTACTGGCCTCCCGGCTGCCCCTAAAACATGCTAACCACACTCCTGCTTCACATACATTGTAATTCTGATCCTTCTCCCTGGAATATCTCTCCCTAATATCTGCATCTTATTCATTCAATTTATTCAAATCATTTCCTCAAGTAACTCTTTCTGACTGACCTCGATAAATTTGTAATATCCATCACTCTATATACTCCTACTTAACCTTAACCTATTTTCTCCATAGAACTTATCGCTGCATGATATTTATTTATTTATTTGTTTACAGTTGCTATCCTTCCAAACTTTGTCAGTTTTGTTCATTACTGTATCATCAGTGCACAGCACATAGTATATGCCTGATAAATATTAGCAAAATTAAGAGGTGAACAGAGGTGTCAACTCTGTCAACCAATGCCGAAATGTGAAAGTTACTTTAAATTTTTTCTTCCTCCCTACATCTAACCAATTACTCATTTTATAGATTAATTTCCGCATACCATTCAAATCCATCTCCTCACCTATACTCCTTTAGTGTAGAGCTTCAGTAGGACCCTAAAATGTTCTCTTTGACTCTGCTTTTAGACTCCTTAAAACTATTCTTCACACTGTTGTCAGAGTGATCTTCCTGAAATGCAAATATCATCTCATTCTCTTGCTTACATTCTTTAAATCATTGCATTGAATTTGTCATGTGAGGTCCTTCAAGATCTGGTGCATAGCTATGATCCAGCTTCATTTTGGCACACCTGCTCTTGTGCACTTCATTCCAACCTTTCTGCAATACTAATTTATTTGTAGTTCCCCAATATGCCATGTTCTTCATGCCTGTGAACCTTTGTTCAGACTCTTCTGCCTGGCAACCTCCCATTCTGGTTCACATTCCTACTCCTACTTCAAAATTTAGATTCAGTCCAGCTGTCACTTTCTAAGCAAACCGCCCTTGACCTGTCAATTGGGATTAAAGGCACGGCCCTTCTCTGTACTCCCATGGTAGTCAGTGACTACATCTATCGTAACACTTTGCACATTACATTGTTGTCATTTATTAGATTGTGAGCTTCCAAAGATAAGTAATTTGTCTTTCTTCTTTTGTCCTTGGTTCTAGAATAATTCCCAAAGAGTATTCAACATTTAATAAGTAAAATGCATTAAATTCATTCAATTCAAAAATTTTCAAGTTAATCTCCATCCTGAAAATAAACACATCTCTTCCCTGGACACTTTCAATGCAACTGAACATTTTATCACCAGATCTACCCAAATCCCCCTTATTTCTTTCCAGTTCCTCTATCTTCTCAAAGCTAATGTCTCCAAAAGGCACCAATCTCCTTATTACATGTACCATGATCTTGTGGCTGTCACAGAGTATGACCCCCAGATACTGACTTGTTCTTTTTGATTCAAATGAAACTTGTTAGACATTGTATCACTCTCTGGTGCCAAAATGCATCAAACAAAGAAACAATAAATAAACTTCATCAGCAGTTACTTTTTCCCCCACATCTCCTGACTTCCAACTTATTTTATCTCAACTCTATGTATAAATAAAAATATAAGTTTTCCATGTCTTCATATTTTGGCCAGACAAATGATGATGAAATGTGTACATATATGTATGTGTGTGAAGAGAGGGCATCTAGGAAAAATAGAGAAATCATAAGCAGGGCTTCCCAGAATGATGAAATAGTTCCTCCTACCTGCTAGTCGCTTTCCTAGATATTATTTTAAGAACTCAGAAAAACTATCTTGGTGAATGTGATATGGGAATTAGTGGAAAATTATTTGTTCTATATAAACTTATTCATCGTTATTATTAATATTATGCCCTTTAGCAATTTACAGTTGCCAAAGTATTTCTCTACATATTAACTCAGATTCTTGTATTTGTCCCATGAGGCTGGAGTTACAGGTGTGTATCTGAATTTCTCTGTGTCTGTGTGTTTTGTCATCGTCTTACAGAAAAGGCTTACAAAGATTAAATGATTTGCTCAATATCACATGTCAAATAGATGGCAGAGCTAGACTCCAAAAGTATTTTTAAAATATCTTCCACCTCCTTTCTTTAAAGCATTTTCCCCTTAAGTTTAGCCGCAAATTAATATATTTTTCTTAAACATAGTTTGAACAAACGATTAACAAGCTTAATTAAACACATTTCAATTTGTAACTTTAAAAAACATTTACTGGCCGGGCTCAGTGGCTCAGCCTGTAATCCCATGCCTTTGGGAGGCTGAGGTGAGTGGATTGCCTGAGCCCGCGGGTTCGAGACCCACCTGGGCAGCGAGACCTCATCTCCACAATAAATCAAAAAATCAGCTAGGCGTGGTAGCGCATGCCTGTAATTCCGGCTACTTGGAAGTCTGAGGCAGAAGGATCGCCGGAGCCCAGCAGGTCGAGGCTGCGGTGGCCGGGAGTGGCCACTACACTCCAGTCTGGGTGACAGAGTGAGACTCCAACATACACACACAAAAAACATTTACTATTATCCCTTTGATGGGACTCTACTTTCAAGTCCACTTAACCCAATGTCTACCTAAAATACTCTCCTACTAATTCTTTCCTGTTCTTATTTAAAAAAAAAAAAATGGAAAGGAAGGTAGAAGGGAGGTAGACGGAAGTATAAAGAAGGAAGAGGAAAAATTAAATATATCAGGATAAGTTTCTATTAATTTTATTTAAGTCAGAGAAAAGTACTGGTGTGATGGAATACATAGTAGGATATGATCCTTGCTGGGGTAAAATTACACCTAGCATCATGTGGCAGCAAGTCAAATTACACTTTTCATTTTTAAAAATGTACAAACCATGAAGTGTATCATCTGCAGGAAAGAGATAATGCACATTGTCTCTAGAGCTCACCTTAAGCCTAAATTATATCTATCAATGTTACAGAAATGTATTCCTTTAAGATAATGCTTTTGTCAAACTATTAGTACTGCTGGTGTTAGCTAAAATTATGTAATATTAATTCCTTATCCAAAATTATTTACGGTTCCTAGCTGTGACCAAATCTTATTCTCCTAGTTTCTACTCTAATTCAGACAAAAATCATTTCTAGCATCAGAATGTTAAAGTTCGGTTCATTAAAAATTTAAGACTTCAGGATACATAATAGTGTTTCTCATATTTCTTATCTTTCTACCTATCTTATTTCTCAACATTTCCATACAACTCTCCAAAACAGTTACATGAAAAAAATCGGCATTCATTTTAAAAAATACTTTGCTTCCTCCTCTTAATTTTTTATTTGTCCTTATAGTATCAGTAGTTAATTTGATAGAGAAATATTAGGTGATGTGAACTTGTGAACTGATAGAAAAAATAACGCAAAAAGACCTTTATGCAGTATTCTGAGTAATATAAGATCTAAAATATAAAACTTGGATTTTAGTAACCTAATAACTAAGCACACAACTCTGGAATCTCTTAAATTTTTGACCAAGTAGAATTCTGGGTTAAATTTAAAATGTAATAAAGTATGTAACATATACATTTACTATTAAAATAGTCTCCATTCTACTGACTTTTATTGGCTTACAGAACAATCAGACTTTTGATAAGTCTGTTTCTACCTATAAAATTCTACTTAATGCAACAGAACATGGGGATAGGTGAAACTTCATTACCAAATGTGTGTAAAGTGGCAGAATTTGGGGGACAGGTACTGATTGCGGAGCAAAACCTCTACAGCAGATTTTCCATACTAGCTCTGCCACAAAGTCATGGGACGGGGAACTCTGAAAGGGGGCTAACATGCCAGAAATGCAGGGCTCAATAGTGTTGGCGAGACCTGATAGAACTGCCTTAGCATAATACTAATGTATTCATGTTATGTACAAGGCTGCCGCAAAGCAGACAGAGAGACAATGGCTTCTCTAAAAGCAGACAGAGAGACAATGTTTAGGGTATAAGATATTTACTAGGGAACAACATCTACCTGTAAACAGGAAAGAGAAAGAAACAAGATTGGACACAGGAAGAAGCTGAACTACAATACTGACTCAACAATGCTTCATCCAAGTCAGCAGGAAGCTCTGGAGTGAGTGACTAGTTTCCAGCCTAAAAGGCTCAACCTTCACTCCATGTCCTTAACTCATAGGAGAGACCTGGGAAGGATATATGTCTTGGGACTAAGTGGCTCTCTGCAGCTAAGGCAAACTCTGCAGGAGTGGACAGATGGAAGCTGTATGTTTACAGTACTCCTGTGGCTGGACAGCAAGTGCTTCCTTGAAGAAAGGTCTGGATAGCACATGCCCAAGTCTACCAGAATGACTTCTCTTAGATACCAGTTTGTGGCATATACTAAGTGTGGTAAAATTACTTAACAGATATGGAGGCTAATGTCATTACTTTTTAACATGAGGGTACAAATAATCATAATCCTTTATATTAAAATAGAGTAGTCTACAAATCAATATAAAAACACAGATGATACACTGTCAGAAAGAAATAATGAACTGAGGATAAAATTAATTTTAGTGTTTTATTTTTTAAAGCTAGATTCTGTTCAGACTTCTAAATTTCCCTTCTTTCCTGAAGTCTACAAAAGCAGCACAGTGAGCCCAGGGGGCTAATTATTTCTGGCTGTGAATTACTTTAAGATATTTCTAAATTAGTAAAGAATTTTTGGAGCTGAGCTCCCTTCTTTAAATTCTTCAGTTAACTCCAAATTCTCAGCAAGACTACAGAAAGTTTTTAACTTTTGATCTAAAACCAATGATACCAGTTAATTAAATAACATCCAATACCTTTAATTCAAAAGTCAGTGATTCAAGCTTGATTGCTGTGCTTTTTAATATCTTTGCCCTTTATCACACCCAGCTGTGTGCTGGTAAACCAGCTCTCACCAAAAAAAAAAAAAAAAAAGGCGATTTTGAGCATTTGCCAGTTTCCGTAGTGTATCACACCATGGCTGATTTCAACCTACCACCTTGATGTCACTGAACAAAAAGTTGGGAAAAGATACATACAATTGGTTCTTGTGAGCCAGTGTGAGTTGACTCCAGCACACCACTAGTATACCTATTTCTTTCTTCTCTCTTTGTTCTCAGATTTTGTGAAGATTGTGCCACTTATAATTTGACAATGAATCTGTTATTTTTAACCTACATATTATAAAAGTCTTAAACATAAGAATTATTTTTATGGAACAGGCTCTAGTCTAAATATTATATCAAGTTTATTTATAGTATTTGCCATGAAAATTCCATGGTCAAAAGTTTGGTTTACCTTCCTGTAAATAAAAAAGAAAAACAATGGGAACCAAAATTTAAAAAAAAATCACATTCAATGTACATTCTTTAAAAGGTACAAATAGAGTGAGGTTCTGAAAAGACAAAAGCAGAACAAACACAAAATGAAGTGCCGAGCTCCTTGACTAACACCACAAAATTCCTCCCAAGATAAATGCTGTTCTACCAACAAAAAATGCTGCCCCTTCTGATAGTTAGATCTCTATAATATAACATATAACACTAATGTTATTATTTTTTATTTCAGTTCCTTGGCATACCATATTACCTGGCACTTGGTAGTAGTTATTGAAAAACAAGAATTTCAGATTTTTTGTTGTTCTCACTTGGCCTTGCCTTAGCATGTTTCTCTGGCATTCACTGTTCAAACATACAAACTCCTGGCAGGGGACTAAACTTGAGGATATTTTATCAGACTCCAGTTGCTCGTGGTCGTCAGCCTCATAACTCTTCCTGAAACTATGAAAATAAATTAAAAGATTCTCCTATTTTTTCCTTATCCTAAACTTAATGCAAGGGCTCTGTGCAATTATATATAATGGAGCTTTTGAATCTTTCAGTTTTTATACATAACTGTAATAATTTTTTTCTTTTTTGGAAAAATCATAACTTTAAATTCATGATGATGGGTAGCAACTTTGTCAAACTAGAATGCTGTGGGAATTTCCAAATTTTTACCCAGACACTCTTGCTCATAATGACAACTACCTACATCTTGTATCCTTAAACACAGAGAGAAATAGGTTCAGAATTTTAATAAGATATCCATATAGGTCAGAAAATTTTGGTTTATTTGAAGACCTTTAAAGTCCTACATTTTAAACCTAACTTTATCAATAACCAGATGTTTTCAGGACATAACACATGATCTTGAACAAGTCCCTTCACAGTGGATAGTCCATCTCTATCAGCTTTGGTTTTCTTAAGTATAAAACGAGTGGTTTGAAATGGGTCAGTGTTTTCCACATTTTGTGCTTGTAACTAATGAAGGAACAGAATTGGCATTGTTTAATAGAATAGGGAAGATGATAAAAGAAGATAAAAGGAAAGAAAGGTTAAAGGAAAAGAGAAGAAAGGGTGTAAAGGTAGAAAGATAAGACGAAAGAAGAGAGAAAGAATAAAGACAAGAGAAAAGACAATGAAAGAGAAGGAAAAAGTGAAAAGAATAGAAAGATAGTGTGAAAAGGAGAGAAGAAAGAGAAAAGGATCAGAGAAAAAGAGGATTTAAAAAGAGAAGGGGAAGCCGGGCTCGGTGGCTCAGCCTGTAATCCCGCGCCTTTGGAAGGCTGAGATGAGTGGATTGCCTGAGCCCGTGGGTTCGAGACCCGCCTGGGCAGTGAGACCTCATCTCTACAATAAATCAAAAAATCAGCCGGGCATGGTAGCGCATGCCTGTAGTTCCGGCTACTTGGAAGGCTGAGGCAGAAGGATCGCCGGAGCCCAGCAGGCGAGGCTGCGGTGGCCGGGAGCGGCCACTGCACTCCAGTCTGGGCGACAGAGTGAGACTCCAACTCAAAAAAAAAAAAGAGAAGGGGAGAGAAAGCAAAAAGAAATGGAAGAAGAAAAGAGAATCCCATGTAGGGAGCATTCCATGTTGTAAGGCAAGTATCATTTAATGACATTTCTGTTTCTGTTATATATAACGTGTGTTGTGCTGCCTGTGTGTATTGGATAGTGATATGAAATAAACATCTTACTGTGTGTTATGTTGGTTTGAAAAAAAAAAAGTTGGAAGTCAGTGATCTAGGTCATCCTCAAAGTCCCTTCCAGCCAAAACAGTCTAAGATACTATAGGCTTTTATCATACTTTTATAAATGAAATTATTTAATTAAAAGGATACATAACAATAGAAAACAAACATGTTGAAAAGATCACTACTACTGATAGAATGTATAACCCTAACCTTTCAGGAGGCTAGGTAACAATCATCAAAAACTGCTCTAAACCAGTCTTTATCAGCCAATATCACAGGGAAAACAAAATCTGGAGAGAGGAAAAAAATGTCTTCCCACACATATTTTGCAAACCAAGTTTGAGGATGAAAAGTGTATCTCTCCCTTAAAGTGAAAAGCAAATCTTGCCAATAAATCTTGAGTAAAGTCCTCCTAAGTTATAGGTTAAACCATTCTCCCAGGGCCTTGACACCACATGGTTTTGACTTCTAAACCTAATCCAGGGAAAGGTAATCCAAGAGAGATAGCAACCCGCAGTATCTTCCTCTGTGGCTCCTGCAAACTGCGGTTCATCATGTGGTATGTATTTTGTCCTCTGTGAAAAGTTTGAGCATTGACAGGTATACTTAACCACAGAACCAGGGCGAATTCTATTTAAGGCCCTTCATTTCTGAGAGGGATTGGTTGCAAGACAAAGATGAGTTGAGCCTCTAGAAATGTTTAAATAAAACACTAACTATACCTTGCTTAGAAGTACTGTGAAATACTATGTTCAATTTAAAGAAAATAAAAAGTTTGTAAAGTAGTCTCTTTCTTGTCTAACTTGTTTCATTCATTATAGTCTGTGGACCTTTAGAATTGAGCTGTTGAGTTTATAATCATTGTTTTTGTTCTTGCTGCCAAGATGCTCTGCCGTTGCTCTCACACTTTAAAACACGTGGACATTTTGTCTCTCTGGCTCCTTTGAAAGTTCTTAGAGAGAAAACAGTATGTCTCATATTTCCTATATTGCTTTCATATAGCTAGCTTTCAATCATGTTACACAGAGCAGATATTCAGTGAAGGCTGTGAAATTAACTGCTTTTTTCTTCTTTATGGCAACTGCAGCTTTTCCTATAGTTGATTACTAAAATAACAAATAGTAAAACAGTTCTTTACTTTTGGAGGAATAGTTTTCAGTGTATTTTCTCAGGAGTTCCTGCAAGTGTTACTGTTCTACTTGGTGTGATAACTTGCAAGCCACAAATACCACTATCATATTTAAGGGATAGACCCTTGATGTTGCTAAAGCTAAAATACTTAATCTATGATCATTTTTAAAAGCTCACTTGAAAAACCTTATTAAATAAAAAAAAGTTCAACAGCATTTTACTTAATGTGATTATTGCTTAGATGTCTCTTTTACTAAACAGAGTTTAGTAAAGACAGAGACATTATCTTTTCCACCTTGGTATCCCTGCCTCAGTACTAAGGGACTTAATAAATGCTTAAAGAATTGAACTAAATCTACCACTCTGAAGATTCTCATTTTAACAGGCTATAAGCAAGAATTGTAGAATTTAAAATCCTTAAAAAGAGACCAGACAGTAAACCAAGGTTATAAAAGTGACACCCCTTGCTATTCCTTTCTGAAGTTTCCCCAAGAAATATATTATTACTGATTTTTAAACACTATTGTAGTTTCATAATGCTCAATGAAGAATCCTAAAGAACTAAACACATGGTATTTAAGGAGGTAATATTTGTAGAGGGCTTATAAGAGTCTCTAGCATATAATAAATGCTCAATATTAGCTATGTATTTAAGTACTTTTTAGAAATACAAATTATTTACCAATTTAAAGACAGAAAGGAAGGAAAATGAAACTTTGTAGTAAATAAATTGATAGCACTGTTTGCTCTTTATAAGCATTTTAATTAATATCATAGTCAATCCAAATAGGTAATTTAAATGATTTTTTTAAATGGACCAACTATAGAATGTTTATTTTATCCAGATTACCAGCTTTCATCAAGGGGGAGATGAATAGCTGAGTCATCAGCAAACATATCTCCAAATTCAACAGACTTTACCTCAGTCAAGATCAGTGCTTAGGGAATTCAACAAACCTAGTTTCCATCGTTCTATTTAGTTCTTGAAGGCATGAGCTAAATATTTTAATACAATTTGCTTCATATATGGGCTTTTGAAATATTTGCTTCAATAACTGAAGAACATACAAAGAAAGAAAAAATAATAGCTTTGAGCATCTTTTTTTCTTTGCCCATTAAAATAAACTTAAGATTTCAACAATTCAATTCAATAGTGTTCACTGGACATCCACCATGTGCAAGGCACCAAGCTAGGCATACTGGGAATATAAAAATGAATATGATCTCTGTCTTGAAGGAGGTTATGATCTTGTAGTAGGGACAAGACATGCACAAACAGCTAAAATACAGTGCATGTAGTAAGTGCTATTAAAAAGGCACAAGGGACTAAAGAAGCTCGAAAGAAAAAGATAATTTTGACTGGGTCAGGAGCCCGGGGTGATGGTGATCAGTTGAAGGCTTCAAAGAATTAGGCTATAATGGAATTCTAGGCTTTAAAAAGGCAAAGATGAACATGGGGAAATGGGCATTCCAAGTAGAAACAGCACAAGTCATGTTCTGGAGATTACACAAAGACAAATTTTTGGCTAGTATAGAGTACAGCTAGAAATGAGAGTAGGAACCATGTTATGGAAGGCTATGAAACTTAAGCCAAGAACTCTGAACTTTAAAAACTACCCAAACATTGTGCACTTTCAGTCATTATCTCTCCTCTGAATTCCAGACATGGATCTTATTGCTTGCTCGACATAACCACCTGGATCTCTAATAATAAGTATTTCAGCCCAGCAGTTCAATACTAAACTCTTAATATTCTTCCCCAACTCCCGGCCCCTCACTCCCTGCTAATATCTGTTCTTCTTACAGTGCTCAGTGAATGACGGAATCTCAATTCATGTCAACTCCATTTTCCCAGGTATTTAAGTCAAAATCCTTGAAGTCATCCTTAACTTTCCTCCTTTCCTTTCACTCCAAATCCCTTAGGTTTTGTGCTCATGATATATCCAGAATCTACGTCTCAGTACTTCCATTGCCCTGGTCTGAGTTACTGACATTTTTTGCCTATATGGCCTTTTCATGGTCGCCCTGCTTCTACTTATGCTTCTTTCAGTCTATTTGCCACACAGTAGCCAGAATGATCCTGTTAAAACCTGAGTCAGAGCTGGGCTCGATGGCTCAGCCTGTAATCCCAGCACTTTGGGAGGCTGAGGTGAGTGAACTGCCTGAGTCTGCGGGTTTGAGACGCGCCTGGACAACTTGGCGAGACCTCATCTCTACAACAAATCAAAAATTAGCCAGGCGTGGTAGCAAGCGCCTGTAGTTCCAACTACTTGGAAGGCTGAGGCAGAAGGATTGCAGGAGTCCAGCAGGTCGAGGCTGCGGTGGCCGGGAGCATGCCACTGCACTCCAGTCTGGGAGACAGAGTAAGACCCCAACTCGGAAAAAAGAAAAAAAAACCCTGAGTCAGGTCTCGTTACTTTTTCAAATGGCTTACAAAAATGTAAAGGACCTTCTGTGAACCACCAATTACAAAAAAATGGACAAGCAAACAAAAAAAGGCCCTCTGTGTTCTTATTTCCTCCTCTTCTCCCTTTGGTTCATGCCCTGAAATTACTCCCAACACCTGCCAGTCAGACTGGCCCCCTGATGTTCCTTAAATAGAGTTGGCATGCTCTTTAAAAAAAAAAATTATTAATTTTCGTTTTTTTTTTTTTTTTATTTTAAAGATGTGAGGTACAATTCAGGGTTAGGTATGCAAATGTTCATTATGCAGGTACCCTTGTTGATGAGGTGCGCCCCTCCCTCCCCTGGCAGTTTCCCTCAACTGCCTAGCCTATCCCTCCTTCCCTGGCATGCTCTTATCTTAGGAGTCTTTGCATCTGCTGTTCCCTATGCCTGGGAGAGTCATTCTCTAGAGCTCCACAGGGCTTGCTCCTTCAATTCTTTTGAATCCTGCTCACATGCTACTTTCTCCATTAAGTACTTACCCCAAGCACCCTATTTAAAACCACTGTACCTCTTTCTTACTTGCTTTCCACCTTTCCTGTTTTTTCTCCATAGCCCTTCTCCTAGTATGCTATAATTTAACCTACCTTTTTATTGTCTTCCTCCCCCAACTGGAATATAAACTTAGCAAGGAAGAGATTTTTGGAGCTTCCCATATCCTCACAAACTAGAAAAGTATCAGAAACATAACAAGTGCTAAATGAAAGTTTGTTAAATAAATCAAAATCATAGTCAACAGGACATCATTGGAGACTTCCAAGCAGAAGAGGATCAAAATGAGAAGTATACTTTAGGAAGAATACTCTGGAATAGATGTGTAAAGTGGAAGGGAGCAGTCTGAAAGGGAGAAGACAATTCAAGACTCCGTTTCAGCATTTGGGCATGAGGTGATGATAATGTGAATCATGTTAGTAACAGTTAGAATGAAAAAGAGAGGACAGATAAGAGATATTTAGAGGTAAATGGGACTAGAGTTGGCAATTCTATGATACATGAAGAAAAAGCAGGCATCAAATATGACTTGGAGTGACGATGCCATTTATAAGAACTGGCAATATAAAAACAAAGGTAAGTTTATAAAGAAATGATATCAATTGTTCATTTTGGGTGGCATCCTAAATAATAAAGGGAAGGCAAACTTAACCTAATTAATTCATGTCAGAAGTAAGGGAACTAGAATTTCTTTGACTCATTTATGAAGACTCTTCTGTTTCTCATATTCAGATGTATTTCAAATCTGGAACAGAGACGGCTTAGTCATTAGTTTTAGTGGTTTGGCACATATTACTTCTACTAAAACATGTTTTCTTGTGGAAACCAAAGTACTTCTGGGTAGAAGGCAAAGATGCTAAGTATAAAGCACCTGGAAAGAAATGGCTTTTACTTTTTTCTTCTCCAAGTCATATGGTCACCATTTCACATTCTAAATAAAGATACCATGCCATTTCCTTCATAGTTAGCACATAATGACTATATACAGGGCTCAGACACATTAAGAAGTTATCTATACCCTAGTAGAGATAGGCATGCAGGTAGAAATTACATTTTTTTTTGCTACAATTACTAATGGCATATGAAAAATCTAATTCATTCATGAAGACTAACTTTGATAATCAGATGCAATCAAGAGTCAGCTGTCCATGATTATAAGTAAAATCAATAGTTTTCCCACCTTTTTAATTATGCCACACAAAGCCTATCATGTACAGTAGAATATTGTTTCCCTGAAATGATAATGTTGCATGCATGGCCTTATGCCAAAAGTACCATGTTTGAAGATTTCCTAATTTTTCTACATTAAAAATTCAAAATGTAGACTTGTAATATTTAAGGTGATTTTTAGATAAATTTATTGTGGATAATCTATACTTATTGTTTTTTTAATTTCAGAGATCTATTTTTATTTTACTCTTAAAACACAAAAGTTTAGAGGTAGAAGAGACTTTCATTTACAGATAATAATTCTTCATAACTCAAATAACTGGTGCTTTCTGCTTTAAAAACATACAAAAAGATGATTCAGAAGATGACTATTGTTCATATGTAAGTAGTCCTACCTTTGTAATTTAACAGTAGCAATACAAATACATTTAAAAGTTTATCTGTAGATTACTGGCTGAAAAAGACGCTGAGCATGAAAGTTACAGAAATTTAAATATTGGTAGTCAAAAATGAACATAAAAGGCCAATAAGAATTACAATACAAATCAAAAGAGAAAATAATCAAGTTTACAAAAAAAATTTTTTTTTTTTTTTGAGTTGGAGTCTCACTCTGTCGCCCAGACTGGAGTGCAGTGGCCGCTCCGGGCCACCGCAGCCTTGACCTGCTGGGCTCCGGCAATTCTTCCGCCTCAGCCTTACTAGTAGCTGGAATTACAGGCGCGCGCTACCACGCCCGGCTGATTTTTGATTTATTGTAGAGATGAGGTCTCACCTGCCCAGGCGGGTCTTGAACCCGTGGGCTCAGGCAATCCACTCACCTCAGCCTCCCAAAGGCGCGGGATTACAGGCTGAGCCACCGAGCCCGGCTTACAAAAATGTTTTTAGTATGAATGTTAAAAGTAGAGACATACCTGTAACTTCCTGTGTATGCCCCTTTAACAATATGGATTTTTCTCCAGAAATTAAAACAAACTAAAATAATCATAGTTTGAAACACTCACAGAAAATGCTAAAATAAAGATCTCCTCCACAGTTTAAGCAATGACTGTCTAAAGAAAGGATTCACAGTGTTGCCAAGGATGCTGCTTAGTAAATAGTTTAAATTCCTTCCACTTGAGACAGAAAAGATCCAAAGTATATTACCCTCTCCCTTCCCCCTCTAGTGAATTAATATTCCATGATATATACCACCAATGCTAATGGGGGCACCTCTTTTCAGTGACCAGAGATCAACAAACGGCTATTTCACAAATAATAAAAATATATCCTTGTAATTTTACTGTGTGTTTATGTTTTTTTAAAAGTGGCAAATTCATGTTAATAAACCTTGCTTAGGGAAGAAATAAAATAGTTGCTAAGCCATGGTGAGTAATTAGCCTTTTAGCATCCACTTTCTTCAAGAATGCTTCCTCCTGTGCTAGATCTTTTAAAAAGCTCCAGTCCTAACTGTCTTTGTTGGGCTTGGAAATTGTTCACATATGAGAGAAATTAAGCCCTCATTTAACAGAGACACATGCCTGTCAAGACCAGAGGAACAAAGACTAGTCTCTGGGGCCTGTTCAGCTCCCAGAGGCTGCCACTCATTCTGTTAGCAATGCTTATCCTTTACAGAATGTATATAAAACCCAATAAATCATTTCATCTGTTGTGCTTAATACATGAGAGCTCTGGCCACTTTTCAAAGTGTTTTCTCTTTCTTATACAACTTCACAGTTAGTTAATTTGTGGGGTGGGGGTTTGTTTGTTTGTTTTGTTTTGTTTTGCCTTTTCATTTAAAGGTCTCCTTTTTTTTTCCAGAATGCAATAAGACTTTTTTAGTCAAAAAGGTAAATGTCCCCAAACACTGTCACCATAAATGAAGAATGTCTTTTCAGATTTCTTCCCAGATCTCTTTCCCACATTTTATGGTTAACAATTAGAGCATTTTGTGCATTGCCAGTGCATCTCCCAGCTGCCTTTAACCCTAGCTTCAGGAGCTAGCCCTGGCAAAACTGGAAGATTGAGGACAGAATGGATAGACTTGTTGTACTCTTCAAGTTCAATACATTTTGCCCCCTTGGAGCACAAGGACAACATGTTCTCTCAGGGTGGAGATTAGAACTATTGCTTAAAAATGCTCTTTTTACTAGGAAAGTGAAATGGTCCTCTTATAAGCCCAACCAAAATATCCTTCATGCACTCTCATTTCATTGCCAAAGAAAATATGTGCTTTTTTGAGAAAAGATCATGTTACCATGTATGTAGAAATCATCTCTATATTGTCTCCCATCTCATTCCCCACCTATTTCTCCCCCTGGGGAAAAACATGGAGGCAATGGGAAAAGATTAAAGACCAGACTCTAAAAGCTTTCCAGTTTAGACCTACTCTTATCCAAAGGGTGGGCTGTGGGGAAATAAATATTTGTCTATAATTACTAAAATAAATACTTCATTTAAAAGTAAAATGCTTATTTAACCTGGTTGTGTTTCATGTAGAGACCCTTAATAAAAGTCTACTCTAGCAATGTTAAGCTTTCCACAGAAATACTGGGAGTTCCAGGGCTGACAGATTCAATTCTCAAGATGCTGTGAGCCCCAAAATAATAAGAAGCTGGTAGCACAAGGAACTTCACCCTGCTCAGCAGGGAGAGAAAAAGCAGATCTGGATTTGATAAGTAAAACCAGATCTACTCAATGGTTATATGGTAAAGCCCTGCAATTAATGGGGACCATAAGTCCAAGAAGACAGCATTGCAGTAGTATTTCTAGAATTGGTTTCACTCATATCTGGATATTAATCAGATGTACAACTGACACAAATGCTTTGTGTAAACACAGATAACTGTATATGTGCATCAGTGTTTAAAATCTGAAAAAGATGTGTATCAGACTCTTTTACATTCATATGTATGTATCATTCCCAAATGATTTATCATTTTCAAATAATAAATTATTTTCATTTTTAAACCGCAAATCACATCCTGCAGGCCTTAGCAGAGGCAGATGTCAGAATGTGGTAGTACAACAAAATTAATTAAATAACCCTAAAAAAAACAAAGTTTATTTATAAAAAATGACATTAAGGTGAACTGCCTAATAAGAACATGGATTTGCTTAAATAAAACATTATATGGTTCTGTTTTAGATTCATCCCTAAAGCCCTGAAAGATATTAGAATTTTAGTGAGTAATTACCCTATTTACTACAAACAAAATGGGAGGAAATCAGAAAACCATATTAAGCTCTACCACACATCAGAAGTGAAATTCTCTCATTTTTTATCTTGCAACCCAATAAATGAATTGTAGTTGGAAAATTTATTGGGACTAGAAGATGAAATTTAACAAGTTATAAATGAAGAAACAGCCAAAAGAATTTCTACATCAACATCGTCCTTCAAACAGAAAACCTACTTCTAGGAAGCACAACCAAGAAGTCTCTCCTTCACAGCTTAATTGTTTTCAGACAGTTGGAGCCATCACCTCCACTAAGCATCACCCCCACAGTCAGACAAAGTTCAAGACACTTAACACGTCTCTTTTCAAATGAAAATGCAACACTTAGGGTGAAAACAAGAGAGACTAGGAAATGGTGTTACATGCTATATATGCCACTGACATAATACTTCAATAGGATATGCTGTAATTTCCTGCAATTAATACCCTAGCAAAGCTATAAGGTTTTTTTCGAAAATTTTAATATTTTACTTGCAACACTAAAATTAAGTTTGTGTCACCCTTTCCATTATATAGCCCTAATGCCAGAAGTTTGTCATTGCTGCAGAAATATATTTGCCGTAGTCTGAAAGCAGGCTCCTACAGGACCTCTTCCTAAATGTATTTTTCTAAAAATCACCATTCCATCATTTCATGTGGCACACATTGCAAGCCATCACAATACCCCTCAAAGGAAATATGAATTTGACCTCATAATTCCAAATCCTCAGTGGTTTAAAATGGAGACATTCCTCTTAAGTGGACATGGCTTACGCTGTAGCCAAACTTGACATGTGCCTTCAAGCCTAGTAGGCAAGACCAAAGACTACTCTCCTTTCTCTGAGGACCAGGATCAGTTCCTGTCATCTAGAATCAGAGGTCATAGTTGCAAGGAATTTCAGTGATAAAACTGAACAATAATCCTTATTCTAAATATATAGAAATGAGAATCAAGGCAGAAGAAGCATTTGTCAGAAGACACAGAGTTACTAGCAGAATAAAGACTAGGCATAGACATCCTGAGTCCAAGTGTAGGCTCCTTACTGTCATGGATCTAATCTTTCTGTCACTGCTCTAATACTATTTTGTCTCCAAATTGGGCTGCATACCTTCCACAAAAGGGAAAAGAACAAGTTCAGAGAGTAGATCAGTAATCATCTCCATGCCTTCTCTTTTCCTGGGCTTGAAATTGTGGCATCCCTGACCCAAAGAGAACATATAAGTCTATCGAATTAGTTCAGTGTCGCAGATAAAGTTGTTTGGAAGAATAAGCAAGAGTTAGGAACAGGTATAGATATCAGTAAAACAGACTGAAAGCACTGGAAAAATCTGTACCTGCACATTTTTCCAGCTAACTGGAGACATGGTTGTTTTTGAATAACTGGAAGTTCAATTTAAGCAAGCAGAAATCACATATGGCAGTGAAATCCCAAGATCTGGTGGTTACAATCCATTCCAGGGTGATCAAAGGTAAAAGGATAGATGTTCAATCTTTTTTAAAAGTAAAATAATAATAGGGATAACAATAATAATGTTAATTATAAAAACAACACATTCTGCAAATCAAAACCACATTGAGATACCACCTAACCACAGAAAGAATGGCCATCATTAATAAAACAAACAACAACAGATGCTGGCAAGGATGCGGAGAAAAAGGAATGCTTCTACACTGCTGGTGGGAATGCAAACTAGTGCAACCTCTTTGGAAGACTGCATGGCAATTTCCAAAAGAACTAGAAATTGATCTTCTACATGGCTCAGCAATCCACCTATTGGGAATATGCCAGAGGAACTCAAGTCATTCTACCAAAAAGATACCCGTACACATGTTTATTGCAGCTCTATTCACAATAGCAAAACCATGGAACCAACCATGCTGACCATCAAAGTTGGACTGGTTTAAAAAAAATACATATATTGTACATATACACAATAGAATATGATGCAGCCATATAGAAGGACAAACATATGGACTTTGCAGCAACTTTAGGATTTAGGGAATGTCATACTCAGTGATTTATCACAGAAACAAAGAACAGAGTACCATATATTCTCACTCATAAGCAGACCTTGGACAAATATCCTAATACTTTAAGAAAGGGATTGGCAGTAGTGGGAAACTGACAGGGGAAGGGGGTGGGATTGGCACTTGAGGGAAACTACCAGGGGAGGGAGGTGCACACCTCATCAACAAGGATACCTGCATAATGAACATTTGTATACCTAACCCTGAATTGTACCCCACATCGTTAAAATTTAAAAAAAAAACACAACACATTATCTTCCAGTCATTTTAATGTCTATTTTTATGTAGCTGAGATCACACTGTCTTTACATTATTGAGTTCTGTTTTTTAACCTAATGCTATATTATAAACATTATCACAAAACATTAAAAACTATTTACAGCCAGGCTCAGTGGCTCAGCCTGTAATCCCGTGCCTTTGGGAGGCTGAGGTGAGTGGATTGCCTGAGCCCACGGGTTCGAGACCCACCTGGGCAGGTGAGACCTCATCTCTACAGTAAATCAAAAAATCAGCCGGGCGTGGTAGCTCATGCCTGTAATTCCGGCTACTGTGAAGGCTGAGGCAGAAGGATCGCCAGAGCCCAGCAGGTCGAGGCTGCGGTGGCCGGGAGCGGCCACTGCACTCCAGTCTGGGCAACAGAGTGAGATTCTAACTCAAAAAAGAAAAAAAAAACTATTTATAAGCATTATTTTTAACTGTTTATAAATCTCATCACATAAATGCAATAATATTCTTCATATTGAAAATTAGAGTTCTTTCAATGTACATTTAAAAGTTTAAACTGACCTTTTTCTTATACAAAGAAATGTGTTAGAAAATTTAAAAACTAAATTAAAATGAGAAAAAATAGCTTAACTATAATTTTGCTCCTCATCATTTGATGTATACAGAATACCACAAATCAGAGTCTCTACAGTCAGGGTTCTTGTCTTACTACAAAGGAAAGACACTGCATAAATATGAGGGCCAAGGTCCTAAATAGAGAGCTCAGATTACCTCTTCTACTGAACTGCCAATGATCTGATGCCTCTCTTCTACAAGAGATATCCAGGGAGTTTAGGAGTTCTAAGGATATATTCCCACCCTAAGAAGGAGCCCATGAAAGTCCTCTCAAAAATCAGTGGATCTGACAATTCACATTATAACTAAATCAGTAAATCTTAGAAAAAAACAGCTGTTGTGCGGATGCCAACTTCAAAAGCCCAACTTCATTTTTTCTTGCCCTGGTTTCCACCCTTGCATTATAGATATTCATTGAATTCCTCCAAAGGTAAACTACATGTTGGCTCTATCATTGTGGGTTTGATCTGGTCTACCTGACCTTCTAAGCCTAATCTCTGGCTAGAACCTCATAATGAATTCTGGTTCACTGTGCCTGCCCCAATGGGCTTTTTCATAAAGAATACCAGGTCACCTAATGGTATCTCCACTCCATCTTGTCTTCAAATATAAGCCCTAGAAATCTGAGTCTGCACAAAGAATTACACAGAGTAGGGTAGAGAGAAAAGCTTGGAACTCGTTTTTCCTTTTCTCAAACAGCCATTACTCATCACATTTTGTGATACCTTTCTACTGATATGCACTACCCTCCTCTTCATCTTCTCTACTGAGTTCATTCTTCTACCACTAAATCCATGTTGATTCTTTCAAACTCCAGCCTCCAGCTATTAAATTGATTATCTGGGAGCTACCATGATATTCATGGTTCTCAAAAAAGTAAGTCAGGTGGAAGGAAGGGCTGACAGAGAATGAAGACATAATCCTTTAGGATAAATACCTGAACTAACAGCTGGGAAGCCTCCCTATCCTTGAAGCTTCTGGTCGCTGATTGCCTTCTCAGGCTCCATTCTGTTGTATTAATACTAAAATACTCTGTATTTAGCTAATTCTCTACATATTAACAAATGACATCTGCTACTTCCCACTTGAGAAACAGCAACCTAGGACTTACTAACATCTTTTATTGAATAATACATAAGAAATGTTTTTCCATTTGGGTAACCGGTTTCAGACTTCGTCACAACTTTTGAAAAGGGGCAAACGTTATTAGGCTACCAACTAAAACTGAAATCAGTTTTTAAGTTGTTTTTTTTTTTCCCCCTCTGCATAATACAACTAAATATATAAGAGGGAGCCAGCAAATGATGCTATCTTGGTACAAAACAGGCCTGGCCTGTTGTTCCTTAGAATAGTTAGTCCACCTTGTCAACACGTTCAAGTAGCAGCAAAGACAGTCCAGCTGGGAGTCCTTTCCATCTGTACGAATCTCAGCCACTCCCCAAAACTCATCTGCAGACATTTTAAGAGAAGAATCTTCCATTGAAAAGTATATGCAACAAAAGTCAAGACTACAACCTGCCTGAGGATGGACTCTACCCTTAATTCTGATCTGTGAATTATTTAACTTTCATTGTTTAATGTTACAACTTTAACATTTTCTCAATGGATTGAGTGGTGGATAAAATTAATTCAATCTTTCACAGGTGACACTACACCTTTTTGCATCATTTATTTTATTTTATTTTGAACAAGTAAAAATATCTGACTCTACCATTAATAACTTTGGTGGGAGTTTCTATATGTGAATTAAAAATGGTATGTCAGTACATCCCTTCAGCATTTAAAAGATATTTCCCTGTGCTATATCAAGTGTCACACAGTATATCAATTTTTATTTCCCATCTCTCAAGTCTGGTATGCACACTGTTTAACTTCTTAAATTCTAAGTATAGACATAATTCACAAATGCTAGGCAAATGCTTGACTTACAGGAGATGGCATACATAAGATTTATATAAACAACTTTATTTTAAACAAGAAGGACTTTTGCATTTTGTGCTGCTACATCACATAACTTCATCTCTGTTTACAAAGCTATAAAATAAATTGGAAAGGTTCATTTACCATCTTTCTAACTTCACAAGCACTTTGGATCTAATAGCAAAGCCCATTTTAGTGTGAGGGGTGAGAATTTGACCCTGATTTTCCAGAACAAAATGTCATGCTGCTCTAATTCTTGGTCAACCATTTCTGAGTGCCTGATAAACCTTACTATCTACTCACTGACAACTGAAAAGCTCTCATTTGGCAGCCAGAGAAAATTGCTCTTTCTTTTCCTCTAGATTATCATGATGATAATAATTGATTATAGTGCATACACATTGATTATCCAATATTCACATCACTAATTTGTGGGTTCTAAATATGCATTTGTATATAGATACAGACATGCATATACATGGACATACAAAATATGTACATGCATGTTTCTCTATTAGGGACTCTGAAATTATTCCTATACCTAGTCATGCAAGAACAATAACAACGATAGGGATAGTGATAGATACTATACATTAAGCACTTACTAAGGGCTTTATATAATTATCTCTAATCCCAAAACTCCTGTAAGGTACTATAATTATCCATCTTCAGGATCTAGGAAATGAGGGCTCAGAGATATTAAGCAACTTGTCTCACAGCTAGTAAGTAACAAAATGGACCTCAGAGCTAATAAGTGGGGGAACTGGAAGTTCAACCTCAATTTCTTTGTCTCCAATACCTGTGCTGCTTCCATAACATTTCTAAATTACATATAATCTGAAACAAACATTTATTTTCTATATCTTCCAGGTATATGTACAGTCTAGATTAAAAGTGTATTCACAATCATACATTCCTCACATATGTCAAGATATAGTACAATTTCAGAGAAAAATGTTTTAAGCCAGGCTCGGTGGCTCAGCCTGTAATCCCGCGCCTTTGGAAGACTGAGGTGAGTGGATTGTTTGAGCCCGCGGGTTCGAGACCCGCCTGGGCAACTTGGCGAGACCTCATCTCTACAATAAGTCAAAAATTAGCCGGGCATGATAGCGCGCGCCTGTAGTTCCAGCTACTAGGAAGGCTGAGGCGGAAGGATCGCCGGAGTCCAGCAGGTCGAGGCTGCGGTGGCCGGGAGCGGCCACTGCACTCTAGTCTGGGCAACAGAGTGAGACTCCAACTCAAAAAAATAAAATAAAATAAATAAAGAAAAATGTTTTAAAATACTTTTAAAAAATAACAGGTTGATGTTGTCTTGGGTTAAGATTCATTTTGTTTAGATAGTTAAAAGTCAAATGACATCTGAAAATTTATTTTCTAAATGTTTTAGACTTACTTTGTAAAGACATGCTTCATTTTATAAGCCTTCTTTTAAAGACACAAGTCTTCCGACATCAACATTCTTATTGGCCAGTATACTCATATACAAATAGAAATCAAGTTATTATAACTAACTACACTTATTTAAATTGTTTAAACCATGGTCCATTATAAGCTTTCTAGCAAGTAAGTAAAATAGTTGTGACAAAAGCTAAAAGTATATTTTAACTGTTCAAGAATTATTTAAGCTATGCCCCAATCCTCAGGATAGAAGAAAGGAAACAGAGAGTGAGGAAGGGAGGGAAGGAGAGAGAAATGGGGGGGGGGGGAAGAGAGAATCTAAATAACTTAGATTAGTCCTGATTATTCACTAAAATCATCTAGGAAGCTTTTAATAGCCCCTATGATGGAACTGTACCCCCCAAAGAAATTAAATCAAAATCTTTGGATTGGGACCCAGACTTTAGTATTTTTCTAAAGGCTTCCAAGTTGATTACAAGATACAATCAAGGTTTAGAACCACTGGCCTGGAATGCTGTCGTTCACTGCACACTTTTGTCAGATGAAGACGGTATTTGCAAAAAAAGTTATTAACATTAAAGGTGACTGACCCTCGATATATGGACATGTCACTTTAAGGCATCCAGAAAGTAATATAATTAGCTATTGAAGACATTTATATATTATATACACACACAGACACACATACACACATCTCACACTGTCCTGTAGAAGATTTCAGTTATGTTCTTTTCAGCTCTTGCCTTATAGGTATACACCCACAGTTGTAGTAGGTCTGGGATAAAACGTTGAGTCCAGTGGCAAATAGCTAATATTTTCCACTTAAGGATTAAGATAAAATCATGATTTAGTTGTTAGGTATTATTATCCATATTTTATAAACTAGGAAACTAAAGTGCACTAAGATTTATCCAAGTCACAGAAAGGGCAAATTGACATGACCTGGAATACTGGAAACAGTACTACACCAAGTGTCAAGAAACGTGGGTTCCTCTTGTGGCTCTGGCAATATT
Source organism: Cephalopachus bancanus (assembly GCA_027257055.1). Lineage (NCBI taxonomy): Eukaryota > Metazoa > Chordata > Mammalia > Primates > Tarsiidae > Cephalopachus > Cephalopachus bancanus. The sequence continues at coordinate 1,093,172 of JAPVLO010000289.1, read as the reverse complement.
TGCTTTTTAAGCGTATACAAGTCTATGGTCTATGCCTTAGTTTCCTCATGAAAAGCAAAATATTTGGACTAGAGTAAGAGTTCCCAAGGGTTTTGCACATAATAGATCGGTACTTTTTTTTAGCTTTCAATTTTTTCTATTTTCAAAATGTGGGGTACAATTAGGGTTAGGTATACAAATGTTCATTATGCAAGTACCCTTGTTGATGATGTGTGCCCCTCCCTCCCCCAGCAGTTTCCCACTACTGCCGATTCTTTTCTTATAGTATTACGGTAATTGTTCAAGGTCCACTTATGAGTGAAACATGTTATACTCAGCTCTTTGTTTCTGTGATAGTAAAATTTCAAAGACAAACAAAAGTAGAGACTTACATATATCTGGGAACTTTTTACTTTGCCAAATAGAACTATTGTAAAACAAAGTACATACCACCTATTATCACTGTTACTTCATAGAAGGGCATGTTAATTCCAAAAGGGGTTAAAAAAAAAAGGAATCTCAGGGTTATTTTCAAGTACAGCTTTATGATAAACTCACTATATGGTTCTTCAACAGCAATAGCTACCTACCCTCCCTGTGCCCAGTGAATGAGAATCATGACTGCCTCTAGGTATTTTCTAGTTTAACGTTCTGTGAAAGTGGTAGGGGGGAGGAGGAGTATTTAATACCATCTACTGCAATGCTCTTTAAAATTCCATCATTAAAGAACTACGTATGGAAACATAAAAAACCACAAATAAGGCCAGAACAAACCTTAGCAAAAGAAAAAATCAGGAGGTATCACAATTCCAGACTTCAAACTCTACTATAAAGCTACAATAATCAAAACAGCCTGGTATTGGTACAAGAACAGACATAAAGACAAATAGAACAGGATAGAAATTCTGGAAGCAAAATCTCAATTTCTCAATTAACTCATCTTCAACAAAGTCTCCACCAAAAACCACTGGAGAGAGGAGAACCTATTCAGTAAATGGTGCTGGGAAAACTGACTGATCACATGCAGGAGACTGAAACAAAATCCCTATCACCATACAGAAATATCAACTCTAAATGGATCAAAGACCTAAATGTAAAATCTCAAACTACAGGAATCCTAGAAGAAAACGTAGAAAACAGCCTTATGGAAATTGGAATAGGCAACCAATTCCTGATAACGCTCCAAAAGTGAATGTCATAAAAGATAAGATAGACAAGTGGAACCTCATCAAACTGAAAAGCTTCTGCAAAGCAAAAGAATTCATCAAGAGAGCAGGAAGGCAGCCCACAGCATGGGAAAAAATTTTTGCCAACTGTACGTCTGACAAAGGCCTAACATCCATAATCTACAAGGAACTCAAATGTGCCAAAAGGAAAAAACAAATAACCCCATAAAAAAGTGAGCAAAAGATATGAAAAGACACTTCTCAGAAGAAGACATATGAGCAGCCAACAGATACATGAAAAAGTGCTCAGCCTCACTCATCATCAAAGAAGTGAAAATTAGAACCACACTGAGATACCACCTAACTTCATTCAGGATGGCCATCATCAACAACTCAAAAAGCAACAGATGTTGGAGAGGATGTGGGGAAAAGGTAACGCTTCTACACTGTTGGTAGGAGTGTAAACTAGTACAACCTTTATGGAAAACAGTGTGGTGATTCCTAAAAGATCTAAAAATCGACCTCCCATGTGACCTAGCAATCCCCCTTCTGGGAATATACCCAGAAACTTAAATCACTCTATGAAAAAGATACCTGCACATGCGTGTTTATTGCAGCATTATTTATAATAGCAAAAACATGGAACCAACTGTGCTGCCCATTGAAAGTGGACTGAATAAAGAAAATGTGGTACATATACATGATGGAATATTATGCAGCCATAAAGAAAACCAAAATTATGAACTTCACAGCAACTTGGATGAAATTACAGTCTATAATACTCAGTGATTTATCACAGAAACAAAGATCTGAGTACTACATGTACTCATTCACAAGAGGTTCATGAACATTTATCATAATACTGTAAGAAAGGGATTGGCAGCAGTGGGACCCTGCCAGGGGAGGGGGTGCACATAACATCAATAAAGGTACCTAAACTTTACCTGTACGATGACCACATATGTACCTAACTCAGAATTGCACCTCACATCTTTAAAATAAACACTTTTTAAAAAGAACTGCCTTCGATTTTGCCATATCCAAGTACCCAACTACTATTTGCTTTTTTATATTGACTTTTTTGGGCCAAATACATTTATTTATGTATTTATATTCATTTATTTTTTTGAGTTGGAGTCACTCTGTCGCCCAGACTATAATGCAGTGGCCGCTCCCGGCCACCGCAGCCTTGACTTGCTGGGCTCCGGCGATCCTTCCACCTCAGCCTTCCGAGTAGCCAGAATTACAGGTGCACGCTACCACGCCCGGCTAATTTTTTGATTTTATTGTAGAGATGAGGTCTCGCCTGCCCAGGCGGGTCTTGAACCCGCGGGCTCAGGCAATAAATACATTTATTTTAAAAGGAAACTTTATATCACCGCTTCAAATAGAAAACTAAAATCACTTGTCATAGATTGAAGATAACCAGATAACCATGAAAAGGACAGTATCTATTTATTTAAATTCTAGCTAAATGCTATTGCCTCCAAAGACTTTGAGACTAAAATGATCTCTCTCTTTCTCGTGCCCTTTCTCTCAGAGAGATTAACACAATCCTAGAGGAATATTAAAGACTAACACTAAACTGAGCCCTCAAGGTAATGAGAAGGCTCAAGACAGAAATAGAGGAGAGACACTTTTCCCTGAAGGATCGATTCAGTATTATTTGTAATGTCACATGCAGACCCCACCTGGATCACCTGCCCAGTCTGTTACACTGCACCCTGCCTCTGAAGAGGTAAGGCACTCTCCCACTCGAATCTCAGAAAGAAGCAGACGCTTGGTTTCTGTGAATTTGTAGCATCACTGGTTTGGGCAAGAGCTGGGGATGGGGTCTGAGAATAAGCACAGCCAAGTAGGATAAAGAAGGGAGGATCACGTAGAGAGGACTGAAGAAGCTGATGGATAGTGCAGGAAAAGCATCGAGATTCACTTTCAGGGTTTGGTCTGCTAAATGAGACCTTTGCCATAAAGACACATTTGGAAAACAGGTAATTGGCTGATTAATAGTTCCATATAGTAGCTCTTGGGATCTGGTCAAGTCTCTTATTTCAAGGTTCATTCCAACTGTAGCAAACAATCTAGCATGACTAATGTAGAAAAGCTAATATGGAGTTTTAATTCACAATAAGATTTGTAATTTTAGCTATTATAGTCCTTGCTATTCATAATTATAGCAGCTTTACCTATTCTTTACAATACAGAACTTTTATTATTAATACGTTTAAAGCAGACTGTGAAGCATCTATCATTACTTAAAAAGTTAATTAGATTACATAAAAGAAATAATTAGATTTACATTTTTATCTTGGTTTTCAACTTCCAAAGAAGATCATAACAGCCTGCCTGTGGGCAATTAAAAACAGCACACAGCAGAGACACAGAGAGGAAAGAAGGTCTGTTTTTCCTGGCTAGTTCATGATTGAAGATAGAATTACAAAATATTTTAAGGGCTTGCTGCAGCTGGGGGCTAGTCCTAGACTTCTGAGCTTTGTTTATAACCCTCACTTCATTGCAAGAGAGTATCAGATACATGTACAGTGCCAACAGAAGTATCAGATTACTTTCAATGAGTTTATTTAGTCCTTTTCAGAGGCTGTTGGAAGGAGATCCATTACCTGATCAATAATACACAAAAAAGGACTATTCGATAGAGCCAAAACAGGAGCCCTGTAATTGCTTTTTGTTTATCAATGCTAAATACAGTTAACAAAGAGATACAACCCAAGACACAGAGACTATGTGAGATGGGACGTCAACTTGTGACTTTCCTCAGTTTTTCTGTTGGCTCCTCCAGTCATCTCCAAAAGACAATAAATGGAAGGTACAGCTCTTAAAATTAGAGGTCAACTCGACACTTAACGATGAAGCATATCTTCAAATATATATCTATTATTATTACACTAGCAAAAAATTAATTAACCAGGTCAAGCAGGTCATGAAGGCTAATGTACAAAGTAATTATTTCTGATCTCTAGACAACTACTTCACATAAAAAGGTAGTCTTTTATTCTGCTCAGCAGATACCTGAAATACCTACAGTTAACCATATTGAAGGAAACAAAAGGCAGGGTTTATCTCCTTATTCTGTTTAATTGTTTAAGGATAATCACTTCCTTACTTAAAATATTAGCATCTCTCAGGTTACCACACAGGAAGAAAGGATAATGCACATTTAATGACACTCTACCATGTGACAAACACACAGACACACAAAAAATACCAACAGCACACATAAATAAATTACAATATAAATAGAAAACACTACATATGAAAGATACTCATATAATCTTAAGAACAAAGTGAAGCTTCAGTGAGGCAACGAACACTTGGTTTGGAGAAAAGAAAATAAGCAGCATTTAAAAGAAAAGTTTTCAAATGAGACAAAGAGTATCTGCAAAGCAGCAGTTATAGTACTTAGTGCAAGCCTTCTACTGTTTGAGTTTCCCATCTAATGCACGTATTAAATGATGAGGGGCAGGCAAGGAATATTGTATACTGATAATAAAGAAAACAAAGATCGAAGAATTTCAAGTCTCACATTTGTACCCAAAGAAGCTGTATGTGTGTGAATTGACTAAATCATTTGCCCCGGCTCATGAAGCAAAAATGCCCAAATAAAATCCCAATAAGCCAGTCTATTCTCAAGAGATTTGTTCAGTCAGTGATGTGAGGAGAGGACACTGCCTATACAGCACACAATACAAGCCACTTGAGTAACTCAAAAACTGGGGTCTGAAGAGACATGAATAATTGGATAATACCTTTCATCCCTGGAAAAGTAAGTTTCTCACAGAGATATTTTAATGAGCTGAATGCTTTTGCAAAGACTAAGTTCTAGCTGCAAAATGCCATTGTTAAATGTGTTACTATTGACATGCTATCGAAACTAAAGAATGTGGTGTTTTGTATTCACGAATAATATCTTCTCCAGATTCAAGGCCATGACACGGTCAAATGAGGTTAGAGGAATAAATATATGAATTAATCAAGAAATAGGGTTTATAAAATATTTTGTTTTGCTTAGATTAGATTTATACTTAACCATTGATTAAAATACTGTAAATATGCTTTGATCTCTTTCCAACTGTCAAATTAAAAGTGAACTTTGTTTACCAGTTAACATAACTCAGAAATAAAATGCTTTAAAATATTGGCTAAGAGATTACAATTCAGTGAGTGGGTGAGAGAAGATGAAATTACCAAAGCAGTTATCTGTTCTTTGGAATTTGCCAACTGTATGTCTGACAAAGGCCTAACATCTAGAATCTACAAGGAACCCAAACCTGCCAAAAAGAAAAAAAACAAACAGCCCCATTACAAAGTGGGCAAAAGATGTGAATAGACACTTCTCAAAAGAAGACATCCAAGCAGCCAGCCAACAGATACATGAAAAAAAATCAGCTTCACTAGTCATCAAAGAAATGCAAATTAAAACCACACTGAGATACCACCTAACTGGAGTCAGGATGTCCATCATCGATAACTCAGAAAACAACAGATGCTGGAGAGGATGCAGGGAAAAGGGAACACTTCTACACTGCTGGTGGGAGTGTAAACTAATACAACCTCTGTGGAAAACAGTTTGGTGATTCCTAAAGGATCTAAAAATCAACCTTCCATATGACCCCACGATCCCTCTTACTGGGAATGTACCCAGAGGAACTCAAATCATTCTATGAAAAAGATACCTGCACACGTATGTTTATTGCAGCATTGTTCACAATAGCAAAAACATGGAAAAACATGGAACCAATTATGCTGCCCATCAAAAGAGGACTGGATAAAAAAAAAACATGGTACATATAGACAATGGAATATTACGCAGCCATAAAGAAGGACAACATTATGAACTTCACAGCAATGTGGATGGACTTAGAATCTATAATACTGAGTGACCTATCACAGAAACTAAGAACTAGTGTCACATGTTCTCACTCAAAAGAGGACCTTGAAAACTATCATAATATTGTAAGAAAAGAGCCAGGTTCGGTGGCTCAGCCTGTAATCCCACGCCTTTGGGAGGCTGAGGTGAGTGGATTGCCTGAGCTCGTGGGTTCGAAACCCACGTGGGCAGGCAAGACCTCATCTCTACAATAAATCAAAAAATCAGCCGGGCGTGGTAGCGTGCGCCTGTAATTCCAGCTACTCGAAGGCTGAGGCGGAAGGATCACCAGAGCCCAGCAAGTTGAGGCTGCGGTGGCCGGGAGCGGCCACTGCACTCCAGTCTGGGCGACAGAGTGAGACTCCAACTCAAAAAAAAATTGTAAGAAAAGGATTGGTAGTAGTGGGAAACTGCCAGGGCAGGGCTGGGGTGGGATTGGCAGTAGTGAGAATCTGAGCAGGGAGGGAGGGGGCACACCTCATCAACAAGGGAACCTGTTAATGAGCATTTGTATACCTAACCCTGAATTGTACCCTATATCTTTAAAATTTAAAAATATGCATAAAAATAATTTTTAAATTTTTCAAAAAATATCTCTGCAGAATACCACTCCTTGGACAGTGCCTGACACAGAGTAGGCATTTTATAAATATTTGTGAAATGGATCAATGAATTATGTATTTTACTTCCCAAATAAATTCTTAATGCTTTAAAAAAAAATTAGTTTCAAAGTCATCATTCCAACTCCAAGGATCCATATTCTATGATCCATTAGTTTTGCCTTCCATAGACTTGATAAAAAATTATTTCTGCCCTGGAAATATCAAAAATGCCTAACTTTATCTGGGCTCCACATCAGGAGAACTATCCAATATGTAATAAATTAGAGGATTCTCCATTTTCTCCAAAGCATAAACAGAGGTATTTGAATTCACTAAGCAGCCCCTAAAAGATCTGTTAATAATAAGGTGTTTTAATAATCATTTAAAATTATTACCCTAATTTTTATATGGTAAAAAGTGACTCATCAAAACTATAAAAACAGTTCACAAAACAATTCATCATATGTTTTCAACATCGTTTCTATGACCTTAAGATATCTCTTCAAAAGTTTAGTTAGGATTTACCAAGGTAAAATAATGTTAAAATTTATATTCAAAGAAAAAAAGACAAATTATTTTTAACTGTACTTATAAGTTTTGAGTAAGTACAAATAAAATAAGCATAGGAACTTTCACAATACTATCTTAATTATGTCTTTTCCATTTTCTTTTTTTGAGTTGGGGTCTCACTCTGTCACCCAGGCTGAAGTGCAGTGGCATGATCATAGCTCACCTTGGCCTCAAACTTCCTGGGCTCAAGTGATTCTCCCACCTTAGCCTCCTGGGTAGCTGGGACGACAAGTGTGTGTGTGCCACCATGCTTGGCTAATTTATTTTATGTTTTTTTTTTTTTAGTAGAGGTGGAGTCTCACTATATTGCCCAGGCTGGTCTCAAACTTCTGGGCTCAAGTAATCCTCCTACCTCTGTCTCCCAAAGTGCTGGGATTATAGGCCTGAGCCACCACACCCAGCCTCCTTTTTCCTATTTCTAATGAAAAAATTCTGTTTTTCAATTTGTGCAAACCACAGGTTTTCATTTGCTTCCATTATAATACACTCTGATGTGTTTGTGCGTAATTGTTACAAGAGTTTAAACTCTCTTGTCTTTATTTCTATTAAAACTTGCAAATTGAAAAAAAATTACTAATTCAAAAGTCAGTATTCAAACTAGAAGAAAAATTTTGAATGTAACTACCTGATACGACCCATAGCCAATTGCCATGGCTTAATCTTGCTGACCATGCTGGCTAGTAGGTTCAAGGATTCAACAGTTAAAAAGGGGGAAAAAAGTCAAACTTGCTCAAGAGTGAATCTTCAGAGAAGTGAAGAACACTTGGTTTGGTAAAGAAAATAAGCAGCTTGGATACCAGTATTTAAAAGAAAAATTTTCATATAAGACAAAGGGTATCTGCAAAGAAACAGCGATGGCATTTAGTTCAGGCCTTCTATTCAAATTGTCTCTGTATTCACCATTTGCTTTTGAAAGAGTAGTTAGGTTTCATTTTTAATCATCTTGTTTTCTCCTTTATTCGGTTTTGTTTTCAAGTGGGAAAATGTTTCTTTTTTGTGATAGAAAAAAATATTTGAAGCATTCTTTAAATACTATATTTTACTGAAAAAGCATTTTCAAATTAACCCAACAATAATCTTTCTCCTTAATGTGATCATATCTATGACTTGTCAAAATCCATATTTGAAAATATAGTCGACCCATTCCCTTTCCCCCAAAAGTGAAAGTCTGAATATCAAAAAATGTTTTGTAAGTGTCAGACATGAATATAGGCTTTATTGAAGGAGTGTTTTTCAGCATTTGAAAAATTCTTCAAATGGTCTCATACTGATAAGATAAATGCTTACAAGATATGCTGTGATGTAGCTCAGGAGAGAATAAACTATAAATACAGGTCTTTTTGCTTCCTCTTATTTTTTAAAATTTGAATTCTTCTTACAAAGAGTTTGATATTTCTAAAAGAAATGTAGCTCTGACATTGAATATCTATCATTAAATAATTTATACTGCTAGTTCAAGTGCTGATTAGCTTAAATTTTTAAAAATTTAAACAATGGGAAAACCACAGGCTTTTAAAGCAATTAAACTTCTATTAGAAAACTTGGAAAAAGTTACCCCTTTCTTCTCAAGCTGAACATCCTAATGAAAATTTTAAGATCATGTTCTATAGTTTCCTGAAGAAGACATCAACTTCATATAGTCAAGCTATAACTATAAAACCATAGGTAATCAGTAGATACTAATAACATTTCATAAAAATGCTCTGAACTTCTTTGGTTGCTATTCATCTGAATTTCCCAGTCCCACAGGAAAACATCAATTAAGATAGTCAATCAAAACAAACTATATTGGACTAAGAAGTAAAATCTATTAGAAATAAACAATAAGTAATAGAGAGGTAGTAAAAACCTTAATAATAATTAACTGATACGGGAATATCTCAGGGAACGTCTTCTATTCCTGCTTTATGAATAGGAGAAACAGAGAGAAATAAATGATCATGTTATTTGACACCTACTGAATTCTCAGAGAGGGATCCAGAGAAAAATGTAGGAAGCCACAGGCTAAAAATCCTGACCTTAGCAGTAGGAGATACACTGAAAATTCTAATAAGGGCAGAACAAGGGAACACCTGGACAGTTATTTAATTAAGGATCTCAGCATGAATCATAAAAGAGTTATCAGGATGAGAAATTATTCCAAGATTTAAGTGTAAAGACTGACTGTCAAAAATCCAAAGACATTCTGTCTCATCTATATTTGGACTTCGTATGTTAAAACATGGATACTTGAATATAGTACATAGAATCAGGACCAAAAAAACCCCTCCAAATTGGCTAAAGATAGCTGGATAAAATGCCAAATTAGGCAAAGATAATTCTTCAGACATCAAATCAGTATTTTAAATATAGTAATGACTACCTGTAACACTAAATAAAAGTAACAAAATGAAGCAAGAATCTAAGTTAAATCATTGGTATTCACTAATGAGGGAGATTAGTGTAAGTTATAACTTTATGCTACTATTTTTAAAAGAGATACATAGCAGGGCAAGATATTAACCTCAAGAAGAGTAGTAATGTAATTCAGAATATACTGGCCCAACTAGTTTGAATCACAGATTCAAGCAGGTTAGAAAGTGTCTATAGCAAGAGAAACAAGTCTTTGGCGGGGTAAAAATAACTCTGGGATCAGTATTTGTCACCAGACAACCAGTTCCTCATTCTAGAGCTTTCTAGAGGTCAAGCATGCATGTCCCTATTCAGAAATGGAGTCCACTTTCCCTACCTGTTAGCTGAATTAACCATCAACTATCTAAAAGAACGACAGAAATCAGACCATCAGCTCTCTTTCTCAGACCACTGTAATTATAATCTATACATTTTTACACTGCCACTAGGAAAAGGAACTTTCTAAATTGTGTCATAATTATTCAGAAACAAGTTTTTCTTCCTTTCTAGACTGTAAGCTCTTTGAAGACAGACTATCATTCATGAATCTTTCTATTCCCCTCAGTGATCTAGAGGAATGCAATTAATATTTGTTTAGGAACAAATTATTATTATTATTATTTTTGAGTTGGAGTCTCACTCTGTCGCCCAGACTGGAGTGCAGTGGCCACTCCGGCCACTGCAGCCTCGACCTGCTGGGCTCCGGCGATCCTTCCGCCTCAGCCTTCCAAGTAGCTGGAACTACAGGCGCGCGCTACCACACCCGGCTAATCTTTTGATTTATTGTAGAGATGAGGTCTCACCAAGTTGCCCAGGCGGGTCTCGAACCCGCGGGCTCAGGCAATCCACTCACCTTAGCCACCCAAAGCGTGGGATTACAGGCTGAGCCACCGAGCACGGCTACAAATTAATTATTAACAGTCTTTTCCTAGATTCTTCTCATAATTGGCCCAATCAGTTCTAACATGTAAATAAAAGTAAATTTCTCTCCATGATACCATTATATGGCAAAATATAAAGAAGAAAATGGTTTATGGCAATAAAAAATACTAAATTGGAAACCATTCCAAGGTACGCTAGCTACCTTGGAAACCATTAGGTTTCCACTAGACTGGGTTAGGCAAATAGCAGAAGAAAACAAAAATAAGGTTTTTTCCTGCTTATGTATCACATTAGAGAATAATGCTTAGACCACCACCTAGTCCGTATTTCTAACATCAACTTATACAATTGTGCCCAACATCCTTGAATAACAGCCTTATTGGTGCTATTTATAAGACAGTGGTGCATTTGTGGCATTTTAAGTTCCATTTCCAAGGAGGAAAGTATCTAAGTATAATCAGACAAGAGTAATAAAATACACTGACCTGGATCTGTTGCTGCAGGAGATTAATTTTGTGCTGCTGTTGCAGAAGTTGCTGTTGTTGTCTTGCAATCTATCAGAAATAAAGTTTCATTAAGTTAAAATGAAATGCTTACACCTTTGCCATAACCTCTGGTATCTATCCCTGCATTACAAGAATGTTTTGCTGCACTCCTATGTGAAGCAGTAGTCCTATAAAGTGAGAGAGGCACAATCGGAAAGCTTAAGAAAAGGAAATATTTTTAAACAGGTGCCATCTCTCCACTTAATCTGTGGGAAAACTACCCATTCTATTGTACTTATAGGCAATCCACCTATATCCACCCTGATCAGTTGGAAATCATGGAAATTTGAAAATCTCATCCTTGTAGAATAAAGACAGAACAACTCTGGTCACATTTTTCTAAAGAGCTTAATTTGGACGTAGAAAGAAAAATCTGTAAGCAAAACCAGGAAAAGTTTTATATCACTGTATAATATGGTCTACTTTGGTGAAACCTTTTCTGATGCAAAGATTTTCAGAAAAATCGTCAAAGGAACACCAAAAAGCACAGCAAAAAGTCAAAAATCTTCTGGTTTTTTTTTATGTTGTATGCAATGTACAGCACATTTTTTAAAACAAAATAAGCTATCATTTAACTTTTACCCATTTATACTTTTAGGGCAATTTGTTTTTTTATAAGACAGAATCTACATGTAAGTTTTATATTTCCTTGCTTTATCCAACAATCAAATTCAACATCTAAACACATTATCTGGTCTATTAAAATAAATATTAACCATTTAAAGTAAGCTCTGGTGACGACTGAATCTGCCCCTCAGGAGGTCAGACAACTTCCTTAGGATAATGGTGTTTACTATGAAGCATGAGTAAGGGATCAGGATGCTTACTGCCTCAAAAGCTGAGTGGCTACAGCTCAAAGTCCAGGGAGATGCTCCTTCTTGAGAACACACTCACTGCCAATCCAGGCAGGCAGAGAGACAGTGGCCAGAGAGCACTTAGAAGGATTGGATTTAGTGGTGCCTTATTGGCAAGAGTTAGTCTTTTCTTCCTGTTCATTCCTATTTCCCAAAGCTAGTATTCTAGAATGGGATATGTTGGAAGTGAAAACGAGTGTGGATCAGTCCCCAGCTGTAGACTTCCTGAGCCTTTTTCATGCTTTAACCTGAAATGCCCAGATCACGTTTCATTCAGCATAAGATGACGACATAGCAGCCTGCTCCCAGATGTTGTTTTATGATTTCTGGTAATAACTAGTTCATACTGGAAGGCATGGTAAAGCTGCCCCTAATGTAGACTACAGTTTGAGAAATGGGACTTCTCCTTTCCAAAGCTTTCTAGACATGGAAACAGTATTTAATCAGATCGGAATGGTCTACTCTGCTTGTCAACATTTAAATCAGAAATGTACAACTCCCTCTGTAGTTCTAGGTATAGACGCTGGATCCTCTGAATATTTATTTTCTCTTAGCAAACCAGTGAAACACCACTAGGCATATAATATTGATGGTCCCTCCTAAATGATAAAGTGCTGCATAGAAATGCATCCAAAACACCACGGTGCAATTACTATCATCCACTCTAGACGTATGTGTTTGACACAGTGAAGTATGGTACATAAGCACCATGTGGCTCAAATTCTGAATTTTATTTGCCAATCGGTTGAGCTACATGCTCGCTTCATTGAGCATGACAACCTAGTTTTAAGTGTCATTTAATTTTCATTTTGAAATATAATTACAAAGTGTTCACTGTAAGATATCACTCGTCTGCAAATGTGTCAAGATTAATTTGTGCTAGCTTATTCACAAGTGTCAATAGTTAATTACTGTGTCATCTCTGGATGGCTAAATGACATTCTAACTTCTGATTTTTTACAGTGTTCCTTTATGTTATTTTCCATTAGGGGCTGAGTCCATATTCCTACATGTGGGCAAATATTCAAGCATATAAAATACCAAACGTCACAACTCATTAAAATCAACAGAGCATATATTGCTCTATATACCCCTATAAAATACATTTAACTGAAAAGATAATTCCAGTAATAATGTCAGATTCCTAAAAACTGCACATTAATTTGGGTCTGTCTGATCTAAAGCATCAGGGGTTTCTCTATAGGATCATTGTTGTTAGATTAATGTACTCTTACGAGAAAAAAATTGGGAAAGTGATTTATTTTTTAAAAATATACATTTAAGCTTTGCTATTTTTTTCTTCATTCTCACTTCGAAGTCAATCAATTCAAATTCTTTCAGAAACTATGTGCTAATTTGTTTTCAATGTTACCTATGCTATAAATAGTGACCATGTAATTTATCTTCTAAACCGAGACAACTTTTGCAAGTGGAAGGGGATGGGGTATCATAACCCTGGAAGACAGGCACTAGCCGGGACTATTTGCAGAAAATCAAGATGTATGTTCACCCTTGCTTTAAAATCAGAGAAAATCATTGAACCTGTGAGCTTAAAGACCCCCCAAAATTTTTCTATAACCCTCTTTCTGGATGAGGAAAGGAGGGCCTGGAGAGAAGACACTCATACTTAAACTGCATTGGGTTACATGTGATGCCTATGTGAATAAGTATCCCTGCATAATTAGTCAAATCTAAATCGTATAAATCAATGTATCATTCCAGTTATGCCAAGTCACTATGGTGCCTTTCTTTGTCATCCCCATAGTCCCTCAGTATTCTTGAAGACTCTGGATTTCCAAAAGGCTTCTTTCTTTCCTCCTTCCCTTCTTCTTTTTTTATCTTTTTTTTTTTTTTTTTTTTAGAAAAGCTTGCAACAAATAAGCCAATCAATGTGATTACTCGCTGAGCTTGGCACATTCCACACCTCCAGTTCGTCAGCTTTTTTTGCAGGGCTCACCTGTTCTTGCTGTTGGCGAGCAAGGTCCATTTGCTGCCGTTGTTTCTCAATTTGTGAGGCTGCCAGTTTTTTTTGTTCATCATGTGCTGCCAGAAGCTGCTCCCGTAAACTGATCAGCTGGGTAATCATGGTGGAGAGCTGCCGTTCTTTTTCTGCCAGGCTCTCAGGTGTACCTAAAATGGAAGCAAGAAGAGATCTCACAAGCTTGAGGAATATCTGAATGAATCAGGGAGAGGAAAGCAGAATTTAGAAAGGGACTACCCTATGAAACTGAAAGATCTGGGACAATGACTGAAGGCCATTGCGAGTGCAGGAACACTATGGAGTAGTTATAGCAGTGGAATGAATATAAGCATTTATCGTTGTCCCCACCAAGAAAAAGTATTGCCACCAGTAAAATTCTCACTTCTCCCTCTTGCTCAAAAGAAAAAAGCAGATCTACCCCATTCTCTCCTTTTCACCACACTTCCCCCCACTAAGTTCATCTGATCAAACTAGGATATCTGTGATATTTAAAGATATTGATATTATCTAAGTATCAGAAACTATGAATTATACTAATGTTCTATAACCTCCTCTAGCCTCAGCAATTAACAGTACCTACGACATAGTAGGTGCTTAATAAATGTCATGTAAGGAATTTGCTGATCATTGCACAACTGTCTATTGTGCAAAGATCTGTCACTGAAGTTCAGAAGTCAAGGGTCAATCTCTTGACCGTGGAACAAATTCTACAGAGAGAACAAAAACTGCCTCAGGTAAAAAATAAAAATAATAAAACCATTGAATATGTTTTGTTTGTTTGTTTTTTTTCCTGTGAAAAAATCAAGCCAAAATGCTTAAGTTCATCCTTACAGACAACAGTGTTGCCTGGGGAGCACCCTTACTTCTTTGTCATTTGTCATTCGTCATTCTTCAAAGGGAAAAAAAACACATTCAAGGTTGAAAAGGTTATGCATAAGGATATGCTGTTTAATGAATATGATGTCGCTGAACACTTATGGTATGCACTAATGGTGCCGAACAGTCTTTTTATGGGTAAATTACACAGCTCTCCTAAGTAAACGGTACAGAATCCTTTTGTGAATCTAAATTAGAGCATTTTGCCACAGCATAAGATAAGAATTTCAATCTACTGTATCTGAGCTACACAGATTTTATTATGAAGAAGTGATCTATGATTTGAAAGCTTTTCAGAAAGATGTCACCAGCTATCAAAGGGGACAAAGATTGCCAATTTTTTTGTGTATAGAAGGGAGACTACCAACCTCCTTATGAAACCTCCCTACTATCTGCTAAGAAAGCACCAGGAAAATCTGAGAAACTAAAAATATTTTAATTATGAGTGGCCTTATTTTTTAAGTGACCCCAAGGAAAAAGAAAACCTTTAGAGGATGCTGGCTAGTGCTTGCTAGTATATGATTTCTACAAGGTGAGACTGATATCAGCAGAGAAGCTACCACATTTAGGACCACCTTGGGATTCTTAATGTCAACTCAGGTCCTTAAAAAAGAAAAGAACTGTCAGTCTCCCTCAGCTCCTTCGGAGTCACTGAGCTGAAAGATGGCCTAAAACCAAAATTTAAGGAAAAATAAGATTGTTATAAAGGGTATTTCACTGATAAGAAAACAAATACTGTATCAAGGCTGGTGACCTGCTATGCTTTCTAACTCCTAGAATTGATTAAAAGAAAATGTATTTTTATTTCACAAACAGGAGTCTCAACTTGGTAAAAGGGAGAACTTCTTGATCCAGAAACATTAAAATACAAAAGTAGGTTCCCAAACAGGATCATAAAACATCTTGAAAAGCAGAAAAAAAAAACCCCAACTAATATATGT